>OY754327.1:97856179-99273015 GCA_963573305.1 Pyrrhosoma nymphula | reverse complement strand
CCATCTGTATCAACCTTGTGCTCCAGTAAGCCCCATTCCCCCAAACATCGATTTCCATCCATCAAGTGCAAGGGCAGTGCCGATGCGTTGAAATGTTTTGTTGCGTTGATTGCTTGAAGGCAAAGGCCGTTTACGGCCTGCATTGCGATGTGTAATTAGAAGCTGGAGACAAAGGAGCGAATATGACACATTCGCAAGCTGATGGGTGAAGTAGGTGTCACCCCGCGCTGCAATCGAAATTTGAGGTGGTATGTGCCCGTGCGCTCGTTTGTTCGTTCGCTTGATTCTTCCTCCTTGAAAAAATTGCGGATAATCTGAGGATCATACTAGGTTGATTGGTAGGATATTCCTCTGGATGGAATTAAAATGTCGCTAGCACATATTTCCATTGTTCATGGAATTTTTGTTGGTGGAGTTACCATTATATTCGATCGTTCATTGCTGTAAGACAAAACGGAGTAGGAAATTCCTATACTAATTTAATAAGCACCGGGCGATGGTTTCTACGCGTAGTGTCATTCTCAAGTGCCAATGCTTGTCGAAACTGTGTGTCGGTACGTATTACAATGTTGTGGAAATTTACTAGTGTGTTTTCTGTATTTTTCAGCCACATGACTACATTGCTAAAAATCAATCTGAATTTCTTAGAAATGTTAAGCATAACATCCAAGTGGGGTTCTCCTTATTGCAGATTTTTCAGAAAATTACGCTTTCGTTTTACAGGACAGCGTGCAAGGTATGCACTGGAGTAACGATCAAGCAACAGCTCACCCCTTTTTGCTATTACCGCCCTGAAGTCCAGGATAATGTAATCCCATTGAACTGCGTAATCATATCAGACAGCCTGAAGCATATAACATCAACTGTACATTTTTTTCAAAAACTTCTCCTTAAATTCTTGAAATTGAAAGTTCCGAAGCTTAAAAAAGTAATATATTATTCATATGGAACAGCTGCTCATTATAAAAACAAGTATAACATTCAGAACTTATCTCTTCACAGGAAAGATTTCAGACTCTGCAGAATGGCATGTCTTTGCTACATCGCATGGTAAAGGGCCAAGTGACGGACTGGGAGGAACTTTGAAAATACTAGCAGAAAGAGCAATTATTCAGCTTCCATACGAAAAAGAAATACGTACACCTATAGAACGAAGTAGTCAGAAATGGAAGATGTGAAGGAAACTGAGAATGAAGAGTTCAGTGTGGAAATGAAAGAAGATAAAGAATCACGGCCGTTAGGCCAGAGGTCGAATATGTCGCCAATATAGCGGGCCCAGAAGAGAGGTTTAAGTGTTCGGTTTTTTAAGAAAGTAGTTTCGAGATGGCCCATGAACAAACAGGTTGGCATAAGATGGTGCCATGCGAGTACCCATGGCGGCGCCTTTTGTTTGAAGGAAAATTTGATTATTAAAGAAGGCATTTTTTGTGAAAACAATTTCGGCCAGGCGGATGATGAAGTTTGTGGAGGGAAGGTGCGGTTTTGGGCGTTGGGATAAGTAAAACTTAAATGAATTTATGCCTGCATCGTGAGGAATGGACGTATACAGGGAGGTATCGTCTATAGTGGCCATGAGTAAAGTGGTATTAGGGGGGATAGAGACGGCGTGGAGAAGGTCGAGGAAGTGGTAAGAATCTTTGATTAAGGAGGGAAGAGATATGACTAGGGGTTTGAGGTAATGGTCAATTAGTGCTGAGATGCGTTCTATAGGGAAATTGATGCTGGAGACTATTGGGCGACCGGGATTGTTGATTTTGTGCACTTTCGGGAGCGTGTAAAAATGCGGAGTTTTGAAATGAGGGGGTGAGAGTATGCCAGAGGGGGACAGGCCTTCATTTGGGCCGAATTCCTGGAGGAATGAGCTGATTTCTTTTTGAAAATCAGGACTTGGATCATGAGGAAGAGGGGTATAGGAGGAGGAATCTATTAATTGCCGTAGACCTTCAGCTATATAGCTTTTCTTGTCGAGAACGACAACTGTAGATCCCTTATCTGCCTTGGTGATGATGATCTTATCGTTATTAATTATTTTTTTTAAGGCAAGGGATTCGGGACGCGAGAGATTTACGGGTGGATTCAAGGAGTGGAGAAATGAATGGTCAGATATTTTTGTGAGGAAGCGTTTAATGAAAATTTCTACTGGATGGTTTGAGGGAAGTGGTTTGGGTCCACCTTGGGACGGTAGGACGAATTTTGCAAGGGGATGGACGGAGTTGGGGGTTGAAGGATTTGGTTGAGTTTTCCAGAATCCACGCCACCGCAGATTCTGGCAAAAGTTCATATATATCCAAGGGAATGGCGGTCACCTGCACCTGGCACTTGAATCTCCTCATTTTCCCGTTTCGTACAAGGAGGATTTACAGTCACACGATAGTCGTGAGGTGGAAGGGATCGTAGGAGGGAGGGAGAGAAGGAAACGTATAAAGGATCAGGTGGTGCTGCGTCCTTCGAGCCGGAGCGTCACGACGGCCGCTTGCGTATAATCCCCTGGAGCTCAAAAGAAATTCATCGCCCGGGAGCATTGCTCGGCGGTCCACGACAAGAGTGGATGACAGTTCGTTTTTCTCTCCAGTTTCAATTTCTTCATTCTTTCAGACACAGATCCCCTCTTTCAGAATCCACCAGAGTAATGGGAAAGATGGAAGAGAACTTAGAGGAGATGGGTGTGAAGAAACAACACGGTTATGTGGAGACCTTACATCGCTGACATAAATTTTATTATTTGATTCGGACCTGGATGTGTTTCTTGTCTCTCGTTCATTTCTCCGGGTTTGGAATTACCAAAGTCACAGATTTAGCGTGATTATTACCCCACTGGGCTCATATGCCATGTACAATATCATTGAAATGTGTATCTCTTTCTTTATCCAAATTTCTAATATTTCTATCACTTTCACGTAAAATATCCTTGAATAAGTAAACAAATAGTTACATCTCTTTTTATTGTTTCGTGAGTTTTTACTATTTTAACCAGATCCATTCACATTGACGAAGGGTTTTGTCGTTGGACGTGATGTTTTTTTATATCCTAGGCGATATGTGGGAAATACGATCCATTCTCAGTTGTTGAATGTTCTCACAGTATGCAATTATCTCTATTCTTTCAATTTTTATTTATTTCATTAATTATTCATGATTTTTCGTGAAAAAAAATCAATCAAGTAGCGTCCCAGACTGTGGGTGTCAAACGAGTCATGTGGCCAAAACATTTTCTTTTTACGGAATTGTCATAGTGAAAGAGGCTTCTAGAAACTTGTGGATGGCTGGAATATTGACAGTGGGCTTACATGCCATGAAAGTCAATTTTCGTTGCGCACGTATGCTCTTTCCGTATTCAAGGTCGCTGAAAAGATAGCTGCCGAAATCAGCGTGGATCGTCTGCTTGACCGACTGTCTTGCTTCACCTGGAGTGTCCGCTATGTGCGCGTCGGTAATCTGACACTGCGTTTTCAAATTAATTCTTCTTAGAAGTCTTCTTCTTCACCTAAGTCTTTTATGAATTCCTCCTAGTGGTGCTTGTTTTTAGGAATACCTTACCACGTTTGTGGATGCCACCAATACATAAGTTTTATATACTAGTATTTGTTCTTTACGTATTTTTGCAGCTCTTTGTTTCACGCTACTTTTTCTAGGGAGCTTTACTCTTTGTGTCTCATTTTGTTCACCTATGCAACAAAACTTCTACTCCCTCTTGGGGGAATCCTACTGAGAAATTAAGATTATGATTAGATTCCGAAATATTGGCTCCTTCCCAACGCCAATATTAAAAATGAAATTGATTGTTTTTTATGGTTTGTGGTATTTAGGTTTCCAATAGCTAGTAGCGGTCTTTGCATTTGAAAAAATGAAAGGAACCGTTGGTAAAGATTCTGAGTAATAGTCAGTAATGGACCTTTTTTTAGAGCTTCGTGGTGAGGAAGGGTGGAACTTAGGGTGAGGAAGGTTGAGAATGCATTCAGGGGCGTTCGAGATGGGAGTGTGGAGGACATTGAAGACAGTACGATGGAACGATGAGAAGGTAAAATAAACTGTTTTTGGCTTGGTCGAAGGAAGCAAAAGGAGGAAAGTAAGGTGTATAGATCAATAAGGTGTATGAAGAGAGAAGAGAGTATGAAGGGGGATGGGATGCTGAATGAATCTATATAATGTTGGAGAAGAGAGAGGAACAGGATTTACATTTTAGATGTAACAAGAAGAGGTTTAAATGATACTTAACTGAAGGCATGGATCGTATGACGTGGTGTTGTGACCCTAGAAAGGGTATGGAAAGGGATAGTCGCTATGCCTCATTGAAACCCACCCTGACCGGTAAAACACAGTGTAGCAGTACACATACAGCAGAACAGTGCAGCAGTGAACACTGTTAAATTTAAATCACTCTCTCCCGACGTTAACCTTGTAATGACGCTAACTTCCAACCTTCGTTCTGGTTACCAGGAGGTCACTAGTACCAATAGACACCTTTTGCTCATTATTTAATATTTTATTTGTCCTTGTCCACTCTGCGAATGAAGAATTGCAATATTCGGCTTCCTGTGAGAGCCGACTCAAGTTTTGTGGTCGATTGGTACCTGCCAGACCAAGAATGCAGAGCCTCTCGGGTTTTCAACCGGGTGATGCTGGTGAGTGGCATCCACCAGCATCACCCGGCTAGAAACCGAGACCTCCACATTCTAAGAATTTGCCGGGAAAACCTTGAATTTTACCTGCAAAAACCCTTTTCCCGAAAAGCACAGGTACCAGGTGAAAATAAAGTAGAGCGTGTCCTTTAATTACGTGCTTGGGATCTTATATTTATTCCTTAGTCACCCCTTTGCAGTAAAATTGGATAGGTGGAAGCATTTAATCCTATTATTTCCGTTTGCTTCGCTCAAATACTCGGGCGCCGCGCCGGCGAGGTGGCAGTTGGCTTATCGACGTGCATCACCAAAATAGAATAAAATAAAGAAGCCTTTGAAAAAATAATTAAACACTCTCGTGCAAATATAAACGGAATCCGTCGTACGGAAATTCTCCGTTTGGGCTATTAATCAGCATATCGGTGTTGCCCGAAATTCCCCAAAAGGTTATTAACTGGATGAGGGGGACTCAGGTCTCCCCCTCTGCCGTTGTCTCTCTATTTGGCGGCGGGAAATTTTATTTTATTTCGAAAACACGAGGGGATATTTTCTGATGATTAATTAGGAGATGGTCTTCGGGCCTAGAATTTTTTTTCTTTACTTTTTTTAACACTTTTTCCCTACGTGCAGGGTGGGGAGTAGACGCCCACGGAAGCGTTTGTGGAGCTGTTATATTTTCTCATCGTCACGCCTAACTTATCTCTGGCAGTTCTATTCATGTCTCTCCCTGGTGCGGGCATCATCAATCCAGATATTTAGTCTAGTTAAGTGTTTCCTACCTGAAAGGATAACTCCATAGAATAAATAAAGTACGTGCATGTATCTAAATACGTTTGGGTCGTCTGGAGGATATGAAGTATCATGTAAACATGAAATGAGTGCAACACTTCACGGTCCATTCTGAAATATCACTCTAATGAAATGACATATGAGTATTTTAGTCAGCTTAAAGTATAAAGCGGCGTAAACTAACGTCATAACGAATAAATAGGTCATAAGGTATTTGTGTCTTCTGTAGCGTAATAGGTAGATATCTTGTAAAAATTAAATTCTTACTGCTGAACACTTTCTTCGCTAGAATATCTTTCTAAAATGATGAACTGATGTCAACGAGGTTCTGTTATTAACTGTTGAGGAGGTTATCCTTCGATGGCATTTTCTCTCGATAATTCTTAATTTATTATGAATAAATGCAATGGCGGGTTATCTAGCACATGCGGTTTTGGGAAGGTATAAAACTCTCCCACTTTTTTCTCACGCTTAGTTCCAAATAGTTAAAGTCTTCGTTTGGATGGACCCGATTTTATTGGAGAAAATTTATTTATTTCATAATCTTGTGTGTATATTGAAATATAGTAATCGTTAAGCTTATGTAAGATACCATAATCATTTTGAGATGGAAATCCGGGATTGACATGGTTGTATGTTTCTTTCAATTTTCTTTAATATATTTCTGGGTGGTAATTGAAGCAGGGATTTTTTCATCAAATGTGATGCCATAAAATTTGTTTTTCTGTGTGGCTTCATCTATCTTATTGCGCTGGGATTTTCGTTTCTTTCATTTTGAACCCGAGATGTCGCTCCGGGATTTTGCGTCGTGGCGTATTTTCTGGAGGGATAAAGCTTTGATCTTGCGGGGAAAATCAACTTAAATCTTCGGTTGGAAGGTGTATTTTGCTAAATTTTTCCCCTTCTACTGCACTGTTAATGTAGTGATAGACTGAAGAGATAAAATAGATCGTGGTTTTCCATTAATGTGGATTTTATTTTTCTTCATTCTCCTTAGTCTACGTACATAAAATAGGTGTTTTTCTAATATGCATCAGAGAATCGATGTTCATTCGTTGGTCTCTGAGGCGTTAATGTGAACACGGTGGTAACCCCACCATGCAGACATATCTTAGAATCTTGGAAATAGTATTTTGTTTACATCTCCCGTAAAAATGGATCTATACATGCGAAGGGATTTCACCTCGCACGCATCTTATAGGACTAAATAAATACAAAGAAATAAATATTTAATCTGAATATAAAATACATAATCATGTGTGATGCGGTGGAACCGTTCCATAATGACAGATCCAGAAAACTTGCAGTTTTCCACTAATAAAAGATATATTGATGTTTGTCGAGTTCATTTATGTTGCTGGTGAGGTTTAATCTTACCCCATGAGTTTATTGAGCTACAGAATCATATCTGGGCTGAGGAAAAGAGTGCTGATATCTTGGTATGTGACTCATGTTTGCACAGATAAAGATTTGGAAATATTTAATTATATCCTCTGCATAAAGCTCATGGTCATCAGTAGAAATAGTGTCTCTAGCGGTCATTCCGCGTAGGTGGAATCGAAATTCTACGTGAAGCGATATGTCGTTAGATAGTGTACTAATTCCTGTAGAGATTTCTCTTGCATGGAAAATAATCCACGGGTTAATACTCTCTGATTCCTGGTTTCATAAATGTTAATGTTAGTACTTTGCGGCGCGGTTGTCGCCTGCAAAGGGTTTTTTGCTTCATGAAGAGGTAATCTATGCATCATTATGTAATTCATTTTAAAAGGAAGCAGAGTGAAGTAAAAAATATAAATTTCTTTGCCTTCTTTTGTAAATGCATGGCCCGGAAAAGGACGTTCTATGATATTCTGAGGATCGTTGCTCTTGTTACTTTTCTCTTTTACCTTCGATCGATCTTTCTGCCGCACCGCGGATTTCTCGGGACTCACTCGAAATCCTTCGGTTCCGGTAATACCTCACGTTCCGACCCCCATTTTTTTTCCTTTTACTTCCCCCGGAGACAGTGCCAATATGATTTTCAAATACTTTTCCCATGTCTCGAGGGGCCTGTCTAGTCCCGTCTTGATTTTTTCCAAACGCAAAACCGGTCCCTCTCTTCCCTTTTGCTCCCTCCTCGGACGATTGGTTGGGGGAATTGAAGGATATCTATCCAATGGAGGGAAACAGGAGATGGCTTGCTGATGAGATATATTTGGTGGCGTGTAGGGGTCGTGGACAGGACAAGCTTAAAATAAAGATGAAATCTGCGGGCGGGAGAGGTGGCTTTTTCTTACCTTTCTGCATCAAAGTAGACTGCAGTCTTTTGAGATGTGGAGAGGAATGGAGAGGGAGGGCTGGGTAGCGATGAGGACGAACGCGGAAGTGTTAAGTATAAGAAATAAATAAATTTCGTATCTATTTCTCAAGCGCATTTAGGAATTGATAATCCTTCCTTACTATGAACTCGTAAATAACTCACAGCATGTTTTGCATGTTCTAGCTTCATAGGCAGATTGCCCTCTTAAGTAGCATGTAGAATATTATGTGTCATCGTACATGTGTGGCGTGCATGTGGGGATTCTCTTGCATGCTGCATGATGGTTTTTAGTTAATGATGGAATTGGTTAGTATCCTTAATATTCATGACCGTGCGGTGTGCATGTTGCGGTCCGCTTGCATGCTGCATTTTGGTGACTTGTCACCCCCTGCCAAACACCCTAGAAGTGGCTCGCAGGGTAATATGTAGATGTAGATAACATTGCACGAAAATCCATGTCCAGTGTGGTGAAAAGCCCTCCGGGCGGGATTCGAGCCTGCGGTGTTAGGGATTGCAGGAGAAGAATGCCACTTTACCGATGCCATAATATGGTGGGAGGGCATTGGTATTTGAGATTTGGAGAAGAGAAAAAGTGATGAATTCAAAGCTAAGGGATTGAGCTTTTCAGGCACATTGCTAGAGACGGGCAAGTTATAAAAAAGATGGCACACAGTGTAATATTGCATAAGTTAGAAAGAGGTAGTAACAAATAGGTATTGTGGACGAAATAAGAGGGAACATTATGCTTGAGGAGCTCTATAATGACGGTGAGGATGTTGTTAGTGGGAGGGGGAGAATGAGGGATAGGCATAATGAATGGGACTCTGAGAAATCAGATGTTTGTCTAGCCGAAGAACGCAATTGGACGTGGAGACTTGGACTTCCTGATGTAAAAAATTGATGCAGGCATTCCTGCTCTCATCTAAACCTAAATTTACCCGTATATCACCCCAAATAAAATAATAGAGAGATTATACTTTTTATGAAAGTAAAGTGGATTTTTTTCAAACCTTGGGTACCTACCGAACCACACGTTTCTTATGCATGAAATTTTATTGCGTAAGAAGTGTGATTTTGTCGTTAAGTTTGAAAAAGATCGTAAATGGAGAGGATAAAATAGAAATTGTACAAATAACTATCAATAAATTGATGGAATATGAAAGTTTGCGTGAAAGGATCGATGTATTCTTCGGAAACGGATGTGGCGTGGAAAGGATGATTGGCGTCTCAAGGAAATCACATTTTGGTGGGATCATTGAGTATCGGGAGGGTTTCGTGTGGTTCCCTTCAAAAGTGCTCCTCTTAGCCGGTCAAACCCTCTTTATCTTTCCATTTCGAACCCTGTATTGGGGTAGGGAAGGTAATGCCGCCGTTAATCGCTGCCGCTCGCCCTCTGTTGAGCTGGGTGAAAGGCACTCGAGGTAACGATGCGATAAAAATCCCCACGGGAGGTCAAGTGTGAGTTTTGCGAGGGAGAACAAGGCATCTTGCTGGGGGAATGGGGGAGACGTGAGTGGAAGGGGCTGGTTCGATAGGGGAGGGTTGAGAAGTCGGAGAAATGAAGACTGATGCGCTGTGGTTGTAAGGGAAGGGATTCAATGCTCCCTGCAAAATGGGCGGAGGAGGCCGTCTTACTTTAGTCTTAAGAGGGTAAAGAAAGAAGGCATTGAGACGTCGATGTCGATGGTTTCAGTGGTCAAAAAGGCGTGACGGATAGTCGAGTGGAATCTCAGTGCCGATTTTGGTTTTATTGAGCAAAAGGAAAGTATTTATGTTCCGATTACGATCTCCATTTCTAAAAATTGTGTGAACTTAAATTTTAAACATGCAGAAATAGATAAACGGCTTTAAAGGCGAGATCGAAACCTTGCTGGGGGTACCGTCATTCACATATGTAATATAAAAATATAAATTTCTAGTTGTAGGACTATGTCTTATGCTATGAATAGCCCGTGCATATAAAGAGACTCTGAGGTGTGTGAAACAAAGATAAAAACCTTAAGTTCATACAAATTTGATTAGATATGAAAAAATGTAAATTTGGTACTATATTAACGCTATTATACAATATAAAGTGTTCCAAAATGTTTTGCATACATTAAAATTATGTTTTTCGTACAGGTATGTTAACGTTATGATATAAATTGATTTAAACTATTTTAGTTTGCTATGTGGTCCGGAATATCGCCCCATGGACTTACGGAAAATTTGAGTGTCAATTATCAATACACGATTTTTCTACTCTTTGGAATCTTCTGGCTTTCACAGGTCTATTTTAATTACTCAGGTTTAGTAATAGGCTTTCATAGAGGTAGTCCGTTACTTTACATGATAATGTTTTGCACATAAACAGCCGGAAGATAGCGTCTTCCGACATAAGTATTTAGGAAAGAAATTCCCATCATTTGAATGAAAATTTGTTGAGCAATCTATGCTTGATGACCGGAAATTCACATCATTTGCTAGTTTATTTTTTTTAGTTTTATGGTATTTCATACAGTTGAAGTCAGAAAGGGGGTTTATCACGGTTTTTGCTTTTTACTTTATCGTGCAGGGGACCATAACAAATGATGATTTGCTAATCATCTCTTAAAGATTCCAAAAATTGCCAGATATTTAGGAGTCTAAAAGTTGAATGGACGGGCAACCTTCCCATAGCGGACGTGACGTCATTTCATCCATTGCTTCTTCCCTCTTCTTTCCTTGGCTTTTGTGAAGATGTCCACTTCCACCGAAAATACAACAGTACAAAGATTTAGAGAATAGTTTGAAAAAAATATGTCTTCACCGGGAATCGAATCACGGGCTTTTGATCGATGGATGAAATGACGTCCGAGGTCGTTTTGCGGAAACAGAAAAAAATGCAACTTTCTACGATTAGTTATTTGGTTATTAGGCCTTAATGTTTCGAAGCAACTCCGTAAATCTAAATGAAATCCTTTGCAAATTTGATTTCAACGGTAATATTGAAAAGGCATTCGAATGATAATCCCCCATTCTTTTGAAGTCATAATGTGGCAAATTCACCGGGATAAATGATTATCTACATGGTCACGGACTCGAGCCCAGATGCATTGATAACGCTCCTAGTGTCTTAGCAAATTTGAGGTCGGGCGTCTTCATCTGAGAATGCAATGGAGGTATTGACGTTATCTCCTAGGTGAGTCTTCCGTCGAAATTACGGTCCCGAAATTCCCACGGTATTTGGAATTCATAACCATTTGGTACGGATGGGATTTATGGAAAGCAGATTGTTTCAAAGTGTTTGCCAACTATTGATTAGTTGAAATAGTAATCAGTTGAGAAGTTAAAATATAGTGGAATAAAAATTTAAAAAAGCACTGAATTAGTAAAACAAAAATGATGGAACAATACTCGTGTATCTGAACCGAAAAATAGCCGCGCCTTTAAGCCGCGTTTGGTTTTTTTGAGCCAGAGTTAGCGTTTGCCAGCTCTTATTAAGCTCCTCGTAATCTTTCGTAGGATTTTCCCGATAGTAGTATCTTTCCTTTTAATTGAGGGAGAAAATATTGGGCATTTTCCCGGATAGGGTTTCATGACGCTGAAAAATTGCTTGGAGCTATAAATTAGTGGATAGAAAGTTTAAAAAAAAAAGATTATGAGCTTAATTTTCCCTACAAGCTCGTATTTATTTGTTTATTGATTGAAAATAATTATTTGCTTGAAATCGATTAATTAAAATAGATTTGATATTATAAATACTGTGTGAAAATCAGTCAATTAGTAAATTAGTACCTACCGGGGGACGGAGCTTTGATCGGTACAGATGTCGGTATTAATTCTTTTTTTTTTAATTATACTTAAATTTGTTTAATACATTTTGTAATGTTTTATATAAATAATGACTTAAATAGATGTATTGTTAATAATAAATGGTAAAATGTTCGTTTAATACCTATATATTTTATTAAATATAATTTATTAAATTATATTTACGAATATACCTATATACATAAAAATATAACAAAACTTAATAAGTAAAATTATGAGAAAGTAACTGAACAATTATTTGAGTCATGTTAAAATATTCAATAAAAGTAACCGAAGCAGCCGTCTATGCTTTTTTATGGAACTTTTGGTCCTTCTATTTCTGCATTTAAAATAGTTTTCGCGAATATGGGACGTATACCAATCGGTTCATTGCACCGCAAAACTGTTAAATGCCGACATTTGGGTAGATCGGATATCCAGTTTTCGTTGTATTAAATCATTACGTAGCACATACGTGTATATAATTATTGCTTTCTTTATGGTATAGGATAATGGAAAAATACACGTGCATCTGGGCGAAATAGTAAAGACGCGTTTGGTTCGCCTCTTTTGAGTGAGTGTTAGCATTTTCAAAGCCTCATTAAGCTCCTCTTAATCTGGCCTGGGATTTTTACGATAACGTAACGATAGCAATCTTCCCTTAAAATCGAGCTGATACTATATTGGGAATTTCTGAAAATTTTACTATAAATATGTGGATAGAAAGTTAAGGGGGAAGAAACCTCACAGATTCTCGTGGACGTTTGTGAGAATAACGAGTATTTTGAGAATTGCCCCGTTTCCTTTACTTTTACGTCGGAATGTGTAGCTCGGATTTCATAAATGGATAGAGGGGTTTGTGTGTGTGTGATAGGAAGCGGAGAGTAAGGAGAGAGAGGTAAGGGTTGGATTCGCAGTTGTAATGGTAAATTATTGAAATTGCCACTGCTATCGCCCTGCGTCCCTTATCTCTTTCCCGACCCGGCCCGGCCTGAGGGTTCGATCCGTTGGCACCGGGCGTTGGTACTGTAAATCGAGTCACTCACTCTTTAGAGTGCGCCTCGCGCCCACACACAGACTTTCTAGCTCGACTGATTCCGTTTCATTCCAGTCTACGGAGTTGTACGCCGACACTCTTCCTAGTTCTATAAACCGATTTTCTCGTTTGGTAATTTGCGGCAAATTGGATGGAAGAAGCGCACTCCCGCACCATTTCTATTCCTATAGTGTCAATAACGGTCGTACTGCTGAATTGAAAATTAAGTTTCTTGGATTACAAGGAATGTTTTTGATGAGAAAGGTTATTGCAAGGAAATCTGCGCGTGCAAGTATGGCTTCGTTGCTGTACCTTATATTGAAACGAAATTCAATGCGGACTCGATTGTAATGAATTGGAATTATGAAATTTACTCAGGGTAGGAATAAAGAATGAATTATCATATGAAAGTAATATTTTTCTCTTTATTTTGTATTTCACAGATGTATGCGTTAATCGGTCTTGAACGACCTACCGATATGCTCCCGGAGGTACATACTGGTGTATGATTGAAAGACCGTTTAATATATTCGGAGATTATATGTGTACGACATGTATATTCGGAGATTATCTATAAGTGCATGTTTACTTAGCTATGTAAACGAGTTATAATAATGTAAATGATAGCATTTTCAAATGTTTAAATGACCTAGTTTTTGTGCATTCCCTGAGTGGCTCATACTCCTTATGTTATTTTTGTTGCAAATGTAATTGTTGTGTAGGAAATTTGTCCGAGCATTATATTTTTAATTGACTTTGATGGATTCGAGGACACATCCTAAATCTGTGATTGTAGCATTTCACGTTTGTGGCCTTACTTTGATTGCATGAGTTTGTATCCTCATCCAGTATTGATCTGAGGTTTTTAATTGCTATGACATGGCATTATGACTGGAAAAGTAATTCGCATTATATATGATGTACTGACTAAGCGTTGATTTGTCAGTGATTGCTAATTTTTAAGGAATGGATACATGGTAATTGAAACTTGACGCGTGTTAGGAAGGCGGCCGCTTAAGGATAAGGTTCCGGACTCATTGCAAAGAAGTCTCCTCTCTTTGTGAGTATCAAACATCTCCTTGCTTCCACAGCGTTGCCCACCCGTTAATTTGTGTGGGACTATCTGATTTCTTTAGGAACTCCAATAAAGCGTTCAAGTCGTGTGGTTTCAGCGGGCCTTGGATCGTGTTTACAACACAGAACGGACATGTTGCAATCTTCCCCGCGAGACAACAATGAGAGCAGACGAGACGAACTAGCAAACAAACAACTCCACTTAAGAGAGTGTCCCGGATAACATTTCATTTCTACCCGACTCTTCCCTGTCGCCCTCGCTCATCTTCATTCCCTAACCACCTCCTCCAACATCAACTCTCTGCCAGATCCACCCTCGCCATCTTCTTCCCACTCCTTCCTTTCCCTTTGAAGGAACCACGAAATCACCACAGGATAACGTTCAGAGCGGTTGTTGTAAAGGGGAGACAAGCCGTGAGCACATAATAAGGCAAGCCTCATCAAACGATTTCTCAAAACCCTTTACTCTCTACCCTAAAGCCTGTCTCTCTCCCCTACCTTCTCCCCCCTTTGATAGAGAGGAGGATGTTGGGCTAGCAGGGGAGTGGAAGGAAGAAATTAAGGTGTATGGATGGGATGAATAAAGGTAGGGCGTATGCTGAGATGAAGAAAATAATTGTGTGAGAGGTTAGCGCCCTTAAAATCATGAGGATTTTCTAACTTCCACCTACCCACTGAAACCTATGTTAACTGGTATATTACACTTAATGGTTGAGGCCTTTACATTGTAGAAATCCATTCTAAAGAAGAAAATTAAAATACTTTGCTTTTCTACAAATTTGTAGAAAAGCAAAGTATTTTAATTTCCTTCTTTACTGGTATATTGCCTTAATGATAATAAATAATAATACTCTTCTAAATTAAGAGAAGGCAGAGGAGGTGATTGGATCAGGTAATGAGGGGAGACGGGATGCTGAATACCGTGATAGATGGAAGGTTGTTGGATAAGCGAGGGAGGGAAAGAAATAGAATAGGCTTTATGGATGGAATGAAGAGAGGTAGGAGATATGCTGTGATGAAGAATGAAATATGTAATGTATGGAAACCAGGATCTTCAGCTGTAAAATAATAGCATATTCGTTCCTACATTCATCGAAACCTTCCTTTGCTGGTAGATCAACTCTGCTACTACCCCAACCTCCCCCCACTCACACAGTGCCCTTTCCCCTGTCTTCCCATTCCTTTCTACACTCATTCTGCCTCTCCCGCGATGTATGCTGACTCCCTTAAGAGACGACGGGGACAATTGTTCCGCCATCACTTATCCAACTTAACGACTTTTCCATGTTACGCGGCCGGTTTCCCGGGAATTCTGGAGGAGGAAATGTGTGGGAGGGGGGGAGTAAAATAAGGTGAGTGAGTGAGAGGGAGAGGGAGAAGCGTCTCCCAAGACATATCTTACTCCTCTGAGGGAGGCCGCGAGGGAGGAGATAGCGATAAGATTTGCTAGGAGTTCGCCGGCGTGACCCCTTTAATTCCGTGTCGCTACTCGGTGGGAGATCGTGGTGGCGGTGTGAGTGGGGTAAATGGGGTTGATAACGTTGGGATGAAGGTGGAGCTGAGCGTATGTATGTGGGGGTAGAAGGGTGTGAAGGAAAGGGAAGACTGGGTAGAGATAATTCAACTCCAATGTGATGATCGCTACTCTCCTGTCGGTGTGCGATATATCCTTGCGGAGTAAGATATCAGTCTGAAGTGTTAATCCCTGCGGAACAGAAACTAATAACACAATTATTATTATTTGATATGATAAACCGGTTAAGATTAGTACAAACGGAAGAAGGAATTCTTATTTTATCTTCTACAGCAGCAGTCTCGGTTCTACGTGCATGATTTCATTCCTCAGCTCGGCATAGGTCCTACTTCTCTTCATCCCATCCATAAACGTCTTTCCTCCCCTGCTCACATAACTTCTTCCTGTAACTCGATGACGTGAAGCTGAGTACCGCATTGCGCGGGAGGAGTTAAACAATTAAATAGTCCCAAGACAGGTCGTATGAAATATTTCAGATAATATAGGCTGTGTTATAAAGGTTTTACGTGAAAACGGCCTTCATGATAAATCTAGCTTTAATTTACAATGCTAAATATGTACATACATTCCCATCATGCCGTTCCCTTGCCGGGTAAGCACAGTCAATAAATTTTATTTCTTTATGATAGGTCTGTCAAGTTAACTATGCTTTAATAATTTCTTCCAAACCTATGGATGCATGCCTCTTTTTTTCTTCAGTTACCCTCATACATTGTTTGATACACGTCATACTATTCTTAAGACTACTAATTTATGAGTTTATCCTCTTACATTCACCCATGAATTTTTCGGTCTCCCCCTTCCTCTCATACCATTCACTCTTCTATCGTATATCTGCTTTATGATTCCAATTTCATCCTTTCTCTCGACTTGGAGAAATCTACTGAGCACGCTCCTCTCATTCATGTCTAATGCCGAAGCATTCGTACCACGTTCTTTCATCACCCATAACTCATTCATAACTCTTTTGATTTTTCGTTTGACGCGTCTCAGATCCCTCTTACTGCATTTAGCCTACTGTTATGCTTATGCTGGCGTACCCAAGTTTCACTAATATTCAATTAAAGGGGACGGAGTGAACTTTTGTCAACTAAAATTTCTGCTTTCTTTAAAATTTTATCTATCAGATTTAATATGTGTAAAACATTACCGTGGGTTTGTACCTCGTAACATCTAGGTTAAAATAATTTGGGTTCCGTGGAGCTCGACCACTGTTCTTACCCGTAAAGGAACTCATCCACTAGCACTGAGAGGAGGGAACGAAAATGGATGGGGGACGTTCGGAGAGGCGGGACAATACCGGAGAGGGTGATGGAGGGAAAATGAGGGATAAAGAGGGAGAAGAAGAATGGGAGTTTTAAACAACATGAGGGAAGGGGGAGAAGGAATGAGGGGATACATTGAAAAATTACTATTTGGGTTAATAATTACCCGTGATGGTAGGCTATATGAATGATAGGTTTCATCTACCTTCTCTCCGTCTACCTGCACAAATTCTTTCGTAATCTCAGCATACGTACTATCTCTCTTCATCCCATCCACAAAACCTATTCTCTTCCTTCCCTTTCCCCGCTTTACGAACATCTCTATCATGCCTTCATCATCCCATTGTCCCTTATCACTTCTTAAACCACCTACTCTGCCTCCTAGTCTCTTGAAATTTCCTCACCCACCATACCAAGCACTTCCTCGTTCGTCTCCCTCTCCGTCCACCGTATCTTATCCTTTCTCCCCGCTGCACTAGAGTCCATCCAAGATAATTGTGCAGTTGAAATATACTGATTTTGCTTAGAAAAATATGAAAAGTAAACAATTTTTCACGACCGTATGATTCAAACAAAGGCCACCAAAATGGATTCTTCGATCACATAATTCCCTTCCCCAAACGTCATTTGACGTGTTAACAAATGGGCTGCATTTATAATCGCCAACTGCGCTATTATCTTGGACGCACTCTTAACATCTCAAAGCTTTTGCCTCCTATTCTCGTCTTACTTTCTCAGAGTCCACGTTTCTGCACCTTCTGATGCAGGGACAATTGTGTTGTCAGGGAAGTTTAAAACGTCCCTGCTGTGGACTAAATGAGAGTAGGATCAGTACTATGGACCTGCCAAACAATTGGTAGAACACCAAATGAACGAATGAAGAACTACCTGGAGGAAGAGGAAGAAGCTGCGTAACAAAGAAAATGCGTGAATATTTCATGGGAGGGAGGTTTTTGGTCAGGAAGAGCGAGGGAGAATATTCCCTGGGATGGTGCGGGATGGGAAAGCCTTTGCGAAAAGTTTCTTTTGGTTCCTGGCAGAAGAGTTCGAGAAGAGGGTGAATGAGGTGGGGGGAGGAAAGGGCCTTTTGCCGTGTTGGCTACCGCAAAGCAGGGGAACCCCTGCACCTCGGAGGAAGCGGACGAAGAGGAGGGGCTCCCTGGTGTAATGTGTCGGCGGCGATGAAAAGAATCTCAAGGATGCGGGTGGGGAAGGGGTTGTTTTGTGGGAGGGAGCACGAGGGGGTGTGTGTTGGGTGGGCGAGAAATGGAGGATGCCGCCACACAGCGGAGGGACTAAAAATATACCAGCAGGCGGAGATGGAAAACTGTCTACCGCAAATGAAAGGCGAGCCGCGCCTGGAAAAAGGAGACGACGTTGTTAGAAAGGATATGGTGGAAGAAAGTGATTCTGGTAGTGTCGGAGTTAGAGAAGCAAGGGAGCGATAGTGTTTGGAGATACTTTTTTTAGGTGTAGTTGAATGAGAAAGTTGGCGACCAGGGTCGGAGGATGCTAGCAGGAAGTAAAGGAGTGTTGCTACGGTTATGCCGGTGGTTCAGATAAGAAATGGGCGTCGTTGGCACGTGCTTTGGTAGCGTATGAAATATATGAAAGGGTGAAGAAAGAATCGGAAGGAAAGAGTACTGCCAGGGTTGCAACAGCACTAGAAAATTAGGCTCTTATTTAGTGCTTTAAAAGGCATGAAATTAATAATGAAATTTAACTTCAAGAAATTGTTACATTGATCATTTTAAAGTGAAATTTTCATATGGCCTAGGCTGATTTGTTGGTTTCACCACGCGTATCAATTCACAGTCATCATTGAGATGAAGCGCGTGGTAGTATTAAAATTTATAAATCCTGAATCTATTGAACATTTTTGTACATTCGGTAGAACTGTAAGTGGAAATTCCGAGAAAGTTCAAACAAACAGAAAATGACAAAACACTTGGTTAATGACGACGCGATAAACCACTGAAGATAAACTGAAGCCTGAGGATCACCTTTTGTATTCCCTTCATACTCTGCCGAAATTTGATGACTTATCCGAACATCGAAACCAACGTTATAACCCAGAGAACATTTATAAGATGAAAAGGGTAAAAAATAACCGTGTTGCGATGACTGAGGAATCTTAGGAGGAAACACTCTGGAAATCAGAAAGATCTCGCGAAATTTTACTTTCCAGTTTTTGCTGCCAGCACGACTGGGGGGAGAAAATACTCTAGGAACGCTCGAGTATGGATGCCTCACTTGCGCCGCCCCTGGAGAGACACGAAATGATTTGTTCTTTTCCGGAACGGGAAGAGGCATCGACATGAGTTGTAAGTGGTTAGAAAGGTGGGTGGAGGAAATTTCGCCGTGGGCATTGGAGGACTCCAATGCTGAAAATGGGGAAAGCAGAATATCTTCTCCCTTTTGGAAGATATTACTCCCTTGTGGTTAGGTTTAGGAGCGTAGAGCGTTCGCGAAGCTTAAGGGTTGAAGGAAAATGAAGAGATTGTCTCTTCGAATAGAGCGAAATGTCAGTGTCACGTCCTTTAAAAAATATGGTGGCGGTTACCCCCGTATAGTCACGGATACCTTGGGAATTTTGATCAAACTATCGGGTTTTTCCGAAATGACATAGTTGACGTTCACCGTGAGCAGCGTGTAGATACCTAGTATTGTGTACGTTGCATCAGTGAATCCGTCGGTGAAAGGATAGCGTCTACGTCATTCCCACTGTGGAGAGTAAATACAGAGTATGTGTTATTAGGTGGAGGATGGTGAAGAAAGCATTTAGTCTCTTAGAATCGAATGTTTTCGTATTCCATGTGAGTGCATTAAAAGAAAGGGTGACAACTTTTGTACCCGTTTTCCTGAAGCCCGAAGGTAAAATGAGGGAAATATTGGGATCAAATATTTTTTTATTATTTTTTATTCCTGTTATTGATGAATTTGTGTTGCATCATGTCAAGAATTCTCTTATTACCCCAAACACTAAAGTGTTTATGAAAAATCAGTTATCGGGGGAATGAGTTCGTAGTGATTGCTGTCGTCAAACAGTGTTAAAATTAAATGACTTAATTGTGGTAATGGTGATGGGCGATATATCCACTACTTCAAGCAGAATGCTGTAATCACCAATAGGCATCTTTCCTGTCGATGACAAGGATGGCAGGATCTCACAAACAGCTCAGGGACCTGACGCGACATCACTGAGCAAGATCACATCGTTAAGGTTATGAGTGTTTGACAAGTAGTTCATTGAACGTGTGTTGCTTGTCACCTGGCGTTTAACCAGATTCTCGTGGGTTGGACTCGCGATTAAGACATGAACGTCGTGTGGTCATTGTGGTAAGGCATCAGCTGTCACATCTAATGAACTCATCGTTTACCAGCATAAATCGTCAGGCCATTATTACGTCCCAGTTGCGGGCTATTAGTCTTCCCTTCGGCTTTGAGTAGAGTCATTCTGCCAACCAAGTATAATAAAGCGCGTGGATCTTCTTATTTAGGTTAGCCCATCCTATAATCCCTCGGATCCTTCCTGAACCGGATAGTTCGTTAATTTTATCCCTTTATTAGTGTATGTAGGTTAACAGTAAACATAGAGAGTATGAGTGACGTAAGATTAAACCCGAAGCACGCATCATGTTTTTTCTACAAACTTTCTATGAAAATTAGTGGTGACATAAGTTTGATATTTTCACCATTGTAGCTATATTTTCTAGCTAATTAGTTACACGGATTTACTTAAGTTCATCCCAACTAGAAATAGTTTTTATTCACTTGTAGGTGTGATTTTTTGCTGTTTTTCTAGTATTTCTTGCAGTGTTCCTCAGTATTTCGTCACTATTAGTATCAAGGGTGTTATGAAAGCTCTTGGTTGATTTAGTAATATCATCAGTGTAAGTATTTCCAAGCTCTTAATTCGGGTCACCGATAATGGGGGAAGCACTTCAAAGCGTTGCATGTTTAAAAATTCTTCATGTTGAATTTGGTCATCTAGATTGAGGAATTTATCTCGTCTTCTCTCGGCTCTACACAAATAGTCCAAAAACCTACCAAGCAACTACCAACTTACTAATGATAGCTGTGGACGCACCATCTTATACCCAACTCCACTACTATCTTTCTTTAATAATTAAAAAAGGAAAAATTTGATAATCAAGAGCATTATTAATACTAATAATTGGTAGTATGTCAACCCGTGTACTGCATGTTAGCATGTTTGTCAATATAGCACTCCCCTGGTTTTCTAGTTTGGCTTAGCATTGTTCTCTTGACTGCTTCTGGTCCTCGCCTATCAGCCGGGGGAGCGTGTGAGTATCGAATTTATTTATTTATATTTATTTATTTAAAAAGCCTCCAAAAACGGCACAAAGACTTATTACATTGGTCGACAAGCAGACAAATAAATAGAAATTTTAACAAAGTATACCCTTAAAATGTAAAAGATAACAGAGAAATATGTTGGAAAGAAAGATTGGTATTAGGATTTATGGACAAGGAGATGGGATAGAGGGAGTCAACTCGGCAATATGTTTTCTGAGGACTGATTTGAAAACGGAGGGTGTGGAGAAGAGGTCAAGGGAGGGTAATTGCGAGGCTAGGGAGTTGAAAGTTTTTGGAATACGGTAGAAAAGGGAGCGTTGGGATATTGAGAGTCTGAATTTGGGAATGTCAAGAAGGAAGTTATTGCGTAGGGAACGAGGAGGAACATGAAGAGGAAAGAGAGGAAGAAGGCAGTTGGTGCGAAGAGAGCCACTCCAAATGCTATGGAGGAACTTCATGTCACATAGTACATGACGGAGAGAGAGGTTTGGGATTGAAAGGGAAGAAAGGATGTATTCTTTTGATAAGTTTCTGAGGGAAGGGATTCTATGGCGGGAAATGGCAAGAATGAAGTTAACAGGGCGATTGAGCGTATTCAAGGCTGTGGGGCTAGCGGTCGACCAAATTGGAGCACAGTATTCTAAAATAGGAAGGACCCAACCAAAAAATACTGTCCGGAGAGCAAAAGGATCCTGAATGTCCGTGTGGCGGTACAAAAGGCCGTCAACTGACATCGCCTTCATGGTAGTCTTAATTATGTGACCGCGAAAGGTAAGTTGATAGTCGAAGACTACCCCTAAGTCACAGTGGGAATTGACACATGGGATAGAATTTTGTGAGAGGGTATAGGAATACTTAAAAGGTTTGCGCTTAAGTGAAAAGGTCTGTAAAGCTGACTTCGAGGCGTTAATATGAAGCTGCCAGATGGAGCACCAGGCGTGGACGGAGGAGAGGGCGGATTGTAGGGAACTGGAATCGGAGGGGCCATCAATCTTCCTGAATATCTTGCAATCATCCGCATACTGTAAATGTTACATTTGTGCTGGGGCGAGAGTAGCATGTCTGGCGTGGAATCACCCCGTGTTACACACCCTGGAGTTGGCTTGCACGGTTTTTCGTAGTTGTAAATGTATCCTAAATCAAGTTATTTCACTGAATTTTTATCGACTTACCGGCATCACGGATAGTCTTGAGCATCAAGGACGCCAAAGGCATCAATGTGGGAAAAGCTGGGGCGGAGGATGAATTTCTCGTGAGGGGAGTCTGAGTGGTGTAGAGGAGGTGGATTGGTTCACGGGAGGACTGAGGCGGGAGGAGGGAAAATGAGGAAGTGTATGTAATGGCCCGGGTCGAGGGAAGTCGGCTTAAGTGATGTGGAAACGGGGGTGGAAATGAGTTCTCCTCTACCCCAAACCCTTTCCCACCTCACCCTCTCCCTCCCCCCACGTCTCCCGAATCGTTTGTAATCCTTCTCTCATCTCCGCTGGCGCCAACTTCGTCCCAGAGCGGGTACCTAGCGGCGGAGACGGGGTTGTTCCTCGTACTCATGCTCTCTGAGTCCTTTTTAAATGGTGGGGGAAGGGAGATATCGTTTAGCGGGCTTTTTTTGAAGCAGAGGACGAAGAAAAAACTTAGTTGAGCACGTGGTCCGAAGATGCTTGTGTTCGGGGTAAAGTGAACGTCGCGTCGTGTCTGCTGGGCTTGAGTATTAATAGAAAAAGGGTTGAGCGCGGCCGTGAAGATGGGAGGGAAATGACGACGGATCGTATTACTGGGCATTTTCAGTTTAAAAAAATGTTTTTTATTTGCTTTCTGGGCCCGTGTCCATTTCAAGGTTGTTTGGTACGAACCGGCGCTTCAGACCAGGCGGATTGCTATTAGAATAGGAGCGGAAGGAAGTGTAGAAGGGAGACGGATAAAGCCCGACGCTGGCAGGAGTCAGCTCTTGAAGAAGGACAGCAATAAGGCCTAGGTTAAGCCTCCCATCCGGCTGAGGGAACAATTTACTTGAAAGTCTGTTCGACAAGCATCTAAAAAGGTTGAGTATCAGGCTGTCACCAGCTTATCTCTCAGTATGGGTGGTGGAATGTGGTCCTGCTGTATCTTGTCAATATCGTAGAGATTTTCCCAGATAATGAGGAGATGTAAGGCAAGCATTAAGGCAGTTGACTTTTCTCGTTCTTCGCTAGCATGAAGCCTGGAAAGGGCCATACCTAGGATGAGAGGACAGAAGTGGACTCACGACCGGTAGCGCCGGCCGGCTTTCTTGGCGTATGTTTCCACAATATCCTGGGAGATAGCCAGGTTGCTGCGGACACATAGTATACGGACGATCCACCTACCACCCAGGAAACTTAGAAGCCGTTTAGTTTATGCCAAGGACCTCGTTGGCCTAAAGGTGTCTGCCGTCCACTGAATACCGTGTGAGTGTGGAAAGGTCGACGTTGGCGAAACGTCCAGAACCGTGGAGACACGAGTGAATTAGCACCAAACGACACCTCCGGCTATGGCAGCCCGAAAAGTCTGCAGTCGCGGATCCCTCAATTTACCTCGACCATGCCATCCAATGGGACGAGACGAAACATCTCTGCCTCTCCCACGGGTATTGGGACGGGATCACGAAAGAGCCCATATACATCTGCTTACCAACTGCAAACTTCAACAGGGACGAAAGATTCCACCTAATCAGGACTTGGAATCCCATTCTCAAGATGGCGGGAAAAATTAATGCGTCTCCAAAAATTCGGGATGACCTGACCTAAAAAATGGAGTATATTAGCCCGATAACTTCGACACCCGGCATCAACAGCCCTGAGGACAATGAAAAGTCTTCCATCGAGACGTCGGTGAAGATGGAGAACATGACCCGGTTGGAAGCCCTAGATAATTACACTAGAAGAGTTTTACTCACTTCAAATTGAACTTACCTTAACCGGTAGATAACTTAATGACTAAAATTCCGAATTCAATTTTTCTGGTTAATTAAATCGATAGGTCTATTGACCCAATGACCGCGGACGAATCGGTGCATGAGATAACTTATCGTGCTCTTGGAAAGCCGTGAAATAGCAACTCATAGAGTGCAAACGCGAATTGTATTTCAGGCTAGGTGGATGTTTATTTCTTGTCGGATTCGAGCGCTAATCGCGGCGGGGTAGTGAACGAAATTCCCGCTTACCCCCTTTCCCTTCCCTCGCCAGACTTATTAAACAATCAACAAGCGACGCAATCCGAGACCCGCTTGTCGAGTCAGCGGAGAGGGAAAGTGATGGGGCGCGGGAATGGAAAACGAGGGGAAATCGACGACATCGCGTAGCGGAAACAAAAGAGGGCGGAAGAGCGTTCGCGGCGTCGAAGCGAGTGATATTGTTTCGGGGCGCGGGGCGGACGGTAAGAGGAGGCTTTTAGATTGTTGGGAGGGGCGAAGTAGGGGTTGGTGCACACATATGCGCGGATGTGTTGGACCCTCTCTATCTGGGACGAATTCCGCGATTTACGAGCAAGTTGTGGGGGTGGAGGGGGTAAAATCGCATTTTCCTCGGAATCAGCCAAAAATCAGGCCAAACGCCGCCCTCTCGCCCCCCCCCCTCCCCCCCCCCCCGCCCGTGAAAGGAATTAATAGGAGGGCACTAAAGTCGATGCCACTACTGCATCCATTCTCGGAAATTCGCTACCGGTCTGGCACGGGATTTACAAGCTCACTCATTTTTTTTTATTCAGACAGCCGGCTTGGATCGGTGGGAGGAAGACTACACTCGAATTCGTGATTCGTATGTGTGGAAATGAAGCGTTTACGCGATGGTGCCAAGAAATGTTCTCTCGATGCGTCGTAAAAATTACGTTTAAAAGCTGGTAGGTAGCGTGTGTTTAACCCCCCTTTAATTCCCACTCCGTTTCCCACCGATCGTATTTATTAAATGAACTGTTTTCGATGAATTGGCTTCATGTGGAGTTGCTTGCCAGGTTTTTTTTTTGTTTTTAGACGAGGGATAGGAGAGTATTGCCCTGCCAAAATTTTCGCTGGGAGGCAGAGTGAGCGCTCCGAACAATAGGGTGCTCTTTTATCGCTCATTTCGTCTGTTCCCACTCGTTGTCGGGCTGTTAGTTTATTGTTCGGCTAATTTGCGACGGGGAGAACACATCTCTCCTCCTCCACCACTCAGATTGCCCCGTGGCAGTGACGCGACGAGATTCGACGATGCTGTTTTGTTGCTTTATTTTTATTTCGTTATTTCTTCGGTGTTTGGGACGCAATCAGCCGTTTCTTCCGTGAAAAAAATTCAGCGAATCGGATGGTCAAAGCGGGAAATGAATTCTCTCTCTTTCTCATTTTGTGCGCTTATTCCATAAAGCCTCGTTCCATGCGGCAGGTTTTCTCTTGTGTTATTCCCTGCTTTATGCCTAGAGTGCTACCGTGGGATCTGCTGTGAATTACATTTCAAGGTTACCCAACGTGCGATTTTTCTCTTATGCCCGAGTGTGCATGGCCCAATCAGGATTCCCTATCCTTATCTTGTGATTTGGGGATTTCAGACTGTACATGGCGAATGTTTAACGTCTAGTTGAGATCACGGAGAGAAGATGTGCATTGACCGGAGGCATTTGAGATGTTTATTTGGAGGAGAATGGAGAAGGTGATCTGGTTGGCGAGTTAGACAAACGAGGAGGTATTGACTATTGTTGGAGAGGAAAGGAAGCTGGTGGTAGAGATATGGAGAAGGCGTAAGAGATGGATGGAGAATGTTTTGAGAGATGAGGGCATGATGAAGAGGGTGATGGGAGAACACTGGGGAAGCGTGGAAAAGGAAGCTTGGACGGCAGAAAGAGAGGCAAATGGTATGGGGAATCTTCGAGAGGATGGCGAGCAATTTATCTGAGGGAACATGAGAAGTGCTAAAAATAGGAAACTAGGATAAGGACTGTCCGGAAATCAATGGGTCATTAAAGGTAGAATCTCCAATGATAATGAACCATAGACCGTGATTAGGTCTTCAACCAACATCTAAAAGTTATTTGCATCATCGAGATAGTTGTACCTGTAATATGGCTGCTTGTAGTTCCACTAGTTGGACCAATGTAAGGTGCAGATGATGGTTCAAGTATTATTCAATAGCATGCGACCGTAAAGCTATTATTCTTATTAAGCTATTACTATGCAGTCTATCCGTTTGAACATTTGAAATGCTTTTAGTGGTAGGGATGAGCGAGTGCCGTCCCCTATTCAGCGAGGGAAATAATTATCTGGCGTAGTTCACTTTGAATGGAAAGGAGCAAGTTGCCGCTACGCAAAGATACACGCAAGGGGTAGCGCAGGAAAAAAAAAACGTTTTGTTTGACGCCGGCTGGCATAAGAATTTCCTCCTCTTGCTAATTTCAGACGCAAGGCGAGGATAGAGAACGAGGTATAATATAGCTAGCTAATTGAGTATTTTGAAGTGTAAATTCGAGGATGAAAGCGAAGATTTTCGGTTCCGCAAATTTCCAAAATTATGAATATAGTTTTTAAAATAAGTATGACGGAGCCATTCCGGAGATTAACTCAAACGGCACCGGACGAAGCTCGCAAATAGAGCTCGTATCCAACAATCGGGATTATCTAGGTCTGCTTGCACGCGGTTAACGCTCGTATCTCCTGGATCTGAATATTCTCGCGATTGCACAGGTTTCGAGGAGAAAGTTGGTGTGGTGAGGGCAAGGAATAAAAAAAATGAAACACTCTCTGCGCCCACTTCCAAATCGTCAAGATCCGTTCATTATTTTTTCCCCCTTCAATTATTCCATACCCCATGCCACTGTTCCTTGCCCATCTCCCATTACCATAATTGCAATTATCTCGTGAAGTGAAAGGACTGGTTTAAGCGGGGGGCGGGATTTGAGTTTTTGAACTCTTCCCCTCCTCCCCTTAAGCACTTCATGAAGCGTACTATTATTCCATCGCCCTCCCCTCATTTCCTCTCTCATATCTCCTCGCAAGCTTCAAGCTCTGGATTGGTCCTTAGGCCATTTTTGAGCCGCTGCCTCCGTGAAGGCGGGCGGCTATGTCCTCCCCTCTACGTCTCTGGCATCCTTCATGGCATTTGGCAGACGTTTGCATTTCTATATTATACCAGCTGATTGGTAGATTTTTGGACAGTTCTTATCCTACATCCCAATTTCGGAAACATTGTCTCGTTTACCCTCCTAAAGATGTCCCGCCATTAGATCCCTCTTAAATTCCTCATATCTTCTACGTCTTCTTATTTCGTTCAGAATTCCTATCCTCTTCCTTCCTCTTCCACGCTTCCCCAGTGTTCTCCCCTCTATTACGTTCTTCAACAAGCCCTCTCCTCTCAAATCTTCCTCCATCCTTCCTTTCTGCCTTCGCCGTGTGTGCGATTGATTTTTTTTTGCACTTAGAATTCCCTTCTTTCCTTAGTCGGTGACTTCACTACTTATCACGCTCATTTCTGCAGTGCTTCGAACATATAATAAGTATGCTTTATCAAGATTTATTTAGGGCTGAGTGAAATAGTTTTGAACAAATAAAGGTGAAGAAGGGAGTGGCATAGCTAGGAATGCAAGCTTATGAAAAACCCTACCTCTTGGAGATAAAAATAAATTCTGTGATTTCCAAATGTAGCTTAGATTATAATGCTCTCAGGGAAAAACTATACAGCTTTTCTGTATCGCTACTTATTTTTAATTAATGCACTTTAAAGATTATTTTTTTTACTGAAAATGAGAGCGGTGAAGAAATATGGTATTGATGAATACCGTAATCATAATGTCAGGTCAATTGTAGGGTGCCTAAAATCCCTCTCAAAAGCTTTTAGTTCATACTTTTTTTATGTTAGTGGCTGTGGAATTCGTGGTGTGCATACATAATAAACACCTTATAGAAGGTAAATATTTATTGACGTCGCAAATACTCGAGTATTGAATTGACCTGGACGCAATAGAACTAGGTTTCCTTCCGCACGAATCTGTACCGTCGCGTCATCTGCCTCCGTCATTGGTGTAGGAAATGTTTTATTTTACAAATGAAATGACCCGCAGGCATAATAATATCGTCGGGAACGGTAGTTTAGTGGGCACAACTGAATTCACTTCTCACCCTTTCCCGCTCTTATTTTTGTTGAAATCTAAGCACAAGAACAGTCAAAGAACATAAGACTACTCCAGGGTTTGCACCAAGGGGCATCTGGGGAGCTTGGTTATTGGCTGGAGATGTTGGCACGAAATCAATTGATATGGGTTAGCCTTCCTAAGGAAGTGGTTGGTTTTTTATCGTGAATTTCTCACATTCGTGTACGTTAAGTTATTCTTCTATTCCATAAAGCCATGACAATGTCGAAGCTGTTTGTCGAAATTCACACGCAATTTAATATTTGCCCATCGAGACATGTGTACCTAAATTTGAAGGGTAACGGCGCATTTTGTTTCCAAAGTGGCTGGTGCCTCCAGGCATTATTAAAAATTTAAATGGCTGAGTGAATGGAAGAGGGAAATGATCGGAATTTTAGGATATCTTGCGTGGAAGAGGATCCGTAAAGAATAGACTAAAAGGAATCTAATTTTCTTTAATATTTCATTTAAAGTTTACCGACTTGGACCACTTACCGACTAGCTTAAAGACTCAAATCCATATGCTGCTCTCAAGATAAACTTTCTGTCTATCGGTGGCCAAAGGTCTGAGCCTGTAAAATGTAGAGAATAGTTACTCGTTTCCGTTTAAAACTACCTTAACCGGCAGATTACTTTGACTTTCCAGACTCGCTTTTTCCAATAATGATATGGTATAAAGCTCTCTCTCTTTTTACGAAATGACTTTAGGAGCTGGCTCTGTTCTACATTTCTCCACGCTGAGCCGTACATTCACACCTGCTTCACCTCAGTTGTACGCATTCATTTTTTTGCTGACATTCTCTTGTCCGCTATACTCCAAATACTCCTTAGGGGTCCTATAAACCGCATATACTTTTTGTATCCCCCCTCTTGTTATTTTCACTTTTCAACATGAACAAATGAAATAAATCATACCTCATATTTTCCCATCTTGGGAACGTTCAGGCCACATTCTTTTAGGACCCTTTCATTCTTCAACATGGATTAGGACGAAGTAAATAAGGTGGCTGGAGGAGGTAATAACGGGCCGAGGGTTGCTAAAGGCTAAGGTATAGGAGAGGATATTGTGTAAGCGGGGGAGGGGAAGGAAGAAAATAGGTTTTATGGACGGGATGAAGAAGGGTAGAACGTACTCTGAGGTGAAGGTAAAAATATTATAAGTAGAATAGGGCAATGTATACGTCAAAATCTTGAGGATTTTTGGTCACTTCAATTTGAATCTACCTTAAGCAGTGCTTAATAATAATTATTATTTGCTCAACGTATGCTCCACCTCCTTTAGAAAATTTCCAACGGTTTTTATTATTAATGTTTTAATTAGTCTCTGATTATTATTTTAACAAACATGATTACAAGTAGTCGCTCTGATTTTCAAGTTACAAGAGGCAATATTAAACCATGGGTCATTGCCATCATCATTCTTGTAGAAATTCCACCAAATGGTACTGCTTGTAATTTCCTCGTCTGTGGGTTGTCTTCTCATAACGGTCTATTTGTTCTGTTTTCCAATCAATGATGAGATATTGAAGGCTTTTTATTGTTATAGGAAAATAGATTTCTAATAACAAAGGGAAAGGTCTTTAAACGCGACGTTAGGAATGTAAAAAAATTGGGAATCATTGGAAATTTAATTTTTCTTATCAATTTCCTTCTCTCCATAACTTTCAGCATTTAAACTAAATAGGAATTCGGAATGTAAAAGTACAAATGTTTTGAAAATCTTATAACCAGAATTGGTTGAGTAAAGCGAGAAAAACGCGCGATATGGCGCTAAAAATTTAAAATATGGCAGCACCCCTCGGAAATTTTAACATTTTTCGTATCTTATGCATCCCTCCATAAGTAAACGTCCAGCTTAAATAAATATTTTAGGTGGAAAAGTACAAGGCTTAGAAAATATAATAGAACCAAAACTGAGTGAGAACAACGAGGAAAAAAGCGATCAAATGTGGAGCTGAAAAATGTTGAAAGGTGGCAACACCGCCTAACGGAATATACTTCCGCGTTCTGCTCCTCTCTCATCCATTATCCCATGAATGCCTCGGTGTTTGCTGCGTGTAGCATGCATGGCCCCTTCTTTCTCCCTCCCCCTCTCCGTACGCACGTTTCCCATTCACTACATCCGACCACCGACGTCTTCTCCTCCTATTTCTCATTCGCCCGTACCACCAATAGCATGCTACCCCACCCTCCTCTTTCCTCTCAATCCCCTGTTATTTGCGCGCTTCGTGTACTTTCTCTCCATCGCACGCCCTCGTCTACCACCCCCGTAACATCTCTATTTCTCCCTTGGTTACCGAAAAATATATGGGAGGCATGGACCGTGTAATGCACACCCCGTCGGAATTTTTTTTTCGGGACCCTTAATGTACAGTCCTGTTCATTAAAAAATTACCACCTCGGAGCCCTGTTCAAAAAAAAGTTACCACCTCGGAGCCGAAAAAGTTCTAAGTCCGCACTTTAGGGAAATGTTGCAACACTGCGCCCCCCCCCCTTCACTGAGGGGGGGGGGGCGAGAACGAGAACCCCTCCTCCCCTTAGTCGGGCAAGTAGAAAGGCCGAAGGAAGGAAGATTTTGGCCCGCGAAAGGATATTTTGTGAGGGGAGGGGTAGGGTCCGGGCTTCCGTTTGCTTTATGACTGGGCGAGAATGAAAGGGCAATGGCTTGGTTCGGTCGCTCAAAGATCTCTCGCAGTTGACAACTGCTTCATGAGGGAAATCCTACCACGGCCCAGCAAGCCACGGCTCGTTTCGTTTTTTAAAATACTTTTTTCTCACGCGAAATTATTAGCGTAAAAAATGATTGAAGTGTTGACGTATTTTCGTTATATGTATTTCATTGTGGTGCCTACATTCCTATTATGATTATTATTTGTTGAGTTTGTTTAATATTTTAGATAGTGCATTTAAGTGCTTCTTCAATCTCGCCTGGTGCATGGATATACGCGGCATGAGTGGAATTTGATGACGCAATTCACTTCACGAATATGTCAAATTTCTAATGAGAATAATCAATTGTCTGGACTAGGATTCGAAACCAGATCCCTTGATTCTGCAGTACTGTAGCTGAAGATGTCAGGCTCGAATTGTAATACATCCCATTCTCGCGAAAATTACGGGCAAAATGTTTCTAGCGGCGATGTATAAATGCGCTAGGAATATCCTCTTAATGGTTTCAATAAAAAGCAATTAATTTTTCTTTCATATCCAGTTCTTATTCCTTTGTCGCGTTTGGAATAATGCGACTACGCGTCTTCGTTATTTAATTAGATATTTTTCCCTGCGAATAGTAATGAAACTTTCACTTAGGAGATTTATTTACTTCAAATAATGATTAAAATAGCTTAATGCTTATCGAATGCTTTGGACACCAATTTCGAACAACTAAATCATTGAATTATGCCTGCGCTCAGTTTTTGTATTGAGGTAGAAATTACTGGGGAATAAATTTACTGGTTGCCGGACAGACACATCTTATTGCCATGCAATGTCGAAACTTGGCACCACTACGTCTCACCGGCTTTTATTACACTGCGACCTAATGACCGAATGCTCCATAATTCCTAATAATCTTGTATCGAGAGGCAGAGACTTATCAAAATGATTACCCAGGACACCCTTCAATTATCAACCCTTGCGCTTTTCACAGTCGGACTATGTGTTGCTTACATCGCATTTGAAAAACGTGGCATTAGCTACTGGAGTTTGCATCGCATGTTTTCTCTCGTTTTTGTTTTTTTAACTTGATTCTGCAAGTGACTCTTATGAATTCACCTTAAAGTCTCTAAAGCTTTTTCAGTCCTCTCAATTAGTGAGTTCAGCTTTCACTCAATTATCCAGGATCTTTGCAAAGAGGCAAGACCCTGACGACCCCATCCATTCTTTTCTGTCCATCCATCCATCCGGCGGGCAATAAATATTCCAAACGAAACAACCCTCCCCTCCATCCTGGCTTGAGGAAAGGCTGTACCCCTCTAAAAAGTGACCTGAAATGGGCTGCGGTTTATTTTTCGGCTGGAGGCCGAAGGAAGGAAGAAGTGGTGTTTATGCTGATCGCCCCTTCCATTCGATCTGGTCGTTTTAGGCTTCCGTTTGCTTATGAGTGAGGAAGAAAGAGGGAAATATCTGCGAATTTCAGTGGGGTAAATATCCCTCGTTCACAACAGCTTGGCACCACTACGTCTCACCGGCGTATATTACACTGCAACCTAATGCTCACTAAAATTAGTCCATAAATAAGTCCATTGCATTAGTAATCAGTCCATACCCCATTGTTTCTTATTACACACTCCAGTCTCCTGGGGATGGACTGAATTAAAGTTTGGCATAGCGTTGGCCCTATTTCCTCCCACGCGCCTTCAACAGCCTCCCACAGCTCAGCTGCATTGCGTGGTCGCACATCTCTGCTGCTCAGGTCGCGAGCCATCACGCTCCACGCATTCTCAATGGGATTCAGGTCAGGACTCCTTGCGGGCCACGACAACTGCTCTATCCCATTATCAGTGAACCACTGCAGTGAAAAGGAGAGGCACGGGAACAATTGCAATCTCTTCTGGTTTTTCCAAGCCTCGTTGTCACCTTTTCCCCTAATGACGAGGTGCTTTTGAAGACAGAATTTCTTTCCTCGTCCTCAAGAGGGTTTCCCCGAAATTTTTATTGCACCTTGTCGTCCCGGTGATCCGTGGGGCCCCGTCTACCATTAAGCCTTTCCCTTTTCTTGCACACGCGTTGATGGTGAAGGTGCAGGGAAAAGGTGGAAAACCCTTATCTTTTCTTTTCCTTCCCCATTGACTATGTTTTGGTGCAAGTTCTTTTCTTGCCTCTCGGTGCGAACTCTCCAGAAATGATAATACACATTCTTAAATGCATCTGTTACCTTCTAATTCTACCTCATTGATTGTTCTTTTTTGGTCCTATTCAATTAATTATTGTCTATATCATGATAATTGTATCATGATATAGACACCATGCTATTTGGAAGTAATCTCGCTGAATAAGTTTCTTAGCTTTATTTCATAATTTACTTTCAGAAAGAGCAAATATTAGTAGAAAAACGAACACTCGTATTCATTACGGTTCAACTGAGATGATTGTTTTGATACGCATTTGCTTAATTGCGGTTACTATATAGTAGTCACTTGTAGATAAATGGATTTTTCAGGTTTACAAGCGATGAAGGCAAAGAACGTGCAATGCGAACCCCAGCAGCTAATGCAACGTTTCCCAAATACGATGTAAATAACACTTAGTCCGACTCTGAAAAGCGTATGGGTTGATGTTTGAAGGTTGACCAGGAAAATCATTTTGATAGAGTTCCTGCCTTTCGATACAAGTAAGAATTGTGAAGTCTGACATTGTCTGCTACAATAATGCAGAATCGAGGGATCTGGATTTTAACCCTAATCCAGGTGAATGGTATTTCTCGTTGGGAATTTTGTATATTCGTGTAGTAAATTGCGTCATCAAATTCCACTCATCCCGGGTTTATCTATCCACCAAGCGAGGCTAAAGAAGAACATAAATGCAGTACCTAAAATTTGCTTGGTGAAACTTCATTACTTGCTTTTTCCATTGCATTACATTAAAAGGCATGACACAAGTATCCATCGCAGGTCTGCATCACAGAACGGGAAACTCCCGCTGAAAGTGATACATCGTCCACTTTTTTATATCACGCAAAGACAATTATCACAAATTATCGTCGCTCAGAATCGTATCGAATCGAATGCATAAATTAAACTAATGTATTTACGGTTTTGATGGTAACAATTCCTTGTCAAATAAAGAATAGTGATTCTATTACTTTGAAATGATCAAGAGTTCATCAGATTCGAAGCAGTTCCGCTTCTTTCGATTATTTATTTTAGCTTGTCCGGAATGTCTCAACGTATGAGACATTTTAAAAATATAAACGGAATAATACGCCAATGAAAATCATTTTGGTGGTATATTTTTTGTTGCACAGGAGTAAATTTTTTGTAAGAAAAAGGAAAAGAAGCATAGCGAATTCACATTTGTCACTATGTTACTACCTAGCCTCACTAAGTTCATTATGACCCCTGTAACTCGATATGTCAATACCGAGTGATGGCAAAATGGCATGTGGAATTATCATCGTTCCTCCAACTCCGCAATGGGAAGAGCTGTGGCAGACACGAAATGATACGTGTCCCAGTTTCGCGGGTAGGTCGTTGGACTTCCACATTTATTTTGCGAATCTTTTCATATAAAAGCAAGGAAGAGGAGGGACGTGCGGATTTAAAAATGCATTTTCGTACTCTTCCTATGCGTTTTGTGAAATCGACCAATTTGTTTTTCAATGCTTGTTTTGCTCAATTTCGAGCGTAAATCTATCGTGGACTAACAACTGGCTGTGCTGGATTCGCACACTCGCCAACTTAAACACCGGGTGGGCAATAAATGCTCAGAAGTGAAAGAAAGCCCCTTCCACCACCTTAGCTTGTCGGAAAGGGTGGACTTCCCTCATAAAGCAAACGGAAGCCCGGACCCTACCCCTCCCCTCACAAAATATCCTTTCGCGGGCCTTTCTTCATGTCTTCAAATCTTCCTTCCGTCGGCCTTTCTACTTGCCCGACTAAGGGGAGGAGGGGTTCTCGTTCTCGCCCCCCCCCCCCCTTAGTGAAGGGGGGGGGGGGGGCGCAGTGTTGCAACATTTCCCTAAAGTGCGGACTTAGAACTTTTTCGGCTCCGAGGTGGTAACTTTTTTTTGAACAGGGCTCCGAGGTGGTAATTTTTTAATGAACAGGACTGTACATACGCAACCAGTTTTCTCTCCCCCCACCCCCCGTACGAAATTACATCCGTGACATCGCCGTAATACTTAGATCCCCTCACGATAGTGCTGCTGTGACCTTCTCCCACTCCCGTATGTGGTATTTGCCGGACTCGAACGTAATATTTCCATCCTCTGAATGAAGGCGGTGGCTGAAAATAGTTTTGGAAACGCAGCGCTCCAAAATTTCATTTCGTATTCATAGGACGAAATTGCATTTTTACGTTGTGGTATACCCGCTGGGAGAATGTATTGAATCATTGTTTAATTTGCTAAAAAATTAAACCGTTCCGGCTTTCTCGGGCTGCAGGAAATTCAGGTGAAAGTTTGTATAAATACTTACTTTCTATCGTGGTTATTTCATCGGCTGAAAGACTTTAAATGCAAAAAAATACTAGTCCAGTGTTAAACAACGGATAGCATATAGATTCACTCCCAAGGAAATTTAAATATTCAATTCTCCATGTCACACTTCTTCCTCGCATCCTTACTTTGATTAAATGTCCATCCTTTTTGCAATGGATATCAGCTTTATTGTTCTTTCCTTTAGCAGTCGCTAATTATATATTTGTTAACTATTCAACAGCTTTTGTCATACTTGGAACTAAGTTTCCTTACGGCTTCTTGCGAATGCCTATGCGGATCGGGTAGGATTGAATTTGAATTGAGGAAGAACACGTTGGGTAAGCGAACCCACCGGACCTGGGTTCAAATCTTGCCTGAATAATGATATATACCTACTTGAAGGGTTGGGAATGACCGTTAGCATTCTTTGAATTGCATAGTTCAATTGTTTCGTTTTTCTCAAACTGATGGGAGCCGATTTTGGGTCAAATTTTATGAATGGTCCTCTCTATTGTCAGTAGAAAGAAACAAATACCATCGTATCGCTACAATCCATCTAACCGATTACACCATGCCCTTAAATACGTTGAGACCCAAGCGAAAGACCTGAAACAACAGAAAAAAAAACTTTTGCTCTTAAAAAATCCTCTGAGTATGGAAGAAAGGTCTTTTATTAAAGAATCAATGCGCTGTGGCCAGTAGATATTTTACCTACGTACTCTTTTAGGTCAGCCTTTTTTTCAACCGCACCCTCCCATCTCTCATCCAAATTGATGGTATTCTTCCGCACATTCCTCTCTCGTTCTGATTCTTTTGGTGAGCCCTGAACCTTCACTCTTCTCTTCTTTCTTTTCTTTATATTTGTTATTCGAATCCTTCGCTGCAGCTCTATTGTTATCTCATTATTATTCGCGGGAATATTCATCTTCCGCCGAGGGTCTTTTCCGCCTCGGGCCGTGGCGCTCTCCTTCCATCGGGCCCACCTTTCCGCTTCATGCATGTGCATACAAATTGGCCTCCGTAGTTCTATTACTAGGAACCGGAGGCGGTTTTCCTTGAACCTTAGTATATTGGTGAATGGAGAGTGGGGGGACCCCTATGCTATGCTAGTGGGCCCCCTAATGATGCCGGTTGTGGGAAATCCTTTTACCTTGATTGTTAATTGGGTTCGTAGTGGATGTGGAGGATCATATTTGAAGGTAACTATGGGAGACTCTGTTTTTACATTTCGCGGCATTATTAGTTAAATGAAGTGTTTCCTCAGTGGTCAGTTCTGTGCTACTTCCTTCGAATTTATTTTAGCAATCAGCACTGATTGTAGCTTGATAGCCGTATCTGACTATTTTGCGATAATGTGCTTGAGTAAAACTGCCAATGGCAGTTTCTAGTCATATCTCTATTGGGAGTTAGGCGTTGCTACTGTTAATTATTTGATTTAACTTTCCCCTTTCCATTTTAATTTGGTAGCAAACATACCCCACAAGTTTATTCCAAAGCTCAAGTATAAGTAATCAAATCAAATCAATGATAGAAAATTTGCCTATTCATTTCCTGCGTAAACACTGGGGAATATTTTTTTCGTGTAATTTACCACGTGTTTAGAGAGATTTCTTGAGAGAAACAGGGTTTGTTAAGAATCTGACGTTTCCCTCCTTCGTACGGACTTATAAAAACTGAATTTTCTTTTTTCCGAGTGAATCCTGGAAAGGAAATGAGAATAAATAGGAAAGAGAGAAATTGAGATTTAAGTGAGGTGGAAAATGTAGAATGGGAACAGATGGGAATCCAATGCTGGTGCAGGTGTACGCTCGCGGATTTAGATTCCTGAAAAGAATGCTGGTCGACGAAAAATCTCAGTTGTGATCTGGGAATTTCCTTCTTGGATGGCGAGTGCTCGACTAGAAACTAAAGGTTCCTTATAATCCTATGGCTTGCCCCTGGGCGAGCTGCCGAATTTACTTTTATCAGCTCTTAGAATTGGAACACTGAATTTGTTCTACCCGGAAGCTTCCCTGTAAATTGTGTTCAATTGGAAGTACAGATTTACCACCTTCGTCGTTGTGTTCTCTCGGTGTATTTACTTCTTTAAATTTATCGTGAACTGAAATTCGACTCTATTGGTCCAATTTAATTACTTTACGGCGTTTCCTGTGTCTGATTATAGGATCCTATTCCCGACTTGAGCTTTTTTCCTCTGAGATTCCAACTAATACTTCACCAATTGGCTTACTGAATCCCAAATAAATAATGCCTATATTCTGCTTCAGTGGATATTAATGAAATAAATTCGTGCAGAAAGGTCGCCGATCTTCCTCGAATTAGTCTCGATGAACGTCATGTGATGTGGATTTCTCGGGTTTCCATCCGGGTGATGTTGATGAGTTGCACCGAAGTTTCGATGGCGTAGTCTGCCTTCGTCCTCAGGGTGAATGAATCATTCTCCCCTCGCCCCTCATTCCCCCTTCCAGCCATGTATCCTGCCTCCCCCTAATCTGCTATAGGAAATACTTTAAATTTAATTATGTATCAATTCTACCAAGTAAATTCGTCAACTATCACCTTTGAACACCCTATCCCAGGATGAGGAGACGTGAACATTACCCCGCCGCCAACGTCGTGCTTAGGGATAGAACTACCGGGGAAAATTTTCCGCCTACGGCGGTAACAGAATCCAGAGGGACTGCAGAGGAAGCCAGTAGGTACTCAAGCCACCGCGATATTCCAACTCAACCCATTCCTAATTTCCAATCCCATTTTTCAAATGGTTTTGCGTAATTCTGCCCTCCTGGTCACCCAAGTGTTTTCCTGGACGTGGGAACTCGTCGTCAGACGTCTTGATCTTTCATTCTGTTTCCTCTGCAGCTTTCTCTAGGTTGAAATCCCCTTGCGGAATCTTATCGTCTCCATCTCACAGCCTTTTGGTTTTCAAATCCTTCCGCTTCGCTTTTTTCATAACTTTTTTTTGTTAGAATGAGTCGCGATTCTTAATATATTCCATCATTTTCAAAGGAAAAAATGATATGGAGGAACGCTGGGCCTTCCTTATTCGTTCCGAGGGTCCCGACGAAGCTGTCTTTGTTTTTTTTTCAATGTTCTTTTTCGGGCTTTCGTATGCGTAACTTTAGTTTCTTCCTTTTTCTCCTCTTTTCGACGTTATATTGGTTCAAAAATTGTAGGGGAAGTCTTTTAGTTTTTTTCTTTACCTTGAACAATAATGGCTGCAGGTTTTGCACCCAAATTAATTGGAATAGCTTTGTCAGGAGACACTTATTTTAAAATCCTGGAATGAATTGTTGTGCTATCTGCACCTCACAATTTGTCTTACGGCAGTGATTTCGCTGGGAAACTCGTTACATCCGCTTGACTGTCTCATTATGGTCTTAAAAGGTATTTACGGTCTTTGTCTTTGCCCACTCATTTTGACTGTCCGAGATAAGTCACGAGGAAGAGTTTAAAGTATGTACCTCTTCTTTTATATCATACGTCGTGCAATTGCTGAAAGATCTTGGCGATATACTAATGCATAGGAGTCATTGTGCTTCGTACTTTTATGTAAGCTTTTGTGCTACAGCCTCGCGCAGATGTTTCTCTTCAGCCGTTCTGACCGAGGATTTCCAATGCAATGGGATTTGAAAGAGGTTCATATTATCTAGTTGGTGATGATATTATTTCTCGAGCATCTTCATTATTACGATTCTTAGTACGTATTATTTCATCTCTACTCGTTCAAATTCTGTTTTCTTCCACGTTTTAAGGAAGGTTTAAAACTCCTAAATTACCGAAAGTTGGCTCGTTGACAAAGCCAGGGATATGTATTGTTAAGTAGCAAGTCGCTTTCCTGGGAAGAAAACATCACCGTAATGGAATTCATAACGTTTTGGAGTGGAGCTAGCTTCTTAAAGTAATCCATGTCGACTTTTTCCGTACTAGTGTGTGTATAGGAGTGTGATAATAGAACCTACGATAGGATGCTTAGTGGATGCGGATATAGTGACTTTTGATTTATCTCTCCGGTTATTCGCCGCCCTTTTTTCCCTAGGGGGTATTTATTAATCTCGTGAAACAACCGGCTTGAGCTGGATGCATAATCCCTTTCCCGAAGCTCTGCTTTCGCAGCCAATGATGCCCTGTTCGAGGAAATAAGGAGCTTCAGTGATGTGCCTGCTGTACCTTTTTTATTTTGGCATTATTTAGCGTAAGAAAATGCCGCTTACTCACCTCGTGTACTTCTAATCCGAAAGTTCTCATTCTACTCGCGGAAGATAGAAAAAAAGAATGCATTTTAATGAGATCGGGAGAGGCGGCTGTAGTTAGTTCTATAGTCATTAGCGTCTCGCCCGCAAAAACCCCTAGAGTTCTCAACGGGCAACCAAGCTTTGGGGAAGTCACGCAAGAAATGCAAATAAGACGGGATCCCAGACCCCAGGGATCATTTATTGCAGCAGGGTAATGTTTGTTTGAATAGGAATATATATTGATGGAGAAATGGTACCAATTTACATGAGACTGCAGACTGGGAGTGTTACTCAGTGTTCTTAATGAGAATCTGAGAGAGAGATAATTTTTTTGATAACCTTCCATTTCCTTATATTAGGAGACTCCTGTGAATCCTGATATAAATGTTGATTTAAATATGGCGTTCTTAGCTGTAATTCTGTAATCTTTTATCAGCATGTACTGAAAGCTATGTAGCATGATAAATTGCATTTAATTGGTTGTTTTAGTAGTTTTTTAAATTTTAATTATGCTAATTTATGTACTTGGATAATAAACAATATAATGATCGTCATTTGTTTTCCACCTTTTTCTTATATTTTCTCTATATAGGTCACGGTCTCGGTCTCGGTTCACGGTCTCTTGAGTCTCAAATAGTCAGATTATGAGGGACTATTCTAGTATTTTAAGTATTCATGTAAACTGATTTTACCTCCTACCTTTTCTCCAATGCACATGGTCAAACGTTTCCCTCCTACCCCACCCGCCCCTGCCATTCAATACTCCACACAGTCACCCTCCTTCTTAAAATAAACCGACTCCCCAACACGGATAGTCTTGCGCATTTATAGGCACCATAATGCCCTACTGTATTCGTACCTGATGATCCCGTATCACGGCTAAATGCGTCGTATAAATAAAATGTCTGTGGAAAAAAGTATGTGGTGCTTTTTAGTGATATGGATCGATTCCCTTATTCCTGGATATTTCATTGAGTTTATTCTCTTCTGAGCATCGTAAACGCTTCCCCCCTCTTACCGGAATCCGCTAATTTTCCTTCTCGTTGAACCTCTGCCCTCCGGGTTCTATTTCCTATTTTGCGGAGCGTGAGATGGGATGTGACTTTGCACACTAAAAGAGAAGACTGCAACGTTTACTGGACCTCGATTCTTCTTGTTTCCTACCCGCAGAATTAGTCGTTAGCTCAGAGCTCTCTATCTCCCGTCGTGGCGTTCTTTTCGGGTCCCCTGCCTCTGCGAATTGCTCCACCTTTTGTTTTTACGCTGCGGGATGGCTTTAGATCGAGGTCGAATCTGAAGTTTTTGCGTCAGGTCTGCCTGTGAAAAAAAAGGAAATTCACCAATGAGATTGCCCACGTACGTGCATTTCGAGTATTTGCTCCCGCATTCTAATATTGTAGAGGCTTTTTCATGTTTTTAAATCCCTTGAAAAAAATTCCGTAAGCAGGTAAAAATACCGAGGAAACGCAAGAATAGAAAACAGCCGATAACTTATCTTTCATTACCGGATTATGAGGGATGTAAAACTAAGACATTTCGAAGGAAAGAGATGGTTTGCGAAAAGAAGAAAAAATAAGAGGGAGCGTCAGTTTCCCAAAATGTGTACTAATGACTGTTGATGATGAAAGAAGCACATCCTCATTGCCCTTGTTTTATATGTTATGCATGATTTCACGTCTAATGAGCGACTTGCATTAGTGTATCACTTCGATTATTTATTGCATGGCTTGGCATGGGCACAAAAACTAGGACACGGGACTGTTAGTTGATTTGATGAAATGAGTTACTAAGCGGTGGACTTTGATTTTAATCAAGCTCTGGATTATCTGGATGTCATTTTCTCCTTGATTAACTTGAAAATCACGTTAGTGGCTGATTAATTTGTAGAAAGTCGTAACTCATGGGGAAAGAAATTTCGTTATATACTTTTGCCTTAGTCTCAAGTGAATCTCATTATTTTTTATCGTTCATGTTATAAATGCGCCTGTTTTGGCATAATATGATATGATTCATTTCAATGCCATTCAATTTGTTAGCGTTGTTTTTTAAATAATTGCGTAAGTTTCTGTTCTGGAAGTTGTTGAATATTTTTCTAATTCTCATTCGTGGCATCGAAAAAATACTTTTGCATTGGATGTATCATACATTAGATTTCCTTCTGTTTGCTTATCTTTTGTACATTTTTCATTCAGCCGCTTTGACAACCCTAAGGGAGTTGCCGTCTGAATACCGAGAATTTCCGTCACAACTCAATCTTGACACGGTAAATAGTTGCTTCTGGAAAGTTTCCTCTTGAGCGTTGAACATTTAACTCTACTGCTTTGGAAGTAAGGGATGCTTTAGGGTAAGATGTGTGAAGTTGCAGACTTGGTTAACGGCAGTCATATTTTATCCATTGCAAATTTCGGTGTCTACGTTGTCTATCCAAACTAAAGCCATATTACAATACGCAGCTTATATCTGGTATACTCATTAATTCATCTAAGTGAAAAATTGTTTGTATCTCGAGTGGAAGGGGAAGTTTAGGCCGGTGTCGAATTCGATGCCATTATTCTCCTGCGATTAAGATTCTTGCCGCCCATCCGCAGACCACGGTTTACGGGAGTTTCGGAGAGGTCCGCAGAAGTGGTAGAGTTCTAACGCTATTGATTTCCTCTTGTAATTTCCTCAAAACTTTCCTTGACTCCCTAGTGAAAGTTCCAGTTTAATTTATTCTTGCTGCTTTAACTGTGTCTAAGGCATTAATTACCCCGAAAGAATTCGAATTTACGTGGATACGGGAATTGCCTGTGACTATGTATCTTTTTGGAAGAGGTAGCGAAATTTCACCTTGAAATTAAGCTCCAGCTCTTTAAAGAATTCCACCATGGAAATTTATGGATATGTATAGCGCGCCTTTATCTCTTAATTGCCCCGAACGTATGATTTGTGGATTTGCTCGCAAACGATCGTCGTGTTTGTTATCCCCCTAATGGAGTTGATGCTTTTTTATCTCAATGATAAAGCGTTATCGACCTCTTATTCTATCGCCAGTAAATTGTCTGAACTTCCCTTGACCGCCGGCTTCTCTTTCGTGATGTCGGTAATTTTATTCCTCCCAAAGTGCCATTTAAAGGTTGTACTTAAAAACTTCAGGCTTAAATAACCGTGCGTAAAATGTTAGGTCGCGCTTAACTCATTGAGTGATGGAATAGCTTATGAGAAGTCGAAGTAATATAGATAAAACTTAGAGGCATGGACTTGGAAAATCGGGAAAGTTGAATTAGCAATGATGAAAGTTCCAAAACCTAATGTTGGATTCGGATACTAGAAATAAATGGGCCAAATACTAGGTGCATAAGTGTTCAGCCAAGTAAGCATTTTCGAAGAGCAGGTACTTGATGAGGGGAAGTCTGAGGAAAGACATAAAGAATAGACTGTTGAAAACTCTATTTTGGAGAATGACGCTGTGTGGGTTGGAAGCGTGGTTATTGCGGAGAAAATATGTAAGTAGACTGAAGGCATTTGAGATGTAGGTTTGGAGGTGCACGGAGAGAGGGTGAGCCGAATAACGAGGAAGACGAACGAGGAAGAAGATGGAGAGAGAGAAAATGAAGTTGGCAGCGGAGGTTCGGAGGAGGCAAAAACGATAGACTTAGGACGTTTTGAGAGGTGAATGCATGTTTAATAGAGGATGATACATAGCGGGGAGAACGCTGGGATAGCATGGAAGAGGAAGGTGGAGGATATGAATTCTGGATTACATCAGGAAAGGCAGAAAGTACGACAAACTCAAGAGAGAACCGATACGAGGTAGAGTGAAAAGATGTCCCAGAAATGAGGGAAGTAAGATGAGGACTTCCTTAAAGCCTCCCAATCAGCTGGTAGATAATGCCCAATGATAACACAAGAATATTACAGCTTCCGACTCCAGAAACATCCTATTATAGTGCGTTCTAGATCCTGTGTGTGGAATGCGTGAGGGATCTTTGGGTTTTAACTGCTTGAATACATTTTGCTACTTGCTCCAAAATTTATTAATGTGCTAATTCCTAGTAAAAACGTATAAAAGCGTATCAGGTCTAATTCGTGGAAATAATTGATGTCCATTTCAAATTAAAAAGTATTGGTAAATTTCCACACAGTACTGTGTGGAAATTTACCACTATTGTTTTATTTGAAATGGACATCTAGAATAAACCTTATGAAGTAGAAATGAGAAATTAGAACCTGGTAAAATTTTTGTCTGAATATCATTTGGCGGATTAATCTAATTGATTGATTACACCATGATGCGTAATGCTTTTGTAAGGAATAAAATTTGTGATAACTTCTTTAAGAATTTAATAAGAAGGGACTTCCCTTTAATAAATACGGAGGGATAGTATGGTAGACCAAATTAATAGTAATATGAGAAGAATGAATTACCGAAGTTCCTTGTAATTAGCACTAAGGGAGGAAGAAAATGAGGTTTTAGATTTTAGATAATCGGTTTGCATCCAAACACTGATAGTGATGATTTATTAATGGAAGATAATGCAATCGTTACACAATCGCGCGAGAAAATGCAATTCTCACAGAGATTACGTTATTTTATCCTCAACAATATTTCAATACGCTCCGTCGAAAAATATCATTCAACGTGAAGTCAGGATTGTCTAATTGATAGATCCGCACGTTTTTTCGCTCGTGATTATTTTTTTCGCAAGCGTGCATTTTTCGTCCGGCTGATTCCTCACCAAAAAATTATATACCCCTCTCGCCCGAATATTCACCTTTTCGAATGACCCATTTCACCCGCCCCCCTCCCCTCGCCTCCCTCCTCGGCGGAACGGTCACTTGGCAACGTTCCCAGTTCGCCTCAGATAAGCGCCTCGTCACGACAGCGAGGTTTTTGTTTTGCTTCCAGAGCGCTGCCCTTGATATATTGCATCGAGTTCGATTCTCTCGACGTAACTCACTCCCCAACTTTTTAACTTACGTTATTTTTCAATTGCCCTTCGGAAGTAATATAGCAGATCTTTTCATGTCTGGAAATATCCAGATTTGATGAAGTGTGGGATTGCGTCCAAAAATTTTCGAGGGGAAATTAATTTGTCACTGTGAACTTAGACCGGGAGTTGGACGTAAAATTTGTTATGGTTAAATGGAGCGTGCAGCAGTTAAGTATGTTTCAGCGCCGATCTATACGCAGTGGACTGGTGTGCTATGTGCGCGGCCTGAAGTTGGTCGTTGTTGAGGAGCATATCGTTGAGGCAAGGATAATATTAAATTGAGGACAAATGGAAGCAAAAGTGTCGCCTCCGGAACTAAAAAAACCAGCAGTTTCCTCGCAGACGTATCAGCTCTTCTCCTGAATCAAGTCACTGAACTTAGAATCGGTGACTGATGAGGAAAATCGCTATGTTGCCAACCGTAAGGTTATGAACTCAAAATACTGAAGTCGCGATGTTTTTTCATCCACAATTCCCAAAAGTTATGATCTTTGTTGAGCTCGAATCACTTTGAAAATCCAGACTTGAGCGTCGGGCTCCCATTAACCGTCGGGCACGCAACAAATCGTTGAACTCCAATATTTTTCTGAACTTTTCGAAGCATAGTTGTTACTCGTGAGTTTTTGTCTCGATTTTCACGTACAGAACGAACGCGATATCGAGGACGAAACGAGCATCAATCTGACTTTTGGTGCCCTTTACACTTACACGTATAGTTATGTGTCGCACTTACTTCATTAAAAAAAAACGATCGCTAAACGACATCATCTTCGTGCATTATTATTTTGAAAGTGGGCATAGGAGACTGTTAGGAAGTCATTAATGTATAGATAAGTTTTGGTTCGCTGAATGATGCCCTCATTTTGTGTTATACCCAGGGTAATGTGTAGAAAAAACAATAAATAATAAGCTCAACTCAATGGATTGATATTGTTTCGAGATCTCTCGGTCAGAAAAATAAGTAAAATTGAAAAATATGCTAGAGTGGAGAAGTTTTTAATGAAATTTGCTGTTGTTGGTGGCATTGCATAAATACATTTGTAACTTATTCAGAAGTGCGGACCATTCTTCAAAACTCTGTCAAATAGTGATGCCAACATTTTTACGGCGCTATTTATGTATGATTTTCTGAAAAAGGTGCAGATGTGTACTTCACAGTATGGGTACTGAAATCCTTGGCTAGGTATTGAGGGTTTTCTCTCTGAAAAAAGGTGGAGGATAAATTATTTACGGTAATACTTACCCAGAGCAAGAATTCTAGTATCTCCAAAATAATTGAAGTGCTTATTCAGTACGTAATCGTTAACAAATTGATATTGCCACCGAATGACTGAAAAGAAGGTTATTCGTTGGAAGTTTATTGAATTGAGAAATACGCCGATACGATCGAATTCAAACCGATACGCCCTGAACTCATGGAGTGCGGCCAAACCTGACGATTCGTTGTAATTATCCCAGTGTGACTCCAGTCAGAGAACCACTTCATTCGACTCGTAGGGAATTTTATTTCATGCCGCCCTGCTACTGCCAATCGTGGCCAGATTTGAAGTTATAGGGCCAGTAAATAATAGAGATGAATTCATAACATATTCACTCATTGACGGTTGGAATGGAAACTTAAAGCTTGGTAGCATTGCCAAAAAAATTATGTATCTACGATACCAATATGAAACGCTCTAAAAAGTTGTGTTTTATACATCACAGTAATCGACGTGGTAATAAAATATGCGATTTTTCACATCAATGTGAGCAGCTTTTCTTTATTATTGAATATTCTTATCGGCTTATAATAAAAGTGTTATGTATTTAGTTTCTTGTGTTCAGGTCATTAGTTCAACCTTTCATGGCTTAATATTCCGCCAAATACTTGCACCTTAAACTGGCATATAGAGATTGACTCAGATAGGTAAGCGTATTCTCAGTATTAATCCGTATGTGTACTGTAAATAGAGAAAATTTAATGAGTACTTGGCATTCTCAGTGTTTACCCTATGTCGATACTTGGCTTTTTAAGTCCATCGTTTATTTGACGCCTTTAATTTTATCGGTGTTCCAATAAAAAAAATGCAAAGAATTTGTTATCAGGGATTTGACATCTTATTCTGTTTATTTTTTGTATGCAAATGCGATTCAGATAAATGGGACTGCATTCTTTCAGTTGTTCAGATATTATTAACTTTTCATTGGGTATTTTGAAGAAGAAGAAAAAGGTATTTATTGCTATAGGACATATGTCCTCTAAGAACAAAAACAATTTACAGTACGAAAATAGAATCATTAAATCAACTCACTTACTCGTTGTGAGCGATAAACTAATGCAACAAACCAATACAACAAAAGAGTTATATTATACAAAGTTCAAAAAAAGGAAAACATTGATGGCGATATTCGCGCGTTGTTAGTCGCTTGGTTATATCGGAGCATCGAAAGAAAGAAAATCGCGACCCGCAGTTAACAAGCATTTAGTTTTAATTAACGAACAACCAATGCACAATCACTACAATAAGCAGGGCGGACTCCAGTTCCAAGCCACTCTGAGTTAAGGCAAGTGGTCTGCCTCACGACTGTAGACCGGCTTTCCAGACCCGAATTACACACCGTCCGACGTACACACCCTGGCAACGACACCGCCAGACTGACCCTCGTCGACTCGACGACGCCTCACTTCCACCCTCGCCTCTAGCGGCGATATGGGGAAACACCAAACAAAACACCTTCGAATTCCATATAAGTTCCATCATTGCATATCATTAAAGCCCATCAGTTACATTACGGTAAATGACACAGGGTTTTTATTGCGGTTTTATCTTTTCATCACCTGTCAACTGCGATGATACAGAATATTATGATTAGGATATTTTTATTATAACTTTAATTCTTTTTAAAGGAAGTGAACCTACTCGGACAATTCCGGCCAGAGGGTGTGATCAGTATTTTACTTTAGTTCTGTATTTTTATGACATAAAAAATACTTGGACCTTTTTTTTAATTTCCTAGTGGTATTTCCCGTAGGCTCATCAATTTTATCTAAAATAGTGGGAAATGGCGTAGAAAGGTGTCATTATAACAATGAATTGGGTCGTAAACCGCCTGTTCTTGCTTAGGAATTTAATTTTGCTACCGATGATTAAACTTGAATCGTGATGCGTGAACAACACCGAGCTGTATGACGACCGCATGTAAGGTTGTATATTGCCTACATACATGAGTCGTTTCCTATGTATTATATGCTGACCTAGTTGGTCTGAGAGTTGGTGGTCTTGTTAGCTCTGTGGTCAAGGTTTCATTTCTCGCTAAATTACTGATTAGGTTATTATTTCTACCCTTTGAAAATCTCTATTTTACTTACAAAATTATTACCATAGTCGGGTTTTGAAAAAATCTTCTCTCGATTGCTTCTTATGATGAAGCAGCGAGACAAATTTTATGCCTTAGTCCTAAAGGTCTTCAGAATTCATTGAAACCCGTTTATAATTTAATTTTGATCATAAATGTGTATATTTTTTCAATTGTAATTTCCAGGGAGAATTTTAAAATATAATTTCAAAGCTTAGTTCAGCTCTATTTTATAGCTAATCGATTCATAAATTTCAAATGAAAGATCCTGATTGTGTTTAGCTAAAACGGTATAAATGTAGTTTTACGGGCGAGTAATCACGTCTTAATCCAGTTAGTCCTGGAAGGCAATTGCTGATTACCTTGATTATATTATTCTAATTTTGATAGAAAATAAAAATAAATTAGAAAAAGGGATAATTATTTTCCGCGCAACTTGAAGAAGGGGGTGCTGGTATTTTTTTAATACATGAATCATGCTTCTTAGTGGCGATCTCGCACCAACGCTTGTAATTATGATAAAATGCCTGATAGAGTACGTAACGATTTCCCGGATGATGGCGAGTGAGAATCCAATCATTCATCCAATTTCAGTACAATTAGTGTCCTCTCCTGTCACATACATTGCCATGACAATGATCAAACAATCTTTATTTTTTCGGCCACCATGAAGTTGTTTTTTTACAAATACTCCCGTTTGCTTGCAGATTTTCTCCCAGTCCTATTTTTTTCTCTTCAGGTTGACATTTGAATAGACAGGAGGATGATTGTTGAAAGAAGTGAGGGATCAAGAAAGGAAAAAAGGTTAATGCTTGAGTGACTTTTTTTTTTCAAGTCACCTACTGCGTCCGATGAAGCGGATTAATTGGGTAGATTTGGTGAATACCGTTCGGCGAACTGCGGAGAGTCCCCGAAAACCTTTCCTCTCTCTTTAACAGCTCGTTTTACACTCGGTCGACCGAACTTGAGTTCATCAAAAGCGTCTGAAGCCGGCAATTTTTCGAGGAAGCGCGAGTTGGTTTCTTCGAAACGTCTACACTACCATTGGAATGAGCTTGGTTTATCTATTGTGTTTTTATTTATAAGTTTTTTGTGGCATCGCGTTTAGTTTTATTTCTTTCGTCGGCCTTTTTGCACGATCCATCTCTTTCGATTTTCCTCGCTCATCCACGGCGATCGTTATCCTATTCAAGCATTTTAATGTTATTGAAAACATTTAGTCAATAAATTTTTCCCTAAGCCTCTCTGTCACCAAACTAGCATGTTACAATACAACCTTGTACCCTCATTCTTGTCATCTAAATTGATATACGATCAACGTTAACTAAAAGGTGTGCATTTTTCACCTAAATGTGAGAATAGACCTATTATGACAGGTGGACGCAATGAGAATTTGACTGGTAGCTGGAGCCAATCAAAATTCGCGCAGAAACGATTTTACTAATATTTTTGGATATTTGCAGAACTTTTGACTCTGGAGGTCTTTAAGGATTCTTTTCTTCTTCACTCGCCGTTCTGTTTATGCTCTTCAGACGTGTGTTTTCATGGGTTGTGTTCTTTTTTATTAGAAGTGTAGTTTACGAGTTTTCTGACAATGTTGAGAAGACGACGGTCGTGGCCTTCCTCACAGGCCATTTTCTTGAAATATAAAAACTTGGTCTAATCTCCTAAGCTACAAGTGCGTGCTCTTCACCACCGTCGCGTATTTATATTTTAATAATTCAAGTTTGAAGCTAGCGTAGATTATGTACCAGCGTCATGAATTGGCATATTCCGTGTAGCGTGCTCCGAATACATGCCTTGTGAAAAATTCTCTTCTCGATGCTCTGCATTATTTTCTTGCGCCTCGTCATTTATTATTTTCCCTTTCGCTCACTCACCTTCGGAATAGGAAGCCCCAAGAATTTCGATGTGGGAAAGAGAATATGCCTGGTTTCCCTCCTCCCCCTCATTAGAAGGAAGTTTTGACACCATCGTAAGACCTCTACTAGTCGTAGACTCTGCTCTAAGATAACTTCGCGCGAACTATCTCTGGGGCCTCTCATGGGAATCTGCCCTGGAGTTGACCTACTCTATGGTCTTGGTTCGATGTGTTCACTCTTCTCAAGTAGAGGAGTGGAAGATAAATAAGGTGAGGATTATGAGTACGGGAAGAGGCTCAACTTGAATTATACAGGGTTCGAGGGGATCTTTTTAGGAGTGGAGGGTATGTCGAAGACCGTGATAGAGGGGAGAACGCTAGGGAAGCGTGGAAGAGAAGAGGAATTTTTGTTGATATAAGGAGAGTTAGAGGGTATGAAGTACATAAAATATATAAAGCTCTTGACCTATCCAGTAGATGGGGAAGATAGTGAATATGCATGTTTCTAAGAGAAAAAAAATATTTCCCAGCATTTTAGCGAGGTTGAGTTATGTGAAGTTTTATGTAAAACTGCATTGTTCTAATGAATCAAATGTCCTCCAATTGCCTCAGTTGTCTGCATCGGTCGAGGACAAACGTTGTCCGTACTTTTATAATCTAGACCTTTAAAAAGAGATCTGATATTGAGCCATCTTTAGAAGGGAAACTGAGATAATGTCTCAGATTTTGTTATGTTGGGATAAGAACTGTCCAAAAGTCTACCTATCAGCTGGTAAAATACCCAAAAGAAATTAATCAATATTCCCCTTTTGAATTACCTATGATTTTTAATGGTGTACTTTATACATTCCGAGTTATAAAGAAATGTTTGGTAGGTAGTCACAATTTTATTGCATCGCCTTCAGCCGTAGGCACTCCACATCTGTACCGATTTATTAGAAGTCTCAAGTCACGAAATCCTACCAATCAGCTGGCGTATTGACCGGGCACCAAGAGATATCACCATGATATCAAGAGAGGGCACCATGATATCTTGAGGAAGCGGTCACTTCTTACTCTGCTTGTATCGTAGAGAAGTAGCCCGGGTGTGGAAGAAGAAATGGGTTTGGGCAGAAATGATGGCAGTCGAAAGAAGGAACGGAAGAAATACGAGTAGTCGTCCGAGAATAGTGAGGAGGTTAAAGGCATTGGGACAATTGGGGTCGCCCGCTACGGACGGAGTCGGGTGACTAGGTCAGCCCCAGTTCAGATCGTTTGACCCGCCGGGACTCCATTCCAACCCCCTCACCTCCTGCCCCGCTCTCTTGCCCTTCCTCTGCCGTTCATGTATGTATAATTCGTGACGGAATCCTTTCGCTCCCATCTGCACCATCTCCCCCGCCCAAAAAAAATGAGGATGATTCAGCGCCGGCGGTTCACGAGGTGATTTTACTATTCTTTTCGTTGCTCACGACCGCGAGCAGGAAGTGTGACACGGTTATTATAAGGACTGAGTTGGCACCCCCTTGAGACTCGCAGGTTACCCGCAAGGCTAAACGATTGCTTGAAAAATTCATTCCGCAGGATTGTTTAGGTTAGGGGACGTTCAAGTATTACGTAAAATGTTTTATGGGAAGAGGGGGGTTGGGCGCTTCTCGCTTCTTCTTACGCAGGGGGGGCATGAGGGTTCGAGGTACCTCACGTCATATTTTGTGTACTCGTAAGGTCGTATTTGTATCACTTTATATATGATTGTTAGACGAAAAACCCTAGTTTTAGTATGAAAAACTGCGAGTGTGCATGAAAACTTGTCTTACATAGAATAAGGGGGGACATGGAAGTATCCAAACTCGTCTTTCGTAATCCTAGAATGGCCCCTTAACACGGAGGATATGCTTTTACAGCCGTGCACTTACAGTCTTATATGGTGTGTAACGTATGTGATACGGAAACATGAACTCAAAAGTAAGAGGGTGAGAATTAGCTGCAGGTGTTCGAGACGTAGATGTGGTGGAGAATGGAGAAAGTGCGATGGACGAAATGAAAGACGAACGAAAAAGTGCTCGGTGCTTGGTGGGTGAGGTGATAATACTGCTGGAGGAGGTTAGGAGGCAAAGTAAGTGAATGGAACAGGTGATGACAGGCTTACCGTAGTGGAAGGGGGATGTTGGGAAAGTGAGGGATTGGGAAAGAAAAAAATAGGCTTTATGGATAAGGTGAGGGGATGTGGGACGTATTTCGAGCTAAAATGGCGTGAGGAGACATGGCTCAATGTCTGTAAAGATCAGTATAGGTGTCTCTCCTTCCTTCTAAATTTATATTAATTAACTGTCTCTAATAATAATGATAATAAATTTATAGAATAGACAAAGGGACAGAATTAGTGAGATGCACTGTTCAACAGACAATAGGTACTATATCCTCATTTCCACGCGCCGTTAATGACTTCAACGAAAACACCTTAAAATCAAAGTCCATCAAAATATATCTCTCTTTCCCTCCTGCCTGTCTTCTAATTCTTTTCCCTACTTCCTCCCCTCCTTGCATCATCCCTGAGACCATTTTTTGACCCCCTGCCACACGCCCTAGTGGTTGCTCATTGGGAAGTATGTAGATGTAGACCGAGGCCTCCCTCCCTTGACTGTTCAATAATAATTGTCTTTGATGATACTGGGAAAGTAGGCCTTGTGTGGTCATGAATAACTGATCAGCTACTCAATTGGACTTCCCATAATGAGCCTTTGAATGGAATCGAATCTTTTCTTTCCTGATTGTTCTATTTTCCCCCCTTTGTTGAGGTGCGTATTTTATTTTCGTGTATTCTTGTTTTATTTTAGGAATTTGAGACGAAAACATTTACGAATTTTGGGAGAATGCTTATATAATTCACCCACGCCCTGAGTTTGTCAATGTCTGTAGAGCTGATTCGTTTTGTTTGCTTCTCTCAATGTTTCTTCTGCCTCCCATGCACCCTTTCGTCTCGAAATGCGCTGGCCAACATACATCTGTTTATGTGGATTGAGAGTGAGCGCGTGTTATACTGATAATAAACCTGGTCTAGTTTGGCACTCTATTTAGTGCAGTTCTCGCCCCTTATGTTTATCTCGTCTGAAGGGAAAGCTCTCACTATATTTATCATTCCTTCTCTCTCTTCTGACCCGCCGCCTATTCCTCCCTTCTGCCGCCCCGCTCCCAGCAACCATTTCAAGAGCACATTCTCCTCCGATCCATCTCCTTCAGGGACTCTCGTAGCTGTCAGAATCCGCCTCGCCCCTCTCGTCCCTTGTCTCAGGCCCCATTCCATTACCCGCGTCTTCTTTTCCTCATGGACACGTTCTCTGGGTTCTGGTTCTATGGCTCTCCCAACACTCGGAATAATCTCTGTTTCTCCCTGTCTTTTCCCATCATTCTTTTCGTGTAAATGTTTAATCTCTCTAAGGATCAGAGTGGTTGAATGTACAGATTGTTGTAAATCACTGTTGCTATCATCATTGTCGTATTTCAAATGTTAGCTCCAAAATGTTGAAATATTAGGTACATTGGAACAATTCATATCTTATTTCGCGGAAATGATAGTTTTCCATTTTCTTTTACGTCTGACATTTTACTTTGTTCATCAGGATGTACTCCAAGTCATTTACATAATTGTACTGTTATTAAAGACAAAGTTTTGGGGATTTTAATTTCCTTCTGTTTCTGCATTCCTTGAAATATTATTCACAAAAAAGAACTCAATGTAATTTTGATGTAACCGTATGCTATCATTTTTTAACCATTAAAATTTGTTTATATTTTTATTTCATTGTTTCGGCCATCTTGAATTCTATATAACATATTTTCATATTTATTTATGATTCCTCTATCGGACGAGATTGTTCTCATGGGAACTGAGGCAAGCATTCGTCCACTTTGGCAGTATTGGTTTAATATTCTTTCTTACTTGAATACGAAATATTATCTATTAAAAATAAATCAAGTTTTCGAAATGCATTAGATTAGTGATATTTATAACGTTGCTTACTTGTTCCCTTGTTTGATCAATTGCTACTTAATTTTTTTCCCTCGTTTTTATCTCTTAGTTTTGGTTACCTAGTAGAATTTAATGTCCAAGTTTACGCTTTCATATTCTATTACGCAATGCAGTTTATTTTCTTCGTGATGATTTACTCTACTACATACACATAACTGATGTTATTTCTCTGTTTCAAATAACTGTGTCTTGGATCAATAAGTATTCTACAACTATTCCATATTTCGTTCTCCTCATCCCTTTTCTGAAACGCGAAAATGTCATAGCGTCCTCTCAAGGCTTCTTTTCCATTCTCCTTTTTCTTTAGTTTCCATTTCCTTGTCAGCGTTTTTTGTATCATTATTTGTTTTTCTCACTCAATCCCCCATGTCTCCAGTGACGTGGGCGAGCGATAACGCCTTATGACTAGTGTTTTCTTTTTTTCTCACATCTCCTGTTTTTTATGCTTGAGAAACGGTAGCCCCTGATCGTGGCTCGTTCTCTCGAATGATGATTCCCTATCTTTTTTCGTGTTTTGCATTAATCCTGTGTTCATTCTTTTCAGGTTGGTCGATATCTCTCTACAGCCCGGTGAATTTCCTGGATCAGATTCGTCATCTCATACGCTGCTGACCAAACGACCACAGGAGAACGTCCGCTTTGTGATTCTGTGAATGTGTAATGTATCCTGATTTTCATTGTACCATATTTTCGTGGACAGCAAATGAATAGGTTGGATCACTATAACGTGTTTTGAAAGGTGGTGTCTTCGATTATTCGTCTATTCAATGTAATGTCAGTAATTAATGGGCATTCGTTACCTGGTGTCATCGTACAAAGCATATTGATTAATTCCTTCCTTGGGTGACTTGGGGGGTGAATTCTTAGTAAGGGTGGAAAGATAAAAGTGAATAGGAATTACGAACTATTTTAGAAGCGAAACCAGAAAAACATGTTTTTTTCTTTTTTGAACCTTAGTCTCCTCAGTAGCTTGTATACTCTTATTTATGCCTTTATATTGATAGGTGCATATTTATTTACTGCAAACTGGCTTGTCTACAATCCTGGATTAGCTAACTAGTGCAACTCCTCCGTCACTGAGTCATTCAATTTGAAATTTTTCATTGATATTTCCCGTTTTCCATGAAAAAGCAGACACTATTGATACTCATGTGTATTGTTCCTCTGTTCCTCTTTTGTGAAGTTCCTCACTTCAAATCCCCTCGTGAGTTTTATACCCCCGTTTCATTACCTTGTGACTCGCGAGAACATTTAATGTGTTCTAGTGTGGTGGACATATGAACCGGACGCTCCCATCGCACAGAATGATACTTGCCGTGGCGATGGAGTATTCCATGGACTCGGTAAAATTATCTCAGTCGTAGAAACATGGAATGAAAAGTTGTGTCCAGAATTAGAATCGTGCATTGCAGTGCTGGAGATGCTTTGGAGCACTTCCGTGATGATGCACGTGCTCGTCTGTGTTTTGATTCCCGATGCTGCCCTTCTCAGTCATATTTTCCATCCTCAAATATCTCTCCACTTTCCCTTCTTCTGTTCCCCTGGGGCACATTGACGCCCGTACGTTCTCGACTATTTTCTATCCTTACGAAAATCCCTCAACGTCAACCTTTTCCCCGTACTCGTCCCTTGAAAATGTGTTTATAAATATTTCCTCTTCCCTTGTGCATCACAGTCGCTCGCTTCACTCAATTTCCTTCCAAACCTAGCAGTCATTTGACGGCGGTCGGCCGCTATACGGGAGTGATGTGTTTGGGGAGAGTTGGGAGTATGTACTGGTTGGAAGAGGAGAAGGGAGGGAGTGCAACTTCTCCATCCTTACTAACTGCATTCTCCCAACCGACCCTGCAACTAGTTTTCCCCGGGCGCATTCACCGCCTCGACTCGCCACTAACTCGTTTAAATGGCCTCCCTTCGTCCTATGGGTCATGCGTCTTCAGCCCTTTCCATGCTCTTCCCCCCTTCGTCTATTAATTCGTCCACATTTGTTGGGGCCGTGCGATGTTCGGATTTCAGTATCTCATTGCGATATAAAAAAATCATCGCGAAGGACGTGATTTATCGCTTTGCACCGCAGTGGAATTTAGTCGCATTAAATAGCTTGGCATGGCGTGTATTTCATTATTATTGAGTGAATCGACCGGTTAATAAGTTTAAATGAAAGAGTTTATAAACCCTGTAGACCTCTACATCACAGACTAATAGCTTCCCGCAAAATTTATTACATCTCATCAAATATAGTTCATTAATATTATTGTAGATGTAAAAGGAAGGAATATTGCATATCGCAGTCGATGCTTTGCGATATCCTACAGCCTTACATTGGAAGTGCCGCTTTCGGTAGAAAACCCCAGACGAGTAACTTCATAACTCAGCGTCTCATTCAGGTTTTCATTGTTTTTTTTTATTCTTCCTCCGGCTTCCTCTCTCGTGAGGGAGGTTTCACAAGGTTGGCTGAAATCACATCATCTGCCTCGAGCCTCTCGCTCCCATCGCCAGTGGCCACTTTCCCTTCTTGGACTCCATGTCCGTAATTACTTCTAATGTATTTGTGGTGCTAATAGTTATATATTTCGCGCAGAGTCCCGTTTTTTAACGGTCTTTGCTCCTCAAATGATACCGTGACTTCATTGAATCTTCTAGAAATGTGAAATTACATCTAAAATAGGTTTTTACACGTATTCATGGTGGGGTTTATTTCGTTAGAGGACGGTTAATTTGAATGCTTCGTGAATTATCTCTCTTTAATTTAATTCTTTTGAAAACACAGATGAGAGGTTAAACTTTAAAGTAATGCAATGTTTTAAATAATTTTAGCCATCAACCTTTCAACTCTATAAGTTGTCTAGGCATTTTAGTGCGAATTATACCCTCCTAATAACAGCTGTGAGTGAATTACATGGTTTCTGGTTATTAGGGCTCTCTTGTTTCCCTTTTTAACCTATGGTTATTCGGGATATGGTTCCTAAAAAATCCAGTGGTTGGGTTATACTACCTGTGTCCTAACTCCCAGGTTTAAACTCGCGACCCCCTAGTCGTAAGCTTAATTTACGAATAAAATGTGTAGTTTTTTGGCAGGAATGACTCCCTTTGCGAGTTTTAGGCCTGCCTCTTTATTATATAGCCTTTATTATAAATAAATATTTGCCAATGGAAACAAAGAAACCAGACTTTTCTCTATATTTGTAGGCGAGCAAGCTTTTTTTTGCAAGACTTATTCATGAACTCTTATTTTTATGATTGTTTCCTGTTTTTATTTACTGGTGGTCTATTCATCTCGACCACCTGAATTATCTATTCATCTCCATATCCACGTTGTGGTTTTATTTTTCTATTTGTTATCTTCCTTTTATTTGTCTCATTAGAACGACCGTAAAACTTCATGGACCCAATCGAGAGTGATAGTCACGTAAGGATGGGTCTAACCCTGCCATTATGGTATTAACAGCAGCTACGGAATTCGTCCTAAGAGGATTTGCTTTGAAGTGAGCGTCTAATTTTTTTATAATTTATATGTTTATGGAAGGCATTAGTGCAAATGGATGCGTTCATCTTTGTACATGATTCCTCGACGTAAACTTTTTTTAAAGGGGTTTCGCATGCCAACCGGTATACTGACGTTGAAATGTTTGCTATACCTCCCTCCGATATTCTATGAAATGGACCCGTGGCACTGCAACGGCCTTCCCAAACCCCTCCCTTGAAATTTTAGAAGGCTGCCACGAGCTTGAGATCCTATACATACTGAAGTCATCCGGCACAACGAACCTTTCTAAAATGGTAGAGAACGATGCTGTCGTGTATCGGAGATCAATCCGTCGGAATGATAGGTGCTGTCGAATGAGGGGACGTCTTCCTCCCTTCCTAAGTCCCTTAGCCGCGTCCTGAACTACCGCTGCATCCGTCCATCATTATATGCCCGTCCTCCCCGTATTTCGGAAGCTCTATGTCCCCCACTTCCAACGTCGTCCATCTCTCTCCCTACTTTACTCTCCCATTTTTTCACTTTACTCTCCTTCGACCCCGCGACCTTTTGTATCTCGGGCAACCACCCTCCCTCTCCCCCGTTCTCCCCTGACCTCCCCTACCGCCCAACTCTTTCAATTGGGTGACGTGTAGCGAGGCTGCGGTATGGGGGAAGGACGGGGCAAAGAACTGTAGTCTGTTCCATGAAGAATGAGCATGTGTTGGTGATGGAGCGGAGAAGACCACTGGGCTCTGTGATTATGAGATAACGGTATCTCGTGGATCTATAGCTTTTGTGCGGCAAAAGACGCTATTTACCAAATATAGTAGCATATAACGGTAATTGTGTGATTTCGCGTGTGAAATTTCATCGAACGACGTGACAATCCGGATTACCATTGCGTATCACATTATGCTCCTGATAGCATATCGCAGGATCCTCATTAAAGCATAAAGTGATCACATAAGAAAAAAATGTCATCATGTCGAAATTCCACTTGATTTGAAACATAAATATGACATTTTTATTATTTACTTTATCGCTCAATTCGCCGAATTTAATAACTGATTTCACATATACGCACTGAGTGATTTCAAATTATCTCCATGGGATCCCATCGTCAAAAGACGGCTGCTCTATATTTACTTTCAAGTTTGGCTTATTGCATTGTGGTTCCGTAAAATCGCAAAATCGTAGCTTCTAAGTTATGAACCTGTCACATATCACAAAATCGCATGATATTACCTTTATTCATGTAATTTTTTCGCATTAATATCGTGTTACATCCCATGATGTTGGTATCGTTGGTGGCGGGTTCAAGTCCTCGCATGCTAAAGTTGAGATTGCGCGCTCGAGTCTCGCAGTTCTGGGTTTTTCACCATTCTGGGCAAAGGAGTTTGTGTAAAATGTCAAGAGTTAATTGTAATAAATGACTTTTTAACTCCTAAGTTCGCTCGAATGAGGACGAATTTATTATTATTAATACGGCAAAGCGATATTTCCCATTGGTATATCCCATGATTATCGCATATCGCGGTCGACGCATCACAGTATTGCACTGTTATAGATAAGATCACTGATTCGGCGCAGATCGATTGGGAGAAAGAAGAGCGGAGTTGAGCAATTGGGGTCGCTGCGTCTTCGCCTGGCTGGAGAACCTCGCTCAGTTTTCCATTCGATGATTCTTTTCGTTCCAATACTTTGAAATGACTCCCATCTGAAAGGAGAGATGTAGAAATGAAAAAAAATAGTTCGATGGATATGTGTATATATATTTTATATAAGTAATGAAGAAATGGGTGTCGATCTGTCGCGCGGTGGATATCTCTCGACGTCCAATTGATTTCTTATGCACGCATGGCTGCCCCTTTTAGATCCGGTCCGCAAAAATCCCAAGGTTCTTATTTTTTCTTTGGCGCAGAATTCTGGAGTATTGGCCTCTCGCTTCTTCTACATGACTCGTCGTCCCCGATTTCCAGAAGAGGCGATCGGTTCTATTTCGGATACTCCGATGGCTGTCCGGAGGTTTTCAACTGGCCTTTCACACTAACGGTTCAGTAATGATTAATGTGGTGGCTTAAACTTACTAGTCCGGGTTTATCGATTTAAAGAGGATGGTAACCTCGGGTGTGCTGAAGAGATGTTAAAGCGTGTTAAGAGTGTTAAAAGCGTGGATTGTGGTATTTTTTTGTGTGTATAGCTTTGTATTATTTGTATTAACGAATGGTCTTACGGGCGTGTACATACCACAGAAATACTGTCTGCTCCTCTGTGCATTGTTTTCTTTTTTTGTCTTCATTTTTAAATTAGTTTAAATCTATTTTAACATTGGAAAATTGCAATATGTGTCTTCGTTTTTTTAGAATTCCATCACATCACCCCTGTTTCTTCTCTGTGTTCATTTTTTCAGACAAACTCTTTTCGTTGGCTTGTAGGTTTTTTTTCCAGAAGAGCGACAACTAATGTAATTATTGTCACAATGAACAGGTTCGTAATGTAATGGTTATTCGGATAATGGAGAAAGAGTCAATACTTTTCTTTGGGTTTTCCAAAAGGCGGTTGGTCTGTTTTCAACAGCCCTTGTCCAAACATTGTAGAATATGGGACATCTTCTCATTTGACTCAAGTAAATGGCTTGCCATCAGGTCTCTTGAATTCCTCATACCCTCTTCCTATCCTTTTTTTGTCAAAAATTCCTATCTTCTCCCTTCTTGTTCCACGTTTCCCCACCCTTTCAACATGCCCTCGCCTCTCAACACGTTCGCCTTCCACCTTTTCAACATGACCTCACCTCTCAAATGCCCTCCATCCTTCTTTTATGCCTTCTTCGAACCTCCTTCGCCAATATCCTTTCCTTTCCCAACGTATCCAATACCTCATGGTTAACTTTCCTGGCCACTGGACTTAAACTCTCCATTCATGTTGTAACTCATCTCAAATGCCTCAAGTTTACGTAGATCCTCTCTCGGCAATGACCAGGTTTCCATCCCATACATCGCCACTCTCCATGTAAGAGTACATTATACTTTCCAGACTTTTCTTTACGTCACTAAGACCCCCTCTCACCAAAGCCCTGCTCTTTGAAAATTCTTCTTTGGGAGGAAGAGTAAAGAAATTATTTTCCGAACTAACCGGAACGAGAGAACGAAGAGAGTCCCCGTCGCACTGCTATGCTGCTATATTTGTGAGGGCAGAAATTTCTCCACAAGGCGCAAATCAAGTTCGGTCCAGTATCGACTGCCATTTTCTGCGGGTAAGAGTGGGGTTCACGGAAACAGCCTCAGCACTGCGATGTGCTAGACAACGGGAAACCAGCTCATGACATCTCCCTAGAAGATGTAGTCTTGCATTCATAGATGTTGAGGAAGAGTAGAGAGAAATCCTGCGTCGGGGTTGGCCTACTCCTAATACATGGTGCGAAATGTCCTCAGTATAACGATCCCATCAAATGGATATATTCTTCCTCTCCATTAAGCTGATTGGAGCTACTTTTATGTACATATTTGCATGAAACTTTGCATATGTGTTTTTATTGGTGATATGGGTACCTAAAAGTGAAAAAAGTGCATCATACCGATATCGTATTTTGGCAAGTCAATGCCGTCTTAACAGGTTGCATGGCATACATTTCGTAATAATTCGATTCCGTATGTACAGATTTTCTTCTAAACACGAAATAATACATTTTTTGTTATTAAAATTGTTGTTAACAAATCCCAAGGTGCCACGGCGAGTCCAATATTTGAAAAATGTACAAATTTCAATGTAATTTCGTCTAAATTTCGAATACCGTGCCAAAAAATCAAACTCGAATTAAACTACAAGCCACAAACTATAATTAAGGAAATAACATTAATGAAGGAAAATTTTTTAAATATAATTCTTCTATCATTTTCATTACTGCTTTTGTGGTGAGTTCCAACGCATAAACAAATTAAATGAAATGGGCTCCAAGAATATTTTTTCGCCTTACTTGAAAAATCGTTAAAATGTAGACTCAATGGCCCTCTATTACCGCTCCAGCCACCTTAATGTCTACATAACATTCGATCACAGATTGGTTTTTCCGTTGATAAGCCTCTGCCACTGGCATAATTCGAACTCGTGCCTTCAGCATGTGAAGCCAGTTATCTTGCCTTGCTGACTGACCCCATTCCCATCGTTTTAGTTATAACATTAGTTTAATTAACTCTCGTTCACACTCCTCGAGGAAGTCAGTAAATCGCGCCGATTATGCTTCATCCAATTGATTACTCTACCTGCTGATGATCTAGGTCTGTGGACAGTCCATATCCTAACATCCAAAGTCCTGGGACATCCTCTCGCTTTCCTTCAATGTGATAGCTCGCCACCAGGTCTCTCTTAAATTCCTCAGACCCACCCTCTGCCTATTCTAAAGTTAATCATGGTGAAACGGGTGACAAAGTTTTGGCGCCAGCATGCGTTCACACGGTAGACCTACTTATACATTATTCTAGTTGTGTAAACGGGACATAAATTGGAGTTTCTAGGTCAGCACTAATGCGGCGTAGTTGCTGTCAAATCTCTTGATTCGGGGATAATGGTGATCCCGTGTCGAAGAGCGTAGGGCGTTGGGTCGGAATGGTGGGAGGTCGATGTGCGAGGAAGTGCGGCGTTGATCGATAATTGTGCGGGCTATAATCGAGTAAAAAGGTCGATCGTGGTTGTCAAGCCGGGGTCGGAGCCCGCCTGCTAGTCGACCGTGGAGGTTTATCCCGTTTCGATCCCTGCCCGGCGGTCGAGAAAACATTGGCGAAGCGCTTTAAGCCGCTTAGGTCTTCCTCACTCTCTCCATCTGGATTGGAAGGTGCAGCGGTGGTCGCCCCTGCGGTATCCGGCTCCAGGGATTGTCCCGAATGAACAACCCAACGCGTTTCATCGACTATACCACTACCACAAGAGCTCGCCTGGGCCCAGTTGCGTCTCCTCGAAAGGGAAGTAACACCCCGAGAGTATGCTCCTGATCACCCGGTTCTTTAACACTTGAATGCCAGGTCTTTTCACCTACTTAGAAAGCCCAGGGTAGTCTTTTTGACTACCTTCGTATTTTGTTGCTATTTTTTCTGGCATTTTTACGCAAATTGTTTGTTACCAAATACTTGTTTTTTTAGTGTTCCACGACAAAAAAAAATTTATTATTATAATGGTTACAATGTACGTATATTACATTTTTAGGCACCTGTTGGTGGGATCTATTTATTATGTAAATATAATTGTAAAAAAATGAGATGATTGAAAAGTAACATAGTAAATGAAAAACAAATATGAAAAAAATCGCTAACATTAAATTTTACATTTCTTACATGTGCGGGAAATAATGTAACGAGCAGTACATCTGCCACAAATTTCAAATACCTATACTCCTATTTCTGTTGCATAATTTCTTTTGTAAAATCTCTGTTTGTTTTTTGGTCGGTACATTACCATCAAGGGTGAAACCTCTAGACATCATATACGGTCCTGCAAGCTCTTCTGCTACTTTCTGAATGAGTTCCCTTCGTGATATTTTATGATAGGCTACATCATTGTTTACAACCCAAGAGTATAGATGCTAACTCTAGAGTATTATGAAGATAATGAAAATGCCATAGCCTAGTGGCTGCCCGGACAGAATATTTATTTGCCATCTAATCCACAACATCTACTCCATACTTTGTCTCATCGTAATTCTGGAGTGTTTCCGGTATTTTCTTCGGGTTATTGGCGACATCCACATTTGGGTGAAAAGTGCTTAAGATAAGGACGTTCTTCTTTACTTTACCCGGTGAGGGTAGTGCCATTTTCATAATTTTGGAACACGTTTGTGGAATACAAGTTTTCTTTCATGACTTTTATCTCTTTTGAAATCTCCTTCCTCAATTTTATTTACAGTTCCTTACAAGGTAGTACCAGATCTCTTCAGTTGTTTTGCTAGCGTTACAGACGTGATGAAATTGCCTGTGGTAACGTCGCGACCCTCAGATAAGGATGCATAAGTTTCATCAAGACATTATCGGCTAGACGACTGCCCTCAGAACGAGTAGGATCTTTGCTTGTGAAAGAAAAACCATTCTACAGTTACTTGCTATCATTTTCCACAGCAGCCAGTTTTTTTGCCCAAAGTTATCTGGTTTGTTCGCCATGAATTGTGCAAATTGACACCTAGCTCTGCTTGGAAAAAGCTGTACATCGCAAGTATTGAATGCCCCTAGCCTGTAACTTTCATTTCACAAACTGTGCACTGGCCTGTCATTTGTTCCTGACACCCCTCTGTTGTAAAAACAGAAATGAGCTCCTCCGGCTCTTCAATAGTTAGCCCAAATGAATCGCGTTCATATTGCCTATGAGCCTCGGCAATCGTTCACTTTCTTAGGAGCTGAAGTGTAAAGTTGTCTATGAACAATCGCCAAGCGCTCATAGGACTACCAGTAATAACACTTCTTTTGGCATGTCCAGTGGCCCCAGGGCCCCAGAGTATGTTTCGTTCTGCACGCCTACCTCGAGCATGCTGCTCAGGAATGATTTGCGTCCATGCCGTCCAATCTTATCCTAGAAACTGCAACGGGGCGTGTACTGCGTTGCAACTCCACAACCTCGCCCTGGCGCGTGGGATGCAGTTGCAGTTGAACCACCTCTACAACGGGGACCCTGTCAAGGGGCTCCGCCACTTCCCTTCCCCCTAGTACCACGTCCTCGAATCTCAGACACTGCGATATTAACTGCGCAATTAGAATAAGATAAATGTGGAGCGCCAATAAAAAGCAATGAAGGAATTTTACTTAGAGTGTAGCATTTCTCTCCACTCTCATCGCTCTCGGATGAACTCGCTCCTCCGCTGCATATCTCATCGGGTACCAATTCATCGTATGATGAATCTGCATTACTTCCGTGTTCAGATTGGTCTTCCGGACTGTCGTGTGCACTATTGAGATAATTTCCCCAGGTGTAAGATCCTTCCTTGGTGCCATAGTTATGAAATATATCTATTCTTCTACTCTGTACGCAGTGTATCCCGACAACACACAACAAGCGTGACCAACAGCCTTTCCACGTGATGTAGAACTGCGTTGTGACAGAATCCTCCAGACAGCATCAACGTACTGGCTCAAATTTTCCCTAACAACAACTTGGCAACGACCGAAGAGCTAACTTTGTCGTTTATGACCAGAAAAATCAAAACAATGTCGCCAGCAAATCACCATGCCGAAAGTTGCAGACTCATAGTCGACGAGGGAGTGGGATAGATGAGGGACATTAAGTGGCAGTCAAGAAGTTGATGAGGAAAAGGTTTGAGGATGTGGGTGAGGGACTAGAGATGATCTACTGCGTATTTGAAGGTTTCTAATGCGTGCATAGGTCCATTTCACAACTAAGTAAGTGTAAATTCGACTGCAAAACCACAGCTTGCGTGAAATGTTATAAAATATTTGATGCGTCAAAATACCTACTTTGGCTGAAAGTTTTTACTGGATGGCAGGAATGTAAGCTATATATATTCAAGTAGAACAATAGTGACTGCAACCATTCAAAATATATTCAAAACTCAAAGAAGGGGACGATAATAAACCCTAAAGACAAATGTAGTCAAAATGACTACCTTGGGCATTTAAGGTAAATTTTGAAAAAAAAATGCTTTAAATGTTGAAGTTAAGTAAATCTCAACCGTTTTCCTTAAAGTACTTGAAAAATGATTAAAAATAATGAATGGATATTTTCATGGAAAAATTAGGGTAGACGTGAGAGAAAGAACAAAATCAATAGTAGTCAAAAAGACTACCTCGGGCATTCTAGTGTTAATCCACGTTCCTATGTATACTTCTTTTTCTATTTTCCATATCCATCGAGCGCGTTTCTCATTATTTTTCCCGTAGAATGATGACTTTTATTGTGACGGTATTTAATCAGATCCTGCATATGCAGCTCGGGTGGTCTCATAACTCCGAGAGAGAAATCAGGCGGAAAATGTCGCGTGCATCTCTTTCGGGTGGTCTGTTTGACCCAGATATGTTCAGTTTTCGTTCACTCATATACCCCCGTCGTTTCTTGATCGTGTTCATTGAAGTATTTAACAACTGGTGAAACAAAGGCTATTTTACCTTGTGTGTTCAGTGTGAGTGGTACATCTTGGTCACCTCTGTCGTCCATGATATACTAAAACAATTCATACTATCCTCAATTATTATCCTCTTGATAATGGCGTGAAATTGTTGAAACCCATCGGGGGTTGTTACCAATAAATCGGCGTGGAAGTTACAAAGTTTATTTAATTTCACAATGATACAATTCAGTTCAATGAAATCCTTTAGGGTGTCATCCGAAAAAATAGTGAAGCCTACCGTTGGAGAGTAATAATGACCTCTGCTCTTCGGTAAACCGAGCTAAGCGCTAATAAAAGTGGAGCAGGTATAAGGTAATAAATAAACTTCAGGAACAAATGTGTCGATTCTTTACACATTTTTTTTCAAAAAGCATTAACGGTGGCTGGGTTGCTCATTCGGTTCCTAATGAAATGTCTTAGGTGTCAGGAAATTACATAGTCATGAAACGTGCAAAATTAAATGATCGTTTCATTTAATCTAAAGAAATAATACAGAAATACCTATCTAGTTACTCGTAGTAACTAAACAAACACATTTTATGCCTTGTCGCGTTACTGTTTTCAGTTGCCATGTTAATATTTTTAAGCTGACATGTCGCAAATGGAATGTAAATCTATAAGAAAAAAATTATGTATTTGCGGATGAGTTGATGAGGGAGAACATGCTTGCTGATAATTTAGCATAATCATTAACTAAGAGCATGATTATTTAATGGCTGACTTTTTTTTAGTGAAGAAAACGTATAATTTTAGAACCAACTCTGTGATCGTTGCTGCTCACTTATTAATCTTTTTTTAATTTTATACTACTCCTACGTCTAAAATGTCAATACCTTTGTCTCCTATTTCTTTTCTGTTGTGACGATGATATGTAATTATGGGTAATTCCACGCGAATCGCGTTGGAGGAACTACATTGATTATTTTCTTAGCCCAATAATTGACTCAGTGAACCCGGAAGTCTGTTTTTACGTGCGTTTAACGAAGTGATCGCGGTTTTTCAATTTTGAATTAAAATGACGCCTATTTTTCATAGGAATCGTTAGCCTTTCTTGATATTCATTGCGAGAGGAAACATATTTCAAATCATCATAGACTTACTTTCAATGTGTTGAATTATTCTGTAAAATGTGTAGCTTTTTAAAAATAAGAATAGCTACATTACATCCTGCGCTCGACTGCCTACCATCCTCAATACGCGAAAAGGAGTTGTGATCGAGATATAAAAAAACAACGCGACTGAAAATAATTGGAAGTGACGCCATCGCTTACAACAGATGGAGCTTTATCACCGTCTTCTTCGAATTGAATGAGGCGTTTTGCCCTCTTACTCGGCCGATTGATGACGGGGACAAACTCGGAGAAAATCCGGAATGATCCCGTAAAAATACTTAGGGGGATGGGAATCTCTTCATTGTGGTGCCACCAATTACACTCTCTAGGTTTTCATTTTTTTCACGGTACATATAAGTATATATTTTTTTCCGATAATCAATATGCTACCGTTGTTCTCTTGGCCGTGGAGGATGTCTCTCATTAAAAAGTTTCCCAGAGGAAACTTGCCTACCATGAACAAAATACGCGACCGAGTATATTGTCCTTTTCGTTTCACGGATCAATGCGTCCGTGCGTGTGGCAAGCGTGCTCTTGCTCTATTGCAATGGCATCGCTCGCAGATGCAATCTCGAATATAAAAATCCATTACATCTCTCCAAGAATGATCTGTAAAAATTTTTCCCAAGTCATACATCATCGTTTCCGTCACTGGACGTTTTCATGAGAGAGGAAATTTGGAATAACTTTCGTCTTCGCTGGACTGAGAGGCATTCGGTAATATCTTGATGCATGAAGTTCCGGATAATAATGCCGCGTAAGACTTCCACTTTTGTTTGTTGAGGTTTCGTACTTCGAAATCGTAGGCTGTGGCGCTAAAAAGTAAAGCAAAAGTGGTCTCTAAATTGGAAAAGATATTTATTTCAGCGGCAATCATTTTGCCTCCCTCTCCCGCTCCTACCCGATTTTTTCCCTGTAACACTCTTTGGACATAATGTTACCTCCCGGTTCGTCGTGTCTTGATCCTTTCAATTTTTCTCATCGGCCTCCTTTCCTATCCAGCAATTTCGAATAGTTTCCCGTATTTCTTTTCCACTCCTCGCTTACTCTTCTCATTCTCCTCCCAAAGCGACCAAGTTCTTAGAACCATGTACCGCTACGCACTTTGAGTAATCTGTTCTTGATTTTCTTGCCCAAATTTCCCCTCATTTAGTACCGGAGGCTTTGGCAGTGAATGCCGAGTTAAACTTTCCACGTTCATGGTTTCATCCGACTTAACCTATTGTAGCTTTTCATTCATACTGCTGAAGTTAGCACAGATCGGAACACATAAGCGCACTTAAGCGCTCACGAACGACGGTGAATGGAACTAGGTGCCTAAGCCAAACGTTCTTTATCCTACCGATAGTTAGCATTCTGTTGGTTCCCAATAGTCGAGGCAGATGTTTTGCGCATAATTATCGAATCCTTTGAACATACGAATATTTAAACGTAAGCTTTTTATCTCAGAGTAATTAAAAACCTAATATTGTCCATGTTTGTTACCTTGGCCGGAAATATGCACAAAAACAACATTCGTGGGTGAATATCGAAGTTCTTGTATTGTGTAGCGCGCCTCAACTCTGCTCGCGGTCTGTTTTGAAGTGCGCTTCCTAGTGCGCGTGAAACGGATGGGTACCAAGTGCGCCATCGTGTTTATCGTAAGAACGCACTAGAGCGAATGAAATGTTCCTCATGATTGTATTTCTAAGAAGAAAAAAATAAAAAGATAGAGGGGACCGGAAAATATTTTCTTTCGTCTCCGGTGAGCCAAATTCATTTCTCAAGGGGCCATTTCGTTCCTCGTTTGGAGCCGTCCATTACCTCATCTTTCTTTCTCCGCTGACTACGGAAGAAAACTTCTTCGTCCTGGCCCCGAACGACTTATGTAGCAGAAGAAAAAAATAAAATATCGTCCCTTTTATTTTCTGTTTTCTTTCGCGAAAATTTTGATAATTAATCGCCTCGGTCTAGGCAGAGAAAATGTCTCGTATCAGCTCTTCCCTCCCCCCTCTTTGCCATTCCAGGGTTCCAAGTTTTCCTGTTAACTGAATTTAACTCCCTTGCGTTAATTCCCCTCTTTTGATTGAATGTAATTTCCGTTTTAGGGTCCATCCCTGGACTAGCGAATCGTCTAATAAATCTCTCTCGAGCCTTGATACGGAAGTAATTACTGGCCGTGCCGCGTACTGAAACAAATTCTAAATCATTTTGGGTGTGATACACTCAAATTTCTCCAGTATAGCAATTACTACCTCTATTGTGGAATCTGCTTTTGATCACAGAAGTAAGTGCTGGTCTAAACTGAAAAAAGAATTAAATTTGTTTTTTTTTTACCGTTTTACAGAGCGGTAAGCCTATTAGTCTGATGCGAGAGCGACACGGATAGGACGGCGGTCTCCCGTATAATTTAACTCCTTTTTTTTACTTTTGTGTCATTTTTATTTATTATTCTGAAATGTATCCCAATTAAATGTAGTAATCAAAGCTCCATTTCGGTTTTCAAAGTCCGAAGGCATGTTTGTGTGCCGAAAAATCTCGGATGATGACGAGTCGTTGACGAATAATGAGTATCTTTACACCTTACGTATTAAGACTAGTTTCCAAATATTTTGGGTAATCGATTTCAAAAGAGGGCCACATTAAATTATTTTAAATGAAGAAATGACGTTGGCGGCTCGCCTGATATCAAAAAAACACTCGGATTCATAATGTATTTAGTCATCACCCAGTATTAATTATTGTCATTAATTACGCGCGTGACCTGGATTCGATTGGAAAGTTAAAGAATAATATTTTTTCGATGGACTCCTTGACTTGTGGTTGGAAAGTTTCCACTAGAATTTAATTGATTATTCTTACGTTAATTGGGAACATTATGCTCTTGTTTTTCTTATTAAATTGCAATATAGATCCACTAAGTAATGCCTAAGGAGTTTCTTTTAATTTTTTTCCTAATTTTAATATTTTCTGTATATTTTTATTTCCTTACATTGTGCTTCATTTTAGCGTATAATCTTGTCTATAATTATGAATTACCCGGGTTAATTCTATCTCACTTCTATCAGTGGATTGGAGAAGTATTTAATTACGACTTTAAAATGGTGATGTAGATGTAGGTACCACAGTCTCTATAAGCGTGAAACATAATTCCATGAATTAAAGTTTTCTGTTACGTGTTATATTATTACCATCAACTGTGGAATATTAAGGCATGTGGAAGGAACATGTGGAACATCTTTGTATCGTTTTTATCGCTTAAGTGCAAGATTTAGTGATCAACTCAGGACTTTTTTTCTAAAAGGCAAATTTTCTAGTTAAAGAAACAGTTGTGGAAGACTTTAAAACAGGTGACGAGAGAAGCAGGGTATCTGTATGAAATTCAGAATGCTTAACTATTTCTAAATTTTCATTTATTGAGTGTTTTCCTAAGCTCTCGTGAATTCAGCTCATCTTCGTGGCACCGTTCTCCATATTTTCCCACTTTCTTGCGTGAGGAGGTGGGAACTTCGAGAGTGAAAATATTTCTCTACGCACCGTGCTAGTTGCTAGTGCTAGAAGGAAAATCGAGGAGAGAAAAATAACGAAGCCGTAATGAGTCTCGGAGGGAATGATGGGTTTTGGAGGAAATGGAAGGGGACTATCGTGCCCCTCGTTGGCCTTTTTGTGGAAGATCTCAGACGTGTCTCCTGAATTCATTTCAAAAGGGGTAAACTTTCTACTTGTCTGACGAGAAGACCTTTAGTTGAGGGATGGGGCTTGTAGAAGGAGACGGAGTAGAGAGATTGAAAGTAATATTTATTGGCCTTGAACTAAATCCATTTCAACAGTGCAAAAAAATACATTTAACTCGGAGTATCAAAATAAATGATTTTGAATGATAAAACGATATGGTAACAATGCATTCGTATGAGGGAAAAGCAGGAACTTTACTGATAGCATCAAATGATCTGTGTTATCGTCGTGGTTTGAAAATTTACATCAAGACTAACATGGTAGAAAAGTTTTGGTAGACGTTATAATTCATTGCATGGTAGCCAGCTAGAGAGGTCATCGTACACGACTTTCTAATCAAGTTATGAGCGCATGTCCTCGTAAAATATTTAAGGACCAAACAAATTGTTTTAGGCATCACTTGGTGAAACTCATTAATAGAAATAAGAAAGAAAACGCCTACATTATTTCAAAATATTTAAAATAATATAAAGTGTATAAGGATTCATAAAATAAAAGTCACCAAGAAATCTATATAGTCTAATGTATTCCAAGTACTGACATCATTTTCGAGTTTTTAGGTAATGTTGAGCATGAACAGTATTGCAGTATTGGGAATGTACATGTCCACAGGTTTATGGGATGAGTTTACGTAGTTATATGGGAAGGAAGAGAGAAGGAAAGAGATAACAGATAGAGAGGAAACGGAGGAGGGGAAGGGGGGGGGGGGGCGTGTGCACTTATCACGAACGAGAGAAATATATATATGCCATTCTTCATCCTCACTCCCAGATTCTTATTTTCCTCCTTTCATCTCCCCCTTTTGAGTTATTCGCGCGACTAAACGCGCCTCCGTTTCGCCTCTCCCCATCATGCCTCATCCCCCCGTCCACAGATACTCTTTCTCCCTCCTCCCCCCTTCCTCTCTCGTGCTCGCAGTCCCTCATCTCCCCCTCCCCTCCTTCTCCTATTTCTCCCCCTTCACTTGAGGAAGCTGGAGGGGGTGGTGGTGGGTGGGAAGAAGAGATAAGTGTGGGAAGGGGGGTTGAGGGTTTGCGAGGACTCGAGTTAGCCCCCGAAGAAGAAGAGTAGGGGAGAGATGGTAAGAGGTTGGTTTTGGGACGGGGGGTATAGGAGATCGGGATGTGAACGCCCGTGTAAAGGTTTTGGTGTGGGGGTGGAGAGGTGGATCAGGGTTCAGGTTGGTGGTTGAGGTGGAAAAACTAGGGTTTTTTTCTGTGATTGCATAGGGATAGGATTTTTCTGGGAAATTTCGTGTGGAGGGCTTTTAGATTGGTGTGGGTAGGGTGGAGATGGTGCCATTTGTCATACTACTTTCCTTTTCCCCCAACTTCAGCAGTTCCCTCTCTCTCTCTCTCACTCAGTTTCTCGTTCCTGTTTTCTTCCAAAAAACCTTCTCCTCTCTGACTCTCTCCTCCTCCAAACCTCCCAACCCTTCTTGTAAGCTTCTTATTCTGGATTTACCATTTCTCTTCTCCGTTTCCTTTATCTTACGCCTCCCCCACCCCCCCGTGCAGAAAAAACAGTAGGTGCTGGAAAGGGCGTGAGAAGTTGAGGTCGGCAACTTTGTGTTGTTTTCGCCTTTCTGTTTCCTCCGTTTACTCTCTCTCTCTCTCTCTCTCTCTCTCTCTCTCTCTCTCTCTCTCTCTCTCTCTCTCTCTCTGTCCTCCATGGTGCTTGTGTGGTAGGGAAACTTGGACCCATTGGGGGAGAGAGGACGAGATGAGGCTGAAGGCGTTCGAGATGTGTGCTTTGAGGAGGATGGTGGGAGCGTACAATGATCGGTAAGGAAGGCGTACGATGGAACTCTTGCTTGGGTTGGGGAAGTAAGGAAGACGCTTGAGGGAATAAAGAAGAGGTGGATAAGGATTTGAAATAGGTGAATAGAGCTATTAACGAAGGAGAGTTTGAAACTGAACCTCAGTTCGGAAGGTAGGCATCTTGAAAATATGAAGAAAAGTTGGATATATACTGAAATGAAAAGAGAGAGAAAGAGAGCGGGTGAAAAAGTAATGAAACCAGGAATTCGATTTGGCTTGGTGGATGGAGTCTGTACTGGCTTCCCATCTCATGGGTCCGGCAGAGGTGGAGAATATTTAGTGGAATTCCGATACCTACGGTCGGGTGCTAAGAGGAGTGTGTTAGATGCAGTGCTTTGTTCTTTGAATGGGATGTGAAGTTAAACCGCGGACTCCTTGGCTGGATATCTGTCCAATTTTCCATAATTTACCAAATAAACTCTCCGATACCAACCTACACACTTATCCAAAATCACATCACTTGTCGGTCGTCCCCCCAAACAACCTTATGGTGTTGCAACCCTGTGTTTAGGGATGTGTTTTGATGAAACAAATATATTACACGTTTAACGAAGATAAAAATATCGTGAGGTAATAATTGTATTTATGTTGTTACTATCCACTATCCTTAAGACATTCATCAATAGAGTAAAATGATTTCTTAGGATGACACTTAAACAGATTTTTGAAAAACCTAGATGAATTGCGTACTCTTGATCTCATTTGGAAATTTAAAAAAACAGCACTTAGCCCATCATGACCAAATAGATAAACTCAAATCCTCTCAGTTGTTTCTCTTGCCTGACTGTGGGTTGATGTGGGGGCTATAGTACAGGCATCCCATCCTCTTTCGGGTTCGAATTTCGGCGGTGGAGAAAACTTTTTAAAAATCCAGATCCTACTTTTGTGCCATTTGGAGAGAAATTAAAGTACAAGCATTTCAAAACTCCGTCCGTCGGACGGGATGTTAGACCGTGGTCCTCTTGGAGCCCTTCGTCAAGAGCGTGACAACGCCCACGCCGGGTTCCTCTCCACCCGTATTCCATTCCCAATTGATCCCTCCCTTGCCTACTCCCCTACCCACCTGTCCTAACTGCTGCTATTGACCTCAATTGTTGATCGCCTTCCCAACCAACCAACCTAAACCCCACAACGTCGTTCCTCTCCCTTCAACTCTTTCTCTTCCTTCCTTCTCGTTATCTGCGACTTCACGCCTCAGTAGTTTGCCAGTCTTCTCCTCATTCCTCCTCTTACCCCTTTTTCCTTCTTGCTAGAGGGTAGAACTTCCCAGTCCTCCCCACTCCGCACATTCAATCTCTTTAAGTTCATCGCCACTCCTATATTTGGACGCTACCGATTCAATTTATCTACCCCTTTTCCCTCCCGATCATTTCTGCCGTCCCCACGTATTCTCTCCCTCCCTGACACTCGTCTCATCGAGTGTGGGGGCTCATAACCGCCAGCTGTTCTTGAGAGAGGGCGGGTCCCAATTTCGAGATCTTAGGTTCGGGTTCGTCGTTGCTGATTTGTCGCCCCCGTCGCTTGATGGAGCGCGGCGAAATTGGTCTCCTGAGGTGGGAGATGGGTTTCGACTTGGCTGGGTCGGTGCTTTATTGACGACACTTAGGCTTTTTCTTGGGGCGAGGGGGTCCGAGACGTTACTCGGTGCAGTAAAAACAGCCTTCATAGGGCAGTTCTTCAGTGCAGTTAATGAAGTCATTTCAATATTAGCTAAATGGGAATTCGTGGGTCATTGACCAGAAATGCCACCTGAATACTCCCAAATTTTCATCGCTAATTTAAACTTATTCGAATACTGCACGTTGAACTGAATTAACTTTTACGCTGAGAAAAGCAAGGTTAAATGCGGAACGCATAAAATTGACGAAGGCAAACTTATAAGTAATGGCATCAGCCAGTATACACCACGTTCTTGTTTTGGACCCTTTTTTATTATTGTCACGTAAAATATTTTTTCTGACGTGTATGCACTTCTTTTAATTGATGTTCAAGGCAACTAACCTGCATTATGATGTGTGTACCTCACAAAACCAGAGCTGTCTGTTAACATGGCTATAGCTTAAACACCACGACATCATTATTAGGTTATCTACCGGTTAAGGTAGGTTTAAATGAAAGTCAGCAAAATCCTCTAGATTTTTCATGAGTGGGGCCCTATCTGATACTAATGTTTCTTTTTCCCCGAATTATATAACTGTGTCTTAAAATATCATATTTTTTTCTCCCGTTATATACATTTTCTCCTTTTTCATAGGCATCCTATCCTTGAATCAATTTTTCTCTGTTTTCATACACATGTCCGAGAATCCCAGAAATTGGTAAGTTAGGGCAAGGGCTGTCCAAAGTCCTGCCCATTAGCTGGTAGAACACCCCAGAGTGGTGACAGACCTTAACATTTTTTCATGCACGGACCGTTTTTCGGTTTTGTTTGGAGGCCAATTTAGTGAAGAGTAATGACAAGAGGTTTATCTGCACCTTTTACTTGTTCGAAAGTCGTTATTTTTATTCTTTTGCTGACCCATATATTTCATTTTTTTCACCTCTTTTTCTTTCTGCGGAGCCCAGCTCAGAAATCGACCGGTGATACATATCTCCTCTCTCTCTCACTCACTCTTGTATCGACACACACTCCTTCTACGCGTTATTACCGCGCAATTGGAGTTGCTGTGTTGTGAAAGACAGCTACTAATGACAAGCGGGTTCCTTCCATTTCATTTCGGAGACTCACTCAATTTCACGCTTTATGTCTGTCGCTGGAGAACGAAGTAGATTTTCTTTTTTTTTCGCCTCTCTTCGTCGTCCCTTTCTTCTCTCTCTCCTCTTCTTCTTCCTCGTCTTGATCATCGTCCCTTTTCATGCATTCTCCCCCCCCCCCCCAACCCGCGTTCACTTTTGAAATATGGGAGTTTTTGAAGAGATATTGCTTTTTCGTTTTCTTTTTTTCGCCGACGCTTATTTGGCTGTAGTTAAATGTTTTCTTCGACGCGTGTTATCTTTCCAGACATCTTTCTTTTCTGAATAAATAAAGTTCGTCAAGAAAGTGGGCCTGGCGTTGTTGTTTGAATTGTGTTGGAAACATAACTAAATATAAGGCTTATTTCAGCAGCTCCTCGCTTCTCTGATTTTCTGAATACTGTTAATCTAATATTTCCACATTCACCCCGGAGGAAAACATGGTTTCATTTCAAACTTTCTGTTGAACCAACTGTGATGTAGTAACATGTTATGACTTTTAAATGTTGAAAATAATTTCTTCTTTTGAAAAATCTTTTTTGAAAATAATTAATAATGTCTTTCGTATCCTCAGCAATATTACGGAATGTAGTATCAAATCACCACACAGTTGATCGTATTTGTATTGTTAAAGGTGTTATTAACTTGATAAGTGTGACGACGCCTGTCTCTCCCGGCTAGCTCCGGGTGGGGTTGAATACAAGGAGTAGGGTTCTAGCAAATGGAAGGAGTCGGGTCGAAGCGAAGTATATGGGCGCCAGCACAGGTATGAGTGAGGGAATATCCGCCTGTACTCGGATGGGTGAGGTAAAGGGGGTCAGGAAGGTATGACCTATCTGTGATTCCCTCAGTAACTTTCACTCACGATAAGTGCTGCGAGTCACATATCATAATTGGGAATCACGACAAGGAAGCGAAAGGTATGAGGAAGGTAGGAAGCGAAAGGTATTAGGGAGGTACGAAAGGAAAATGAAAGGAATGTCCTAATTAAACTAACCAAACGAAAGGATAGAACGTAGAAAAAGGATTAATTAGGGATAACTTTAATCGTTCCACAATTGTATTTATCTCTTGCGACTGGTATTAACATAGAGTATGTAGCAGAATAGAGTAGGCACATGTTTACAAGGTCCGTCAGGTTGAATAGGGATTACAAGAGAAGGGTTGGGTGCAGTGGGGAGGTCAGGGAGAGGATTTTTAGGGTAAGGGTAGGAGTCTGGGGAGGTCAAGGGGATCCTTGCATCTTAGGAAGTTATCCTTATTCTGATTCGTCATGTAGGAGTTCCAGCAAGTTTCACCAATGTCGCCTTAAGCAATAGCATGCATTTCATTAAATCGGTATTTAGTAGTTTTTCAACGGTGTTTCTTGCAAGATCTCTGAAACAAAATTTCTATCTGTTATTATTCGCGATTTTATTCGATTTGCCTTTATGAGACATTCCTTTTTAGGGCAGTTTTCCTTTGCTAAAGTTGAGTACGCCCGTATGGGTTCAAGAAAAAGTCATGAAGTTCACAGTTGAGTCACAGTTCACAGTTGTCAAGTAGCGTCACCTATTGGTCTCATGTCAGTGATAATTTTTAACAATTGAGACAGTAAATGCAACTTAACTTTTACTTTCTCAGTCTTTCAGGAAGAGGAACTGAAATGCATGCTGACGCTCCGTGAAGTTCTACTTTCGCTCGAGTCTCGCGGGCAGTTCTGTGTTTTGTATTCTTTAGCTCTCAACCCTATGATCTGGTTGAAATTATTGGTAATACATTCAAGTGGGTATGACGACTTGGAGCACGGAAGTAGGAACAGTTCTTGTTTTTATGCCTCGTGTTTTTGGTGTTGTAACTGCATAACTGATCCATTTAACATGGCCGATTTCGCATGCTGGCTTCACAAATCCCCTCAGCTATCGAGCCATCAGTTTCTATTTTCCCTTGTATATTGAGTCGTGGGTGGAGGATGGAAAAAGCGATCGAGGTTTGTAGGAAAACAAATGAGGTGCTGTATGTAGCAGGAGCGGAAATGAGGCTTATAAGAGTGTGGCGATACTCCGCGTCTCTCTAGTACTGTCGACGCGTTGGCCCCGGTGGATCCGCTCTCGCCTCTCATTCGGACGGCCAGTGTTCTGTTTTCGGTGTCGGAAAATATTTTTTCCTATTTCTTCGGAAAACTTCTGGATTGTTCTATAGAGTTCTGGTGTGGCGATCCAGTATATTCTTCTGTCTTCGTCACAAATATAAAAGCCGTCTCCCCTGCCAAGGCAGTCTTGTAAGAAGAACTTTTGAATAAACATTTTCTCTCAACGAAAAACGACTCTTCATTCCGCGCTGCCTACGCTACAAGAGGATTTCGTTTGGAGGAAGCCAAAGCGGGATGAGATCGGTTACGACGTGTTTTAGAGGAGTGTACAGGGGAGAAAGACTGTTTTGCATGGGAGGAGGAGGAGAAGAATCGAAATTTTGGGTGTAATTATGTAAGACATAAGTTTACCAAGTTTAAAAAAGGAATATAATCTTAGGAAAATTAGATAGCCGATGAAGGAAACGTTAGAGGAGATTCTCCGCGTTCGGTGATATTAAAGGCATGACTATATCGTACATGAATTCAGTATTTTTTTTGTAGACTAGTTAAAATGAATCTATTCTAGGTATTTATAATTCTGTCTTAACTTTCGTACGAATCTTAGTATGTACGATGGTTTTGATAGAATGAATCGTTTCTGATGTCATTTTGTGGAACCGCTTAATGTTAAATAACAAATAATAACTGTTAATCCGAGTAACATATTTTATTTACGACCTAGGTTTGCTATGATAAAAAAATGATCAATGAAGGAAATATGTTACCAAAATAAATTATTATTATAAAATAAATTGGTATGCATGTATTTGTTTATAATTTTAATGCATTATTATTTTGAATTTTAATGATAAGTACAGCATCATTAGGTTTGGTTGTGAAATGTTGGTTGTTAATAAAACATGTTATTAGGAATGAAATTAATTAGCAGTTTTAATTAATTGATTCATTCCTAATGAATCAGTTCCAGCACATATGCCCTAATACAACTTTATTTAAAACGTGTTATGTGGATTCACAAGGTTACCCTATGTTATTTAGGATTGCTTTCCCAACTTGTTACTTAGTTATTGAAGTATTTAACGAAGATTCTTCGTTTCATTTCGAGGATGTTGAGCTCAGTGCAGCGGTGCCCAACCTCTCTTAATTTTCGTACCTCTTTGTCATCGGTTTTCCCAAATTGTTCCCATTGTGTCAGAAAAATGTTCATTATTTATATTTGTACTGCTATTTAAAGCTTACTATCGCATTAATTAAATTTTTCGCGCAAAACTGAACTGCCAACCACGTGCCCTTAAGGGTACGCGAACCACAGGTTGTGAGGCGAGCTAGCTTAGTTAACGTGTTTCATGCGTGTTAGTAATGTTCTCGCACCGTGAAAGTCTCCCCTGAAGTTATCGCCTCTGCCCCCATGGGTTTTTATCGTCCCGTCCGATGATGTGCCGCTCTCGTAACTCGAGAGCCGTTCTTCTCATATCTCCTGTCGATCTTGGGTGTCTTTTCACTCGCTCGAAAAAGTCTGTCCTCTTTCTCCCCCACTGCTCAACGAAAAGTATCGCCGTGGCTATTTATCATTCCCCTCTCTCCCCATTGCTCCTTCCTATCTCTCCCCTCAACGCTTCTCTCTCCCACAATCATCTCTCTCGGTATTTTTTGTTTGTATCATGATCAGCATTTTCTAACGGGGGTGGGAATTTGTATTTTTTTGTAACTTTTCTTACGGGACGCATGTCATAAAGAATTTTTTTTTGTGATGAAGGTGGCGTTATGATCTTGTGCCAAGATCGTGTTCGGCTGTAGGCATTGGTGTTTGTCTTATTTTGTGGAGTGAAAAAAAATGCTATTCCGGGGAATCTCTTATGTTGATTGGTAATCCCTATACTTGCTTTGGTTATGTTACATTCGTGCATTACTTTATACATGCTTTGTAATTCTTACTCATCATATTCCTCCTAGTAAGAGTCTCTTCCACGGAATATACCTACCAATAACTTCCTCGGTAGGTATACCCCTTCATCTCACATATTTCACTCATCTGTCATAAAATTGTTTCTTGATGCGACTATCATCCATTTTTTCAACATGACCAAACCAAATAATCCCGGTCCTTCCATATATTATCATTTTCTGAGCATCCAATCTTTTATAATCCCATCATGTCTAGCTTAATTCCTCCAACTTTCACTCCAAACAGTTCTCAGATACCCCATTCCCAATGAATTAAGCTTGCTTTAATGCTAAACTACCATTTTCAAGTTTCGATGCTATCAAAAAAAAAGATGGTGTATGCTATTGTAATACGCGCAAATTCGCCATATTGGTGACCGCATGTTGAGCAAATTTTTTGATAGCAATGGGAAAGCAGCGAGCACATGGCAGATCGTGAAGCGGAAGTTGGAAGGTTGCACAACATTCTCGGGGGAGGGAGAATAGCAACAATACCGCCAGGAGGGGGGTATAAAGGCACTTCACCGCGTATGCACGGGGCAGTCGAAATTACGTAGGGGCAGCCGGAGGCTCTGCTCCACGGGGCAGTCGAAATTACCGGGGTGTCGCCGGAGGCTCTGGTCCAGGAGACAGTGCCGGAGGCTCTGCTCCAAGGGGGCTCTCGACATTACTTAGTTACCGCTGGAAGCTCTGCTCCAAGGGAGAGCAAAAGTAAATCCGCGCAGAGTTTCTGTTGCTGTCATAACCAGTGACCCGAGATATCACTGACGCCAGAGAAGTGGGAAGGACGACCTAAAATCTTCCCTGTTAACCACAAAGCACGAGGAGATAGCAAAAGGGACACAAATTTGGACACGTGGGCATAAAACCAGGACCAAGAGTCCGAATTGTGCGTAAAGGTATTAATCTTTCTATTGGTGATATATGCCAAGTGTTTGAGTGTTGAGTGTTGCTAGTGATGAATTTATATGTCAAGTGTTTGGGTTTTTGAAGGTTGATATTGGTGTTACAAGTCAAATGTTTGGGGTTATGAATGTTGATATTTGTGTTTATATATCAAGTGCTTAAAATATTATTTTTTCAAGTGCTGAAAATATTGGACAGCGGTAGAGAGCAATAGCAATGAGAAATAAATACTTTTTTTAAGGATAATAAGCGAAACGAAAATATTTTAATGTAAAGGGATGGGAGATATTTAAATTTACTATTAATTTCCTATTAATTTACTATTAATTTCGAAGTTATAAAGACGAGAAAGAACCAAGGAAAAATAAAAATGTTACACTATTGTGAATTATGCAACTTTTGCTTCCTAAGTGAAACGGTTGGGAGAGAAAAAATCTCCCCATTGATTGGAACGTATATGTAACGTACATATAATTTCAGGCAGAAAAGGTGATCTATGTTGAAAAAGTCTTGAAATTTGCTTTTCGTTCCTAGATAATTTTTATATGCCGCATATGTGCTCTACACTGAAGTGATGCTTTGATTGAAAAGTAAAACCGATGGGGGAGTTGCACTGAGTTATCTCCACTTTCTTCGGATGCCTATATCTTCTTTCATTCCGGGAAACCATAAGCTCCGGGCCATTTAGTGGTATAGAGAGGCATTGTGGCACGCCTATGCGATTCTTCCGCCTTACCATCTTCTGAGTATAAACGAGTAAACGCATTCCTTCCCTCTGCTTGTTCACTCGGATAAATAGTTCCCTTCCAAACAGTTTTCGCCGCGTGATTTGCTTTTTTTACCCTTCCCCTGACGGAGAACCACGGTTATGAGGAACGTTCTGCTCCCTCATCTGTCCCTAGCGTCCCATCACGTCATTTTTTTCCTTATCCGCCGATTATCACATAATCCTCAGCAGGGCATCCCTGCGGTAGCTCTCAAGCCATATCCTTGGGTCTGTAACACTTTCCCATGCCTCCTCTCTCACAGCGTCTTTACTACTCTCCCTTCTCCTTTCTTCAGTCCCCACGTATACCTTTTCATTCCGAAATGGCGAAAAAAAAACCGCCGTCCATTTCCAGCCTTCAACAATACTCCCACCTGTTTCGTCCCAGCAAGCCGCTCTCGCTCATATAAACGTCGCGGTAAACTCAAGAGGCCCTAGGCACAGTCCCTGTGTAACTCTCTCCGCCTCTCCCTCCATCAACCCCTTTTTAACTCGTTTTCGTCGTCGAGGTATTCGCACGTATAATGCAAGGCACTCTCTCATCCGTTCTCCGAGATTTCAGATGGAAGGATGCCGGTGGGTGAGCTTCATACTTTAGTGTGAGTGGTTTTGTGGAGAAGGTGTGGATGTATTGTGGACGGCAGGGGAGAGGTGGCGGGTAGGCTTTGATAATCGGCGTCCGTGGCATCGAATGACTTGTCGCTGATGTAGCTCAGGAGAAGAGGAAAAAAATGAATGGCCACTTATCATTCTTCCGAGCTGAGTATTCTTCCTCATTTATTTTTTTCGCAACCCTTTATTTCTATTTCTTCTCTCCTTTTCTAACTTTTTCTCTCGTTGTTCTCTCTTCTTCCTTTTTTCTCCAATAAATCCACGAGCCTTCTCTCGTGGCAGACGAATTGATTACAAAATTAATATTTCTTTTACTTTTTTTCGGAAAAGTTCTAAATTTTCTTTTCCGCGAGGCTTTCTTTACTTATTTCTTGTCGTATTCGCTTTTGGGAGACGGGGGAAATAGAGGGCGAGTATGGAAGGCGCTGGGGTAGTGGTTACGTAGAAGAGATTTGTACGACGAAATGCGAAACAAAGCGGAAATAAATGACCACTGAGGGATGAGCGTTGGCCCTTGAGGGGCGTTTTATGTATACATGAAACGCCTAAATATTTCTTTTCCCTCCCGTTATAAATTGTAATCTCAGGCTCCGCATCGCGGGTGCGGTGAAGAATACGATATTTTCCGTGCCATCCCCTTCACGCTCACTTTCCCGCGTCGCTGCAATTTTTTTAAGCCTAAGCTCGCTCCGAGACTGATGAATGAGCTGGGCTAAGAAGAAATGATCCGTCGTGCCCACTAGGCATTCCATTTTCTTCATAGGAAATAAAATAACTCGCAAATGAATCAGTGGTATGGTTTCTTATCCCGGCGTACTGTTGCAAAGAATTTTTCCTCGTATTTCCCCTACAATTTTCTTTAAGGTAGGAATCTTAGTAATATGATTTATTATTCGCCGTTTTGAGCAAATGCATTTTTATCTTGCAAACTCCGAAACTGTGACTATTAAGCGCATTTATTGATCGGTAGTCCACCGCTTGGAGATAGGTGTTGAGATGTGTTCGAATACCACCCGAGTATGTTCTGATCATCTGACTAGCACGCCATAAACTCCAAATACTACTTGTATTTCATTGCTCTACCTTGGATTTTTTTTTCTTTTATTATATAAAATCGTCATTACTTCTCTTATGCCTTGCGCTTACAGTTCTTCTTCGTCCTCATTGGCTATATCAAAGTTTTTCATATTTTATGTCGTAAAACAAATTACGTAATTATAAATAAAAATATTTTAATATTTCAAACTTTAATCGTACTAGGACATTGGCTGAAAATGAAATACGAACGGTATGTGAAATTAAATTAATTTTGCATTTATGTGACGAGAAGTTAAGGTTTTTGAAAATTTAAATGGTTTTATATATTTTATAAGGCTGTCTTCTCTGTAATTATGTTCCACATTTTAACATTATATCCAGGAATATTTTGAATGAGACGCTATTTTTGCTTTAATAATGATTGTTATAACTACTTTATTTTTCATAAAGGCTTGATCACCTTCACACCTGTCTATGATGCAAATCAGAGTACCTGCCCTGCTATTTCGTTTTATTCCTTGCCCGCCATTGCAAGTGCAATTACATACGGCCCCGGTGGCGACGGGGTAACGTCCTCGCCTGCCAATCCGAGGGTCGCGGGGTCGATTCCCGCATGGGTGGATTTTTCTCAAACCAGGATATGGGTGTTTGTGTTCGTCTGTTGTTAATGTTACATCACCCGATATAAGATGCCATTACGAGCTGTTTTCGGGGTAGTTGAAATAAATAAAAATAATAAATTCCTAATATGGACAGTAGAGTGATAGAGGGTTATCCAGTGGTGGTGAAAAAAATATTGATTTTTATTGCGAATTAGCTCATCGCGTTAGTTCTTATCTACGATGTAGTTATTTGTTACCCATGGCCTTGAAGTAACTGAAGGTGATATTTGTAGTACACAGCTTAATTGCATATTTAAATATGTACGCAGTTCTAGCCATCGTTGGGGGATTTGTGGTTTTTAGAGCTCCACGTATTATGTACCATTTGGTGAACTGTAGCACATTCATAAATGTTAATTGAAAATGTGAAAATAGGCATCGATGGTTGGTGTGGTGTCTGTTAGTAGGGAGTTAGCAAAAACATTTTGGGAATACGTGAGTGGATAATGTGTTTAAATTAAGGGCTTAGTTCTAGGATTGAATTTTCTCCGGGCTGTTCTAGATTCAATTCGGCCCAGTTCATGATCACGAACCTCAAGTTGGGTATAACGCATAATATGTTTTCACATATTATTTATTCGTTTGTGGAAGCAGTGAAATATCCTTCTAATGTAAATATTTAAGAGACGCATTTGAGGCATTTCTTTAAATACTCAAAAATCGCTTTTTTGTGGTCGGAAATCCGGAAATAATGTGGGATTAGCGAGAACTCAATCGTCGGCCACCGTGCTGTGGGGAAGTGAGAATTTAAGAGGAAGGTATCTGTCTAGATGTGCGGGAAGTGTTCCATTTATCGCACCAATTTATAAATCCTCCCTTTATATGCTCGCTAAACCTTCTCCGAATCACACCGAAAACCTTCTCCGACTAATTGAAATCCTCCTGACTTTCCAATCAAGGGGAGGTCTTTGCATAATCCTCCTCCCCAAGTTAAAATGAACGCAGATTTTCCATCCTCTTCCTCCCTTCTGGTATGGAGGACGCCAAAAGTTTCGTTTTCCGCGCCTCGTTTTCCCACGCCCCGAAAATCTTCCGCGGCGAAAATCTTTCGATCTGAACACATTCGCCATCATATTCAATATCTTACGGGGATGGTGCGTTCTCGAAAGTTGTTTTTTTTCTGCGATCCCCGGGATATGGTTGCTTATGGCTTAAAGAGGCTTATGGGGAGAAAGGTGGGTGGGTGTGGGTTTTTGTGGTTGCCAAATGTCTGGGGGATGGGTTGGGGGGTAGTGGAGAGATTGGAATTTTTTTTAGAGATCCTGCATCCTGGGGAGAGTAGAAGTGTTGGTGGGGGTGAGGCCGGGTTTTAAGTTAAAAGAGTTAAGAGGAGAACCAAGTCGCATAAAAAAGTTTCTCCCTTTATTATCTCCTCCAGAGCGGCAAGGATCTCGCTGAGCGTGACGAAAATGAGTTAGTTTGTTTTATTTTAAGTGGCAGAGCTTCGCGGAAGGATTTTTTTGGAGGGTGGTTCGGGGTTGAAAAGGTTCTGATTTTTTAGTTTTAGGTTTATTTTTGCGTTCACACCCTCCGTGGTGATTATCATCTCCGGTTCCCTTTTTTTACTCTTGCACACAAGCTGTATCCTTTTTCGATTACACTTAATGTTAATTTAAGGCTGCGTCTTATATTCATGCTCCAAGAGTCACAGGACTTCTACTCTTCGACCCCCCTTGGGGTAGAAAATAAGTTTTATGACTCTCCGAAAATCTCTCACCCATGATTTTAAGACTCCACTTTATCACCCTGGCTCCAGATTCTTTCCTCCGGTTCTCGGAACTCAAATATTTGGCTTCGTGTCATGGATACGCATTATATGCTCACTCAGGTAATTTTATTTCTACCAAGAATAAATCTTTTAACCTACTGTATATAATATTTGCGGCTGTTCAATCTAAAATCCTTTATGTTTACCTCACTTTTTTAATGAAATAGGTGGATATTTTGAAGAGTTGTTTCTTATTAAAAGTATTGTACGCATATTTTCATAGCTTTAAAATACACGTTAATTTTCTGCTTTACCTTCTTCTGCCTGGGCGTGTTGATCAGCTTCAGGAATCCACTTTGAGTAGTGTTTTTCTGGAACTAATATTTTCTCTCGAAGCTTAGTTATTGCATAAAGTTTGTGGATAATTTTCCATATTGTGACGAAACTCCTCCGAGGAAAATTCGGCCCTTGTTAGTCTTCGATTTTTACCTATTCCTCTTTGTACTTATTGGTCATGCAAAATTCGCATAAGTTGTCTAATCTACTGATTATCATCCACACAACAACATCCCTTTCCCTGAATGAATTATGTTCCGCAGTCAACGTCATGAGTGGTTCACCCATTGGTGAGTGAAGGGACCTAACTTCGTGGAGTTCATTTGGGCCGAGTAGTTTCATAAGTTCTCTCCTATTTCACGGGATCTGACGCTCAATCTTTTTTGTCAGGTCCCATTTTCGGATTGCCGTTCCGTATGCGGTTAGCGCCTCCATGCCAAATATTTGGAAAATTCAAGAGGCTCCGGAGTGGCATTCCTATCTTCATTCTTATTCATATCGTTTTCCTTATTCTTCCCCTCGATCGTTGCGTCAGTGGCTCCTTCCCTCTTCTTCTTCCTCGGCGTCCTGTTTTCTCCCGTTTTCGCAAAAATGTCCGCCGCTGCCGTTCCGTACCAACCGAACACCCTCCCTCCCAGCCCTTTGGCAAGGCGACCGCTGTACTATGGCCCCTTTCTCTCCCTTGTCATCTCCTCCCTCTCAACCCCAATATCCCCTTCGCCCTGTTTTTCTCTGTTCGAATCGCACAATATATGGCACACTTCGCTCTCCATCTCCGTATTTCCATCTTTTCCCTCCATCTTCCTATTCCTGCTTGTTCTCCCGCCGTATCTCCTTTGTTCCATCCTCTCTTCCTCTTGTGTCCCCTGTGATTCCTTCTCCACCCCCTCTCATTTTCTTCCTGTTATTTCTCCCACCTTCCGTGGTTCCCCCATTCGCGCCGCCTCCTCTTCCTCCCTCTCTAATCATTCATTCCTCTCCTTACCTATTCCAGGGTTGCTACAGGCCTGGGAACCCTGGTAAAGTCATGGAAAATGATAAATTAATGTAGAAATTAGCTTTTCCAAGTCAAAATATGAACGTTTTTAATAAGTGAGGAATATCACTACAATAAGTGAGGTGATGTCTGTTGGTGTGTGGATAGGATTTTAGTGCCTTGCCTGAATGAGGCAGTGGAGCTTTTATGTGTTGTTTAACGGATACATATGCATCTACAATATTCCTTGCAAGCCACCTTAAGGGTGTGTGACAGGGGGTGAGTAGTCACCAACATTGCATTACCTTATACCCTGAAGTTAGGGTAACTACGACTAATTATGCATTAGCATAAATTGCAAATGCTTGTCACGAGGCATAGCCTCACTAGCATGCACTACACTACAGATACGATATGCTATCAATGGTAGAGGGACCGTTAGTATTTATGTATTTTGCAACTACATAAATGGACAGAGATTCAAGAGTTACGCTGAAAACATGTACGGCATGTTCCGGAGTAAACTATGCCCCTAAGTACAGAGATAGCAAGAGAGGTTTACTGAATGCTTCAAATGCGTACAAGATTATCTAATGTGCCTTCGTTTTGTGGCCAGCACTAGGGGCTGGAAAGCTGCGACAAATCCATCTCTAACTTATGCCTGTTGCTCACGGTAAAATTTTCGGTAAAACGTTTTATAAAACCGACTAATTTTATAAAAATGAGCTTGCTAACGATAAAACCGTTTTATAAAACCGAGTTTTATAAAACGTTTTACGGATTAGGACAGGTTCTATTTCCATAAAACCGTTTTATGCAACAACCAATGAGATGTTCCGCTCATCGCGAAGGTGAGCTTTCGTCTCGCACATTTTTTCGCGATTTTCACCCACTTTAAACAGAGATATCGAAACCAAATTCACCTCACTTATTATGCAAACTTTGAAAATTTGTTTAACACTTTCAACGCAACAATGCATCAACTACTTTAGAAATGGGAAACTTTCAAACCTGAGAAGTGCGATTTTTCCTCTCCGCCATCTTGTGAAATAATGCCGTTTCCTCTTATCCACTGTACGTGGCGCAGCGATCGAGCAGTTGTTTCTCTAGCATATACACTCCTCTCCTACACAGTTTCTTCCCTCCTTCCACTGAAACTCGCCCCGCAACGAGTGTTAGAGAATGGAGAAAGGCTTAACTGGTTTAACCTCAAGGTATACCCGATGCTAGCGCTATTTACGGCATAGCGGTTCATATTAGTACTGCTTCGATTTTCCTCTTATAAGGTTCTTGAGTTTTACCGTGAGCAAGCTAGTACGTTTTACGTACGATTCATAAAACTTTCAATAAAAATTTTTATAAAACTGTTTTATGGAAAATTTTACCGTGAGCAACAGGCATTAGGCGACGAGTCCACCACCAGAAAGGAAGGATATTTCCCCTGGAGCGATAGTGATGGCGTTCCATTTGTTGGGAAATTTTAATCCCCCATAGTACATACGTTTATGTGTTGTGCTGCCATTCTTTCGCCTTCTTTGAAATACACAATGCTGATGGAATAGATAGTTTTACTTGAAAGCATTGAATTTTTTTCCTGGAAAACCTGTAATAGTCATAGAATTACATCAAAACCTGATCTGTCGCAAACCTGCTGTTAGTTTATCCCCTTCATACGGAGCTCTATGGAAAATCTTGTTCCAATACAATCAGTGGTTCTAGATATATCTTGATTATTCCACGAGTATTTGGATTTTATGGATTTTTAATAAAGTAAGCCAAATATTGTTAATGTGTTTTTAAAAGATTTTCTTAGAAGATATGTATGGCCTATTACGAAGCTTTATTGCTACTTTCACTTCAATACGTTTTTTGGTTCCAGAGATATCGTGATCAATGTTTGAGTTATTGGTATTTAGCTTGTATTGAATTGAGTAAAAAAGCTAGATAGAATTATTATTCTTTTAAAGATTACTTGTTGAACAGCTAGGGCTAAATACTGTGCAGTGTGGGTAATTTCATTGGAATACGTTCAGTGGTACCAGGAATATCTTGATTCATCCATCCATCTTTGGCACTACAGCCCAATTCGGGCCTTGGCCGCCTCCAGATCTCGCCCCCATTTCTTCCTATTCAGGGCATCCATCTTCCAGTTCTTGGTTCCAAGTACTTCCATTGCGTCACTTTCCACCTTGTCCGCCCATCTTTTCCTAGTTTTTCCCCACGGGTCTCTTTCCTTCCATTTTCCCCCTGAATATTTTGAGAAAATCTTCACTGCCCTATTTTCGTCCATTCTCTGTACGTGCCCAGCCCATCGTAGTCTCTTAATTTTGATGTATTTTGATATGCTTACTTCACCGAATAATTGATACAGCTCGTTATTATATCTTCGCCTCCAGTGTCCATTCTCTTCCACTAGACCATATATTCTTCGTAGAACCTTTCTTTCAACTAAATCCATCATATTTTCTGAACTCTGCGTCAGTGTTACTGCTTCTGTGCCACATGTAGCCACTGTGCGGATTAGTGTTTTGTATAACTTTGTTTTTGTTTGTCTGTTTATGTCTCTTGATTTTAGCTAGTGTAGAAGTGAATAGTATGTCTGGTTTGCCAGTGTAACTCTTCTCTTCACTTCGCTCAGCTCCTCATTTTCATTTGTTATCGTTGATCCGAGGTACACAAAACTATCCACGCATTCTACTTCGTGGTCCCCCATGTGAATGCTTCGCTTCTTCTGTTTTTTTTCTGGATTGTATCATGGCTTTTGTTTTGTTGTTATTGATCTCTAGTCCCACTTCTTTTGCTTTTTACTCCAGTTTTTGGGTATGTTTCCCTCGGAATATCTTGATCATTCAGTAGTAATTGGGTTTTATTAGCATAGAATTCATATTATAAGTAACATGTTTCATTCTCTAACTCTTCTTCTCATTCTCTAACTCTTATTGATGTATTCTTGTAGTTTTTGGCTTGTAAAATTTAGTTGTTCTATGAACTTTACAGTTAACTGCAGCCAATTTCGATCTATTTCCACGCATTGAACGATAATATCAGCCTTTTAAATTAATTTGTTTATAATTTCAAAAAGCATTGCTTATGTTTTTTTTATTATAAATATGGCAATCATATTTTTCGGTTCAATTGAATTATATTCTTAACATACCTTAACAGGTTAATTACCTAATTAATTGTTGTAGATGACTTTTTTCTCTCATCTCTAACGCTTCCAATCAAACATCTGCCTTGTCCCATAGGGTATGTAAGTCCTAAAATACAAATAAATGCCGGGTGTCTATATATTATTTGATGATTGTAACTCTTGTTTACAATTTTGTTAACAATAAGTTAACAATCAGCTGACTCTTTACAACAATGCAATAGGTACGGAACATTCTGGCGTTAAACAAAAAATTATAGAAAAACTTTTTTTTTATATTTAAGTGATATCAGGTATTATTCTCTTTTTATGCTCGATTGGAGTTGTTCAAATGATTTATGACTACCGTGTATTTTCTACTCCTCCTCTCCCTAGCTATCCCCCTGATGTCCCTTACTTTCGCGCCCCTCGTCCTTCCCTCCCCTTCACTCCACCACTCTCCCTCCTCCAAACTCCCCGATGGCGGTCTCGCGAGAAGCGAGATTTATGTTCCGTGGCGGCGGCTTGCGCGGTGTGGTTTGGTCGCATCTACGTGTTGATCAACTTTGGGGGAGGCGTGCAATTTATTGGCGTTATGTGGCGGACGAATGGATTTTTTTCACTCTCGAATATCGATTTTTCCCCCTCTTAAGCCCACATACACAGTCCACCCTTCCCGGTTGTCCATATTTGTTCAGCCACATGGATGGCGTTATTTTTTGCCGTCCCTCTCTCCTTGCGTGGACGAGATATGAATGAGAGATCCAATGGATCTTCTGCATCCTATCCCGACTGTCTAGGACGCTAAAAATTCCTTGTCCTATCTTCAGCAAGATTCTAAATATCTGCTGTCGTGGCCCATATACCGGCCGCTACACTGGTACCGCTTGAGGACCGCAACAGACTATGCGCTGCAGTTAAATTTATCGCTTTGAAGCGTATCACGTGATATATCGGTTGTCAAACCGATATACCGGGCCGCCACTTATCTGTCGGATAATCCCGAGTTATTGTAGGTGGGGAATCAATCTTAATTTCTTGTCGCTTACAATTAGTAAGCCATTGAGCACTATGGCAAGGAAGCCCTCGGACTGAAACAATATGAGGGAATTTCTTCCCTATTCGCATCATTAGTGACGCTGCCAATTCCCTCTCTACTCACTTCATCGCCCGTGGGAATTTAGCGCCAGATATCCGGTACCATATATATCGACGCCAAACCGGTACGGACCTGATGTCCGCTATTTAGAACCTTGATCTTCACAGAGAGGTAAGGGTTTATGTACGTACCTACGTGTGTTTATTCTACTCGGATTCGAATGGGCGTTCTCTTAAACGGACGGTGCCTCGAGGTCGTTAATATTCTCTGGCGCGATTAATTTTCATTAATGCTTGTCGCGATAAACACCGTTTATCGGAATATATTGCTTCAATAGAATTACGCTCCACATCGAGTCACGGTTTCCAGCAGGCAGGGGTCCTGATTTTTTTAAATTACCCTTCGCCCCTATACCCTCCTCCCTCACCCCGAGGACAAAGTAGGTGTGCTTCATCGCGGAGCGACAATCGCGTTGTTGGTGTTTGCTCCATGTTCTTACCGCTGCGGTTACCATTACCTTAATGAGTGTAACGAGATTACTGGACGGTGGACGTTCATTTACAATGAGCGTGCTCGGGGAACCATGTATTCCCCGTGTTTCTAAGATCCGCGAGTCCCATGTCGAATCTCCGTTATGGCTTCGTTTTTTTTCCGGCGGCCTCCGTAATATGTTCAAACGAAACACAAGCCGTGGCACATTGTTTATTTTCCCATATTGTGGCGAAGGTGCAGTACAGTGCCCAGGGGCTACAACAGACCTGATTACCCCGCCGTAGCTTTTATAACTTCGTCTTTCTCTTCTTCATTCCAGTAATAGGGGAGATGACAATCATTATTATTTTTCAGACCTGGCTAGCTTTTGTACCTCGCAATAAGGGAAGAAATGCCATATTCATTATCTGGCTGCAGTACAGCCCTTTCTCATTCATTTTTATGGGTTAATTATCCCTTAGTGCGGGGGCAGAGGGTGAAGATTCCAAAAAAAAACCATTGAGTTGAGAGAATTAGCTATTCCCAGATCTTCTCCGATTACCGATGCCAGAGTGCGAGAGAAGAATGCTATATCTTTGTGCGCTCCATACTCGGCCGTGCTCTCCGCTATATTTAATTCCGTCCGCTGCTTGTGTTCGTTCGTGTTTCAGGTTTTTTACGATCGAGTTAAGTAACTACAGTGGTTCCCTTGATTTTGTCAGTAGCAATAACAATATTTTTGCGTGGTCTTTTTATGTTTGATACACATTTGTTCATTGCTAATTTTTCAACAATTTTGTTTATTTAAATGTAAAATATGCTCTTGTAGAAGTATTTTATCCCTGTGAAGTCGTTCCATTGATCATTATCTCACTTTTTTCCTTTCGGATCTTCGTTCCACAATCCAGCAATATTCACCTGTATATATCTTTCAATTGCCTTATTTTCGTCGTTAGTTATTATGAATGCGAAGTTTAAAGCTCTTAAATACATCTATCTGTTCCCTTCTTAGATTTCCTTCCGAGCTCTTTCTGTCCATCCACTTATCTGATGCTCCATTATTTTCTTTATGAGGCCGTTAAGCCATGAGATCTGTCCAATTAGGTCTATTTGTCCTGCTTTTCGAGTTTTCGTAAATATCTCTTAACCTGGGAAGTAGTCGTTTGGTGCAATTTTTATTAGTATTCTCGGTCTTAATAATTATTATTCTTTTGTGCCAAAATTCCTATCATGTCTTCTAATTTTGATTCCATATGCAACTTTTGATCCATTTCATACTTAAGTATGTCGCATAATGCAATTGATTTTAAACGTGTCATTCGTAAGCTTGTAGACTTCTCTTAAATGTTTTCAGGCATGACGTATGTGGCTGTGAAGTATGTGAAGCATGTAATAGCCATTTTAAATGCCTTGATTTATTGTCTTTTTCTCTTTTAGTTGCCGCTTGCAGGGTATCTCCTGTTTACAAATTTTCTAAAGTTTACTGGGAAAAAATTATTTTCCACTTCCTGATGTTGCTGCCCCTCACCCCCCTCTCGGTCGCGCCTTCCTACGTCTTCCTAACAACTACTTTGCCTCCTCCTAATCTCCTCCAGGAGTTTCCTCTCCTTACCCATCATGTCAAGTACTTCCTTGCTCATCTTCCTTTCCGTCCACCGCACCTTCTCCATTATCCCCACCCTCATTTCAAAAGCCTGCAGTCTATTCTCGTCAACTCTTCTCAGAGTGTAGGTTTCTCAAATAATTTTGTAAATTGTTCTCTTTTGTCGATCTATCTCAGTCTCAGTATAATTTATTAACTTTTGGATGATTTACTAGGCATATAGTTTACGTTGTACTAAAGGGCGAACGCTTCATTCATAGTTCATCAATAGAAACGTTGGCGCATTCCAGGTTGATTCGCATATTAGTCAGAATGAGTACTTGTAGAAAATGAGAAAACATTGAAATGAAAAAAGTTTCTCTGACTAAAAAGTGATACTGTAAATAGAGAAAAAGTTTTTTAGGGTTGAATATAGCGAGCTGCTGGTACTGGCACCCTAATTACCTCTTAGCGTTCTACCTCAGAAATCTCTTTTCATATAATATGTGCAAAACAGAATCAGTAATTTTAATGGTGCGAGTATTATGCATCTGCTGGTACCATGATGGGAGCAGATGTTTTGTCAAAGTCACTGTCTATTTTTATCTTAACAACGTACATCATCTGTATATCACTGCCTCTTTTTGCCTTCACTTTTTTCATCTTCAGGCTAAAGTCCTTTTGTCTTTACTACTAACAACATATTAAGAGAAAACCTACGCCCTCCTCAGTTACAAGGGGGCACTTTGTTTATCAACCCGTGATTTCCAGCAATGAGAATAGGTGTTTCTCGTCCAGGTTGCGAGTTAGGAAAGAAAAGGGTTTGCCACAATTTATTAAATTAGTGACGAAAGGAGTGAATGATACACGTACGATTGTTTTCCTTCAGTATAATCTATGCTCGCAACAGCACAGTCCTATATGACATGAATACAACATATACACTTAGGAAGAATGAATGTGTACCTATCGATGGAAATTGTGTTGTTAACGTGATTGTGGGCGGAGTAACTTTATGGAATTGCGATATAGCTAAAGAATAAATTACTTTTTAATTTTCCACAGTTTTAATGTAAATGACCGGTTTCGATGTCATTACATCATTATCAGAGTACGACTAACAAAGCAGAGTCGTACTCTGATGTTTATGTTGTAACATTTAAACTGGGCAGTTATATTTAAAGTGTGGAAAAGTACATCGGTAGTTACTTATTCTTAAGCCAGTGTTAATTTATCGACTAGTTAAATAATTTACGTTTTACTATCCGTCACCTCTTCAATTATCTTATTTTTCTTAGGTCATAATTCTTAAGGATGGCAATATTATTGTTTTCAGCATAAATTAAGATGATATTTAAGCATTAAAATGCTTTTTGCATAGCTGATGCATACTTAATGGTAGCGTGCTGGCTTGGTTACGCAAATGTCGTGGGTTTGCCTTTCGTATGGATTCTTTGGGTTCAGGTGTTTTGTTGAACAGGGTAATTAAACCTGAGAGGTTGTGGAATCTGAAGCCCATGTTAATACTTCTTGTACTTGGCATGGACAATCCATGACCCGAGGGTCGGATCTGGCCCGGTCGATATATTAAAGTAGCCCGCGGGGTCTTTCCGAGTTACCATAGATATTTTTTAAATAATTAATTAAACAATCTGGCCCCACTCTCCGAAAGATATTTGCCTAACTTATACCATCCTATATTTTCATTGGTACATTTTACTCCTATCCAGACGTGATGATTGTCGCATCGGTCAAACTTGCCGAAAGTTAAATGTTTGGATAATGGAACATGGACTATTTTATTAAAAATGACGAAGCATCTTACATTGCAAAGCAGTAGGGCAATGTTGATCACTTTGGCGATGGGACGCTGTTTTACTACACTCTATTGACCAAGGAGTGGAGTAAGATTTATTTGAAAAATTTGATATTGTTAATAGCTCAGCTTATATTTGCGATGATGTTGTTTTTGCCTCACATTCTCCTCTATTTCACTTTAGTCTACCTTCTGTCCGGCGACCCTGAAAATGAGCATGCCTTACCTACACATCTATTGAATCATTCCTTCTTTCAACCCTCGCCTTCATCTTTGAACAATCCCCTCCTTGTCCGTTACCTAATACTGCCCTCTCCCCTGTTATAGTTCTGAGTATATACAATGGAGAAATATACTTATTTGTCACCTAGAGAATTACAATACGTGTTGAAACTATTATCTGTGTTTATTTGAATTGTGTGAAAATGTGCTTTTCTGTTCTCTCTCACAATTTTGATTATTCTTCACTTTTATACTTTTCCCCCTCTTCAACTCGCCTATGTTTAGTCTTTAAAATCGTTACTCCTCTTTCCCCACTACAACCAATTATCTCCGCGTTCATTCCACCTATCAGATACCCTCCCCTTTGTTCTCTCCGTCCTTTTTCGGTGACTTCGAGAGGGAAGCTTTTAAACGAGCGAAGTAATATTTTACCCATCCGGTTTCGTCGGCCTCCTCGTCGCCTCGCATTTTCCGGGCAGTGCACGAGTTCTCATCAGTGCCGGTGAAATTTGGAAGTGGTCGGTTTCCTTTGGGCAAAAGGGGAGAGACGGGGGCGGGATAAGCAAGATGCGGAGGTTTCGAGAGAGAGGATCTCTAGGAGGAGAGCTAGTTAAACGGGAATAAATGGGAATGGCGGTGGGGAGGCAGGGAGGGAAAGGGTCTTCAGTAGGCTTCTCATTTGGGATTCGGTACCCTCCTCTTTCATCCCTGTCCCTTTGCGCACATCTCAGTCTGCCTTGTAAACCTTACGGGTTTCTCTTACAACTCCCTTTCCTCTCTCTCTCTCTCTGCCGTCTTCACTTCCCTTGAGTGTCAACCAACGACACTTCCTCTCGTCGCTAGAGAGAATGAGAAGAAGGTTACCGAAACCCTTCAGCTCCTTTCTTTTTACCTATTCCCTCTTGTCTCTTTTCATTTCTGCCTACCCATAGTGTTTCGCATATTCCCAAGGCCTCGAAGACCCTTTCGTACAGATCAATATTGTAAATTTGTTGGATAAAATTTGTCCAACCCTTTCTGTCCAAGTGATTCAAAGTGGTATTTCCAACTTTCTTGGGTGCTTTAGCACATGATTCGTAGCGAATGGTTTTAATCGTGGTATAATTAGGGAAAATATAATTTTCTGAAGATTATTTTATATTATTGCTTCCTTGTGCTTTAAGGGCAAATATTTTGAAGGCAGAAATCTTTGCAACTGTGCAAAATGCTCCAGAGCATTAAAGGTTTAAGATTCTGAGGCCTTACGGCCTCCTGAAAACGTTTGTAGAAAGAGCAAGGAATGAGAAGGGTTACCTAGTAAGACCAAGGGAAGTCAGCATTTACTGAAGCACTTTACAGTGAACAATTATGTAGGAGTGAAACGGTTAGTTGAAGTAGAATAGAATAAAGTGAAATATTGAGCTTAATATTAAGTTAAATTATTGAATTAATATAATTTAAGTATAATAGAATGAAGTGAAATAGAACCGAGCACTAGGAAGCTGCGGAAAAGAAATCTTAGAATTGATGGATACTGATGATGATTTTGTTTGTTTTAAGTTTAAACATACCTTCTTTGCCTAGTGTCTCGAGGAACATTAATATTCTTTTGCGCGTAGTCTACCTTAACAAAGTTACCTCGATCTTGTATTGTACTTATTTTGCATTGAAGGTCTGATTTGAATTAGAGTGAAATCAAATTATATTTATTTGGTGAATTACCTTTGATTGGCGTTCCTCTGATTTATTTTGTAAGTCCTTGTTTTCACGGATTAATGAATGCGGTAGTTAAAAAAATATCTTTTCACTTCGCCCTATTTTTACGTGTTACGGAATAGATTACCGGATCGTAAACAAAGACGCTAGTGTGTGCTGTTGTCGTTTAATTTAGGCAAATGAACTTTAATATAATTGTAATTAAGCGCCTATTACTTCTCTACCTTGTTTATGCGGCGTGTATATTCTCTGAATTCGGTTGCATACAATTTTTACGTAACGTTTTATTTCTGGTAGGCCTGGTTTCCCTCTGTAAGTTAAGCTAGAAATTGCTATTAATGGATTGAAAAAACCAATGAGGATTACATAATATTTATGGCACTGAGTTATTTGAGGAGAAAATTAGATTCTGGTTGCTAATTGGATGATATTACTGTCGCCGATGAATATGCACGATCTGCAAGAAAAGCGGAATATTGTAAAATCATGGTGCTTACCGTTACTAGTTATTAACTTAGTTTCACATATTGGATAATATGGTTGCTCCAGTGTTCTTATACTGATGTGTGTTGTATATGCACCAACGAATTATTAATGAAACACGTTCGGGCGATCCATTTTTATCATTGGTGGCTCTACCAAGGCGAAGGAAATTCGCCTTGGGAGTACATTTATTTAAGTTAGAATGACGCTGTCTCTGGGAAATGCCTTATCCTCTTTTCCTCTCTCGATGCTGTTTCCTGAGCAGCGCCCTCCCTTTCCCACGTGTTTCTCTAGACTGTCCTTCTCTTTCCCTCGAAACATTTCCCCAGTTGGATCTTAACGCAACCCAACCATCTTCTTCCTCTCTTCACGACGCCTTAAATAAAGCCTTAATCAAATTCGCCTCACTTGCCTCTCGGTGAATTCTCGGGGAGTCATGGCCGTTCAAGAAACGGGTCCACTGGGGCTAATTTAGGATTCGCGCTCGTGCTCAGTGAAAGTAAAACTTCACGGAGTGGATAGAAACGTTAAGGGCTGGTGTTAAGCCGGTGAATGGTAAGATTATATTTAACAACTGGAAGGCGTAGCATTTCCCGAATGACTTATGTCCATTTTTAAGCCTTTATAACTTAAGCTCGGAAAAGCCAGCCCTATAGGTATGTGCCATCACTTTATCCTCAGTATCTTCGTTATTAAAATGATCGGTCGAGGTGGTGGTCATCATATTTTAGTGACGCAACTACGGTTCTTAAAAAAAGCTCTATAATGCAATGGAGAGGGGTTGCCCTTAACATATTCCCTTAAATTGTTCATCAAGTTAATTCGTAATTTTGTCTATATTTATATAGTGCAGCAGCAATATAAAAAATCTAGAATTCTCATTTAATGTTTCGATTCCATATTGGGCGCTTTTATCCTATCACAGCTCTTGAAATGAACTAGAAGTGTTCGAGTATGAGGTCTTCATTTTCGCGAGATTCCTATTATTACCTTGGAGTTCGGTCAGTTTAATCAAAGATCTCTCTCCGTGGAGCATATTTTAAGTTCTAATTTCGAGCAGCACCCTTTTAGTTTACGGGAAAATCGTTCGGGACATTCGTGTGTTCCCGTTTTGGCTTTTCACCCGCCGAAATGCAACTCCTTTGTTTGCCCTGCTCCTTCGTTATATTTTTCTCATTGTCGTCGTACGTTAAGTGAGATGTCTGGGAGAGCTGTAGTGGTGTTTTCAATTTCCTTCCGTTTTCAATTTTCTCTCGTGCAGCCCTTCTCTTCCCCTCATGAGGCCGTCCTTGTCGTAATGTTTTCCTTCTGTATTTTTATGTTTTCCCCTCTCCAAAAATTCAATCTTCGCTTTCTCCACTAGTGTGAGTGCGGCTTTCCGAAGGCTATTGCATTTGCATATCGTCTTGTCTCCCCGTCGTCCCCTCCCAATTGTCTTGCCTAAGGCTTGTTCCTTCCCTCTTGATGCCTTGTATTTCCATTTTATTGTCACTTGACCATTATTTTCTAACTTCTCTGTCGTTCTTCTCTGCGACACTCTTGCTTAATTAGTCCCCTGAGTCTTATATTTGTTTTAGGTCTTGAAGTGTGGCGTGTAGCATCCCATTATTATTCCACTCAGCGTTCCTACAGCACTTCTCCGTAATGAAATGGAAGCCTCTCATTACGTCTCTCTTATTATTACTTCTGAACCGAAATAGTCGTTCGTAATCCGTTTATAATTGCTAAAAGGGACAGGTTAACGGGTGTCGGTTGGTCTTCCTTTACGGCATTTGCTGGGTAAATCACTTACTTATTACAGAATTGTGTGCATTACTTCGCTGTAGTAAACGACGACGGAAACTTTGTAACTCTATGAATTCATTTTTTTGGGATGAATTCCTGTAGGTGCCCGGAATACTATTCATGATCTTGGACTACACCCGCAAAAAGCAATGGTGAGGCATGAAAAAGCAGCCAAAGATACATAAATTCAACATTTTAAATATTTTTTTCGGCCAAATTGACAGTCGTCGCATGTGACCGCGTACTCTCACCTCCTACTCCCGCGGAAACGCGCGCCTTTCGATGGGACGATGTTGTAGATGGCGCCACTGTCGAGTTTCCATTCCTTCCCGTTTTTCCTTCTCCTGTCAATGCGCAGAGCACTTCCCATGCTTTATGACTCAGGCCGTCTCCCCCTCCTAACTACAGCAGGAATCGCAAACGCGAGGGAGACAAGCGAGGAATGATTAATTAATGTCCCTTCGAATTCTCATCTTTTCGGATACGTGCATCGCAAGGAGGCTAAAAATTCCCCGGTGCCCGCCTCCTGGGGTTCAGTGGTGGAAAAGAAATGGCTTACATCTCCCCGAAAGGGAACTCATATTTTTCTTATTTCATTTCTATTCATCCTTCGTATCAGTTCTATCGCTGGCTCACAATGCTCTAGTATCAGCATCCATTTTCCTTTTCGCTTTCATCCCGAGCTACTTCTCCTTCCCTCTTGGGATGGATAACTTACGTACATGTGATCTCTTTCGCTCCTGAGACCTCACGGCTTCTTATCAGTCCTCGACTCGTATGTTCAGTCACCTTGCTCGGCTTTTGCTCCGGAACGTAACGCGTGCCTACTTCCCGAGGGGAAAGTTACTTTCTTCATATTTTCTCGCACTTTCCCTTTTTTACGTGTTTACATATTGTTTATGCGCACGTCTCCTAAGGTGCCTTTCTTCTGTAATAATGAATTTATTACTTTTCCCCGTTGTCTTTTCTTGCGAACACTGCGTATTTTCTCATTGATTGAAATGGTTTGGAGTGCCCTTAGATGGTAATAACTTTTATGATTCATAGTTTAAGTGACGGCACTGGGAAACTTTTTTTTTCTTATGCTCTCATGGCCTGTGATAAGTATGATTAGCTCTATTCAGGCCCAATGGCCAATTGATGACCGACGCGACGTGTTATTGGAGACGAAATCAAAACTAGGGATGAGTAAATCATGAATTGAACGTGATTGAATATTAAATGGGTTTTACCTCATAGTCTTTGTTACTCCCTCCGATAATCCGACCCTGAATTTAATTTTAATTTCACACTGAGTTGATATCTATTTTTTCTCAATCTACGGATATATTGATTGCCGCTCCTTTTTCTTTCTCATAGCTATTTCCCATTATCCTTAAAGGTTCCTTTCTCTTATCTCTTTTTGTTTGGTTTGCCTGTCGATAAAATGCCCAAAATATTAAGTTGACATTTAGATTTACCAGTTAAAAATCTGAGAAAATGACATTTCTGTTTTTTAAGTATTTCCCTTTTAAATTTCCTCATTCGATGTAAATGCTGTTAAATTTTCAATTGTGAAATTACTCCGGGTTACAGGATTTTGATAAATAAATCACCTGCACTTGAATTTGTTACGTTTGAAATAGATATTTATTTTTAACTTATCAACTTTTAAAATTAATCTTTTAATGTATTTTATAAATATGATTCTGATAATCTGATTGCTCGTACTGGTCGTTAGGGATTTTTAAGTCACTTCCATGCCAGTTAATGAAAGATTTGTATGAAGTCAACAGTGTCCGGCGAGATGTGGTGGAACTACATTATCAAAAATGAAAAGTAATCGATATAGTACTGTCCACTTTATTTTAAATTGGCAACACGAAAACCAAAACACGTGTTGTCAATTTAAAATTAAGTGGACAATACTATATCGATTTCTTTTAATTTTTGAAAGATTTGTATGTTTCAGAAAGTATTAGCTCTGCACTCGGCAGAATACATTTACATTTCTAGTTTTATTGCTATACTCCTTTGAATTTGTTGTCAAAAATTCTGATTCACAAAACATTCTTTAAATTCATTTAGCGATAATAGTGTTTCTCACCAAATGAATCACATAAAAGACGTTTCAATAATCCTCTTTATTGCATTCTTTTTTGTGCTTGTTATTGTCTAAATGCATATTGGCATCAAATTGTTTGTGTATCACCACCTTATTATATTTCTCGTCGAGGAATGCCTTGAAGCTTTGAGTTGTTAGCTATGAGTCCTTTTCGATTGCTTTCACGTATTCTCTCTGAAATTGCATGGTTAGGTGAGTTGCTTTACCTTTTCATTTTCTTAGTAATTGTTCCACATCAAGTTGTTCATTGAGGAACATTTCTCTTGAATGGGAATTTTGTTTTGCAGCATTGCTCGAGGAATTCTCTCTTTATAGCGTCGTTTCTAGCAATTAGTTGGGCTCGCACGCAACCATGTCATTAGGGGATTCTGTTTTTGTAGAAACCCATTATTCAGCATAATGGATGATTTGCAATGGCGCATTACACAGCGTAATCACAGTCGTGCCATCTACGTGGAACTAAATTGAACTCTATTGTGAGATTATTTAATTTATTGCCCTTTGAAACTGTAAATGAGCCAAATTACTCCTGTCCCACGAACTACATTTTTGAAATAAATAGTAGATGTTTTCCCGATTCATTGTCGTTATGTAAGTTGTAGTACAGTATTTGAGGATAATAATATGTTGTAATTTTGATTTATTCGGTACTAAATTGGATATATGTGTCTTTCTGCGTGAATTTTCATAATGATTCTTATTTACACTCCTAGGTATTACACATAGAATGTATTTAAATCAACGATATGAATTTTTTTATAGCTTTTGTGTTTCGACCTATTTTACGTAGCCAAAAATGGATTCATAGGCTAACTTAAAAAAAAATTGGTTATGCAAATTTTTCCCATGTAAATGTCACATCCCTTCGACTGATTAGCTTATAAATTTTACCATCTGTAAACTTTTCCCGTTTTCAGAAATTTTTGTAATGAGTTCCACAGATCCTTTATTGTGCGCATTAAACTCTCGATTATAGAGGGCGTATTTTCGGGATTAATCTTAAAAGATGTTTTACGCATATGTCCACTTCTTGTGTATCATTTGAATGTTTATCTTTTTTTACACCTCTATTTCTATCTTCCAGGTATGCAGGCGTTCATTCTCTGTTGCAGAAACAACACGTAAGCAACAAGTGGTGAGTCATCATTAATAAGTTCGTTGATTTTTTTACAACGTACGGATTCCTTTTATCGTAGCTTAATGGCTAAAAAAAGAAATCATGTATTTGATAATACGTATGAAGCAACTGCAATTTCGATTTAATTTCGACTCAATCCATGTGAGTTGGTGAGCCTTTTGCAAAGCCATGTAATTGTCCAGTTCTCTTACGTTCATGATGAACAATTAATCTTGTTCAGTGTTTCTTTTACCGGCCCAGGTTTCAAACTGAAGTGTTGTAATGTTTGTCGGTAAAAAAGATAATTAAAAAACAAGTGTGAAAAAAGTTAATTGTTCATTTCGAACGAAAGAAAATATATCAATGTGACGCCTTAAGTTACTTGTTATACAGTTCCTTTAGTAGTCCCCTCTTGGGTAATGACACGCGAGTTTTAGATCATTAAGATCAATCCTATGGGTATGTGAAAAGCCTTTGAGTCCTACTTTGAGGTGTCGTAATCTGTTTCTTTCTTATATAATGCTGACGGAAAATTTTGATTTTTTTTCTCTCTTTAGTGGAGGTAGTGTACGCCGCAAATGGATGAATTATTTGGATTAAACCAGCTCAAATATAAATGACTCCTTATGCATCAGTAAATGTTACCAGTGAGATTTTTGCTATTAATTTCATGAATTTCATCGAATTAGGCTTGTTTTCCTCTTGTTGATTTCTCAAAATCGTCTTGGCGGTTAAAGGGTTGGAAGATTCCGTGATCAATAACGGGACAATCGTTTTCTCAAGCTGTTCCCAAAGGACATGATGCTAGAGTGATTCTTTAAGTTAATTAAATCAATGTAATGGCCGATTCACAATCATTCGCTAGCGTCTTTCCAACCGTGAGTTTTGTGTAGGATTATTCCTTTAATTTCTCAAATTCAGATTAAATAAGCAAAATAGATGTGTAAAATTTTATCACTCCCAAACAATACGTGCAAGAAAGAAGAAAAATATATGTACCTGAAGCGAGCTCTAGGTAATATCGAAGGAAATACTTGTAGTTATTGTATCATAAAATGAAATTTTTAATGTATCGGGACAAAAAAATATGTACCAATTATATACAAATTGAGTAGATGCGTGTCAACGAAGTACGTCTGCTACGTCTATGCAAGAAAAATATCCAAATGTTTACACTGTATAAGAAAGTTGTCAGGCTTTTTTTAAGACAGTAGATAGAATATTAAACAAGTTTGGCCCAACATACAAAAACTTTGCCTGAACAGTTACATGTTTGACTTGAGCAAAGGTTCCCTTCGTTGGCTGCCTTTGCAAGGCGTGTTCGCTACGGGGATTTTGTTACCACTCCTCAAATAGAAAAGTCTCAGCACTTCGTAAGCGTACAACTTCCTCTGTGGTAGATTCCATGGTGACGTCCTAAATCTCTGTTCCTTTAACTCTCTCTCTGCTCTCGCCTTTACCCTAAAAACTTGTACTCCGGAGTATATTTGATGAGCTAGGATTTTGAATGTCAAAATAATAGAGAGGAACCTAGAGAGGTTGGCACTAAATAGAAGAGGTGGGTTGGTTGGGAAGGGAGGGAGGGAGGTAAAAAAAGAAATGGGTATCCCCCGCGTACGGATTCATGTGTGGTTCTCTCGGTTGACCATGAAGGAAGCCCCGTAACCTTTTGGCCTCCCGTATGTTTTTTGTCCCCCCTACTCTCAAGCACACGAAACGGGCGAAGGGGGTGGAGACTGGGGGCTGGGGGTAGGGGTGAAAGAGGAGGTTTTTTGCGGGTGCAGTCCAGCGAAGCTGGAGGAAGCTTGCGTGCGTGGGAATCGGTGTGTGGCAGGGGATGTGGGCAAGGGTTGGGGGTGGGGCGTGTCTGGGAGAGGGAGACGAGCTAATATGCGAGGGAGCGATGCTGGCTGGCCTTTTTAAGGGTGGACGGAGAGAGTTCAGGCTCCCACAGCTGTGTCTCTCACCAGACCAACCCCATTTTGGGGGACCCACCCCCCCCACCTCTCCGACTCTCTCCCTCCTTCTATATTTCTGCGATATATTGACGTATCGATTGTGATATTTTTGCGAGACATCACATATTGCGATGTTGAACAACCGGGTTGTCTTCTTTATCGTCTTGAAATGTCTCGTGATGCGCGATATCCACTGGGAATGGGGTAAGAAAGGAATTACAATACAAATTCGATGTTATGAGGTTCGTGCTTTGCATGAATTAGTTTTCGCGATTTTTTGAGGAACCTAATGCAATTTATCAAAATTATACGCTATAACTTAAACGCTATAAAAACCATTAGGGGCCTGCTGCATCCTATGTTTCAAGTTACTATTCATTCTTTGCTTCACTCTTATCACCTGAGCAAATTTTAAAATGTTTACAGATTAATGCATGACCAAGGCTTATTTGGAACTTTACTGGTGGATACCCTAATAATAATGTTTCTTTCCTGATTTGCGTCGTAAATGCAATATACACTCGATATTCCATGGTATGCCAAGAGTTATTCGTGTCGTGCGAGTGTAATTATATGTACAATTGCATACACTCAGTGATATCGCGCGATATGCGAGGCACCGATGCGTTAACTGCCCCCCCCTTTTCTCGTCCGTATCCTCATCCCTTTTCCTCCCTACTCCCTTTGGGGTTGAGAGGGAGCTCCGTGAATGAGGAAGAGCGGCGGCTTGCGGTTGACCGAGGAGTCGTCGCAAAAGCTGCTCTCCTCTCCTTTTTTTCCACGTAGTGCTCTCTCTCTCCGTTTCGCCCCTTCCGTCCTCGTCCGCCTCCTCCTCTTTCTCCTCTCGGCGAGATCACTTTTGTATGCGCATCCTGTTACACTTTGCTATCTACTGGGAAACTGGGTCTGTGGATGAATAGGGTAAGGTTTGGTCAGAGTTTAATCGCGGAAATCACATCGTCAGGTTTGCTACATTATCAACCTATTTCGAGTTTTCTGCTGCGTACAGAAAAAAGTTTTTGTATAACTCAACGTTTCGTTCTGCCTACTGAGAACGTCGTCAGGAGACTAAAGATATCTGTTATTTTTGTGTTCTCTCTGTGCTAAACGACTGAATTGTTAATAAAATTAGAAAAGAAATATAAATAAAATGTTAACGGCCGGTTTACTTTTTAGGAAACCTTTTGCACTTATATTTTAGGAAATATATCTTTTACAGACACTGCTAAGGTGGTGACCGTCTTTTCTATTATAATTTGATGGACGCTTGGCTATATTGACTACCTCTTGAATCAACCGGAGGTTGATCAAGGGTTGATACATAAGTACCTGGAAATCTTGGAGAAGTCATGTAAATTAAAAATGGGTCTGGAAAAGTCACGGAAAATAAGAAATTATTCTTTAAATATGCTTATATAGGTAAGTCAAAATCTTTTAAGAGTTGAGAAAAAAATTGTTTTCAATGAGCGAAGAGTAGGCACCACTTTTGGCACTGTTTGTTGGTGTGTGGACAGCATTTTAGTAATTTTCCTGAATGAGACGGTGGACCTCTTATTTGATATTTAGAAATGAATTATTCCCTCAAGCATGACAAGAACAAGAGAGTAAAATAGAAATAGAATGTTTCAAATGCATACAAGGTTATCTAATTTGCCTTCGTTTGGTGGCCAGCACGAATAACTCTCGGGGTAGGCAAGCGGCCAGTAATCCGTCACCAACTTGGGCGACGAGTCTACCACCTTGGCGTGTTTGAATTTTTCTTAACGACCCAACATAAATGCACAATCAGGGGAATTATTTCATAATCCCACTTAAGTGAAAATACGTTATAAAATACGGAAAATAACTTCATTTTTCGTAGTTCCACTCCGCCACCCAGGCAGCGTGACCATCTTCGGCTCTTAAGTGGTGATTTGCAGGTATATTCTTTGACTCACTCGCTCTTTCGACTCTTGATCCGTATATTTCGACTCTTAATCCGTTTCATATGCCTCCGCATTTCATTAGTTCAATCTCATCTGTCGTAAGGAGCGTGAAATGGAGCCACCATCGTTTCCACGGACCTTGCGTCTGATCGAAAGCCGATCATGGAGAGAGTTAATCGGGTCTCCCGCCTTCCCGCAAATATTCATTAAAAAGTGGAAATTGCAAAATAACTCCCCAAAATGGGAGCCGATTTTCCCCCAGAGCGATGGTGGTGGTGATGTCCTGTTTGTCGGAAAACTTTATTCCCTCAAGAGTACATGGATGAATATGTTGTGCTCCTATTCTTGCGCCTTCTTTGAAATACTCTCCAAAGAAAGAATTTTCAACTTGAAAAATTAAAATTTTGGCCTGAAAAACCTGGAAAAGTCCTAGAATTTCATAATCTTCGGTATGTAGAAACCCTGATTAGTGACTTATTTCGAATACTATTATTAACGGAGGTTATCTACACGGGCGTTAAAATCAAGCCACATCAGAAGAATGAAATCAGGTGGAATGAGCCCTTGGCTGGCTACACTCTCAACGATCATACACGAAATGAAGAAATCTACTTGGATTTAAACATTCACGCCAACACCGAATATATTTTTAAGCTACCGTAACAAATAGTATGAGGATTTTTTAAAGATTTCGAACAAAAAAACCGAGATACTTCTAAATTACAGAGCAACAGGAAAAATAGACCGCGGACGACCAAAGAAGCGATTGAGGAACCAGCTTCCGACCTGAAGCGGAACAGGCCAAACGGCCTAATCCTAGACAGTTTTTTAATTATGATATTCCTGTTAGGATGGATTTTTATGGAAGAAGGAATTCCCACCCTTATCTTACACAGCCATATTCCCTTGACTCGTGACGCGGTTTAATTCTTTATCCAAGCATACGTCCTATCTCTTCTTCATCCCGTCCATAAATCATATTCTTCTTCACCTCTCATTACCTTTTAGGTATAGCGAAACTTGGTGGCACTCACCAGCGGAGCATTAGAGGACACTGACCGTAAACAAAGTGTTGATGAGCGTGTAAAAATATCGAAGGACTCCCGCAGGGTCCTTTGGATAACGGCTCGACCGCTTCATCCCACATCTCATGTATGCTTTCCTGTATTTTGCGCCATTCTCTTCACAAGTGAGCGCCACCAAGTTTCGCTACACCTATACTCTGCCTCCTCCTATATCTCCTCCTGAAGCTTTCTCTCCTCACCCACCATACCAAGCTCCTTTTCGTCCATTGCTCTTCTTAATTCTTCTCCTCACCATCACGTCCAATGCCCGTATCCTATTCTCGTTCCCTTTCCTCAGTCTACGTTTATCCACGGTACAACTATATATCAACCTTCCATTCTTACACCAGGCATGTGTCATTAATTCTCTCATTTGTAGACACCTTCATTCCGAACGCCATTCTTCTCCTGACATTTTTTGCCTCTATACCCATTTTACTCTAGCGTGGTACAATTCTAAAATTAAAATGTTCTACCTGGCTTTGTTCTGCACCCTTTTTCCACAACCTTGTGGTCGGCTTCGATTTATTTATCTGGATATTACGAAAGTTACGGGTGGATTTTTAATAAGTTTGTGTTGTCATGGGTATAAGTGGTCAAATTGTCATTTGCCGATATATCGGCATATATAGTAAGTATAGTATACATAGTATAGCCGATATATCGACTATAGTAGGATAAGGGATAAAACGGACACGGAAAATGGGCGAAATGGGGCAGTAAGAAGCTTGATTCCATTCTCAACTCTGTGACTATCCAATGTACTCCATATCGCTATAAGGAGAGGTAGTAGGCTAGAGTGCTAGGAATTCCCGCTGCTGAAGTTGAAAACCTCCGCATTAGACGAACAATACTGCAATGACTGAGGCCGGAATCGAACCCAAAGCCTTTGAGTTTACAGCCTTGGAGGCGTGCCTGGCTGCGGCGGGCATGCTTTTATTCAGAACTAGATCGCGCGTGGTCAGGCCCGAGGGCAGTAGGGTCTCCTTTAATATTCAAGCATTCGAGGAGTAGGCATTAATTGGTTTTCTCGCCTCAGCGGCCCTGTCTTGTCATGCCAGTCACCGTCCGCCATTGTGACGGCCTCCTGCTCTTTCTCCTCATAGTGAGAGTTTCATATTTCCTCAGGGCTCTCTCTCTCCATCAATTCATTCCTACAACCTGAAACCCCTTTTCGTATCCTCCTCTCCACTTGCACGTTCGTAAGCATCTCCTTGCTCTCTCTTGTATTGACTCAAGTCTTTTGCTCGTGAGCCTTATATTTCTCTTTCAAGTCCTTCCCTATTTTAATTTCCTTTTCCCCTCGTTTCATTAACGAGATTTATTTTAAATTTTACACCATTGGCATCCTCATCATCATCATGGGGACCATGGAGGTGACCTACTAATTTTCAGGTTTTTTGACGGTCTTCTAATCGATCTCCATCTTTGGAGTCCCCCTAAACTTCCCTAAATTTTGTAGTGGTAGTGAAACATGGTGGCTGTTACGCAAAAGACCTTTCTCTGTGGAAGTGACCATTGCCTACAAAGTTATTCCCATCTGTTATTCGTATCAATTAAAATGCTCTCTATGGTTTTATTGTTCGTTGTTTTAATGGGCTTGCACAATTGATTCTGAAAACAATCACCTTATTTTTTCTTATCTTTGCTTTGTTTAGCTTTGTTTGGATCATGGAGATAGTCACGTGACGCGCATTCTGACACTTTCTCTCCCTCTCAGGTTAGGCGCAATTATCTTGGCAGCGTTGCCTGACCTGTGCTCCCTCCTCTCCCCTCCGCTATTTTGCCAACCCCTTCCTCGCACGCCTTCGCTTCTTTGGCGTCACTCTTCGTTCAGACGCCTGCCACCAAGGTTTTCTACCACTGTATGCCACCTATTTTCACGCCACCATGTCAGCCTGTAATGCCCTACTCGGGAAGGCCACGAATCTTCGGAATTTCTGAGCCTCGACAATATCGTAATTTTGACGTTAAAACCTTTGAGAATCCAAATACTGCCGTTTAAGCTGATACTTGTCGAGGCTGTGACATCAACACGACGACATTTTCGAAGTGGAGTCCTTTCTGAATAAGGTGCCATTCAAATTTTACGTAAAATGTTTTGGGGATGGAGGGGGATTGAGATTTTCTTGCGTAGCTTTACGTCGGAGGGTTAGGGGGTTTCGAGAAAATCTTACGTTATATTTTAGTCACTCATGAGATCGTATTTTTATCACTTTCTTAATATTGTAATAACCTTACTTTGTAGGATTTTCGCCAAGGTGGTACGCCTGAATTTATCCTTAACAATAGCAAAAACGGATAATCAATTCTTTACGTTCGTTAGTTTGGAGATATCGCATTTTTAAAGATAACGTGAACGTTTTGCGAGTCGCGCCTACTGTTATTCGAGTAATATCGAAAACCGTTATTGATATCTGACTGAAAATGTATATTTCTAAGGTTCTCTATAGGGCCTGTGATAGTGCTAAAAATAATTTTTTAAACCGGAGGGGGGTAGGTTAGTTATTTCCCACGTGGACATGGAATCGCCCATATATTTTTATCAATGCGCATGGTTCCATAAATGTATGACAACTTACGTTAGATTGGAAGGGGAGGGGGCCATGAAATCTTACATTGTCTAACATGGGGGAAGGGAGAGGGGATTGAAAAGAGGCCAATATCTCCTTGCATAATACCTGAATGGCCCCAAAGCCCAAGACTTCTCATAGTAACTGCCTTTCTTTGTGTCGTTCAAAATTGGTTCTTCCCCACGCTTGCCAAGCATACTCCTTTCAGTCATCCTCTACAACGCGCGCTAACATTCTTGCTGTTTTTGCCGTTGTCATGGATAATCATCCGTAGCATTGTATGCTCACAAATTGTAGTAAAACTTCAATACCTACTCATGAAATTCTTCCATCTCCCAATTCTGCGGCTGAATAGTCTGCTGCAATGATTTTACGTTAGGAACTTGACCAACTAATTGTATTCGCAATATCAGTTAATAATCTACCGATCATTTCACGTTTTCAGAAGTTTCGGAAGCAGCTGGTAATTGCGCGTGCTAATAGCACATATACTGTTCATACGCATGTAGAGTAATGAAATCCATTTAATGGAATATCTCGCCATTTTAATAGTATCAGGATTAACTGCGCTAATAATGATAATAATTCTTCATCAATATCCAGCGCTACGGGTTCCTTTGTTTTCTAGATAATAGATGTTCATTTGCCTTCGCTGTTTTTATTAACCTAGCGAAAGCTCAATTTCGGCTCGCCCAGTAATATACAAGCTCAGGATTTATTTCCTGTCAATTTAATCATAATGCAGTGTTGTGATCGGTAATTAACCTGTCCTATGGGGAAAAAGCTCGTCTCTCGTATTATTTCAGTCACTCATTAATCCCAAAAATATCGCTTATTTCCGCCGTCCGACATTTTAATAACAAGAGCATCATTGGCTGACCTCTGCGCTAATTAAATTGGATAATATTTCGTATACCTGCTGTAATTTCAATCATTTTTTTTTATCTGAGATATTTTCGCGTAGGATTTTGCAATTCTTCTCGTTGGAATCCTTTTTAGGGTATTCTAGGAATAAATGTTCCATTACCCTTCCATTATCATATCCATTAAGAACAAGTGTGACTAATTAAAACACGCATTCGTATTCTTTCGCCAACAGACGGCTTCAGAGAATGGTGACCCATTCTTCTGGGCTAACCGTTCAATTTATCCACTCTCTATCTTTGCTTTGCAAAATGAAGGAACCGTTCCTGTTGAATGCCCGTCGGAATATAAGTTTCGTATCCTAGGCTAGGGCTAGATCTCTAACTTTCACTTTCTGATTTGTTTTGTGAGTTAACGGAAGCCAAACATGGTCTTGGACAGAAAAGACCCCGGGGAAGTTTGTCTTTGTATAACTTCGGGGGTTCCGATTAATGCATGCACGTATTTGAAAAGCGATCGGGTCTCGTTCCTCAATCCGTCTGAACTTCGTTAAACTACTACTTCGTCACCGACTAAAAATATACGTTACGGTTTTCGCGAAAAATGGGATGTTGAACTTTGACTGTATGACCTTTTTTCAACTTCTCAACGGTTTTGGTGATCTAGCGTAATCAATGACGGCTAAAATACTACCTTTATTACTAGCATGTATGATATGAAATTATAATATTTCATCGCTGATTTCCTATTAAAAAGTTAAATAAAATTGAAATTGACCAGATTTTATGTTTCTTCTCTTTGTTCGTTACTGTAGAAGAAATGAGTGGGTGAAACGGGATTCCAATGGATTTTTAAAATAATTGTTGACTTACACGGTATCTACTGATCAGGTGAACGAATCAACCTTTAAAATAGTAGACATTCGTTGCAGCATGGATACTCTAATAATTACTAATAAAATAATAATACTGGTGTATACCGCGTGGTATTTCGGTTTGGCCCGACGCACAGCGGGCTGAAATCGAAAAAAGCTGGCCAAAATTCAAAAAGTGATTTTTTTCAAGCCAAGAAGCTGAAACTTTGCATAAATATTCTCAAAAGACCCGTGCATGCGATGACGCAAGGCATTTTTCTTATTACTCTACGATTAACAATTTTCATGAGTCCTAAGAAAAATGCCTTGCGTCATCGCATGCACATTGCACAGGTCTTTTGAGAATATTTATGCAAAGTTTCAGCTTCTTGGCTGGAAAAAATCACTTTTTGAATTTTGGCCAGCTTTTCTCGATTTCAGTCAGTTGTGCGACGCGACGTTTCGTGACCCACTACTGGTCACTCTTCATAGGAATCATTCAAATCCGCATTATTCATTATGAGCCGTGAAAGCTTCAATCAAGAAATACTCTAATAATTATTGGATTTCATCAATCTTCAAAATAGCAGACTTTGCAGCATGGATACTATAGTAATTATTGGAATTAATTGTGGAATCAAAATGAATGAAGTGGAAAAAAATTATTTTGGCCTGCGTTCTTCGACTTCAGCCCCCGGATTTAGGATCGTTTTCCTGTGATCGTTATCGGTTTCAAAAAAATATAAATTCAAACTTTTATCGTAAATAATTCAGTAATTACATCTCCCCATTTCTTTCTCTTCCACTCTTCTTATTTCCATTTCTGAGATTTTATTCTTAACCATCTCCCGTATTCTACACATCCCTCTCTCCCGTTGTTTCAAATCCGCCGCTCACTTTCGTACGAAGCCCTCCGCCTTGTCCCGGATCCGGAGTGGGATAGAGGCAGCAATGGTGTTATGGGTTCAAGGGCAAACGCGATTTTGGATCGAAAAAAATCCCTCCTTTTGTTTAGCCTACCCTGTATGAAAACAAAGCTCTCGGAGCCTCTGGGAAGCCGCCATCAAGGATGAAGTGTATCGCGTTACAGGATCGCGGGTTGGGGTAGGGGAAGGTGGGAGGCTGGAGAGAAGAAGTGGAGTAGGTAGGTTTCGTATTTGTGTGCGTTATGGCGGACGGGAAGCGGGTGTGCAGTGGCTGTTGCTTGTTTGACACCCGGCCCTCGCTTTATCCAGACCTCCTCGCAGTCTCCTCACGCGCCATTTTGTGAGTGACATCACGCCGTTTATTGTTCTGCTCGCAAATCGTTCTGTTCTCATCGTAGGCAACAGTCAGCGTGGGAGTGTGGCATTATTGGTAATTAGGTGAGGCCGTTTTTCCGCTTGAGGAAAGATGGGTGAGTCATTACATATCAAATCCGTAAGCCCTAGCCTTTATGTTGAATACATTTTGTTGAAACCAGTTTCCAATTAAATTTTAGCCTTCTGTGCGTAATAGCTCCTGAAATATGTTTTTTTAAATTTGGGAATTGACCCTTGCCCGCCGCATCGCGCAAACTTGGTCTATTATGGTGGCTTTATACCGCGGCTATGAAACTTGTTTCGGACGTTTCCCTCTAACCCAGTAATGGCTTTGCCGTGACAGTTGGAGACTTGCAATTTCTGTCTTCTCGACATGAACAGTCATTTGTTTATTTAAGTGGTGTCAATTTATCATTAAGTGGTTGTGTTTTTTATAAAAAATAGCTAAACTTTGGTTTTTACTAACTTTTTTGGTTTTTTATTCCGAGGAACGTTGCCAAGGCTAGATTCCGAAATGAGGCTTTTGAGTCCACTTAAACCAATGAATCGTCTTTCACATACGCAAAAAATCAACAACCATTGATGCTGTTTTCGTATTAAGGCTTTAGCAATGTTAAACGCTCAAGCCTGCATTGACAGCGGAGTAGACCTTTTCCATACCCACCAAAGGATAATCGTTCCCCACTCCATTTTTGTCAGCGCCGCCTTCACAGTTTCCCGTTGGGCTTCTACCACCCCAGTAGGCCACCACAGGCGGCAACCGTGAAATTGAGGCGGCTTAGAAGAATAGACCCACGTTAACATTTTTATGAAAAAACTGATTTTTTTACTTATGTTTCATAAGTAACTTCGGAACAGACTCTTTACGTAGTGTATTATATTACCCCAGAAAAAGATAAGTTTGGAAAAAAGAATAAAAAAACGCATGTTTCAGTTGATTCTCACCATTAGATCCCTCTTAAATTTCTCATATCGTCTACCTCTTATTATTTCGTCTAGATTTTCTAACCTCTTTCTTCCTCCTCAACGCTTCCACAGTGTTCTCTCCTCTATCACTCTGTTCGTCATGCTCTCCCCTCTCAAACCTTCCTCCACAAACCCTTCAATCCCGCTTAAAATGTCCACGCATGATTTTGATTTATGCATGAATTTGATTCTCGTAGCATTTACATTTTGATTGTATTAGTAATACTAATCAGTAGTTATTATCTTAACCAGTGTACTGCATGTTGGCCTGTTCGCCTATGTAGCCAACTCTTGGTTACTGGTTTGGCCGCGCAGTGTTCTCCTGACTGCTTTTTGGCCTTTGCCGGGGGAGCGTGTGAGGGTTGACCTGGAACTGTGACTAGTATTGCATGCCTGGTGTGGAATCACACCGTGTACACTCCGTAAGTGGCTTGCGCTGTACTTTGTAGATTAAGATATGTTCCTGCTTGCTGATAAATCAAATACCACTTATCGACCATACTAGAAGGTATGAGGAACATGAGAGAATGTTGATGACCGGCAAGCATAGTTGTGGAAGTTGATGACCGGCAAGCACCGTGTGTGGAAGTTAAACATGGCTACAGAAATGTGGAGCTAGGCTAGAGACGGTCCAAAAACCTGGCAATTAGCTGGCGGAATACCCAGTAATGAAGTGTACAATTCTATGAATGTGAGTTTAATGCATGGGCCTGGATAGGGCAAGAAAACGAATTTCTTAGTGCCGTCGGAGTTGGACGACGTAACAATGCTATTAAATCAAAAGAGTTTCCGTGGGGTCTCATTTTACCCCCAATGAATCGGTCTCGTTGTCGCTACTCTGTAAAATTAGTGTTCCTCCACCTTATTTAGTTCTACTTTGGAACCTTGCTGTGCTTGTGGCAACTATTTTGTCTTTATTTTTTCCCTGTTTTTTTTTCTTTTAAACCGTTGGAGAATAGAAATCTGTTGTTGAAATCGTTGGGTAATAGTCATGGTAGAGTTAAAAATAGTATTGAACGCTTGTGGGAATTATTGCTAATTAATGTGTCGAAAAGTTCAAAGTGGAAATGCAAAAAGTGGTTTAAATTATTTTCCTGAGCTCGGATGATTAACTTGAAATATTTCATTGGCAATTTTTGTAATTTGATGCCCTCTAAAACGCAATTTAAGAAAAACATTTTACTAACGAGTAGCCGATATTTCTTTGTTTATGCCATTTTTCCTGTATGAACATATAATTTCGCATCTTAACTCTTTGGGTATGGGTGTTGGTTGCAACGACGCGAAGCTCAAGGAATAAGAAGCTGAGTGTCCTCATTATTCCTCTCGTAAGATTAACGAAGCATGTCCCTGTAAAATGCTTACTTTGCTAGTTGTTCATTTTGATGCATGGTATCCATTCAACTGTATATGCTACCCTAGCTTTATTTTTCCCCTCCTTTGAAATGGCTTTCCATTTAAGTATTTCGTTGAAATATTCATAGCCACAGAATCTTCTGCCAGCTGGTGGTGTAGCATATCCGGTGTTCATAATGTTAACTACCAATAAGCTGATACTAATTGCGAACTTGCGAAGTGAGATAGCGTCTACTTTCCTTTAAAAGTTATTCAAGTGAACTCCTGCTCCCTTATTTACTCTTGTCACACTAGTACTGTACCTTTTTAGTCTAGGCCTATATGAAAATAAAATGTATATTTGTGATATACTCGTATACTTGATGCAATTTAAAAATGTATATTCGTTAAAAAAACGACATTCATTATCCTTCAGAAATCCTTTTACCGTAGAAATAAATGTTTAAGTATATTATTTGACAATGCAGGGATTAATCGAACATTTACCTGGGTCCTATATGATCATTGATTATTAGTTCTCATTGTAAAATGACGACTCGATTGAATTTAGGAAACTATCGGGTTTTACGATACCCCGTTTCACGAATTGGAGAGGGAAAAGAAGTAAAACCTACTTCTTAAATTTTAGTTATAGCATTTTATGGGAAAGTGGTGTCTATGTAATTGTTTTTAGATATCAATTATCCGTTCTTTTCCACAAAAATACCTACTAAAACTGTAAATTCTTATATGCCTTGAAAATAAACGTTTGCTGCAATCCCCCTCTCACCATTTAAGTATGACTATTATTTCGTGATTAACTGGCTGAATGAGACAGGTCTTCAGGATTCTCTTCCACCTGAGTACATCATTGCAGACGATATGTTTAGCAAACGTTCCAGTTTGCTTCTTCAGGCCTGAAGTAGTTTGGATGCAGTTTTGGTGTTATTTAGTAGGTCATCCTCAGTCTGGTGCCGAATTTTGCGCATTTTTGTTTTGGATTGTGGAAAATACGATTCCAGGTGTTGGAGGACGTATAACCGTCTTCTCTGTTAAATTTTTTAGTGTACTAGTGATCTCAATGGCGCCTCTAATTATTATGGGGAAGTAGCGTTTTTATTTAAAAATTAATTTGACTTCTTCCAAATTGATGTTGTGTTTTGGTCCACTCCAGGTATATTCAGCGATTGCCGAAGCACAGAACTGTCTTCGGTTTACAGCCCTACTGTGTTCATGAAGGCGGCATTTGAGGGCACTCAAGGATTGTCCGATGTACGCCAGGCCACATTCACATTTCACCTCGTACATTGATGTTTTTTGGGCAATTTGTATTTGGCTCTGCAGTTTAGATCTGCTGTCTTGGTGACGCAGGAGTATCTTGTCACTGCTTTATACTCTTTGAATAGTCTGGCAATCTTATCAGAGTAACATGTTACGTATAGCAATGCAGCGTATGCAGAAGGTTTCGTAGTGGTCTCAGTAGAGATGTTGGAGGTGCTTTTAAGGGACATGGCTACCCTCTTATCTTCTTCCTTTCTGGCCTTCTTGAGGATTAGTTCTCGGTGAAACCCATTCCTCTGGAAGGTCTTGAGGAGGTGACGTTTTTCATTAGCATGATATGAAGCGTCTGACACAGAGAAGGTGGAAGAGTATCTTGATCACTCCAGCTTTCTGTTGAGGGTGGTGGTGGGACTCTGCATGTAGATAACGATCCGTGTGGATATTTTTGCGGTAGACCGAGTGACGCAGAGTTCTATCTTTTCTTTTGGTGACCAGCACATCCAGGAAATAGAGGCAGTAATTTTCTTTTATATCCATGGTGAATTTAATGAACGGATTGAGCCCATTCATGTGTTGATTAAGTTTCTAAGTTCTGCTTCTCCGAGGCGCCATACGACAATGGCGTCATTCACATATCTGATGAACAATTTCTGTTTTTCCTCACACGATGTCAGGGCAATCTGCTCAAATCTTTCCATGATGATGTCGGCTATTATTGGGGACAAAGGGGAACCCATGGCGGCGCATTCATCTTGGCTAAAGTATTTCCCATTCCAAAGGAAATAGGAATTCCGTAAGCAGAATTCCACCGGTTTGGGAAAGTCCTTCGGTAGTAGACTGTCCTTGGTGAGAGCACTGATGATCTCGACAGCTTCGTTGATAGGAATGCTAATGAAGAGGAAGACTAGATTAGATTAGATTGCTTTAGCGGCAGGACCCCTATGGAGTCCTGGGGCACTTAGACCTAACGGTCCATTGTGCCATCCGCAAGATTGACATCACCCATAGAGTCCTATGGCCTTGCTAAAGGCCAGAATATCTCTGATGGGGATGTCCCTGATTTCCTTGGGGTCCATGTGTGCAGCCCCAAGGTGTCTCATGCGAGTCCTGGAAATTACAGGGCACTCACAGAGAATGTGAGATGTGGTTTCATCTTCTTCTTCGCACCATCGACAACTTGGTGAGTTAATCAGTCCCAGGAGGTTGAGGTGCCTATTGACACGATAGTGGCCTGTCAACAGTCCAACTATTGTTCTGAGTTGGCTTCTATCCAGGGATAGAAGTTTTCTCGTCAAGCTAGGCTTAGGTCCCACTATGTGGAGCCTAGCTTGTCTTAGTCCCTGTGTGGAGTTCCAGATATCAGAGTGTCTGCCAGATGTCCATTCTCTGACCTCTGCTCTCCCAATAGCAGGGGTGATTGGTAGAACTGGTTCCGGTCCAGTTGGATTGTGACTAGCGCCAGCTTTGGCGAGCTCGTCCGCATTTTCTTTTCCGGGTATGCCTTTGTGACCAGGTACCCAGAAAAGCTTGACTCTACAATGCCTAGCTATCTCCGATAGTGCCTCTCGACACTCTTGTAGTAGGCGTGATGTACACCAAGGTGAGTTAAGCGCCTTGATCGCAGCTTGACTGTCGGTGCATATGTGGATTGGTCCTTTTTTGAGGTCTCGATCCTTGATAATATAGGCACAGGTCAGAATCGCAAAGATTTCAGCCTGGAACACTGTGGCGTACTTCCCTAAGGAGAAGTGATACGAACTTGAAGGGCTACCTCCGTAGATGCCTGCCCCTGCTTTATTGTCTTTTCTGGAGCCATCTGTATACCACACAGAGGCTCCGATGTGGAGATGTTTACCCCCTCTCTCCCACTGTTCCCTAGAGGGAATAACTGTTTTGAAAGGAGGATCCTTACAATAGAACCTTGCCGACATGTGGTCGCTGCCCATCAGAAAGATTGGGCTGGACCTGCCCATCTCGGTCCATATCTGTCTATGGCCAGAGAGATTTCCCTTGCCATTCCATTGGCCTGTGTAATTTAGGCGATAAGCAGTGGCCCTGGCTTGACTCTCCACCACCACATGAAGGGGGGGGGAGTTCAAGAAGAGTTTCCAGGGCCAGAGTTGGAGCAGTTCGCATGGCTCCCGTGATGCCTAAGCAGGCCATTCTCTGAATGTGGGTGAGTTCCTTTATAGCACCAGACTGCCGGGCTCTCTTCCACCATACTATTGAGCAGTATGTAAGACTGGGTCTGACCACTGCTGCATAGAGCCAGTGTAACACTTTTGGTTTGAGTCCCCAAGTATTTCCAAAGGCTCGACGGCATGTCCAAAGGTTTGCACATGCTTTTTTTGTTCTCGAATCTAAGTGTTCTTTCCAGATTAGCTTAGAGTCCAAGATTGTTCCCAGATATTTCACTGATGATGAGAGCCTAAGGGTCTTTCCGTGTAAAATGGGAAGGGTAAGCCCCTCCCTTTTCCTCTTTTTTGTGAAAAGTATCATAACAGTCTTGTCCGGATTCACCGTTAGCCCTGTGCTCTGGCACCAGTCCTGAGTCATATCCAGGGCCTTCTGCATGAGTCCGGAGACGGTGTCCAGATACTTCCCACTGATGAGTATGGCTAGATCGTCAGCATACCCTTGTGTGTAGAGGCCAACATTGTTCAGCTGTGTGATGAGGCTGTTGACCACCAAATTCCAAAGAAGAGGGGATAAAACCCCTCCCTGGGGGCAGCCCCTGGACACTGCCACCCTCATTGAGCACCCCCTTAGGCTGGAAGTGATAGTGCGCTGAGCCAGCATGCACCTGATCCATCTCACAATGTGAGGGTGGACTCCGTGACTTTCAGCTGCCCAGCAGATCTGATCGAAGGTGGTATTGTTAAATGCCCCCTCTATGTCCAGAAAAGCTCCCATACTGTATATCCCATGGTCAAGAGCGCTCTCGATACGGGAAACCAGACCATGAAGAGCAGAGTCCACAGACTTGCCTTTCTGGTAAGCGTGTTGGTTCAGATGCAAAGGATGCTCCTTAAGAGGCCCATCTCTGATGTATCTGTCGATTATCTTCTCTAGAGTCTTTAAGAAAAAGGACATAAGGCTAATTCCTCTGAAGGAATTAGCTTTGGTGTAGTCTGTCTTCCCAGGTTTAGGAATGAACACTACTTTGGTCGGCCGCCATGCTTTTGGAACATATCCATGTGCCAGGCAGGATCGGAATATTTGTAGCAGAGGAAGCAGTAGTTGCTCTCTTCCCTCTTGAAGGAGGGCAGGAAACACCCCATCCACCCCTGCAGATTTGTATGGAGCAAAGCTGGACAAGGCCCAGTCAGTTGCTTCATAAGTAATGATGCTGGAGGCCAGTCTCCAGTCCATCCTGACCGGATGAGTGGGAGGACTCCTAGAGTGCATCTCATGTTCTTCTTCCGAGCCAGGGAAGTGTGTCTCTAACAGAAGTTTTAATGCTTCCTGGTCCGAAGACGTGTAGTCTCCCGAGGGAAGCAAAAGAGTCCCCACTCCGGCTCCAGGGTCCTTGGAGAGGATTTTATGGAGTCTTGCGGTCTCAGAAACTCCTTCTACATTCTCGAAAAACATCCTCCATGCCTCTCTTTTGGAACGTTTAGTTGTCGTTTTATACCTGCGCTGGGCCTCCTTGTAGAGGGTCCAGTGTTCTGGCTTTTTAGTGCGTTGATCTTTATTAAAAAGTCTTCTGGTTAATTTCCGGAGCCTTTCAAGTTCAGATCCCCACCAAGGAAGATTCTGTTTTCCCTTCCTGATTTTGAGGGGGCAGCTTTTTTCGTAGGCTGAGATGATGGCTTCCTGTAGAAACACCACGGATGCCTCAATCTCTTCCTCTCTGTGAAACTTGAATGAAGGGCTCTTTGAGATTGTCCATTCAAGTTCTTTCCTATAGGACTGCCAGTTAGTTGATCTGGGATTCCTATATACTGCTGTAGGGTTTTCACCCTCCCTGATAGTAAATTGGATGTACCGGTGGTCAGACAGAGATATCTCGTCAGACACCCTCCATCTATTTATCCTATGCACTAAGTTTTTGGAGCATAGTGTGATGTCTATCACTTCCTGCCTAGCTCTGTTCATGAAGGTCGGTTGTGATCCTTTGTTGAGTACAAACAACTCAGTGGTCATTAGGAATTCCAAAAGGGATCTGCCCCTGGAGTTAACATCCGAACTCCCCCACGCAGTGTGATGGGAGTTGGCATCGCATCCAACCAGCAGTTCCCAGTTCCTAAAGTGACATTCTCTGACCAGTCCCTCAAGTTCCAAAGATGGTGGAGGTTCTGGTGAGTCGTATGGGAGGTATGCGGAGCAAACCACCACCTCCCTCCATCTCTCCTGATCTCTAAGAGATAACACAACGGCAGTGAGGTCTCTAGAGCAAAATTGGGGTAGAAGCCTAGCATGTACCCCTTTCACATATATGCAAGACCTAGGTGTTTCAGCCGAGGCACAGAAAAAGAGTTTGCCTCCTGTCATACCTAGTCCTCTAATTTTTCCCTTGTGGACCCAGGGTTCCTGAATCAGGGCCACTTTTGACTTACCTTCTGAGAGTTTCTTCTGAGGAACTCCCGAGGCAGCTCTGCAATGCTGCAGATTAATCTGCAAGAAGGGCAGCTCCGCCATCGTCGGTCCTCCCCTCCTGCAGCTGATCCTCTTCTGGTTGGGGCGGAGCTTCGGGCTTACTTGACCCACCAGCTGGGTCCATTTTCAGCTCCGCCTTCCCCAGAAGCTTGTAGTCGGCCCTTTGGAGACCGACTGATTTGATGAAATCCGGGCCCGAGATCTTCTCTGCAGAGGGCTCGTCCACACCTAGAACAAAGCGAGTGCCCTTTTCGGCCTCGCTTCGCTCGTATACCCTCCACAGATCTGTTCTTAGGCCCGGATTCACCTTGGTGATCCGGCTGAATAGGTCCCCGGTACTCACACGCGTTGGTCCTGGGACCCAGATCCTAAGCCGCCTCCTTTTAATGAGAGAGTCCGCGTCCACTACTCGGAAGGAGACTCCCTCGATCACCCCCAGGTAATCAGACATGCCTTTTACCCAGTCAGCTGACTTGGCGTTGGCACACTGTATTTCCATTGCCCCGTTGAGCAGACGTGTCCCCTCCAGGATGGGCACGTCCGGCCCCGGTGCAATGGCATCCCAGGACTCTGTTGTTGGAGTAAGTCTGTTGTCCATCATCTCGTACCAGCCCTGAGACATAGTTGTCTCAGGGTAATCTACGGGGATGATGGCCATTTTTTTGCCTCCCTTAGCCGTCTCCGCATAAGAGCGGCCGGCCTTGGAGGTTTTGGCCTTCTTGAGTTCTAAGGCCTTGGGGGTGTCCCCGGGTGTCCTAGACCTCTTACTAGGTCTATTGCGAACCCCCCCCCCCCCTTCGCCTCCGTCAGGGCTCTGTGAGTGACCTCTTTGAGCCACAGACGGGGGTCTTCTGTTATCTCCAGCAGCTAGGGCCCGTTTCCTTTCCATTTGCTTCCTCTTCTTGGATGCCCCGCTACTTTTGGAGAGAGTGGAGAGACTTAGCATCTTCGATGCCATGCTCCCCACAGTGTTGTTGGAGGCATCAGAATCGTTGTCCTCCCCTTTGGGGAATCCACCGCCCGACGCCTCCTTTAACGTGGAAGTCGAACTTCCAGAAGATGAAGACTCCTCTCCGGATTCAGTGAGGGGTTTGAGGAAACTGGCCTTCCCTGCGATAGGGCCTGCCAGTGTAGGGTGTACGGAGGGCCCCAATCCAGGGCCCTCCGAGGGTGTAGGTATGGAGGCCCCATGGGAGGGGCCTGCCGGGGTTTTCACCGAAGAGGAGTGTGGACCTAAAGGGTCACGAGGTGAGGGGCCCCTTGCGGGGCCCTTCTTTTTTGGGTTTGTTAAAGGTTCCATATTTGATCCCACGAGAAGCTAGGGAAATAAAGGTCCACCCATGCAGAGCCCCGCATACATGGGTAAGGCTAAATAAAACCGGATTTCGCCTGGTCTCCGGAGTTTCACCTGTTAGCGACTTCTTACCCTCCGCCCCGCGGATGCGGTCATCCTTGGCACAGGGACGCACCGTGATGATGGGAGCATTTTTTCGACCGCCAGGTCTAGATCCGTCATGTTCAGCGTGACCCAGGAGCACCTCTAGGAGGATGTGGCTTTTCACCACGCATGACGATCTTGGTGGGAGAGAGGCTATGTATTCGCTTCATCCCACCCTGGGATACACTCCCTCGCCCCAAAGAGGAAGACTACATCGAAGCTTACTAGCAGGTCACTTTCGCTGGCTCTTGAGCCTTGTAGGATCTAATTGTAGATCAGTTCGGTGCAATTGAGTAGTTCTATCCTTTAGAAAGTACTGAGATAGTTGATTTTCTCAACACTTCGTCAGTCATATTTATGACGTAAAGGTCCTTATCGGGGCCAATGTCCGTCAGCGTGGGTTGCTTCTTGGTCTGCAGTTTCTCGTATTTCTTGATCCGCCTATCTCTAGTACCGGTATGTGTGATGAGTGAATAATCAATCGTGTCCCAGTCCACTTGATGTATATTGGTAGACAGTTCCAGGTGAAGATAGTATGTTCTTTCGAACAACGTTCTAGGGCTGATCCTGTGTATGGCACACACTATCAGAAGTGCCGCGCTGGTTCGATGGAGAATCATCTGGCCTTTTTGGAATGAGTGTAGTATGCTACCGCGACAAATGGTAGTATGATGTCGTGGTCTCTGTTTATCTCGAGAAACACCAGTAAAGAGTCATGTTTGCGAAGCATGTCATCTGCAATGACGAACTCATGCGGAAGAGAACCCGGAAGGCCTGTCTCATCGAAGCCGCTCGGCGGAATCCTTCTTTCCAATAGGGGGCGAAGAAGTTCACGCAGGTGGGGAGGACTTTTTTGAGGATTTTTAATGAAAATGGATGTTGTATAAAAGGCATACGGCGTTGAGTATCAGCGGCCAAGGAATTACGAAGGGGAGAAGATTGATGAGAGGGACACTGGCCAAAAACATAATGGAAAGATTAGTTAAAGCTATTTTTCTGAGAGGAGTATTACTCGGTTAATAAATGTGGAAGGAATACAAGGATTGGTGGAGGATTAGCAGATGTGGGTGGGGATAAAATGGAGAGAAAAAATCAGGTGGACAGGTAGACCAAAGAAGAATTAATTAATAAACATGGTAGAGGAAGGAGGGAAATTGGTTATTGGAACTTCTCCAGGATTTAAAGCCATGATCATCTACAGCTAGACTTTTCTCTCAGGTACCGCGCATCCTATTGGAAGCTATGCGCCAAATAAAATGAAATACAACGCGAAACGCGGACGTTGAGGATGACAAAATGGTTTGTTTGGAAAAAGAAAGCAACTATTATTCTCGCCGCGCATCCGTGGTTTATGACGCAATAAAAACAAACGACAGTGGTTGGAAAGAGGGCGCTCTTCGTTCGTCTTTTTTCTCCCTTTCTCTTGATGTTTCTGCGAGGCTTTACGAAACGCAAGGGATAGAGAGAGAGAGGAGAGAGCAGCAAAAGGGGGTAGGATAAGGAGAAGGAACGAAATAAAATGTTGTTTGGGTGGTGAGGAAGGCGGAAAGAAAGTAGATAGAATTAAAAATAAAAACGAAATGACAAGAGAGTGGGGGTGGGGGGTGTCGGATTGGGAGAAAGTGTTGCGTTGGAGAGTTGGCAACAGAGAGAGGAACGGGAACGAAGATTTGGGGTTTATGAAGGAAAAAAAAAAAAAAAAAACTATCCGAGAATGAGGGAGTTGAAAACGGAAGGAATTCAGTGAGCTCTGAGTGAGCGGCGTGCACATTTAAAGTTTAACGAAGTTACCCTCCCCCTCCCGCTGAGGAGAAGGAGAGAGTGGCTCTGGAGAATAGAATATGAGGATCATTAAAGGGATTTCATTGGAGTGCTGCGGTGACGAGGCACTTCGTGGTAGCAAGGAAGAGTTCGGAGTGGAGTGGACTGGATTCGGAATAAAAAAATGGGGAAATAAAGACGAGACAATTGAAATGATACACTGGGAAGGGAAGAAGACTTCAGAATGCCAAATCTTTTGTCTTAATTGTGTAGAGTTTCCGTTTTATTTGTCGCGTAACTCTGTCATAATCTTATCCTCGTTTTCGGTGCTTTGTCGAGTGTTGTTTATTTTCATCTTTCTCCACTGTCTTCGCCAGTTCCTATGTCTTCAAGAAATATTTGACTTCCTTAGCTGGAGCAAGTGCCAAGTTCACCACAGATTGCCTCATCTTAAGAGTTTCAAGGTCTCCTGGCATTTGCCAGCAGGTCATTAAAAGGGGAAAGGATAATATTCGAAGTTCCAAGTAAACAGAAAATGCATAAATTGTGGCAAAAAGATGTATAATTGCTTCGTAAGAGAATAACGTATTGTAGAGAGGATAAAATCGACGGTCAAGACCAAGTTTTCCTGATTGCTATGGGATCCTCCCTGCTCTTGGTACTAGAATTTATGCAAACGAGATCATCACAGGATTGTATTTTTCACTTTTTGATGCTTTGCAAAGCTTGTCATGGAAATCATGCATTTTTCGTGATAAACTCAGACCTGATTGTAACGTTGTTTAATTTTCATTTTAAATGTCCTATAAAGATGCTGCCACTGATGATCACAGTTAATATTGGAGGAAATAGATTAAATACTTAGCACAATTCCACTGGAGAAATTTGATTTATTGAGTCAACATGTTTCACTACACTGCAGCATCATCAGGACTCCCTGATGCCCTGATGTCGGAGAGTCCTGATGATGCTGCAGTGCAGTGAAACTTGTTAACTCAGTAACTCAAATTTATCCAGTGGAATTGTGCCAAGTATTTAATCTTTTTCCTACAATGGAATTCCACAAAGTATCGGCCGCCACCAATAACTTCACAGTTTATATTTCTCGATTTAAAGAACATGAAAAGACCAGTTGCGAAGCTTCTTGATTGATAGAAACGTGTAATACCTACTTCTAATTAATGTACTGTGCCATAAATCGCACTTGCTAGTTGTTCTAATAACTCTGTTGTATGTTCATATCAATTGATATTAATGAGTAATTTTTATAATAATCAATTGCAAGAATCTATGGTATTGAGTGAATAACAAGCGGAGATTTTTATTTTTGTGACGTAATTTGCAAGCATTGTGCTTCGAGACAGCCAGAAATAGTCATACAATGAGAAAATGGCGAAATCCTCCCGAAAAGCGTAGAATAGTGGATGAAAGCGATGTTCTAGAGCGCAATGTTCATTTATATTGCTTCTCCGCGGTGCCTTCTTCTTTTCCAATTGCATCCACAGAGTGGGAATTGCGGTTTTTCGAGGACGACAACTTGGGGTTTTACGCCTTTCTGAATACTTCATGACATAATCAAGGCATGGATAGAGCAGTAGTTCCCTTCTTTCCTTTTCCCGCGCGTAAAAGTGAAAGTAAGATGGAAACGCCCACTGGTTAGTCGTTTCAGGACGATTTAATTCTGCCGAGCGAATTTCTATTCCCTCAGTAATTAAATAATACATTTGAGCAAAACTACAGCTTTCCAGCGTAATTTACCATTGTTTTATTCACTGTCTTGAAAAGATGATGCATATTTGTTCGTAATATCTGCGAATCACACCTCTTTTGTAAAAATTCCTCAACACATTGAAAAAGGTGCTAGTGTTGTCCATGCTATTGTTATTTACGATGTTTTCTTTCTGCCTAATTACATCGCTGTATTATGAGTTTACCACATTCTCTTCCACCTTTCGTTTGCTAAGTTTGAATTAATTCGTTTTATTTAACTCTTCATTCGTGATGGAGTATGTTCCAAACCTGCTGTAAAAATTGTGTATAGAAAGAAAATTTTGTTGTTAAGTCAATTCAGTTCACCAAGTTATCATTTTCTCCATCCTTGCTATATTTATTTCTTTAGTGGTCAGGGAGTCGATAATTAACTGTCTTCCAAGCCTTAAACAACAAAATGTGGGATTTGGAAGAAAAGTTTGCGGTAAAATTGATCATTCAAGTACTCATACACCCACATGATTGCTAATTGTGAATTTTGTTTTATTTAATCATGTTTCCTGGAATATATTTGAAATATTTAACTAAAATAATGAGATAAAGAAGAAAATTTGCCTTGCAAAATTGATGCGGAGGAAAGCCGTTGCAATCCTAAATGTTGGAACGCCGCCATTTTTCTCCTGTTGGGCTTCCTTCTTTGCGGCGTCTACTGAACCCATCACTATGCAAATGTTTGTTTGCTCTGTTGTCTTCTCGAATCACATAGACGAGACATGCTGTGATATGTTGCAATATTCACCAAATTTCACCCCACAAAAATTGTGGTGTTTTGACGTTGCAGCCTAGAAAAATTTCGAAACAATATAATGAAAAAAGTGCCTTTAAAAAGTGTAAAACTTTTTCGGTTGTGGCGTCACTTTCGCGACATTTTCGAGGTCGCCCCTATGCGATTCCATAGGATTTATTGGTATTAAATGATCACGTATGGGCGGGTCCAATTAAAACCGGACAGGAATCCTCTTGTGTGCCCGCCTTGAGGAGTGTTAGGGTGTTCTTCCAAGGCTTCCCTGCTTGAAGGGTGAAAACTCGGCGGGAAGAGAGTGTTATTGCGGGACCGCGCTCCCTAGTCGAATTGCGGTGCCTACGTTTGGCTGGAGCAAGGCGGGAGATGTAGAGAAGGGGGCGTACCCCACAACCACCCCTCAAGGGGGTGCCTGTGTAGCCCGAGAAGGGAGAATTTGAGGGTTGTGCTCAACATTGCCCCTTAAGCTCTCGCTTTAGTCGCAAATGGAAATGAGTGAGAGAGGGGGGGAGGGGGGAGATCGTCCTCATGAGAAGGATTGCGTCGCTTCAAAGCGCCCTCTCTATCCTCTCCTCTTCACCGTCCTCTCCTCACGGCGCCAATGTGCGTGCGGAGCGAGATAAACGCTGGAGCCGAGCTCTCTCCCTCTCCTTCCGCTTCCATGAGCCGCCGCATTAGGCCCGATTCTCTCATGTATATGTGTAGGTGCGTGCGTGTGTGTTTATATGTGCGTATATTATATGACGCATGCCGGCTGAAGGATAGGGCAAGGCCTTTCGAGCGAAAGGATCCAACGGACCAATTAAAAGAGGAGGGGAAAAGGGCGGTGTAATGGTGGGATTTTTGCTAACTCCTTTTTTCCTCTCTGGGATGTATTGAAACGTTTTACGAGCTGCTGTTGTATTATGGTGCGCGGCAATCATTTTAAAGCCTTGATTTTGATAGTTAATGGTTTAAAATAATTGCATACGACGCTCTACAACGAGTGTAATGTATTTTCTAATGGTATTGTAGCAGTGTAACTCCCCCGTGTTTCGCTGATAATACCTTTAAGCCCCATCGTTTAGCTTTTATCCAGATGGATACATGGTGATATCATAACTCTTTAATTTTGGCTTCTAGATCCGGAAAATCTTTCCACAGGGTTATCCAAATTTATTTACGACACCCGCGTTAGGACTTTAAATATCTGAATCAGCACTTTTCAATAAGGTGATCCTTATATTTGTCGGTATTTTTTTCCTCTAATTCTACATCGTTTACTTCGACCCTTAAATTACTTCGACCTATGATTGAGAATGCGAGTATTTAAATGAATATCAACATAGTTGCGTATTCGACCCGGTGATTGGGTGGTCTTTGTACAGTAGTTATTGCAACTATATTTTCCCTTACTTTTCCCGTAAAATTAATTTTTTTTTAGATTTGTTTCTCTCTTCTCATTATTTCTTAATTAAAACATAATATAACGTTTATTGTTTTGGGAGCTATTTTCTCTGGCCCTGAGGTCAGGGCTTTTCATTAATTACGATTCCTCAGTGTATTAGTAGAAATTCCCGAAAATCATTTACGCCATTTAATTATGCTTTTAATTATCAAATCAAATTTTTGTTCTTGAAAATTAAGAAGAATATTTTTGCTGTCTCATGTATTATTTTGTTTGACACCATAATAACTTTTTGGCTTTAACTTTCGGCGTGCCTTCTAATTTTCTCAGCAATGGCCTGAGCACAGCTGTGCTACATATGTATAATAGCTTTATAATATTGTAGTTATCGTAGTATTAGCTGAAGGTTATATTATTATGAGCAGGATTCTCAATAATCTTTGCTCAATGTTGTTTCATTCTCTGGAATTCTTATTCTGTCTCTTGTATTTGAAATTTTCTACGCTACGCTTCCCTTGCCCAATTTTCACAGACCAACATCGTCAGTAATACAGAAATGGATCACTAGGTGAAATGGATGATATAATGATTTCATTGTGATTCCAAATCATTTTACTCAGCTATAATCATCAGGCTCTTCTCTTGAATGTTGTTTCTTTCCTATATTTCGCATCATTGGTGACTACTTTTGCGAAGTTTACTCCTTAGTTTGCTCATATTTGTGTCTGATGGAGTTAGGCATACTCTTGAAAATTGTATCACTCTGTAATTAAACTTCCGACCATTCCCGAAATAACTTCAGCTAGAGGTACACGCGGGGCGACCTAGTTGAGAAGTTTCCTCTTTCATTTCTTCCTGCTATCCTTGAGGTTATGCAAAAATGTCTTGCATTTCTCAAAAGGCTGAGCACTGAAGAACCGCGATTCCTTTTCACCTGGGGCAAAATTGATGTCATTGGTCTGAAACTCTATGGGAAGTGAGGCAAGACAAATCTAATTTATTGCGTTATGGGATTGATCTGACATCAAAGGAGTTTTTCCTAAAAAGAGTTTTTTTTCAACCAGTCGCCACTTCGTATCCGTATCCTGTTAACTAGCGGAAGAGGACCTCAAGTAATATCTGAAATCATAGTTGTGCTTTTGCAGTATTTTACACTGAGTCCACTTGCTTAATGAGCACCGGACCAAAATTTACTCTTTGGTTATTACGTTTCTCGTTAGCTCAGTTAGATAAGTTTAATATGGTCCCCCGAAAAGTTTGGTATGTCGGAATGCTTATAAAAAGTGTTTTGGAATATAATCAACGACGTAAGTATGATAGATTTAATTATGTGATTTCTCTCTAGTGTGATTTGCTGGGAAGAAAATTGGGTGACACGGCTGGGCGTCGTGGTATCCCAATTTTGCGGCTTTTGTTATCTAGGCAAAGTAACTGCTGGTAGTAAAACTTTCGATGAAATTAGTATTTTCAAATTCGATAATTATCATGGCGTTTCGAGAGTAGACTCCACAATCTTTGACCAGAGACCATGAAAGTCGAAATATCAAGGAAAGTACTACCTTAATGTTGTGGAAATTTGAAAATCCGCAGCGTGACTACCTGTACAGGGAAACGTTCGAAGCAGTTGTTTTTTATTGCATAGGGTCATTTCGAATTACTTTCGCCTAGACACGCATTCGAAAAGTTTTTAAATGAGTTTCTCTACCTTCAACTTTGTAAAGAGGACTTTCGTAGTGGAAAACGCAATTTGGAACGGTTTCGGTAAACACTCAATTCTCTACGACTTCAATTTCTCGCGTTTTCAGGCACCACGGTGTTTGACTTGCCTCCGCCGTCGTCTCAAAACTCTCTCTCGAGTAGCATTCTGTTGAGCGAATCAGAAGGGGTTACTCTCGTCGAACTCGTCGCAAATTACCCTTTTTTTTCTCTCTCTTGACTCTCGTGCGGACCAAGAAGTCGTGAGCCCCATCGTGTCGCGATGCCGCGCGCTCCTTACACTCGGCGCGAATTCTAACTTCATCTTTCAAGTAAGCGTGCTCCCCTTTGTGAGGTGAGTGAGGGCTAAATTTATAAAGTGAGGTGGATTTTTTTTTTTTTAGATGTCAGTGTATCTTAGGCATCAGAAGATTGAAACCAGAGTGCGTTGCAGGAAGTTCCATCAACTCAATGTACGGCGTTGACCCCTCTGCGTTCCCTGACTTTTCCACCCGCGTGTGTGTGTTGACTCGCGTCCCCGTGTCTCCCCAAGGAGTGCAGGGCCAACGTACAGCGCCAAAGAGGAACGTAGATACAGAGTAAAAGGGATCCAGTCATCGACGCTCTCGTTTTGTAGTTCTTGCCCCTCATCGTTTTCTTCCTCTTGTAGACTCCCTCAAGTTGGAATGTTACGTTTGAGTGTGTGTGCCGCGAATGCGTTGGCTGTTAGATCTCTCGAGATTTTTCCACCTCTCCGAGAATCGCCAAATGCCTCCAGTCCCTTCCAAATCCTAGTGTTCACTTTCGTCCAGTGTGTGGAATTTGATGGAAATGTCCAGTTATTAGGGAAACTTCAGTATAAAGTTGTCCTAAACTTGAAAAGTAAATTAAAATTTTTGTTTTTTTTTTCCACACAGGTGGAGGTGTTCAGACATGAACGAGTGTTTTAGAGTTTGCCTTTAAGGTCCATCCAATCTCACTTTTAATCAACAGAATGGAAATTATTTTAACTTTTCTTTATTGTTTTATCGTGGTTATCCTTATGCGTCCACCTTGAAATTCGCTGTGAATTCGTATTTTCCGTGAAAAAATTATTTTGAACTTGACCGGGATGCGAACCCATATATCCCAATTGCCGGTCAGTTGTGGTACTCAGTTACACCACTAAGCCAACTCCTTGTTAGTTCTTGGAGAATTTCCGCTGGAGTTTATACGAGCTAGGTGTTCTTGTCCCCAGTCCGCGCTGCACAGCAGATGTCGTAATTGATAAACCACTGACGCCGAGGATAAAACCAGCATTATCGCTTTGAAGCGATATACTTTTGGGGCTTTCCAAATCACTGCAAAATTCACAAATGAGTTAGTGGGCAGTCATGAGTTGGTACGCAGTCACGCGCACGGGTTTAAAAATTTACACTCGGGGAATGAAATTCGCCATGAAAAATTATTTGGCCTCATCTGGACGTTCAGAAGTTTTATATCCCCTTGGAAAATTCAATTATTTGTTGTAATAAGTGCTAATTTTTCGCCATTTTCCATACTCACTTATGAGTCAGAATTTTTATATCCCCTTGGAAAATTCAATTACTTGTTATAATAAGTGCTAATTTTTCTCCATTTTCCATACTCACTTATGAGTCTTTCCTAGGTGTAAAACATACCGCTGTTATGATTCCGTGAAGGTATTGAGAAGCCTTACGATTTCTACGAAGCCTCAAGCCTCCTTTCATTTGTAGCTAAAGTGTCTACTGGAAATGAAAATGCTTGTGCTGTCATACTGTTTTAAACTTATGCAGCCGAGGAGAAGAATAAATAAACAAGTACCGACCGAGAGTAAAGAACGTTAAGAATTTTGACGTAATTGACTTTATATTCGAAAGATCCGCGAAGGAATACGCCAAGATATTTCTAAATGGAGTTCTCTCTCATGAGTGCTTTTGAAAGAGAAAGGAAGCGGACGCCTCGAGAATCTTATGAAACATTCATTCCTTCTTTGGTTATTGTTCTCCTCTCCACGGAGTTACTTTCTACTCATGTCCTCGAAACCCCGTTCGATTGAACATGAAACCTTGGTTTCCGCTGTGAAAATCTTTCCGCTGATCCCTCTCAAAATCTCGATGATCTATTTGGCAGCCTGAAGTGTTTCCGTGTAGTTTTCTTGCCGTCTTAGAGCTAAAATCTAAAGCATATTTTTAGAGATGGCGTCAGTTTCGTGTATCATTCTTTTAGCATTGAAGTAACCTACCGGTTAAAGGTAGAATTTAATGAAAATCAGAGAAATTCATCCAGATTTTTACACGTGTAGGGTCCTATCTACCTCTAGTATTTCTTCCTTCATCTCCGCGTGCGTCCTACCCTTCTTCATCCCGTCCTTAAACCCTATTCTCTTTCTTTCCGTTCCCCAAATGCCCAACATCCTTCCCTCTATCACAGTGTCGAGCAACCCATCGCCCCTCATCACCTCATCCAGCCACCTACCCTGCCTCGTTCAACCGAAAAGTCAATTAGCAGTGTGTAGATTAACGGTATAAGGAATGATCATGAGAGAACGAAGTAATGAAATTTTGAGCAACAAGAAAAGTAAATTCATGGTGAAAGTATGAACACGGAAACTTCTGCTGGTGTACTACGTCGTTAGTGTTCCATTCTATGATGCAGTAATATTGTTCCATACTAAGGATATTAAGAGGTGATTAGCGTTGGCGAAAGAGGCATTTACTGAGCAAATAAAACAATTGTTGGTCATTGACCGATTGAATAATGACAGGAACCGTACGCTTGGATGTGAAAGAAAATCTGGTGATGAATCTATTACGAAGGGTTGCATTTTATGGTGCAAATATTGAACAATTGGAAGAGAGGAAGGTTGATAGTATGAATTTGGAATGTGGGAGTGGAGGAGAGTGAAGGAGGTAGGGTGGACGGGGAGGAACTGTGAAAAATATGAGTTTAGTTAAACAGCTATGTATGCATATTTAGTTTATTGCTAAGAATTTTGGTCTCTTGAAAAAATATTTCTGCGCCATTGATATTACAATATTTGCTTATCATACTTCTTACAGCTGCTGAAATTAAAAAATAAAATTCGAATATGGTATCTAATATGACAGGAAAATCTCGCTCAAACTACCTTAAGTAGTTCTTTCCGTTCTCAATCCGTGTGTCCGAACCTCTTTCGCTGAATATCCACTCAATTCTGTCTCGCATGCTATTCTCTCCCCGCGCATCTTCTCCTTATAGCCAATGCCTCGTGTTTTCTCCTCCCGAATCGTCGTCTTCACATGCTCTATCTCGGAGTGCTCTTCGCTGCGACAGCCCTTCTCCTTCCCCCCAGCGTTCCACAAACGGTTTCTCCGCGAGCCGGAACGCTGAAGTGGAGCAAAAAATGAATAATGAGGACAAATAAGGGAAGGATTTTTGCTGAATTTCGCGCCAGTGCTTCTTGAATGAATTGGGGTTGAAAATATCACGTTCCCCTGTATTTTCCTCGCCCGCCGCCTGCGACCTTGATTCCGTGCCAACCTTGAAACGGGCCCGAGAGATCATCTCTCTTTTTTTCTCGTTAGCCTTGGCTCAGAATGCCTTTTCTTCGAAACTGTTTCAGTCTTAAAGCCATGAGATTAGAAAAGTGTGAATGCGAGTGTGTCATTTGTGTCTGGTGTGGGCTCGAAATTTTTTCCAATGGTTTTCTTTGGGATTATTCGAAATTTCAGCACGGTAAACTCGCAACATCTTCCCCTAAAATTGTGACGTTCTCTGATCATCTCGAGTTTTGAGGGAGCGGCGCAGATGGGTGACATTTTACCTTATGGATCAAGTATATAAATGGTGCAGTTAATTTTATGTCAATACTTGCACTTGAATTTGCTGTGGTTAGATTTTGCACCATAGTGCCAGTTAATGCTCACTAATCTGAATTAAAAGTTACTAGATATTTCGTAAAACATTTCTCAGTTATTATTTAGCGTGAAGTTTCCAAAAAAAAATGTATTGATGAAAGTGTATTTATAATAATTTACAAATAATGGCGATATGATAGCAGTCTACTGTATCAGTTTTGTTTTCTTAAGTACCTACTCATTATTTCGTGGGAAAAGTTCACAAGCTGATATTTATAGAAAGCAAGACTGTGAGGCGAACAATTGTGGCACTTATAATTGCGTTGTAAAATATTTTAAGCAGTGAACGCTAGTTAATCGTCTAAAATATTATGTGGAATCAATTCTGCCTATTTTTCTTATTAGCCTCCTATTTTCTAAGAAGTCAGTCTAGAACATTTTTAAGTTTCTCCTATCGCAGACGTTCTATGAACATTACTTTGCGGAAGATGTTGCATTTGGGTGTGTTTTGTTTTCTTTCCTCCGATGCTCCCTTAGGCGGTTGATCTCCGTGACGTTGCTCAGTGGCCCTATCACTTCCATATATCGACATTGCCCACGTGATAGAGTTCAAACCATTCCCATCCTTGCTTCCCTATGTCCTTCTTCCAAATTATAGTCTCTCACGGTGAAGAGAGGAAAAAATGAGCTTCTATTAATTTTTTTCTCTTTGCCGCTGATGTCCCCTTCCTCCCACGCCACTTCAACTGAGCCCATGCGCGTCTACCACCCTAAAAAATATTACTGTCTTCAATTAAGACATTACAAGCCAATTGAACTATCTAAACCGTTACTCCTGCGAAAGTCGGTTCGAGAAAGTGAAGATGATGGAGGAGTGGAGTAAACTCGCACTAAGCGAGGAATGGTTGTATGCGTCCTCTGTTCTCGGAAAAAAATAAACTCTTCCACTCGTGCTTCAACTTCATTTCTCAGTCATCAGCATCTTAAAATGAAGACTGGTTCACTGCAACTCTCCATTCCTTCGTATTCAGCGGTCTCCTAGCTGCCGATAATGGTGCCTTCCTACATCGCAACACCATGAATCCCTGCCTATCTAAAATCTCTCACGATTGTTGGTGCTCAGGTTTGGAACCTTATTATGCTATCCTATTTTATAACGAAGTTCTTCGTATTACCTATAATTACCCTAATGCTAGGTAAATCCCTGTCTAAAACCCGGTTCACTTGCTTGGTATTGAGATTTAATTTTTTTATAAAGGTGAACTAATATTTACAATGAGCCTAAGAAATGTTTCCTGTTATGTGGATAATTTCCTTTCATATGAATTTCATAGTCAGTTGATCAAGTTTTCTGGTATTTATGTTTATCTTTTACTCCGGACTCTCAGCATATGTTCCACATTGTTAAACATTAACCTTATAATTCCGTCTATTTGATTTGTTGCTAAATGCCTATTATCTGCATCAGTTTAGTTATGTACCTTCATATTTTTCTTACTGTTGAGCTCCAATAGCACTGTTTCCATTTCATAATGGAAAGCTCGTCCAAAGACGTGGAACATTTCCATTCTACTCATTTTCAGCATCGCTCTTGATTTGATCGACGCATCTCTGCCTTGCTATTCCTCGTGGATAATTCCCTTACATATTCTCCTCTTTTATAATCCTAATGAGTTCCTTGTATCTTTGAGTGTGCCCTATCCATCTGGTTCTTTTTCCCTAATGGTATTCCATATTTCTCTCTTCTGTATAATCCCGTATTTTATCCGCCCAATTTTTCTTAAGCAGCTGCATCTCGCACCACGTTTTTGAAGAATAATAGCGATAAGTATTTAGTAAATTTGAGCGTTGACAGTGGAACAGTTACCGGTTGAAAGTGACATTATTCCTCGGTTCGGACGTTCCTCTCGACTTAAATATACGTACATTTCGATTCCTAACGTTGAAGCGATCTCTTTCATAGTTTACAAACTTATCCTGTTTGAACGAAATGTTGTTTCTTCGTCGTGATTGCCGCCTTAGCTTGGGCTTCTCTCATTCCCTGATAGCTTGCTTTCATCGCTCTGTTTAGTTCTTCTATGTTTTTAGTCGCAAATTTCCTCACTCCTTCATATGTTACTTCTCCTTTTAAATCGAATCCTTCCCTTCGGTCTCTTTTGTTCTCGCCAAATTCGGATCCTCTCATTGTGCGTATTTATTTCTTTTTCCCTCAAGGGCCGGCCACGTTCTAATTCCCACAGTCGGTTGTGGAGGGGAGCGACAAAGAAAAAAATAATGCCGGTGTTGCGATGCAAACGGAACACATTCCCTCGCATCATACGTACTGCTCCAAACTACTATTATTTTTTCATGTCCTCCGGGAAGCCTAGATTTCTCCAGCGGAGGAAGTATATGAAAGCATAAAGGTTCGCATCCGTATCAAAAGAATTTTCGATTTTTTTTCGCAGTTTTCCAGTCGTCATTCATGTATTTTCGGAGCACCTACTGTATTTAAATCCCCCTTCTCTCTTATCTATCGCTTTTGAGCTTATTGTGTACGGATTGAAGAAATTATTTACTCACTCTTTAATCTGTTTTTCTAGGCATCGTGTTATGTGAAGACATTTTCCAAGCCTTGCGTCCTCAATCCAGACGTGTCCTATTTATTTTGTAGCTCACCGAGTGTCTGAGGATGAAAGTATATCCTAGCATATTTCCTTGATTTCTCAGTTATTTGATGTGCCCCGCTCGGCGATAATAAGAACATAAATTGTCTTCCTCTTCCATCATTAATAATCGTTTCGCAAAGTTTTTGCGCTTAAAATGGCCATTAATTTTGCGCAGAGATTTATGTAAAGATTTTCATCCTCAGTCCATCCTTTTCCAAGTTCGCTTAAATCCACTGAGGATCCAAGTATGAAAGTATCTCCTTACGAAATCACATTTCATTGGATTTCGTGGTCATTTAGTGAGCTGCGATCGGTGATTATATGCGTCATTACATTAAGTGACTGCATTTTCATGAATAAACGCCGTCCCATAATATTTTGCTTATGCTCAAATGTCTGAAATACGACCTTTCGTGGTGCATATCATTTTTACAAAACCTATCCGTTCTCAATTCAGCCTTTCCCCAATTCGTTTTTGGTTCAACGATGATTCAGGGAGGGAAATATCTCCCGATTTGTTTTGCCTCTCTTATTTTGGGGTCATTTAGCAAGCCACGCACGGCTATAATATAAGTATATTAATAAACTGACGACCTATTCGCATAATAAAAAAAGGCGTCCCGCAGTGTATTTTGCGCTCGATATGGCTGAAAAACGGCCTCTCGAGTACCCGGATATCGGGAGGGAACGGGAAGTTAATAAGTGAAAGGGACTCGGGTCGCGGGAAAATAAACAGGTCACGTCATCTAAAGGGAAGACCCCTTTGCTGCCGCTCCCAAATATGCGCGCGACCTTACCCTTTCCAGTCGTTGTCACGCGCCGGATATCAGATATCTCCTTGAATCGCAAATGAATCCGCCAAACTGATCGATTGGGCGCATGTTTATTCATGCGGGGGTGGGCATCGAGAGCCATGGTTTTTTAAGGGAACCGATGTTCCAACGCAGTGTCTCTCCTATGGGCCTTGATAGGGCGAATGGAGGGTCTCGACTGGCAAGTTAAAAGCAGTCCACTTGTCTTTCAAAAGGATGTCCTTAGTTAGTACTGGTGAGGGGATATCTTCTTCGTTACTTTACTTATCCGTTCTCTATTTGCACCCCGTCGCTATCTACCTTCTACCCTTATCATGATCACTCTTTAATATCGCCGTCAGTTTTTATTCTGATTACGGATTATGAGTTTTTGGACACCCCCCAATTTTTGAGCAGTGAAACTTGTGCAGGAGGCACGTAAATGTCTAATATTCATCATGAAAGAAAATTACATTCGCCTGGACTGGGATTCACTTTAAACTTTCCTAGACATTCATATTTACTTACCTTAATTCCCTCAAACGTTTCATATACCTTGTGTGTACCATTTTATTTTCTGTTCTCGATTATTTGTCACTATCTCGATGCTCCTCTGCCTCCCTCAAGTCACTAGTTTCTTTTACTCTAGTTAAAAAAATTGTGAAACCTGTTATAATTAGAAAATGGAGTTTAGAATATTCCAAAGTATTTGGTACCCATGCGATGAAGGAATTATAAAGGAATTCTATGAAATGCTGAGAGGATGCCCCGGATTTGTAAAATATAGCTGCGATAAAAAAGCGTGTTACTGGGTTATAGGAGATACCAGTAAAGCAGTCCCTTACGTCGGAAAGAGAGTGATCGTAAGCAAAACTTAATTGAAGATAGAGGGAATCCGAATGTATCTTATTATCCATGGAGATCTCCTATAAGGCTCAAGAAAGCACCTGCAATGCCGCCTGATTTGAGCTCTCTGGAAAAGTTAGTGAAATGGACACTAGAAATTGATTTTATTTCTCCGTTTTTCCCTTTTGCGGGGATTGTGAACCCCATGATTTATGCGGAACATGGTTCCATTAAGGTTTTCATATCCTAACACTTTAAAGTTTGTGCCCTAGCATTTTTTGCCAAGCTCCTCTGAGTTGCTTCGATGGGTACAGAACAGATGTGGAAGTAAACCGTTGGCGTAAGTGTAACGAACGATCTCGGGAGTCGGCTCAAGATCCTCCCAAGGAATAATGATTAGCCTTTGATCCTCGCCCGAGGCGGACTATACATCCAGAAGTTCTCTTCAGAAGCATCGCAGGCGTTGGAGCTTATGGATGTGATATCGAGGGTCTTATCTAATCCCCATTCACGACTACACTAATTGTAATACGATCATGCATTGGTAATATGCTTGTGGGATCGTCGTGTCTGTGGTGGGCAATATATATAAATATATACATATGTACCCTATCCTCGGGGAGTAGTGGTTATCCTCAGGTAGGTCTCCTCAAGCGGCATTATTCACCTGTAGAAATATCCCTGGCCCACGGAATAAGGTCATGACATGCTCCAATAATATCGGTCTTGATCCATCAGCTCCATCTTCACGGTCTGACTTCAAAGACGTTTTGCGTATTTTCCAAACCACTGATGGACCAAATTCTCTTCCATTGTTGTTGGAAACGGGGGAGAAACCTCTATATATATAATCGTGAAGTCATATATCTATTCTTCCACAAATGTGTATCCTGAAAATCTATGTAGTTGATTTTTCGAATTTCTACGCTTTTTACGGTACAAGAATTCAAGACCTTGGCCGTCACTGGGTTCTTCTTACCGCTGAAACAATGAACGCGATCGACGTTTCTGACGCCTGGAAAAATGTTTCTTCGTGTCAATTGACAATTGGTCTCTCCTGAATAGTCGAATTAAACGTTTATTCTATGATCTTCTGGTGAATTTGGAGAGTAAACGTACACCTCAGTAATACTTTTTTAGAGCACATACATACTTCCGAGCCAAAACTAGTTACAACGTGCGATTTTACCAGCATTCAACCACTGAATAACATTATCTCGCCGAGGTCGATGAAACTTGATACTCAAGGAGCGTTCTTAGAGTTAAAAAGAAAACTTTATCAACGTCACACGCACTGTGATTTATTATTGACAATTATCATGGAATATACGCTCAACAAATAAAATTACCCTATTTTTCCATAGTTTGCCATGTTTGAATGATTACATATCTTTTTATGCATCACAGACGACTTGGGTACAGTCATCTGACTTCAATGAATAAACTTTTTTTGAATGGATTTTACAGAACCTCAACTGTTTGCGCCGCCTTTCGGCCACTCTCTCGCAGAAATCCATTCGAAGAAGCTTTTCCCTTGTGGATGACGCGGTGCTACGCCTTGGTACCACAGCATCACTTAGGTTTTAACTTCTGTGCTCTCATTTTCATCTCCACGCGTGGTTCCATTCTCGTAGCTTTTTGGGAAACGGAAGCCTTTTTCTGGTGTTTCATCGCAGGTGCCATCTTCTTCAAGCACGTTAATAATGTATTTATCGTATTTTTTCCTTGCCTCCCTCTTCCTTTCTTCTCCAACGTATCTCTGCTCACTCTCATTCTTGATTTCGTGAGATTTTTTTTCTCCCTTTTTTTAGCCCCGTCTCTTCCTGCACCTTCCCCCTATCCGACCTTCATCTCTGCCTCCGCACCGGGTAACTGCTCTTAACTCCAACGATCCCATTCTCTCTCTCACAAACACCCTCCGCGTATCCCTCGTTCCCTTATCGTTCCTCCTCATCCAATCCCTCTACTCCTGACTCCTATTTATATACATCTTATTCCTATGGCACCAACCCCTTCTCCCTCCCGACTCAATCGCGCTAGCGTATGAAATATGCTGAGGAAAGTTGCTCTATTCATTCAAAACTGCTACAAGGAAACAGTTGGTGTATCACAGTTGATGGAAGGAAGAGGTTGGGAGCCGCAAGAGACTCAGAAGGTTAAAGGCTAGGCTAAGATTACTTGAATAATTCTGAACTGTCGAGTTTAAGGGTAACAGCGAGGATACTATTCTCTCCCCAAACTACATCTCTAGAACTGATTGGAGCCAAAAAATAAGAGAAATTCAATGTCGAAAAGATAATTGGAGAAATTCCTCCTTCCCACTCATCGATAGCGACTGCTAAAATTAACAGAGCTAGCCAATACTTTTGTACTAATTTGGCCCAAGTTTTTCAATTTATTGGCACCAAACATAAAATCTATCGCCTAAATAACTTTTTTTTAAATATGAAACTGTAGTTATTCACCCAGGGTTACTTGAATAGTGACTTTGTACATTATAAGAGTTTCCCCTGAAGTTTTATGTTGAATTTTTTCATCTTCGGCAGTATTGCTATTTTTTCTGAAGGTGATCCAATCTTCAGAAAAATGCCTTAGGGGCCAACGATTGCCCCTACATTCGTTCTTTTGAAAACAATCATATGCTTTCGGGACAATAAATATTTTAATATTAATCCGTGAAAGCACGTATCAGTTTTCGTCCTTTTCCTCTAGATTTGGTGTCATTTTCCTTATTCCCCTCCCTCTTCACGGATGAAATTCCTTACACCCTCTGCCACTCGCTATACGACACCACCTCAATTACCCTTCGCCTCGTTATAGAGGCAATCGAGTTTCAGTGTGGTGGACTCATCATCCAGTTTGATGGCTTGGAGTGGGATATCGTGTGAGCGAGGTGTGTGTAATATGTTTTCGCCCGCATTGAAACGACCGTGTCAAAGCCTTTCCGGCCCAGGGCATTCGTTCCGACACATTCTCTGCCTTATCGCAACCACGGTCTAGCCTTCTCTCTCCCTTTCTCTCAACCTCTCCTTCGCTGAGGTCACCCTCGTTCCCGAATATCTTCTTTTCTCTTCTCTAGTCCTGTTTCCCTGGGCCACGCCCCCCAACCATCCCAACAGTAATCCCACCGCGTGGTTTCCCCCCCTCCTCCCCCATCGTTTCCGTGTTCTACCTCAAACTCTCCTGCCGCGATCTCAGCGGTGACCGTTCTCTTTCTCCAAGCCTCTCAAGCCTTTTCCCTCCTTTGATAAAATAATTTTATTCCTGTTGAGACGGCGTTTTTCGTGTTCGGCGTTATCTATCTTCCTCATTCTTCTTCTCGGTTGAAATTTCGTTTCTCTCACGGGTGGCGTGCTCATCTTGAAAATCGCGGGCAGGCACGCCGCTGGGTCGGAATTCTATCCGCCTAGGCTGAAAATCGTGAGGGAGAAAGTTTTTTTTATTTTTACCCTCTTGAAAAATATGTTCTTGCCTAATGCTTGCTGTCAGGGGCACGACTTACTTTCGAATTTTTAGGAGTAGTGTCAACAATGGGCATCTCGGAGTTGGAGATAGTCGAACATCGTGAGCGGGATAATTTTCATTTTTCTTCTTGTAGACGCTCCTGGAGCTTTTAGTAGATAGATTAGACGAAAATATTTAACGACAACTTAGTGGTTGGAAATCGGTGCGAGTTGTGGCGCAGGCAGAGCTTCTCACATTTACTTTTGCTGTTGACTGTACAAGGATTGAGCGGACTTTCGTGAATGTGTTCCGTGTTGGAAGTTCTGAATTTTCGCCTTTGCAAAGTTTCATGGAGAATAAGGTATCATTATTCCTGGAATGAAACATTTCTCCCGTCTATAGTAATAATGAGTTTCTTTATTCGAGAAAATATCGTATATTTAACCTTGTAAAAGTCTAATGTTTGAGTTTATTAAGCGAATCATCTTCTGACGTGTCAATGTCAATTCCTTTTTTTTTGTTGTTTCCTTGTCCTCCGATGGTTTTTCATCCTATCCCTTTTTCTCTTTCTCTTTCTTCGGACCACATTGAGTCTGTTTTTTCCTCACTCCTCCCTTGGGATCTTTCCATCTTTGACACTTTCTCTTTAAATGGCGCTATTTCTGTTGCTCCGTCTTATTTTATCGTGTTTTTATAAATCTTTCTTAAGTTTTAAAATTCAACTTATTGTTGATTTCTATTCCCAAAAGTATTGCAGGTATTATATGTTAACCTATTTACAGTCATCCTGTATCCATTTCTGCCCAACGTTGCGAAAACGCAATATTATTTTTAATTTTTTTTTCACTCATATTATTTTACTTGTAGCTATAAATAAGTAGTAATTAAATGAAATGAACCTTTTTTAACAAAATATTATTTTTATTATTTCCCTGAGACCTTATTTTAATTTATTTTTATTTTCGATGCATGGTTGCATAACAGATTATTTATCCTTTTTTTAAGTTCATTTTTATATGCCTTGCATTAAATAATATGCTGCCATGGAAAACATCATTTGTTACGTTGAAATGTGTTCTTATTAATAATATAGTATATTTTTATTATTTCACAAGTTATTTTTATTTTGATGAATTTAAATAATGTTGCGTTTTCGCAGCGTTGGGCGTATTGCCCTATACGAGCACCTATCTCAAGCAGTTGGTCACGGAAACATTTATTGCCTTCGACCCTTTTTTTATCGGTTAACTTAAATAACAATAAGAGTTATATGTATAAATTATATCATTGCAATAATTTTTTGCATGTAGCATTTATGTTTTGTAGGAACAAATTATGTTTATCAGGGTTGAAATCCACTGTTTTGTGTTCCTTTCCACTCTGTTACGTAGCGAATCCTGATCTCTACTTGAGATTTCCCTCAAGTGAAATGTAATGTAAACTCTTCTAGCTAAGCATTCTAATCTTAAATGCAACACAGACCACAATGTGAGCAGATTAGATATATATGATATATATTAGATATAATATATTAGATAATAGTATTTTCTGTCAATATTTGAGAGGTCCACACCATACAGTTGAATACGGTGCTCAATGAATTACGGTTGCGCCGCAGGAATAGTTACAAAGTCTTCTATCATATCGTGTTAGTGTCGACTTGTCTCATCTAATACTATTCAGCTCCTGCAACTTAGTATCTTTTACTACGCACATTCACTCATTCGGGTCTATTGCGCATCTGGAAAAAGCACGTTCTTAGTCTTCCACACTCAAGGGGACGTGCCATCACCATTCCCACCCCCAGTTAGTTTTCGGCGATCGGCTACCTCATAACTGCGATTCGTGTCGAAGACCTGTGATTATTTCGAGAGCTCATTGTGTAAAAGATACACCGATCTATGACGTTACACCTGTGTGTACTGAGAATAATTCGCAGGAAGTGCTCAAAAATATGTACGGAGGTTTGAAACCGATGGATATATTTTCTTTGGGTTTTGATTGTGATGAAATGGAAACAATAGCCTCATTTTCTGTAAAGTATGCTTGTTGTAAAAATAATCACAGTTTCCAAATAACCTAGAATGAGCTCAAAAAATGCTTTGGCGCACTGATTTTTACTGGGTACCATACTCAACCACAAATAAGGTTAAATTGGAGTAAAGACCCAGACAAAGAGATAAAAACTATTCGAGAAACCTTGTCAAGAAATAGGTTCGAGGAAATAAAAATCATATTTACATCTCTCTGGAAATCGCTCAACAAGAATAACAAGTTGGCAAAGGTTTGGTTCAATTTGGTGTATTCTCTGATTCACTTTCCATCTATGAGCATAGGTCCCTTATTTCGGGCGCAACTCATGCAAAATGTTTACACGTGGGAAACCAATCCGTTTTGATTTCAAACTCTGGTGCATATCATCATCATCTGGGTATATATTTAAATTTTTTCCCTGTGGTGGAGAGTCTAAAGAACCAATTGGTGGTTTTAATCATGGAGATTGTTTTGTATTAGAACTTGTAAAAGCTGTGGATACCCCAAAGAATATATTTAGACAACTTTTTTACCAGCCATTCTCTCCTTTCTGAACTGGTAAAACGTGGATTTTTTGCAACCTAAGAGAAAACAGAATCCCTAAATGCCCACGAAAATCATCGAAGGATATGTTAAATGAGGGAAAGAAAGGAGTCATCGATTACCACTTCGACAAAAGCTACAAAATATTTATGGTATGTTGGCATGATAATTCCGTGGTCACTGCTGCAACAAATGCGGGCACACTGGCTCCTCTGACCGATGCTACAAGATACTACAAGACCGCAAAAAATTTGAAAATATTCCCCAGCCAAATACCATATCAGATTATAACAAGAGAATGGGCGGACTAGACCTGCATGATAATGGAATCGGTAACTACCGAATAGAAGTCCTGGGAAAAAATTGGTAGTAGCCACTTTTTACGAATGCCATAGACAGTTGTATAGTAAACTCGTGGAAATTATACCGGCTCGTAAATGATAGTGATATCACTCAATTAGATTTTCGCTCGTACTTGGTGCTAGGCCAACTGAAAGAGGAAGACAGCACAGTTGGATGTGAAAGCAACGAAATAAGAAATCTTAGCTTGGGTCGCCCTTCCAAAGGGAGTCTAACAAATTCCATCGGGTTGGATAATGTAGGTCATATTGTAGTGCCAAACGACGGGAGAAAAATGTGGTGTCGCACGTGTAGATCACAAACAGAGTTTTTGTGTAAAAAGTGCAATGTTCAACTGCAATCCCTCTGCTTTCTCCAGTTTTTTAAGTGAATGTATCAGTTACACAAAATTTCATTCCTTCAAATATGTACAACTGTTTTTTTAATTCTTCACTAAATGTCGATTTACCGAGCTTATGTAATTAATATTAGTTTTTTTGCGTTCATAACGATAAATTGATTGTAATTTGGTAGGTGAAAAGTCAAAATAAATATCTTATGACGCTTTATGTCATTTTAATTTTTTCCATACCTAAACGCCCAGCGTTACGAAAACGTAACATTTTGTAATTAATATAAATAATATTGTAAAAATATGAAACTTATCAAACATGATATTTTACAATAAATCAACAAATTAATGTGAAAAAATTTCTAAAAATATTGCTTTATAATGGCTTGGGCAGAAATGGGTTAATGTCTAGTAAATATCAATATTCTTTTTTTTTCACTATTTGTTTTACATTTGATAAATTTAAATATATATTTCATCGTAGTCCTTAATTTATCGACTTCTGTAGTTTTAAATGGACCTGGCATTATAATTTGTTTATGCTGACTATTTTTTTCTAACTATTTACCTATATTGCATTCACTGCATATTCTTTCTAATAATAGCAAAACAACGTTCGAAAATTTAAGGTGAGGTAAGTTTTCGGGTGATGTAAACTTCCGTATTATTGTGCATTTCTCACGAAATAGGCATTTATATGCGTTAAATCTCCAATTAATGTACTCGGCCATAATTTAAAAAATGGATTATCCCCTATGTTTTTACTTTTTTCTGTTATTATTTTCCGACATTTAAATAATCATGTATTTATTTTTAATTTAATGGCATTAATTCGATCTCATCTAGAGGTAATATTTAACTCAACTAGCCGGATATTTGTTTTTCTTTATATTTTGTGAGGAGATAATTCCATTTAATATGATAACTACCTTATTGCTTAAAATAAATGCTGGTTTAATTGATGTTTTAAATTACGGGATTCAAATTGAACCAGTAAATGCCAATGTTTTTAGCTCATTGCAAAATGTTAGGGCTTGAGCACAGCTGTTATTTTACAGGTCATTATGGACAACTTTTGTGTGTAGGGCTTGTTTTTGTGCTTTCATAGTGACCGCAATTTCCTTATATTACAGAGAAAAAAGAGTTTTAGAATCCTTTTATTTAACAAACAGCTACCTCTCAGTTTAGGGCCTGTGCTTTATTTTATTGAAGCGTTGGGTGAATTTTTAAAAGCTTTTTCCGTTTTGCCGTTTTTTTACCTTTTAATTTTTGTTTCCGCAAAAATTGATAAGAAATTGAAAAAGTAAATGCTCACGCAGAGAATAGAATTGTAAAAATAGTCTTACCCCTCCATAAAAATTCTATGCCAACATAACAGAAATCATCATTGTTCTCGTGTTTTCCGCTGTCGTGATTTTTTTTTCACGGGAGTAACCTAATTCCATAATTTCGCCACACGTAATCCTGCTATCTATTTCGTTTTCTGTTTCCGATTTCGCTTAAAGTCTATACTGTTACCTTAAATACTTTGAACGTCTGGTAATTAAAAGCTCATGAAACATGTGATAGAATCAGTTTGACTGGCGTATTTTGTATCAAGTAGGGATATCTTAGTGGTCGGCTTTTCGTCGTCAGGATGATCTGTTCGAATTATCTCATTTAGTTGATAAACTTTGAGAAATTTATTTTATGATCTTTCTTTTCTGAATCTATTGTGTTGTACGAAAAATTTAGCAGTAACAGACGTCTTTAATTATTACTGCCCCAAATAGAAAAAATCTCTAAAACTTCCGCTTTCCTCTGGGCTTGTGAAAGTGACTTAACTTTCTTTTCCGTATACGTCTTAATATCCCTCAAAGAAATTCCTGTCCTAAACGTTAGTTACCTTTACTCTTATTATTTTTGTTTAGTAATTGGATTTATTCGAGAGATTTGCATTTCCCTTAACTCTCATGAACCGAGGATTCATGAAGCGTGTCTATGCACTTCTCATGTTATCCTACGCAACGATGAATGCTGATAAGTTTTTTTGCAATTCCGCGTCGTCGGTGACAGTCTTTGCTCTCATTTTTGTCATATCTCTCTAAGATGCCTGCGAGACGGTAAAATGGTTTTCAAAGGGCTTCAGCGACGACACGCCATTAGCGTACATTTTACGGCATGATATCTTCAGGCGTGATGTGAACCGTAATGGTTGTGGGAGAAGCTTTCCATGAATATTTAATCTCCTTTTACCTCCCAAAGTCCTTCTTCTCCAGTTACTTTCTCATTTAAAATTCAGACATACCCTTTGACTGCGTCCATTAATTGATTAGGTGTGATTAGAAGTCACCACGGCTCAAAACTCGACCTGATCCAACACGTTGATGAAAATGTAACCTTGGGTAATGAACGATTTGATAATCCTTAACCTACTCAGTGTTTTGAACTCAATTGTACCAGAGATATTCGAATCCTTTCGTAAAAATAATAAGCGTATCATCTGTGTAATTCGATATAGTTGTATTGCAAATCTCATTATGAGGCCTTCATAATTCATTCAGAAAGTGTATTTGCAGAGTTAAATTTTCCTTTTTTCTCATGAAAACCGCTGGAGAAATTGCCGCGTATACAAGTACTCATGGTTTTAGATGGTGGTCAACTTTTCTTTCATTGTTAGCGAAAGGAATCGCTTTGCAGAATTTTCAAACTTTAAATAAATTGTAATATTTTATTCCCTTTTTTTTATATTTCATTTTCAAGGGATGTTTTTTTTTGTTCTGCAAGGCACACAAGCGAACATGATTTTTTTTAAATACCATTACGTTGAATTTAGAGACATTTATGACAATATAGGATATTTGTTCTCGTTCATCGGATGAGCAGATGCAGGAACCATGCGTGAAGACATACAATACAAGTTGATAGTGAGAGCAGAGGCGCGTCTGATTACTTTTTAAACTAGCCAGGTGGGGCTGGTGGTCAGTCGGACGCAATCCCTTGAAAAGATGAAATCGCAGGTGTATGCATCTCACAGGTGAATAAAACGCCAGCGTAAGAAAGTTTGTGGAATTAACAAAGGTGGTTTTCTCATCATGGATCACAGGTGAATGTTTGATCTATTTCGCTTCGCCCGAAGTCATTTGTGGAATCCACATTCTATGCATGTGCATATTTGCTGTTCGTGGGTGAAGTTAGTCGTTGGTGAGTACATCAGGCGGTACCAAAGTATTAGAAGCCGTCCCAGCCTCCCGTCCACTTGCAAAGGGAAACTTTCTAATTCGGAGTTTGAAGTTCCACCCTCGATCTCACGGAAGTAGAGGACCGACATCATCATGGACTGTTATTTGGCGAGGCGGTCGACAGCTGAGGTCATTTACGCCATTCAGGATAGGTAGCTGGGTAGGGCAGTAAGGAAAGAATTATCGGTATTCATGTCGAATGTCGTCTACTACCAAAATCAATATGTCGTATGTGATCTACCATAAATTATTTCCTCTCTAATTGGAACGTATTGCATTTCCGCGTTGTTTGATAGAATAATGCGATTGTATTGTTGGCTGTTTATGGAAAAATGCCTCGTTGCTTTGTTTATAAAAAAACAGCAGCATGATTGAGGCTGCCTTCACCTATTGACATGCTTGCGAAGGTATTCTACGAAATTATTTGAGCAGCAAAAATTACTGTCGCGTTTCTTCACAAAAGAGAAACTCAATAAAGATGATGAGGAACTGCCTCCACGTCATGTAAGTGGGGGAGCAGCCAAATTTTATACAAGAAAAAATGTAGGTAATTCCAAAGAAACTTAGTTGATAGGTATGAATCGTGAATGTACTCAAGGGTGCCCGTCTTACGTTGTATGGTGGGATGGCTGATTGACTAGCTTCCCATTTCAAGGGCCCGGATTCGAATTCCGAAATAGTTGGATATTTTTCAGTGGAATATTGATCCCTACTAGGGTGCCAAGAGAAGAGCACTTAAGAGTTCTGCAGTCATTCCGTCGGTAGTGACGTATAACTGTGGGTGATGGTTGGCGCCTTTTGTTAAAAGAACGCTAATAGGACGCCATGGTTCCTCTATATGCTTTCCTCCAATTCTCACCCAGTCATTCCCTTATACCTCGTTTTTCCTGTTAGCATTCTTTTTATTTTGGTTATTTTTTCCCTCGCAACCTACCTGCATTCCAACTAGGCTACGTCTTACCATAGTAATTCTCTCGCGTCGTGGTGTTACAACCACCAACATTCATGAATTCCAGTTCAAAAGAGAATCGCCTTACGATTTTAATAATCTTGACTTTCCACCTATTACTTAAGTGAAAGCATGTTACATAATTGATATTATCACAAATTATGTTGAATCAATCTTCGTTCCAATTTCGGCCTTTCTACTCAGGAATTATACACCTTGCAAGAAGATTAGTAATTTCAACACCACGTTTTTCTATTGACACAAAGTTAAACCCCAACGCTTACCTTGATTCATCTGTGTTCCCATAGTTCCATCTTACCAGGATTTTTTGCCTAGCTTGAGCCCCCACTACAATAAAGTTACCATAGTGGGCAAGTTATCTTGTTAGCTCAACCCTAATCAGCGGTGCGATCACGGTTCTCCTTAACGCGTGCGCTTGCGTTATGGAGAGCGAAAAGGTGATCCTAATTATTTAAATTTTGTCAGGTGCTTCGAATCACTCGTTTTAATTGATGGAGTTCATTCTTAGGACTGTGGGCATTGCCCTTCTAAAGTTGTTTGCGTTTTGGTTAACGATAACGGCAACGTGAAATAAGGAGTCGTGATCTCACCCCAGGTTATCTACCTTTGTGGGCGTTTTCGTGTCTTTCCATGACTAGCATTACGCGAGAAGAGAGTTACCCTCGTGGGAATGTTTAAAATGGAAACAAGGCATTACCATCCGACTTGCCTTTCCTTAGTGGCACATTTGACTCGCGGAAAAGTGTATCAGTGGCGAATTTGTCGGTTGATTTCCCAAATAACGAACTAAGTTCACGTTTCGCCCTACGTAGGAACCGGTCAGGTGGAAAACATATGAAATGGGTGATAGATATGTAAAGGAATTGGGCTACAAATAGAAAGCGTGTAGTATAGCGCGATCGGAACGGATCAAATGATGACTTTTTCGAAATGGGTCACAGATTACACAATATTTGTTCCTAGGCGAACTTCTCGGAGTGCCTGTCTGTTTCGCTTCGGTGACCGTGACCCGGGAATTCCACCCGGGAATATATGCACACGCTCACGCACTCATGCGCTCAAATCGGTCCCCTATCACGCGCGACTCTCCATCCCGAAGATATTATTCCGAAACTATGCTGCGGCTCGCGATGTTTTTTCCTTCAGTTAGGTTGGTTCGGTCCGCCTGGAATTGTTTTGCGTTATTTATGTGGGTCTACTACTCGTTCCGGAATCGCATGCCGTCCGCTTTCTTTATTTTGGTATTATTACTTTTATTTTTTTATACAATTTTTTTAATCGCCAAATAACATCTGGATGCTTCGCGGATCTCACCAGAATTTAAATTGGCCTGCGTCGGTATCCATTTCCTCCGGCTCTCGCTCACGCGTCCGAATCTCCTTTTGATGAGAAAATTTCGTGCCGGCCGTGGCAACTTGATGGTTGGTAACGTGCAAAAGGTTGTGGTTTCGTTTCCCGCCATGGTTTTGCATGTTCGAATATCAGCGGTCTCATAGCGCAGAGTTCAGTGAAGTTAGAACTCGAGCCATTTCAGGACAACTTATGTTTTTAACAGAGAGTTGGTGGGATTTCCTGGACACACGCTACTCTTGTCTATGCAGGATGAAGTCTGCTTTGGCTATTTCGAAAATAGGGGTATATATACACATGAACAAGCATCGAATAATTTTTCACAATTCGAAGTCCCAAACGGGCGAACACAACCATTGACGATCGGATTGGCATCCCTCTGCTGAACGCCACACATGGAACTACGTTCATCCCCGAGCTCCTCATGATATGCGTGTTGTGTTGGACTTAAGGTCAAGGTCTTAGAGATTTTGCTGCCTGTGCTCTTACCACAGCTATCCTACCAAGAATTGCGGATCACCGCAAATTTAAAGCAGCAATTTTAGTTAATGGTTTGAGGCGTAACTTTATGGAACTCCTTCATGATTGAAAAGAAAAAACTTTGTTCAGTTCCACATAAAATAATTTTAATGACGACCTAGGTTTCGTCGCTGAGCGACATCATCAGGTGTCCTGATGCCCGATGCCCGACATCATCACCTGATGATGTCGCTCAGCGGCGATACCTAGGTCGTCATTAAAATTATTTTATGTGGAACTGAACAAAGTTTTTTTCTTTTCAGCCATTTTAGTGTTAGATGACCAATGGGAATCTAAACGCGTTTAGCGTAACTTACTATTGGGATCTCTATTGTTTACCCAACCGGAAGGTATGAAAAACAGCAAATGTTAATTTCTGAAAAAATAATTCTCATTAATGATACCAGTTGTCTGTATTAGTTGCTTTTGCCGTAATCCTCAAATGGGGATTCTTAATTGCTTTTTCTTGGTATTCCCCCATTGAAGGGAATTGCATTACAGTAGACTTTTCTGGGAATTTGTTACCTTATTAGTGCAGATTTCTCTTCTAAAAATGGAGTTACGGTTTCGGTCATCATGCGTGGCTCAAGTTAATCCAGTTATTTATGGAACAAACTATTTCTACCATTTTCATTTCATGCATCGACTGTAGGAGCTTTATCGCTAATTATGCTGAGAATTAATCGGAGTCCCTCGTGGAAATTCGATTAGGACGCTACATCATGCCACATTGAGCCGCTGTAATGACGGTCGCGCGTAACTTCAATTTCCGGTTGCATTTTTACTCCCGTTGCAGCTTCTTGTGCGTAATCTCACGAATTCCTTGGATGCACTAGTGCTCTGCCTGACAAAGTGAAGATGGAATTGTGGTAAATTGTTGTGAATGAAGTATAGTTACGCCTCTGGAGCTGGCTAACCATACCTACTTTCAAACGCTTACTAGAAGCCCTTTTAGAAAAATTATACGTGGCGTGTGTGAAATCGACTAGTATTCAATGTAATCACTTTGTACAACTTAATGTTATTTTGTGGGTAACCGATAATAGTTTCGACTCTTAGGCCGGGTTTAAAATGGTCTGGTTAACGCTAACCGCAATATAACGTAGGATTTAGGTTAACTTAATGTTAACTTGACGCCTTGGTTTTTGTATATTACTGTAGACAGCCAATTAGCGGACGTGGACGATATCGGTATGGGAGAACGTAATAGCGTTGGATATCATACCGGGAAAATATTTTTCCAGAGGTTGATGGGTTTTTTAATGGCTGTGTTAGCGGGGAGGAATTGTTAGGTTAGTAGAGAAGGGGAAGGAAGAGAATAGGTTTTATGGACGGGATGAATATGGGGTATGCTGAAATAAAGAAAACGTTTTATTGGTAGATCCCTGCACTTGTAAAAATCACTACATCAAAATGTTTACTCTCTTCCATATAAACCTACAATAACCGGTAGATTAATTAATAATTATAGTAATAATACCAAGCCAAATTAAGGTGTTGACGGCACTGTATCGAAAATATGGTCATATGCAATTATGAAGCGTAAAACTTTGCATAGTGATTTTGTACGACATGAGTCTTGATTCGCATTAAAACTTGTCGTAAAAAACTAATCGCTAATCTAATGCGTCCTTGTGTGAATTTCATGACTCTGGTTTAAACTGGAAAATTTTGCTGCGTTATCGCTATGTTACAAGTGTCACTGTTGCTGGGGACTAAATGTGAAATATGTTCGCCGGCTGCAAATTTCAATTGTAGATTCGAAGTAATCCTCGTGCAGATAATTTCTCGATCCTCGCATGCACCGCACGCTCAGCTAGCTGCACGCGGCCTGTTCCCTTCGCTTGCACGCGCTGTATCCTGTCTTCCATGTCGCTTATGCACCTGCAAGCAGAGCGGAAAGCAAAGCGAATTATATCTTGGCAAATGCATATGTGCAAAATCCTAGTCGGCTTCATTTGGCTTCGTTAGCATTACCTTGCTCGTGAGCGATGGCAATTATTTTAAGTCACCGGTCAATATATTCGTCAGTGATATGTGAACTGGAAAGCCATTACGCCCCGAAGCTCTCGATAAATCGGCGGGCCAATTGCGTTTCATCAGAGCTACCAGAGTTTCCTACTTTGAAAATGTACCATCTTTGTGTGGGAAATTGAGGCTAGTCACAGTTCGGCTCTGAAATGCGTTACCCTCGGTCATACGTATCCTATGATCACAGCGTAAGGACCAAGCCTACCAATGAAATTTGTATATTTCATTGATCATTTTTTGCTCTAAAATTACGTTACATTTCCATTGAGGTGGAAGTAATTTTTGACCGGAACAAATTTTTCTCTATCTTCACCACTAGCATAGGGAATATATTCAAATGCATTTGGAAAGAACTACCTACTGAAAATAATTTTTTGCAACTATGGGTGATCCACCAGTTAGGATAGGTTAAGGTGGAACAAGAATGTCCTTATCTACCTACGATATTTCCTTCTTCAGCTCGGCTCACGTATTGCCTCTTTTTATCCTTCCTGCGTTGAGTAATATGCGGGCATTTTATGGAATGCGTGATCGAGACTCATTGCATTGGACTAATTCGGTATCATACGCATTTCCGTTAGTTCCTCGCCTTCCTATTGAGCTTTTATCAGAATGGGCCTAATTTTGGAGTGCAGGATTTTGTAGCGCACAATTCTGCTATCCATGTAATCAACCAGCGTCAGTATGCATGAGATTGCATTTTCCCCTCTTTATAGTTTTAATTCTGCGTTTCATGATTCTTTCTTTAAGTAAAATGATTGTCATCGTCGGAATATTTTTCAAATGTTCGTAGTCTTGCCTCATATTATAAAACGTTGCAGCACATACTTTTATTTTTATATCTTAATTGTTTCTACCTACGAAAATTACCCCTCAATTTCGCTATTGAATTCACTAATGTTAATCAATAGGTAAAAAATAATACGCGTGTTGAGGTATTTTTGAATGCTAAAACTTTTGCACCAAATTTTTTCTCAAGTAGAAATAAGGTAGTGGAGTAATATTGGTGAGGTAAGGTAATGGTAATGGGATTATGCTGGTGGAAGTGTGTGAGTTAGCATTGCAAATTGAGACCATTGGAAGATTTAGAGCTTAAAGTTGGATTTGATAAATGACCGGAGGAATTTTGTTTTCAGAGAATGTTTAATACCACATGGTGCTGGGAGAAGTTCAAGGCCAGAGCTATCGTAAGACTTATCTATATTAGCGGAGTACATTTTCTATTTATGCAATAATAGTAAATACCCCTTAATATGGGCATACTTTCATGCGGTATGTTTCATTTTCAGGTTTTCTAACATTATCCCCGAGTAAAATATGCCGTGAGAAAACCTGGCGTAAGGATTTAATCTTGTGATAAGATGCTTATAAATAAGTACATGTAATATTTAATATAAATAGATTACATAGTAGTATCGTCCGTCGTTAGTGGTAGCCTGTCGATGAAGGTGGGTTTAGATGGAGATTAGATTGCAGGTAGTAACCTTTCCAATTATCGCTGGACCATACCTTCTTCTTCGACTCTGTGAACGCCTGCCTCTTACATTCTGTCCACAAAGCATCTAGCTCATCCAATGTTTAATACCGGGTCCATCCGTTTACTGTTCTCCTATGATATGAAAAAAATTGTGTTGAATGTTTCAATGCCAAAATTATCCATAAGGACTCGTTCTACAACAAATTATCGCCTTATTTTCATTATTAAATCTCCTCCAGCTGTTTTCTCTCCTCACATACCATGCCGAGCACTTCCTCTGTCGTCTTCCTTTCTGTCAATCGCACCTTCTCCGTTCTTTTCCACACCCACATCATCTCAAACGCCTGATCACTCTTCCTCAGCGTTCAGATTTCTGCGCCATAGGTGCACCGCGCCGCTGCCTCTACATAATGGCGTGCCACAAAATTTTTCATATTTTTCTTGGTGTCCCTGAAGAATCTTTATATAGTTAGTATTTTTAATCAGTACCTGAGTAGTTTTTACGGCGAAAGTAAGATGGATAGGGTCAGGAATGAGTGGGTCATGAGAGAAAAGTTGGATGCTCTCGTAATGGACATAATATATAAAAGGAGCGTGCTTCGTTGGATTTGACATGTCAAGAAAACGGGTGACAGTCGAATTACTAAACAAATATATGATAGTTGAGTGAAATGTTGTGAGAGAAAGGGGTAGGTTTTGAAAGTCAGTAGTAAATGTATGCACGTGGTAAATGGACGAGATTCTAAAGTGAAGGAATATTAGGAGAAATGTTAAGAATGTAAGAGCATGTATGAACAATGAAGCAGTGAATGCAATATAAGTGAAAGAGGTATGCGAGGATCGTGCATTATTAAGAATTTTTTTAATTAAGCCATTTTCTAAGGCCTTACAGCAATAACTTAAGTCTTAGGCATTTTCTCTTCCTAAAGGGAATGGCGTGATGGGCATCTATGTATTTTTGAATATTAATTTTTCTCTGTCGAGTCATCGTTAAAATAGATTACGATCCCGGGGTCATATGGTCATATCTGCCTCGAATTAGTGGAACTTGAGGTTGTACTCAGCGAAGCGGAAGAAGGAACATTCGAGGTCGGAGCCGAGTTCACCGATGACCCAGTCTCCGAGGAATATAATCCGTGGGGTGTGGGTAGGCGTACGGCAGTGGGCGAGTCCGAACGCTTGGTAAGCTCCGCTGCTCTGGTCTCCAAAATTTAAACGCAAGTAAACTCGTTAACGGGACGGCCGCGCACCTCGAGGTCAAAACCAGAGACCGTTCGGACGTACCCATTTTAATTAATACGGGCGCATTTTTGGCCGTTGTGTTCCCGCGCAATTGGACTAAATTGTCGTTAAAAATATCGCGGAGCCGTCACTTAAATTTAACCCTTCTCCCCGTTCACGAACGTGTTTCGGTCTCATCCTTGAGCTTTTTTTTATATTTTGTTGATTCCTCGGATTTTGAAATTTGTCGGAAATCGCGTGAGGGCGAAACGAGTCTCCATTCTCCGTCCTTTCTGTGACGCTCCCGCATGTGTCTTATCTCCCTCTCTCACTTTTCATCGTTATGTTTTGCTTCAATTAAATTTGCTTGAGCTACACGTTACCGATTAGTGCTCTCTTTTACGTGTAAATAGTACTAGGGGACATCAACTTTAGTTGCTCGTATCTTCGGTGATTTAATCTTATATTTAAGCTACTTTCATACCTATAGCTTTTCATGTATCAGTCCATCGCTTTCTTCCTATCTTTTACTCTATTGATTTGTGCTTTTGAGCGTAGACCTAATTTATATTTTATACCGTACGATAACGATTTCCTGATAATCAGAATAGACGACCATAAATTGGTTCCTGACGTTTGACCCGTAAGGGCATTTTTGGTTAAGGTGGACGGAAATAACCTATTTTAATGAAAAGGTCTCGCTCTTGAATTGACTCTTCATTTATCTGAAATGCTAGGGAGAAAATTGACGAGTGGTTTTGTTATTAATTTAAAGAATGAGGTTCAGCGTTATGACAAGATCTTCTTCCATGGTCCATTGGATTATGTAAATAGTTAATCAATTGTTAAATAAAATTGTAATGGTCCTGATCAATTAAATTTACTTGGTTAATTGAAATAATACTTCAGAATATACCATGACTAGTATTTAACATTTAAAAACCTGGTTCTTGTTTATGTCGTCGTTTTCACGGGCTTAAACTTTTTATTTTAGATTAAAAAATGAATTCCGGTGGTAGAGCTAGTAAAATGTGCATAGTTACTTATTTGATGTTTTTACTACCCCGCCTTTCATCATGCTTTCTTCCTCACTCAAATCCATTTGGAATGTTGTCTCTTAAATCTGACTCAATTTTACAGCATCATCCATTTTTGAAGTGCCCCTCCACCTTAATTCTTGATCCCTATTTTTTATGGTATGATGAGGAATGATTTTTCCTCTGTGGAATATCGCACTTTGTACACATTCGGGTGACTCCGTAAAGGTAACTACCGTGGCTAGTCCCGGTATCCTCAAAATTAAAATCTTTACGCCAAATTTTTTTTTTTTTTTTTTTTTTTTAATGCTTAGTGGTGTTCAAAAAGTCGTTTGATGAGCGGCCAACTTTTTTCTATTGTCTGAAAAGCATCATGTCATACACAAATATGTGTGCATAGTTTTTTTGTACCCATATACGAGCCCATGATTGTGGTTGTAAAACTTTAAACATCAAGAGAAACTTGATGGTATTTTTTAATATAATTTCTGAGTCTCCATTTCTCCCGTATCATTACCACAGTTTTGAACCAGGTGATGGCATTGAAACCAAACTCTAATTGTTAATAATTATGCGTAGTTTTTATGAGGTTATATCCTCTCCGCTTTAATAGCTTGAATATTTATGGCGTCCACCATCCTTACAATCATGTGGAATGTAACTAATGCCCCCACATTGAAATGGGATTATAAGACTTCGTAAGGCTTCATACTAAGTAATTTCTTCACTTGCTGAGCAAAGTCGTCTTAAATTCGAAGATAGTGGTTAGGTTTTGGGATCAACTGCAACATTTTTCCTGAGGAGTAGAATTATGAACGCCGAGCGGAGCACTGGTAAATTATCAGAAACGATGGGTAATATTCATTCCCTCAGAAGTATTCATTAGCATACTTGTTGTGCTTTGAGTAAAGGGATATTATTAATTGATATTCAACCGCCTTTTATTATCCAGGAGGATTTTTATGCTATACTTTTGCCGTTGAAGTAGTATCATAGTTAATTAGGTGGTGATTTTTTACTGTTGTGAAATTTGGCTACTGATTGATGCTTTGCAGTTTTTTTGTGGGGCGTTTAATACTTCTTGCCATTCAATTGCATCCTTTGTTTGGAGACCCGGGCCGTTGTAGTGAAGTGAAGGGTCTACTTAGAGTTAGATGATGTACGAAGAGGATCGTCTCGGAAGAATGTTTTCTAATTATGCATTTCGGTGCATAATTTCTCTCGCCCCGTGCTACAGTGTGGAAACTAGAGAGGGAAATGTGTGGCCCCTTCAATTTTGAGATGGGAGGCCACGTGCAAACCTCGTTCGCGTCGCCGAGGAACGCCTTCCCATACTCCCCGTTCCTAGTCCCAATCACACGCCGTAAGGGACGAAACTAATCACCTAGTCTCGCGGATCATTCCGCATATCTCATGTGTATAGAGCAACACCTCTCTCAACCCACCTTCTCCCACCCCACCTCCCACCCCCTTGTCTGCCTCCCCCGTCGTACCCACTCCCTACGTCTTTGCAGGAGGTTTGCCAACTCCTGGAACACTATTCTGCCCCTCTATCATTCATTAAAATATGCAATTCCTACAGATAATTAAGTAAAACTTAAATTACTTCCACGGTTTCAATATTACGACATCGCATGCAGTCCATGCATGTGTAGATGATAACATAATAATATTGAAGTCTGGGAAGCAATTAAAGTTTTATTTATTTATTTGTAGAAAATAGCAAATCATTATTAAATCTTAATTCTGAAATTTCGCATATTATCGCCGGAATTTATGAATTCTTTCTCTCACGTGCAAAAACATACTAGCGAAATGTGTCGTAAGGTTTAGTGAGCAAAAATGGCAATTCTGCAAGTTGTATTTTACCATTTGCGTGAGTGCATTTTTATTTAGAAAACGGCTGCTTTCATTGGAATCTTGGAGGCAATGGAATTTGTTACCGCGGTGGGGATGGACACATATTAGGCGCGGATGTTCTCTCAAAAGGGTCTTAACGAGTCAGAGAATATCGGTATATGGGCCTAATTCAGGAAGAACTCGTCCCCGGTATGACATGATCGGGATACCACAGCCTCGACTTTTAAATAGCATTATTTGAATTTATCGAGCTTTCCAATTCATAATACCGTATTTTTCGATATTCGTTAGTTAGGAGGTCTTCCTAAATGGGGAACCTTAATAGTTGATTCCGTGAAAAGCCGTTCCAAGAGTAAGTAGTTCCGTGAGATCCCAGACGAATGTGCTGAAAGCACGATTATCGCTACCGTTGACTGTGTATTCTCAATAAACAAGCAGCATGAATTCTATAGTTGAATCGCAAACTCTCCCTTCCAAGATATAGTTCAGTTGTAATTGTGAATTCAAATTGAGCCGTTTGCCATTATGTGCCAATCATTAAATCCATGAAATGTTCAGATACATTTGTATGATCTTTGATAGTAATAGCAAACAACATGTGAACAAAAATTATCAATCGTACCAAATGATCTTATAGTGGAAAGAATACGATATACATTTTTATTTAAACTAAATGCGGAAGGAAAAACGCCTCATTTCGGGGGATGTCAAAAATTAATTCTCGATTCCGGGAAAACTGGCGACCCTATTTCGTAATGGCACATCAAACCCGCCGACTAATGTGCCCCTATGACGTCTCTGCTTCCCCGCCTCCTCACCAGTTGACATTTCAATCTTGCCGGGTAAGTAAGAGCACTCACTGACTTTGTTGACCTCCTTTTTGCCTCGTACCCTTAGGCACGTCTGTGAAATCCTAGTTTAAATGTTGTTCGTTCATTGTTTCTGTTTCGTTAACCGTTTCCATTTTCGTACCAGTTGAGATATTTATACTTGAAAACGTTTAAATGCCCATTAGAAAAGTAGACTAGGGAAGGGAAGAATGGAGAATGTGCGGTGGATGGAACGGAAGACAATCGAGGAAGTGCTTGGTGTGGTTGGTGAGGAGAGGAAACATCTGGATGAGATCAGGGGTAAATAGGGTAGGTGGCTGAATGAGGTAATGAGAGCGATTGGATGCTTGAGGTCGTGGTAGAGAGAAGAATTTTGGGCAAGCGGGGTAGGGGAAGTAAGAGAACCAGTTTTATGGACGGGGGAAAGAGAAGTGGGACGTGCGCTGAGATGAAGAAAGAAATAATACAGCTACATAGATAGGGTCTTGCAAGTATAAATATCTACAGGGCTTTTGCTGACTTTCTTTAAATCCTATCTTCAACCGGTATATTATTTAGCGTTCATTCAGCGCGTAGCATTCTTTCCACCAATCGTTTTTGCTGAAAACAAAATGTCTTCCTTCGAACCCACCCGAGTGTCTACTTCTACGAAGGATTTTTTTTGTTTTATGTTTTTATGGTACTGTATTAAGTTTTTTTTGTATTGTGGAAGAACATGACTAACGGTGAAGACGAGGACTCATTTTCGAGGAGAAGGTAATTGATAAGGGGGCTCAATTTATAATACCCAGAGAGACGTAAAGAATGGATTGGCGAAAAGTCCTCTGTGTAGCCTGGCGCTGTGTGGGTCGGGAATTTGGTTGCTGTGGAAAGAGGATGTGCGTAGACTGGAAATATTTTATATGAAGGTTTGGAGAAGATTGGAGGGGGTGAGATTCGTTGCGAGGGAGATAATGAGGAGGTATTGGATATGGTTGCAGAGGAGAGGAACTTGGTGATAGTAATGTTTGTATAATTAAGTCAGTATAATTATGTGATATTAATTATAAATTTTTGTTTGTGTGTTAGTTGATTTTTCAATATTATTTTGAAATACGTTTTTTCCGTGAGAGGGGAGAGGTACGCTTTCAATAGGATGTGATGCTTCGCTTAAACAAGGGTGACGGAACTCTAGTTATTTCTTTTACTCTTGAATGCGAGCTAGAGGAATTGGAATGTTTTCCTATCCATTGTTTTTAGGTAGTTTGGTGTTTCTCAATTCCGTTAAAATAATTTTTTGGTCCTAGGTGAGTGTTCTTTTGCCCTTTATGCACTGCTCCTAATCCCCTGACATTTAATAATAATCAGTTAAAGGAAAAAAAATTAAATTGGGCACCGTGGAAACTGGAATTGAAATTTTAGATGAGGCCAAAGCGAAGCCGGGTATAGGAAATTGCCCGGAGCGGCAGCAGGAGTTCAAGAAGCTCTGAGACTTCCAGCCCGGCACTAGATTTAAGACCTCGAAGCAGCGGTGGACTGATTTTACTCACATTTGTAGACATTTTGTTTGTAATGAATTGGGGGAATACGTGGATTAATTTGCCAAAGTAGGGTTTTTTCATTCCAATAGCTCTCAAGTGTAGTTTCTGTTCACAAGGGTTAATAAACCTACTTAGCGGGCTTTATCTGAATATAAGCTACGAACACGACACCTGCTGTAATGGCTTTCTTATTCATTCCTTCATTACGATAATTATCTTAAGTAATAGCTACAGTTTGCATTTGGAGTTAGGTTACTTTATTTTGTCTGTGGCTGGAGCACTATGTTTTGTGTGCATCTCATACGCTGTCAACTGGAAGGAACATTTATTTAATAAATAGTGTGAATGGGTACTTCCGCCTTAAGTCGGTCCCTGGTTCCTGCCTTTGCTACCCTACCGTTCATTTCATTTAGGCAATAAATGCTGTATGCCACTCTTATCTTCTATGCAATTTAGCTCGTGGAAATAATGTTGGTTTGTAGGATCAAATAGTGAAAATTCGAGTCTTTGAATATTATATCTAGTATTATTATCAACTAGTATCACAGTAAATGTGCTTGAAAAATGCGTGTAAAAAGTTTTGAGGAGGTAAATCGTTACTTTTCCGTTCCACTGTATTTTTCAGTATTTATAATGTGGGCCAACATGCTTATTATCAAGAGTTATCCACTCGCTGCTTTTAGACTTGAACCTGCTGTCTCCATAATGCGTTATCAGTATCAAGCTCGGAATCCTTTGAAGCGTATTTTTTGGTATACTGGATTTAACTCATCAGTAGTGTTTCAAGCGGAGCTCTTAATTTCATGGATTTTTTCCGATTCAGCTCAAGCTTGCTTTGCTGATTCCCCATTCCCCGTCACCGATTCAGATAAAAGCGATATGCAAGCACAGGCACTACATCGACAATTATATTAGTTGAATACTCCGCCAGTTTTTGTAGTCGTGTTGCATCTCATTTTTGTATTTCTTGAGTTCTCCAAATGATGGCTATTTTCTTTTACTTTCACTCTATGAAGATTTAGTGGGGCAGAAAATGGTTCCGCACCTGTTCTTATTTTTATCTTTCCGTTTTCCCGATGCATTGGAGTGTCTAAATTACCTAATATAAACCATCCTCTCCAAATCTTGTGTTTCAAGGTTCATTCATACACATCCGAAGCTTGCATTAGTACTTATTATATTATCTCTCGTCTTTGATCGAAGGAATCTCTTTGAAATGGGATTATAAAAACTTTTTAAATCCCCTCGTTACACGGGGTGGCATCGGTTATTCGCAACTTGTACGCGGGAAAGGTGAAGCTGCTCGGTAATCATTTCAAGTATTCGCAGTCTTATTTGCTGTGTTTTACGTCGAGAAGAACTTTAGGCAAATTTCATTTCCCGGGAGAGAGAGATAAAGGTCTGTTTTTCTTTTTGGCTTTCTTTCCTTCTCTCTTCCGCTCCTCCGCGCATTTCCGTTTTTAGTGTTATTCTCATTCCGGGCACTCTCTCCTCGCTTTATATGAACTCCTATGACTCGGGGTTTCCTTTCTCCTTAACCTCGCTTCACTTTTATTGCTTAACGCACACTGTTTGCTGACTCTTCCTCGCGTCCCTTCCAAACATCTCGTATCTCTTGATGTTCTTCTTCCAGTCTCCTCCCACGTCATTCTTTTTGTGGGCCAGCCTTTAGAACCTACTCGCTCCATCTTTTTATTTCATTTCTCCATTAGCATTTCAACGAGCTATCATTATTTTTTTGCGTGTGCGGAACATCCATTTTGATATAGGTATGATTTTTGGGCTCGCTCAGCCTTTCTAGCGTTTCTGTATCAGGGGGGTATTAAGTCATGCGAAAATGTTAAAGGTTACAAAACTGTGATGGATCAGTGAAAGCGTTTGTGAATAATTTAATCTTTTTAGTTTATTTTGAAATGTGAAAGAATTATTTAGTAGAAATTAAATTTTGGCAATATTTTGTGTTACTCTCGTTAAATGGACGGTCCATGCTTAAAACATTTTTTTCTCCTAACAATACCCAATGTTAAATTTTGTCGAATTTATCAACACTTTACTTGTAACAAGGAACGTGAATGGTATATTTCGGATCAGCAATTGCTTCAAATGGAAATTCCGTGTCTGTATTCGTACGAAAGCAGTGTTGTGTGTATTACCATTTCACGGTAGTGTGAGCGATTCCGAGGCGGGGAATTTTCACTATCCGAGGTCCGTAGTACTGGCATGCAGTTGCATTCGACGTTCAGTAGTAGTTTGAATTATGGAAGAGGGCCTCGCAAAGGAAGGCTAGCAAATCCCATTCAGCTAAGGTAAACGCCCGTGCGCGAAAAAAGCTGCATTGCTCCTAGAATTCGATATTAAAAGGTAACAGTGTTGTGCCAAGTCCTATGGACTAGGAGACTCCTAACACCTTGTGGGAATGTTCGTAGGAGTTGGATTTCACAGCAGCATATGAGGATAATTTAGAAATCATCCGGAATGGAATCGAATGTCATGTTAATAGCCATGAGAGCTGTTTCCCCTTCTAAGAAAATATGGTATATCCTTCTTAATAGGAATCTTTCAAGACCTTTACATAAAGTAAGTCACTCATTTTAATGAAATAAGTTGTTCAATTGATTAATACTTGGTTTCTACAATGTAGCATGTGTATGTAGAATCTACATATACATGCATATGTGGTGTATTGTTGCACTTGCGAAAGTTGTTGCAAGGTATTGTTGAGGTATCGTGGAAATATTTTATAGTACCCGTGTGGATTTTTATTTCCATCAAAATGGTTTATATAATTTTTTACTACGGGAAAATATTGCCAAAATGAATACTTTCTTAATTTTAAACAAATTAATTCCATTAAGTACGTCCTGCGATCTCCGTTGGAAAAATTGTGATTCTCTCAGGTGGTAATGCGAGCCGCTGCTTTTTGTGCAGAATGATTAAATATACATCGAAGTGAGATTTATATAGGATATTGGCGTAGGATAACTGCAGTTTTTAATAACTACTCTTATAATGGAGCAATTTAAAGCTAGAAAATTGCGAGTTAATGCGCTAGACATGTTTTTTTTAAATATATGGTCGCACGATTTAGAGCCAACAACAGTGTGCATAACTTATTTCGCACAGTGCATCCATAGGCCAGACTTAATTGACGAAATAAGTGAAGCTGTGAAAAGCGTAGGTTAAAGAATTGTTTTATTCCATATTCATATTATTCATGACTACAATCCCAAGCGTAAAACCTCTCTTGTCATCCTAATTTTATACTCCCTCACATCCTTTTTCACACCCCCTGCCAAATACCCTCGCGGCGACTCTCAGGGCAATATGCAGGTGTTGATGCAGTCGGCAATCAATCCATCTCTAATGTGCTCTTGTGGTGAGCACTCAGCTCCCCCTAGCTCCGTCCGTGCAGCGCTGGTAGAGATCCATCTTGGAACCTATTACAGCGCCCACGGAAGAAATTTGCATACGGAATGTAATTTTCTGCGGGAAACAGCTGGCGAGATGGTCATTAGTAGCAGTCTATTAGAACCACCGGCTTATAATCTGATGACCAGTGTACGTGTAACTTCATGTTAAGTAGCATCGGGTTTTCTCGTGAGTAGATCCTGTGATAATAACTTTCGAATATTCCTCGGTGCGGCCTCGGTTGTGTTATTCATGTTAATTCTTCTTGATGTTCTAAGAAATTCGCAATGGTAAATTTTATGATGATTTGCATGAGTGCAAAATGAGGTATTTGTGAATGTTTCTGGCGACTAACTATCATTGCGTTTACTACCGTCTTTGTAATTAAAATCAGAAAATGAAAATTCTGGGTTGTGTTCACAATATCTCATTTTTTTACCATATTATGTCCATTATTTTCCCGTATTGCAAGTTTTTCATTATCCTAGAAAGAGCTTGACCTCATTGTGCACATTCATAATTACTATGGAATTTATTCTAATAATAATATCCTGTTGTCCTTCTCCCTATTCAGAGTTTTACCCCTGTCACCTAGCGTGAAGCTACAAATCATCCGCTTTCTTTGTTGGTGCTTTCTATTAATGCCTGCCGGTAAAGGAGTCAGCTCTTCACAACATAGGTGGCGTGTCTGCGTCGATGTGTGTGATGTAGTCCCAAATAGAGAGCATAAGCGTGGACAGTCAGGCTAGACACGTTCGTTTGTTGGGAGAGCTTGTATTTTATTCGACGCTCTCTTTATCTTTAAACGTTCGTTCCCTTTACCTCAATCCATCTATCATTTCCCACTGCCAATTGAAGTTGAGAGAATTTTTAACGGTTTTTTTCGGCGAAATTATTTGGCTCCATCCATCCGACAATTACTTCTAAAAAAGCATCGCCTTCAGTATTTCGAGCAATCATGTGAGATCCAATCATTGGTCAACTCAATTGTTTTGAAATGTATCAAGTGAGCTTCATAATTTTAAAGTAGTAAATTAAATCACCTTCATGCCTAAACTGTTTTTTCTTTCAGTGATCGTACCTAATTTCGTATTAATATGTTATTTGACATAATTTTAATTTGCATTAGGGGCCTTGAAAAGTTCCTGGAAAATGATTCTGTGATTAAGTTGGATTATTCATGAAAAGAGGGGAAATTTTTTTGCTGAGCAAAAATGCTCATGATAAGGGAATAAATGATCTATGAGCCAAGAACCCCACTCCACACGGGGCAAAAACATTTGTAATTTAGTCATTACTTTCACTTTCCCTCGTTTACGAGATTACTCCATTTACTCGCCGTTCTCTGTCCTTGCTGCTTTTAATAGCTGGTCGCACGTTTATAGCTCCAAAGCCAGTTATGAGATAAGTTTTTTTTAAGGTCAAAGTCTCGTTTAATTTTTACCATATTCTTTTTTCTTTCCACTTTGAAATTGTAGTAACGTCTATTATCTATGCACCACGTTGTTTTTTTATCTTTACACCATGGCTTTTCCCTGGAGAAACCGGAATATTGTGGCATTTTTGATTCGACGCTATAATCCGCTTAACCTAGCGGAAAACTGATGGCTTAAGCCCTCATAAAAAGAGGTTAAACAAAATGGGTTTGTGATAAGTTTTACATTAAACGTGGCGTTGAAGGAAAATGAAATGTTGGTTTTTGGGGAAGGAGAATAGTTTGGAGGCGTTCAAGATGTGGGTGTGGAGAGGAGTGGAGAAAGATCCAAGTACAGAGAGAAAGACAAATAAGGAAGTACTAACCTCATACTTTGCTGCGAATAAGGAAGGTTGGGTTGGAACGACAAATGGTTGAGGAGATCTGAGTATGGATAGAGACAGAGTGTGGATTGATGGATAATTTAAGGTGATGGAATTTTGAAATATGCTTTGGAAATTACAATGCTCCAGAGCTATATTCTCTATAATTACTTTTCTTATTTCTGGAGTTACGAAGTAGATACGTTTGTGACGTGGATGTGTAGAAGAACAGGGAAAGGCCGAAGATGGATGAAAATGAAGTTTTCACTTTGGGAGTTAAAGAATGAAAGTTGCTGGAGATCAGGAGTGAGCTAGAATGGGCGAATAGAACATGTGCACAATTATAGGTGAGGGAATGTTGGAGACTGCTACTGAAGGTAGAAATGTAGAATGCCAAGAAAGCGGGAAGTATGTGAAGAAGGATGCATGATGGAGGATGTTCCAAACTTCCAAGGCCTGTTGGACGTGTTGAAGGGAGGTTGGAAATATTCTGAGATGAAGAAATAAACGGAAAGTTTAAAGCTATGTTAGGAGAGTAGAAATGATCCACTAGAAAGCTACGCTAAATGATGTAATACGTAGTTTGGTTTGAGGGGGAGACAAATGAGGAAGTGGGGAATATCGTAGCGGGGAATGAAGGCAGATTGTATAAATTAGATGGCTACAGCAAGGGTGGCTCTAGGACGTACTTTGTGGTGGCGACATACCTATGAGGGTGATACTGGGAGAATGTTAGGTAAGCGGGGAGAGGGAAGGAGAAGACGGTGTGAAAGAAGGCGGAAGGTGTGAAGAATTTGAATGGAATTTAATTTTGTAAAATAGGTAGTTTTATGGGAGTTAAATGAAGGAAATATTTTTCTAGCATTTCCTTTATTGAGGCCTCTCCTAATTCCACTATGTCGGGAAAGTTATAGTCAGGGCTGTCCAATGACCTACAATTTATTTAAAACAATACTTATGTGAATGAATATCAATCTACTTTGATGTGGTTTCATTTTGTCCCATAACATTCATCGTGAGTAGGGTTTAAATGGGGATCCCTCAGTTCCTACTTTGCTCGAGTAAAATATTTTTCTCTTCCTCTTTCCTCATTTCCTCCTTATCTGTTTCCATTCTCTCTTCCAATGGGCGTCTTTTTCGCCCTTCCCCCCTCTACTCAGTGGGTATGTGTATGCAAAGGGTACCGCGCCGCCGCGGGAACTTGACACAGCTTTTCCCCCTTCGCGTCGACGCCCATAAATATGTACGGGTTTGAAGGCGAGCCGCGATCGACTGAGGGGAGCCGACACTCCCGCCGCCGACCGCCTCCGGCAATTGCCGCCCCCACCGCCGCACCCTCCACCCCTGTTTTCTCGTCCCCTCTCAATGTCACACCCTCCTCATTCAGCCGCGTCCGCCGCGTGGAGGGTGTGAAATTCTAGGTGACGTTAATTTCCGAGCCCCGCTTACTTACACCGCCCTCCACGGGACTTTCAAAATATGCCGACCGCACCACGCATCCACCCGGCATCCTGGAGAGGTCGACCTGTTCAACTCTGTGTTGCCAGAGGGTGCAGCAATTCGATGGCTGTGGTTATTAATTTCCAGGGGTTTATGCATTGACGCAGTTACGAACTTACCAAGGTTGAAATATTTCGGTTCTAAATTGGCCGCTGAAAATTATGTCGAAGTAATAAAATACCACACATCTGTGTTTTTAAAGAATTTTATTTTTAATATGAACATGGGTTTGTACAAAAAGCAACAGATTCTTGAAGCTCACGGTAAAAATGTATTGTTGGCGATGTTCACGGCCGGATAGGCTTAATATGTGAGGTGTATGGGGTTAGCGTACTAGAAAGTGTTTTATATTTCTGTAATTCAAGGCTTTCAGCTTGCTCATTTGTGTTTATACATAGCATTAATTATCGCAGGTTGTCTACCAATATTGGTAGGTTCTGTAGGAGCTCCAACCTAGCTCCCCACCTTCCAGCAACATCGCTTCATTTTAATCCACTCCTGTCACCAATCACAGTGCATGTCCTTAACTGTCCACATCTTAAACTCTTCCTATCTAAAGATCTATCCTTCCTTCCTATCTACCTTCCACTCACGGTGCCCTTAATCCATGTTAATGTACTACCTCATCCCCTCTGGCCCAATATGCTCCTTCCTCACTCTCTTTAGGAGTGTGTTATCTTTCTTTTCACCCTTTAACGACTCCTGCATACTTCGATTCTCCTCCATTAACCCTCATTCTTTCTCCACCATATTTGGCTCTTCCTCGTTCATCTCTCACCAAGCCCACCGACTCTATTCTTTTCTCTACCCAAATTTTGGAAGCCTCCTATCTATACTCATCCTCTATCCTCATGTTCCAAGTTTTGTAACCGCACAGTGCTTTCCTCCACGTGAGAGTCTTCATCAATCTTTCCTTCTATTGTTAACTTTGAGTACAACTCGTCATCTCTCCTGTCAGTAAGTCCTTCGGGTAGAACTATTCTTCTCTTTAGACCTATGCTGCCAAAGCCTGTTCCCTCCTAGATATTTGAATTGCTCCACCTGATCTAATTTATGCCCACTCACCTTCATGTTTAACCTCACACCGTGCTTCCAGAGAATTCCATGACTTTCGGTTTCCCATGGTTAGTATTCATCTTCATCCTCTCACCTTGATCTTGCTGCTCGGTAGTCAATGACACCGGTTCTCTCTATTGAGTTGCTTGAATTGTAAAAAATTGTTACTATTAGAGGTGCTTTACAAATGGGTTTAGATGGAATAAAATTTACCTATCCTAATCATTTACAGTCGGAGAGCCTTATCTAGTTACACGACTCCATTCTGGATCTTATCATATATCCTACCAATCTTTATCCTGTTGGGTTATTATTTTTTATAATAATTATAGACTATCAGTGATTTTAAAAAAATTGTCTTAGCTCATTGAGTTAAGACAAAACTATCACTATTGGATATTTTGTACCTCCTGATTGGTTGGATTTTGGGCAGTCCTTTCCCTAACTTCCGCATTTTTGGGACATATTTTCCCTTGACCTCATGTTACTTGCTCGCCGTCAGGTCCTGAGTACCTCATACTCTGTTTCTCTCCTTATGTCGTCCAAAATTCTTATCCTCCTCCTTCTCCCTCTTTCCCGCTTCCCCAGCATTCTTTCCTCAATAGCTCTATTCAACATGCCCTTGCCTCTTAAAAAATCTTCCAACCATCAATTCTTCTTGCAATTGGCTCATTATTATCATTAAGTTAATCTACAGGCCAAGGTAGATTTACAAGAAAGAGGGTAAAAATCCTCTAGATGTTTATATGTGCGGGGCCCTACCTACCTTTCTTTACCTCAGCGTAAGTCTTATCCTTCTCCTTTTCATCATAAACCTACTCTCTTTCTTCCCCTTCACTGCATACCCGAAATCCTCTTCTATCACGCCGTTCAGCAAACATTCACCCCTCATTACCTTCCTAGTGAACAAAGCATTGAGGGTTAAAAGAGGGTCTTATCCACATGGTCCTCCCCTTCGCCTCCGGGTTGAAGAGATGTGACGAGAAATTAAAACAAAATTGGGAGCACCAGACTGGCGGGATATTCAAACGTCGGTGGCGTAACCGCATTTTCCCATGGCGCGTCCTGTTATTCGGGATTGGCCACCTAAAACCCCCAACTCGTCCCGTCGGATCCAGCCGTTAAAAGCGGGTTCTCTCACGTATCGCTAGCTCCCTCTCTGGTCTCTTGAGCATTTCTCTTTCCCGTACATTCTTGACGGGAGGAGCTTTTCACCCGCAGTGACATTCGGAAGGGATATTTCCGTGCTTGTTCGCAGTTTCCCGCCGCTGCTCGTTGTTGGGAGCAATTCGCAATGGCACGTTGGAGGATGGGAGAGTACGTACGTTAGGAAAATTCTTCCGCTACACACGCTCGGCGGTGTGGAAAATGGCCGGTTTGATTCGATTTCCATCGTCATAGTTTCTAGCGTATCGTGCGCTAATGATGTTATCCTTGATCAATCATTCATGAAGTAGTGGTATTTCGGGGAAGATGTGTGTTACTAAATGAGGAAGACGTGACCATTGAGAAAAATGTTTTTTTCCGAATATTTCATATTAGTCGATTCAAATTTCCTGAATTTCTAAATTTAGCTGTCGAGCAATACATGGAGATCATCCAGAATGTGGTTATTTTTTATGTACTGTTGCACGAATTGCTGCTTTGTTCCTAGATTAATCAGAATATGAAAAATCATAATTCAACCGAAAATACTTTGTGAATTGCTTATCATGTTTATGAAAAGAGTAAACTTTTCCTCCGGCATTGAAAAGCAAGTTATTATTCCTGACGATGCTGCCTGCAATGGCATTGAAAGCTCGAGACCAACAGACAAAGGCGCAGCAGAATCCGGAACCTCTTACTTATAATACACATCGCTGCAAAAATCTACGATCCAAAATGGTATGTCATATGTGGTTGAATGACATAGAGGATTGATATAAAGGATAACCCTTCTATTTATTGGAGCTATTCTACCCAAGCACTTGGCATTTTTTGCCATATTATTTTTACAATTCGGCAATTTAATAGAAAAAGCTGGGGATAATAGGTGTGGATAGGAAGCTGCTATTGGAAATTTTAGGATGCAGAGTACGTAACTGGAGCGGTTAATGAGAATCATTGGGTTGCTGAATACAGTCGGAGAGGTTAAGCATGGTGGGGTAAGTGTGATGACGGGAGAGATAGAGCCGACTTTCTGGGAGAACTGATGACGTGAATGAAGTATATCGGACTTTTGATGCCGATAGTATGATGAAGTAAGTGCTTGCGGTAATTGAAAAGAAGACAGCAGTACTTCAACACCCATTCATACGTGCCTAGTAATATCCATTGAAAGTATTCATCAATTTGATATTTTCCTACCATCTTGAAACCAAGTGCGTTGCATTGAAATGCTAGCAGTTAAAGTGTCTCAATGCTGCCATTTGTCTCTGTGTATCGTGAGCAATTCATACTTCGACTCGCGTCAGTGCTAATGTGGGTTCTATGCATTGAGTAACTGTAAAATGGACTCAATAGCATTTTAGACCAGCCGCAATCCCTTAAACGTCCTCGTACTTACTTTGATCTCGAAATGTTTTCCGCGCCCGCTTTTCTATTTATAGTGTCCCAGTGTTCCTCTCGCACACTTGAAAGCTTTTCCAGCCCAAAAGACGTCTGGTTTCGGTCTTTTGGCGTCTTCGCCAAGTCTGCGCATTAGATTTCGCGGCATCAGATGGCCGGATTTCTCAGCTACTCGTCTCCATTCTCGTACACCGCCTTCCATTCATTCGCTTTTCTTGTGTGCTGGCTTCACTTTCGCCATCCCTTTGTAATTCCATCTGCGGTCGCCTGGCTTCCTCTTCTGTGCATTAACAGTTTGCGCACGTTATTGTTACTCATGTGTTCGCGGTGGCAAAAAATGATCCCTTGCCGCTGTTCTCTCTCTCTCGCTCTTGCCGCTGGAGCCTCAACCGAGTTAATATTTGCCCGCACATCCGTCAAAAGCCGTCAAAGGGCTCAGTCCCGCCCGTATCTCCGTTTATCAACATCCATTTTTCCCCTTTTAGACCTTTCGAACTCGCTAGGCTTCGTGAAATCTGTCTGTTGAAATGTGTGGGAGGCATTTGGAAATGCCTCGGGCAGTAGATTTCTTTTCTGCCTGCAAAAAAATAAAATATCATTCTGTGTTGGACGGTGAAGGAATAGATTTCATCCCTACTCTAGCCTTTGCTTCTGTGTTGCTGCGGAGCTCTTTTTCTAAGGCTCCGTTTGATCACACCCAAGAATTTCCCTTTGTTATACCGTAAAAGTTGCGGAGTTGATGGGAGAGACTTCATCAAATGTAAGATATTCTCGTTAAATGGATAAAAGAGTTATTGGCGTGTTAGTTTTTTTCGGAATTTTATTGAGATTTCTCTATCGACGATTTTTTGTATCATATTCGTTAAAAAATATTTGGTGTAAATAAAACGGATGTTTGATTTTCAGAAAAAGGACGGATGAGATCAGAAACAAGGAAGTGTAGAGGGTAATAGAATAGGATAAAACTATATGGAGCACTGTCAGGAATATCAGTCCACACTTTGAGACATCAAATTTGTGGAGTAATGTGAAGGAACATTGTGAAGCAGAAGTCCCATAAGGAAGACTGGGAAAAACACTAAGTCCAGCTGAGATGGTACACGGGATGTGGAATTTTATTTTACCTGAGGTAATTTACGATAGCTATTATGTTGCGAAAGTGATAGATAACACGGTAAATTTGTCGCTGAATGCAGTTAGTTTAAACAGTCAGATTAATGAAGCATCGTGATAATGGGCTGTAATCCACGATGAATGGGTCATGATGCTTAAATTTTTGTGCCATTCATCTGCAGTAAAATTTAGACTATGTGTCCCGTGACCTTTTGTACCTTTTGAAATCTAATTTTCTCTTCCTGGAAATGCGGCATTTATTGACAATATAATAGTGGCCGTAAACTACAACCTAAAACAGAGATATGATACCGATAGGATACACGCTGTATGTAGGCCGTCGTTTCGATTTTTTGTTTGGGGAGTGGTCGTAAGGAAGTTCTCGGAAAGAAAGGGAGGGATGTTAGCTTCCAACTGTTTGCTAAGGGAAAACCTTTCCTCGTCAGATTTGAATTTTGTGTGCCATAATTTTTTTAATGGATTCCCTGAAGGAGAATACGTTAATAGAAATTTTTCACTCGCATTTTTTTCTACAGCAAAAATTCATCATCAAATTCATCATCATCAGCTTCATTTTCTCTTCCATCTTTCCGTATTTAAAAATGATGCCCCCAAAGTTTAAATTAAACACATCAGTTGCTCCAAGCTGTTTTGATAAGATTGTGTATGCTTACATATCAGTAGTACGCCTCATCTGCTGCGCTGAAATTATTGATTGAACTTTTGCCCTTTTCCATTATTGAAACTGATCCTGCGTGGCGAATGCTAGTGTTAGCGAGTGCTCCCGACTTATCGGGTAAATGTTTCATGCCTCGCTATAAGTCTCACGATCTTTGAACGATAGCACGTTTAAGATCGGTCTTTCACGGGTACAAGCAACAAAGGCAAATAATCATAAGTATTTCTCCTGATAATGGGGCATTTATGTCATACTGTTTATAAAAACATTAAGAATGGTCCTTATCATGATGAGATTAATGAATTGTCCTCATATCTAGATGTCAAAACTAACCTTTGAATGTTATTGTTTTGGTCACAATTTCATGTGCAAAAGATCACTTTCTACTCTAACCTCTTCCAAAAAAACATGATTTCTACGTTTTATATTCCCCATTTTTTCATCATATTCTTTTGGGAAAAGGCAAGTATGTCCAATTCTCTTAGAACTGTCATTATTTTTTTTTCTCACAAAGAGCCCTTGGAATTATTCACTGCTAAAATATATCTACATTGTGAAAGAAAATTTTGTTGGTGGATCGAATATTTTAACACCATATTTTCCATATAAATGTATTGATTATATTTATGGGTATGGATTTTTTCAAACACTTTTTCAAACTGATGTTCAGTCCTGCCGAAATACATAAGTTAATCTATTTTAGCTTATTTACGGGTAATAATTGGCGTAACAATTTAAAGGGATTTTGCACGTACAATATTCTATCCTATTTTAATAATTTTATTTGATTTCAGCATTTATTATTTTTTCAACTCGAAAGATTAAGTGGAAAACACAAAAGTGGGGTACATAAAATAAGCTGCAATTCATGTCCTCTGGACGGAGTTTTACCACGCATTTGAAAGAACACAAAAGTTGCCTGAGGAATGGAAATGACACCTGGCATGATTGCCAAACACATCCTGGAAACCGACCATGAATGCAACTTCACTCCGAAAAAACTGCGTGTAGAAGAAAAAGAAAAAAACTGGACGCTTTAGAACAACTTGAAATTATTCAAAATCCCTCAAAAGAAGCCTCCCTCCCCCACTTAGTCTTTCTCTTTTTCCTTCCTCCCTTCACCTCCCCGTGAATACTTCCGAACGTCCTCTTTTCCCTTCCTCTTGCCTCAAAATCTAAATATTCGTTGTTTATTACTCGAATCGTTTCATGACAATGATGTAAATACATTGAAACCGGTTGCATTTAAAAAAGTGATTTTTAAAATTGTAAAGCAGCAAGAATTCTTTCATTGACGACACACAATATAATCCCGTTTAAACACTTTTCCCGAATGTGGGTTATGTGCATCAGTTAAACGTTTTCCATATCGATTATATACAATTTATGATGGTTAGCCATTCAATATAGCGTATGTTTGGGCAGGGTTGTGCACATGCATATACCTATGTATTTGAATAATGAATTCAGTTACTTTTATTTCAATTATTTAAACTATTTTCATCCCCTTCTCTTACATATTAATAAAATTCAGCAAAATAAAAATTTTAATAATAAAAGAAATTTAATACGTGATGAGTAATAAACATTTGAGTCCACCTAAGCCCTAGGCTAACAAGTTGTGCTAATTTGTCATAAGAATACTTCCCTCACATAAAAGTCTCTCAAAATTAGGAAAAAAAAACAGTTACACGAACCAACATACCATTGCTGCGAGGTATAATATCTATTGCATATTTGACATCTAGTAATAATTTACAACAAAGAATCATTTTGCAGAGTATCCAATATTTTATAATTTTTTTCTTTTGAAATTAGAAGCCTTAAATAATACGGAAAGCATCAGCTAAGGTTTTTATGGAGTTAAACAAAGATAAACAACTGTATTCGGATTTCTGCAGTTTCTTTAGAAACACTGAGGCCGAAATGGAACAATTTTTAATGAAAGTAGGACTATTAATCCAAATATGTTTTAGGAATAATTTTGGGTTGGGAAGTGAATGAATGTTTGAATAAGAACCTTTACCTAGCTCAATCTGAATTTTAGTCGATGTATTTCTCTGCTCGAAAGTCTTCCGACTATATTATTCCACCGCTTTGGCCTGACCTTAAGATGCTTGGTGAATATTGAATAATATCCTGTGTGTTAGCCCAGCTACTACACGCGGACAACTGATCGAATTAGAATGAATTTCTCACGCTGCTGTTAATGATATTAGGCATTTGTCCATATTGTTCTCAGCCTACTTTGCGATGTTTTTCCTGTAAGTTTAATGTGTATTTTTAGTCCTCTGCCTCCCCAATGGCTGCGTACTCAGTAAACATCCCTACTTAAACTTCAATGTCCGCGAAACCATTGAATCCGAGTCCATCTCTCCGTGATTTGACGACTTCTTATGCCTCTTAATCCATCTTCACTTGAGATCCTGACTTACTGCTGAGAATCCTCCCTCGCGGATACGGGAAAAATATGAGCAAAGGGATATCCCCTCACGCTGCATGACTGACCCGGAGCCATGCGTCTTAGCTCTTAGCGAAGTCACCCTCCACTTCTTCAAATCCACGGTCTCGTGCGGAATGCGCTGTCGATTAAGGGCTCCCCCAAGAGTTACTCCTCGGGAGTCGGGGCCGTCTGCCGTCCCGGCACCGCTATCGGCTACTCGTTTGATGGACGACCCAATAATGGCTATCCGCGACCTCCTTGCTTACAAAGAGGAGGAGGAGATAGGGTGAACATGGTGAATTAAGAGAGGGAAAGGAGAGCGAGTTAAAGACGTAAGGAAAGTTTGAGAAGAGCACACGGAGAGTAAGTAGCCCGGAGTATATAAGTTTTGGTAATTTATGAATTCATCGGTAGATTTTGAGGCACAGTCTATATCATTCAATACCAGGTGATTGGTAGATTTTTGGACAGTTCTTATCCTAGCATCCCGATGTCTGGGACATTTTCTCAATTTCCCTCATGTAAAGATATTATATATATATATATATATATATATATATATATATATATATATATATATATATATATATATATATGGATTATCATCAGTAAATTGCTTGCCTTCTCACTATGTGCACGCTATTAAATTTCTCTCGAGTCCTAATACTTCCTGCCTACAGGTAGCAGTCTAGAAGTCATGCTTTTCTTCCTAATCTTCCGTATTTACCGGTCCATCCTCACCTCTTAACACCATCTTAAGGTGGCTGTAGTGGTAACCGTGGATCGAGAGTGCAAATTTTAATAAATTTTTAAGTAATAAAATAAAGAACTCTTGGACCACACATGTTTATGCGTTGAAACTCACCGTGCAGGCAGATGGAAATGGTAAAGCATTTAATTTTTTTCCTTAATTAATGGATGTTTTGACTAGAGTTCTCGCCGCGGTATTAGAAATTTAGACGAAATTATATTTAATGTTTTTTTCGAATATTTAAATCGATGTGACCCCTTGATATTTGTTAACAGCAATTATAATAATAAGAAATGTATTATTTCGCGTTTAGATGTAAATCAGTTCATGTGCAATAGAGTTATTACGAAATATGTCTTGAATAAGTAGGCAACGTGTTAAAATAGCATTGAATTAGCAAAAACTTAATCGGTTTAATGCTTTTTTTACTTTTATCTATAGATATCACTAATGAGTATACTTACGCGAAGTTTCGCACAAATCTGTACATAAACAAACATCGCTCCAAACACCTTAATCGTTCCCTCTCTGCACGTCCCCATCCGATTTCGCCGCCTTTTTTTGTCTCCGCCACCTATCTCCTTTCCTCACGTACCATATCCTAGACTTACGCTTAGCTTTTCCTAGTCCTCCTAGTGCTAGCTTTTACCCTCTCCATTCTTCTCCACACTCACATCTCAAAGGCCATGAAGCCTGCGCAAAATCCCCTGTTTCGTGTGGAAATGTGGGGCGTATCGAGGGAAGTCAAAATCGGCACATTGGTGGAGGAGAGAGCCCGGGAAGGGGTGGTGGATCCGGAACCGTTTGTGGAACCGGAGAAGGGATCAGTGAAAATATCGCGCCTATTCGGCCCATCCATGGAGAAAATTGGTGCCGAAGGATGATGCATAAGTTAAGGGAAGGGAAATTTTGTGAACAAGAATGAAATTGGCTGCGCGTAGTAATCGGTTACTAAGTCCCTAATCGACGCTGTTTTGCAGTCTTTTTGTTGCATGCTATTTTGTGTTTTTTTGTGATGTATGTGTGAATTTTGCGTTTTATTCCATTCCATATTATCTATCTTAATTACCCAATAATCTTAATATTTAAATATTTATCTCATTCCGTTGCTCGTAATCGAATCGTAATCCAATGAATCTTAGACATTATGTTTTTACCACTTATCATTTGCATCTTTTAGTCTTCATTAAGTTTGATTGGAGATAAAGATATGCCCTGATAATGGACTGTATAATTTTTAAACGGACTAAATATCGGCAATATTGGTATTTCACTAAGGCAATTTCTAGGTTAAGGCAATTTCCTTCTTACTGTCCGGCACTTTCCTACGAAGGAAGCAGCACTCTGGCCGAATAGGAGGATCTCCTCTCTGAATTCGAGTCGATCCCTACGATCTTCTTTCCGATGATCGAGGGGGACGCGGTATTTCCATTATGGACTGAATATTCGCTTGAAACTATTCTTACTGAAGGCTAAATGCATTCATTTTTATGAGAGGTTTTAATTACAAATTCAGCATCTGCAAATATTATGAATGCATTATTAAGTAAGAAATGACAGATTTTGCGCGGAAAAATATTTTTTAGCTAGTATAAAGGATAAATTGTAATATGAAAAGATCCCGCAATTTTTCCCTCGTATTTGGCCGTGTGCACGTAAGGTGTACTCTTCAGTAGTTATTCCAATGCATGTATTTTAAAACATGGGTCGGGATGCAATTTCTGTAATCCGCTCTTTCCAAATGACGCCTCGGCTCGTTCAGTTATGCATTCTCACCCGCCCCCTCGCTTGTTGGCAACCAGAAGGACATATGTGCCACGCGTGAGGGTATCAGTTAGTGAGTAGTTGAGAATGGATATTGAGGATGGATCGGCGCTGCGGCCGGCTCCATTAATGCTCCGCAGCCTCTCGCTGATTATTGCTTCCCATTCAAGATTTCGAGAGGATCAAGACAGTTTTTTTCCCATCTCTCCTGTGCAAATGCTTCACAATTATCAATAAAACGAAGTAGGAAAAATACAAATGCTAGTGATGAAGGCGTATTCGTTACATCCCATGTATCGCTTCGTATGTTATATGTGGTGACAGGTAGTTGAACACGAAACAAAAATATACTTTTAAATTTTACCTCTCCAGCAGAGTCATCAGTGCTTATTTTCGAAGCACGATAAATTTGTTTTTTCACCATATTATTCGTTTTATTAGTAGGTAATTAATTATTTTACGTATAATGTTTATGCATTATATATTGGACGATTTAAATTTGTTTTAGCATTTTCTCTTGCAATTAATTCACAATAATAATAATAATGGCATACGTACTGAATCAATTTTTTTATTCTATCGTTTCCGCCATTGTTCTTAAAGAGGCTCCAGATGGGTTTGTTGGCTCATTATCGCTTAGTTTATGTTTATTAGCCTAGGAAGACATTATTTGGAAGGTAACGTTGCTCCAATTTAAAAAATAATATGGAAAATCTGAACTTAGGCCAGCTTTTTTTATTCCAGCTCACTGTGCGGCTTGTCGTAAGTGCAATTCTGGAAACATTTTACGCCAATCATATCCGCAGAAATGTGTCTTGCGGTACTTACCCCCTTACTTCATGTTATACCGAATACTACATTTGTCATCGTTGTGACACTGACAGAATCATTCGGAGTATCACTTGCCCTTAGTTCGCCCTCTTGGGATATGTCGTCGCGAGCGGTCTTCTTCAATTTTAGAATTGACTCTTGAGGAATTGGCTCCAATCACGTCGCTTAGTGGAGGAGAAAGTATTTCTATTTTCTGTATCTTGTTTCCTTTGTAGTGCTGTGGGTGGCATTGAAAGTACTTAAGTGGTATTGCTTATAAGGATGCACTTTATTGATAGTATTTGAATGATTGCTATCTTCTATTACCAATTTAATGTAGCGGCTTAGTTTAAAAAAATTGTTACGGGGTCCTATGGTTTTTCGAAAATGTGTTGTTCTGCATGTCTCTAGCGAATTTAGATTTGAGTGATGTAGAAAGGAAGAATTACTAGTGGTTGAGAGAATTATCCGTTTTAGAAAAGAGATGGATAGACGATTGCTGTGAATCAATCTTCAAGTTAAATCAACTATAAAGGTTTATTCTGCTTGGTATAAAAATAATTGATATCGAAGCTAGAGGTGCCATGATTTGTAAATAAACCTCATTAGCCCTTTGAAAGAATTACCTCCCTAATCGCTCTTCAGCGATGGACGATATGCAAATAAGTTAATAAGAAGTGTTGTGAATGGAGGATCACGCAAGGCTGGTGAAAGTAACGCACCGGACCTTAACCTAAATAAATCTGGAGTGACGTTGGAACTTTTTCTTTTACTCCAGGATTAGGCTATATGCCTGCTCCAACTTCACTTATACCATCTTGTCTTCGGTCTTCCGGCACTTTTCTTCCATAACGGCTTGTGTTCCATAGCTTTTCTTAGAATTCTCTCTGTAGACTTCTGCTTCCATTTTTCGTTTCCATTTTGCTTTGTATTCTTCTATATTCTTTGTAATGAGTTATACTCTTACTCTTCTCTTATCTCTTCTCTTATCTCTTCTCTTATCTTATCTCTTATATCTACTTATCTCTTCTCTTATGCATACGTTCCTTAATCTATCTACTTTGATACATCCTATTACTGGTCGGAGAAATTCGATTCGATATTTCTATTTGTTTTAGGTCCTTTTTTTATTGTTTCCTAGAATTCGATTCCATACGGCATAGTGGGGGCTGCCACTACTTTATCAAATTTTATTTTAGTTTCTTTTCTTGCTTTGCCTCATAAGGTTTCTCTTATCGTTCCACACATCCTCTATTAGGCAATTTTACTTTTGAAGTCGTATTTACGTCTTCTTCGTAAGTTATGTCGCTTCCTAAATATGAAAATGGAATGCCTGTCCTATATGTGGTTTTCGATCACAATTTGAGACATTAAGCGTGATAAAAAGAAATCGCTTTGTACAATTTCACTTGGGTTCTTTATTTCATCGATCGACTTCTACTGTCATTTTAGCGATAAAATTTAATTTAGTTATGATTAAATAAATAGTCGTGGAACTAAACCCTGGAGAGAGCAACTGAACATCGTCAGTGGGTGGGGCGTTGTGTAGTTCCTCGGCTATCGGCTTTTCCACGCCGTCTCTCTCGCACGTTTCGTATTCCCACCGGGAGTGATAACCGCAATGCGCATGGTAGACTTCCTCTTTCTCTTACTCTTCGTCTGATACTCCCTCTATCCTTTTCCCAACTGCCTTGCCTCGTCCCACCCTCCAGCCGACCGAACGTGAAATATCCACGCCCGCACATTCACCGGGCGATGTTTCCTCCCGAGAAGACGTTCGCAAAATGCAATCCGGTCTCCCTAAACCTCCGGTCTGCCCTTTCCGTTTCACAGTGTGAAGCTCTCGAATCCATCCATCCCCACACCGCCTCGACTCATTACCATTCTCTACGGGAGTGTTCGTTGTACTGGAAGGAGCCCTTGAATCGTCCTGTGTCATCCTAATCTTCCGTGCGCTGCACATCTCTGCATCCGTCTTACTAGCTCGGCGGTCACACTTCCACGGAGAGAACGTCGTGTGTTACGAGAAGGATATAGCGCGGGCTTATGTGGGCAGTGTGCCATTGTGTTGAATCCTCGCGGGGTTTATTTACTCGTAAACGAAGTGCGGTGAATTTTCTTGCAGCTGTAGAGATAGTGAGTATGGAATTGATCGAAATCTGTTTCTCGACAGACGTAAGACAGACAGGACGTAAATGGCATTTATCTGTTGGAACCATGGCCGGATTCTATTTAGGATAATTTGGTGTGGAGCGTACTACCAAGAACACACCACGTCAACCTTGTTCCACCAACGGGAATGACGTATTTTTTATATGTTGTAGGACGTACATTGTCTCAACCCTGCTCGGTGTTTCATTAAGAAGGCATTAGTTAACTGCCAAAAATTAACATTTTAGCAAAATTTTGCTAAAATGTTAATTTTTGGCGGTATTAGATATTATAGGCCAAGATATTGTTATTTTTTTCCTTGATAAGGAGATTCTTCCAGTAAAGCTACTACTTAAAATGTCTAGGCGAACTTGTACTTTAATTACTATAAAACTTAACTCGACAATAAGACTTACAGATATTAGACACTCTCCATCCCAGGTGGACTAGTGAATTTTAAAATATTTTTCAATTTGTCATCGTATTTCATGATTATTTTACTTACAGTTTTCTACCGAAGGACATCAATTAAGCTCAAGTATCGTAATTCAGGCGGCAAGTTCAGTTCTTTGACAAAAAATAGCTTCCGTCAATTGACGGGTTGTGGTACTTGCATGTAGTAAATATCATGTCAGAGACAGTAAACAAGTTAGTAAGACTCTACGAACGCTATAAAAGCCATGCAAAAGTTTGAAAATTTAAGAGTTCTGCCATTCATATTCAAAGAGTTTTAAAGCCCCCCAAAAATTGAAAAACGTCCATTGGCGACGATCGGTACTTCTATAGTGTTAAATGTTACCATTATCTCAGTCATTCAGATCTAGCCGTTTAACTATAAAACTTTGTACTTTTCCACACTTTATTCAAAAGTGCGACCGGTTGCACCTTGATAAGGCATCTTCTGGCCAGAAGATGCCTTAACAAGGCCAGAAGACCAAGAATGTATTCCATTCTTGGTCTTCTTCTGTAATTCTTCCCATTCTTCCTGCTATATTTGTTTTCAATAGGCTATTGTAACTCAAAATGTGTCAGTAGGTTTGTCTCTCCTTCCCACGGGTATCATTATACTTATTTTCTCTCCAACTCTGTTTAGAACTTCTTTTTTGGTGATTCTCGCCGTCCATTTGATCTTCAACATTTATCGAGAGCACCACATATTAATTTCTTCCGATCTCTTTTGCTCTCAGCTGTTATTTTCCAGGCTTCACTGTCATATAGGAGCATGCTCCGGTTATAAGATTCAGTTAAGTGATTCCTTACCATCAGCCTTGTGTTACCGTTTGTAAAATGACTTTTCTAATGGTAGAATGTCTTCGCGGAACCATAATATTACGCAGAAAGCTAGAATTCTCCTTCCTTTAAGGAGGAGCGTCTAGGAAGGACTTCCTATTAGTTTTATTCCGAACTATTAGTGTGATAGGTTAATGTTTACTCGGTAGTCAAAAAGTAAGTGATTCAAAGTTCAATTTCGAGCTTGATGAGCACGAATGAATTGACATAAAACAAACGTTAGTCGCATTTTAGCGCACGTGAGACACGAATTCATGGCAGAGTTAAAACATTTTGCCTCGTTCAATCGGAAAATCACCCCGGATGATATATCCCTTGCTTCCGCTCCCATCGCTGCATCTCCATCTCCATAGCATCTCGGAATTGAGATTCACGCTCGTGGCCCACTTAAATACTTATCTCTCCTGCGAGAACCTAACGCAGATCGTTACATTTCCGTCGTGTGCAGTGCCATTGGCCGTGCTATCTCCCTCGCCCTCGGCTTCAACCCGGACGGACTCGCATTCACATGATCCCGATTCCCTCGGCCGTCTCACCTCCTCGGCGTCGTTCGACCCCGTCGCACCCACCCTGCGTCTGGAGTCAGCGGACCGAGCGGCTAGCAAATGGAAGGGTTTTGCCGATGCCCAGGGGTGGACTCTCCTTACCCTTACGGGGAGGGTAACTCCGCATTGTTCCACAACCTTCCCGACTCGTCCCAAGCCTCATACTCTCACACCCTTAAGGGGCCTGAACGGCCAGGGTGCCACTCCGTTTCTTTTCTCGCCCCTCGATGCGGGAAGTGTTGGGTGCGAGAGAGTTCGTGAATGGAGAGAAGAGAGAATGAATGCTTTCTGGACCGCCAAGCTTTAGAACTCGACCGGCGAGATTTCCGACCTGCGAGGGAGTGAGATGGGAAACCTCCTTAATTAGGAGTCCGCGCTGGAGTAGCACTTCTTTTGTCGATTTCTCCAGCAACCCTCCCCATTCCTGGAGGGCTTTGACGTGAAATCTCTCATAAGCTTTGCCGATGAAGAGAGAGGGTGGGGGATGAAGAGGGATTGTTGGGGATGCAACGAGATCATGTGGGCCGAAAATTTCTCTACCACTCAGTATTCGAGTATTCGAAGTATTCGAGGTAATTGAACGGGTTGTATGCCACTTGAAAGACAAAGTTTGACAGAGTAAAATAATTGGTCATATTTGGAATTGATGATGTCATTATAGCCTCTTACAGCTGAAGACCCTGATCTTCATGCACTATTTAATTCTTTAGCTCTGCATACGTCCTAACCTTCTTCTTCCCGTAGATAAAATTTATTCTCTTCTTTCCCCTTCCTCGCTCACCCAGCATCCTCCCAGCTAGCACGGCCATCAGCCTCTCTTCTTTTCACATTGCCTCATCCTACCACCTACTCTGCTTCTTTCTAATCTCCTCCAAAAGTTTCCTTCCTACTTCCTCGTTCGTCTTCCTTTCCGTCCACAGCACTCCATTTTTCTCCACGTCCACATCTTAAATGCCTGCAGCCTATGCACATCCTCTTTCCTCAGTCCATGTTTCTGCTGCATGCAACGTACAATCCATATTAGACTCTCGGCTAGGCTTTTCTTAAAATTCTTTCATTGGGCCCGCGTCAAAAGTTGTTCTCCACTCCTATTTATGAATGCCTCCTTTGGTGACGCTGTTGAAGTTTGGTTACCAGCCGGAAAAAGGATGGACAAGGAAAAATTTCTAAGAGAGAGGACTGGGTGAGGTGCAGTTTGGTATATTAGGTTTCCGTCCATACCTACATTTACTTCTTCCATCTCAACCAACCCTTAACATTAGATCACCTCTAACTATTAAAAAATGTAACCTATACCTTTCGCTTCTTTTTTGCTCGCGGGGTAGTACTAACATAGATTTCAGATGGCTTGATGGAAATTACTAGTGATTTCCCTCACCGTTAGATAGAAATAAACGCGGACTCTGATATAAGAAGACAAGAATATGCTTCAGGCTTTAGAGAAGTGTGTGTTTAGGAGAATGGAGGTGGGTGGAGAGGAAGACGAACGTGGACGTGCTTGGTATGACTAGGGAGGAAGGGAAACTTCTGGATGAGATTAGGAGGCGGCTAAAAAGGCGGTTGGAAGAGGTAATGAGGGACGAAGGGTTACTCTAGGCCGTGATAGAGGAAAGGATGTTGGGCAAGCGGGGAAGGGGAAGAAAGATAGTAGGTTTAATGGACGGGATGAAGAAGGGTAGGACGTACGCTGAGATGAAGAAAGATATATCATAGTTAAATAGGGGCCTCAATCTGTAAAAATCTAGGCGATTTTTACTGACTTCTTTCCAAACCTACCCAAACCGGTAGATTACCTTAACAAAAATTTACGTCGATGCTTACATCTCGGTGACGAGTCATCTCTGCCTCTAGTCCTTCGTTAGGCACTCAAACCCAGTACACCAATATATGCTCCCATCGATTTTCGTTGCTGTAAAATCGGCGAAAAAATTCCCAACATACATATATGGAACACGTTCCAATTTTCAGGTCATATTTTTCATGCGCATGCAAATGCTGCGTTAGCCATTCTTTTTCATCGTGCTACACGCGATGGATTTTTCAAATCCAAAAGGGTTGTATGCATTTTAATTAGGTTTATGAAAATTTATCGCGTGCAATGAAGTCTTTAAAGTAGATGTCTATGGATATGGTGATTATCATATGGACGAGTTGATCAACCTGGTATGACCGCTTTGAAACGTATTGATTTACGATGCTAGTGATATTAGTATAACGATTCAATGAGTTCACACTACATAATATGGAACATAGGAAGATATTTCTTGAACTTAGTTTTGATTTTTTTTTAATTATAATAGATGGTTGAATTTATTCTTGATTCAAATGCTACTTCATTTTGGTTTCAGGAAAGTACTTAACCATTTCGAGAACATGGGTAGAAATGGCTTGTTTTATTTGATGTGGAAGTGAGGTATCCCACTTGTATTCATCTATGCTAATTGGTATTGCATGACATAAATGTTGTTTTTAGGCCATAAATTACGATGCTTAAAATTTCTCCTGTTCGATAGATATTAATTTTTTATTTGTTCTCATTTTTTCCTGCTAATAATTATGTTTTCCTCTCTTTTCAGGTGATTAATAGGATATCCATCGTTCGTCGGTGTTAGCCTTGTCACGGTGTTGCTTCTCTGTAAGGCCTTGAATATCTCCCGAGGACAGTACAAGGTATAAGTAAAAAATGTATGTTCTTTGTAATGAATCTATAAGAGCATTAAACAGGCGCCTCATTGTGAACCATTCGCGGTACATATATAATTAACATCATCCGTTCTCGTTGCCAATCTCGTTCACGATCGCTTTATTATAACAACGCTTACTATATTTTTAGCATATCCTATAGAACTGAATCTAGATTTTTTTAAACTACTTTTTTGCGTTTGCGTTAACAACCATTTCTTTCTGTAATTGCGTGAAATGAGTAATTTGAACTCTTGACTCCCTCCATTTAGCTTGTGTTTTATTATATTTTTATTATTGTTTTTCATAAAATCGCTTAGCGTACATGCTAAAGCTATATTTTGTTGTATATCATTAAGAAAGCGCCCATAGGCTCCAATATTATTAGTGGTGATACCATGTCTGTCTAATGGAGACGTGTTTAACCATTGATAATTTCATATCAACCGAATGTATTCAGGATTGTTAGTTGAAAAGTTACGTGTTGATTTCGTCATGGATATTGCTTGCTGTACTTTTAATGTGATCGGGTGATTCCAGTCGAAGAGTTGAAGATAGCGGGTGAATTGACTTTGGCCGGCGATGGAAATGTATGTCTTGTTTATTCAAGTTGTGTTTACGCTTATTTAACGTTTCTTTCATTTTATTTTGTTCTCTGTTTATTTTCCTCTCATTTTGGATGAATCCTTTCAAATTTAAAATCTCATTGATTTTTTTCTTTTAAACATTCCACTCACCTCTCTCCATTCTCCGTTGGAGACTTCTCCATGTTATTTCTCTTGTTTCCGTTCTTAACCGTAAAATACGCGTAAATCTAAGATGTGATTCATTTACTTCTATTATTTTTGAAGCATGGGCCTAGATTTTTTCGGTGGTAATAGAAGGGAATGGCTTCCATCAACAGATTCAATTTAATATTGCTTTCTATCTGAAATGGAAGAGGTCCACTTTATTTTTTATTACTTCGGACTAGACGTTTTTATTCGTTGACCACGAAAAATAAATTATCCTGGTTCGTTTTAGGATGTTATTTATTCCTCAATTCAATCGGGTAGAATCGTTGGGGAAAAACTCCCTAACTGCCAATTTTTTTTAAATACCTAAATGTTATCATAACTGTTTTGGGGCTGGACCGGAATCCATCCAGTTCAATTGATAGCGAGGGACGTTGTAATAATACCTAGCGCGGCTTCTAAAGGAAAAGAAATGCCTCGGAGGTCGAAGATTCTTTTTTACGGTTTCGTTTCATTTATATCCGATAATTTTGTTTCTCTCTATTTTTTCCTTCTTTTTTTGTTCGAGGAGTGATTCCTTCGATATTGGTTCTCTGGATTTTATGTACCCTTCCTTTCCCCCCGCCTTCTAGAACCATCTCCCAATATCTCTCTCATCGAGCTTTCAATTTCTTTTGTAGCTGCGTCGAAATTATTATTTTTTTCGGCTGAAAATAAGGGCAACCGGGTATCGCCTTACGGTGGTCGTTGAACGCAGTGCTTTTGTCGGGTATCGTGTGCAACCTGTAGGAAACCCCGGGTGGTCTTATATAGATTTTTTTGACGATCGCTCGTAACCCATTTCTAACTAATCCGTTGAATCGATCCATTTCCCCTCTAAGCCATATATCCCAAGAGGCCAATTTATATCAAACTTTCTCAGCTCTCGGTTTTCTTGCTTTTCACGCAGCTGGAGTACAGGAAAATGGGTTACGGTTTTTCGTGCTCCGACCTTTTACGCCGCAATATGGGTACCTAACTGTTTACTCTCACTTGTGGGGAATACTCCTTTTTTTCCGTTTGGTGTCAGCAAACCCGTGGGTATGCATTTCCTTGTAATGGGGATCATACATGGGAAAGTCTTCAGCATGGAAAGATGAAAATGGGGATTTTTCCATGAGTGATGAAAGATATATGTCCCTTTCATTACTAATTGTATCGAAGTTATTCAGGAATAGATCCAAAACATGAATCACGGGAAATGAATCTGATGATCCCAATCAGTCATGGAATATAACAACATAACCGAAAGCCATTGGTACGAGCTATTGAATAAATATGAAATCGATCCCCCTAAGTATTAAATACTATCTAGATACGTAAATTGTCCCACCTGCTCTATTAAATGCCCTCCCACCCTTCTGTAAAAGCTCCACCTTCTTCTAGAAAGTTATATTACATTCGCATTCGCATTATTTACCTACATCTCATACCCTTCACACTGCACGTCTAACATACTCATCATCGAATGCAACCTCATGACTCACTGTCTAACTAGCGTTTGTTCATATATGCGGTAGTTATAAAAATCATGTCACTCGACATTTGACGATCTTTTAGTGCAATAATATTCAAATTTATGGACTCAGTAGATTGAGTTAAACGCGTAGAACCATCACAGTGCGTGTGGTAACGTGATACGCCAAAAGTGCTCCATGTTCTCGCAGTCAGGAAGGGTGCATTGCGGTGGTGACCCGTCCTCAACCTCCCGCCTCTCCGGCATCCCTCAGGCGTCTCCACCGACCACATCCGCTTCCGCACCCCGCCACCCCACCCCTTTCCCTCCACCCGCTCTCGATTATTTATTTTTCCTCGAAGGATCCTTGTCATTCTGTGGCCCCCTCCATGACGGCGGGCCCATGTCCTTTCCTCCCAATTCTTCCCCCACTCTCCTCGATTTTCTCAACCCTAGATTCTCGTCTTTAATGGTCTTCAGTCGTATCGATCACGGGTAAGTGCGGTGGCCAAAGTTTTGGCTTCCCATTCCTAGGGCCCGGGGTTGAATCCCGGATGACTTTGAAAGTTTTTAAGAAGAAATCTGGATCTCTACTTGAGGGCGCTTCAATTGTCGTACTCCGTCCGTTGGATGGGACGTTTAACTTGGAAAGCCTTGATGCCTTTCGTTTAAGAGTAGACTAATTGGGTTTGGAGAAGAATGGGTAAGGTGAATTTGGCTGCCAGAAATTCAACCGACGATGCATTTGATATTGTGTGAAAGGATGGAAAGCTATTGGCTGTGATTTGGAGAAGGCAGAAAAGGTGTTTGAAGGAGCCGCTGAAAGGTGAGAGCATGTTGAAAATGGTGATAGAGGGGAGAACGTTTGGAAAGCGTGGAAGATGGTGGGAGTATTGGCTGGCATAAGGAGAGACAGAGGGCATGAAGATTTTGAGGGAGATCTGTTGAGGAGCAGGTAATGCGCAAGATAATGTTTCAGAAATATGGATTTTCGGATAAGGACTGTCCAAAAACCTATCAATCAGCTGGGGTAGAATACCCAATAACGACGAATGCCGACTCCGGGTTTCTCCCCAACCTTCTTCCATTTCACGAATAATTTCTTCCATTGCCAACCTACCCACCTGTCCCAAATGGAGTATATGATCTCAGTTGTCGGTTGACATCTCTAATGTGACCCAACCATCCAAACCACTCAATCTTTCCTTAAGCCGAACATCGAAGTACGCATCCCCAAATTGAGCGTGGGTTCAGTGAAATGTGATATTACGCCTGTTAATGCGTTATTTTTATGGGTACTTAATTTGGGTACTATATGTAATGTAGGTAATATGGGTACCGTATGGGTACCGGTAACCGTATATGTAGGTAATATGGGTACTTAATTTGGGTTTTATGGGTACAAATCGAATATCATGCTGCTCTTCTCCCTCCTGCAACCGTGTTTTTCTGCCGGCTCCGTTTTTCCAGCTTTGTTCTCTCTGGCTCCATTCGCATTCGGGACCTGCTTTGTTGTTATTTGCCATGGGGCAATTTCCTTCCCCCGCCATTCCAGTCCTTTCTCTCACTGCCAATATTTCCTCTCTCTCTCACTTCAGAATCAATCTATCAATTAATTAAATCAGGCCTTGGGGAACAAAATCTTCCCTTCTTGCCATCAAATCATTTTGGTGCTGGCAAAGTCTGTAATACTTCCTTCCTTATGGCGAATATCCATAATTTAGTAGACTTCCACGGAATTATAGAGTGAAGAAATATCTCGATTTGTGTCGCCACTTGCTGCCCATCAATTTGCGTATTTACTGACGTTACCTCTGCCATTTCAACAAAAACAGAGTGACGAAATCGAGGGAAATACACAATGATGATGGAAATTTCGAAAGTTGCTTCATTTTGGCGATCAATGCGGCTTACAACAACAAACTTCTCGATGGAAACATAAATATTCGTGACAATTTAGTCCTTGAGAAAATAAATTTTTTATCTAGATTGGAAATCTTCGATCGCTGCCATGTTCTGATTTCATTTGCGTTAAACGCCCAATGGAGAAAAACGCCGGCTTTCGATGACTCTCCTGCGTAAAATATAGAGTAATCTGAGTTACCTCGTTTTGACCCTAGTTGTGGAAATTAATGGACATTTTCAAGGCGGTATTGTTGCTGGAATGTTATGTAATAATAGATTCGATTACACTTTAATCTTAGGATTGGTTAGGTCAAGCTCACCTTTCTTTGCTCATACTATCAATTTCCTGTTTTCTTAGAGCCTGGTGAATCTTGGTTCTTGTAATTATTAATCATGTATTTTTCCCCGTTCTCCAACGTGATGCCTTATCCATTATGCCATTACGCCGTGAAGTGTAGCCTAATCATCGTGTTCTTATAATTTCTTTAACTTATAGTTCAGAATATGAATCTTTTTTCATTTGTTTCTCGGCATGCTTTCAATTTCCGAGTGGGTAAATGTGCTAAATTACTAGTGATACAAGGTACAAAGAATCTCACTGGCTCCAAAACAATAGGCTCATACATCCTGCTACCCTTTGTGGGATATGACCATACTATGGCACATGTTTTCCTTCAGTTTCTCATCCCTATGTTTTCATCCTGATGTTTTTTTTCCCTTTCTCATTCTCCTCCCCAGCGAATTCCATCTCCTCATCTCGTTATCTTTTCTTGCTCCTCTCTCAATCTCCGCTGGGAATTTTCCCCCAGCTCATAATGCTCCCACCCTGTTCTCTTCGCTTTCAATTCTCTCACCTTTTTGTGGCCTTCCTCATCTGTCATCACCCCCTTATTCTTGCTCACTTCTCAAACTTGCAGTTTCTTTTGTCTCGTCTGTATCCTTCCGCAGCCATCATTTTTTTCCTTCCGCGTGTTACTGAAGTGGCCATCAAACTCTTGGCATCTCTCATGGTGTCTGACTAAATTCCCTCATTTCGAAGGTGTTGGACTCTTCGCTTCATTCACAAATATTTTTTCTGTAAGGTTCTCGCCTGATAGAGGAGATAGGTACACTTCGTCGGCAATAATAAATGTGAAACTCTACCTTTTCGTCGGCGTCGTTTTAAGAGTACAGGTTTCAGAGATGATTTGCCTTAACCGCTGGAAAGTAAAATTTAGATATAAAATAAGCAGGCTAGTTTTTTTACGCGTACTTATTACTGAACTAGAAGAAGAGAACGAATGAAGTGACATTTTTGTATATTTTAACGTAGTTTTAGTTTAATAATTGCAGTAAATTGATAGTAACTCAAGAGCTGGAATTTGTTGTCACCTACATTTTAAATTTCAGTTAAAATGTAGGTGACAACTTAAATTTTATATGTTAAATTTTATTGTTTAAATTTCAGTTAAAATAAGTTTCTTTTACTAGATTCCCCATAAATGACATTTTTTCGTAATGGATAAATACTTTTTTTGCCATGTTCCACCTAATTATCTTCTTTCAGCTCATAATATTTATTATTAAGTATCTAAGAAAGTTGTTTGTAAGGGTTGTAATTTGGCGTTATTGTGAAGTGTTCTTGTTACAAGAATTTGGAATAAAACGACATCGATTTCATTTTATGTTGGAACCACCTTCAGACCTGTAAGAAATGTCTCACTAGATGCATTCCACCGTTCGCTTTTTAACTTATTAGAAACTCACCTTGACTTTTCTTGTGAGCTTATCAGATCTCAAGAACTCCGTGTTTCACTCGCCATTATTTAACTGTGGTGTAAACACTCTACCAGCTTACACCAGTCCCCTTATGTTTAACTGCCGTGCTCGCTTGCCTCTTTTCCTTTGAAATGACCCTTATAATGGATTTATAAACAGTGACTTGTGGATTTTCTTTCAAACTATTCCTTATCGATACTTTTTTTCGTTCTGGTATCCCGATCGACCTAGTCCTTTTTTTCCCGCAGCCCTTCATTTCTCTCCTTTTAAACTTGTACTTTGTGTTGTTCTTCGCTCCTCTTTTCGGGCATCTGACCCTGCTTCCTTTCGTCGTCTCCCTCCCCTGGTTCTCTTTCCTTTCATGCGGCTCCTTCTACTTCACTTCCGATTGTCTGAACCCCGCATGGAAAAAGTGGAAACTGAAGCCAAGTTGTGTCCGTGCCGCGGAGATGACTAGATGGTTTCCCTTTAAGGGACGTGTTTTCGTTTATGTTTTCCCACCAATGCCTTGTTCTAAAAAAATTGTTTCCTCATTCAGTACAGTACTCTTTAAGAAAGTGCTAGCATTGAAAAGAAGAAAAAAATAGTTTTGTTATTATAGGCATGTTATTTAGGCGCTAATTTAGCTCATATTAGGTTTTTTTCCCGTAAAAAGTTAGTGCTTGAATCATACTTCATTCCTAAAAAATCGAAAGATTAATACAACTAACTTATTACAGATTTTTTTAAAGCAGTACAAACCCATGAAATATCATTCAGATTTTCTTTCTGCTACCACCCTTGAGAGGTATGCTATTGAAAGGGTTAATATTGCTATTTGAAAGTAGATTAATCTTATGTGGGAATCTTTTGGAAAGACTTATTCATTGGTTAAAATCCCTATGATGATGGCACTTTTTGAGGGTCCTATTAACCTGCAGTACTTTTCTTTCTAAACGGATAAAAACTTTTTGAAAAAAATGTTTGGAGAAATCGGCCTGGTGAGTGTTCGATGTGCAGAAAATTGCGTTCATGATTTCCAATGTTTCTTGGATTTTCACACACTGAGCTTATTTTAATTGCCTCTGAGAATGGCACTCTCTCGTATGAGGTGGATTAAATCAATTTTCTCACCCTAAATTTTAATTGTGATACTTGTATCAATTTATTATTCCAACATTTTTCGGACTATGTCCTAATACTGTTAAAATTTGCCTTCTTTTTAAGAATTCCAGGTGGAACACCAAGTTCCATGAAGGTATAACACTCAAAAGAATATTATATATTATCCCATTCATATTGGAGGTCGATATTGTGATTACAGAATATTACATTTTTGTATTTTTTTCGCCCAAATGTAATTTGCATTCATTGTATTTAATCTGTAATCCAACAGTTGCATACGCTATCGATCGTAATTGCTCCACAATTACTCGGTTATGGAGTTGGCTGGTACGTAATTGGGGCTTTAATAATTTTCGGCGTAAATATGAACCTTCTTATATGCTGTGTGATGCGCTATGCGGCTGCTAAAATGGATGATGCATGGCGGCGGAACTTTTTAGCCACTAGGTTATCAATCAAGTTAATCTCAAATTTAATAGCATGTTTTTTGCCTCTTTTTTCAGATATATTATTACTTGAACTGAACGATTACTAAATAGAATCGAATATTTGTATGAATGATTATTACCGAAATTTCTAGCATTATGATCAAACATAAATCGAGTTCATTGCTAAGTAGAAATGAAACATAGATGTGGAAATATAAAGTATTCTTTTATCAATTCTCACCTGTGAAAAGCTTACGAATACCGTGAAATCCTCTAAAAAATGGTCCATCGATCCATAGATTGGATTGAAGCTTGTTCCTCATGTCGGTCCATTGAGCGCAAGGTACAAATGAGGTATGTAAATATCTTATGTTTTTAAAATTTTAAGTGCTGTGGGAAAAAGGACGAATGTACTTAGTGACACTGTATTCGGTGATTCCAAAAGTTTAAAACCGCAGACGTGAAATGAGCACAACGGATTATCCACCCGTTTTATTTGCAATTTTCTCTTTCGAATTAACCCTTCGTACAAAGAACATGTGATCATTTTGTTGGGCTCAGTTGCGGAAAAGGGGTAATTTTGTGGTCATATGACTAAGAGCTAATTTTTTACCATGGGGAGTTAAACCTGAAATTAGGAATTTCAGGGAAGGCACATGGTTCGGATGACTCGATAGGGTACTTTACCTCTGCGATGTATGTTTATAAATGTTAATTAACTCGGTGAACATGTGTTTTTGTTTTCATCGTAATGACTCGTTAGTTTGGTTAATTTGGCTCAGTCGTTTCCTTTTTTCCTACCCTCTTGCATGCAATACTTCTGAAGACTTGCCGGGTGGTATTTTGCCCTAGAGCGCATCTTTTCGGCTCTGCTCATCTTTTTCTAGTCAGTAGTTTCAAAGTCATAGCCTAGAGTGGCACGGCTGGTTTTGCTGAACTCATAAACAAATATATCTTTAGTAATTTATTTCTCCCGGCTATGCTTCTTTTATCTACATCTACGAAAAATACCGTGCAAGCCACCCCCAGGGTGTGTGGCACGGGGTGTCTCCACACCAGGCATGCAGTGTTCGTCCCAGTTCAAATCAGAACCCCGTACGATCTCCCGGCCGATTGGCGAGGACCAGAAAGCAGTCAGGAGAACATCGCAAGGCCAACGCAGAAATCAAGAGAGTGCTATGTTGACAAATATGCTAACATGCAGTACACGGATTTACATATCACTACTGATAAGTAGTAATTATACTTTTAATTCATGGATACTACAAGATACTTGTTCATGCTGAAAATAAAATCGTGCGAGACATTTCGAGCGAGATGAAGATATATAAGTGGTGGTAAGTTATTAAACACATGCACAAAATCTTAGCTATCAAGCAATAGCTATACAGCTAATCGGGTCAAGCTGAGGAAGGCATTGATAATTAGCTGTCGGTATTTGTAGCTAGTGCACTTCTCGTGAATAATTCGTCAAACGTCACTCTAAATCTAGAAGAAACAGTCTTGATATTAGGCTTTAGGCCCAAAGAAACAACCCATCATACTATCTTTATGGATTCTTGGACCTTATTGGACCCGTTGTGTTATTCAGTGGACCCATCCCATTTGGAGGTCGAGGGTCCATTAAATGCCAGTTTTCTCTCCCAGCTCTTCTTTATGCCTCCTCCCCCGATCCTTATATCCAATATCATTCAAAGCATGTAGCATTCCTGTCAATAAATGCTTTGAGAAAGGGATTTATTAAAAATCACCAGTGGTGATGCTTTTACGTTTAACAAATATAGATGCATTTGAATGAAGATACAATTCCTTTATACTCAAATCGTAATTGCTTAGTTTAGTCGAACTTATATAATGTAATTTTCTTATCTGTTATTAATGAAATGATTTCCAATTGTTGCACAAGATCGCACCTTCGTATTCTCGCCAAAATCACTGCCCTTTCAGTCGGTATTTTCTTTGGCGAAAAGCGGTATTGGATATAATCAGATACTAAATATGTCAAATGTTGTGTACATAAATTGTGTGAGTTCGGCGATAATGCGCTCAATATTTGTAATCCTCCACAGTTGTAATGCATCCGTCGAGTTCACACGGTCGTTTGCTTTGGAAGTTTTTTCGGTACTCAACTGATTTTGACTGAAAAGTAGCTCTAAATACTATTAAGTATTTAGAGCAATGTTCCAGTTAAATAAACCTTGGAATCTTCAATTAACCCTTCAATTACAATAAACATTGGAATCGTGATCCAAAATAATTTATTTCTATGGCCTGCCGTTGAGTTATTCATTGCTGTGTCAGTGGGTGCGGCTTAAACCACTTTTTGGCTTCTTTTTGCCATTATGGTAGCAAATAATACTATTCCCTCGGCATACCTAATTCGCATGCTGTCCCATGAGTTTTCCAATCAAGTATTTAGCTTGCAGGAAAAAGAAATTTGTATTACTGTTGACTCTAAATTGGGAGCTAGCTTGTTTGACGTGCATCAGCATTGACCGACCATTGCAGATACTTTATCAATATTTGCATCTTGAGAAATTGGCTGGATATTCTTATGTATCCTTTTTAAGCTGCGTTACTGTAACTGTGGTAGCGTCGAAAATGCCTTTGTCTCATAAATTTGGTAACCTTCGTACTTCTTGAAATTTATTTTGATTACTAGGCAAAAGCTGCCGTGAATCTCTAAACAAAGCATGTCTTTCTTTTTTCCCAATCCCTTTTTTTCTTTTTCAATCCCAATTTTATTTTATTGTAAACGGCGCTGTGAGCGTAAACGTTGCCAGTTTATGACAATTAAACGTATTTCTTATGGGTATTAAGCTCTTGAGAGATTAATAAAAATACAGATGTGAGCTAATAACTTCCGTTTCCCTCGGTTTCACTTTTACGTGATACAATTCCTGCGATGTCATTTTTTCATCCGCAGAAATAAATTCCCCGCAAAGCAAGAGTCTCCATGCCGTTTTTCGGTTTACAAACAAACACACACTCAGCGTTGCCATATCATCGTGTATTTTTCTGGTCGTTAGGGGCGCAGTGGGATCGTGCCGTTTGATAAACAAGGTCGTCTCCGCACATAAATTGCTGCGTAATTACCTCCCGGGCGAGAGCGGGAGATTGCCGTATCTGAAAAGTTGTACCACCTCCCGTCAAAAGAATGCGAGAGCAAAAAAGAGTAGAGGAACTCCTCTAATTATTATTTCCCTTATGTCGACGCTAATCAAAAGGCCTCTTACAAGTTATCCGCGAGAGGAAAACGTCGGAAAATATGGTGGGACCACGGAGGAGTATGTGAAAAAAATGTTTCCTTTTGGAGAAGACTTTCCTGGGAAGTTCCCCAGCCGTGCGGCTAATGTTTTAAGCAAAATCCCTGTCCCTTCCCGGGGACTTCCCCCTCAATCGCCGTCTCGTATTTCTCCTCCCCCTGCCTCACCTTCGCCTTCTCTTTCCTTGTCTCTGCCTCATTACCCTCTTAAAGACCAAACTCTTGTCGTTCCCTCGATCCCCTGTCATTCAGGACTCCCATCAACCTTTTCCCCGGCTTCGCGACCTCCTCCTTTTCTTCCTAACTTTTCCCGGAAAGTAACTGCCCAGAGGTCTCATCGGTATTTCTATTCATCGACTGCAGTATAACTCGTTCACATTGTGTCACATTGATTCACCTAGTGTCAATATTGAATCACCCAAACCGAGCGATATATCTTCCTGAAATATCATGTGGTGTGCAATTATTATTATTAGACTTACCGATTAAGGTTGATTTGGGTGAATGCAGAAGCTCTGACATATGAGGGTCTAGGTACTTTTGAAACGGAAGGCACCTATATCTTCATATTTTCTGCCTCATTTGCTTTTGATATTTCCTATCTTCCTTCGTCTTATCCAGAATTCCGATAACCGATTTGAACACTAGTAGTTAGGATGACTATAGTGATTCAGTTCATTCTCTGTCTGCCACTTACAGCCTTTAAATTACAGTACACACAAAACTTTTGGCCTAGAAAACCTGGAAAAGTCCTGGAATTTCATGTCTGGTCTGTTACAACCCTGGCTGTGCGATACGGAGAATCGAATATTGCAGTGGTGTAAACCATCCCCATCCTGGGTCTCCTCTCGTCCCGCCAAATGCGAATCTTGTCGTCGTCTTCATTTCTTCTTCCTTCTCACGGCGGCGGCGGCGCCAGTTTCCTTCCCCGCCACTTTCCCTCTGTGGACCTCCCCGGGCCCGCGTTCCGCCCTCCCGCCCACCCTCTCCCAAATGACTCCATACGCCGCTGTCACCCTTGAGGAAAGACCCCACTCTGGTTCGTCCCCCGCCTCCATCCACCAACTGTGTGGCTTCTCCCGCCCTTCCTGCTCCTCCGAGGACATCCTTCATCACTCTCGCTGTTGCGGCGGGGCGGGGAAGGGGGCGAGTGCGGTTTTGTGCTGAAGGGTTGCTTTGGATGCCGTGGAGTGCGTGTACGCACCAAGTGCCCATTCTTCTTCTTCCCCCAGATCATGCCACGCCCCGCGGAAGAAAAACAAACGATGTATTCCAATTGTCATGTGCATATCAACCCCTCTGCTGAATGGAAGAGGGCTGTTTATTTATAATCATCATTAGGTATTCTGCCGGTTAGGGTCGGTTATTTTTGGTCTAGTATTTCTTATGAATTAGGTGTATCTGACTCGCTGTGGTGGAAGTCTTCCATAATTAATGGAATGTGTTGTAATTTTTACGAATAATATTTAGGTGACACGTTTCGACGTAAGGAGTCATCACAGTTAACAAACCTTTGGGTGCAGAAGGTTATAGGTGTGGTACTTGGTGGAATTCACTTATAAATAGCATTACGTTAGGGAGAGGAAAGCAAGCAAGAGAGGTAGGACAAAGGGGCCGAGGGTCTCTTGAGATATTCGCACAGGAGTCCTTCAGTACCTCTGCCTGCTCATGGACGCTTGGCTCTACTTCACTGGCCTCAAGACTCTCTGTTTTCGAGTTACACTATTTTTATACCCGAAACATTGGTTTGCCTTATTACATCTTAACTTCCCTTAACCTGTATATAACCTCTACTTATAATAATAACATTTAGTTCAGGGTTGAATTGGGACCGCCACTTGGCAAAATGTGGTATTTTGTAGATTATTTAAATCTTTAAAATTGAAGTTTACTTTAATGTAACCTTTAGCGTTCAATTAAATTTATTGAATGCCTCTGATTTAATTTCATTCTTAAACAAGCACGTTATTTTCATTTTCGGTATTGAAGTATTGTTTAATAGCTTATGTTGGGAAGGGGGAAAGATATTCTGAACTATGGTCAGAGGGGGAACTGAGCATATAAGGTTGAGAACTACTGTACTAAAGTTAGGCTGCCGATATTGTAAATTTTGGATTTATTATAGCCCTGTCGGGTGCATACTTGTGATTTAGGGTTTTAGTATGCTCTACTGTAATTGTAGGCACTGATTTCCTTAGAATATCTGATTCTTCAGAAAGGGAGCAAGATAAATAAGTCGCCATCCATCTCGTGCTCCTTCTTAGGGTCGCCCCCCTCCCCTGTCTGCATTGGTTGTTTATTCGCCATGTTGTGCGATTCTCCCTTTTGCCCCTGGCATTTTTTTCCACCCCTTGGAGTTTAAGCCATCACAGTCATTTATCATTGATATTTTCGCTGTCATTGCTTAGGCCCTTCATCCGTCTCTAGTTACTCAGCGACCATGTTCCTCGCTTATGGATGTGTGCGTGTCATGATGGTTTTGGCGAATCTCTTACTCGATTTTACAATCGATCAATCTTTAGTGCTGCACACTGAATTTTTTATGGGGCGTAATATGCCGCTTCATTCTTCGGTCCGTGTAAGTGATAAGTACACGAATGAGCTAGGAGCCCTACGTTTCTCTTCTGATGGAGCGTTTGCGTCTTCGTATTTCGAAAAAATGGAGGACGCCGACGAAAATCATATTGTGTTATAAAGAGTGCTGGTGAATAAATTTTAATTTCTCATCTTGTAAAATATATCTTTGAAGGTATCATTACTTTAATTCCACAGAAATACAATGCATCATGCTTCTATGCTTTTAGATCGTGGTATCAGTGTGTTGAGTGTTCAATCGTTCATGGAGTATTTCTGGCAATTCCTTCAGCCCTTTCTGAAAGTCCTATGTTTCAGAGAAATTTCTGGCGTAGGAAAATAAAATATCACGTGAATTAATTAAAGACTTTAACTTGCGCTAAGTATCCTGCTATTCTAGCTGAACCTTCGCCCATCTTTCAATTAAAGGTGGTATTCGATCCTTTTTCGGAAAATCAAACTGGTGAAGTTATTAAAAAGGAAGTACCGTAAAAAAATTTAAAAAGAAACTAAAAAGACAGCCATTGATAGTGTTAATGGACTCATTCAGAGGATCGGCACAGCCGGCCTAAGGTTCGCTAAGTTCCATGCTACAGTAGAATTAGGTAAACTGTTTCCGGAGGAAATGTACGCGAATACCTACTAAAAATATTTTCAGGCTGCTGTAGCCATGAAAGCAACACCGAAGGCTTGGTAACCCCAAGTTAGCGGGTTTAATCCCGCGTCGGTCATGAATCTTGCGTTCATCTTAGCATAACGGTAATAGAGTAAAGACATGTGCGAAAGGATCGTGCTTTTCTGGTATAGCCACGTTGAGAGAATGGATGAGTATAGAATAACGGAAAAGATGTAAAATAGTGGAGTGAATAATGTGAGAGGAAGGGTAGACCGATAAATTCATGGGTGAATGTGGAGGAAAAGATTCTTAAGAGAAGGCATATTGGGAGTCGTAAGAACAGGATGGCGTGTATGAAGCAACGTATGAGGGTTACTGAAAGAAAATAGATATGTAAGGGTAGGGAAGTGTGGAGAAAATTATTAAAATTGAGTCAGATTTATAGGCCTATCACCAAGAGTTAATTTTATTTGACTGTGCCTACCCCGGAAGGGAACGGCGTTGATGGCTATGTATGCATGCAAGTTAAGACGCTGTATTTTGATCACCTGGAACCCCAAATCTTCCCCTGCTACCACTACCAGGGAATATTTATTTTTGCATAATTGATTCACTTCTCCTCATCAAGGTTAATTCAATTTTTTCCATTTTCTCTCTCATGCGCGTCCACGATCCATCCTCTTTAAAAAGATGCAGTCGTTTCTTATCTCTCTGCGGCTTCTCTGCTCGTCCCTTCCCATCTGCATCAATCACACTCCGTGGATTCCCCGTTTCCGCGCTTCCCTCCCCCCAAACTCCCCCCTCCCACCCCACCTTGTGCTCAATTTGCGCCTAATGCACTCATTTCCACCCAGCTCCCTCCACCTCTCCCCCCCCATAGCCAGAACTACTCTTTCATGCGGCTTGCGCCTAATTATCCGCCCTAATTTTTTTCAACCCCTTTCCCGCCACCAACTCCCCGTCAAGAAGACGTTTGTCTCCCTCCGCGTCCTTCCCCAACCTCCGTACTCCTTACCCCTCTGACCCCGTAGCGTCTTATTCCTGCACCACCGTGAAGGGTCTCCGATTTCGCTCCTTCGGTCACCTGCTTTGAGAGGAAGCCCTTTCGTTTCCTCGCCTACACCCCTTTTCTTCTTCATCCTCTTGTGAAGGGCTGCCGCATTTGATATTTTTTTCTCGCCCCTTTCGCCCTTTCCAGCATGCACCCTTCGTGCCGCGGTACTCATCTTCCCTCCCAACTCTTCACTAACTCGGTTCTCTTCCACGCGAGCAGCGTTCGTGCTTTTTCAGAGCTTTAAATTTCAGGGTTCCGACTTATTTACGCAACCTTCCCCCCTATGCGTTGCAGCACGGCTCATTTTGGGTGAAGTAGGATTTAGATGCCAATTGCCGCGAAGGAACTCCCAAAAACGGGCTTGCATCTCCTTCCTTGTGTTTATGTTATGCTTTTTTTGCTGCAAAAGTCTAATCTAGTTGCTTTATCTTCTCTTTAGACTTTTTAAGTTCACCTTTCAGAGTTGAATGTGGTCTTCTTACGAGCGCGTTTCATTTGCATGCTCATATATCTGCCTCATGTTGATGTCTAAATGTAAATCTTTCGTACCTTAGAATAACTTTGTGTTTTTTATGCGTAGTCTACCCTACAAGAAATGATGCCTGCGGTTGAGCGTATGGCTATCCGGAGTTATTTTTTTGTGGAATGTTCTCGTTTTCATAATTGGGTCTCGTTATTATAATAAAATTTAATCCAGTCCAGAATGAAAAAATATTGAGTCAATTATTTTATTTTCCTTAGATTATGAAGAGGACCGGTGTTTATGTTAAAAAATAAAAAGCCTCACCATACAGTATCTATTTGGTAGTCTAGGGGATGAAAGGTCATTTTTTATGTGCTTTTTTTTGTTGAGCAAAACCTATGAATAATTTTAAAGTAGTTACAGTCTCCTGCGAGTCCTTCCATGTAAGATTTAGTAACATCTTTAGTTCAGTTAAATTAAAATACTATGGCCATTACCAACCAGTGATGTAATTGCTAAAAAAAAAAGTAGCATTGACTGGACCCGATGATTATGATCGGCTTCCAATTTGGTTATGTAATAATCTGCCTTGACGGAAAAGTTTTGTAAGAATTCGGAAGTAAAACGGATAATTCATTAAATAAAATTAATTAGTTACAATTTACCATTATTTATTTATTTATTTCCACATCCCCGAAAACAGCACGAACGGCCTTTTACACCGGGTGTATTAACATGTAACAATGGACGAACACAAATACCCATGTCCTGAGTGGTGAAAAATCCACTCAGGCGGGACTCGAACCCGCGACTCTCAGTTTAGCAGGCGAGGACTTTACCCCGTCGCCACCGGGGCCGACTATATTAATACCATTTATCATTATACTGAGATGGAAATACCTACTAAAAGTAGTAAAGAATATATATTTTTAGGTGCGCGCGTTCATTGGCAGCTACTATTATACAAACTTTTACTGCCGTGTAACTACTTTCTTCTAAGCGGTCAAGTAAGCACTAATCCCAGAAGTGTGATTAAGAGAAGAAGACTACCTCAAGGAAATAGTAATTAGATGGGTAGGCCGACATGTTTGATAGAGAGAGTAATTGAAAAGAGAACATGGCAATAAATAAGCGTAGCATACCTAGATGCGTTTTATAAACGGCATGCATCGTAGATGATACCTTTGACACCGAAAGAAATGGCTTTGATGCTCACATGCTTCATCCCCTTCACCTGCAGTGGAGCCATGCATCTACTCTAAGCAGTTCTGAGAGCGACGACAATGATATGCCTTTTGGTGATATTTCCAATACTCATTATCATCGAAGTCTCCCTAGTAACCCATTTTGTATCACCACCGTTACACTCCTCTATCAACTCGATTTGTTCAAATGTCGATAATGGATTCAGGAAATTGAGCTGCGCCTGCGGATTCTGCGATAGGATATGATGTGAAAATGCTGGCTGGCAACTTAGGTCTGTAATCTGCCCAGTCCTGTTCTGATATATGTGGTGGTTGTTTAATCATCATGGTTTGACACCCAAAAATTATTTTTATGTTGTATATCTTCTCCTAATGAGAAATTTGTCGATTTTGATGCTAGTTCTACTGAGTGGTATCAAAGTTATGACGGGAGCATGAAAAAGCAGAGGCTACTTGATATGAGCCCCATTTAAATTTCACTGTCCGGCTCGGTTATCAAGCCGCCTTCTGCGACTGGAGTATTATTCGGAACGCGGTAAGGAGGGAAAATATATTAATGGAACCAGGCGAAAAAAGGCTCTCAGGCTATCTTGGAAACCACATAATGTAGAGATGCGGAAATCTAGTTCTCTTTTCATTCGGTGACAACCCGGCTAAGCAGTTCTTGGGTTTAATTACACAATCAAATTAGAAGTAAAAAATAACTTTAAAAATAGGAACAGCATTATTTAACTATGTGCAATGAAGCAAGTAAGAAAGTGTGGGTCGAGGAAATAAAAAGAATTCTACTCAATGCGTTTCTCTTGGGAAGTAAAGTTGTTGCATAAGGAGCAACGCCGAGGGTACGGTAGCTGTCAGCAAGTGAATTGAATGTGAAGGTGGTTGATAGAATAACGATCATTTGGAAGTTCAGCGTCATAATGTTGTGTTAATGTAACAAAATGTTTCTTTGGTCTATTCTTACGGAATTTACGCTAGTGAAGCAAGGTACTAACACGATCTGAAACTGATGAAACTTTATTCTGGGATTACCATTCCCATTTTTCGAAGTCCAGGCGTAAGTTTGCGTTGCCTTCTTTTTTACTGTCCCTAAAGAGTAGTACTTTCAGCCGTGGGAATAATTCGCAACTCTTGTTTAACGTCCTTGGTTGCATTCCTCCATTTGTTAATTTGAAAAGTTTCTTATCTATAAAGTCCTCTCTCTCTCTCTCTGTCTCGATGCCGGTACGTGTTGCCTGCCTCCGGATGTATTTCTTTTCATTCAGCGAGAACCCGACTAAGCAGTTTCCTCCCATTTGCACGCATCGCATTTTTTTAATCATCTCTCCCCGCATAGTAGGCTTGTATTCACCCTTGTGAGTGACATTCCTCCCCTAAACCTCTCTCCCCCCCCACCCACCTTCCCCTTCCCCCTGCAAATATCTCTCTGTTATCCATCCCCACCCCATCAGTCCCCTCTAATCTTTCAATGCGGGCGGGGGATTTCCAACGTCGGAGAGTTATTTTTTTTTAAATCGTAATATCTCGGGCGCTTTTAATTCGCAAAAATATTATATTTTTTCATATCCTTTTTTTCACCACGAATCTGAATTTTCTTCGCTTTCGTCCCTTTCTGGTCTATTGTTTGCTTACTCCTTCCGTTACAACTTTTTTCTATCCCTCTCTCTCTCTCTCTCCCGTTCTTAGCCATTCCCTTTTATTTTTACTCGGCTTCTCATTCTCCTCCCTTACTCTATCTACAGTTTCTCCCCACGCCCCAATGGCTTTACCATTGGCAGGCCTCGTAATTTTGCCTTCCCCCGTCGGTCCCGCAGTCGGAAATTTCTGATTCCTTTTGAAGGCCTCCCTCTCCCTCCTCCCTCTCTCTCCTCTTTTGTCAGCCGCATTCCGGTTTTCTTTGTGTGCAATTCTGCCGAATGACTGGGGGGTTGTGTAACAAATGTGGATTTTCTGGGGAAGTAACCATATGGGCTCCTTTTATGAGAGGATTCGTACGTTTGTATTCCCTCCGTGTGCGCGGAAAAATCCGGAGGAAACGTTTTCATGGTTGGTGTATGCCAGTAAAAAAATGACGTGGTACAATATTTCTGCATGAATCTTCGACAATATGGTGATGATTAAAACATACCGCTGGATTTTAAGTAGCCCGTTTGTTTATTTTGTTGATTAATATTCACGTTTAGGAGATTACGCTGCTACGCTCATTTTCTTGTGAATTAAAAACATTAATTTGAATTTAAATTAATCGCCGGCGCTTTAAGTGAATTTCAGGGAATATTCTAAGTCCAATGGTGATCTGGACAACATGACTTATTTTGAGGTAACCAGGTCGACAGATGTTACATGATCAAGTATTAATTTGCATTAGGGTCATTGTCGGTAAACGTCGGTCGTTAAGTATAATATGCAATTTTTGCTGTACAATTTACCTCACTAATATTTATCAATCGTTCCCTTCAATTTTCATTTAATGTGAAAGCGAGTCTTAAATTTGGGACGTTTCTTGTGTAACTCCATGGAAATGGAATTAGCTTCAAATGCAGCCCTAAGTGTAAAGTGGATACGTTAAAAAAAAGCTCGAAAAAGAAGTCAATGAACTTAATGCCGCCCGTCCCTTTACAGGCTAAAATCTCTATCTCTCTTTTAGCGCATTTCCCTCCACGGCACGTTCATGAAATATTGATGTAGCGAGAAAGGTTTGAAAATTATTCGCAGATGCTTTACGAGCTGGCACGTGTTTTGAAACTACCTCCTCTGGGCGCGGGAAATTCCGGACAAATTTGCATGCCGCAGCATTTTATAAAATGAAGAAGAAGTTAGTCCGCCGGTTTATCAAGTCCGCTAAAAACTATGTGACTTATACTTGTAGTACTTCCCCGGTATTTTTTGCCTTCCCGGCGGCTGAGGCGGCGTCTATCGTTTTGGGACTGGGAGACTTGTTCCCCTCCCACCGCTTGCAGCCCCACTCCTGAGGACTCAGCGAGCGTCGTGTTTTCATCTTCCCTCCGCGAGACAGTGATTGTACTCATCCTTTATCTTCAGCTCGAAGTAATTAATTATTTAGATATTTGGCGGAGTTCGTTCATGGTACAAGAAACCTTTGCGAATTCATAAGAATGATTGTTGAAACGCTACCATGGTATTGATTCAAGGATTATCATCAACATCGCTTAATGTTGATGCTACCGAGCATTAAAATTATTTTCGTGTGTCAATAAATATACTTATATTATAGTGCAGTATCGCAAATTGTATCAATATGCTCGAAGGTTATAAATGAATAGCTATTTTAAATATTACATACTAGCATACCCGTACAAATATAACCATTTCGTTTCCAGGCAGACCTAGTCAAAGGAGTTCAATTAGCGTTGACATAGGAAACTTGCTTCTTTTCAGTTAGTTTTTTACGTATTACTCTGTCCTTGAATGCCCCTCTTGCTTCGGTTACATTCATGCATTACTTCATACTAGTTTTTTTTCAAGACTTGTATTCCTCCTCTTAAGAGTATCTTCCTTCAGAGTTACTTGTGAAGTTCTCGGTCAAGTATACGTATAATAATAAAATGTGGTTGAAGGCACATCAAACTAACATATGGGAACTTATATACCACATCTTCTACTTGCCTTATATCTGCGAAATTATCCGCGATTCTCCGAGTTCATCAAGAGGGCTAAGATATTGCTGTGGGCGGGGTTGCCTCGGGGTGTGGGAATCAGGGGTTAGGGGACGAATTTAAAAGGAATGAGGGACGCGGAAATACTTTTCTCAGCCCTTCCCAACTCTCCACCCTCTGCAATTAATCCTTAAAAGCTCCAGAGCACTTCCTCCCTTCCCTCTAATTAACAGATTCTTCCTCGACACGTTTCGTACCCAACCTCGCATGGACGGAGGCATGCCTTAATTTTAAAACTTTCTCGAGCACAACTTCTCCCTTATTAGAGGGCAGTCTCTTTGAACTGGATGGTGAAGAGGGCGGGGTACCTGAGAGGGGGATGGTATTATGCATTAAAAAAATAAGTTTGAGGTTGGCGTTGTGTGTGCGTACCTTTCTTCGTTTTCTGCCCTTACTGCTCTATATCTTATGTCCTTCATTTCTTTTCTTGGGCGTCCAAAAAATCCATCCCTTTTCCGACACTTCGCACCTTTATCTGGGAAGACTTGGTCCCAGCATTGGCCTTTTATTGTCTACATCCACCACTCTCTCTATCTCCGCCATGCCCACCCCATGAAACCATTTGCCTCCTCGAGGAAAAACTTGTGTCCTTTAAATCCATCTTAAGTGGGGCAGGATAATTCTGCAGTCTCACTCTTCCGCATGATGCCTCTCTTGTCTTCATCTCTCCCTTTCCATTTAAAGTTTTACGGGACTCAAAAGTCGTCTCCTGTGTTTTTATTTTCTTTTATTTTTATGGCCATTCAACTTGCTTCTTTTTGCCTAAAAGTTGCGCACACTTTTTTTCTCCTGTGAGGCTTCATCCGTGTCTTTGATTCATTTTTTCCTTACTCTCCACCTCCTGTCTCATCGTTGTCCTCTTTTTCTGTTAGATATTCGTCTTCCTTCACGCCGTGATGTTGCTCATTTCATTCCTGCTTCTTTAGTAGTGTTGTATGGCGCAGAAACATGGACTCCGAGGAAAGAGGATGAGAATGGGCTGCAGACACTTGAGATTTGGGTAAAGAAAAGGATGTAGAAAGTAAGATGAATGATAATGAAGATGTGTTGGAGGAGAGAGGTCTGAATAGGGGGGGAAGGGAAGAAAGAGAATAGGCTTATGAATGGGGTGAAGAGATGTAAAACGAATGCTTTGATGAAAAAAGATATCGTGCCAGGAGATTGGGACTGCACCTGTAACAATCTAGAGGACTTTTACTATCTTCCGTTTAAACCAATCATTTAAAATCCCAAAAGAAGGTTTTTATTTAGGTTTTGGAAAAAAAATTGTAAATCACTTAATAATGTAATTGAAAAACTTGCATCTTCACCACTTGCCTTTGTAAAATAGAATTCAGGTGGTAGCCCCATGATTTCTTTTCCTTACCTTCCCATACTCCACCAATTTATTCATATTGTCCTAGTAAAAATAGTTAATTTTTAAGTGGAATAATAGATATGTTATTATTAAAAATCTACCTTTTACGATAGATGATAAAACCGTCAACACCCGGTAGACTCCTTTCCGTGTAACTTCGTTTTCTTCTTTCGTCCATCCTCACTCAACCACATCATATCGCTCTGGTGCCTCCAGGAGGGGACGTCGGGGTGGATGTGTGAACGCCGTGTCCACACATCCACTGGCACTTTCCTCCCGGCTCGTTCTAATCCTCCTTCCCTCAACCATCTCCCCGTCTCCTTGCGGCGCCACTGTTTTTCCCATCACCCTATGTTTTTTCTCTCTCCCCTCCGATTCGATTACGGTAAATGGATAAAAACGAAAGTTAGTTTTCTTTCGTTAATTTTAAAAAGATTATCCGCGGTCATCGGAAACGAGTCCCACGGGTGAGGCTGCCGTTCCAAACACGATAAGCGGTTTGACCATGCTTCCCTGCACCAGCTGGGCGTTTCCCGGCGGCTGCCATGTTCTGTCCGAATTGGCTATGGTAGTTTTCTATTACATCTCCCCAAAGTTCGATTTTCGAGCGATTTAAATGGGTTCTAAAAAATTAATTGGATGGTGGTATTAGCCGCCTCGTTGTAAAATAAACATGTTTCCAGTAGTATTGAGGTACGCCAATCGTGTAGGTTTCTGTTAAAAATAGTTGTACGGACTTATCTTTATAGTTCTCCTCATGTGTCATATGCCTACAGCTTATAGAGCGATTCACGGGAATACTTATGAGCCTTTTTTCCCTCGGTAATTTCTTTTACTTTTAATTGTTAGTATTTTTTTTAATTTATTTTTATTTTATATTACCACCGAAAACAGCACATATTGGCCTTTACATCGGGGTATTTTAACAATCAACAACGGACAAGCACAAACAACCATGTCCTGGGAAGTGAAAAATCCTCCCCAGGCGGGATTCGAACCCGCGACCTTTGGGTTAGCAGGCGAGGACGTTACCCCGCCGCCACCGAGGCCGACAATTTTAAAAATATTCTGCATACTCATAAAATGTTTTTACGTATTGACCCAAATTCACCTTTTCCCCTAGTTGTCATGAAATACTCTAAAATAAAACTAAAACCTTTTGCACAAAATCTTTGGCTATTTCCTATTAATTTCGTTAGTTTAGGTATTTACATTTGTATCTATTGGGATGTTTCGTGTTTCAATTATAGTGTGACGATTACCCCCGCGGCACTTGGTGTAATTACTGTGAGCTTTGAAAAGTTCCACGATTAATGAGCTGGGAAATGAAATTTCTTCCCTGACGGCTACTAATGCGTGGCGTGATTACTCTATTTATTGATTTACTGCCTGGCAGTCAATTCTAATTTCACTGTCATTACAAACTGAGTAATGCATTTGAACTTGTTTTACGTGTATTTGCGCGCGAAATGCATTATCATCCAGTCATCGGTGTTGATACTCAAGTTTACTGTTGTTAATTTCCCAGTTTCTTACTATAAATTTCACTTCTATCCACTCATAGCATCCTTTTAAACCTATACTTGACAAAGAAGTTTTTAGGGTAGTTTTCCCAGTTTAAAATTTTTGCCTTTTTTTTAAGAAATTATTTTTAAAGATACTCTTTAACATACATGCGGACGGATGTGGGAAGACCGCCGGAAGACTCCTACTTAATTGCGTTACCTTCTTCTTCATGTCCGCATATTTTCTCTCACCCCTTATCGCAGGAAGCCTAATCTTTTTCCCCCCATGCTCCGCTTATCTAACATATCCTCCCTTCTAAAACAGCCTTCAGCATACCTTCGCCTCTAATTACCTGCCTCGTCCACTTGCCTTCATCTTCATTTATTTCATTTTTACGGGTTTTTTCTTCTCTTCACCCATGTCAGTTTCTCCATCCTCATCCACTTCTACATCTCTAACGTCTCCCATCTGCTATTCTTACAGCTGATAATTAACCTAATTCATCCTATCAGGTGGCAAGATACCCAATAATGATGACGATCTGGCCGAATATCCTGATTCAGGCTGTTGATAAGACTCCTTCTGTTATCCTTGATACCTACTTATTTCATCTACTTGAAATATTTATTTTTCGGGCATTGATCCATGAGAAGTTTCTACTCTATTTAATGTCCTAGGCATAGTGGAATTTTTACACCGGGATAAAAGAGGGTTGGCGCGTACTGTCAACGCAACACACCGTTGAAACTTAAAAGAGCGCGCACACTGCGCATTAGTAAGCCCTCGCCTAAAATCACGCTCTTTTTATCTGCTGTTCATTCTAAATATTAGTTCATATTTGATATTCAGGAGTTGTGCTTTTTAGTTCATGGAATAAGTCACTTAATAAATTAGTACTTGGTAATTTCTACTTTCTTTGGCTATAAAGGGCTAATCTTCTTTCCCTCATGGTGAGTCACCGTGGTGAGAGGACAGTCACCATTGGTGACTGTCCTCTCTATTTTTTCATAAACGTTTTTAGCCCTTTCCCAAAAGGAGGATTACAATAATTACCTTTGCATTCATTTAGAATTAGATGCAAAATTGTTTTTGTTAATTCATTATTGTATTGCATTTTACTTATATTGTTTTTTTTTTCTAAATGTTGTAGATATTTTGCCATATTTTTTATTGATTTGGTGTAGGTTATCAATATTGATGTGCATATGTATAATTATGTTGTTGTAATTAGAGGTATGTATGTGACTCAGTTTTTACTAAATATTACTTATTTATTGTTAATTTATGCAATATTAAAATAGGCTTAGTTTTTTCGTTGCCAGTAGGCGTATTGCCCATTTGCAAAAGTCTCAACAAATAAAAAGATGAAGTTATTAGTTGCTTCTTAAATTCCATTTTACATACTCAAACTTCGGGCCTAGAATTTTCCTTAATATTTTTCTATCCTCCTTTTCAACTTAAGCTATTTCTTTGGCTGTGTTTAATGCGAGACATTTTGATGAATTCTGAGACCTTTGCTTTTATTCATGGAATATTTTTACAAAGACCGAAACTTGGTTGGTGCATACATGCATGCAACGAATCATACCATTCAAACTTGAAAGGCCGCGCGCACGGTGCTCTCGTGTATCGTCGAAGGAAACCCTCTCGCCTCATTAAGTCCCCTTCGGGCACGCAAAACCCTTTTTGCTTCCCCTCGATGCGATTTCCGCGAAGGGGATTGCGGAAAGGGGAATGGTATGGGGATGGATCAAGGGGAGGAGGGGAAGCGAGGTGAGGATGTGGCACTAGCCGATTCATTCATTTCCTCTCGTCGATCCCTCGTCTCACCCCCCGTTACACGGAGAAGGAAACCCTCTTGCTACCCAGCCCCTATGCATGCCTTCTCACCTTCACACCCTCCCTGTCCACGTTCACACGCAGCCCTTCCACTCCGTAGTAGCCCTCCTGTCTTCACCACGCCTACCACTCGTGTCTCCAGTGCGCAGGAGGACTTCACTAGCCTTTCTCGCTCCCCCCACGCGGCAATCCATTAAGGGCCCGACCTCCTTATTTCCCCCTACCGCTTCATCCCTTCTCTCCCCCCACCACAATGCTTTCCTCTTTCGCAACCCTCCTCACCCTCTCCTATCCCACGCGACGAAACCTCATTCCGGCTCCTCAAACCCGCCCTCGCCTCTGCTCCAGTCTCAAGCCCGCCGTCTGCAACCCTTCTCTCCTCCGCGCGTGAAATATGTTCGCTCATCCCTCTCCGCTCAAACCTTCGCTCTTCCCTACAATCTTCTCCCAAATAAACGTATTCCTCCTTCGAAGCTCCTGTCACCGTTCACGTTCTTAACTTGCTTACATCTAGTGGAAACGACGCGGATCGAACCACATTTGGGCGATCTGCCCACGATAACCTTGCTTTATAAGACCAATTGTTTATGTCGGTAGTACTTATGAAGAATCTTCCACACCGCATCACTATAATCTTGTGTATAATGGAAGATTATTGGAAATTGTGATTAATCTATCAAAACGATCTAATGCCATGCCGAAGGCGATGCTACCAATTAATCTATTCCCCTATAATTCAGAATTTTACGGAATTTAACGTGAGCTTACTCATGAAGGGGTAAGCACTCTAATATCTAATTAATTTCTAGTATCTGTCCATGCATACCCATCTGATCCTGCTGGAATTGCATTTCAATTCTCCAATTAATTATTGGGCACTGTGATCAATTCATTTAAATTATGTAATGCCAATCCGAAGATGTGATATTCTTCAATAATTCAGAGTTGTGCGTAATTCAATGCAAATTTACCCTAGAAAAAGTCAACACTGAAGTACCTATCAAATTGATTGCTAGGAGTGCACATGCTTATCAATCTGATCTCGCGAGAATTCCATTTCAATTCTCCAATTAAACGCGGGCAATTTGGCTCAGTTTGGCTATGTCCTTCACCTTCAGAAGGCAATCGTGCCTAGAATTAACATTGAGTCGCTGCAATGGGAATAATTTACTTTAAACGACATTTTCGAGTATATTTTTGCGAAACTGCACTGAGGAAAAAAGTCATACGTATTAACCGGGACTCGAACCCGGATCTCTCGATATAGAGCTTAGAGTTTCAGCCTGTTGAGCTACCGAGGCGTTTTACTCCGCTGTGATTTTTTGTGGGCTTTCAAGGAACAAGGTGTTCAAGACTGCCGAACATGCAATGTAACGAAGCACTCTAAAGCGTGAGCTAAGCGCCACGGTCCGTGAGTTTAAAGCCAAATTTTGAACACAAATGAGGGGTTTGTTCATTTTGGCAAATGTTTAGGATACCAGGGCTAGTCACGGTATTTTCTGTACCTAAGGAGTCACCCGCAAGGCGAATGATTTTTCCTCTGTGGAATTTCGCACTCATGTGCACTTTCGGGTGACTCCGTAAGGATAGTACCGTGGCCAGCCCCGGTATCATCAAAATTTGTTCGAGTATATTTAGTCCCATATATATTTATCATAGTCCCATAGACTTGCATTTCTATGATCGGTGTATTTTTTTTTAATTGTTAGTAATCGGTAGTCCATAGTTATCTCTGATATGAAATTCTCTGAAGGTAGTCTAGTAATTCCAGTTCTGTGGAGCCCGTAAAATATTGAGCCGTACACTTAACCCTTTACTTCTGAAATTAGGTCAACAAGACTCGTGTATAGAATTTTACGGAATCGTTGGAATCTGGAGGGGCATGGATATTCCCCCAAAATCTATCCTGGAGCTTAAGGGCGAAAAAAGAAAGCAGAATTATAAAGAAAACTAATGAAATAAAACTCAGAAATTATTCGCTCTTGTGTTGCGGTAATCATGATAAAGGTATAACGAAATTGGTGTCCTCATCACGTGTTGCGTGATTTTTTAACCTAGCTCGGGCGCAAAGACTCGGACACAAATGCTGCGTAATTTTGACCTTGAGCCCCGCCGAATGCGAGTTTAGCATTCCTAACACGTCCTTTCGGTTCAGAACAAGGCCCTTAATCTCCTCAAGGAGTGAACCCGGTTCTTGGAATCGCTTTTGTGTTGCGCATGTGGTGTTAGCGTGCGTCTTTTCTATCTTGTGGTTCAAAGCCAATGCAGGCGAGGAATAGAAGGGCGGTTTGGCAATTTACCTAAAATTCCATACGGAAAATAGATGAGATCAAGGAGACCAATTTAATGACTTATGTTGAACGGAGGAAAATGGGCGTCGTAGCTAGGGCACAGGAAGGAGAAATGGGTTAGCGAAGGAGGCGTTAAGAAAGAGTAAGGAGCTGAAAACGGGGATAAAAGGTAAGGAGGAAAGGAAAGGTTGGCGAGGAATTTAATATGGAGTGTGGCGTTGAATGTTGAAGAAACATCGACTTCGAGAAAAGATGACGATAAAGGCTGCAGACGTTAGTGATGTGAGCGTGAAGGAGGATGGAGGAAGTGCGGTGGATGGGAATTAAGGTAAGCGATGAAGTGTTTGGTATGGTTTGTGAGAAAAGGAAACTTTTGGACGAGATTAGGAGGAAGCAATGTAGGTGGTTTGAAGACGTGATGATGGGCGAAGGGTTGCCAAGGCCGCGATAGAGGGGAGAGCGTTGGGCTAGTGGGGAAGGGTAAGAAGGAGAATAGGTTTTATGGACATGATGAAAAAGAGTAGGACGTATGCTGCAATGAACGAAGACATCGTTTTAGGTGACAGGGTTCTCTAGGTTATAACAGCACCTGGTAAAACATAGATATTGTTTACTTTCTTCCATTTTTAACCTACCTCGACCGCTAGATTACCTTACGATAAATTTCTAGTGTCTTGCATTAATGACACTTCGTCAACTGATGGAAATATTCAGTAAGTTTGGAACAATGTGTGACATTTCCTTCTGGACGACACTTCAAAAGCAATGCTCTCTCGTCGGCTTACCTTCTCTCCCATTGCCTTCATCAACATCATAAATGCGTTTTTTCTTATTTGTAGTCTTATTCATGTTTCTCCGCCATATTGAGGTCCTCAGTATACTGTCCCTCAAAATTCTCCTCCCAGCCAAATTTTATGTCTACCTCTTATTGTCATCATAGGCATCCTCCCATTCCCGGCATTTTCTAATTCTTCTTTGAACGTATTTGTCAGCATTTGTACCATTATGCATGTGTTGGGTGGTAAGCCTAAATTGTGATGCAAATGACCCACATATAATTATAAGTCTCAAAGTTACATGGTATCCTATAGTTCATCATCGATTCTTCAATCCGAAGAATGGCTAAATCGATTAAATCGGTTTAAACTATATGAATCTTAACTGACGATTTGGCTAATATTATTTTGTCACAGAATTTTTATTTGGTACTGGTTGCCAATTTCCATATAAGGGCGTCATCGATGATCGTGGCTGATGATGACGCCTTTGTGTTGAAACTGGTTGCGCCTAATAAAACCTCTGCGAAAGTTATACTTGGTGCAGTTGTCATTCCAAGTATTGGTCCACTGCAGTCCCTCATTCCTTCCATTCAATTCTAACTCTGTTACACGCTCATTTTGTCTCTTTCCTAATTTATTTTTAGTTTTGCCATGTATCTCGTTCATGTTCACTCTCTCGGTGCTTTCCAATCTATTGTTTCTTCTTCGAATTTTGTAGTATGTACATTGTACATACCACAGGATCAACCACAGTGCCCTATGTGCTTGGTTATTATTTTCCTAATGTGCTATTTGTTCCTTTACTCGTTTGTTTTCTTCCTCATTTCATCAATATCGCTTAGGAATGGAAGTTCGTGAATTGGCATTCTTTTATTTCTCAAATATATGCATCGATTTCAATTTCACTTTAGCGTCGTTGGCGGTACTAAGCAAAATTGCACTGGCCTAGGTGGGACCCTTGTGGTGCGTCTTCCTGAAGGATACTCTCTCTTTTGGTTCCCATCTCCCTTAACAGAATATCCTCGGGCATTCTCATTTGATCCAGGGGCCCAACTTGGCGTGCGTCTTCCTTGATCTCCTCCGCTAAGACCACCCCTTTCCTTCCCCTTTGCATCCCCTTTTCCTGTTCCCTCTGGCTTTTCCGGGCTTGCGGATCTACGCACCGTAGACCCCCAATTTCACCCCGTCCTTTCGTCTCCGGAACTCAGCTTACCCCCCCAAGAACCCCTTGCTCTACCGACTCTCAAATGCACTTCCGTTCACCCCCCCCCTCCCCGTTGTGTCGAGTGTGAATCCTTGCATCTCGTTTTGCCTTCCCTCCCCTCCTCCCAGTCCCCTCTCACGCGCGCGTCAACTGTGAAATCAAGGCGGAGGTCGGTCTCTCGCGTGCTGCTCCGTGGATATGAAGTGGGAGAGGACTTCCGGCGAGCAGGGAAGGGGTGGGGACGGCAAATGTTGTGGCTGGGGGTGTGTAAGCACGGAAGTAGGAAGTATGGGGGGGGGGACCGCGCGTGGTGTGGTAGGGGGACAGGGTTTAGGAGAGGGGACGATGGTATGAGTAAGGGATTGTTGTTAGCGGAAGGGCTCGTCCCAATGTCTTCATGACATGAGCTTATTTTTGACCACTGAATTGTTTCTTGTGTGTTTTTGTCCCACCGGTCCAGAGTTTTTGCTGCCAAACGAGACTAAATCCTAATTCATGAAGTCAGTATTATACTTTATTGAGGTAATCTTCCGGTTAGGGTAGGTTTAAATAAAAGTTTGTAAAAATCCTGTAGATTTTTACATCTAAATACACAATTTCTGTATTCATCTTAGTATACATCCTAGATCTCTTCATCCCGTCCATAAAACCTATTCTTTATTCCCCTTCCCTGCTTACCCAACGTCCTCCCCTCTTTCACAACCTTAAGCAGCCATTCGCCCCTCATTACCTCTTCCTACCACCTACTTTGCCTTCTAATCTCATCCAGAATTTTTTTACTGCTCACCAACCATACCAAGAACTTCCTCGTTTCGTCTTTCTTTCCGTCCTCCGCGCCTTCTCCATCTTCCTCTACTCCTAAATATCGAACACCTGCAGTCTATACTTTCTCATAGTCCACGCTTTTTCCTCAAAAAACGCTACACTCCATGTTTGACTCTTGACCAGCCTCTTCTTTATAACCTTACCCAAGGTCCCCGTCATAAGCTCCCTCCTTTTGCTGAACGCATCCTTCGGTAGCGCAGTCTGCTCCTAATATCATTTCTACTAAGTGTATTTACGTACTACCAAAGTAATGAAATTGCTCTACTAGCTCCATTTTGTGCCCTCCAACTTTTATGACCAGCCACGCTTTCTTTGTCCTGCAAAATCTCTATCCTTTTTCAAAATTTTTATTGAGTATAATAGATGGTAAAGTTCTGGACCGGAAAAGGAAAACAGAAAACGAGGACAAATACGTAGGTAATATCCCGATGAAATTTCTTTTCAAAATATACGAATAAGTTAAAGAGAGTGGCTGTGTCGAAAACAACAAGGAGGCCACGCCTTAAGATATTGACGTTGACTGGTCGGGGTATGTTTTGCTAGCTCATCCTTATCTCATATTGCCTTACCAGGGTTTATGGGCATTTCTTTGCTCGATCTCTCCCTTTTCAGTTCTGTATACGTCCTAGATTCCTTTATTGCATCCAAAATGCCTGTCCTCTCTCTTGCCCTCATTGCCAGCATTCTACCTTGCAAAGAGGCCTTTAGAATCCCACCTCCTTTGACTTGCTCCACTCACTTACTCTGCATTATTTTTGCAATTTTTTTCTTCCTATACCCTGCTGTCTTTTTTCTTCCACTACCCTGCCAAGAACTTCCCTCATCTTCCTTTTGGTCCATCGTACTTCCGTCCTTTGATCCGTCCTCCTCCTAAATCACATCGTGGATCGTTGTCTCTTCTCGTCCTACTTCTCCAGGGTTAGAAGCTATTTACCATGTAATGGTTCTTAACATGTGTAAACTGAAATGCTATCCATAAAACTTGACGATCTAATGAGCGAAAAATGGTGAAAATTTTCAAACTGAACTCGCATTCAGTGGAGTAACTGCATTATAAAATAAGTAATACCATTATAAATGTAGAATTATGCCTCTTTGTAACTAGTAATTGCTTCAAAGTAAAGAAAAATTCCAGTGAATTGGTCCCGGGCTTCCGACCGGGTCAGGTTATCAATCTCCACCGACGTTTCAATGGGAAAGTCTTCCATCGAAACTTCGGCGGGGATAGAGAACCTGAACCGGTCGGAAGCCCGAGAAAATTTTACTGCAATATTTCGCTGGGAAATTATCAAATCGTACATTAATGGAAAATACGCCTTTATGAACGACAATGAATACATGTAATAAAGGTTTTGTATGCATTCATGATGTAAACATTTTTCAAGCTCTGAAAATCATTATTTCCTTTCAGGTTGGTTGATATCTCTCCCTCCTTAATGGTGGGTTTCCTGGTGCAAACTGGACATCCCATGCGCTCCCGATCAAACTAACCTGATGAAGCTGCGTTTCATTTGTGGAGCGGTGAATGTGTAATGTATCCTGGTTTCCATTGTACGTTATTTTTCCTGACTACAGAAGAATATGCTGAAACACTGATATGTTTGAAAAGTGGCTCGTTATATCAGTCCTCTTGTCTGTGAAATTTCAGCCCGAACTATCGTAACATTTTTTTATTGTATCTAGAGGCTTAACGATCATTTTTAATTCACTTCTGAGTTGATAGAGGGTATAATGCGGGTTAATCGTGGGAGGTGGCCGGGAAAAGAAGTTTTAACTAAAGAATCGTTGGCAGAAAATATGAAGAGCTTAAAGGAGATATTGTTGGGGAAATAGAACGCTGTCTGGAAAGTTTAGAAATATCCCTGCGATGGAATAAATCAATATAGGGCACTGAATACGGCCTATTAATCGATTGATATAACACCAAATGATTGAATAATAGCGTCATCTCCGGTTTGTTTTTTTATCTCCATTTCTCTTCCCTTTGAATCAATTCTATCGGGATTTCGATCTCTGTAGTTGGTAGATTGGATAAAAAATGTCGACGTGACAGTATATGCAGGCAAGTACGCTGAAATTTCTGTCTGCAAAAATGTCTCGTGGTACGCAGGCTTAGTGGATTAAGTTGGCATGAGCGTGTTTTAATGTATTTCGCGTTTCTTTTTAATATGCTCGCCCGCGTGCTCGTGCGTGGGGTGTGAGAAGAAAGACGCTGAAGGAGGTTGACGACTCTTGTTCGCGAGCGGGGACGTTTGCGATTGGTCCATACACTCGTGTATTTAATCTCAAGGGAAGAATTTGAATTGATTGAGGAGGAGATGTATAAATTCATTTTGTCTTGTGCTTAGTTTGGAAATCATATGGGTGAGCAGACCGGTTTGGGTCCCCTCAGCATTTCTTTTTCGTTTTCTTTCCCAGGGTCTATGGAAGAGCGAATCCATGACGCAAGGGTAGAAAAAGGATAAAAAAGGAGGGCATGACGGCATCGTTTCGACTGAGTGTGCTCTGTTGGCTTCTCAGTTGCCGCTTTCCCTTTATGCGCTATCGCCCGGCGCCGCACGATGTTGTGATAGGCCGAAGCAATAACGACGCCTGCAGTGCGAGCGATAGTTTTGTTTTCCACCATTTAATATTGCATCCATCTACAATAAATCACAAAACGTCGTCAAAAATTGCACGCGGCTGTTCATTATCTCTCTTTTTACTAGTAGATGCACTCATTCGTCTGGTAAAAGTTCTCTTGTATTTTTTCTTTCGAATTCACGCAGTACGGCGTTCATATTTTTCTTTGTTCGATTACCTCTGCGTGAGATGCCGCGCTATTGGCATGCCGAACGGTGTTTAACATCATTCAGCTTGTACCGATGATCCTATATTACACGCTTTATCTCAAGTACTCTAAATATTTGTTTTAGTTCGTGTTTCCCGTGGGAACTGTGCATAAATTATCCTACCTCAAAGGATCTCAAGCCCTAATTTAAAACCGCATCCGACTGTTCATTATCTCTCCGCTTTCATGCACTTTGTTCATAAATGGTCTTATCCTTCATTTGTCATTCAGCTGTGATCGATCCGAAAATTGGTTTGCTACTGCTGTACACTTCTACGTTTGATCAGCTTACCTACTTTAAGCCAACCTAAACCTGTTGATTACCCTAATAATAACCATAATAATAAATATTTGGTGCAAGACACGACTACATGGCAAATAAAAATTTCTGTATTAAGAAAACTGATCATATGTTAACTGCAGGTGGTTGGGTGAGGTAAAGTGGGGCTAGGGGTTGCTTAAGACCGAGATAGAGGGGAGGATGTTGGGTAAGTGGGGAAGGGGAAGAAAGAGAATAGGTTTTATGGACTAAATAAAGATAAGTAGGAGGTATACTAAGATAGAAAAATTATATCTTTAGATATGGCTCTGTACAGTTAGCATGTAAAAATCCTTCAACTTTCTTCTAACAAAACATACTTTCACCAATACATTATCCTAATAATAATGATCTTCAGTCCTTTACGATTCCGTTACTTTTTGCATGATTTATTCCATCGTCGGTATTTCTCCGTTGGTCTTCCCATACATTTGTCGTAATCATTTTGTTTTCGAGAATTCTTCAGAATGTCTCATAGGTTTGTCTCTATTTCCCAGAGTGTTCGTTAAACATCTGTTTTCTTCCAACTCTTTGTGGGGGTTATTTATTGCTGATTCTCTGTTTTCCTTGTTCTTTCATATTAATGCTTCGTGGGCAGCGCGGTTTTTACTATGTTTGCGGGAGTTATCGATTATTTACGAATCAAACAATGTTTGTTATAATTCGCCTCATGCTGATGATTATACATCCCCAGTTGTTTCTCAGTCAATGAAACTATATATCTTTGTGTGTTCGTTTACCCTGTGGGAATAATACATTTGCGTTTGGCTTTTTTAAAATGATTAATGGAATCCGTGGAAGTCCATTGAATTAGTATGGTACCTCTGTCAATGACTGAATTCCCATTCATAATACCTTTGCGTTGCGACCGAATATGTCCCCAATTTAAACGTTAGAAAGACCTATTAAACCGTCAACTATTGTTTGAGCTAACTTTTAGTCGTAAATTCTGTTCTGAAAACAACTGTTGTTTTTTAGTGGCTGCAAAAATATACCTGTTTCCCTGAAAAGAGCGCTAAAATTTATGGGTGCACGTGCGGAAATATAAATTGGTCTCCAGTAATATTTCACACATATTCATTTCATATTTTCCCTGTTTAAAGCGGTCATTGTTAGCCAAATATTGTTTATCGATGAAGTACATACGGTAGTGCATGCGCTCTTGAATACGTAAAGGTATACTTTGATTCCATCGTGCTTAATCTGAAATTAAGTATCTCTCTCCCGTTTTTTTCCTTTTTCGGAGAATTTCCTGCGTGTAATACGGTTGTAATCTCCGTAATTAATGTTTCAAGAATGGACCCACTCAGCCATCTTCCTTCCCCTATTTTTTTATTCTGCCCTCCTCTCCTCTTTCCTTTCGTCGTCTCCGCTTCGTCCTCTTCACTTGTTCCCCTCTCCCCGCGTCACTTTTCCCTCCGCGGCCTTCTTTATGCCTTTTCCTCGGCTCGTTTATTTATTGCCCCTGCCACCAGGGTGTGGCTCTTGCATTCTTTTTTGTCGCTCCTTCGCTTCCAAACCTTACCCTCCTCCCTCAGTCCCCGCACATTATCATTAAAAGCCTTCATGAAGAGGTAAACACCGAGATGGCGGTCACAGCGCTATCCTCTTGACTTATGCTCCTTCCCTTTTTTTTCTCTCTCCATCCCTCCTCTTCTCCCGTGGGTTTTTTACTTCCTTTCTCCTAGCTCTCCTCCTTCCCTCTCTCCTGCGCTTATGCCCTGGACAAATTAAATCAAGGTCCCATTCCTTCACCCCCAGCTCATTCCGGGAACCTGCCAGCCTCTTTACTCCAGCTTCCCTAACCCCATTTTCCCCCACTCCAGTAGTGATGGGAAAAAGTTTTTTTTCGTAGAGGTTTTTAAACGTAAATGAAAGACTTTTTTAAATAAAATCGTATTAAATAATATCATTTTGTTGTGTAAATGTTTTTATTATTGTTTCCCTTATTTGGTCACCTGTACGAGGTAATGTATCTTTCCCCATTTCCTCGAAAGACATAGATACTAAAATCGAGTTAACCATGGCTCTCAGCGCGCTAATAATGTTATAATTGTGTGCTTAGCTCCCTGGTGAGTTGATTGAGCTTTACCGTAAATCTTCTCACGCTAGCTTTCATGTTTTCCCATGTTTTGTGCATAAACCTAGTGAAACATTTACTCATTCGGCTTTCGCGCCATTTTATAATGATTACGGCGATTAATTAATAAACTTTTAAAAACTTATCGAGAAGGCATAGGAACTACTCATCGTTACCTTTTTGTCGCAATCTATGCGTCCAAACTTCCTCGATTTTTTAATGTCTCTGGAGAGCGCAGCCGTACTATTTCCCAAGTAAACGGCTTCAATTTATTTTGCAAACATCTCGAATTGAATTGAAATAAGTGGCTAGTAGTTTTGTATCATTGGAAGAAGAAATATTATTTATTACATGTTTAGTATTCAATTACAGTTTTAAAATAAATAAGAAAAGATGTTCATTTTGAATTTTTAAAACTTTGTACTTTTCCACACTTTATTTAAAAACTGCGACCGGTTTCACCTTAATAAGGCCAGAAGATGCCTTATTAAGGTGAAACCGGTATTTCTAAGCCATTAGATAGATGAAACATTTTGTCTTCGTCGTGAGGAAAACATCATTGATTTGTTGTATTTGTTGTGATGTCTCGATCGAACTGCGTTAAACATTAAAAGGGTTGTATCCTTTTTTTACAAAAGATTCCCATCTCTCTACCCACCCATCCCCCACGCGCCTTCCCCTCTCTTTTTCTTAATTTCCAAGCCCTCCTCAACCCTCTCATTAATCTTTCCTCCCTCCTCATCTCCCACTTTCTCCTCCGTTCTTCTATCCCTGCCTCTCCTCCTCCCATCCCTACCGCAAACCTTTGGCCCCCTCCCCCTGCTGTAAGCTTCCCTTCTCCCTCTTCACCCCCTCCCCCTCCCTCCTCTGGTCCTTGTTCTTTGGAGCGCCCTTCGCCCTGACGCTCTCAATGGACGGCAACGTTTTCTTCCACCCCAAAAATCCCCTTAATGCTTCTCCCAACATCCCGATGTAACATCTTTTCCGGGCCTTCCTTGCATGGCCTGCTTAGCAACCCATGCTTCTCTTTCCGGGCTTTCTTTCCCTCGAGTTTGACCGAGTCAATGGTATTCGGAGCTTCAACCCATCGTTGGAGGTCAATTGCGGCTTTTTTCTCCTTTTTATAAGGTTTCTGGTCATCTATCGACTTAGTTTGACACAATTTCCCAGGTTTTTTGTGGATTGGTGGTTTCTCTAATGTGTTTGGTGGATTTTCTTCGGATGCAAAATTCTCGTCGATATTAGAAAAGAGTATTTTGGTGGTGCAGGGAGCTGCAACTGCTAAGCTTCTAATCACGTTTGCGTAATTAAATAGTTGTTTTTGGAATAGCGATGTACGTTTGGTGGCGAAGTTTTAATTTGTTAAATTTGGCACTGTTGTAGCTGATGACGAGTGCCTTGTGTAAGGATGTAAAAAAGGCTGGCGAAGAGTTTAATGTATCCTTTAGCGTTGTGTGCTGCAGAAACGTAAACGCTGACTAAAGAGGATTAGGATAGGCTGGAGGTGACGGGGATGTGGTTGTGGAGAATGAGAATCTAGGGAGTGTAATGGACGAAGAGGGAGAGTCGTGGCGTGGTAAAGTAATTTTTTTTTAAGAAATCAAGAGTAGGCGAAGTCAGTTGACGGACCGAATGGTACTCCTTTTTTGAAGGACTTCCGATTTTAGCTACATCTTCATTTCTTTACTTCGAGCTTTCGTCCCCATTGCTTTCAGCGTCATCTGGAGCTAATCATTGTTGTACGACCACTCGCTATACCAAGTATCAAGAATAAAACCGCCGTAAAAGCCTTGTTCAAAGATTGTATAGCTCTTGTGCAATATAAACCTTTATACCTAATTTGTGACACCACTCTTTAGTTATTTATTACGCATTCTATTTATCCATGGACTTTCAACATAGGCATCACATCTAATGGACCTATCACAGGTACTGGCAACCTGCGGCCCGCGGTTCGGATCTGGCCCACCTGGTGTTTTCAAGTAGCGCGCGGGTAGTTTCCAAGTATTCATATTCATTCATTCATTAGAGTAATCTACCGGTTAAAGGTAGGTAAAATCCAATGGATTAGGTATTTCCTCCTTCTTCTCAGTGTAAGTCCTACCCTTCTTGATCCTGTCCATAAAACCTATTCTCTTTCTTCCCCTTCCCTGCTTGCCCAACATCCTTTCCTCTATCACAGCCTTCAACAAACCATCGCCCCTCATTACCGCTTCCAGTCACCTACCCTGTCTTCCCCTAATCTCATCCAGAAGTTTCCTCTCTTCTCAAACTAGGTGAAAAACTTCCTCATTTGTCTTCCTTTCCGTCCTCCTCCACACCCACATCTTGAACGCCTGTGGCCTATTTTCGTCTTTCTATCTTAGAGACCGCGTTTCTACCCCCTACAACGCCACATATCATATCAAGCACTTCTCTAGCTTCTTTTTTATTTCATCTTTACTTAAGGTCCCCGTCATCAGCTCCCTTCTATTATTGAACGCTACCTTCGCTAGCGCTATTCTACTCCTAATGTCTTTGCTACTATGCCCATTTTCTTTTAGCGTACTACCCAAGTAACTAAATTGTTCTACTTACTCCAGTTTGTGCCCTCCTTCTTTTATGAGCAGCCTCGCTCTCTTTGTCCTAGACAATCGCATTACTTTTGCTTTCTTATGATTCGTCGTCATTCCGTATTTCCCGCCCTTATTCCCCAATGCATCTATTAATGCTTGCAATCCCTTCGATATTCGGCTAACCAACGGCTGGTCGTCTGGGAATCTAACGGACTTTATCAGTTGGCCTCCCACTTTGATTCCCAAATCTAGCTGTCCCCATGCCTCTTTTATCATTTCCTCTGCATAAATATTAAAGAGCAAAGGCGACGACAGGCACCCTTGCCTTAACCCGTGAGCTATAACTCCCCACCTTGATTCGCCGTCAGCTACTCTCACCTGTGCCCTCTGGCCTATGTATAAGTTTCGGATAAGTCTCCTATCATGCTAATCTATTCCTATTTTCCCAAGTATCTGCATTTGTTTATCCCAGTTTACTCTGTCAAACACCTTTTCAAAATCCACAAAGCAAGTAAAAACATCCTGATTATTCTATAGTATTATCATTATCGTTATGCTATTACACAATCGGGCCTGCTGGATACTGATACGATCATGGAGGCACTGCTTTGTAATATACAATATTTGAGTCAGGTGATTTTGTTTATCTATTTATTTTACTAAAGCCAGCGAAAACAGCTCATACGGACTTTTACATCAGGGAAGGTACAATACATTGGATTCATCTTGCGCACAATAAAATCGGATCTGGACCAAAGATAAGAGAAATAGAGCAGTTGGAAGCCGCATAGGAAAAAAATCGGTACAGCTTGAATTAATTTGAAAACGGTTCCCGGCTAGCAAATTGAGGGAAGTGTTTCAGTCGGTAGTCTTCAGCAAGGTTGGAGTCCGACACTTCAGGGTAACGGTCGGCTTTGATCATTCTGCATGCGTTAACTACATTTCACCTCCCGTAAAAAAATACACACACAATCAGGTCCACAGGGAAGAAAAGGGTGCGCCATCCGGCTCTCTCGCCAATGAAGAAGTTGCCCATGTCTGACGTATCATAATCAACTTCCCAGGACTTTTTGTTCAGGTGTCCGACCCTGAATGAAGCGTAAAACTTCGTAACCTGAAAAAATATAATAATCCCGAGAGATTCCGAGTAGTAATGGTGGCTGGAGCAGTAATTTATAGGACCACATTTCATTTAAGTACATTTGTTTATGCGGTGGAACTCGCCATATACGCAGCAATGGAAATGAAAATAGAATTATATGTTAAATTTTGCCTTAATTTAAAAATATATAATGACTCGAGTTTTTGGCACTATATTCCGAAGTTAAGGCAAAAATCATATTCAAATTTGTTTTTTTCTTATCTTTGACGAGGTGTGACATCTTAATATTTCTTAGCAACCATTATAATAATATGAAATGTATTGTTACGCCTGTAGATGAAAATTTGTACACACGGAATTGAGCGATTACGAAATGATAAGCACTGCCCAAAAACCTACTGATTAGCTGGTAGAATATTCTAATGAAAATTTCTTGTGGACCAAATGGCTGCGTGTTAAAATACCGTTGAATTGTTAAAAAAAAACAAACCGGTAAGTTATATTTTTTACTTTTATCGATAGATGTCTCAAATAAAAACACTTATGCCAAGTTTCACGCATATCTGTGCTTAGACAAAAACTCTCCCCCAACCACCACCTTCCCCAACCACCACCTCTTCACCTTCCAGCTACTTTAATTCAATCAATCCAATATTGAAAGACGTGTGACGCTCTGGGAAGGTGCACGGTGGGGTTGGCACTCCTGGAAGACCTTAACGAAGCCTATCTGCTTGCCCTCCTCTCTCACCTCCCCTTTAAAAGCACCCGGCCGCTGCCTCACTTTCGTTCCTTTCGCCAGGGCGTTCGACCGGTCCTTTCCACAGAGCCCTTGGATCATCGACTCCCCTGCGCCGCCACAATACGCGGCAAGAAGAGAAGGATGCGAGAATGTAGTGGTGAGTGGAGAGCAGCGAGGAACGCAGCGGTGTAGAGATTTTATGTGAGCCTTGCCCCTTGCTTTCCCCCGCCTTATATCCCTCTTGGCCTCTCGGAAGAAGAAGAGAAAAGGGATGAGGCACCGAGGTCGTCATTCTCTCAAGTTCTCCGCTCCCCCTTCGCCCCAGCCACCTGGGTCGGCCCGGCTGTGTCCTCGACCTCCCCCATGCACGCTTTTTCCCGCTATAGCTATGATCGACAACACCTTAAATTGGAACAAGAAAACAGATCTAATCGTTCGGCGTGATTGCATGTAAACCTCTCAAGTAGTCGCCAGTGTTTCCTGGGACTCCACCCATTCGCAATAAGTAATTTGTGCCCCCAAATCCCGAATATACGTTTTAGTTTTCATCTTGAGGTGAGTTCAAAAAAATTTTAACCGTCATGTATGTGCAGGAAAGTGAAATGATGTCCCAGAGTTTGGGGGAAGCTTGGGAAAGAGCAGTCGGAAAACCCATCAATCAGTCAGAAAATTCAATGTTAATTACCAAGAAATTTAAGTTTTATGTTTCTAGTAGTTTTGTCTGTGCGTTAATGAGTTAATGAATCAGTCAATGTTAATTGTTTTACCTCTCGTGTTTTATCTAATATATATTCGGTCTATGGACACACCTTTCCAGAATTTCTCCGGTCGTTTTCTCTTACCTTACCCTCGTAAAACCTATTAGTTGTCCGAAATAAAATTTCTTTTGAACTCTTCATGGTTTCAAGAATTTATTTCTTACCGCGTAGCCTTCACGATTAGTGTCATTCAATGACGAGGGACGTCCCGGGTGGGTGGCACCACTGCAAACTCATCTAGGCATTCAGCTACAGCAGTAATTCAGGGAGCCACCACGATTTGTGAAATCGTACCTTAATTTTGTGATCCTCATGTACCTTTCCTTGGCTTCGTATACCTTGTTCTTATTCTCTCCCTTTTCCATGGCCGGAGTCCTAACACCCGCGGCAACACGCCATTGTGGCGGCTCACAGAGCACTATGTAGGTGCAAATTAGGTTGGCCAAGTATTCAATTATTAGCCTAAAACAGTGGTACCAGTTAAGAGGAATATTATCTCAATTCTATCGTAATTTCTCTTCGTACACGTAAGCCTGAAGCAGTTATCGTGAAAATTAAATAATTTTTTACTTTGTTGGACGAATAAGACACACTTGCTTCACAGGTTTCACTTAAGTTCCAAAAAAATGAGCTTTGCTATCGTGCGCCAAGGCGTCATCTTCTCCCCTGCTTTATATATGATTAAACCTCTATTACGCTTCCAGTTTCCTCCTCATCTCTTTGATTCCGACCTCCTTCCTAATTCGCACCCTTTCATTTTCTCACTTGGACTTCCTTCCTATCGTCTTCAAGCTCCAAACCACTTCCAAACCTTGCTTAACATTCGGTTAACCTCTCCTCTTCCCAATCCATTCAGCCTTCCTTTTGCCCTCTCTCCTCATTCTCTCTCTTTTGCCATTGAGTTATTGCGGGCGACCCCTTGTGAGGGAGACTCCCAAACCTGTGTTCGACCTTATCCCTTACAGATTTTAGGTATCTCCGCGCTCACCCTCGCCCCAGGATTCTCTTTTCGGAGTTACCTCTCTGTTTCCAGTTCGCACGATAATTGGGGACAAGAGATTGGGCTTCGCTAAAAACTTTTCTTCTCTCCTAGATGTTGTTTCCATGGTGATGAATGTGTGTGTTAACGCGCGGGGGTTACATCTGCCCAATTTGGTAGCAAACTCTCCAAGGCATAGCGGTGTGAAAATTGAAAATATTTAAAACACTTTGTATTTCCACACTTCGGTTTAATAAGCCAATCACGTGTATAACGCAGGAGAGTCATTATCAAGGGTATCATAATCTTGTATTTCGAGTAGTATAACGGAGTCGCGTAGAGTCCCCCTGGTTTAAATGGGAGATAGTAAAAATCATCTAGATTTTTACAGGCTTCTGTTTCCTCAAACGATATCTTTCCTCTCCTCAGCATATGGTCGTACCTTTTTTCATCCCGCCAATATTCTCTCTCTTCCTCGTTACCCATTATGTTGAAAAAGTGTGAAGGGCGAAGAGATTTACTTAAGGTAAGAGAAGTAAGTGGCAAGTGCTATATAAGTGAAGGAACGCAAAATGGAAGTACTTGGTCTGCCCTGCTTTAGCGTCGATAATCATGGTTAATACGGGCTCGTGAATTGTTGTCTGTCAGTATCGATTTGGAAAACGGTGAAATGTTATTCATTCACAGAATGCCAGGCGCGCTCTCACGCTAAATAATTCTCTAGCGGTGACTCCGGATTCGAGTGTGCTTCGGAGTGAAAAAAAGTCGATAGAATTGTATTGGAAAGCAATGTTTGGCCCCCTAGTGGAAAATATCAGAAAGTATTTGCATAAATGTACTTATGTGGAGAGATATGGGGAGAATAGCTAGATACGGAGGGGAATGTAATCGTGGATGTTGGAAGGAAAGACGAAAGTAGTGAAACGTACCCCGTTCGCGGGTACGTGTTAGGCACCCTAGTGGAAAAACATAAGAAAGTATATCTATATATAAATATACCTATGTGGCGAGAAACTGGGAGAAGAACTAGAAACGGAGCGGAATGCACTAGTGGATGTTCTTCGTGGCATCATTTGGGAAGGAAAGACGAAAGTAGTGGAGGGATATAGGGCTCCTCTACTGAGAAACGTGCCCCACTCGCGGGCCCTGTCGTTTGTCATATACAGGGAAAGTATTCCGGGCATCCGAACTAGTTCCTGAAGGGCTAGAGTTGAATGTGCGTGGAAGCAATGGTTGAAGGGTCTTTTCAAAAGGGCGGCATGCGTGTATGTACCTATGTGAAAGGGGGAGATGTGTATGGGAAGAGGACGCGCTTGGGGAAAATTGGCGAAAGGAGGGTGGAGAGGAAAGTGGCCAATGCGGCATCGAAAGGGAGGGGGGGTGGGTTATTCCCGATCCACCCTGGGGGAGGGAGAGGGTCAGGGCGAAGGGGTCATTTTGGCGCGTCGTTTTGGTGCCAAGTACTGCCTATTTCCTATCGTTTCCTCCTTCCATTCCCAGTTTTTTCCTCCCTTGCTTCTCCGAAAAAAATAGCGTGAAAATTGAATGTAAAAACCTCGCGTTCACCCATAGCAACCTTTGTCCCTTTTTTAGTACGTATCTATTGTGCGTCCTTACTGGCATTTTCCTTAGCTTGTCGCCCATCTGGATCTGCTTTCAACAGGCCAATACCACAGCTATTCAACCAGCATCCTCGGACTGACTGTAGGCTGCCATTAGAGTGTCTAGAGATCGTGGGAAGAGGTAGCTCTTCCTGTCATTATTTGAATTGATTGCTCTCCGACCGCAGTAAAGCAAATAGTTGTTGCGAATCGTAAATAGTTTCGTAGTCATATTAATTGCTTCCGGTCGCAAATCGGTGGTGCTCTGATGAGTCTTGTTGGTTAATCCACATAGAAAGAAATTATATGTTTACTCAAATTTCTTAGAGTGTGAACTGCGGACATATTAGCGCCGTTCGCTCTGCTGAAAAGGTGCCAAAATTTTGGTCGTGACCTCATGTCGTTCAATTATATGTTAATTGTAATATATGTGCATTTTAATGCTATTTGCAAGCTCTAAGAGCCCTAGTTGCTATTTTTTTTGGAGAGCGTTTAATTGGAAAGATATATTCGATCAGTACATTAACTATTGAGTGCTGTTTTCTTGGTGCATTTCTTCACTTGGGTTTTTAATATTCTATGTTCTTCAGGTGGGAACCTTGGGTAATGATATATAGGAGGGACTGGTGAAGAGTTTGCTATGGAGTGTAGCGTTGTATGGGTCAGAAACGTGGACTCTTGAGAAAGAGGACGAGAGTAGGCTGCAGGCGTTCGTGATGTGGGTGTGCAGGAGGATGAAGAAGGTGCTATTAGTGCTAAGGTGAAGGTGGGCGGAAAGGAAGGCAAACGTGGAAGTGCTTGGTTTGATTGGTTAGGAAAGGAAAATTTTGGATGAGATATTAGGTGATAGGAATCGGTACCGTAATGAGGGTGAAGGATAGCTTAAGGCCGTGATAGATGGGAGGATGCTAGGCAAGCGGGGAAGGGAAAATCGAGAATAGGTTTTATGGACTGGATGAAGAAGGGTAGGACGTAAGCTGAGATGAAGAAAGAAACACTATGGGTGACTAGGGGCCTTCATTTGTAAAAGTCCTTAAAAATCCAGAGGATGACTTCCACTTAAAATTAATTCTTCCGGTAGGTTACATGAAAAGAATATTAATTCTTCTGATCACTTTTTTCATTTCTGTAGTGTAAGCGCGCAGCTTCAATTTGCAGTTCCTATCTAAACTGATGTCTTTGCGACTTCCAGTGCATGATTCTTTTACTTTTTACCGTATTTTTCTTTGGGAAGAGAAATCGGAAAATTGGATGGGAAAGCTCCGTCCCCGCAAACACCCTTGGTCCCTTTTTTTAAGACCCTCATTGTGCACCCTATATGACGCGTTTTCAGTGGCTCACCCTTCAGTATCCACCTCTCCATGTACGTCCATTCTCGTATTTCGCTTTTCCTTCCCATTTCCGCTGGGGTCCCGTACTCGTGCGACCGCCCTTTTCCCTTGGCCCGCGGACATATTTCTCTCAGCATGTGTGCATTTGTCTCTTTTTTTCTTCTTTTTCGGCTTTCCACCCCGTCGTCGATTGTGTGGCTGAGCAATTTGTACGCCTCGTGAGTTTCTTCTCTCAGTCGATCGCATTGTAAGTCGCCATTGAGTGGGTGGGGATCGCATTACGAAGGAAAGAACTTGCTCGGTTTCAGTTTGCGTCGATAAATGTCGCGCGATCAATGCGTTTATGATTCTTGTTGTCCTTTATCGTTCCCATGGCTCATACAATGTCCTATATTTCCTTGACCGTCGCTTTTTTTCTCGATATCTTTTTTCAGGACCTACTCGTAAAATGTTTGCTTCGCAATGGTCTCCGTATTTTTGAGGCAGCGAAGCCATCCTGTGGTTACGCAGTCGGCTGTGATGTTTTTCTCGCTCGGCTCCACTTAAGTTGTTTTCCTCCTGCATTTTTGTTTGAATAAATCGTCGTTGCATCGTTAGTTGCTGAGAAATCCTTGAAATTTTGTAATTCTTGAAGTGAAAAGCGGTTGTAAATTGAGAAATACGTGGGCCTGCATTGAAGGTTTCCTGATTTATGCTGGGTAAAAGTTACCTATTTCAGGGAAGGCCACATCCATGCCCAAGTTAGGGAGTATCCCTGCCCTTACCTCCTGGTCTTATTTACTGGTGGATTGGATGTATTTTTTTGACTTACTTTTACTGTGAAAAGGTGTACGCAACAAAAATTGAAGAACCTTATGGCGCATTCTCTTTTTGAAAATGAGGGTACATAGCTTAATGATAAAAATTAATAGTTACATTGCAAGCTGTACTACTATAAGACCGACTCCGACGCAACCTTTATTTACTAAACTCATGTATCAAATTTTTCATCGCTGTTGTGTCAGAACTGGCAGTCTGTTTGACACAGCGTGGAGTATTAGTGTTTTACTTATTTTACCTGGAAGAAAAGAAAGTTTAGAAATTTTGAATGGTTCCTGTCGATGCCAGATTTCTTTCCATCCTTCCTTTTCCCACAATATTCTCCTCCCCTTGCCAAGCTACCCTGTAGGTTACATAAAAAGAATAATAAATCCTCAGTATTGCAAATTAACGATGTTATCGGTTATTTGGCTTAGTTATTGTGATTAGGCCTTGAAAACTGGCTCTTTTTATAGCTTCTTTGATGATCCCCTACCCTTTCATACCTCTTTCGCTTTTAATATATTCATGCATTGCTTTATATACGCTCTACTGTCCTTAAGATTTCTTGTATTCGTCCCTTTTTAAGTCTCCTATAGCACATTCACCTATGACTTCCTCAGTCAACCCCTTCCTCTCACACCATTCACTCCCCGATCATAAAAATGTTTTACTAGATAAAAAACTGTAACTTTGAGATTCCGCTTTACATTTATCAAAACACAACCCTGATGACGTTGTACGTCGAATACCGGGTGGGTGTTTTTATAATTTTATAGTGAAATCACGTAGTTATCGATTTTAACTCTAATTGGTCACGATGATTATATTAATTTATTTAATTCTCTTCGCTGAACGTTATCCTTTGTTCTTTAACTATTCCTTATATTCCATATTGGATTCTCCCGTAGAGTAACCGAGGTGTTTCAATTCTCTCGCACCCCACCTTTCTCCTTTGACGGCGAGTCTCGTTACTAGAAGGGAACGCGGAAATCCGCCTCCTTCCAGGGATGGAGGGGAGGGTGGGGGAGAGGGGTTGGTAGCGTGAACTAAATCAACACGTGAAGAGAGGAGAGGCGCTCACCTCTGAGACAAAACCTCGCTAACTTGCAAGCATCTTTTGTGCGCTCGGCTCCGTTGTTATCAAAGTGAATTAAGATCTCCTCAAGGATTTGATAAATGCGAGGGAGACGGTTGAGGTGAAGAGCGGAAAACGTGGGTTTGAGGCGTTTGGTTGTCCCGGGTTTCTAGAGTTTGAACTCTCCCTTTCTCCTCCTTACCTCTCCCACCTTCTTCTTCCTTTTCTATTCCGTCCAAACTCCTCCCCAATCTCAATCCCGAAACTCGGAAAGATCCCTGCCAGGTTTGAGAAAGGAATAGTACGGTGGCTGCCGGTTCTCCAGGACAACTTTTTTATTCCCCACCAAGACTCCCTCGGCCTTGAATAATTTCATGTAACGCCGCGAAGCCACCGTCGCATATTGTATGCATTGATCACGACGCACACACCTCTCCGTGATCCTCATTCCGGACTTAGGGAGAGTTTTTGGGATCGAAGAAAGTGAGGGGAAAAGGGGGCTGGTTGGAGATGGTGGAAAAGGTCGACTTCTCCTATCCCCGCTCAAACTAAAGGTGTACGTGAACGCGTACCGTCCCCAGTATCTCATTCCTCGATTTGCGAAGCCTCCGAACCAGCCAGCCTTACGCCTTGCCCTCCCACACCATCCTCTTCCTTCCAACACTTCTTTAACCTCCTCTTCCTCTCCCACTCCTTTGCACCCCGCTCAGTCTGTCAGCGAACAATCGTGAGCGACAAACGTTGAGTGACCGCGCGTATTTGGTATGTACAATCGTAAATTTTAGTTCTTACCGCTGCCAAATTTACGTGGGAAGCGCTGGAATCGTTGCAGTACAACAGGAAAAATTATCGTGATATTCAAGCACGCTGAACGGAAGGTTAAACTTCTTTGTAAATGAATGGAGACGAATGTTTAGAGCTATTCAAATTAGTTTTTCAAACTTTTTCAAAAACTTTCAAACGGCAAAACATAATAGAAATGCGGGATATCATCTTCGCTTTGTAGTATTTTCTTCTCTTGTTCAATGTGAGACCTGAAGGGGCAAGTATGGAGTCACGATGGTTATTTCAGTGGTATTATGAACCGAGGGAGAGAAAATATCTTGTCTCGGCATGCGAAAGTGAAACCAGTTAAAAAAATAAAATTCATCCATACAGCCATCCATATAGCAAGGAATATGTTGAGTGAAACGAAAGAAAATCGGCTGAAAATTTTTTAAATCGTTTTCGGTTTACTAGTGTTAAATAAATCACCATGTTTCCTCGACTATTCTCCAAGCATTGCCTCAATTTCCGATGAATCAACTGTAAAAACTGATCCGTTCAACATGCACATATTATACAACGTACACATATTGCGCATAGTGATATAGTGATGTAGTGTTGCATAGTTTCATCTATTCTCTTCGTTTGTATACAGTACAAGCGCGTGTAGATTGGTTACGATGGCATTACGCACGGTGGTGGTGGGATCTTTCTCATTCTCCCCTGCCAACTTGACCCATTTCTTCTCACCCCTTACATTTCGGAACGCTCTTCCCTTATACTCGAGCCTACAGCTCGAACCCAGCTATTCTGTTTCCTCTTTATTTTTCCCTCTTTCATCTCCGCTTTCGCTTTGTGCCCATGCGTACACCTCTTCCTCTTTCCCTCATGTCCTCTTCCTCCTCCTCCGAACTTCTCCAACAAATTCTCCCAATAATTTGCTCTCCTGGACCGAAGCCATTCGTTGAATGGACTCCTTAATTTGCTCCAAGGTTGAGCACCCTTCCTCCCTCATACTCCTTCCTGTGGCTTTTCCCAAAACCTCCTTATGCTCCGTGTTGTAATTTGTTCATGCCCTCTGCGGTTAGTTTCTATTGCTATTGATCCTTAAGATTAATCCTCTTGTCCCGCTCTTCTTTCTTTTAAGTGGAGCAAAGTTATTTTTGCGACGAAAATATATATGTTCCTATTTGTTTTACCGATCAATCCTGCAACGTTTATGATTTTCTTTTTAAACTATTATCTGTTTGCTTTTTCAGCCTAATGTTAAAGTGTTTATTTTCTCGTCAAGATGAGGGAGCATTCTAATTAAAATAATTTTAATATGCAATCATTTCAACGCGGAGACAGAATTTTTAATTTTCGCCGGGGACAGGATCTAGACTTCCCCAGTAATAATAATGAATACGAACTCGCAGTCACCGCATAGAACCCGGTGAACGACGATTGTCGTCCGCCAGCGTTGAACATGTTTATAGACCAGGTATCCAGCATCTATTCATTCGTGACGAGCGTATTTGTGTAGTTTTTTTCTTCAAATTATTCCCTCCGGTAGTACCCCGCATAGTTATTTCTCATTTTTTAAATTTATATTAGATTTTAATGAGGGACGTAATTCTCTTCGTTCTCCTTTCTGCACGTCTGCTTTCACTCATACCTCTTATGCAAACTCTTCCTCTGTTCCCCTCCCAGACGCCACGCCTACCTCATTCATTCCATTAGTTTCTATCAGCTTTCGTTCAGCTCGGCGCAGGTATGTGATCACAGCGGGCGTTCTCTTTTATTATTTTTCATCCCGCCTTCAAATTCATCTATCGGCCCCTTTCCGTCTCCGGGATTATACGGGTCCCTCCCTAATCCTGCCTCCCTTTTCGCACCCACGCACTTCTTATTCCACGTTAAAATTTCCCTTCACGGTGGCTCAGCGTGAAAATGAAGTGGGTGCTAGAGGCTAGAGGTGCTCGCGGGGTGATTATAGCTCTCTATTGGTCTTCATGGAGAAAAAGGGAGGTAAATAATGATTTTCCTTTAGTTTTTGTTTGACGAGGTTGGTGGAGAGGTTTCCGATGCTTCTTGAGGAACCTATCTACTCTTTGTGCATGCACATGTCAATCCTTGCATGAAGCAAATGGGAGAAGGCTGAGTAATTGGTTGGAACGGGTAACAAGGGGCGAAGGGATGCTGAAGGACGTGATTAGAGGGGAAGATGTTGGGTAATGGAGGAAGAAGAAGAAAAAGAATAGGCTTTATGGACAGGATGAAAAGAGTTAGGACGTGTGATTAGGATATTGTGTAAGGAAATAGGGCCCTGCACCTATAAAACCTAGTGTATTTTCACTCTCTTCCATTTAAAAATAACTTTACCGGTATATTACCCTAAAAACTAAGATAGCGTGCCCTTAGCACATTGGAGCACTCGTCCGTTTTCCTACCAAATATTTATTTTTTACCAGTGGAGGTTAAGGGACGCTTCAGAACAAACGCTAGTGATTGCTAACGATAAACTGAACCAAGCTGAACACTAATTAAATTGGTCACACTAATGCATTGCTTTTTTCCTCCATAGGTACGTTTCCTCGTGTCATCGTAAATATTTGGTTTTATATCCTTCTTATCGTTATTATTCTATTTATGTATGATTTTTACTTTCGTGTATTATGACTAGCCCTTGAGATGGAATGGTTAAATTCCGAAACGTTCAAATGCCAAGCCAAACGGCCAAGATTATTTGAATTTCTTATTTACCTCCGACTTTTCCTCGAGACTTCAATGAGTTGTTAATGAAATGAACTTAATATGAAGAATATCGAATCATTATTATTTACATTGAATATTTTCTAGAGTTTTCTCCTACCGTTTCAATTTGGTGTAATTAATTTACCAAATGCTTTCAACTATTCTTTGGCAATCGTCCCCCGAGTAGATAGATATTTTCCCCGATGTATTGTCTTTCCTTCATTCTTATCCTTTTTCCTTTGTTTTTGTTCCTCCTACAGAATCTGGTCTTTGCGTCGGGGATATAATTTCAGCCTATCCTCTCTCTCTCTCTCTTGCTCTCTGCCTCTTCAGCCCTTTGGTGCTCCAGCTTCCGAAACTCGAGAGGACACCAAAGAAGAGCTGGTAGCAAGAGCTGTGGAGTAGAGGAAAGGGGAAGTAGGGATGGGAGAGGAACCCTGTGGGGTCGTAACACTATCCTACCCCCACCTCCCTCCTACCGGCCGAGAAGCCGATGGGGGTTCGACATAATCTCCCCCGTGGTGCAGCCCTCGCCCTACACCCCATTCCCCCTCATCAAATTTACCCCTCTCCCCCTTACATCCCTATCTCTCCCTCTCCTTTTCTTCCTCCTCCCTCCCCTCTAATCCCTACCCCACTCCCTGGACTACGTACATTCCTCCCCCGTGTTCCTCGCACACTTTTGATAGTTGTCTACCCCCCCCCCAAACAAACCCTTTCCTTTATCCCTTTATTTCGCGTTCGCACTTGCAACGCATGCACCGATCTCCATTTGTACCATCGTATTGGGAAAAGTCTGCCAGAACGAGCGCCGTCGTGAGTTTTAATTCCTAACGCTGCCAACTTACCAACGTAAGCGCTAGAGTCGCGGTTGAAAACAGAAAAAAAATAAAAACTTGATGGTGAGATTAGGTAAACAAAACGTAAAAAGGTTTTCTAAAGTTAACTCTTCTAAAAATAGGCAGATACAATGACAACTCGACTTACGGACCTCGTTCGGCGTGCGAATTTTTCTGGATAATCTTCTTTCAAATTTCCGTTTTGGCCTCTAGGTACAGATATATTCTTGAGATACGAACTGCGGTACTTCTCTAGTGCAGCGAGAAATAGTATAGTAAAATTTGCTATAGGTGCTAACTTCCAGTAACACAAATTAAATTTCAATTTTAAGATATTTTGCTCTTAAGAACATTTTCAAAACTGCAAAATATCATTAGAGTGCGAGATTGTTTATTTTTTATGCATAACGATTTAGCAAGAGGCAAAAAAATTCAAACATGCTTTGTTAGAAACTGCTTGGGGAGATCAGAAATGGCTACGCATCTGTTAAAATAATCGGATCGTGAGCCTTAAGAGACTCGGGAGTTTATTCGCAGGGCTTAGGTTGCTGGATAATCTCAGATCGTCCGAGTTTCAGGTTGACATAGAGAATATTATGCCAACCCCACTTTACACTATATCAGCAGAATAGACGAAGGCAACAAAACTTTTTAACAAAAAAAGAAGGCGAAACAGTCAAGTGGAAGAGAAAAATTTAATTACTTAGGTAGTACGCTAGAAGGAAATTGGCATAGTACCAAAGACATTCGTAGGAGAATAGCGCTTAGGAAGGGAGCGTTCAGTAATAGGAGGGAACTAATGACGGGGACTTTATGTAATATTGTAAAGACTAGGCTGGTGAGGAGCTTTGTATGGAGTTTAGCGTTGTATCGGGCAGAAGCGTGGACTCTGAGAAAGAAGGACGAAAATAGGCTGGAGACGTTCGAGATGTGGGTGTGGAGGAGGATGGAGAAGGTGCGGTGGACGGAAAAGAATAAAAATTCGTTGGTATGGTTTGTGAGAAAAGGAAAAAGTCGCATATTTAATATGTGGAACGTGGAGAAATGCGTACAGCTTTGAGTTCTCCTTAGCGTTTTATTGCTCGGAAAGCTTGAGTTTTTTAAGGATATAACCCTTGCGTCCCGCGGAGAGTGGTCCGAGATCTGTGATCGGAGAGCGGATCCATGTCTTGTGATTTAGCCCATGCATGTATTTTAGTAGTTGGTATCAGGTTTCGGTCTTAGTTTTACTAAAAAAAAGTTTTTAGATTGGCCTAAAGTGACCGAATCCATTGTTTAAAGTTAATTCCATGAATGTGTCAGATTTTACCGTAAATTCAGAAGAAAAGCTGATAATGCGATTTATTTGAAGGAGTCTAAAACTTTTAAATCGATCGAAACTGCCATTGTTCGTTTGGTTTTCATCAAAATACAACCGAGTTGTAGGAAATGTACCCTAAATTGTTTATGATTTCTTTAAAACACTATTATTATTTTTGGGGTTATCTATCAGTTAAGGTAGGTCCAAATTGAAGTGAGTAAAACTCATTTCGAATTTTACATGCGCAGAAATATGTATAAAATATATTTATCCACCTCGTCGTGTGAGGCCGTAAACGATTCGCGTAATGAATGAATTCTTGAAGTTGTTATGAGCGAACATCGTATCGCCGTGTACCTACGTATCGTAATATCGGGCACGGGCCCAATCTTTTTAGTTCGCCTCTGCTGCTTCAACAACTTCCACCCCCACCCTGCTTAGGCCCTGGCCACTCCCCCATCTATTCCCCTCTTTCCCTCTCGCTCCCACAATCCTCCTCTCCCCCTTCTCACTCTTTACCGAAATACCTACTCCACCCCCCCCCCTCCCTCAACCCCACCCCTCCTGCTGCAAACTGCCACTTATCCGGGCAGTCATCTCCCGAGCACCTCTTCTTCTCCAGGAACTCTTCTCTCCTCCTGCCTTCCCCGTAACCCACCACCCGAAAACCCAACCTACCCTTTGCCGTGTTTTTCCCTCCTCCCAATCGCTTGCTCCTTTTTCCTCTTATCTCCCTCCGACCAAACCTCCCACCAACCGACCACCTCGCCGCGGATCCTTTCATCGTCTCCTCCATCTCCTGCCTTCATCTTAGCCGCTTTCTTTCCCCTTTTCACTTTTTCCTCCTCCTCCTCCTTCGTTTCTTCTTGCCCTTCTCGTCCTTCTTCCGTCGAATCACTGCCAAAGCATTCAAGATCCCTAAAAGGGCGCCATTCAAACCCCTTCCTGGCTTCCAAGGTGGCGTGAAATTTCTCCGAGGCCTTCGTAAAAATGTGACGGGCGCTTTTTTTTATCGCTACTGGCTGGAAGTCTTATCGTTGGCGTTTGAAACAAGGGAAGTTGCAAATGTCGTGATTTTAGCGTGAGTTTTTTGTGATATAATGCTAAATGTAATCATATCGGTGGTAAAATTGAAGTACAAGTCCTTGATAAAACATGCAATATGCTGTGGCTATCTTTTGCCTGGAGAATTTTTCACTTTACTTACGTAAATTAATTTCATTCATTTGGCTATTCTACTAGCTGATTGGTAAGTTTTTGGGCAGTTCTTTTTACTAACATCCCAAATACTGGGACTCAACCTCACTTTCCTTCTTATAGGTGGCTCACCATCAGATCTCCCTTTAAATTCTTCATATCGTCTACCTCTTCTTATTTCCTCCAGAATTCCTATCCTCATCCGTGATTCCCCGGTGTTCTCCTCTATTTTGCCCTCTTCAACATGTCCTCTCTTCTCTCAATTGTTTAGTAAAGTAAAATTCTCCGTCGCGTTACTGGCGACCTTGTGTATTTCTTAAAAAAAACCTTTGTATTCACGAAAACTTGCTTACGGCTCACTCTTTCCTAATTTAAAATTGCAATTAATTCTCAAACGTTTTAGCCAAATTTTTGTTAGACGACAATATCCTATAGCAACTATGAGAATTTTTTCTTGCAATGTTTTTTCTCTCTTGCCCTTGTAAGTTTCCATAATACGTGGTCGTTCTTGGCTCTCATTTTAAGTAATATAATCAATTCATAATTTAAGTTGTTAGGGCGATCATTTCCAGGTATAATTGGGGGATCGGGTCGATGCGAAGACGTTTGAGTGCTGGCTTTATAGCCATCGCCTCTGAATAATCTCCGCCACTACTCTCCAGTACCCACTTTTAACTGGAAATAGTAGGTACACACCGGTTCCCCTTGTGCTTTTCATTAATAGTAGGCCAATGCCGACGCCGGGTTTCTCTCCACCCTTCTTCCATTCCCCAAATAGCCCTTTAGCTTTCAGACTACCCCTCTTATGGTTAAGTGGTGGGAATTACCTCAGCGTCTCCCCAAATGACCGACCAACCAATCAAATTTTATTTTTAAATTAAAGCAGTTGTAAGAATCATGGAATGAAAGTAGTGACGTCGATGATGATAAAAATTGTTTGACCGAAATTTGTAATAATTAACTAAGTATAAATTTTATATTTTTACTTATTATCATCAAAGTAATCTACCGGTTAAAGGTGAGTTTCACTGAAAGTCAGGAAACAATTCTTCCGATTTTTACACGTGCAGGGCCCTATCTCCCCGGAAATCTTACCCTTCTTCATCCCGTTCATAAAACCTATTCTCTTTCATCCTCTTCCCCGCTTGTCCATCATCCTTTCCTCTATCACAGCCTTGAGCAATCCTTCGCCCCTCATTACCTCTTCCAACCACCGACACTGCCTCTCCCGATGTTTCTAATCTAATCCATGTTTCCTTTCCTCACCAACCATAACAAGCACTTAGTCGTTTGTCTACTTCTCCGTCCACCACACCGTGGGTGTGGAGGAGGATGGAGAAGATGGAGGTGCTCCATCTTCTCCATCCTCCTCCACACCCACATCTCGAACGCCTGCAGCCTATTTTCGTCTTCCTTTCTCAGAGTCCACGTTTCTGCCCGATACAACGCTCCATATCAAGCTCTTCACCACATCTTCTCTATATCCTTACCTACGGCCCCGTCATCAATCCCCATCTATGGCTAAACGCTTCCATCGCTAACGCTATCACCTCCTTATGGCTTTGTTACCTTTCCCATTTTTTCCTAGCGTACTACCTAAATAATTAAATTGCTCCAGTTTTTGCCCTCCTACTTTTATGACCAGTCTCCCTTTCCGTGCCCCAGATAATCTCATTACTTTTGTTTTCTTATGATTTATCATCATTCCGTATTTCCCGTACTGAATTTCTAATGCATCTGATACGTTATATATAAGACTTTTTTTACTTGACTTACTTTCTGTACTCTTATTCTGCCTGCATGGCGTGAGGTAGTTACACGTTTTTCTGATTGACCTTACCGTAGCCAACGGAAGGTGCGGGAAAATTTTCAATTTTGCCAACTCGCGAGAGAAGTTATTTTTTCCATTTCAACATTGAACGTGAATGGTTGAGTGACACGAGTCCAACTCGATTTTAACGTATTGTTCCGAGTGATAAATTTACAGGGAAGAGTGTTAGGCGGGTTCGATGGATGTCACTGAAATAGAATGGGAGATGGGGACGAGGAAGGTTTTGTGAAACAACTGGATTACCATCCCGATCTCACACCCCCTTCCTTCTATCCGTTGCGCGTGGATCAGTCATCGACGTCCTTGGAGCAGTTTCACCCTCGTCAGTATTCCCTCCATCTGTCTTTCTCTTTCTCTCAACTCCCATCCCCTTCCTGCTGCTCACAAGATTTCGAAAAAACGTTCTCTCCCCGACTTCATTAGCGTCCTTTCCGCTTCCTTCCTCGGCTCCCCTTTTGCTGTCAGACTAGCGGCTCCCCCACCCTTCACGTCTCTCGCCCTTTATTCTCCATTCAGTAAATCCAGCTTTAAATTTAGAATCGGATTCCGTCGTCGAATTTCCGGTCAACATTTTGTGCCGGGGAAAAATAACCGGCAGATTGCTAATCCCTTCACAGCATCACGTCGAAAAAATAGTAACTTCACCTGCTGCCAAGTTCATTCGCTGCCTATCGAGTATGTTTTGTTCCTCATGCGAGGGATATATCTGGCTTGTGTTGGTGAAGCAATTTTGCTTCTTTTTTTATTCCTGCTTGGAAGCTGTAATGTCCTGATTGGCTTGCCCTGCCTGCAGAAAGACTTGAACTCAATGAAATTATGGTTTATTAATTCCTTTTTTAAATACAGTCGTAATATAAATCTGCTTGCATCAGGACACTCACTGTCTTTTTCATCTTTTGTTTAATATTGATACCTTAACGGAAATGTTTAATATTTTTCGTTTTTTACTATGCTTTTATCTTTCTGACTTCTTTTAATTATGTTATACGTTTATCTCACCGCCGAGTTCATTAATCTCTCTGCCATAAATCGTTGTTAGATGGTAATGGCGCCGAGTAAATGACATGAACGATTTAGATACTTTTTTTGACCATTAGTACGTGCATTGCATATACTCACTTGCTACCTGATATAACATTTTATAGCCGTTTAAACTACTCCGTACCGCTCCAACTAGGTGAGAGAGCTTATCTCACGATCTCGGGAAAGGCCAAGCGAACCGATGACAATTTTGCCATTTTTTTAACTGTCGTTAAATTGTGAAACGTTCGTGGAACCCCGCTCCGAATGCAGTCCCGATATAAAGTGTCAATGGGACATTGACTGTAACTTGCCCACCGCCTCTCTTGAGATAACTAAAAGGTCTAGCCTTCGATACTGTCACTTCTCTTATTTTTGCAGTGCATTGGAGGCGGTCGAAATGTGTAGAGTAAAATTTATAATAATAACTAGCTGAAGGTACCCGTTGAACTTCAACGGATGTGAAAAACATTGAACTTATTTTATAAGAAAACCACAAAACCTGAAGAATACTGTCAGCGCGATCATTTGAGGTGTTCGTATCCTATCCTGTTTTTTGTGATTCGTTCGTTTTCCCTTTCGTGCACGGAGAGTTGAGTGATTGTTTGTCCTCTTTAATGCACGGGAAACCCAATAATGGGCCCCGAAGACTCATTACTACTTAATAAATAGCACCTAGGTTGATAGATGGTGACCTTGTCCCTCAAGTTCTCTAGAGCCGTCTTCTGAGTGAATAACAGCTTGATCACTTCCCTTGTGTACATAAATATATTTGCATTCAATGACTTAATTGAGTTCTGCCATTCAACGTTGATATGTGCGTTGAGTATCTTAATCAGGATAGGAGAGTAGAGTATAATCCAACGGTTGACAACATCAAAAGGAGCATTTTCAATAGCAGCGATGTTTATTTTTCCTATGAATCCTTCAATACCCGGACTATGCCTTTGGCATAAAGGGTTACTATATTCCTTGTTTCCTAATTCATAATCATTGGTTACAAAATTAAAAATCTATGGTGATCAGTCTTAGTGCACTTGCCAATTTTCATGCACCGATGACGTCCATTGCGCAGAATATCCGTTCTTCTTATGGGTAAAAAGCATGTAGAGACGCAATTATAATTTCCACCATCTTAAAACAGACTGAAGTTTCGAAACAAATGGCTCAATATTTGAACCAGATTTTTAGCTGGTTACCCGTCAGTAGGCTTGGTTAGGATGAAATTTGTGCGGTTCTTAGCGTCATCCGAGAAACACCACGGGGAGATTATCATGAGATTGCTGGTAGGCATGTCTTTGAGCATCCAAGGCTAACCTTTGTCGTTTTTCATGCAAGGACTCATTTTCTCGCAAAGAAGACATTCTTCATGCTTTAGAAGATTTTTTCAAAATGTTACCCTTTATTCTATTAGGCATGTTTATGGATATATTTTTAAGTCCAAAGAGGGGAAACACAGCGGCGAGTGAGAGACTCGAATAGGCAACTCGATGATTGAGTGAATGTAAGTAAACTGCATTTTAAAACGTTTAAGTATATATAAATAACTCGTAAAGTTTATGTGTGAATTGGTCTAAAAAACAGTTCGCAATCGTAATGAGAGGAAGAAGGTTCCACTACGTACAATTCATCTGAGTATTAAAATATAATAAACGACGCCGTATTTGTTGTAGCAACGGAGGGATTATTAACATTATTATTCGCTGCACGTAAATATTCTTCCACATTTAATTCCTTTATGTGTATCGTTTTATACATAAGTGTTCTCTCGTATGCAGTTCCCTTATGAGATCTACTTGGAGAATAGACATTGAGGAGTATACCTGTAAATATGCATTGAATTTATCGATTACCCCCCGAAGCAATCTATCATGGGGCCCTTGGGACTCTGGGCCCTTCCAATACAAATTCTCTTTCTACGTACTATCAAAGGCCGGCAGGAAAACTTAAATGCCAGATGCGTGAATATCCTTTGAAATTCATATCTCTGGTTGTCAAGGAAATATGCTATTGTTGATTTCAGAGAAAAATGTGAGATTTTTCAGCTATAAACATAATTTTCAGAGAATTACGATGCGTAAAAGAAAATCGATTGAAATAATTAAAAACTTCATTTATTCGTCCATCCAATAAAAAAAATTTCAGCCCTCTATCTTGAGTAAAAGTAATTTTTAAAAGCAAAAAATAAAACCACTGCACCAAACCCAATGCTTAGCATGGACCAAAATGGATCCCCAGGGGTGGCCTTTGGGGGCCCTGACAGATTTTTAATATAGCCTATGTTTCATCCCGGTACATTTTCTAACTACATACAAAATTTCAGCTCCATCGGTTCAGTAGTGTTAGCGTGATTGAGCAACAGACAGACAGACAGACACCATTCAATTTTTATATATTAGTATGATAACCTAGGGAAATAACTATAGAGCACATGCTAGCTAGAGCTAGTGCAAATTTAATAGCGGCTCAACAAAATTATTAAAAGAATATGAAGATTTTAATAATTTTATGCAATAAATAAAGAAAAGGATACAGAGATAGATACAAATAAATATATGTCGATAGAATGTATAGTGGAATTTATATTGAACAGTTTAACACTACTTGGCATCAAGTAGAGTATAATGCATGATATGTTTTTAATGTCATTATGGAACTCTTGTATTTTTAGTTTTGGGGCTGAGAATTCCAAAATTTGGAGGCAGTGATTAAGAACGGCCTATGGTAAATATTAGTCTGGCGAATCTATAGCGTAGAAAACCGCAGTTCATACATGTCTTCTGTATGATTTCTGACCTAACCTTTGGCAATTCCGTGAGGTAATTAGGGAACTCTTCCCAGGAAAGTACTGAAAGGGAAAGGTCCCTTTTATGTTTTTTCTGCAGTCACACATTTTTAGCCAGTCTAGACTAGGTGTATACTATGGCATGTATGTAAATGGAAAAGAACATAGAAGGCGCGATTGACCGTGATAAAGATAGACGATGAAGTATATGGTGTGGTAGGGGAGGGGAAATAGTTGACTGAGATCACAAAAGAGGTGAACTAGGTGAATGGAGCGTTATAATAAAGGGTGATGTTAGACGTGAGAACCGTTTGAAGTGAGAGAATGCTAGAGAGTTGATAGACTTTTAGGAGGTATGTACGAAGAGAGGGAAAAAAATTGACTGAACTGAAGAGAGATATCATGCGGAGAAGCCGTGTTATCCTTTGAAGGGCGATAGGAGAGAAGCAGTGATCTATCATAAGCCTAATTTAAGGGATAAGTCACCAGAAAATAATTCCTCCTACAACTCTCCATGAGTTTTCGTCCCATCACCGCCCCCTGCACGTATGGGAGTCACATAGTCACCTTGATCGAATGGGCCACGCCCCCTTCGCCCTCACCACGGGCACTGGAGTCCCACTCCACTATCCAATGGGAGCCTTTTTTATTTTTTTTGCATCTGATTCCGCCTTCCCGCCACCTCCGTCACTATATCATACCCGAAATGTGGGTGGATTTCTCCGGATCCCCGGTCCCGCAAAGCCTCATCGATTTCGGCAGTGTTCAGTGGCGCATCCCAACGTAAACTTCCTCCTTTCCTTTCCACCCACCCTTTCTCTACCCTCCCACCCCCAATCCCCCCTTCTGAACTCCCCCTACTTCCTCCTCCCCCTATTGTCCCCTTACCAAACCCCCCTTGAAAACTCTCCAAACCAATTTGCTGTTCCGATTGAGGGTCGTGTCCTGGCTACATTAAACTTTACTGTGCTCCCCTTTCCTTCCCTGTGGGAGAGTTACACTCGTATTTGCGCGTGGCACGGGGACTTACATTCGATGAAGTAGGTATTTTACGACCGGCGATTCTTTCTATTTTATGTTCTCTCTCCCTTTCTCCTCCCCCTTAGTTCCTTAAATGTAGGATCATTTTTTTCTCTTGTTTTCGCCTCCCTTATGGGACTGGTAATCTTTCTACCGGAAATCTCGGAGACGCAAGCGCGCCCCATCAAACGTGGATGGAGATGTGGACAGAAGGGATTCCGAGTCGCTTTATTCACCATTTTTACTAATTCCGCTTCTCCCCGTAGAAACATTCTCGTTGGAGGCCAATCAACGCGGAGATGTCTTACCACCGTTAATTTCAACCTGCGTATGCATTGTTCATTTAATGTGTTCTCTCTTTAGCCCGACCGGAAACTATCGTTAGTAGAATATCTTCGTTAACTAAGGTTTTGCATCATCTGACCAAGAGTTTTCTGCTTAGGTTTTCTCTTGTTTTTTTTACTTTAGTTTTTCATTTTTTAGATTTTTTTATCGGTTGCTGTAAGGAGAGGTGTTTGACAACTGATGTCATTTGCACAATTAAAAATGGGTGGCCATGCCAGGAATATTAAGAATTATGTGCGGATTGGAGGGGAAGGGTGAAGAGTAACAGTGTCGGATAATGCATGGCAGTTTGTGCAAAAAGATGCTTAGTCTGCCGTCACAATTAATTTCATTATTTCTAGTTTTCTGCAATCGACACTCAATTGACGACCCTTCTCCCTCCTAAATACCAACATTTCATGCACTACAATGTAATAGAAAGGTGAGGAACGATATTTAAAGGTGCATAATTTACCGTCTATTGCTGAAGTAAAAGCATGTGAAATCAATATCACTATAACGATTATGTTTAATCAAAGTCCAACCAACTTCTCTTTTGAGCATTGAGAAATACCCCAATACTTTCCCATAATCCCATCGTATCAGGATTTGGTCACACATGCGTTCCCTCGGCAAAAGAAGTTAACACGTCAGACGAATGGCCAGGTTAGCTCAGCCCTCATAAGACGATCTACTATGGTAGGATTTTTTGAGCGTTTGTGTCACTATAATGAAGCGGGTTCTACGTAACCATATGACAAATATTAGCAATGACAACGAGGCATAAGGAGAACATGCTAGGTGGTGTTTGTTTAAAAAAATATAAAAAATATATCAATTACGGGTAGTTCTTCTCAATACGAGATATAATCGAGGTAAACCAGCCATCAAGGTGTAAGCAAGTCGAAAAAGTTTTGAGATCCGCTGCTCTGAAAGTAAAAGAAAACGATTCCTTTTGTGATCTATCCCTCTCTCCCTCCTGCACTTTGTAATTAATATTCAAACGAGGAAAATATTCGGGGGCAGGGTTCGAATTGCGATTCGGAGCCCTCTTCAGTGCCGGAAGTACTAAGTGTGTTGATTTGCGAAGCGACACTTTTCATTCGCGCTTCGCGGAGCGTCGCGTCGACTCGAAAAGAATTTCCGCTTTTCGAGGTTATTTATGCTATTTATGCTCCGGATGCGCGGGAGCATAATTCAGGGAAAGTGGAGTGGATGATTTTTCACGAAAGGGTTGGGCTGGGTTTTGCGGGTGGGGGACGAGGCTTAAATAAATCCTCCGACCCGCATGAAATTGCTAATTCTTTCGTCGCCGTCCTTTTCATCGTCGCGCGCGCCCTCAAATTCATTCATTCAGTCGTCGTTTCATGAGTACGGTTCCCCCCACCCACCCACTCTCGCCCGTCCACCCGCTTAATGTGCGCGGCGGTTTGGAAGCGGGCAAAGTCGACAGCAGGCACTGCTGTCGCTCACACGAGTCCCTCGCTGAGGCGACAATGCGCCGTCGGCAAGCGAGCGACATTTTAGGCCGGTTCACGCAGAACGTGAGCTCAACTTAAGAACGTAACGTAACTTCAAGTAAGGCTATAAGCGTCCGTGTCTTCAATCCAAACAAAGAGAATACTTCTCTCTCACTACCCATTATATACTTGACCAATGACATTCGTTTCTCTATGATGTCCCGTTTACATAAATTATTCCAATTTCATGTGATTAATTTTCTTCCGTTAAGAAATTTTATATTTGCATTCGTTATCTCTGCCTCAACTTTGTGGAATTTGCTGCACACATTGAAGTGAATGCAAAACTGTTAGGCATGCGGCCTAGGTTTCGGCGTCATCATCTGGTCACTTTTTGTGTATAAACTGTGGTCGCATGTGTCCCAGTAATTTTTTTGTGGAATTACTAATTTTGCTTTAATTTAAATATTAATATTTGCTATATTACTCGAATGAATGAAAATTAATTCATTTTGCGGAGCTAATGTGGTCGCTCATGAATTAACCCAATGGAAAACCAATCGGTCTGCTAACTTCTGTTTACATATGTATTTCTGTTTCTCATCCCTGGTTTAACATGAGTGCCCGAAGATTGCTTTTGGTTGTTCAACTTCAGAAATCACTCGTTTTCCGTGATTGGCCTACTAAACGGCATGACTTAAACTAGAAGCATTTTTGCATCAAGTTTTCTATGAGCGTTTGATCGCCCTCTGTCTAACGCACGTTCTCAACCAACCGTAAGTTGCCATCTTAAGTTATGCTCTTATGTTCCATTTTAATCGACGGCGTCAAGTCTCCCAGCCCAGGAGCACCCAACCCGTTCACTTAGCCCCCCTAGCCCGCTTCCAAAGGACAATTCTTGCGCGGGGCACTCCGTGCTAATGAAGTCTTCCCGAATGTCGCCATTAATCTTCCTCTCTTTTAAGCATTGTGGGCGTTAGTTTTATTTCAGCCGTTGACCGTTTCGCTTGGGATTTTCGCGAAGCGATTGCGATGTACGAAAATGCGATTTGTAATAGTTTGGGGTATGTTGGCTGAAATCCTTTAAACTAAACCTTGTTCTATGCGTGACTTCCAAACGATGTTCTATGCGAGGGTTGTTCATACGATCCTCTGCTGTTTTTGAAATGAAAAAAGTTTTTCTAATGTCCATCGTTTACTTTCAATATGAATACTTACTCTGAGTTTAATTTTCGTTTTATTTTAAGGTGCTAGACTTCTATTTGTTTGGTATCATGGCTTGAAGTATCGTCCACTTCTGTCTCCACGTAAAGCCGTGAATCATATGAAGCAGTAAAGTAGTAGTAACCATTGTGTATTTATTATATTGTTTCCTGTGTTTCTCCGTCTCCTCACCGTTCTAAATTAATTAAAACCCACCCAGTCCAATCTTCCACTTAGACGCATCAAGGAAATGCTTAAGGTAGTTAGTGCTAATGTTAAACTTTTACCTAGCCATAAAAGAAACGAATATTCGTATTTCATTTTAAAATTCAAATAGGTTTAAGAAGGATGGGGTAAATATGATATCAATAATGACGCAAAAACTGAACTTCTGAGTAATTAACTTATTAAATGTATTTAGCTTGTCATATTTGTGTCACGCTGTACGCTGAAAATGCCATCACAACCGAAGGTTTTTCTCGAAATTTCAGTAAAGAAGTTTAGAAAAGATTTATTTACTAAACGAATTTATGAACACTATTACGGTAAATAATGATTTTTTGTGATAAAATTAATGGGAAATCATATGAACTACACACCGTTAAAACATCTCACGGGATATGTGCTTGGTAACGTCCACATTTTTTAAAACATCGCTAAATTCATTGAATTTTACTTGAAATGATATCCCGCTCAAACCACGTTGACCAGGGCAAAAGATAGTCAGTCGATCGTGGTCACACGATCTACGAAGGTTGGTGGTAACTTGAGTTCACGTGGCAAACTTTCCGTTAGCTAATGAGTTGACCAGTTGAGATAGCCGAAGTAGTGTGTGGGCGAGGATTAACAGACGCGCCCGTTGGCAGTCTGGCATTGGGTCAGATGGCTGTTTTGTTGGGAAACTGGGATTGTTTTCTAATTCCAGACTTTACATTAGTTTTTTTTTTTTTACCGTAACGGCCCCCTCTTCCTTCCCTCGCTTTTTTTTAAGGGTTCCCCCTCTTAGCATTCCGAGTCCGCGTGTTCAACCAGACTGGCGTACCTCTTCGACTCTTGTGTGTTCGCGGTCATTCGTCCCGCCTTCATCTCACTTCTCGCAACGTTTCGGGTCCCGTCGTTTTTCACGCAATGTAATCATGTCTTTTGCAGGGTAAACAGGAGCGGGTGGAACAAGGTCGTGCTTGGATTAGAAATTTCGTAATTCTGCGCGACCCGCACTCTTAATTAGGCGTAGTCGTTTCTGTTCCGTCCGAGGGTGCACATTTACCCCCCCCCCCCCCCCCCGTTCTCTTTAAAATTACCGAGTTCTTTCACCGCGGCCTTCGGCGAACGTTAGCCGGCGACACTAACACGTCTCTTTTGAGTATTGGCGTCTGCAGTGCGTTGCATTATCTCTTATTCCTCCCTCTCTCTCACTCTCTCTGCCTCATGTCTGTCATTGCAGCTAACGAGCCGCTGTTGAAGCTTGCACTTGCCTGGTCGATTAGCAGAATGAGAGGTCATGGAAAAACTACGAATGTCGATGTGCTAGAGGCTTATGTTAAGCTGTTACTTTGGAAGCTTTTTTCGGTTATCTTTCGCAGAAATTTATCTCATGACCGCGTAAACCGCGTAAAACCATGTAGTTTAGTGTGCTTAATGAAGCCCTATGCCTGTTTACCCTCTTCTTAATGCGCGTACAAATTCCATATGCCAAAGCGTACATGCGCGTCAATTTTAAGGTGAAAAATGCTTTTCTCAACCCAGGAATTTATTGCGTAGATAGTATCAACTTTCTATTTACGGCGTTATCTTAGGTATTTGCAAAATATATTGATATTGGTATTTATTCCACCACTTATACATACAAAAATACAGTTTTACAATTGGTACAAAATTAACTTAACATTTTGCTAATTCCATAATAAATTTATTTCCGATCCAGGTTTCAGCAGTATAGGTTTACCAAAGTCACTGGCATTAAAAATGGCTAACCGGTACCCTCTTAAATCGTGTGAGGATTGCAGAAAGTGTTTGATTTTCTAACTTAGAATTAGGAAATTATTTTTATACGCTCAAGGAAAGCCGGACAATTATCATCGCCTATTTTATGCATTACTCGAAATGTCCACGTGATTTTGACGAGATAATTCAGGTGAGAACGCTTAAGTTTTCTGAGCTTGAAATTGTGATGAATCAGGTCATTTTATGAATCACGATGTATGCTTCTTGTTAAATCATTGCACCGTTCAAAACTTTCGCCGCGCCGTCCCTGCCATCACTGTCGATTTCACATGCGTTATCATGCCATTGTGCCATGCTTTATGCCATCGGCCTTTGCTTTCATGCGCCGCCACGCTAGGGCTCCGCATTCGCCTCGCCAAGCAACCTATGAGTAGCAATAAAGCAAACCCAACCCCTCCGCGCCTTTTCAGGGTGAAAACAAATTTTCGTCCCCGTTTGCAGCTGAGAGATAACATTTTTCGAGGACATTAGGTCCATTTTCTCCAGGGTTCTTCGCTGCTCCCTAGTGAATGTGGAACGTATTTCACACACCGCTTGCTCCACTGTATGTCCGCTTCTCTCTCCTCTTCTCTTCATCCATCGCAGATGGATACAGATAACGCCCCCGTCGTATTGTCTGCCCCCCCCCTTTGCTCGACCTCCCACGGCACGAAAATCCACGTACTTCGGTCCCTCAAGCACTAAGGTTTCAGCACTCGTTTTTTACTCCAGTGACCGGCCGCGCGTCAATTATCCTTTCCCACCCACACATTTAGTGCATCTTCACGTTTTACTGTCCTTCAAACTGCGACTTCGCGCAATTTTCCGACACACAGTGTATTTAACGTTCCCTATCGTACTGTGGTGGTGGTCCTTTTCTATCACCTATCTGTACCCCTTTTGTACCTTTCCCTTGCCCCTTGCTATACAGCCTGGAGGCGATGGAAGGGCTTGCGCGTTCCAATAACCCCTAAAGCTGGATTAATGAGAGCATTTGTTGATAATTGGTCCTGGCGGGGCTATCCATGCTTGATAGTTTGAAGGGTAGTAGCTTTAGGAAAGGTAGTTCAACAGATATGGTAACGTTAAATATATTGCTGGGAATAGCAATGGGAATAACCCCCAACTATCTATTTCTCAAGATATAATGTAAATTCTTCCATCTTAGCCTACCCTAACCGGTAGATCACCTCGAGCAATAAAGCTTTGTGAAGGTGATTATTACATTTTGATAATGCTACGGTGTTCACTTTTGTTTGGTTAATTAGGTGGTTCAGTGAGGTTTTTTGAGGCTGTAAAAATCACAAAAATAAATTAATTTTGGTCCTTGATTACAAAACATCGTAATTGTTGTTTATGAACATATCCTAAAATGAATACCTTAAACAGACTGGACGAAAACGTTTTCCGGAGTGGCTTTCGGATTAGACGAATAATTAATGCGTACCTAACTGAAGTAGCGAGAAGGCGTGTACCTTTCCTAAAAGGCGCTAGTTTTCGTGTACCTTTGCTAATAGGCAAGCTGAGGTCTTGCATCATATCACCAAGATTGGGAGGGGTCCTTCATATTTTAAGGTTTATTTCGCTTTGCGGATATTTCTCGTTTTCGTTGCATGGTAACGGTTTATTAAAGAGCCCGACGTATCAGATTATGGGGATAAAGGGAACATTTTCTTCCAATCCCATCTCTACATGCTTTGTTGCTGAAACAATAAAATGTCGATTGTATGTTGTCGAATTTCTTATAGAGAGACAAAAACCTCATGAAAATCTCACAACCCAAAGCGTTGTCTTAGAATATGCTGCTATGCTAAAACGTAATGGCGCGAGGAAAGCAGTAAAAAAATCTGCCCCTCCCAAATTTGGGGGCAAGGCACGTGTATGGCAGCGAATGAAATTTCATCCATTTTATTTGCTCCTTATGGTCATCATACGCATGTGTCCACTCATCTGTTCTCTGATCTTTCTCCGTAATCCAAAGTGCATTAGCCCCAAAAATTAATCTTGTTTCGAGAGCAATGCATTCGGGTTTTTTTACGATGGTGAGAAACAGGACGTGACTTCCCCCACCTGGGTCGTAATCAGTCGAATGACGTTCTGGAGTGAGCGACAGATCGGACGACACCATCCACGCCGGTTCGCGTGCTTTCATTCCAATTTTTTCCGTTGTGTTTTTTTAAAAGTCTATTTGGCGTTAGTTTTTTTGTGGCCGTCCACTTCCATCCCGCGCTCCTAGGCGATTCGAATTTCCTTCATGTCCCGCCGAATGCCACGAGCAATTTCGCCGCCGTCTTTTCTCCTCTGCCGTAAGTAGTCCTTATTGTGTTTTCCTTGTCATCAATTTCCTCTTCACACTCATTTTCCGTCCTTTTTATATCCGTCCCCGCCTCCCCCTCCTTCAACCGTGAGCCACGCGTCCCGTGCTGTCCTACAGTCCACACACCCCCCGTCCCGAACCTCACTTGTTTCCTCCCCTCCCTTCCCCCTAGCCTCAAAGCCACAACCGGCTTCCCATCCCACCGCCGTTCCCAAAACACGTCCCCCCTGTATAGTTCCCCCTATTATTCCCCACTCTCTCATGCCCTTGCCTCCCCCCACTCCCCCTGAAGTTTCGCCTCAATGGGCGAGCCACGCGACCGGCGTTCTCCTTTTGTCGACGGCGCAGCTGCAAGTGACGACGATTCTGTTGGTGTGGGGGGGGGGGGAACTGGGAGTCTAAGGGTAGGGTTAGAGGTGGAGGGGGGGTCCGTAGGGAGGAGGCTGTATTTGGAAGAAGGGAAGGTAGGGCTGGGATACGAGTTTTTGAGAGCCCTTCGCCCGAAGCGTCAAGGACGATTTCTGAGAGACTGGGAATGCGTGGCAAAGGGAATTGGTGTGTTTTTTAGGTAGTGTGATGGGAGTGAAGACGCGGAAGTGCTGCATGTTTTGGAAAGGTTTTGTGCGTTCATGGTTCATTTTTGAAATCGAGGATGTCTCATGTTTCCTTAATGCAGACTTAAAGCCCCTGGCAAAACGTATCGTGGTATAAGTGGTATAAGTACGCTTGTGATTTTAAGGAGCTGCCACTGCTGAGGTTATTTATCTCCGCCTTACGTAAGACCTAATTTTTTGCTAGTAGACAAACTCGGCGTCCACACTCGAAACCTGACAATGGAAAAATAGTACACCAATTATGAATTTTAACCGTTTTTACTTCTCTCAAAATACGAGGAAATATTAAAAGTACATGAAATAATTTGTCCTTTCATGACTGAAGATTCTTGATAATATTTAACGGCTGCTACGACATGTTGGCTGGATTTTAGATCAGGTGTCAATTATAGAGTCATATCTGAAAGGCACTTGTTTAAGTAAGCTGCGTAGAATATCCTTAGTTAATTTCTTTCGCCGAGTTGAGTTACCATGCGGTAACTTTTGATGAAGTAAAGCTTATTACTCTAACTTAACCTTTTTAAAATAAGGAGCTCACCTGGTGAAACGATTTATCTTGACTAATTATTAGATAGCAAAACTAGCCCAAAACCAGTGGAGATAGTCACGCCTAATTTTGTTCAGCCATTCATTTTATGACAGTGTCACGTCACTGATGAATGCATGGATAGAAGCAGGTGTCAGAGCTCATCCCTTGTCACTCGTTATAGCGGTTGCTCGTCGGGTGCCAGGCAAATGCAAATTTGCAGTGTGAGAGGGACGCGGTCTCTTTGAGCCCCATTGCTTTATATATTGGGGTTAGTAGAATTTTTTAATGGGAGTCGGGTGGATGAATGGCTGTGGGCTGAGTAATCTTGCTACTGGGCTTGCTAGTTAGCGTACGGATAGATAGAAGAGATTTATTCAATGCTCTGGGTACATACCCTTAAAGCAACAAATGTATAACGTAAATGACATTTTGAATATATATTAAATAAAAACAAAATGAAAACTTAATGCAAAATTTACATAGAAACAGACATATTAATTACATGCGCACAAAATAGCTGAAACATTAAAGTAAAAATAGATGTTTTGATTACTGCTGTAACAGGTAACTATAACATTCTACTTGAAGATTCCACAGTCCAATCCAGTTCCTTGTAGCAAAAGTATATTTATATGGAATTGTGAATTTATATTAAGTAAAAACAAAAATGAAAACGTAATATAAGATGTATTATAAAGAACAGACATAAATTAATAACAGACAAACAGACGGAGGCAGGTTCAAGCCAAGTATCAACGCATGGTGACATAAAACTTGTTGTAATTCCTGATTTACGTGGCATATGCTTTTGACACATCTGAGAATTGGTCGATTGAAGAATTTGAACATTGTCAAAGAATATCCACCACGTTAATGAAAAACCTTTATGACAACAAGGAAAGTAAAACCGTATGTGAACTCTTCTCGGTTTACACACCGGGTTTCTTTCTATTCATCCAACGCTTCAATAGCCGTCTCGCTCATCGTCATTACCCTAATGATGATGAGCGAGACGCTCATTGAAACGTGTGATGAAATGAATGAATTAACCCGGCGTGTAACTTGGAGAAGAGTTGACATACAATATTCGCCGGTAAAGGATAAGTTATTGCTTAAAGTATAGCCGATTTATTCGATGAACTAGTTGTCCTTCCAAACATGGAAAAAAGCAAGCGACATTAAGAGATCTGAAAATGTACCGTGAACCAGACCTCTTAATACGACGATATTACTTTTCTGTTTTGCTACCCCGCCTGATTCGATCACGCTGATAAAATAATAGCGATAGACTGTAGGGCTTATTATAATAATGCCCTTCTTCGTTCGCCCCTCACCCCCGAAATATTATCCTCTACTGAATCAAGGAAAATAAAAGTTTTAATTTAACATTCAAGCATATTCATAAAGCATTTTGTATGTCTTAAGACCCCTACCACCCTCTGCCAACGCCATAGTGGTGACTCACAGGGTAACGAGTAGGTATATTTATTTCTTGCTCTTTTATTGCTTTTTAATAAGAGTTGATCTACCGGTATAGGTAGGTTTAATTGGAAATAGGGATACCCATGCTAATATTTTACCGCTGAAGGTCCTTCTCTTTATGCACTATTTCATTCTTCATGAAGGTTTCAAAATGGAACTAACGCGCACTGGATCGGCTACTGACGGAGTGAAAGTGTTTTGGTTGTCAAACCGGCTATTCCTCCACCAGCGTGTAAGGTAAATACCATAATGCTCAGTGAGATGAGCAACTCCTAAAGTGGTCGCTCATCGACAAATTTTTAGCTGCTTGAAAACATAGTGAACACAACGTTGTTTTTTGTCCCATTGTAGTAAAAACGTTTCGGTCTGATCCTGCGAATGCAGTCGGTTGCTTGGGAATATCCCCGTGGAACTTCGTCACTTTAAGTCTTCGAAACGTGTTTATTCACTCACTGTCCACGCTTCCCCCTTCTTCCCTGAAGAAGCGTCGTGCCTCCAGAGAATTCGGAGTCGGACCAGGGAATGGATGGTTCGTGCCGTGAGAGAAAGAAAGGAACGCGTGACAAAAAAATGAAGACACGTCTCGACGTGCCTGGAGTCTTTCATCGTCTTCTTGACACGCTTCCGCCTCACAGCAACTCCCCCTTCAAAGGAGCCTCCTGCCTCGTCTTCTTCCCATATCCTCATTTTCCCCTCCAACTACCGACAGGATGTATCCGACTTCTTGTTTGATTCATTTTTTCCTCCCTCTTTCGTGCGACAGGTCGAGAGGTGTAATCCATTATCATTATTCGGTATTCTACCAGCTGATTGGTCGGTGTTTTGACAGTCCGTATCAGAACTTGCCTGTTTCGCGGTTATTATCATGACCTGTCCACGCCTGAATGTAATTTCCCGGCATGAAGCCTCTCATAAGTAATGAAAGTAACTGCATATCAGTGTACTATGTTGACAGTGAATTTGTTAGGAACGTGACGGGAGGGAAATCCCAACGAAGAAAAATGAGGGAAAATGACATTACCATTATTAGAGGTTATATACTGGTAAAGGTAGGTTTACATGAAAGCAGGAATACCTAATACTCGTTTACTACTGAAGATCCTGATCTTCATACACTATTTGATTCTCCAGCTTGACATACTTCCCACCGCTCTTCATTCCGTCCATAAAACCTAATCTTTTCTTTCCCTTTCCCTGCTTACCCATCATCAAAATCCTTCCTTCTATCTATCACGGCCTTCAACATCACTTCGCTCTTCATTACCCGGTCCATCCACCTACTCAGCCTCCTCCTGGTTACTTCAAGAATTTCCCTCGCATCACCTACCATACCAAGCATTTCTTACTTATTCGCTTCCTTTCCGTCCACCGCACTTTCGCAATTCTCCTCCACACCCACACCTCAAACGCCTGCCACTTATTCTCGTCATCCTTTCTCAGAGTCCCTGTTTTTGCTCCATGCAACGCTTTACCCCATATTAGACTTATAGCTAGTCTTTTCTATACATTTTTACGCCAGGTGCCCGTCATAAATTCTCTCCCATTAGGTAAGGTATGAAACAGAACAGCTACAAGGACAAAAAGGTGTTAGCAAGGGGCAGGGTAGTTTTGAGGGCTGCCGTCTACCAATTTTAGGATTGGGGGACTATAATCATAGAGTATGCTATAATTGAAAATGTTATGTTGAGGTTTATTTGTCCCTACTGAGAATTTGGTTACTTAGTGCTATTGCCACGAGTGGAACTGTGTACAGCCTTTAATGATTGAAGTGAGTGAGGCACGAGGTATGTGTGAGAAGTAAGGGGAATTGAAGGGTGGCTAATGGAATGGGTATTGTGGACATTATCGGTAATTGCTAATTAGACACTCAATTGCCAATATCCTCCCCTTATTTCCTCACCTATACTACTGTCCCCTTTCCCCAGTTACCCCCACTACACATTTGTGTCTTTACTGTTTAAATATTTTCCATGATTCTTTAACGAATTTTACCCGTATTCATTGCACTTGGCTGCTGAAACTGCGGTCGGGGCCGATGAATATCTGAGTGGAAAATTATAAAATGATTATTTTTACTATATCTCGAAAATGTTTCACAATTTCATCAGAAGGCCGTCAAAAGAATTCGAGAGTTTTTCTCGGCTTCCATAAGTAATATTTCCCTCATTTTATAGCAAAAGAAATAAAGTTTCCACAATTTTTCGGTGAAAATTAAAATTCGTTATACAACGCGTGTCGTGAAAAAGCGAAGGATGAAATCGATTTCTTAAGCCCAGCCTTTCAATTCTCCTCCTTTCAATCCTCTTTCGCACGGCCAATTAAACTTTATTTGGCTTCCCAAGAAACACCAATTTAATTATTTGGTGAAAAATTATTCAACGTAGATGTAAATTCCCCTTTAAATGCGTGATTTCTCAAAGGTTTCTGAATAAGAGGTCTAAAAGCAATTTTTTAGCGCGTTCATTTGATGTATATGCTGTTTTTTTCCAAGCAAATGTATTGGCTTAGTACATACGTTACCTTATGCCGTATTATCCTCCTCTCCTCCGGTTGTGATCGTAGTCTTGTCTCCGTGGTTAAGAAAAAGATTTTAATTCCACTGAAATTCATGCCTACAAATCTATAGACATTTTATTATTTTATTAATAAAGGAATCCCTCTCATAATTTAAATATCCCTTTCCTTTGAGTGTTTAAATTAAACTCTTTGGTGGTATTTTATAGGCTTCTCTATGGATCTGGGTTTATATTCGCTCGAGCCCTCAGCAGTTATATTCTCGTATTAAAATATTGCTGATTAATAGAATACATTGCAGAGGATCATTGCCATTTCTACAAGCATTTGCGCTTGGAAAAATGTAATGGAACTTATGTCACCATGAATACTCTCGGAGTTTTTATTGTTCAATCCTTTGAATCTTTAAGATTTTAGTCATTTCTTGGCAAAAGTATCATAATCAGCATTCATCGATGCGAGAAGTTGGCTTGCTGCAGCTCTTTACTCCGTTTATTTTACAGCTATGCGCATCATCATTTCCGTTTTAATTCCACTTATAATTTGTTCTTGATTTCCATCATTGGTCCTCTTCATTTATCATTCCCATTCATTTTTGCTTCCACCGGTGATATCGGGAGGCTCTTATATTTTGGAATGTATTCAGTTACTGTGTCTTCTAGAAATGTATAATCATTATGATGTAATAGAGACAATTTGTTGAGTAAATGTTCATGCATCATGAGCGTCTGATTATTATTGGTTACTCTTATTGAACCAAAATCACTCTTTCTCTTTCACTCAGTTATATCGAACGACCATGATTTTGAAAATCGAATTTCATTTGGTCGGAATTCATCGAAATAGTGGTTGGTAGATTAAATTGTATGAACAGAACGATCAGATTTTGATTTCGTATAAATGTCACAAACCTTTGCAGAGTGACTCAAGAGCTATCGAAATTGTATTGTAGGCCACTGTGAAATAGGGTGAAAATGCTTTGACTGTATATATGATTTGCGGAAAATCTTCTTCCCACAAGTGAATCGTTATTCGGTTGGAGTCAAAGAGATCAAGAATGATAGAGTAATGGAGGGAACAGGAGGACCGACTGTCTCTCATTCCTCATCCTAAACTTTTTCGCTCGGGTTCTAAAAATTCCATGACTGCAGCTGAAACCTTTCTCGTGGGATTGACTCAGTGACGAAAGCAGATCGACGAATTTCGGATCTGGGAAATAAATTGGGAACCGGACGTTTTCTTTTTTGCCTCCTCCACTCTCATTACGATGCCATATCCCGGGTGTCCCCTAAACGGTCCGCTCCCCAGGGCACGTCAATCTTTTTGGAAAGTGGAGGAGAAATAAAACTGACTTGCATCGGCACTCCGAGGCTATTACCGAGAGCTTATTATATATTGCGGAAGCTGCTTAAGGTTTTAATTGCGATTCTTTCCAGTTTTCACAGTGTGATTTTCTACCTTCAACGTTGCTTTTCCTTTTCCTTTGAGGATGAACTTCGTCAATTGCCGACTGTTTAGTAAGTCCGTATGCTGGTTAGTCTCAAGACGTTCTGAGTGTCCAGTCTTCAAACTACCGCAGTATCTAAATCCATATTTTGGCCCAGAAAATATCATATTTCAATTATGATTATTTATCTTCATAATACATCCTTTCATCTTCGTACTTTTTCTACGCATCGACATGTTTGGAGATAAATGGTTCGCAGTGATTCTCTGTATGCATTGAGGTGGAAACCCGCTGCAAACTATTAACTAATATGTATAATTTATTATTAATTTCGATAGAAATTGTCCAATTTGGAAGATATTCATATCAGCAAGTCTTTATTATCCTACAACTTTTTTGCATTCAAAACCTCTTAGTAATTTTTTTATATGTGCATACTTCATAATTGCTGCTGGTGAAAATAAAATTCAATTTTTTGTGTGATAAAGTTTGTTACACTAACATTTGCATGTTCGAAGAATATCTTTCTTTGGTCCTTCGTCTCCAAAAGTGGGTAGCATAACAACTTAGGGCTTTTCTCACATGCCACTATATTTTACGTTATATTGGTTAATCTCATCATTCGCTCTAATGAACGCCTAGTTAGGATCACGCTAAAACACCTCTTCGGTAAAGCATTCTGAACGACCTAAGGTACAGTTTGGGAGTAAAATTATTTAAGAGTGCGCATTTCGCATTTACTCATTATTCTGTGGCAAAACAGGGCCAGTTTGAAATTTTCCGAATAAGAAGAATTTTTTACGAACGAAGGACGTAGATTCTCTCGGTAATTGCCCCAAGACCTTTTCATTTAAGAGTTTTCGCGAGTAGCTTTCGTCTCTGATCCTTTCCCTCCACTCGTTTTTTTTTAATTCTCCGTCGAGATGAATTGGCAAAACTCGCGGGTGGAGTTGGAAAAAAATCTGGGTGAAATACTCTCATTTAAATCGGCCATTAGCGCTGACTTAGTGTTATACGTATCACTTTGTTCATCGTGGTAGAGATGGACGCATTTTTGTAATCCTTATCTATTCACACACTCCTTTGCCCCGGCTGAGTCCCCGTATGTCTTCAAATCTACGTTCCCTCCTAAGCCAGATTTATTCAAATTCTCCTTTTCTTCATACCCCTGTCTCCTCTTACTTATATTTTATGTAATATGAAAGTCGAAAGCTCTCATTTAATTTCGCCTTTCCTTTTAAAAGAAACTCAATCCCACTCCCTTCTATCCTGGAGATCTGGCGAATTTTTCTCCTGCGTCCGTCTTGAATAAGGAAGGAAGGAGCTCGTCGTCGTGAATACAGCCTAAATAGAGGTACCTCGGAATGCTAAATTATGTTCTCTGCCCCCCTGCGGCGGTTCTCTGCTTTTATTACCCCTTGTGTTTGTACTTTTTTGTTTTGTTAGTTTTTCCAAGGAAAGCTCCCCGCAAGCTGGTCATCATAATTTTTTCCTTTTGTTCCCCAAAGCGAAACTCTTTAGACAGTAGACTCTCCTACGCCAGGGAACCCGGCAGTCATATTGCCGCTTTCATCAAGAAAGGGTACGGGTAAAAATATAGAGTAGAAGAGCTCTATCGTTCCTTTTCCTACGTTGATTTTTTTTCGTTCAACGGATCTTAAGTTCTCATCTCCTAGCTACTCCCCTTGCACTTGGGTTGCATTCGGATTGAGTTATATCGCTGAGAATTCTCATGTTCTTAGTTTCACTTAGAAACCCTCATTTTTTTCCTCTTCCATTTCTCCCGGTTTTTGCCCTCTTTACCTCGAGTCATCGCATCAACTCCCAAGGTCTTCTTTCCGGGCATAATTCTAACAGGGATATCTCAAAGTACCTCATTTCCCCCTTGTTCATCCGTAATACATCCTCAAAAGACTTTATTAGACCCGCTCTTCCTCAGTGGTATCTGTCGCTGCTCCGCAAGATGAAACCACGGTGGTAATACCATAAATCTTCTGCTTATCTGGAAACGTTAGACGTCTATTCGGCTTCTATATTACTAATAAAAATATCCAGAATAATGTGATTTATATGTGGAGAAAGGACGTTTGAGTTATTAACGCTGACAACGTTGATTCGCCCTTCAGCGATCATGCTTACACTTTTCTTCATCTTTTGCCTAAGTTAATGCCTCTTTATCGTCCACATCGTGGAGAGGGATATTAAGGGATTTGGGTGCTGGAATAAGAATAGGGATGCACGGACTTACGTCGGACGTCTTCTACGTGACTCCGTCGAGTTTCCTGTTTTGTTTCCTTGGAATCCCCTGAATAAGCATTTATTTTCTCTAGTTATTAGCTCACGTAGTATGGTCATTTAATGGCCAAGTCTTGGTATTGAAGAGACTCCCTTCTCAGATATTCATTCATTTTCTTTAAAACTTAACTGCATTTTAACTTGCTTCTTTCCAAAAGGTAGTTTTAAATTCGCAAAAGGGAATGTCACATTTTATGTTATATCTGTGAATAAGTACCAATGTTATCTGTAACTTACTATAACTTCTCGCATTGGCCTCCTGCTTTCACTAATAGTCGCAGAACTGTGATGTGGCTCAATTTTCGGTGGAACTTATTTGCTATAAATAAATCCAATTCATAAATTTTGCATCTGGAAACATTATGGCTAATTTTTTTTTGCCCATAAATCATAAAATTGTGGATGTGATTTTTTTACTTTATTCTGTGTCATTTATCCTCAGCAGGCTGTTTAATGGAGTTCAAATCACGCGGGGCGCATTATTCTCACGCAAAATAATACGATTGGGAAAGGGATTACTTGATTTTCGAACATTTAGACATTTGTTTTCATTAATAGCGTCCAAAGCTATCCAAAATTTGTCCAAAATCTCTAAATGTATTTGGGAATAAATCTTCCTATCAAAAAGGTCAATTTTTTACGAGTCTTTTGTTCAGTGTATATTCAGCGTGGTATCGATTTGCCGCATTGGAAATATGACGCTCTTCCTTTTAACCCTTTATCGGAATTAAACTGTCATGCTTCCATGCGCACTAATTGCGACACGTTTAAAATGGGTTCGCTCATTTTTATTAATCCTTCTCAAAAAAGTTTTCGATCCAAAAGACGAGTTATAAAAGGCACGAGCAGTTTCCCAGACGTCCCCCTACGGTTTACTTTTTTTCATCTTCGATTCTGCAAATTAGACTTTGGAGAACTCCGTTCACCTCCTCCCCTCCGTTTCAAAATCATCTCTTTCTGCGCCAAGAGAGAGATGAGATCGTGCGAGATTTGAATTTCAATCTCGCGTTGGGATGCGAACTCAGCATCGAAAAGCATTCCATGTATCGCATTGCCTCGCGTATATCGCTTTTCATCGCATAATATCTCATTGCATTAGTAGTATACACTATTGTGATGTTCAACTACTTAAAATCACATATCTTCCATTGCTTTGCCTCATCTGTGTTTTTATTTTCATTTTTTAATTTTTATTTTTCTCAAATTGCCTTCGTGTAACTTTGTATTTCATATTTTAGAATGTAGTTTATGTTACCTACTCTTATCTGTAGGTTTCTTAAGTTTATCACGCTCCCCTTCTTGTGAGGTTGTTTTCCTACATTGGGGTTTTTGGTTAAGTATTGGAGCCAAATCCTTAATTTTTCTCTGTCTGTGTCATGTGTAGGACTGCTGGTAATGCTAATGCATGTCTTTCACCATGGTAAATATTAAAAAAAAAATTTTTAGCTGCTGATCTTCTCATTCTCTAAAGGTTATGACATTCTTTTCTTTTGCCTTAGCATTTTGTTTTTAATTGAATTTTTGTATCTTAATCTACCATGTGACAATGGGTTAGTTGGAAGACGGGACACAAAGGTCAAAATCTCAACCAATTTATTTTGTCATTTATCTATCTATATCACAAACCGTGAACAGTTGCATTACATTGCGTTGAATTCCATATCATGTTATATCACATACAACATTAAACTGTATCGGATCACACTTTAAGTTTCGCATTGCATCGCATGTCATCTCAACGCGATACATCGCATAGTTCGGACGATCGATATCCAACTTAGATATGTCGTTGCATATCGCCCATCACATTCGATATCGCATCGCACAACCCTCTTGTGGAATGCATGGTGGGGAGAGGGAGAGCATTGACTTTTCCTTAAATCCGGAACAAAAGTTTTGTCGGAACTCTCCTTTTTTCATTTTCCCGCGCTTATCTGTTCTGCTTCGCCACACTTAGCCTTGGGTAACATCTCCCCTCTCAAAGCCTCGCCTCCCGAAGTATATAAGGTATGACGTCGATTTTCTTGAATTTTTTTATACTCTCGGAAACCCCCTTCCTCTTTCCGGCTGTCTTCCTGATCGCATACGCTTTCGAAGTTGTGTTGGATCCTTTCCTCTCCTCCTCCCAAGAAAACCTTTCTTTTTCCGAGTAGCTGCACCCTTTTTCCATTCTCTCATATCCTTTTGTATGTACCCTTGCTACTTTTCCGCCCCCTTCTAGCCGTAAACCCCTGCAAAATTTTCATCTCTATCCCTTTCCCTCCGAAACGCTCCTCCCCCTCCGAATCCCATCATTTTCCCATTTCGGTCCCATTCACCGTGATCGTTCCACTCCACCCCCCCCCCTCCCCCCCCCATAACTTGAATCGCCTTGGCATTCCAATAAACGCTCTCCTCCACCTCACCCAGCCGTCCGCCCATTAATGTATCCGCGCATTATGTTCACGGTCTTGGCTCCTTTCTCTTTCTCCCCTCCCATTTTCGGCACCCCACTCTTTTTAAGTCGGCTGGAACGTGCGAGAGTTATGGATATGTTATGATTGTTATTATGAATAGGGTAATCTACCGGTTAAGGTAGGCTTCAATGGAAGTGAGTGAAAATCTTCTTGATTTTTACATGTGCAGGGCCGTATCTTATATTTCTTTCTTGATCTCGGCGTGCGTCCTACCTACCCTTCTTCATCCCGTCTATCAACCCTATTCTCCCTCTTTCCATTCCCCGCTTACCTAACATTCCCCCCTCTGTCAAGGCCTCAAGCATCCCTTTGCCCTTCATTGTTTCTTCCAACCACCTACTCTGCCTCCTTGTGTCATCTAGAAGTTCCCTCTCCTCAGCCACCGCACCAAGCATTTCTTCGTTGTCATCCTTTCCGTCAACTGCACTTTCTCCTCCACACCCACATCTCAATCGCCTTCAACCTGTTCTAGTCTTCCGCTTCTCTTCTTTCTTCTTCGGAGTCGGCATTTCTGCGCCATACGACGCTAGGAATTAGATTACAAGTTCTAAATTAAACGATGATCGGTAACGATGTAAGGGGGTTCATTTGTTTCCTGCAGCTTTGAACTATTTGGGTCAAATATGATATATATGGATTAGTTAGCTTAGGAATTTCGGATCCTACTCTTTAGTTATGTCGCCCGACGACAAATGTGGTTTTACTTTGGTTTCTATTCACTTAACGTCCTGTTGTTTCATTTTGTGTTTAGAACTATTTTTTTCTCCCAAATGTCCCAGCCTTGTTCCGTATTCTTCCCACCTGTAATTATTATTTCTTTATCTCCATATTCCCGAAAACAGCTCTACCTGCCTTTTACATCGGGTGCTTCAACAAATAATAACGGGGCTCGAACTCGCGACCCTCGGATTAGCAGGCGGGGACTTTACCCCGTTGCCACCGGGGCCGAGTAATTTGTCTTTGTTTACAACCAAAATTTTAAATGTTTTTCAGTTTTCCAGCATTATTCTTTTCTTCGGGAGCTAATTGAACATTAGTCTCCTGGACAGTATTTCAAATGCTGTTTTACACAATACTTGAATTTTACATTCACATTAAACTGATAAAATTCTCGAATTTCAAAATTCTACGTAGGTATAATACGTCACTACTTGCTGTATTTAGCTAGTAACATCAATTTTTTCCTGAAATAAACAAAACGCCCGGCGAATAACTATGGATTTGAGTTTTTTCTAGGATGTAATTGATATTTACTTAACCCACTCGCTAAATATTTATTTCGTGTTCAGTTTATCAGTTTTAATGGTCAGTTACGAAAATTTTTATTGTGAATATACAATTTTTAGTGGATTCATAAATGGCTCTACCTTGGGAATTGTCTTAGAATGATATTTAGGCATACGCGAATTTTCATGCGAGGTTGGTCATTGATACTGATTGCCTTCGTTTCCGTTTAGTGGAATTGAAATGAAAGAATTGAGCTTTGTTGCTGCCGCTTCGGGGTTAAAATGTACGAATACAAATATGGAGCTAAATGAATGCCACACGTATTGAAAAACCAGTATCCGTCAAGTCAATACAAATACCTTCTTAATCTGAAAGACTGGCGCGTTTCATTCGCGCACTGGTGTCACTCTTTCGCGCAATCATCGGGTCTCAATTATTTCGTTTCCCGTTCACACCTTTTTACCATGTCCGTTGCAGTCAGTTCTTTATCGTGAATAGTGGAATATCGTGAAAGCTCCCTGGTGACGCATGAGATTCATGGAATCAGCATTAAGAGTTTTTGGGTAGCATGGCTTTACGGGTTTTGGGGGAACCGAAAAATCCCGAATCATGCGTGTGTTTTTTTATTCAAGTCAGGGTTTCAGAGAGGAAATAAAGAAAAACATGACATGAGACGTAGAGGAAATTCAGTCGATCGGGAATGGTGGTGTGTAGAGTAAGAGTAGGGTGGGGTAAGTGTGCTGGAAGTTTTGAAAGCGTCTGGGGTCGAGACGGCGACAATGGCTCTGTTGAGATAAAGGGAGCGATTGCTGAAGGCTTAGCGGAGGACGGAGAGGAGAAGGTGTGGAGGTAGCATTGGAGGGTATGAACGTGTAAGAACTGGAACGTGGATCACTAACAGACCGTAAGTGAAAATGTAGATTGAATCCCCTCAGTGAATTCGAAGCCGATCTCATATACAACGGTAATACATGATTTATAAGGGAATTGCTGTCTATAAAGTTTAGGTATTTGCAAATGGTGAAGGAAATAATCTACATCTACTTGCTACCTTGCAATTCACATGAAGGGTGTGTGGCAGGGGTGTACTCTACACCAGGCATGCACCAACAGTAAAACACGCTACCATACAATGTTGTTAGCAGTATCACTAAATATGTACCTGATATTAAGTAACGTTTGTGTAAGAAGATTTCACACGCAATACGAATTCTACTCGTGTGGAATTGAACCTCACTCATACCTTATGGGGACCATTAGTTAAATTTCTGTTGAGCTAACATGCAAAATGGTTGCAATTTTACATACGCTTAATAATTCGTTAATAATTTTATTAGCATCAGAAAGTTAAAAAAATAAAACAAAATGCATGACAAAACAACACTGCCTAACGTAACTCTGGTAATACTTAAGTTTTTTTCAGAGAACCAAAGAAAAAATTAGTTTCGAAAGGGTCGAGTGAAAAATGCCGCTGCATCCTTCCTTTCCAGTGTTAATTTCTGTATACGTGAATTCCCTCCACCGTATCGTAGTAAATTCATCGGTAGAGGTGGGGGACCGTTGGAGAGTGAAGAAAAGGGAGGAATGTGGGTGGATTTCATTTACCTTCCCCTTACACCGACGATGGACCTTTGACACTGGCGAGGAATCGAATGCTCCTCGCGAAGAGGGTTTCGCAAAGTGGGTGGCAAGAGAGAGAGCGAAAAACATGCCGATCCAACTTTACGGTTGAGGTGTCCCCGTACCTCACCACTTGCGCGCCCTCCTCCGTATCTCTCTCCTGCGCTGAGTCGGAGGGAGCGTTTGAACTCTGTTGCCCCTACTGTTTGCTTTTAATCTCACTCGATTCGCTTAAAGGAATCCCTTTTAGTGAATTGCACCAGTGCACGCAGTGAGGATATTTGGGACTATTTGTCTCGCTCTGAGTTAAACTGAGTGCCTCTCTGTAGGTATTGTTATGGTGGGGGGGAGGGGTAGTCATTCAGCATGATGTAATTGGCTTTTGTCTGAAGGAATCAGGTTAAATTAAGAGGAGGACATTGTGAAAAGGATTCTTCCAGCCATTAGAGTGAACTTACTTACTCTATGACGTCTTGTGTAGATTTTGGATTGTATGAGGAATGCACCCCGAGTTGATTGGTCTCTCATTATGGAAAATATTGAATTATCGACCTCGTTGAAAATATACTTCACTTCGTAGAAGTTACTAGTACTCATGATTAACACTGCTTATTAATTTTCTACAATATTGTAGAAAAGTACTAAGCAGTGTTAATCATCGTTAACATTCATCGATCACTTCTACTCGTATTCAGAACCAAAAATAAAAATTCCGCGACCTACTTTTATTGATCATGAATCACACCCTATGCACTTCCAAAGTGTTGCATGTTATCCTGTTTTTTTGTTACAGCCCTATCATTTGTATAAAATATTTTTATATCTTTTCTCCTTATTTCACTGTCCAATCTAGTGAAGTCTCTTATTTCTTGTTTTTTACTCTTATTTCTTGTTTTCTTGATTGGGATGGTTTGAGACGTAGTACACGCCGAACTAAATGAGAAAATACAGAGGTTCGCATTCCTTGTCCATGTTCCTCATTGATCCCGCAATCTCATCAATGAATCCAATATCGCCTTGTCTGGGTGCTGATTAATTGAGTAAACAACAAAGATAGTGCTTCGGGAACACTTTCTGTTTGCCTTAACCAATGGTCTCTTTTCTACCACGGGTGCCCCATTGCCCCCACCACAGGAATTTCAACTAGTGGGCAATAATGGTCTGGTGGTAAGGTTTTTCTTTTATTAATAACTCAAGAAATCGTCGCAGTTCATCTCTTATTCCGAATTAATCTAGCCTTGCCTTCGCTTGTACAGATAAGGTTCATCAGGCTAAAACTTCGATGGAGATTATTTATAATCATTTATCTCTACCCTGTAAAAAAATTGGGAATTTCGTTTTATTGCACTGTAATTGTAGGTTAATTTCTGGAGTGACTCGTTTTTTATTTTTAGACGAAGTAGCCATTGTTATAATATTTTATTTTATCTTTGCCGACTTCAGCGATTTCGTGGGAAGTATTTCCGCCTCTTTTAAGCCACGTGGCAAGAATTAGCCACTTAAATTAATGAGGTCAGTCGTCCTCAATGTATGAACTCGAATTTTTTCTAGAAAATAACGCTGTAGGCGTTTAAATCGATTGTTGTAAAGTCAGAGATCCACTGTTCTATGTTTTTAATTCACGAAAAGATGAATAATTGCGATGTTATGAAATGTTTACGCATTAATGTATTATTTATACAATATCAAATGTCTTGATTAACAAAATTACTCATTTATTTCCAATGAAAACTTAGATTACAACGCGTTTCGGGGTGCAGGATTTTAGTAGTAAAAATCAATAAAATGTTTTTAGTGGACGGCATTGAATTATTTCGTTATTTGGCTTGGTATGGTGGGTGAGAAGAGGAAATTTCTGGAGGAGATATGGATGAGGCAGAGTAGGTGTTTGGAAAAGGTAATGAGGGGTGAAGGGTTGCAGAAGGCCATGATAGAGGAAGGATGTTGTGTAAGCTGGGAAGAGGAAGGAGGAGAATAGGTTTTATGGACGGGATAAAGATAGTAATACGCATGCTGAGATGGAGGAAAATTGTCTTGGCAGATGAAGAGGTCTGCGCCTGTAAAAATCTAGAATATTTTTACTCTTTCCTTTTCAAACGTACATTAAGCGTTAGATTACTCTAATAAATGAGTAAATTCTTCTCTAAACTGTTCCATAATGTCTTGATTGACCTTGTATATCCATTTGATTTGACGATTGATTTAACTAAAAACGGTTTAAATCGACCCAAAATTAATTGTTGATCACTTAGTTGAATTACTTCCCTCCCACCCTCTAATGAGGCATTGTCTTGCTTTTTCCTCTACTTCGCCCTCATTTCATGAGTACCTTAACCCCCCTCCCTCCGGCTGCTTTACCCTCCCCTCAGTCCACCCTGTTACTCGAACTTCCCGTGACACGTGCCCTGTTTAATGGAGAACCCCCCACCCGTTTGACATCTCCCCGTCATCCTAATTTCCCATCTCTGTCCCCTTCAACCCTGTCGCGTTCCCCGCAACCCCAGCTCCACCGTTCCTTTTGTGTCCCGCGCAGATGACCATCCAGCCCCCATCCCTTTGCTTCCCCAGGACCTCTTCTCCCCCGTCCTCCCTCACGCTCACCTTAATATCCCTTTATTCTTTCGCTCGTGTCCCATATAGACTGCCCACCCGCCCCCGTCCTCCCAGGCGTCTCGTATATCCCCGTCACGGGGGGCTTCCATTCTCCCCCGGAGCGACATTCCCCTTTCTTTCTCTCGCGCCTACACAACCTTCTCTTTTTTTCCTCAGCATCTCTATTCTCTTCTCCGTGAAGGCGCGGCCGTGTCGCCCGTCTCTCTTTCATTTTATCCCAAGGATCGGTGATCGGCGGCTCGCGAGCCAGACGTGGCTCTTTGGTGACGTAAATTTGGCTCTATAGTAGCATTAAAAAATCAGATATATGTAAGATTATGATAGTAACATGTACCGCACATTTTAAGGTTTTTTCACATAGGGTGATTTTGTCTTCACGTAATTATGATAGAATAAATTGTTACGATCATCAACATCAGCATTCAGCAGTCATCACTCCAAAGATTGGCTTCAGTTCTCCTATCTGCCAACCGCTTTTTTCCCATGTATTTCATCATTTTGACGTCCTTCATGATTTGCTTAGTGTCTTCCATCCTTGGTGTTTCCCTCCTTTCACTGCTGATTTCAACTGGCTGATGTGTCGTAAAATGTGCGCAATAAGTCTGTCTCTTCATCTTTTCAGAGTTTACGTCATACTTTTCTTCGCTCTTACTCTTCCTGGGACTTCCTCGTTGGTGATTCCCTCCGTCCATTTGATCTTCATCATTCTTCGATGACCCCGCATCTCCCCCAAATCTCTTTCATCTGTACCGCTGGCATAGTCGAGGCTTTGTGCAGTATTACTTTAAATACTATTTATTTGTAGAAATTTATTAATAGCTTCGAATAATTTGAAATTTTTGTGAGGGGTAGGTTCTTCCGTCTCAATATATTTCCTACTCGTCTGGTAGAACATTGCCCATCTTTCGCCTCACACCCTCTGCTAGAGACGCTGCAGGCTCATGAGGTGGGTGACCTCCCCGCTACTTTTCCACCCTGCCTCAGAATGTAGAGGGGTTAGAGGGAATGCCTCCCGTGCTCCAGTCCCGCGTGCTAGTTCACGGCCGAACGGTCAGAAAAGACGTGGTTCCAGAGCGAGAGCGAAGGGGTTATTCTTCCCGTCATCCGAATAACCTCCCAGTATTATAGTGTTCCAGAACATTTTGATCCCCAGGGTTTTTATAAATTTCCTTCGAATCTGCATTATATTCACTTCAATTCCCACGATGTTTTATCTGGAGATTGCTCTTGAGGGTGCTGTTTGTGTATTCATGCGAAATGCCCTTCAAGGACATTAGTCAAGTGAAAGGTAATGGTGTTGGACAGTGTGACATATTTTAGGTTTCCTCCTAATGCCGCCGTTCCCTTAGGGGTACTTCAGATTTTAAATAATCGGACCTTATTGTTCTGTGTGGTCGTTTTTGAAATGGCTGAGCCATCATAGTCAATTTTGATCTTCAGCCCCATCAGGCGTGTTAAAGGTGTTTACCTCTATGATCCTCTCCTATTTCTGTGCATGAGAAAGTCCTTGAAAATGACGTAATGAAATAATTTATGGGTTTTTGGTCTCTCAAGGAAGTGATTCGAGAAGATTAAGCACTTATTGCAATTAACTTTATCAGTATTTTAATGTATTGATATCCTCCATTATTATTTGCTTAACTGTGGTAGATTAAATGACGTAGTATGATAGACATACTAGATACTGTTTTTTCATACTTTACGATTAACAATGGCTATTTAGGTACTTTTCACCACCTGAGGGCCGGTTGCCAGAGCAGTGTCTCATATTAGTTGCAGTGATGTACGACGAGGGTTTAAAGCGAGCTTTAGCGAGTAAAGCGAGTAAACTTTTTTTCAAATGAAATAACTGAGACGCATATCGCTGCGTTACCCAGATTTAACACGTTATCAGCCCGATAGACTAATTGATCCTGGAGGCATGCCAACATAAACTTCGTGAAGTGAAAATGAATATTATGCACCTGTGTTGTTAGGTATTATGAGTTACGAAAATTTCTAATTTTTGTTGGATCTCAGTCAAAGGTCGTTTTGTATTGCTTTCATAATTTTCATTCATTGAGATAACTTATTTTTTAATGGAATTGTTTTTGACTTCTTTCCTTTCAGACATTAAATCTAAGTCTCCGAAAGTGCTCAATATATAATACTGAGTAAGTTACATCCTAAGATCACATAATCGCCATGATCGCACTGACTCAAATTTATGGTACCATGCTAATCAAATGAGGACACTGATGCACATTTTTACTGAAAAAGAAAGGGAAAGTTGCAAAAAATGTGTACGGCTGCATAGTTAATTGTATGTTGGGAGTTTTGTCGAGAACGTGTTCAAATCATTCGATAACGTCTTTTTTCCGTGATCTGGTTTTCAGGTTGCCGCTGCGTACGACTAAATGGAAATACCTTCTAGGCTCATTGGGGTGAGCGCTTTGCTTCCAAAAAGCGGGTGGTGTGGTCTCTGAGGGGGTTGTAGCGAGTTAGCCAAGTGTGAACCTAGTTGAGTGAATGGTGATTTTTTAACTATATCTCTCACGATCGTTCGAGCACTTCAATGTAGCCATAGCTGCATTTTTGTAACTGGGGGGCAGGTGGTGAGCAGATGTCCGCTCTTGTCCTCACTATCGCCCGCTGCGATCGAGTAGTAAGTGCCGGCGATGTCTATTAAACGCGAGGGATAACACTTATGAGCCCGGTCGCACATGCTACCGTTTCGATGGCGGGAATGGAAGAAATAGGTACGTATGTATGTACATACCTAGGCTTCCATGTATGACGTTGTCCGTTAAGCGGGATTTCTGAGAATCTTGATTCAGCGGAACAGAATCATCAACATACGGCAATTCCCTCTTTTTAGAGTGAGTATCGTTTAATTGCCTCTCGACACGATTCTTCGAATCATTTCGGATTCAGGTGCAAAAGAGAGCCCTGCAGAAGTTTTCGGAAAAAAGGAAATATATTAATAGCCCAGGGACGGCTTCGTCACGCTACCTATCCGCCGAAAACTAATTAGAGGTGAGCTCATATTTTTACCTTCGGGGAGACCCTCCCTGCGATGAGTTGGTGTTTGACCGAGGGGCTTGTACCTGAAGACCTGAATTCCGATGTGTCGTGGGAATTTAAATGGGTGATAATGCACCCAAGTCCGTAGGCGAGGAGGGACGTGACATATGTGTCACATTGGAAGTAGCCGAGCGCTTGGAATCGCCTTTTTTTTTAATAGACAATGCAAACGCCGTTGATTTCTATACGTTTAAAAAAGCAGGGGAAACATTTTGCGATGCTGCAGTGTAGTGCATGAATGTAGGCGTCTAAACAATGTGTTTGTGTTCGTGACCCGCTAAACAAGCGCGGGTTCAGAGTGTTGCAATCCTGGTGCATTGTTCTGGCGTGCCATCGTCCTGGTTTCATCCCTTCGCCCATACATTCATCTCGCGAGCGACGGTCCGGGAGAATATTGTCTCTCTCTTTTTCGCTCCTGGAGGTGATACATGCTTACTCTGCGTGAGTCTCATGTTCCACTACTACTCTTACACATTCGGTATTTGGCTGAATATAAACCGATATTTTTTAAAATTATACTCCGATGAAATCAACGGCGGTTTCAAATTCGAGCTCTTAAATAAATCTGTAATCATGTTATCGTTCAAAGGTGACAGAATCTGCCATTGACGTGTTTTTTTATGGCTAAAATACTTCCGTTAAATAATTACTTCACTGTGGATTTTATTTTCTACGATCTAAAACTAAGTTACTATCCCAGATTGATCATTGACAGAGTTTTCTTGATAAATACCTATCTACTTAGTATATTTTTCTGATAAGTGCTGAAAAGTAATGTGTGCCGGTTTATTAGCGTGACCTACTTGTATTTGGGTTCGGCTTGTACTCGGAATCGACTTATATTGCGAGCCGACTTTTATTCGAGGTTGAATTATTTTCGACGTCGACTTAAATTCGGGGTCGGATTTTATTCGAATAAATATGGTGTGCATGCATAAAGGTTTTGTTCATCCCACGATCCGTGTATGTGGCCAGGATTGTTTGTGCGCCCCTTGGACTCCAGAGTGGAAGTTTGCAATCCATTGGCGCCTTCTCCACCTTCTCCTTTGGGGAGGGATGATGGCCAGTAATTGGACTAATCCAGTGACTTGGCCCGCGTGAGAGAGGAAGAGAGACATAAAGAGAGGAACTGATCCCTCCCTCCCGACTCGCTAATCTTCTTGTGTTGGCATTCCGGAGCAGCCTGTCCCCCTTTATTTTTTATCTTCTCCTCATTCTCTCCTGTTACCTCACCCATTCTCTCTGTACATCTTTCTCTATCGCTATCCTCCCCCCGCCCCGTACACGGAGCACGTCCCATAGGATTACTTCCTGCTCTCTCGCGTATTCATAAATCATGGAGCGGTGGAAAGAGTCGAAGTGCTTCCCCTCTGCCGGCCCATTTAATGTTCTCCTAGCGCTAAAAAGCAGCATGCTGCTTGTTTCCTCAAATTAAAAAAGAGTGAGAGAATAAAAACCAGACGGCGGCAAGGTTCGCCGTGTAGAAAAATATTTCCGCGCCGTGTTACCGAGTACCCCGCCTTGTTTTCGGTTTATTTTCATACAACTCTCCTTTCTCACGGGTGGGTTTAACGTGCGATTGCGAACGCCGGCGAGACTCGCATTCCCACATCTCCGGTGCCATACCCCGGTTTTCAGCGCGCTGTCTAGTTTCTTCTTGGGGGATTGAGCCTTTCATATTTTTTCCCCCAACGAGCGCAATAATTTTTTAAATCTTATTTTAGTCTTTCAGATGTGTGGATAACGTGAGATTTTCATCATTTGTTTTAATGGCCTTGTTATTTACGAGCATAGAGTTTTCCGCCCGCGATAAAAGTGTGGTACACATGTCTTATGAAGTCGCAAAGAGTAAAAAAATAGAACTTCAGGCCTCGTAACTAGGGGAGAGTGTAAAAAATGACACTTTGCTTTTAACTGTCGCTTCCTTTTTGGCGTACGTGTACAGTGCAGGCCTCCCTTCTCGAAAGTACTCTTACATCAATTCTCTTATATCAATCAAAAGGTCTACGCCTGTCACAACGAGCGGTTGTCTTGTGTCGCGATACGACGGTCTAGAATTTGCCCCGTTTTTATCGAGATTTGCTATCTCTTTAAGTTTTCAGTTAGACGGAATCGAGGAAGAACGCAAGTAATTTTTGCGATAGTGGTTTTTATGGAGATCCTTTAGTGAGAATTCATTTGACCCTAGGTTTATGTTCAGTTCTTCACGCAAGAGAAAAATTTGCTGTGGCATTTATCCAGTTTTATCAGTAATAACGATTAGAGAAATTTGAATATTTTTCTTTGTTGATTCACGAATAGTTTTCAGCCAGTGGCTCTCATCGTACTTATATACAAACATTCATTGGCTTGGTGATTGTATTGTAATTTCATAGCAAAATTAATAAAGAACGCAAATAGTTATTTTCAGGTTTTTTTGTTGAGAGTAAGAGGCAATTATTTTAACTGAAACAGTTAATTTTTTTAGTGCGAGTAAATTGATTTGTCTTACTTCCCGTATAATCAATCTGAAGTGTTCGATTTTCAATACTCATGCAATATCGTTGGATCATTAAGTTTATGAGTCGTCTTGTAATTTCGTAGCCAGTTGCTATGTTCCTTTCATTTGGATTCCGAAATACCTTGTCACCCATCCTCCTTGGGGAAAATCCGGGACAGTAAATTTTCGTGGATACATGAGGTATGTATTTTTAGGACCATCCTTCGAGAAGTTAAACTCATTTTTTCTCTCCTCTCCCATTTTTTATTCAATTTCTCTCCGATATTTCCATTGCGAAGGAAAAACTTCCCCTTTTTAGCATTTGAATTTCATATTTTGATGTGCCCTCCGAATAACCGCCCAGTTTCACTTCCGATTAGAGAAAAATTAGGAAGTAGTAATCTTTATCCGCTCGCTACCCCATTTCTGTTTATTCCTGCCATGGGACTTTTTGGTCTAATATTTTGGCTTTCCCCTGATAGGTAAAGATGAGGTGTTTTCGTATGTGTGTGCAATTTTCTTTGTCTCCCCCGAAGGACCATCTGCTCCTCTTTGCCTCCTGCGGGAGATAAAAGAGGAATCCCATTTACTCTCCCTCTCTTTCCACATACAAAGAGGACCAATGATTGGTCATCGGCCCCCCTCCTTCGGCCTCTTCACGGGTTATTCGGGCATCGCCCACTTCTCTGCCCTTCATTCTCCTCAGACGTTCCTGTCTCTTCTCCCTACACGGCCTTGGTCCACTCTTGCTATAACTGGAGCTGTTCACGTGTTACTAGCTGTGCTTACGTTTCATATCGAAATCACATCAATTATTTTAATCTTAAGAGGTACGATGTATCGCCTTGCATCGCATGTACCGCATAGCCTCACGTGTCGCCCTGTGTCACACATCGCATCGTATCGTGTGGTATCTTGTATCGAAATATGGTGCATATTGCTTATATTGGATTTCATCGCATTGTTAGCGTTGTAGGGTGCTGAAAGGTGGACTGCAGAGGAAAGAGGATGTGAAGAGGCTGTAGACTTTTGAGATGTGGGTGTGGAGTAAAATGGAGAAAGTGTGATGTACGAAGAAGCAGTCTAATGAGGAAGTATATGCTTGACATTACCGGTGAGGAAAGGAGAATCCTGCAGGAGATTTCGAGGTTGAGTAGGTTGAACAGGCAACGAGAGGCGGAGAGATGCTTAAGTCCGTGGTTGAGGAGAGAATGTTGGGTAAGCGAGGGAGTGAAAAAAGGGAGAATAGGCTTTTGGATGGGATGAAGTAGGGTGATGAAAGAAATAGTTTATGGAGACAAGGACTTCTAGCTGTAAAAGAGTATTATAAATATTCTTACTTGTATTTAAACCTTCCTTAACGGGTAGGAACTCTCTAGTAGTATTCGTATGAATCGGTTAACATCACATGTCGCTTTGCATTACAAAATATGCTATATCATCTAATATCCAATAAAGCCGTGCAATATATCCAACATTTGTCACATTTTTGTTGGTACATCGCACTGTCTTAAGCTCTCTCGTCTCCCTCCCTCTACTACTCCCCAGCTGTGCCTTTTCCTCTCGTCCATCAGCCCCAGGCTTCGTTGGTCCACTAGCCTCAACAGAGAGGTAGAATTGCAAAGGTTCGCCTGGATTTGTGAGAATGAGAGAGAAAGGAATAAAAGAGGAGATGGTTTGGGTATCGGTCATCTGCCTAGGCCCGTCAAACCACAAGACAACGGTCGAGTAATGCTCAGCCCGCAGGCTCAATTTTGCAGCCGCCTCCCTCCTTCGAGTGTTCCAGCCGTTCTATTCCCCTCTGTCAGTCTTTTCACCTTCCGTCTGATTTCTGTCGACGCAACCACTTCGGCGTCACGCTCGTCAGTGTCAACCCATCCCCGAGCGACGTTTATTCTTTTTACCCTTCCTCGCGCTCGTATCATCATCTTCCCACGGCATTTTATTTTTACCGGTATTTTGCCGCTGAATGCTCTTTGAAGTTTTTTCTACATCTACATACTACCCAGTGAGCTGCCGGAAGAGCTCACTGTGAGGAGCACGTGGCAGAGAATGTTAGTACTCCAGAGGAGGAATAGGTAGGAAATTGGGAAAAGAATTAGCAAGAGGACGGAATTGAATTGTAAGTAAACGGATTGTCTTAGTGTTTCGCTATATATTTTTTGTGGTCACTTACGGTGGATAGGAAAGATTAATTTTTTGCTTATTAATTCGACAATCCATCTATCTTGTTTTTTATTATTTTTTTGTTTCTATTAGTTATAGAGTGCGGGGTTGAAAGAAATATCCTCTATGTCATACTGAAACTCACGTGGTATGATTATTTAAATTAATCTTACTGTGTGGCTTTCGAGTCTGTAGTGGCTTCAAACCTAGTTCATCCGCTTACTGTGTCACACACTCAGTTTGCTCGTTTTCATGCAGACCTCTCATTCAAATCATTAGGAATGTTGTTGCTGATATTTATTATTTACATGAGGCTAGTAAGGAATGAAAAGCTTTTGCAAAAACATCTTTTTTCATGTGAACGCCTATTTCCTCTCCTTCTTTCTTCAGCTCAGCACATTTATATCTGCCTTTCATAGTATCTACTGGTAATGTCTATCCCCCTTCCACATGTGCTTAAAGTTTTAGTTCTGCAATGCCCTTCTGCCATCGCTCTTCATTATTCCCTCAATCCCCTTAATCTTTTTCTCCTTTTACTTTTTTGGGTGACTTTCTTTCATCCTCTGCCATAAATATCTTCGTTTTTAACTGTGTAATGCCCGCAGCTTGCATTGGTTATTTGTATTTTAATGAATAAAGACAAACACGAAACAGTGCCCATGGTGGCGAAAGTGCCTGTGGGGATTCGAATTTTGCATCCGCTGCATTGACATCTACAACCTTGTGCCAACCCGATGGGCTCTCGAGCTGCGCTCCTAATCTTCCCGTACGATGGCACTAGATTTAAAAATATGGGCAGGAGAACTGTGTAACTTTCAACCTGTTCGAATATGTGAATGAATAATTTCCCAGATTTTCTATAATCTGCACTTAGCGGGAAAAATTCCGGATTTATTTCGAAAATATCGATATCCTCCCGTTGATTCGCTTTCTTATGTTAATTCCGCTATCAAGTTAATGCCCAACGGATTTCACGCCTAATACCTTCTATGCCTACCTCCCACTTTCCATCCCACTATTTTTCACCCGGCTGAATCAGAGATCCATCACCCTGAGTGTGCTTGCTGATAAAAATTTCAAGCGAGAAATTTTATTATTTTTTTTACATTCCTTCTTTTCTTCGGTTCGACTGATTGAAGGCCGGCAGGGGTGGTCGGAAAAGGCGATCAAGTGAGAATCGTCAGGAAATGGTCTCCGAACTGTTTTTCGGATTGATACCTACCCCACATCCCTTACGGACGATCTATCTGGTCCCCTCCATCTGGGAGCGGCCCGTACATAGTAATAATGGAGCCATCTGTCGTCCTCTTCGTTCTCACAATTCTCCGCATTGCTCTTCCTCTCTCATCACTTTTCACCGATTCAATTTTTTCCCGTGCTACCTCTCTCCATCTCCCTTCTCCCTGTATTCGTCGACTTTTGCCGTCACATTCACCTGTGCCTTCACCCTCTCCGACTTGCACAAGTGTAAAAAACTTTCGGGGAGATCATGGTGATGAGTGGGAGAATAATGCATTAGGTGGTCAACCTCCAAGGGAAGGCGAACGTGTGATGTAATACTCCCGGATTTACCCTAGGTTTAGGGCTTTTGCTTGGACACAATTTCTATCTGGCCTAATTACTTGAACAATAGTCTTTTAAAAGTTTACTCATTACTGTAGATTTATTTTAATGTCCATTATTCGTAATGGAAAAGTCCTCATCGGAGATAATTGCCGTGAAAATAAGGAGGCTACTGATAATCTGAGTGAAGGGGGAGAGATAATATTCTGTGATCTTAAACAGCTGGTCAATAATTTAAATGCATGGCAATGGAAAAAGAAAACACAAGAAATGTTCCAGATCCTTAGCGAGTAAATACTGTAGGTACGTGTTGTGAGAAAATGGCTTTGGGATATGCCTGCAACGAGCTGGAGGGCATATGGAACGGCATATGATTTATGAGTTTGTTTTGGTATATTTTCAAATATGAAAATTGAAAGCTCTATGAAAGTACTTCATAGGTTAAATGAATTAGACTATACTTTATTATTTTCGCACTTTGATTCCCCTTTTGATTGTGACCCACTCGGGATTCTATCCATTCATTCGGGTCCCATCAGGGATATATCGTGCTCCCGCCACTATGCGCATTTTGAAATTACCTCGTGGTTTTCCCTTCATGTAAAACATGAACACAAGAAGAAGGAGGAGGGATTTCTGGAAACCTTCGCTAGGATGAGAAGAGGCAAAAGATGAAATACGGGCAAACTACATGAGGACATGATTGAGTGATAACTCGTTCTAAATATACCGCGTTAAGATTCTTCACTGCTAGTGGGGAGGCAGATGGCCAAAAGTACAAATTTGGCTCACCCTGAAACCTAACTAGCAACCACTATGCTAAATTTTATGAAAAGTAGTACAGATGATATTTTGACCGGTGGTCACTGTGTACGAGTGGGACCCTCTTTTCTGGACGCCATTTTGGAAAATGGCGGATGCAAAAAAAAATTTCTTATCAAATTGTATGAATTTCGGTTTTGAAAGCTAAAGAAAGTAGAAGGTTACGAAAGCTCCCGAGCACACTCCGAAAACAACCGAATGGCCTGTGACGTCATTTTCGCTGTTTACATTTAGACCCAGGCGTTTCCTTATGCTTACAGTGGTAACAAATGCGGCGAAATTAGTTTCTGACGTGTTCGCGTTTCTAGATATGCCTTTAAATGGCATGTAAGTAAGGGATAGAGATGGTGTTTTGGGCCACAATGTACAAATACATCGATTGAAACACCGAACAAGAAATTTATTCACGCAATCACGACATTGAATGATTGAAATTTCTTCCTTGGATTCCTCAATGTCCTCCGGTAAAAATGTATGCTTTACTCCGCACTTAGTGTTCTGGACATATTCTTGCAATGACTGTGCACAGTGGTCCATCTCTCTTTACTTGGACGTATCCTGTAGCATTATCACCATAACTCTCACGAGAAGCTTTATAATATAACAATACTTAAATTAAACTTTGAATAGACATTTAGGAGATGAGAATCTATTTTGAGGCATTTCTATAGCAGAGAAGCCACTTCTAGAAACCTCCTCTACAAACAATCATTAATTAGCAAATAAAAAATTAACGTTTTAGGTGTGTCGAGTATTGGCAGCACAAACATTTGGCAGGTACTGTGTTATGTTGATATGTTACTAAGATACTGTTTGTTTACTGTTGCATGGACTGATATGGACTTCGATAAAGAAATAAGTATCATAATGATTATGAATGTATTGGAAAAACAGTTAATAAAGTTCATACACCAAATACATAATTATATGTATCAAAAATGATATAAAACAGTTATGACGATTTTAAAAGCAAACTTTAGGCTTACATTTTTTGGACTTAAGCTCAACGAATTTCCGCATTAAATGGCTCGTCCTTCTTCATTAAAACGCCTACCATAAACATATCCACTTTGGGTAAATTATCTTATGTGGTTTTAATAAAACCATTGCACGCCATAGTCTTTGTTTTCAATGAAAAATCTTTAAATATACGGTAGATCTTCTACAGTTAGTCACTTTCTCCCTCACATCCGTCTATCGCTCAGCGAAAATGACGTCAAGCCAATCAGATTTCGTTTCGCAGCGGCGTAAAAAAATTTGATATTTCGACTATTTTAATCTTAAATATCTCAATTAATATTGAATCAATTTTAAAACTACTTTCACTCCGCAAGCTTGTTCAAGTTCAATTAACATAAAAAGATCCGTAAACTTAAATTTAAAATTTTGGAAAATACCCAATTTAGGTTTTAATTCACCATTATCATCGTACCATCTGCAATCAAGTAAGTCAGGAAACAATGGCTTAGCATGCAGTGCTTTTTTCCACACAAATGCTTGATAATGTGCACGTTGAATGTGTAGCTTCAATGAAGCATATGTAGGAGGAAGCATGGTGATTTTTTCCCAAACTGTAATTCTCGAAGTTCATTGATTGACTTTGAAGTTTCTGCATTATGTAGATGGCGCAAGTAAATACAAATAAAAAATCTTCAGCTGATTTGAATGCACTATCCAATTATATTCCAACATCAATTTCTGCATGCAATTCAGGATTTTTCAGATAACATTCCCATGCAGTCTTCTTCCCAATGCCATTTGGCTGACTTGTTGTGTCACATCCACTTTGTGGGTCCACAACACAAACATTTCTGGGTCCACTATGTGAAAAATGTTGTCCTATAGCAATTAGAAAGTTCATTGCAATGTGAAAGGATCTGAAACGCAGTAGCAAACCTTGGCACTCTTCAGGCCGGTACCACGTCAGTTCTTTCACTTTGCTGTACAGAGATTCATCAAATGTGACAAATACACATGACCAGCCTTAAAACCCTTGTCTAATTCCCTGATGGGGATTGTCATTGCAATTTCAAAAGAACTAATATCTTGGAAGGATATGTTTTATTATTAGCAGTGTTATTCTGGAATCGATTGGCGTGACATGATTTGTGATATTTTGCTTCAAATGCTATAAGATCTAATCATGCAGTTCGACAACGTAGTTCTTCATCGCTTTTGGCCATTTCGTGAATACTGTTCTCACCATTCTTAGTTAATACTTGTGACAATTTGATAGAACCTTTGTTTTTCCTAAGTTGGCAAAATATACACAAAGATCAGTTGACATTTGGTGTTCGCCCCCTTGTTGCAGGGACAGATGTGCAGGGTTGTGTATTATTGGTATCACTGCTGGAACTAATATTCGTGATATGATTTTCCACAGCCTTTTCAAACCGTATTTTAAGCCTGTCAATGTTGCTCTTGCTGCAAAAACTGGCATAGCAACTTACTTTATGTCATTTTGGATATTTTAGCTCTAGTGTTTCTATGTCTGGCTAGAGACGCTTCAGTACATCCCAGTTATTTACATCATTATAAGATAAACGTTTATAGTTGCATTCCTTAAAACGATTTACTCCTTCTTTGCCACCATTTGTCAGATTTCCACTGGGTACAACTTGACAAAATATGCATAATTCCACTTTGTTATCTCCTAGTCTTTACGCTTAACTAGCAATCTGGCAACAGGTATCGATGCTTGATAGATTTTAGATGTTTCACATTTATAATAACTTCAAAGTTCCACCATCATTACTTCATAATCTGAAAAAATTGTAAGTATTATGATAATGGTTGTTGCGTATACTAAAAGTGTTTGGGCGCATTTAGTATAATGTGTAATAATAAATGTACCCATTTTGAAAAATGGATATGGGTGTTATGTATGAATAAATTAAAGACTTTTTTGAATTCCGTGACCCCAAAAACATATAATTTGGCACCAAGATTAAGTTTTTACGTTGATTGGTTTCCGAAGTACGAACAATCAAGTATTTGCATCCGCCATTTTCCAAAATGGCGTCCAGAAAAGAGGGTCCCTCTCGTACACAGTGACCACCGGTCAAAATATCATCTGTACTACTATAATATAAAATTTAGCATAGTGGTTGCTAGTTAGGTTTCAGGGTGAGCCAAATTTGTAATTTTACATATATTACCAAATGCGCCTCCCCACTATGCGGGAACATGTTCGCTTGAAATTGCTGTATTTCTTTGGCTCATAACCGCCCCGCAGAGGCCCTTTCGCTCAATTTTTGCAAACTCCAAGGCCTCTTCTTCTCCCCAGCACATTGTAGAGTATCGCAGAAAGATCCCAGAAGTGGGAAAGGGCTCTTCGATAACTAGGGGCGTGTTTCGAGAGAGGTTGAGCAGGGAAAGGGAATTAACGGGGTGGGGGAAAAGATCGCTGTCCGAAGACGATGAGAGGAAGGGGGGGGGGGAGAGCAAGCCCATTTGCCGGTGGTTTGCGCAGAGCGGTAAAGGTAAAGGGAAGTGAATGGCGTTCGAGTGGAAGAGTCAGTGGGGGAATAGGATGAAATTTAATAAAAATGGAGAGTGGAAGAGGAGAAATGTATCGGTGGGGATTTATGAGAAGGGGCGGAGGACAGTCGAAATAACATTTTTTCCCCCTGCCATGGTCCTCGAGAAGTCTCTCCGATACAGCCATTAAACGGCGTGGGAGTGAAATAATGGGAATGCGTGAGGGTGGGCGAGGAGGTCAGAGGGTATAGAGGGAATAATTAATTGCGCCAGACTTAACTTCGTTCTAGGTTTTCATTATTTTTTGGGGTCCCCGGGTGAGAATTTCCTAGATGTTTTTCTGCCGATCCGTTGCGTGAAAATGCGTCATCTGGTCAAGTAAAGCCGCTAGGAAAATATCATTTGCTCAATGGTACTTTGAGGGCTGCCTAAACAAATGACAGCATGTTATTGTAGAATTGATTAATTATATTGTTATCCAGTAAAGAGGAAATTGAGTGGATCAAATGTATGAATTTCACATTCATTTAACAATTCAATTTTTTTCGGGAGGTATTTCATCAGTTATTTTGGGAGAAATCATATTTTCATTCCTCGTTATGAGAAAGATTACTTGTTTTTTTTACGAGCGATTATTTTCCTCTTGAGTTACTATGCATGCTGTGCGCGTTTATTATGCTTAATGTGACTATCTAAACTTTATTCCATAATTAAATGTCATTCTTGCTCTTTATGAATGGTTTATTTCTTCTTCAATAAACGTTACGTAATACGTTAGTGTGTGCGCTTGTGTGTTAATGATTCAAGCAAAGAGACGGGCTTGAATCGTTTATTTGTTTTTCAAATATGAAATCCTCCAGCGAAGCAGGTTTTGCACCGAATCTTTGTAGCCATTTCCTATGTAAAGTGTTTTTTCATTCTTACCTAGAATTGATAGTCTCCTTCTCACTCCCTTTTTTGTCTTACTGTAGGCAACCGCAAGAGAACGACGCGAAAATATCCATTATTTTTATGCCAAATCATAGCATCAAGTACTCTCTTAAAAACGATCTTAGCAGCCTGTGGTCTTTCTTCTTTTGTCATTAGACGCGTGTGAATTTTCCTTGGTTTGAAAACGTTGATTTTGCTGAAAGCCAACACTGGGTTAGTGACCTCTGCCTTTTTGCGTATCGGAAATTCAATTATGAAGTGAGAGGGGTGGGGGTGAGTGGGTGCAGAACGATCTGAATATTGTTAATCCTTCTTGAAAGTACTGGTAGAGATGACTTTCTTCCCTTCTTTCGTCCCTGGTATCTATTGGATGTTACTGCTATGCTTTTTAATTTCCAAGTCTTCTCTTAATGATTCTTCTCGTAAAATGTTTCTTTTGCGAGGATCGTAGAATTATCGACTTCGAAATCGTTGTCTTTGACAGCGTGTTCTGCCGACCACTGATTTGTCTTGGTAGTCTAGTAGAATTGTGGCGCTATGCTCACTGATATTCACCTTTACTGAAAATGTATTTTGCGAATATGGACCGCGAAATTTTTAATAATTTGAAGGAATAACATAAAGATTTCTAGATACACAGTGACAAAATTAATATTGGTGCCCTAATAACCGCCTTTCTGCGTCTTGTGGCGTGCTTTGTAGATATAGATAATTTTCTCTTCTTCGTCTATCCGCGAAGTGACACACACGTTCCACGAAGCTGGACGTCGGGGCTGCCTATAAGAAGCACGTGCGGGAATGAGCTAGCGACCTGTGGGTGCAGTGGACGGACGTGACCGACGGATTTCTCGCGGAAATCGTGTCGGAACACACACACACACCCCCTCCTCATCCCTGGACCAGTAGCGAGCGAGCGTGTGGATGTGTTTGTGCGTTGAGTGTGGGGCGAAACGGGGAAAAATTCGGGGCTTGTTGGGAACGATATTGGCGGTGAGGGAGGGAGAATTGGACACGACTCACGCCCCCGCCTTTCCCCGAACATACGGCAAGAGCGGCCCGGAGGTGGTGGTGGGTTTTAGGTGTTCCGGCGGGCGGGTGGGTTTCTCTCCGCTGCATATCCCCAAGTGGCGTCCTCGGGGGGCGTAAATGGTTCGGATCACGAGGCAATGCAAAGCTGGCGGCGGCAGCAGCCACCATGCAGGCCGCCTCTTGATGTGTTCGACCCGCGGGCAAGCTGTACGTTTCCGTATTTCCGTGTGCGGTCAAGCGACCGTTTCAACCCCCCACCCCATCTGAGCCCTCCTCCTCTTTCCGTTCCGGGGAGGAAAAGGGCGCTTTCCCATCCCCCCCTGTGTATTTCCTCTTCTTGCGTTCAAGGAAGGAAATCAGGGCGTTCTGGCCCTAGGCCGGCTGACCGGCTGCCGCACGCCTTCTTTCGTGCCTCGCCCCCTCCATTCCCTCCCCCCCTCTCGCATGCAGTTCTCCCGCCTAAAGTGTGCCGGGAGTCACATCGGTGCCGACCCCTCATTAATTACTCCCAGAGGGAAGGAAAACTTATGGCCCGAGCCCGGCCACGTTTCTTGGAAAACAGTTCTGTGGATGGTATTATCCACGCCCCTCTGCGTCGACACCATGTGCTCTGCATTCCCATTGCAATTTTCTGGCAGTCGCAGATGACCCTCCGTTTTATTTATTTCTTCCCATGCTCTCCCTCCATTGATGTTTCCTCCATCCAGGATGTTTCCCGAAACGGTATCACCAAGTGGGTATTTTTGGCAACTTTTAGGGGCTGTGTAGTTTGCTGGAGAAGGATATCTTCGTCATCTAAATTCTCAGCCATGCAGATCAAGATGCATTCCTCATTTATCCGTAAATGCACGTATTTTGTATCAAATTTTGCACCATAAATGCAAGAATGACAATCGTTTTGCTATTTCAGCGTTCAAATATTTCTAGAATTAACTACAACTGTTCATAACAAAACAAATATTGATTCATGGTAGTCAATCAAAATGTGTAGTTGCATGGCAGAGCATTCTCTTTAAATCGGATGTTTTACTTTCATGCTTAAATTCAATACTCCTACTGAACCTCAATACGCTTACGAGCCATTGGTATACTTTTCGTGTGAAACATTTCTTTTCTGAGCTCGTGATGTTGATATTGAAGCAGAACTGTGTTGTCCTAACGTCATATAAGCGTCGTCCAGTACAATTTTCGTAATTCTTTTGTTCCAATTTGTATCCTTGAAGACTTTAAAAAGGCTGTAACATTCTCTCCGTGCAATTTCTTTCAATCACTTTGCTGTCGTTGCTTCATGTTTTCATCATTAATACCGCTATGTAAGTCTTTTATGTAAATCAATTGATGCACGATTGGTACTGGAAGACCTATCGTCATTGGTGTTACTTTCTTCTCACAAGTTAAAGTGTGCCTGTTCATAAGAATGCAATTATTTTCAGATTCACAAAATCCTTTAAAACAGACAACCATCCAGTATTTAATTATTTAAGAATCTGGCTCAGTTGTTAAAACTGTTGTATTTAAGTGTTAATTTTTATTTTTTTATCTTCCAAGCATACTTTTTAAAGTAAAACTTTCATGAATCGAATTTTACCAAGCGATTAAAAATCTAAATGGCTCTAAATATTTTTTTTTGTTTTCGTTGTTTAACTCCTATGCTCATTAATTTAAAACATTTCCAGCTCATCTACACCATTTTAATTACTTTTAAAATTTTAAAACATTTTTTATCTCGAAACAAAAAAGGACCTCCCATGTCGCGGCCTCCATATAGTCTTTATTAGAATTTCCGTAAAAGTTACCTATAGAGATTCACTCTGGAGTTGAAATTTTGCGTTTAAAAACGAATTTTTATCGCATGTCATTCGTGTACCACGTTTGAAGAGCTGTTGAATATAATTCCCGCGTGAAAGGAGCCATTGTTTTCATAAAATTATTTCAAACTGCGTTTGAAGTGCTCGTGAAAGTGATAGTGAAGTTGCTGTGTGTCTCGCCCAAAAGCCATTTCAAGCCTCGTCTAGCACCATTATCGCCATTTGACTCGCTCATATGTGTATCCTGAAGGGTTAAGAGGGCTTCATAAAATATGTCGCCATCGTATTCTTTCCGTACAATTTCTCCCTATCTCTCTGCTTCGTCTCTCCTTTTTTTCTTTTCCCGCCCGCGATCCAGAACTTCCTCGACGTCGCCTCTATCCCTCAGCCGGCAAAGGCTTCCCTCGCTCCTCGGAGAACTCATATGTGCTTCCCTCCGCCGCGAGAGAGTAAGTGCTCTCCGCGAGAGCCAAGAACTTGGGATAATAGCTGTACAATGGAGCACCTGTTCCCCCCGAAGATCTCTTGCGATTTAATAGTCTCTCCCTCCCTCCCGCTCATCCCTTGTTCTGTTTTTGACCTCTTTGCCTTCTCCCCATCTTTCTCATTCTATGGCGCCCTGCTCCGGAATGTATGTGCAGATCTGGGTTCTCTCTCGAGGAGGCCTTTGGAAGCGCATAAGAAGTTCCACCCGCTCCTTAACGGTGGTAACCCAGATATTCGAGGCGGATTCGAATAGGAGGGATGGAGACTTAAGATCGTCTGCCCCCTCTTAAGGCCATCCATTCGACTGAACTGTTATTGCGGTGATTATGCTGTTAACTATCCAGTAGTGGAAGTTAAGCTAGGAACGATTTGCTTGTCGATTGCTCCTCTCCCTGATTTTCATGCGCTAAAGCAGTTCTTCCCCGCATTTTAAGGAGTTCATAGTCTCTGTTCTCGACGCCAATTATAGATGAATTTGTTTGTTTAGCATCAAGTGAATTTCGTAGTTGTACTCGTCTCCTGTTAATGAAATTGGCTGTGAACCTGATCTAAGCCTTGAAGCACAGTGGGGAAAGGTGATTGATCAGTTCAAGGTAAAGCTAATGCAGGGAAAGAGGTTTTTTTAAATTAAATGAAGGAATGGAAACGGTCCATTGAAACCTGCACTAGACGCTGGATTACTAGCTATCTTCATCATTTGGTTTTCTTCCAATGTATGAGCTAGATGTAAGTATGAAAGTAGGAGGCCAGTGGATAAAGTCGGTTAGATTCACGGACGACCAGGCGTTGGTCAGTCGGTCATCGAAAGGATTGAAAACTTTAGTAGATGCATTGGAAAAGCAGTGCGAGAAATACGGGATGAAGATTATTCACAAGAAAACAAAGGTAATGAGATTCTCTAGGACAAAGAAAGCGAGGCTGGTGATAAGAGTAAGAAGTCACAAACTGGAGCAAGTAGAAAAATTTAATTACTTGGGTAGTACGCTAGAAGAAACAGAACATAGTAGCAAAGACATTAGGAGGAGAATAGTGCTAGCGAAGGAAGCGTTCAAAAATAGAAGGGAGTTGATGACGGGGACCTTAAGTAAGGATGTAAAAAAGAGGCTGGTGAAGAGTTTGATATGGAGTGTGGCGTTGTATGGGGCAGAAACGTGGACATTGAGAAATAAAGACGAAAGTAGGCTGAAGGCTTTCGAGATGTGGGTTTGGAGGAGGATGGAGAAGGTGCGTTGGACGGAAAGGAAGGCAAATGAGGAAGTGCTTGACATGGTGGGCGAGGAGAGGAAACTTATGGATGAGATTAGGGAAAGGCAGGGTAGGTTAATGGAAGCGGTAATGAGGGGCGATGGTTTGCTGAAGGCCGTGATCGATGGAAGGATGTTGGGTAAGCGGGGAAGGGGAAGGAAGAGATTAGGTTTTATGGACGGGACGAAGAAAGGTAGGATTTATGCTGGGATGAAGGAAGAAGTACTAGAGGTAGATAGGGCACGGGACGTGTAACAGTCCGTTGGATATTCTCTGACTTTCATCATAACCTACCTCTAACCGGTAGGTTACTCAAATGAATGAATGATCGTTGGCTTTTATGGTCAAATTAGGGTTATCCTATACTTAACTTACGTAATGTTCAGGCTTCCTTACTTATGGCTCTTTGCTCACGATTTAGTGTCTCTTATACTCCTCACATCACATATCTGCTTTCATGCATTCCACTCGTTCTATTCCTCCTTCTACCAAGCAGTCATTCACTTTATCTTCTCCTTTAACATTTCGTTCTCTCTCAATATCCCATTCACTCGCCCATTTTAGTTGTCTGCTCTTAATAACGGTAATAATAAATGGATTAAAATCGTTGCTCCTTTATCTTTACCGTTGGGTTTAGAATAAATGTTGTTCATTTTAATGAATTACCTTACAATTAATTGGGCATCCCTTCCCCTTTTAACCGTCTTCAGACAGTTATCTTCGAGTTATTTCTTCTTTCATTGTTCTTCTTCCCTCACTTAGGTGGAGGTTCCTACGATGTAGTGTAGTTGAACATTTGGTGACGTTAATTTTAAGATTGTGTCCATCCCGTAATTGTTATCTGAGAGACTTCTTTCCTGTTGATCCTCTCTTGCCTTTCATTGTGAATTAAGTTAATGCCACTTTAGAGGTAAGCCAGAGAGAGAGAGAAATACTTTCTGAGAACATCCTGTGGCTTTTGTTTTAATTCATAGACTTCCTTCGCCTCAAAGCCACTAAAGTCAATTATGCAGAGAGGCCTCCTCAAATGTTCGCCGATTCTTCCCTTGGCGTTTCCCTGCTTTTGAAAAACTTTTTATTTTTATTAACGGAGTCCTTTAAACGTCGCATTAAACCATGCCGTTCGCAGAAAAAAGGACGCACCTCTCGCTCTCTATTCTATTGTGGACCCGAAAGAGACTTTTGGGAGGATAAGAGGTTTCCCTTCGCGGGAGAGCTTCTCTCTCAACTCCCCGGCCTCTCTCTCCCCCTCTCGTCCCTTCACTGTGGACACAAAGGGAGAACAAACTACAGTTTCTTCTTCTTCCGTCCATATCCCTCTCTCCCTTCCTTTCAAACCCCCATCTCTTCGTCTCTTCCCTCCCGCCTTAACCCGCATTACCTCTGGGGTCGACTTCATTTTTCCGACTGTACTTTTACCCTCCACTCCTCTGACCTCCTACCTCCACCGTCTCTAAATCTTCCTTCGCTCCCATCCGCAGGAGTTCATCTCTTTCTCTTCCCCTTCCCGCCCACGGCTTTTCATCATCCTTCTCTGTCCTATTCAACCGCAGGTTTCTTCCCGTATGTTTTCTTCCTCCCCGTTTTTCATCTTACGTCTACTTCTGGGCTTAAATTTCCTTCCATTCGTTGGCGAATCGCCGTCCTCGGAGCTCTAGGTTGCATCTGAATTTCTTACTGCACCGTTTCGAGCAGACGATCCTCATTGACTTGGTGTAGGTAATTGCTGCATATGGGGAGCTTTTCGTTCAATGTGCGGAAGTCAGAGCAGTGCAGATCAAAATTCTTCATCGCACTCGAACGAAGTTGAATGTATCCATGTGCGCTGGCAAAACGCTCGGTAACCTGCTGGGAGGTAGCATTGCATATGCATGCAATTGTCACGGTTTATATTTCTTAATTCAAGGGTAAACTTTTTCACCGCGGAGTTATGAAATAGTTTTAATTTTCCATGCTTGGCGCCTGTATTGGGAATCATAACATAACCAGTAACCGCAGGTGCAATCATCGACTCTCTTTTCTTCTTTTGCGCACTACTGCGCGGATCAAAAATACTACCTAGGTACCTGTATTGTAGAGCACTTCTCGGTGCACACGGTCTGAAACGAATGGAAAGTTAACATTACAATTAAATCTGCTGTATTTTATTGCTTGTGATGGTAGAAAACCATATTGCTTGGCGACGACACGAAGAAAGGGACAGGAATTGATGGACTGAATTTGGTTGCATTTTGTTTTGAATCTATGGCAAGTTTGTATAGAATTTTGACATAGGTGTTTTAGTTTTGCTCTGTGTGGCTTATTGACATATGCTTATACGCTTGTGTTATAAAAATTGGGCGATTAGACTAAATCGTCTCCTTGATTAACAACTGAATATATTACACCCGTGCTTGATGCGTACTTGTGAGTGGATACCAGCGATAAATTTATGTTCCTTTCCGCCATAAGCTAAAGATACCTTTCTGCTTATTGCCTTCTAACGAAACTACATGGTTGAAAATACTCATTCCTTCTCTCTTTCATTTTCATTCTATTAGAAATTTGTGAATGTGGCATATTATCTGCCTTAATCCTTGAAGAACTAATTGATTTCGTTCCACTTGGCAGAGGCTCCCCACAGCCTGAAATTCTGAGCTCTGGGTTGCTTCAGCTATGTTCAAATCTATTTCTACTTGACTTCCAAGGTTGGTGGAAGGAATGAATTCCGATATTGTGCGCCAATTCTTTTTTGCCGCCCAAGTGAATTTTTTTCTCCGTATTCTTGACTCTTAGTATGTCAGGCATTTATTTTATCCTTTTGAAGAATCGTGAAAAAAGAATCGTGGCTTCTGTTTTGGTTGCATGGAAAAAAATTTCTCTTAAGAGAGAGTTGGAGGCGGTTGTGGTTTTTTTTAAATAAAAGAGCGTTTTTCCAGTGTTTCCCATGAGTGTTCACGCTTCTAACCCCAGAGAGTTGGCTGGTGATACATATATTGGTATCTCATTGATTATTTGGAGACACCTGGTGGTAACCGGATTCTCCTTTTTCATCCCGTCTGCTCTTCTTTCTCCGGAAGCTTTCATCGTTTTAGTGCACTTCTACTCTTTGCTATCTTCCCCCTCCACGCTACACTCTTTTGCTTTTTAAATTCCGAATTTCTCCACGGTGGCTTCTCCTCTCTCGACTGAACTCTACCGAGTCCACTCTCCCTCTCTCACCGTCTTCCAAACCCATTTCCTTTCGTCCTCGCCATTCTCTCGCTCCCTTTCCTTCCCATTCTCCTCCGTCCTCTTCGCCTTCAAACCTTCTTTCTCATCACCGCCCCCAACTATTTCGCCCCCGTTCCACGTTTCTTGCCCCGCACTTGCCTTTCCAGTCCCAACGACGTCTCATCGGCTCCTCCCCGGTGATGTGTTTTCCGCGCAACTTGCTCGGGGTCCGCTTCTCTGCCGCGTCTTCTTCTTACGAGAAATGCACTCTCCCACCAATTGCATTTTACACTCCGGGACAGGGCTTCAAATGAAGAGAGAGGACTCCCACCTTTATTCATTCGTCCAAAATTAAATTATTATTGTTGCACTAAGCGGGCATCTGGAAATATTTTATCCCCATTCCCGAAGAAATAGGAAATTTCGTGGTTTAAACAGCATTTGACGAGCCACCATGTACGCAACTTGAGACACCACGTGTTTGCTAAGTTTATAGGCGAGCTGGAATGGTATGTTTCTCTAATCAAATGGACGAAACTTTGTGTTTTCCTCAAATATATTTTTAACAAGACTAACGTTTTAGGCTGCTGCGCCATCATCAGGTATCATAGCTGATAATGGCGTAACAACTGAAACCGGTTGTCTGGTGAAAAATAAATCAGTGAAAAACGTAAAATTTTGCTAACTTAATTATGGTAACATTCTTAAAAACCAGATCTTCATTGCATGTTTATAGTGTGTTTCTCATTATTGGTTAGGTCTTAAACTCCAGCATTACCGAAAGAATATTACACCATTCGCTTTCATTCACGCACCTTATCATTGCACGTGATATAAAAGACGGGATGAGAAAGATAAGAACAGTTGGAGAATGAAGGACACGTGCCATTATTGACTGTAACAAAAGCAGATCATTACACCGTACGTACCGTTAAGATGTAATTCCGTTTCGTCCTTCCCCTCTGCCATTTCCATTTCCCTACATCTGCTGATTTTCATGACTGATGGCCTAGCACCCCCTGCCTCAGTCCCCGTAGGCAGCTCGCAGTGTAATATTCGGATGCAAATCCCATTTTATCTTAAAATTACTCTATTGTTTAAGGCTTCTAAAGATTATCGTCCTATTTAATTGGTTAACCTGGCGTAAAGTTGCTACATGAGCGTGGGGACACTTAAAATAACGTCAGCACTTGAAATCGTGAGTATGCATCGTTGTTCGGCTCTCTGTAATGAGCCTTTAGTTTGTACAGGTTGATTCTATTAATTATAAACTTCTAATTTCGCCTGAGTACTGACTCTGCAATTTTAACCTGTTGTGTATAATCCAATTCGAAAATGTCTCACATTCCTGTAAAACGATCACGTCTTCTGGTAACCTGCCATTATCCAGTTCCTGAGGTTTCTTTTAAATATTAAGAAGCCTTCGGGACACGGGGATACCATCAAAGTGATATCTTGAATCTCCCAAAAATACGTCATCCACAACTCAGTATGAATTGCAAAAGCTTTGAAGCTAGGCTTCTGAATATGCTGTTTGGAGGATATTTTATCATGGAGACACATTTTATCGCCAAATGTTTTATATATCTACCCATGTTTCATCGTGATCCAGCTCATCAACCTGTGAGAGACTCGGAAGATAGGTTGGGAAGTCTTGAAGGGCATGCCTCGGTTGATTGGGATTCCGAGGTCCCGAGTCGAGCTGGGTTGTAGCTATCCTCGTTTAATCCGGTTAATTTTTCTGCATCCTATCCCTCGTTTCATCTCCAAGCGAGCCGCTCCCGTCCTCACCCTTCTTAATTTGGTCTACACAGCCAGGTTGTCTCTTTCGCTCGAAGGGGCGCACGATGCACACGACAAAGGCGCCTCATTTTCCACCCCACTCGCCACCCCCACCTTGCCCCCCCCCCCCTCTCCGCCATTTTCCTACGATCGCCCGGGAACGATGCTAATCCTTCTTGTGCATTCTCCGGTCTTTCTCCCGCTAGTCATCCCCCCTACCTCATGCATTATCCTCTCGTTCTCTCCCTCTCTTGCTCCATCGCGCAAATACTCACTCCTGTCAAATCCAGGGGTATTTTCTTCTTTCCTCTCATCCACCCCTGCCGATGCCGTTTTCGCCTTTATCCTCATCCTCGTTTCTCGCCACTGGTCGTCATCCTCTCTCTTTCTCTCCTCATTCGCTTATTTTCTTTTTCCTTTACGTTTCTCAATCTCCCTAGTTGCCTAATCAAAAAAGATACATCTTTAACGGGCGTCACCCGCAACGGAGATAAACGGTTTTGCGAAAATCACAACGAAAAATAATTATTCCCCTGGACTGAGATTTGAATCCATACGAACCGTTCAAAATTTTAACTTCTATCAGTAAATATACCGGTTAATGTAGGTTTAAATGGAAGTCGGTCAAAATCCTCCGGATTTTTTCAAATCGAGTGTCCTATATACCTATAATTTCTTTCTCATCCTCAGCGTACGTCCAGCCCATCTGCATCTCGTCCATAAAATCCATTGTCTTTCATCCCCGTTCCCGCTAGCTCAACATCCTCCCCTCTATCACGGCCTCATGCAACTCTTTGCACCTCATTACCTCCTCCAACCGTAATGTCCATTTCAATTTTTAGCAAAAAAATATCAAGAATTCTCTACTCAAAGCACTTATATTTTTTTTCTCTTTTATTCTATTTTTGACAACATTATACAAGTATGGACTGGCTGCGTTATGCGTCATGAATCGCGCCACTTTGTGACGAACAAACAGCGTATCGGGCTGCATAAATCGACGAAACACGCGCCGAATGCTTGCTGACGTGGATATCGGTGACGTGACGCGGTTTCACCCACCACTCTTCTCCCCTTCCTGCCATCCCGACCAATCTTCCCCGTGACGATCAATTAACTCACTTGCATCCTCGCGCGACTTCGGAGAACACGAGTTCTCTCTTGTCTCTCAGGCTCCCTGACAACGTGTTCTGGGGTGGTTCTATCTTTTTCGTGCACGACTCGCTGGTCCGTTTAATTTATGAGAGTCTAGTGGCGAACGCTATTACCTTATAGAACTCGTACCATTTTCAAATTGCTACCGTTCGGAACTGTGCGCCTTTTACGTATTTTTTCACAAATATGTAAAACGTAATTGTTATTGGAACATTGTGGTGCTTTGCGGAAAACGTTTCGTAATCTATTTTTCGTCTTTATCTCTAGCTGCTTGGCTTCCTCTGATGCCTCAGACTTCTTGCTAACACAAGCCCTCCGGCATTGGAAGAGAAAGTTGAGTTCGTCTACAAAATTGACGCGGAAAAAACTCCAAAAAAGTTATTATTATCCGCGCAATACGGTTTTTTTAAGGTATTAACATTTTGCCTCCATATGCTATTAACTCCTCGAAAGTGTTTTTCGCATAATTCTAAGTAGTTCAAGTAATCGTATTATTGTGGTGGCTAAGGGGACGATTTCCCATTCTAAGGACTATGCTTTGAATCTCGGAATTGGTGGAGATTTTCCAGTGAAATAACGATCCCTACTTGGGCGACAGTCTCAAGCTTAAGGTGGTTGAATTCTATCATGATAATATTAGAGGTGACACTGCAATTCCACAAGGATATTTATTAGTACACGACCGTGGGTTTTTTACTGCGCATAATCATCAAAAGGTTGTTTTCTAGTCGTTAATATTTCCCATTTCTCTTCGTTGTCGTGGATTGTTTGATATTGGTAGGGATCTTATTATCCCGTTTCAGGAATAATCACGATAAGTTGATTTGAGTGACCTCGACAATACTTTGCCCTGGTGTATCAGTACATTGCAGTATTAGCTCTCCTCTTGTGAGGATATAGCTTTCTAAGGTTTAATCATATATGATAGTGTAGGAGAGTGATGTAATGCAAGATATAGCCTGTTCTTCTCTAATTGTCAGCTCTCTCGTATAGTAAGTAATTTTATGAAAATAGAATGCAAAAATCGATGCTATCGGATTGCGTATCATATTTAAAGTGAGACAGCCGTATATGGTTTTGAAGAAATCAATGATTTTGGAGATCGTAATTTTGGTATACGTAAATACTCATAGTATGTAGTTTTCTCTCTGTCTTGTATATTCAGCTCTGAAATAAGTACTTACATTATTGCATCTTATGGCGGGAAAATATTCATTGAAAAGCCTTTGATGCTAGTTGTAATGCAGTCGAAATGCGTCGTCCACGAAGCAACGAAAGGCGATAGAATTACCCGAGAATAGATTGAAGCAAATAAACAGTCCTCGCGTAAACGTCAAGAATGAGATATTTTTGTTAAGTAAGTGAGGGTATTAATGTGCCTATCATGATTAATAGCCCTAATGTTTTTTTTCTCCAAACGATGCCGGTAACCCTGGCAATTAAAATTCAATTAGAATTGCAGAACATCATCACTGTATGATGTCACGCGTTGAAATCACTTTGGCGAAATTGAGGGAAAAACGAGGGTTTTTCCTATGCGGAAAATTACGCGTATACATATTTTAGCGCTGAGGAACAATTTTAATTGTCCTCGAGTGTTTGAGGGAGAGGATGAGCTGGCTCCAAAATGGAAATTATTTCGTAGCGAAATGAATTCCTTTGAAGTGTCATTTGCATAAAATTATCATATCACTGGAGGCAGAGAAAAAAACGTTTCGAAGATCCCAGAAAATGGATACTTTTGTAACTTTGGACATTTTGAGGTCAGAAAATGGGTGTTGGAGGAGATGCGAGAGAGTCATGGCTCTTATAACTAAGCCTTAACTTAGGGGGTGAAAGGGAATAGATGTTCTTGTAATATTCTATGAAATTTCAAGCCATTTGGTCCTGTCTAATTGTTTGTGCGTACTTGTCACTATGTAAGCTCGACATTGGGTGGTAGTCGGTCATTGTCGTAAATTAGTGGAGGAATATAAGTTCAAGATTCGGTAATTTTTTTCGTCCTACCCCTGGCCATAATGAACCTAATTTTGTGGCCGCATGTACACAGTTCGCTCTTTTTGACCAAAAGCAATTTAGCTACAGATGCGTAAAGAACAGATTGGTGAGAGCTCAGATACGGAGTGTGGTGCGCCAGGGTCATAAAATAGGTATTAGCGGTGTGAATAATTGCGTGGACTAGAGGCATTTGCGATATGGACATGGAAAAGAATAGAGAGGGTGGAATGAGTAGCTTGAGGAACGAACGTGGAAAATTTAGATGTAAAGGAGGAGGCAATAAATGGGTGGTGGATATTCGAAGAGGGAGAAAAAGTGATTGGGGACATACTGAGATGTGAGGGGATGTTGAGTAGGGTGATATAGGGTGATATATGATTCATAAATGCAAATGAGAAAGAATAGGGTAAGAACAGAGGTAGGCACTTAAATGAAGTATAATAAAATTACTGGCGGGAACATACACAGTTAAATATGAACCAGATAAAGCGAAATAAAATCAGGGAACGTCAAAAATCCAACCAATCATCTGGTATAATTCTGAGGTATTATGGATTTGGTTCATGATTGATGGCTGTATTGCGAATGGTAGGACTATATTGGAAATGAAATCTGGCGACGGCAAAAGCCAACTCTTCCCGCCAAACATTAAGGAAATCTAAGCTTTAATTCCCATCAGACGGGAGATGTGTTGCTACTGCTTCACATAGCACCCTTGGAGGGATCAGGATATCCTCTGAATAATTACTGCCTCTGTCTGGATTCGTACCAAACCAACCATCGGCATAGGAAAATATATCATGTCGTTGAAAAGACAGAGGTCTTTCCAACGGCATGCGACATGGAATGAAAGTCAAACGAGGAAGTACTTGGTGAGTAGTTGAGGAGAGAAAACTTCTGGGGGAGGCACAGAAGGTGCTTGGAAGAGGTTATGTAGGGCGTAGGGTCGCTGAAGGCCGTGGTAGAATGTTGGGCAGGTGGGGAAGAGGAAGAAAAGGTTTTATGGACGGAATGAGAAAGTTGGGGCGTATGCTGAGATGAAAAACGAAATTGTATTGGTAGATACTGGTCTGCGCCTGTAAAAATCTAGAGGATTTTTATTCTCTCCCGTCTAAACCATGGATTCTCGACGGAGGAAAAGCCTCCCACTAGAAGGCCAAAATTAGATTTCGGGGGTCGAAAAAATCATGGGATTAAAACCAAGGTTCTCTCAAAAGTGAGCGCCTCTCAATTGGTGACATGGAAATTTAATTTACTGTCATAAAGCTTGACATTGAACTAGCAATGAAGCAATAGACTCAAGGAATTGAATAAAGAGAGTAAATGTAAATTATTTCCTTGTTTAAAATTTCATGGGGGCGATAGGGGAAAAATTTATCTAAAAACCCTTTAAGTTGGACGACAGTATAAAAAAAGTTGAGACACACTGGTTAAAATATTCCTTAGATTCCTTCCGTAGATTACCCTAATAATAAAAATAATTATCCAGCCGTAATGGCGTGAAGTTTGTGGTAGCGTGTGCACCCCAGTGTTTGCTATTTTCAGGACTGAGAGCAAATATTTCTCCTCCCATCTCCCAACGGCCATGGTCTCCTCTTTATTTCCTCCACGTGCACATTTTTATCCTCTTCAGCATGTCCCCGTCACACCCTTAATGACAAGCCATTTGTGGGTCGCTTTGTCGTCATCTCGTCAGGTATTGATTGCATTCCACTTCCAGGATGCTCGCGACCGCTAAACATTTTTATCCTGCTCTCTTTGCCAGCCAGCTGCCGGGGTGAGTGAAGACCATAGAGAAAAAAAATTCCTCTTCAGTGGCTTTTCTCTTTTCTTCAACAAAAGAGAGCCACGGGATGACATAAGTCATGTCGGACCACTCTCGCAATTAGAGTTCCCATTACGTAAAATATTTTTTTTCCTTTCGGGGGCGTTCGCTTGGATTGGGGGGATTTGCTTGCTCTTTTTATCCCGTGGCTAGAGAATATCTTCTTTTATTTCGAATGATTAAAACGAATGGCCCTTTTTTCTCTCTCTCTCCCCCTCTCTGCCGCGCTCGAATCTTTGGACCTCTTTGGCGCGCATAATGTCCCACCGCAATCCACAAATCACATTCTGTAGCAAAAAGATAGCAGGAGCCACCTCATACCGCTTTCTTTCTCTCTTTTTCTTTTCCACATTTGTGGGAGGTCCCTTGCATTGCCGACCGATTTCCTCGTCAAAATCTTTTTTTAAGCTCTTTTCCGCTCGATCCTAGAAGTTTTTAAAAACTCGTCAACTGTCTCTTGTCGAAGTATTGTTTAAATAGCCACCCTTGAAAGTTATATTATTGCTTGAGTTGCCTTGCATTGCCTCATTGCCTTAATTTCCGAAAATGTTTTGCCACACCACGTTGAATTTTGCTGTTTGTTTTAGAAAACGACTGCATATTTTATCAGAATTTGGTTGCGGCATTTGTGTGATCTTTAGCGGGTGAATTCCCTTCTACTGCCTTGCGTATGGCCATTATAGTTTTGGGATTCCTTCTCATAGCTCGCCTAGTATGTACATACGTATTTATTTTAAGTTCCACAGAGTAGACTCGTTTATTCTCTTATACTTCTTTGTTTTCAAGTGGTGAGAAATTTAAGTATTCTAGTCTTTAGGTATAATTTTTTACTTGGAGTTTTTGAGTGAAATCTATGAATTTGAGTGAAATCGTATGTGTGAAATTCACCGTGAAAAAATCATGCGTCTGGACTTGGTTTCGAATCCAAACTTGATATAGCCCCCAGGTGTCCTTTTCCACCGTGATTTTAATGGAGACGATTTAGGATTCACACATTTGTGTGATCACTAGCTGGTTACTCCGTAAAAGTTACTGAACGGTATGTAATTTATTAACTGCACACACCTTTATGTTAAACGTTGTGTATAACTCATGAAGAGTGGCGCAAAGTGCATAAGAACCGGTACTTAATAGCACCAAATGCTAGTTACCTTGTGAGGGCACCTCGCTGCTCAAAGCATTAATGAAATTTGAATCCTAGTCCAGACCAGTATTTTTAAGCAGTCAATTTTACACATTTTTGTAAACCTACCTTTACCGGTCGATTACCTATAGTAAATGAATTGCACAGTCCCTGCCTCATTTTCTCGGTCAGTCTTATTCATGACTCTTGTCTACGCCGTAAGCAAACAGAAACTCATTGTATGTCACTCTGTCGCAGAATTCGTCGCTTCAGGAAATTTTACGGAATATTCTTTGTATTCGTGTTATTCGTATAAAATTACTTTAAACGCTGATTTGTGACTAATTTTGCTGCTGATAAAATCGAGCGCTGCAAGTAGGGGTCTTGATTTAGCCGTTAAACAACTCTTATTGAATATATGTATTTTACTCGTTGAGTTTTGAGTGAGGATGAGTGGATAAATGGATTAAGTGTATTTTAGAAGACTCTAGTCGCAATGAATACCGGGTTTGGTGCCCTGGATTTAGATTCCCCTACCGCTGTACTCAGGATTAAAATACCTTAAGCATTGTTGGAATGTAACCTATTGGCGTGCCGCCCACGAGTTCTGGAAATGCCAATTTCACCGGGTTATTTATTTTTGAGACAATTTGCATGTTTTTATACATGAATATGCCCTTTAAAATACCAATTTAGTTTGTGTACACTTCCAAGCTATAAATGTTTCTACGTTAATATATTTGGTCATTTAAGTCTTTATAAATTAAGTTCATTAATGCACTTCAACGCTTTCCAAATAACGCTTAGAAGAAATTCAATTACATATTAAATGTAATTTATCCATAAATCAGTAAAACAATATTTTAATTAATTTTTCAGACTCCTGAATGTAAATAATTTTGTCTTTGTTCAATGGCTAATTACGTGAAAAATGATTCATTAAATGATTATTTCTGATAGAACTGAAAGAAAATAGAAATTAGTTTCTCTAGGAAAAACACCACCGCGCAAAAAGCTAGCATGTCGGTAAATGACCTCAATATTAGCTGCATATTGCCTTCCCTTTATCCTACAAATGGAAGGAATCCATATTTGTATTAGTTCGTAAAATTTCATTTTTTAGGTACTTTCAGACTTGGAGTAATTATATTAATTGGTTTTCTAGGGTCTTTAGCAAAAGTAGAGAGTTTCGAGTATTGAGTTTTGGATATCACTGCCTGTTAGTAATATAAAGAGTATAGCATACACCCGAATATATTTCAAAGCTTTATTTTTTCTTTATTCATGGTCAAAATGTTGTCATTTTCTTTTGCTCTGTATTTATTTTTCCTGTTGCTGAATTTGGTCTAAAGTATTCGTTGCAATTACTTCTGTTAATTCCACTGAACGCCCCTGTATACCTATGCCCCAATCATGACCTACTGCAACTTAATATTGCTCTCTTTTGCCGAAATACAAAACATTGCATTGCAAGTGAAGAAATACTTGCGTGGTAAGATTCATTCTTTATCCTTCAATTTTTTTTCAAACTGTGCATCACTCCTCAAGTCCTTTTTTACCAGTGACATAGCCCGTTAGTAATTCCGACGAGTCCTTAAAACCATTTTATTCCTTTTTATTTATCGTCTGTTTTATTTAAATCCCATTTTTAAATTAATAATTGTATTTTCCTTTCATTTCAGGTGAATGACGTGCTTTTCATCTCCTGTCACCATAACTTCTGAAGTGTGTTGCTTCTGTGAATAGACCTTAAATTTCTCCCGAAGCCAGTTTAAGGTATTTGATAAAATGAATGCACTACTTATTGAGGGTATAAGGATTAGTAATATGCGTGTCATTAAGAAATATTAGAAAATATGAAGAAGTGTTTAGTGCAAGAAATGTTGTTATAAGTCTTAGGTCATCCGTTTTATGGTTCTTTCATATAAAGGTGTTCACTTTTTTTTAAATTGAGAATTATATGTAATCGAAATGGCATGTGAAGAACTGTGCTTTCTGCGGGTAGTAATCAGCATATTTAGAGCATTATTTGCTTGACATCTTTACCTTTCACAAATTATCTTTTTATTAGGTTTATCATCGATTTTATTAGGTTTATTATCAGATCACACCTGTGTATTTGATGAACTAACTTACAGCACATTTGAGGGTTACATTGTTTTGCGGATCACTTTAAACCTTCAATAGCTTGATTGAAAAGGAAAGTCTTTCGCGATCCTTGAGTTGTATAGGTGGCATTAATGGTAATTACACCTGCTAAGGACATTCTGGTTAGTCGAAGGGTCGGAGCATATTGAACAGTATCTGTTCTTCAAGTGGTATGACTACAAAAAGGCGTTCTAGGCTAGACTAGGTACCTCAGCTATAAATTCAAGTACCTCGTTCCACTTCAAATCCTTGCCTAAACGTCTTCATTCGTGAGACAAATGAATTTCATCTCTGCATTATATAAGGTGGTGAGTATAAATAGTTTTGTTGAAATTATTTATCGCCACTCATCTCAATGTGCCTGTTCCTTGCTTAGTATCCTACCGTGGTGATCACTCTTTGTCGTAGAGAAGAGGTAATCTCAGATGTCCACATGTCGTCCCTTTCACCTAGAGAACCCCTTGTTCATTCAAGAAGTTCACTCTCTTTTATCATTCGTGTATGAATTGAGTTGGGGAGAATTCCTTTCAAGAAGGTGGTTCTCTTTTGTCCGACCTATACAAATGAAGTTAGTTTGTATTTTGCAGTTCGCATTACGGATTTATACGTCGTACGTGGCTTATATATTTCCGTTCAGTCGCTGCGGTTCTCACTCTTTTTCACACCCCCTAATGACCAGCCCCATTGACGCGATAGTTTGTGTTGAGATCGACTCCCTATTCTACAGATTCTATAACGTCCTAGGAAAGGATCCTTTCAATCTCCCATAGGCTTTTCTATTTTCCTGTGTGTTTCGTTAGCTTTCAAATGGGGCGGAAACCGTAGATGGGGGAAAATTAGGAAAATGGGCTTGTCCACCGAATGGAGCTTCTTTGCCTAAATACGTCTTTTCCCTCTCTTTCTTCCGTTCTCTTGCCCCTTTCTCTGTCTTTCTCGTTCCTTCTCGTTTTACATCCTCCTCAACACTCAATTTTCTCGAAAAATCCTATACGCCTCTAATATTTGCTTGTAATGCTTGCTTAAATACTTTCAGAGAGTACATATTCATTTAATGACTTTCTACGATTCAGTTTGTTGCTCTTCTCGATTTCTAATCGGTTCTTTGAATTAGATGATTGTTTTTCATAGATTTTTAAACTCCCGGCATTGCTTGAGGCTTCCATAAAGTGTCAATGGAATTTATTAGATTTATCTAGCTTTTACTAGTAGATAATGCAGTTGCTGGGGCGTTTTTTTAAGCTGATATTTTAATTTTTGCAAGGAGATAAGGGCTTGCGCCTGTAAAAAGTTAAGAGGACTTGTACTCTATTCCTTTTCAACCTACCTTAACTGGTATTTTAGTAATAAGAGGACGAGAATAGGATGTAGACGTTTGAAAGGTAGGTGTGGAGGAGGATGGAGAATGGATGGTGGTGGACGGAAAGTAGAATAAATGAGGTAGCGCTTGACATGGTTGGTGAGGAGAGGAAACTTCTGAATGGGATCGGGGGAGGCAGCGTAGGTGTCTGCAAAAGGTAATGATTCGTGGAATGCGACGAGTAAAAGGTAGATGGGGCCCTGCACGTGTAACGATGTGGAGAATATTTTCTGACTGTCGTTAAAACCATTTTTTTTTCTGGTAGATTACTTACACGAATGAAATGAATGAATGTATATGAACCGAGTTGTCTGTTATAGGGAAGGCTTCAGGAAACAACCAGAACACGTTCTAGAAGCCGACCGTGATCGTCGAAGCCAAGTGATTTTTATTTTCCAACACATTCTTATTTAAAACTAAATCAGAAAAAAATTAAATACTTTTTTCTGGTTAGTATCCTTAATGATAGTGCCTCATTATATTACCTGTATCTTTCATATAATTACTACACATTACGAATATGACTTGAGCTATCACAAAAATATGAGTGGTGCGAAATTCTCTCTGCGTTTCCATCAACCATCAATTTCTGGCTCTGTTACCACTGCGAAGTTTACTATGGCCGACGTAGTGTATATTTGGCCTCGTCAGTCATTTTCCCATGAAATGAATAATCATGTATTTCTAGGATCGATGTTTTAAATATATTTTTAGCTCGGCCTCTACTATTATTTTAGGCTCTGTCATCGCACTGCATAGTGGCACACAGTCCTATCAACGCGCACCTCAATTCGCGTTCATGCCCTCAAGTCGATTACCGCTCAACTCCCCCGGGTGCTTTTCCCCAAACATCTGACCCATCGTGGGTGCATAATTCTTCACTCGCACCGTCTCTGCCCTCCCCGTGCACGTCACACCTGCGATATCCCATCCCCATCCACCACCCACCACTCGCCGTCCATCCCTCTCCTCCACTTTTTGGCGATTCGCAACATATCGGATATCCTACTCCCCGGGATATTTATCCTTCTCGCTGGAGCCGACGCGACGCCCAGAGAAAGAAAAGGAAAGGGACTCCCTTCAAACGGATTAGTCAAATAGCCTTCCGCCTCATCCTTCTTTTCCCCCGTGTATTTCCTAAAATAATATTAAGTGGGGATCTTTATAGGGTACTGGCTTCACATGCCGTGGACCGGGGTTCAAAACGCGGTCGTGGGAGTGGATTTTTCAGTAGAATTTCCCTGTTGCTACACGAATGTGGCATTGAAAGAGCAGTATCTATAATGTCAGTGCTCAGTTCGTCGGATGAAACGTAAAAGTGGTGAATCAAGTTTGTTTGGAGGCTGGAGTATTGGCTGTCATTGACGTGGCCCCAAGTTTGAATCCCGGAAACAAATTTTTTTTTCAGTTGAGTATACTAGTCCCTACTTAAAAAGTTCTGCTTAAGGTAGCTGCAGCGGTAATCTAGTGTCATTGAGTGCACATTTTATTAATGTTTAAGTAAATTGAAAAACAATTCTTGGACCACACTCCATTTAAGTACATCCGTTTATGCGTTGGAACGCACCATGCAGGAAATTATGGAAATAATACAAAAATTATATACTTTTAATCCTTAATTTACAAATCCAAGGATTTTATATGGGTCGGAAACTTGGTCATTGCGAAGGGAGGATGTACGTAGACTTAAGGAGTTAGAGATGTGGGTTTGGAGAAGGATGCAGAGGGTTAACTGGGTGACGAGGAGGACGAACGAGTAGGTATTGGATATGGTTGGAGAGGAAAGGAGGCTTTTGGCAGAGGTTCGAAGGAGGCGGAAGAGATGATTGGCAGTTTTGAGAGGGGAGGGCAAGTTGAAGAGGGTAATAGAGGGGAGAACACTGGGGAAGCCTGGAAGAGGATAGGTATTCTGGACGGAAGAATAGGGGGTAGAAGATATGAGAGATTAAAGAGGGATATAATGGCGGGACATCCTTAGGATGGAAAGCGAGACAATGTTTCAGAAATTTTGATGCAGGATGTGGACTGTCCAAGAAACTACCAATCAGATAGTGAAATATTCAAATGAATGAAAGAATTTGATGACGATTTTTCGGCGCGGTATTTGAAATTTGTACGATATTATATTGAAATGTTTTTTTTATTTTGGACACGGCGTGACACCTTGATATTTGTTAGCAACAGTTATAACTGTAAGAAATGCAGTATTTCGCGTTTAGAAGAAAACCTGTACATATGGAATGGAATTATAACGAAGTATATGTCATGTGACATAAAACTACGTGTTAAAATAGCATTGCATTGCCAACTAACCAAATCGATTTTATTACAATTTTTATTTTTATTTGTAAATATCAGTAATGAAAAAACAAATCCAAAGTTTCACGCAAATCTGTGCATAAACAAAAATCGCTCCAACCACCTTAAACACTGTCCGAATACCGAAATGTTCTTTTTCTCGCCAGTCGGACCAGCGCGGTCCATAAGCCCGCGTTTCTCTTTCATGCATGCATTACCTCTGACTCCAGTGTGCGCGAGCCTACAAACTTTCGTCCAGTCAGCGCAGGTCTGACTCAGAAGGAGGGGACTCCAATCCCTCGGCGGTTGCCTTGCGCGCGAAGTGAACCCTTCTGACTACAGTTTCACTAGCCAGTCACTCCGGCAGCGTTAACCTGTGCCTTTAAGGTCCAGCTGAGTACGCCAGACACATTAAGGTAATCTACCATTTAAAGGTAGGTTTAGCAGAACTCAAATGTGCGGTACCTTGTCTGCCAGATGGGACAAAACTGTTAGCCCGTTGGGGCCTTTCGTTTAAATAGTTCACCGATTCCTAACTTAGGTTTTTCTCCACCCTTCCTTAATTTAAAAAAAATTTGTCTCTCTTCTTCTCCAAGAGCAGGATAATGAAATCCCAAAATAATCCCCTCCTTACCATTCCAGCCGTCTTAAAATGGAGCAAATAAACTCGGCTGTCGGTCACCTCAATTTTACTCAGAAAAGAAGGACGAAAAAAGGTGGATGGAATGCGTGAGTTGATGTTTTTGCTTCGAAAGTATCCGGGGTGAATTACGGACGAGAAATTCAAGTGGAGTCTGGGGAGACGGCGAAGGAAAAACTGAGTGTCTCAAGAAGATTCGCAAAAAATCTCTCCATAATCAACTTAGCCGAAGCGGAGAAGATTATTAATCCCATCGCGTTATTTTATTCCCCTGGAGTTGGCATCCGTGACGAAATCCTCTTAATGCTCTCATCGAAGAAAACGCCTGAAATTTAAGAAAAAACACACGCAATAGTTTATGGGAAGAAGGTAGTGGTCCTGATTTGTACATCTCTGATCCAATTGCGAATAGGTTGGTGATGGGGTGGAGAAACGGCGAAGACCAAACAACGTATATCCTTGATGAAATTAAAAAAAAAAATTAGGAGAAAAATTTTCTCCACAAAAAGGAAACAGTCTCATGCCCACTTTTTTCCTTTAAGTGAAATTTTGCCTCTTGTTCTATCCAATTCATTCTCCTGCGCTTGCTTTTTGGTTGAGGATTTACGTGGGCAATCGTTTTTTTCTTTTTTATGCCGATGAAAGTCTCAGTTGAGGATTAAGGCGAAAGGGAGAGGTATCAGTTGTTACTAGAGGCAACCAGCAGCTGAGGTCATTTACGCCATTTTGGGCAGTTTGGAATGAGAAGGATTTTTGGCATGCCGGAGAGAAATCTGGCGTTGGTATTAGGATTAGTACCCAAGGCACTACACCAACTCGATCCTCGGGGAAAATGTGTTGGAATTTCAACTGTATTGACATTCTTATTGGTCGTGTAAGAATCGAATCGCATTTTTTATGGCTTACTTCACAAATCGACCCATGGCTGGAGTATGAACTTCGCAGAGACAAAGCATGCTTTACCAGCTTGCGGGAGTCTTAGAGCGAACGTAGACTTTTCCGTGTAGACAACCGTAGCCTCTCCGAATATCGAAGCCCGTAATCTTAACCATCTATCCTCAGCTAGAGCACAAAGCAAGATATTCAACGATGCAAGCAGACTTTCTGAGTGTGTTTGGATGCTAACGTCTACGTAATCACTGCGTCACACTTATTTCGCAATGCTGGATTAGTGATACGGATATGGTATCCTCCACATTGAGGACTAAATTACCAAAGTACTGTGTTATTCTCTAATCGTGCGATGGCCTTACTTACTTAACTTGCCCTTCTTTACTGCTGAACGTAATACTTTACCCTTTTGCCTTGTCATGGCTAGCTCAGTGGTAGATGTGTTAGTTATACATATATTTATATTTACAACATATATTTACTTTTATATTTATTTATTTTCTACTAACTTTTCTAACTACTACTACTACTAACTAACTACTTTTCTACAATATTTTTACCTATGCACAAATTTCTTTACTTGACATAATAATAGCTGGAAATTCCCAAAGCCAACTTAGTGTCTTTAGTAAGACAAAATAATTTTATAAATGAATGAAAGAGCAAGTTAATAAATGAAAAAAATGACTCCCTCTCTCGAACACATCATTAGAGCACTCAGCGTCTGAAACACGCTTGAAAAAATTCAATTAATCTGGCTTGCTTGGCCTATGGTGCGCTCTCATTGGCTGGCGATAATTACCATGCCAAAGCGGTCTCGTTTCCCCTTCCTACTGTCGAGAGCACATGCCATGGGTACTGCATACTCCATTTATGTAGAATCCATGGTACATGCACTAAAGCAATTGGCAATATGACGTCGAATTGTTATGTTACAGTACTCTGGGGCGAACTGAACAAGAATGATTACCACGGCCTAGCATCATGCGATTTTGGCACTCATTGTTCATTTCCTTCTGCTTACTTGCAGATTTCGATAGTAGCATCTGTTGGCCAACAAGTATAGCTAACCTGCCTCTGCCGTCTACTAAGATGGAGTAATGGAATGCATTGGGGTAAATAAGCAGCGTACAGGAAAAATATTTCATTCTTGTCTAAATATAACAATAAATAAAACTTTTACAGTCCACAATTTTGGTCAAGACAATTACGCACAATCCGGATTTCTATTCATGTGCATCACCATGTGCCTGATGATGATGATGCGCATGCATTGAAATCCAGATTGTTCGTAATTGTCTTGACCAAAATTTTGGAATAGAAAAAATTTTTATTTATTGTTATAAAATAGAATTCCACAAAGTGAAACCTGGTCTTATTTCTTTTTTTTGTCTAAAGAAAACTGAAGTATTTTAAAGCAAGAATGATAATGCAATTCTTTCATTGGTTTCATCCTTCACACCCTCGCATATCTGTCGAACTGGAGATAAAACATTCTATCTGGAAGCGTGCGTTTAAGATTTTTGTGGAAAGAAAACATTTGGGATCCAATGACTCTTAAAAACAACTTTAAACCACCATGAGTACGCATAGACTGATTTGCAGTTTAGCTTTTACTTGATCGCCACCGCAAGGCACAACTGTGCTCCTAGCTGCAAGTTTGTTGTAATTGTTGTCGCGACCGCGTCATGGTAAACAGTGGTACTATCCACGTAGTTTATAATAATATATGGGAATTTCACTTAAAACATTCTGTACTTAACTACCGGAATTCGAACCTGAATCGTTGGGATGGGACGCCAGTAACCTATCCACCTGACAAAACTGAACCCTATTGTTCTCATATGGCAGTGTTTCGTGCTTCATTCTTTCTCTAACAAGAAGAAGAATACAAGGCTTTTTTCCTTACTTCCTCTCTTTTCTTCTCCGTATCCCATTCCCTCCGTTTTATTAGCCCCTCTGCCTCCCAGTCTCTTTCTACACTCCGGGCTAATAAACACACCGTCTCTCTAGGGGCTCTCCCCTCTCTCTCCATTTCACTTAGCGTGCATTCGCTTTCTTTTGTTTGCTTGGCCACCTCCACGTGCGCGGCACGCACGATCAATTATTTGCGCGAAGAGTTCTTTTCTCCATTCTCCCCCTTTTTCGTGTTTTCCTCTTTAAATCGTTCCTTTCCCAATCCGACCGAGTTCCCGTTCTTTCTTTCTTCTCCCCCATCTCTTTCGTTCTGTCTTTCCTCTTCCTTCTTCTCCGTTTGTCTTCTCTTTGTCCTTTTTCTGTAGACCATACTTGCAACTTTCAAGTTGCAAGTGCTGTGGGTTCGCTTGACTTCTCTATCCCACGGAGTTTCCTACCTTTTGTGGAGTTGAGTGGTGTGGTAGATTCCCGTCCTGAGAATCCGGATAGAAGTGATGATATTTTTCGGTAGATTTGCTATACATTTACATATAAATAATACCCTGCAAGTCCTCTAGAGTGTGTGGCAGGGAGTACACCCAACTATATTTTACCACTGTTGATGAAACAACAAAGGCTACGTAATGTCAGCTATGAATTGGCAAAAACCTGCAAATATCTGTCAGGAAGTTAACTTTCACCTACATATACTACACTATAGGTACACTACCTATGTTTTATTAACTACGCGTATCAGAGTATTTTATAAGTACAAAAATGCAGTGAGAGGAGAGAGTTATACAGTAAGCAGCGAGACGTTCCATTAGTCCTACGTAGCAGGTTTGGACAGTACATCTGCGTATTACCCGTGCTGTTAGTACTACGTAGTAGGATAAGAAACAAGAATTAGGGAGCAAATCTCTCAACTCAGCTGCACTACATATTGACAAGCCTAATTATTAAGTCTCAGTGGCAGGTATTATGTTATCTGTATAGCTACATAATACCCTGCAAGTCGCCGAAGATGCGTCTGGCAAGGCGTGTTAGGATACCAGCCATGAAAAAGCGTGGGAAAAGGTATTGAAAGAGAGAAAGGACGAAAGTGATGAGTACTTTCAACGGAGTTTATCGCTTCCGACCTCTCTCTTCCTCTCCATTTATTTCCCATTGCTCATTCTCTCTGGCTTCTTACCTATCACGTGTACGAGCTGCACCGCTTGTCGCCGTAATCCACCCCTTCTCATGATTACCAACGGCGCAATTCTCGCCTCTTGCAAGTGAAAAAAAAATCATTGCACCAAAGCCGGCGTCCGTAAGCGGATGTTAACACAGGTGATCCCCGTTATTCAGTCATGTGCCAACAACGCTGTTCCCTAATCGTCAGCTGTCTTTATGGCATCAAACATTATCACCACGGCTGGGCTTCCTTTTTTTGTACCTACGTACCAGTCAGCCCTCCTGACCCGACCCTCCGCTCATCTCAGTGGTTCATCTCCCCGTGGAGTCACCTGTTCATCGGAATTAACTTTCACTTAATATCCCTCGACATCCTTGCCATTGTGACCCTCCCATTTTGCTTGAACTGTGCATCATGCCATTACGTCCTTTTTTCCTCCCTTCCTCCGACAATGCCCTTCACCGCAGTGACAGTGTGGACATGTAGGAGGGGGCAACGCTTCCCTGGTCTCTTGTTTCTATAAATCCCATGTGGGTCAGTATGGCGGACGCACCAAATTCGTCTGCGCAACGGTTATCTGCCTATGTCCCCCATACCTTTGATACGTTAATGTAAATTCAGTACCGGGAAATCTCATGCACTTCCAATGTACATCTCTGCATCTACACAATGACTTGCAAGCCATCTCAAGGGTGTGTGATAGAAGGTGAATTTCCACCTGCATGCACTACACACTATCCTACAAAAGTTAATGAAACCACGACTAGTAATGCATCAGCAAAAACCTGAAATTTACTGTCAGGAGGTGACATTTTATCAAAATGCACTACGCAGTATGTTACCAATATTATAGAAACTATGAGTACATATTCATGAATTTTGTTACTACAAAAATGCACAGAGGTGCAAGAATTATACAGAATTCATGCGATAAATGCTGTCAGTACTACAAAGCAGATTAACAAACAAGTATTAGAGAGCAAATCAAATACTTAGCTACACTACCGATCGAAAACCCTATTTCTCTTAGTGGAAGCTATAATAAATGAAGTTAGTATTCTGGAAGGTGTGGAAACTGCTGGAAGAGTTTAGATGGAGGCAGAATAGGTGGTTGGAACAAGTAGTGAGGGCCGTGGGGATACTACAGGCTGTATATCTACAAAATACCCTACAAGCCACCTCAGGGGTGTGTGGCAGGGGGTGAGTATTCACCAACATGCATTACACTATACCCTAAAGTTAGTGTAACTACGACTAATTATGCATTAGCATACATCGCTAATGCTTGTCACGAGGCGAAACCTCACATGCATGCACTACACTACAGATATTATCACAATGGAGAGGGACCGTTACTATATATGTATTTTGCAACTACACAAATGGACAGAGACTCAAGACTTATGTAGAAAACATGCACGGCGTACTGCTAGTACTAGGTAACAGATAAGGATTCAAGTATTAGGGAGTACTACTACTACTAAGAGCTACACTACCTATCGACAAGCCTAGATAAAAGTCTCATTGGCCGCTGTTATGGTCCCTTATAGTTCGTGGGAAAAAAGACATTTTAAATCTGTTCGTTCTGCAGTCTAGTTCCCTAATTTTATTCTCATGATCTGATCTACCGTAGCATGCCGGATTTCGTAAAATATTATCAACGTCGTCAGAGAATAGACCGGTTTGGAACTTACATAATAGATTTAGTCTAAATTTTAATCGACGGTCTGAAAGCGTTTCCCATCCAAGTTGCTGCAAAATGTCAGTAACACCAACGAGATTATCATAACGGCCTTTAACGTATCTTGCCGATCTTCGCTGCACGCGTTCTAACTCAGTTTCCAAGCCTATCTCATAAAGATCTCAAATACTGGCAGCATAATCCAAGTGGGGACTGACGAGGGAGAAGTAGCTGATTTCCCTAACTTTATCGTCGCACTTGCCAAGTACTCTTTTAACAAATCCCAATTTACGGTTAGCTTGACCGGTAATTTCTCGAACATGTTTACTCCACGAGAGATCATTAGTCAGTTTAACTCCGAGGTATTTAACCGATTCTACAGTCTCTAATTTGTTGTTGTTTATGCAATAGCTGTTACAAGGAGCGTTTTTCCGTTTCTAAAAATTCATAACAACGCATTTTTTCAGGTTTAATTCTAGCTGCCACGCATCGCACCACTCCTATATTGCCTTGAGGTCCTTAGTGCTTGCTTATCAGTAGAGTTGAAGATGTTGGGTAAGCGGGGAAGAGGAAGAAAGAGAAAAGGTTCTATGGAGGGAATGAAGAGAAGTGGGACGAATGCCGAACTGTAGACTCAAATCGTGAAATGGGTTTGGGGCTTGATCCTGTAAAGGTTTAGCAGATCTTTTTACTCTCTTCCGGGTAAACATGCCTAAACCGGTATGTCGCCGCTAATTATCATAAATATTTCACCCTCTCCAATACTGAATGCGGCTCGTATCGATTCTCTTACACGTGCTTTTGAAGCTCTAGGCTAAAAGCGGATGGAGAAAACAGTCTCACCTGGTCTAAGAAGGTATAAACAAATCAATCCCTTTTTCTCCCTGCTTCGTTCCTCATTTCTCAACCTCTCTAACTTTCTCAGCCGTCCCGTCAAAGCCTTCTTTCTTTATCATCATTTCCTCTCCATTCTCCTACTGGTCTCAGTTTCTCCTCTTGCTCATATACCGTGTAACACACGCACACCATGTAACGACAGCTAAACCATCTGGTGGCTCACACCAGCGGCTTCGGCGACTTTTTGCTGCTTTGGAAATTCGCGCTTGTCTAAAAAGGAATTGAGTTTCAGCGTCATTCTAGCGGCACACTGAACGAACAACGAGGCAACAAAAAGAGCATGGTTTCCATGCGTGTTCGCCTGGCGCATGCTACTCCTTCATGATGATTCATTAATAAAAGTGCATGGTTACTGTCCAGTATCCACGGTCTTTTTTAATGAGATCTGGAATGCACGCTTTGATTCAGATCAAAGCTTGCATACCATATTCTCGTGTATGTGGATAAGTTGACGGGATTGAGAGGGTTGGGTGTAATTGCATTAGAGTTGAAGTGATCTCAAAGCGTAGATAAAATAAAGATAGGTAGAACTCAGCCATTTAGGGAAACATATTTAACAGAAGATAGCGAAAGCGCCTGATGACACATTCCCCGTGCCAATGCGGGACGCCTGCTGTAGTGATGCTGCAAGTAGAGGTATGTATAGGAACAAGCATCAAATAGTCCTTCACAATTTTACCTCCCAGGAGGACGAATACAGCAGTTTAAGATTGGATAGGTATCTTTCCGTTCGTCTTAACGCATGGAACTCAATTCAACTTTAAGGACTCCATCTGTCAAGTGCATTAGGGTGGACCGATTTTCACTTTTTTTCAAATTTCCAAACGCCTCGGTGGAAAATTTGCCTTTTGAGGTGCTATCCTATCATGATAAAATTTCAGCCAACTTAAAAAATATGCCCTACCCTACCAGCCCGAGATTTAGTGTTGAAAATTTGCCGAAAATCCGGCGTATTTCGAAAATATACTCCAATTAAACTTGTCGTTGGAAAATTTATAATATATTTCCGGGTTTGAAATGTAACGCTAATTTTTATAATTAATTTGCTGCGCAAAAATGCCTACCGCCGCGAAGCATCAGAAAGTTAAACAAATTCGGCACCTATGGAACTCACAATCCGGCACTACAATCAGGGCTGCTTGTAATGTCATTAAAATAACAATTCATGTAACGTATCGTTACTGTTAATGTACCGTTTCTTTTCATATTTCCCTTTGCACGAGATACAAGTACACAATGCATTGCGCCCACACTTCATTCTTCTCGTGTCCCCCAATAGTGAACGGACATGCCTGGCAGACCTCTGTCTCTGGTTTCGGTTCTGACTCACAGCGAGAGCTCTTATTTTTATCCAATTTCGTTTTGTCTTTCATCCTGCTCAACGCCACAGATACTATTTCAGTATAGTGTTAAGTAGCCTTCTTTACTTTAATGTCATATTGCTTCCTGTTTTATTCCAGTTTGTAATTTTTTTGCAATGTCTAACTCATTTTCAGGTGTGATTTAGTTGAAAAGCGTTGTTTTGTGAAGCATGTTCAATAAACTCAGGAGTGTGACTATATTTTTAGATGAAATTGGGTAGGAATCTCTCCCGGATCAAAGGGTAATATACTGATTGAACCTATTACGTAAATTAGAAGCAGGTTATTTTTCGAATGACGTCCTGCGTATTTTAGTGACACCTACGTACGAGGAATAAGGAATCACAAGTTCAATTGCAATAAAAAAGGAAAAATCATGAAGTAAAGCTCAGCTATTTAAAAGTGACAATAAATTAAAAACAATTCCGAGTATTATAAGAGATCATAGTATTTGTTATATATATATATAACAAATACTATGATCTCTTATATATATATATATATATATATATATATATATATATATATATATATATTCAATCGACGAAGTTCACACGTGGTGAAAATATACCCAATAAGGAGTCACAGGCGTGACAAGTAAAAACAGCAGCTGCCACCCCTCCCATACCAAACGCTCCCTCCCCTACTCCCTATCTATCCGTGGCCATCGTATTTGTAGCAACCCAGATTTTCTCGACAAATTCCTCACCAACCTTCATCAATCACTTCTTAAGCGTGGCTACCCAGAATCCCTCCTTCATCAAAAAATTCAAAAAACTCAGAAAAATTTCGGCTCCACCAAACCTCCTCCCACCAAAGACTCCCACATCCTCTCCATTTGTACCACCTATTTCCCAGGGGTACAGTCCCTTAATTCCATCTTGAAAGACCTCTATCCCATCCTTAAAAACCACGTTTCCACCGCCAAAATTTTCTCTAAGCCCCCCTCAATCACCTATAGGCGGCCGGCTAACTTGTCCGATATCTTCAAATCCACCAAGCCCCTCTCCAAAACCCCTGTTGCTTCCAAACCCACTCCCTCCCCTTGTAATCGTGCTCGATGCAAACTATGTCCTATCTTTACCACACCCCCTCCTCCCAACGCCTCCATCCCCTCTCTCCCTCACCCTCCTCCCGCCTCTTGCATCACCAGCAATGTGGTTTACCACTTGCAATGCAAACTCTGCCCAGCTTACTATATTGGTAAATCCTCGACTCCCCTCAATATACGTATTAATAATCACCGTGCTAATTGTAAAAATCCTTCCCAATCTGCTTCTCTTCCCGTTGCGATACACGCCTCCCTCCACAAAAAATCCTTCAACCACTGCTACAATGTTTCAGTTCTTTTTTCCCTCCCCCCAACTGCACCCCCCCTTGAACTGAAATCGGTGGAATTATCTTTTATTTGGCTGTATAAAGCATTTCAAACTCCGGGTATCAATGTCTTTCACTTAACTCCCTTCCCCTCTTCCCCCTCCATTCCCTTTCCTGTCTGCCCCTCCCTTTATTCCCCTCTTTCTCCTCCAATCTCTTCCCAGCCTGGCCCAACCTGCCCTCCCCTGCCTGCCCCGCCTCTCCTTTCTTCTCTCCTTACCCACGTCTGCATCCAGTACTCTCTCCAGTTCGGAAGAAGACAGTTGATTGCTGTCGAAAATTAAACAACCATTCGTGTGAGTTTCTTTTGTTTGTGTCACTATGTTTTTACTTGTCACGCCTGTGACTCCTTATTGGGTGTATATATATATATATATATATATATATATATATATATATATATATATATATATATATATATATATATAAATAAATAAACTTTGCCACAGGTGGGGCGGAAATAAATATAGAAACACAAAAAGAAGAACACTCACACACTATACGTTCTGATATTTCGACAGCCGAAAAGCTGCCTTTCTCACAGTGAGAAAGGCAGCTTTTCGGCTGTCGAAATATCAGAACTTATAGTGTGTGAGTGTTCTTCTTTTTGTGTTTCTATATTTATTTCCGCCCCACCTGTGGCAAAGTTTATATTTATTTAAATTATCGCGTGTGTGATTTTCCACGAACTCGTGTATATATATATATATATATATATATATATATATATATATATATATATATATATATATATATATATATATATATATATATATATATATATTCTGTTCATTGCTGCTCTCGCATATTTACTCCTAATCCCTAATGAATTAGTTTAATTTTTAATGCTAATACCTATACCCCCACAAAACAGTGTCTTTGGTGATATCGCTTTCCGCCTGTATTAGTATCCCCTAATTAATCATTTTTAGTGTCTTAACTAGTGTATCTCTAATAAGGGTGTTTTATAACTTAGTTTTATGGCCTGGCCTTGGATTTTTCTCTTAAAATTAATTTTGTCCTCGCCTACATCTACATCTACACACTACCCCGCAAGCCGCCTCAATAGGCGTGTGGCGGGGGGTGTTAGGACACCAGCCGTTTACATATAAGCCTAGCATCCAGGGGAGTGTGAAGGGTTTAACCTTGAGCTGGTGCGACAATCGTATGACTGATGTGAAATCTCCCCTTACCATGCAAACTCAAGGTGGCTTTCTCAATGCTCGGTATTTCGTAGACAAAGGTGTTGCTTATCCTCTCCATGGCTAAGGCGTAAAGTATGTGTTTGTGACCATTCAATAGAGGATATAAGTACTTAGTAGTGCACTCCTGGGTGTCAGCTGCCCCGACAGATTAAGTCATATCCCTAGATGCGTAAATCACTTGATTAAGAGGCGTTAAATCACGGTAGCGTATCCCTGTATGAGGCAGTGTACGAACCAGCTGTCAGCCGCAAACTTCACCTTTGGAAATTGTTCCTTTTCCAGGTTTAAAAACCTTCCTTCATGTTTGCCACGCGTCGGGTTGCTTCCCCCTCACTGCCCCGTTTTTTCTAATTGAAATCCGCTGACCTATTTCTCAAATAAACGAGAATTCTGCCTGCAAGAACGCGCATGGATGTTTTTCATTTCCTTATTTATACACTTTTTAGGCAAGTTGTTCATTTTGCTGCAAAATATCTAGAATGATTCTTTTTACCTTTTTCTCTATTTCTAACTCACTCTCATTTTTATTTAGAGAATAGTTAACCTTCAAATCTTTTTGTATTTTATTATCCAGTCATCTAGCCTGCTTATAAAGAGGAACATGAGTTGCTGAATTTGAACTCGTGAATCCATATGTGTGCAGGTTATCATTGTGTGCCTTCTTTAATAATATATTTGTTTACCTGAGACAAGCTTTCAAAATCTGCTTGGTTTATTTATTTTTATGTATTGAAATAATTTTTTACCTTACACGTTTACTTTTCTGTTATCATATGGCAGCCGTATGAAGCATGCCATTAGCTGTTCAAGACCTCGCGTGAGCTATGGAAATCTAAAACGCTGTTGTTGCTTTAGTTTTGCTGTTGCGTGTTCGTCGTGTGTCATGATCACCATCGTTTTAGAGCTCACGTGAAGCTATAGCCGTAACACACTTGGTGAAACATTGATATTTGATCCAATCATTTGATATTAATACTCGTATATCGATATTATTTGTCTGAGGTTATGAAGGCTGGCGCCTTAGATGCGCCGTGTTTTCATGACTCCGGAGAAAGTTTTGGAAAAAAAACTTTCTGATTTCACGGCGCTTCATCACTCCGGTGAGCTAACCATTACGTTGGCTTTACCCCACTAGAGTCTGCTCTTCTTTGGAGCTAACTCTTGGTGAAGATTATCTGATCTGAAAATCCCTCCCCCAATGCGTCACTTCCTTCGCTCCTTTAAGGGAAGTTTTCCTTCAAATCTTCACGCCCATCCGCCCACGTTTCGGAAAACCTCGACGGCATTCAACCATTATTTCCGCGCGTTATCGTAGCTTGAGCGCCTCTGAAAGGATCGATGGGATTGTTACGTTCCTGAAATAGCGATTTCTCCTCTAACGAAATTCAATAAGTCATGTTCTCGACGCGATATAAAGCTAGCGGAGTGAAACCTCGCTAAACGGACATTTCTAACACATGGCCGGTATTTAAGTTACAGTCAGCTTTGCTTGGCTGGACCCTCTCACATAAGTACCTACATCTTTTGGGAATAGTTTTTTCACAACGAGCATACTTCGGTGAATTTCTTCAAATCCACGTAACTCATTTAACATTTGTATAGTGTCTTACGATAGCATTGAAGTTTTTTTTTGCAATTTTAGTTACTGTTTCTGTTTTTATTGTAATTCCATGACAAAACTTTAAGGGTAGTCGTAAATTCCTTTCAGATGTGGATACAACGTACCTTCATCCATGAGTCAGAATGTATCAATGTATCTGTTAAACGTCTTAACTTAAAGACACTTCTCACATAAGGCTTTTTTCTTCTGGGTCACTGCCGTCCATAAGCGAGAGGTTTTACTGCGTATCTAAATACATATTTAGGAGTGTGGCGAAGAATGGTGAGAGTAAACTTGGTAGGATGGTAGTTATGGAAAGGGAAGTGGTTTCGGGGGATTGGTGATATCAGTGCATTGTGAGCAGAGCGTACTGAGTGGTCACTTTATCATTTAAACTATTCAACGGCTCGGCGCAGTTATTTCGGTTTGCTTTAAATGCTTGGGAATTCTTTTTGTTGGCATGTTAAAATGAAAGAACTTTGTAATTCTCACACTATTTTAATTACAAATACCCCCGGACAAGTCTTATGTGTTTAGTTGACATTTAGTCCGTTTTCTTGTCCTATATTAACCACTCTGTTAAGCATCCTTCCCTTCATTTTTTCAGTTACCAATCCCCACTACTTGCCTAACCTCCCATGTCCCATATCCTGTTAATACAAACTCTCCGTTGAAAAATGGTATTTCATGTGAGAGTGATGTGAAGGCATAGTAACCTGCATAGGTCTTGTAAAATAAAACTATGATATGTTACAATTTTTTTCTTCTCAGTAGGATTATTGTTTTCCTGTGGTCTGGGCTTCGCCTCTCGCGATATTAAATACGTCATTTATTTCACGTCGATATAAATAGATGTCTCTAAAAACTATTTTTGTTTTGTTTGTTGGCATGCGAGCGAGTAGGTATCTCTCGCCTCGCCATAGCATCATGATGCATTCTTCCTTCTCCAACACCCGCTCTCTCTCTCTCTCGAAGCCTCCTTCCGTCGACGGATCCGATGTTCCCAACCGATCATCCCAAGGGTTATCGATCAAACCCCTTTTGCCTACCACCCCAAATCCCCCGGTTTAAATCCCCGTTACAGGTCGCAGCACGTCTTTGGAAAATGCCTTTTCTTCAGCCCTTTTAAAGGGATCGAGAGAGGTTGGGTGAGGGTGGCTTTAGCGGTAGGCGGTGGCGTCGATCGGGGCGGTAAGGTCTTGGCATCCCCGAGTAGGTAGCACTTCAACAACCGACCCTCCTCCCTTCGGCTATGCTTCCCGTGTTCTCAAGCGCCCCCTTTCGCCACGCAACCCCTACACACTAATCCCTCCCCCGCATCGAAAATCTTCGCCTATACTCCCCGCCTACCTTCGCCACCACTCCCTTTAACCCTTGTTCTCTCCCTCCATTAGCGAAGTCAAGGGAGAGTAAAAGGGGGTAATTACCTCCGGTGGAATCGCGGAACTTTGGAAAAAAGTACCGTATATTTTTCTCTCTCCCTTTCTTCGATCTTCAGATGTAATTTTTTGTTTGATTCATGTTGTGATGTTGGCCTAAAGATTGACGATTTTCAAAACATTGTGACTGCAAAAAAATGATTAGGTACGCAGTTACGCGCACGGATGCAAAGATATACACGAAAAGGGATAGAATTCGCAATGAAAAAATCATTTGACTTGACCGGGATTTGAACTCAAATCTCACAATTGATGGCTTTGTGGTGTAACTGGCTGGCACTCCTGGCCGGCAAATTTGAGATCCGGGTTCGAATCCCAGTCAAGTCAAAAAAAGTTTTTTCATGTGATTTATTTACCATCAGTCAATTAAATTATGGATAACTACGTACACCCTACGAGATGCCATCCCTTGAATGTTGAAACTACTAGTTCCTCAGATGTGAAAGTTGGATTATCGAGGAACAGTAAAATTAGGAGAAATGGGATAGAGAGACGTGTGTTTTAATTTATTTTTTAGTTTCTATTTGTGTTGATGGATGTTCGTGGATGATGCGAGGAAAACACCTGTTCCTTATCATTTGTAACGTGGCAAATTAAGGCTTGGAAGGTCCCTGCACAACTATTGAGAGCTTTCGGGGCCATAAGTGGCTTCTCCTCTCTCACTGATCTCCTATTCATGCTTCTACCCTGTCATTCCCCTATTCGGATCTGCGCATCTTCAATCCTCTTTGAAACATTCATAATGTTCATAATATTTTTCCTCGTAGTTATCTAGGTTTTTAGTAATGCATTTGAAATAAAATGTAATTCACTGCGAATTAAACCACAGAGAATTCCGAGGAATTCTTACATTTTAACCCCATGACATGGACAAACTTAGGATACACTCTTCCCAAGCTCCTTGAGCCATATTTCTTCCTAACACAAATCCAAGGTACTTGAGGTGGTTCTCAAAGTGTACGGAAATCAAGATTGGATCAGAAGTAGTATTGCGTGTGGAACCTTCTTTTTAGGTGTACTTTAATTTGCAAAATATTTAGTGAAATATATCTAATTATAGAATGATCGATAGTTCGACGGTTATTCATGCCTGGTGTTAATATAACCCCTGCTATACATTTAATAGTATACACACATGAGGTGGCTTGCAGGCTACCACGTAGATGTAGATGAAATTTGATTCGTGGCGAATTTACCGGTAAAATATTCCGAGAAATTCTTTTTTGCAAACAATCTTGAATAAATCTTAGAGCTTCCGTCTCACTCCCCATGCGTATACTGACTCTTCCCCTTATCAGTCCTTAGATCTGGAAATGTGCGGAAAACAAAATATAAATCGTGGCAAATTACTTCGTGATACAGTCATTGAAATCCTTACATTACCCCCTTCCTTGGAAGAGACTTGGAATCCGCATCCACGATCCTTTACTTCCCCGCTTCTATATGTCTCTCTAGAACTGACAATTGCGACAAAACAAGAGAGATCTACTGTCTCACTGGCACCTGCAAAAACACCTTCTTTTCCTTTACCACAAGTGATTATAGAATATTCTACATCAGTCGGCAGCATGACCCTTATAGAAGAACGCTGTTGCCGAACTTACACTCCGTGCGCTCACCTCTGGGACAAGGATGTAAACAAAACCGCACTAAATTTAGCCAAGTTACTTTTGAGAATAAATTCACGTATTTACACTGTAGAAGACTCCCTTAATGTCTACATCTACATCTACGAAGTACCGTGCAAACCACCACTAGGGTGTGTGGCACGGAGTGCTTCCAAACTAGGCATGCAGCACTCGTCCCAGCACAAATCAGAACCTCGCACGCTCCCCCTGCCGCTAGGGATGTCCAGTTAGTTTACTTTTTGGCTCTACGTTAATTTTCCTGCTGCTCTTGGCAACATCCCAACTCCGGCCTTTATTGGGATATATTCAGGAAACGGATCTCCGTAAGAGTCCATACTGTCAACTAAATACGCAACGCCCTTTGCAATCAAAACAGAGCTATACACCGAGGTATGCAGCTAACATTAAATTCATTTTCGTCCTTCCCATCTTCCGATTTCTCATTCCCTCTCTTTGTCATGGCTGGTTTTTTGACGCCTCATGACCTCATGCCCCTGCGGCGGTTCACGGGGTTATAGTATGTAGATATAGATGATCTCTTTTTTCTCTCTTCTTAATCTCTTTCTCTCCTTTTCTGTCGGACAAAGAAAATCCCATCCCGGCTTTCGTTTTCTCTCTTTCGCCTTCGTCCGTATTTCCCTCCGACACTGGAGTCGATCTGCTACTGCCATACCCCACCTCCTCTCTCTTTCTCTTGCGCACGCGAACCCTGACCCTCTTTCCCCTCCCACATACGGAGACCCAAACCCCCAACGCCCGACCCTACTCCCCCTCCCTAACCCTATCTTATCTCCCACCCACCCCTCCTCCTTCCACGTCATCGGCCCAACCACTCTCCCTCCCCCCTCACACCCCCAACCTCGTCATTCCATTCGGGCGAGCACAGCTGCACGGGATGCCTCCGGCTACACACAGAGCCATCTGTCGGAAGGGATTGCGACTCGTGCTCACGAACCACCTAAACTCCCATCCCTTAGCCTCCCATAAACCCCTACCATCCCTACTTCCCTATTCTCATCCTCTCCGCCCACGTATATATATATACATCTCCATCGACCTTTATACCCTTTCCTTCTACCCTGACCACCGTGTACTTCTCTTCGCAAAACCCGTAAATCGCTCCCATCTCAAATCCAGAGGAAAACAGAAACACGGCCAAAATGTGTGACAGAGCTATATTGGGAGAGCATCGCGCAGTGCTTCATCTTCCATAGCAGATGATATTTCACCTCGCAGGAATCGCGTTGCAGTGGTGGTTAAGCCACTTGCACCCCATCGTGTGGGCCCATATTCGATTCCTGCGAGTAGCAGGGGTTTAATGAGGATTCATGGTACCTACTTGGGTGCGGATCAATTAATCAACCGTACACCTGTCCCTCGGAAGGGAAATAAAACTGCGGACAGTCTAATGAATGGTTGTCTCCTACAATCACATTTCATCTTCTTGAACAAACCTCCTCCCATCCACCATCAATTGTGGTAGCTATATATGAGGAGGATATTACCCTACTATTATAATAATTATGCTGGTTAAGGTGGGTTTTAATGGAGATAGTATTGTTTCAATGACTTCAAACTTTCTAAAACTATTATATATATTTTTTCTTTATTTTTCTTCGAATTGGCATTTTCTCTCTATGATCCATTTATTAGGTTTATTCCCTTCCTCCCACTTCGCCGTGTACCAAAAATCTTTCCCTCTTGCCTTCAGCCTTATCCTTGTATTTCTTACTCCATCTTCTTTTTCTGCATCGCCCTTATCTCCTCCACCAGTTTCCTCTCTTCATCCCCCATACCTGGCACTTCATCGTTCATCTCTCTTTCCGTCCATCGCACTTTCTCCATTCTCTTCCCCGCCCACTCCTCAAAACATCCAAACGCCTCCAATCTTCTCCCATCCTCTTTCTGCAGTCTCCAGGTTTCCGTTCCTCGCAATTTATGTCTATTCTTCACAATTTGGCTTCAGACCAAGAGAAACGGCATTAGAATAGGAGTGAGTGGAAGGTATGGCAGAAGAGCGAAGAGAAAGCTGGCGATGTCATCAGATTTGTCTCATTAAGGAGGTTCCACTGTGAGTCAAAACAAATACTAAATTCCATATTTTTTGTTTAATTGGATTAAAAATCCTGCTTTCGCTGATGATTTTCGTTAGCTATTAAAGAACAATAATAAGATACAAAATGTGCTGAGTATTCCACGAGTAATTTTTAATGGACTCTTTCTATAGCCAAAGACGCCGACTGCAGTGCCATTTCTATGGAATTACCACATATTGACTTCGATTATCGCAGTAATTAGCTAATAACAAAAAAATAATAAGACGGTAAGATTCATCTATTTTATTTTTAATCAATTTCCCGAGAGTTTTCGCTTCTCATTTACAGCTTTACGTGAAAATGGCATTTATACTAGGTAGAAAAATACTATTTTCTCCCGTGTTTCCCCCGTCACACTGTCCCATGAAATTTCAAGTCCAATTTGCAAGAAAAATTGTGTCGAAATGTAGTGTTTTGTTGTTTATATCAGATTGGGGAAAGTTTTTTTTATAAGTATACAGTATATGAAAAAAATACATTTATGCCCTTTTACGGATGGAACCACCTTAAAAGACGGCATGGGGACTAAATTAAAACTCCGATGGGTGGTATAATTTTTTGAATTGATCTCCTCATAGCACCCAAGTAGGGATCTACATCTACATCTACATATTACCCTGCGAGCCACCTCTAGGGTGTTTGGCAGGGGGTGACAAGTCACCAAAATGCAGCATGCAAGCGGACCGCCACATGCACACCGCACGGTCATGAATATTAAGGATACTAACCAATTCCATCATTAACTAAAAACCATCATACAGCATGCAAGAGAATCCCCACATGCACGCCACACATGTACGATGACACATAATTTTCTACATGCTACTTAAGAGGGCAATCTGCCTATGAAGCTAGAACATGCAAAACATGCTGTTAGAATCACCATAAAACTCCGCAAACATGCTTTAAGAAATACATAAGTTAGTAAGCTACACTACCAGTCAACAAATCTATTTCTAAGTCCTTACACAGCCGTTATAGTCTCTTATCGCTCGCGGAAAAAACGACATTTTGAATCTATCTGTTCTACAGTCTATCTCTCTTATTTTATTTTTATGATCTAATCTACCATAGTACGTTGGCGGTCGTAAAATATGATCAACTTCGTCGGAAAATAAACTACTCTTGAATTTACATAATAGATTTAGTCTTGTTTTCAATCTACGGTCTGACAGTGATTCCCATCCGAGTTGTTCTAAGAGGTCAGTAACACTAACAAGACTATCGTAACGGCTTTTCACGTACCTGGCTGCTCTTCTCTGTACACGTTCTAACTCTGTTTTTAAGCCTGTTTCATGAGGATCCCAAACACTGGAAGCATATTCTAAATGGGGTCTAACGAGGGAGAAGTAGCTTATTTCTCTCACTTTGTCGTCGCACTTGCCTAGAATTCTTTTAACGGATCGGATTACCCGTAAAAAACTTACAACACCTCTGGGGTCTCGCTCCTGGTCCCTCCACCTAGATAGCAATTTTGCGCTACAGACCTCAGAAAGTACTCAGCAGAGCTCTCGTTAAAGCTGTTGGCTGTCGGATGCTCATACCACGGAGTACAGAACACGGAACAGAGCTACTTCACGGAGGGTGTTAGTCAAGTAGAAGGGATAGTACAAAGGGACAGAGGAGGCGATGATCAGAGGTGAGAAACTCTTTGCCTCTGATAGTCTGATTTACTTCAGGATCATCATGGTAAGCGCATGGCAGACATGGTACTCAAATGCAAACAGGCACAGTGATGCCGCTAATGCACCTGCAGTGGCTGTTTTGTTTTTTTTTTCATAAAATAGACCCAGTCCCAAAATCGTTCGCAGCGCAATTGCCACAAGCTTTTGGGAGGACTGTACGGCGCTCAACTCCACATATACTACCCGCTGCAAAACTGATGCGACCCTTATCCTGTCCCACCCACGGTTTGCTCTTACCCGAAACCTCCCTATAACACTCCTTTCGCGACCAATCCCCGATACTTCCCTTTCTCTGTAACCCTCCTTTCCCCCTGCCCCCCATTGTCCCGCCAATGCGTCGCAGACTGCCGAACCATCCTACGCACAGCCCTTCCGACACCAACCGGCAAACCAAGCCTCTTTTTACTACCATCTCTCCATCCCACCCCTCATCCCCCACCCCCTGGAATCACACTCCCAGTCCCTCCTCCCCCTTCCTGCCTCCCAGGAGTGCTCCCCACGATACCACCCAACCACCCTCAATACCACCCTGCCCCGTAACCCTCTCTATCTCTTCTCTTCATCCCCCAGAATCAACCCCCATTTGCATAGCCACCCCCTTTTAAAGCCCCTCGTCTGTCCTCCTCTCCCTTCCCCCCCCCCCGGTGCACGGCACCCCCCCTCCCACCTTAACCCTGCCCCTCGCATAGCTTATTCCCCTCTCTCGCTCTCTCTACCCCCTCCCGTACCCTAGACGCTCCTCCCCATCATTCTCTCGCTCCGAGACAGGGTACGAGTCATACAATCATCTCTGCCGGCATTAGTATCGCCGCCGCTCTCCCCCAGTCGCCAGTTCGGAGCGAAGCAGATGCAGCACGGATGACGGAGTAGGCCGACAGGCTTTCCCGCTCCCTCCGATACGCAAGTGCCCCGTTTTAAGGATTAAAAGCAGAGTGCGCTGAAGGGGCCTTTCGTTCCCTTTTAAGCGATCGCATCCACACGACCGGCCCTGCTGTTTGCTGCCGGACTCGCTTTATCTCTTCCAACTTCCATCTTCCTCTGGTCTACTCCCTCCGCCTCGTTCAAAGGGCTTATGGTAGCCGCCGCCGCCTGGCGAAAGTTCCACTTTTAATCGATTGTGGGAGCCTTTCTATTTTACTCGAAACCAAAGTATTTATCCTCTTCTTTTTTTGCATTTCCGCATTCGTTTTCCGGAAGTCAATGGTTCGAGGGTTCTTATTTTGGCCCGGTGAGAGTGTTAGTGTTGTAGTTGTGAGTGTTCGGTGAATTTTGTGTGTGTGTGTGTGTGTGGTCGTCATTGTCGTTTTCACGAGTAGCACGAGTGGCGGAAAAGAGTGCTGTTGTCGCGAGTGCGAGTGGTATTGTGATCGCTTCCTCGCTGTATTGGAAACAAAACTTCGTGGAGGTTTCATTTCCTCATTTACCCCGAATTGGCTTTGCTAGTTTCCCGGGCGTCGACGATGGATTGATTTGGTTGATCAATTTGAATCATATGAGGAAATAGGATTACTTTTTAAGGTATTTCCAACATTTTCATTGAAATTGTACCTTTTGTTTAAGAGTTATGATGTGTAATAATTTTTGCTTATTCATTTTCTCAAATAATGCTTCTACAATTTTCTGTGAACATCTAAATTCTTTTTGTATCACAATTATTCGAGCTTAAATTTACTTAATGCATGATTAATCAAATATAAACGTTTTTTACTAGTCTGTTGTTTGAATGGGGACTAGAATGGGGACTTGGCATGAGTGTGTAATCTTGTATTTGTGTGGCATGCTGCGTCTTAAGTTATGCCTTTGGCGTTGGTTTTTTGTGGTAATCTTCCCCATTCTAAAGCCAAAGAATAAAGTGTAATCCAATTGGACTATATACTGCTCTAAAATTCCTTGATCGTTCAGTTTTGGAAAAAATGTCCCTGATTTAGGGAAGCGGCGGTTAAGGTCATTGTCGTTAGTACTGTGCAATGAAAATTATAAACATCAATTCATCATCATTGATTGCGGGAAAAATGGAACTCATATAATTCAGAATATAACTAATGCATTCTCGCAACCTGTGCGGTTTACTGAGAAATTACCTTTGAAATCGTTCGTAAACAAACCTATGTCCTGTAGGATTCGACAGTGTGTATCGGTTAAATTACGGTAGTTTTTGCAACTTAGGGTGAAGGGTTTTTTCCATGTGCTTGTCCAAGGTGTATTATTCAGGTCAGTGTTATTTTTCCTGACTGAAAGGGAAGTAAGAGAAGAGTGTAACGAAAAATTATGGCTGAAGGGTTGTGTACCTTGGAATCTGTTAATTTCCTATTTCCTAAATCGCAGTGTAAATTTTTTTTCATTGGATAAAATCTCTTAAATATTTGACTTTCGCTTTAGCAACGACTGTAAGGCATGGTTTAATTATCTCCAGTAAAATTACGCTCTCGTCAAAGGACCAGCAGCCTGGGGTAAAATTCGAAACCTGAATTCTCAGGTAATATCAAGGTAGTCATAAGGCTATGCGCCATCTCTTGGTTAACTTGAACGAGGCATTATAAAACCGACTCTAGATTTTTTTCTGGAATTCCCGTTGTACTTGAATGTGCGAACCCTACGGTCCGATATCCCGACTCCGTTTTGCATGCTTTCCCTGCCTCGAAAGTATTTTTTTGAAGCCCTTCCCGCTCCATCCTTGTCTTGACCTTGTGCCGCCTTTTCAGGGGAAAAAAAATCTCCGACCCCGTCACTCGGTGACCTTGTTTACATGACGTACGGCCGATCTCTTTTTATTCCGCAAGGTTTTTTTCCTCCTACCCCTTTTTTCACGAAGCCCTTTTTTTTCATTTCTTTATGAAGCGATCGTCGGGGCTGTTCTCTTTTCCCCCTACAGCTGCTTGCCGCCAACCTATTTTCCTTGTCCGTGAATTTGGGGGAAACAGGGACGAGAGAGAGGGTGAGGTTTGATGGGGAAAAATCGTTTTCTTCGCGTGTAATTTTGAAAACGTAAAATTCAAAGGTTTTCCAGTTCTACCTTGTGAAATTTCAGCATATTTCAATCTTAGTAAAATGATGCCATTGCGTTTAATCCGCGTGCGATTTATTGAAACAGCTCTGTGGAAATACCAAGTTTTTAAAATTATTTTCACCTTAAAATTCCTAATTTCAAAGCTTTCCTCCTGTCATTTTTTAACATGGTAATGTTTATTTACCCGATTTTATCGAAAACATATTAATGCCGAAAATGAGACGCTCCAGTAAATTGACTGTGTCGCAGTCTTTTGTGGGTGGTTTAAGATGCGTGAAGTAAGGTAAAGCTACGAATATTTCAAACCCTGGTTTACTTTCACCCTTATTTTCCCGATTCCGTTGAAAACATATTTATTTTGAAAGTGTAACTTCTCGCTGATTAGACTGTGTCGCTGTCTATTTTGAGCGATTTAAGATGCCTGATATAAGGAAAAGCAACAATATTTCATATGCTGGTTGAAATTCAACAAGTATTAGTAAATAGACACGGTGTATTTTTTTCAAACACTGTAACAATCGGAGGAAAACACGTTGACGTTATTATTGGAGCTATAATGAAAATATAAAAGTCAGTGATAATTATTGTGCAAAGGATGAACGTCTTATTTCAGCCGCACGAAATAAAAGAATTTCGAATATTTTACCCTTTAAAGAGTTCATTTTTTCAAGGTGCCCATGTAATTGTTTAAGTAGGACGTTTCTACTTTTCCATTTCGTACATGTGTGAACCTCCTTATTCACGGACGCGCAATATCTCTCTCGTATACATCTCGTACGTCTCTGGAATTATAACCGCTGCACAGCCTCCCTTCTCCCTTAAAAAAGAAGCCACCCCTTCCCTCTCTCTGGTTCCCTTGGTGACTCACTCCCCCCCTTCCCCCCACGACCCTCGATATCCCTTTGGGGAGGGAAGGAAAGGGTTCCGTCGCTGCACTATTGGGAGTTCGTCCCGTCTTCCATTCGCGGTGCATCTCTTGTTTGGGCTCGGCAAACAAAAAACGTTGGGGTCTTTCTATTAGGTTTCGTTTCTTGAAAGGGGTGAGATCGTATTGGTGCGGTGTGAGGCAAGTGTGAAGTCTTGACACGCCAACGTCCTAATTCGATTCAATGCCTTGAGTTGGGGGGGATTTTTTGTGGTCTTTTTTTTAATGTGGGCCCAGCCTGGCTTGATATTTATTATTGGCAGTCAACCCTTTCGATTTTTTCTGTGAGACCGCGGAGGTCGGTGTTTTTTACAAGAACTAAAAGAATTATTAAGCTAGAGATAAAATGGTACAACAGAAACACTAATCCACAGAAATACACAGAGTGTCTATTGGTCCCTTCATCGTGTCTGAATGTGTTAAGATATGTTTGGATCTTTCTTTGTATGTGAGCCTTGCTTCGGACTGGTATTTATTATTAGCTGACTAACATTTTGAAGTCCGTTTGCGTCAGTGTAGAGGTCGGTTTTTTAAAATTACTCTGGAGAATCATGTCGCACTCGTTTAAAATTTTGAAACATTACTGCTCCGTTTAAAAATATTTTTATAATATTGAACTTTGGGGTGAAAAGAGGTAGGACGTTGCCAAGCTGAAGTAAGAACGTGTAAGGAGGTATGGGGCTGCTGCTTTAAAAGATTAGTTGATGTAACCATTTTCCATGTAAACCAGGAGCACCTTTTGGGCTTTCTGGGTCACGTAGGCAGAGGAAGAATTGCCTTGGACCACACTCAATGAAATGTGCCGGAAACAGTGTTACAAATATTAGTATATTCTTTAGCTGTGTATGTGGCTGCGTTATGACTTGTTGAGCCACATTAATGGCCGCCCTGGGCCGCGTGCGGGCCGAGAGCTGGACACACCTGATCTATACCTACCCCATTCCTATCCAGGCATAGATGTCTCTTCTGATAATTAGCGTTTTAGTCTATTTTATTCCGAGTTTCAGGTTGATATGACAATATTCGTATCCCCCAAAACTTCTTCTGTAAAACAAACGAAATCGATGAAATAAGAGAAATAGAGTGTCGTGCTGATGGTTATAAGATTTATTTCGTCCCACCCGCCATTCACGTTTTCTAACTAAACAGCTCGGGTCTCTCTTCTGTCAGAATAAATATCTGCCTATTCGTCCCACCGATCACGATTAATACAGAAACAAATCGATAAACTATTCCATCGAAATGCGCCGCTCTTTCCGTCCATTCCCTCTTTCGTATTGAATGGTAAACAGACTCTTATATTCTTTCATTAAGGGATATCCTAAAGCCTCGTAAGTAGTTTTACCATTTCCATTTAGTTCTCCGCTTTTTATATAATTTGTTACAACTTTTGTCTAAGATTCTATTACAAAGATAAGGTGATAGCTGTTAGATTTATTTGACGACATTGAAACAATTAAATCAAAAGAATTAGAAAGGAACTAACTATGCTCTTTTCATTATCAAGAGCCTTATTAGTGTCCAAACTTGTGGTCAGTGTCCAAACCGGTGGAGGTACTCAAATTAAGTGTGGAATGTGCGAATTATAATTCTTCCTCTTTATTATATTCAAAAGATACTTTGTTATCCATTCTCATTGTGATCGTTTCTGTGTCTTTTCTGTGCCACTTTTATGGCACAAAATGGCGTATTTCTAAATTTCTCGTTTAACTCTGGACGCAGTTGCGCCTCTTTTTTGCGAACGATCGAGTGCCGAGCTCTCTACTTTCCAGTTCAGCTCAATTCTTCCGTGCGGAAGGACGCTGGTGATCCCAATAGTAGCCCACCTTTCTATGTGAGTGAAACACTTCATTTCTCGTGGTGAATTGTTGAACAACTCTTATGTTGTTTTTTTAAATCTGTCGTTTTAAATAGCTCAGATTACTCGCAAAAATTTCCTCTTTTTGTTTGTGCTATGCCATTCCATGTATTTTTCCCTGTTCTCTCTGTTTAAGGTATGAGGTAAGCACATTTGGAAGTCTTGATAACTTTCCTGAGCGTCTGGCTTCCGTTGATCTTACATTCCTCCCTACTCCCAACTACATTTACATTACTCCCCAAGTTTGAACCCTACCTACGCCTTGCCATGCGCTTTTACCGTCTGCAGTCTTCTTGCAAGAAGAGTTCATTATTGAAAAATACTCTATTTATAAAATAAGAAAAATACTAAGGATTCTTGGTCTCATTAAAAACCTCCACCAGCGAGCTGAGTGCAACACGGCAAATGGAAGTACTAGGCCATTAGTTTCGAGACTCGTGTAAGTTCTACGCTACGGTAAGATAAATTTATTAAGTCAGACCGTGAGAGTTTCCGGGTGACACGGGAGTTTCAACCGTGTAATTAATCTCTAAACCTTACAGATGCGAAAAAGTAAGAGGGTTGCAGCGAGCACAAAAATTACATCTTCTTACACACCGTTATGGACTACAACGGAAACTGAGCGAGACAATAAGACACTCCGTCAACGTATGTATGTACAAGCCACTTTCGTCCTTTTTCACTTTCAATTCCTTTTCTCTATTCTCCCTCTCCTATTGTCCTAACGCCCACTGCAAAAAAATCCTTTGCCTGCTCGTAGGGCTGTATATTGATGTAGATGTCTTAATGATAGGTGTTTGTCGTAATATATTGAGAAGCCTCATTTCAGAAAGGGTTTCAACGTAGTATTATCGGTTTTAATGCTTACCACGATCGTGGATTAATGAATGAAGTGGCGGTTTTATCGAGCGAATGGAAAAGTCCTCCTTTCTCTTTTTCTCCATTTATCTTCTCCTTCATGTTCCTCCTGCCATTTCCTCTGCTCGGCCCGCTCCTTCTGCAACCCTTAATCCCTCCCATTTTTCAGTTTCCCCAGTCTCCTTCCCGCGCCTTTCAAATCTGACCTCGTCCCTTTGGATTAAAAGGGGATAAGTTCTGTGGTGGGAGGAATCTCCGTTACGCATTCGTCTTGCTTTCTCAGTCCCCTCAAAACGCCCACAGCAAGGGCCTTCGTGTCTGACCCCGTGGAAAACGAATCAAAGGGGTCCTGTAGGGTTACCCGCGGGTGCGTAAACACGGTTGGCGGACTAGGATTAGACCTGGATAATCAGGATGCCCTCCCCTTGAGTTCACTTTGTTCTCTTTGCTCCCAAACTACCTACCACCACGTTGAGGATATTGGGACAAATGTGCCGGGTCCGGTACATTATTGTTGCATGATAATTAGTTCCCTGCTGGGAGACGAGACGTTTCCAATTTCGTTCCCCGATTTCCTATTGGGGCAATGCCTTTTGGAAATCGACTGGCTCTTTCTGCATCTTTCGTCTTAAAAAGCTTTATATTGACTCCTTCTCGCAGCCAGTTTGAAATGTGAGTACTATAGCCCCTTCCACATTAAGTTGACAGTGTGGGCTCTTATGGAGATTCATTTCCTGTGTAAATCTCCATTAGGCCAATGGTGCAATGATACCAATAGCAGAGGGAAAATTAATATAGGTCTATTGCTGTTTACTTCACATCAGCGAGTCTTCCAATGTGCAACTATCATTCCCTAAAGTAACTTACTTAAATTTAGCGTAGTGTTGGAAGTGGTTACCCTCGTGACCTAGAGATGAGCACAGTATGTTTGGCGTGAGCGTCCCCCATAAGGTCCATACTGTCAAGTGTATGTGTAATGCTCTATAAGCTAGAGCTGAAGAACAGCTCTCACAAAAGATGGTGGCAGACAGATGCGAGAATCACTCTCTGCGTCTTGGGAGGATAGTAGTGTGGTGCACAAATTCTCAACGGGGCTGAAAAATTAATTGGATTACATTAACAAAATCATGGGATTACACAATCATGGGGTTCCCTGAAAACTGGGCCCCCTGGTGCTTTCAAGAGGTAACATTTAAATTGAATGCATTGCCATCAAACCGAAAAATGAATTTCTAGCTAAGAATCATCAGGCACAAGGATCCCATTGAATAAAGAGAATAAATATAAAGTATTTTGTAGCTTAAAATTTCTTGTGGGATATAAGGAAAAATAATGTATAAAAATCACTTAAGGACGGCGATAGGAAAGAACAAGGTTGAGAAACCCTGGTCTAGTGGGTGAGAGAATAAAATACAGTTTATTATTACTACTGGTACAAGCCCTTTGTAGCAAAGAAAGAGAATTGCGCATATACATTAATACATAATATTCAATTAAATACACAATATACAGTAAAATACTTCACATAAATATCTAATTTAGGAAAGTCTTGTACACTTAAGGTATTAAACTCTCTTGTAAATTTTTTTTATATCTAATGGGAAATTGTTCCACATTTTCGATGAGGTTATAATTAAGGAGCTGCTGAACATAGTGGTCCGATGTCCAGCAAAGTATAACATAGAAAAATTGCTTCTCGTGATTACTTGAATGGGCGTGAATCTGGCACTAACTTTGTAGACGAAACAAATAATTTTGTTCATACTGGCAAAGGAAGAAGTGGAAGGGAAAAAGTATTTTCCTCCGAAAGTCTTCATTACCTGGGAGTTATAATGGTAGGCAAATTGTAGGCTGGGTAGCCAGAAGTAAACAAAGGTCACGAGCTTTTGCGAGCCCTGTACCGTCTCCTCTCCACTTAATGCCATGCCTTGTGTTCCGTTTCTGGTTTCCGCTGAATTTGGCACGGGGTTTAGTGCTTGCCGGTTGATTCTCCCTCTTGTCGTCCTTAGCTTATACAGTGTCCAGTCTGTTTCTACCCTCTCCCTCTTCACTACCGCATCACCCCCCATGGTTGGTCTATTTTTGTGCCTCCGACCGGTGGTGGGTTTTCGCCGCGTTCCGCACCATTTTCTCCCCCGATGGTCCCCATCCGCGTACCACGTGCCTCTCTCCCAAGCTGCTGGCGGTCAATCCATTTGTCTCCTTCGTCATGGTGCCCTCACGTCCCCTGTTCGTCCCTTACTCGTCCATTCAGGCTATTTTCCTGGCTTTTCTTCTGGATGGCTTCCCATCTTTTTTCTTTGAATTGAGGTACTATACATGCAGAATGCTCGCTATTGTGTTTTTCTAGGAAAAAAATTGCCAGGAAACCGTATTCGTATTCCATCTCACATTTTTGTTCTGTATTCTGTGGTTTTAACCGTATCAAATATTGCTAGTTGTGAATTTGGAGATACACTTTATCACTGTGGCGAGAGATTGATGAACTGAGAAAACCATGGATCAAGTATGTTTTTTGGAAAATTGAAAAATGATTAAATATTTTTTCATCGCTTACCCTCCTCATGAGCTAAGGCTATTATTATTTCTTTTGTCTTCTTATAAAACTTGGTTTAATTTTATTTTAAAATAGTCTCTCATTATTGAAATTTAATTATTTCTGCCGCATCCTTAATGCATTGCAGCTTTAGTTTATGAAGAATTTGTGAATTCAATAAGCTTTTGATACCACAACTTTTGGTGGCTATTTCGTTAATCTGGTGACCGCCGAGAGCTCTGCCAGAATGGAAAGTTAGCTGACGTAATGTGACTCTGTCAAATATGGTCACTACTGCCATGGTTCGAAGCCACCGAATCTTATATTCTTTGACTCAATGAAGGGCTGCACTCATGCTTCTCAAGACTGCGGTTATAATTTCTATGTTTATTTTCATAATATAAGATTGTTCGTTGATGCTAAACCCTCCTCCTGTAGACCGCTATATCATTACGTAAGGTGAACCATTCTTATTTGTATATCCTATAGTTATTCACTGGTTGGTACTGCCTGCTATTCACTTGATTTAGTGCATGACTCTGACAAAATAAGTGCCTATTCTAAAGCATAACAGTTGAGCCTAAAGGGAATTTCTTTCTTTTAATTAAAATTTAGAGCCTAGCTTATCGCCCACTGTTTTTCATGCGCCTGTTCTGAGAACCTCTTGGAATTTGTGAGTTCCAGAGGAACCTCGGGCGATAGTGGTTCCCCCGAAGGGAAATGCTGCTATTATTTTTTGGGATGTTTTTGTTGCCTTAAAACTTTGGAGTGGTTTTCGCCCCCCCCCTCCCCTTGAGGGCCCTAAATTTGGGACCAGGGCGTAAATTCATCCCGAAATGTAAACAGATGCAGAAAAAGTAAAAGTTCTCTGTATTTTGCGCAGAGGTACAAACTTACGAGCTCATTCATAAGTGTATGCTCATATACGTCTGCTGGTTACGTTAAAATCTTACCTATCTCCATATTAAAGCAAAGCAACTATGTGGTCTTTGTACAAAAATGACCTCAAATTGGAAATGCATGTGCTCTTATCACATTGGATTTTTAGAACTAACTTTTCCTGTGTACTTCGCCTTGGCATTTTTTTAATACAGCGAGTTCACCATCCATTTATGTTGAATTCTATGAATAAGAGTTGGAAGGACCTAAGTCTACGTAGCTCTGAAGAGACTATCGGGAAGCCTTTAATTAGTTTCATGCAACATTTTAAAGTCAATGATAGATGTATTTCAACTATTTATGGCGTCCATACGCAGCCAATAAGGATGTGTTAACTCTCAGGTAATGTATTTGGAAAAAAATCTGTAGTATTTTCCGTTTTCGCCAAAATATTTTACTTTCGTGTTCCTCTAAGGTAAGTGTTTGGTTTATCTGGTGAGTCAGTGGAATCCTTTCTTTTACAATATTTTGGTCAAAGGTTGACCATCAGTTGCGAGGGCCAAATGCGAATTCAGTCAAAGCACGTGAATGTGAAATGAAGGCTCCTTTTACAATGAAGAAATATTTATCTTCATGTTTCAGTTCTTAGCAATCAACTTCTATTTTTTAAAAGCAAAATGCGTGACTTCAGTTGAAATGGAACTACAACCGGCTCTTGGGGCTAGAATCTATCATATAATAATCACTTTTAAACGTAAATGCCGAGCAAAGAGAATTTTTAGCTAATTACATACAAAAAAGGCAGAATTTATCATTCGTTCATACTCACTAAGTCATAAAGGGAACTCGTAAATCGTTGAGTTCCATCCTGCATAGGGCGTTTTCACGCTGACTTTCGCGCACCGGAGCGACAGGTATGGGGGAATGTGTTACAAAATTAAGCTTTGACTCTCAAGGTGTCACAAATTTCACTCCTTTGTCCTCATTCGAGAGTCTATCGTTACATTTTTGGTTTGGATGCAGAGTGCTTCTGGGAGAGAGTTTCTTTTCCTTTCGGTATGCCGGACCACGACCAAAGTATAAAAATTCGACTCACTCATACATCCGTAATCTGGTTTCCGTTGGCGCTCGAATGTTTCCAAAGGACTTCGGACATCGTATATGGAGATCAGCAGTGGCACAAAATTTTGAGATTGAGACTTTGCTTGCCAACCGTGTTGACTTTTCGAGTTTTGAGATTCTTTATAGTAGGATTCATGGAAGATTTTCAAGCTTCAAATCAGTTATTTTTCTATGAAGTAGAAACGAAATAAATCAATTCATTGGAACTTTGGACTTTGAATTTTGAGCGCAGAGTTTGGGAACCAGAAATTGTGGAATTCCATGGGGAGTAAAAACAATTTCCACTGACCGGTCCTCGGAACTGTCGAGTTGACTCCCGTTCGGGGTGGCTGAATTCTTTCTTGACCCACGCATCCCTCGCGTTTGTGAATGCTCCGCACCCGTTTCACTTGCTCTGCATGAATGAGTGACGTTCAATCTACTGATCCTCGTCGCCAGCCATGTATTCGATCTCGTTTCCCGAACGAAGTTATTATTTTTTCGCGACGGCTCTCTCGTGGTCAGTGGCGAAGGTAGGGGTGATATATCCGTCCAGGTGTGTCAATCCAGAAATTCTATATCACTACTAACCGTTTTCATCCTCCGAATTTCTTTTTGAAATGTAAATTTCTGTAGGCGCACCACGCACAGAAAATTCTGCAGGCGGTAAATCGGATTCTGGGCGTCTCGCTCCTGACCGTCACTCTCTTTTTCTCACGTCACGCTCGGCTATATATTGTGCTGAATTTTTTATACCCAAAATACCTTCCATAATATTTTTTATTTATCAGAATATCGCCATAGAAGTTTACACTTCTCCCATGTGGTCTTAAGCACACCAATTTTTCTATATACCATATTATTGGTGGGTTTTTGACTGTCCGTATTCTAGCATCCCAAACTCAAGTACATCGTCTCGCTTTCCGTCTTATAGATGTCCCGCCATAAGTTCCCTCTTTAATTTCTCATATCGTCATACCTCTTCTTATTTCGTCTAGAACTCTTATCCTCTTCCTTACTCTTCCACGCTTCCTCAGTGTTCTCCCCTCTATCACCCTCTTCAACATGCCCTCTCCTCTCAAACTTCCTCCATCCATCTCTTCTGCCTTCTCCAAACCTTCGCCCCCAGCTTCCTCTCCTCTACAACCATATGCAATACCTCGTCGTTCGTCTTCCTCATCACCCAGCCAACCCTCTCCATCCTTCTCCAAACCCACTGCTCAAACGCCTCAAGTCTACGTACAACGTTCCTTCGCAATTACCAAGTTTCCGACTGATACAGCACCACGTTCTATATCAGAGTTTTCACAAGCCTTTTCTTACTAGGAGGATTAAAATGCCTCTCTCTTTCTCCCTCCTCGCTCAGATACAGGTGCGCTGAACGACGAGGGTATGTGGCTTTCGCGGTTGCAAGGTTTCACCGTGATGTCATAGTTCTTTGTGGAGTTAAACGTACATAAGGCTTTGATGGTAATTACCTAATTGGTAAAATTTCCTCGCACTGGTGACCCGAATGAGTTTTTCTCGCTCACAATCGCGTCTGAGCTCTCTTAAAAATCGCAGGGGCCCAGTCTGTCTGCTCTTTCACTAATATTAATAATTTTGTAGAGATGACCACCTGGAGAAGGTAGGGAAGATGGAAATAGGAATTTCCTACCATCTTCTACAGATGAAGATCATGTACTATTATTTCCTTCAGCTCGGCATGCGTCCTACCTCTCGTAATCCCATCTACAAAGCCTACCGTATATTTAATGTTGCCTCATATTTAGCAATCACTCTATATTTCCAGTTGCGGCTTTCCGGAAATGGTAGCTACTAAATATAAATGTCCAAATTAATATGGTAAAGACGCGAGGGATTTTAGCCATAGTATGAAAATATCTTAATGATATACATTTTCCAAATTAAACTGCTTCTTATCACATATTAGAATAACAACAAAAATTCCAAACTCGTCTGAGCCAAGTGAATGGTTCAATATTCTCGATGTATTCCCCTGATGTGGGTCGTCCCAATCACGCCTGAACGGTTAAGCGCTTTTGGCGTAACAGGGTCGCTTTGCGAGCGGTTGAGGGAGCTGCCTGCCTTTTACTCTAGTTTCCCTCTCATTATCTCTGGCTTCCCCAACCTCCGCTAACCGGCATTCTCCCGCCTACGATTTATCACACCTCACATTACGTGCCTCCCATGACCTATTACCCTCCTTAATTGTGACTTCTGCTTTAATTTTATGCCCTCTACGTCCCTCTTAAATCCCTTCGGCGGCCTTATCCCTCACTTCGGCTCCTCGTTTTCCATTCTCTCTAGTCTTTCTCACTTTGCATGCCGCTACCCCTGCGGAGTTAGTTATATTCCTAACCCAGAATCCAACGCGCGCTGTCAGTCTATACCTCTCTTGCTAGGGCTGTTCTATGTTCAAATTTAAGTTTCGCAGTAGGATATAAATTTTGCATTACAAAGGCCCGAATATATAGAGTTACATTGGTTTTATCAATTTGCGACATCAAGTTTTTGCATCTACTGTATCTAATAATGAGGCGTTTTGCTTTGCATCGTATTAAGGCTTTACACGTAAGAGTCTGTCTTCCATGAAATTCTCTGAATAAAGCAATTTTTTACGTGCATTGCATCGTACTACAGGACTCCTTGTGAACTATTTACAGTTTCTTCGCAGAAAACAGGAGCGGTGGCGATTTATAAATCGCAGCGTTTCGACAGTCATTGCACTTGGAGTGAAGGCTTCCGCGGTTTCGTTTAGTTGAAGTCTGGTCAGGAGTTAATCAGCTATAAGTCCCAAAGAAAAATCCTCAATAACTGAACTCCGTCCTCCCTATGGGCATTTTACATTTACTTCGGCATATCGGATCCCCAGATTTAAGAATGTGCTACAAAAATGTGTTTTTCCCAAAATATCACTACATTAACACCTATGCACTGATTTGAAAGTTTGTCGTTACTTATGAGTTTTGGATACGGAGTGATTGTGGGAGATTATACGATAGTTTATTTTGCTTTCGGTATGCTGGACCTCGAGCCGAAGTATAAAAATTCAACTCATTCTCATAAGCCTAACCTTGTTTCAGTTTTCGCTTGACTTTTTCCAAGGCTTTGGGACATCATGCGAGCATTCCGAACCTTCAACAATCGATGCTCTTTCTTCGAATTCCTCGGAGATTCGTGGAATTTGTATTTTTCGGTAAAGGGCATTGACTACTACGGCAAAAAAATTATGTACGTAGGTAGATTTGTGAACCCTTCTCGCATCCATGAAATCAGTATTTTACTAAATGCAATGCGATATGAACGTGGAATCGAAATTCTGCTGTATAGAAGGTATTTAATTTTCATACAAGGTCCAACTGTGGTATTTAGTTTATCGATTAGTATCCCCGTTGAATCCTTCTGGGATCAAATTCCTTGGTTACGCACCGAAGTGCTCTTTGTTAGCGGCTTTCGGTTTACTGCTACATCTGCGTCTAAGTAGTTCCTACCATTCAAGTCACCTCCAAGGCGTGTGGCATGGAATAATCCCACACCAGGTATGCAGTACTCGTCCCAATTTAAGGTTGACTCCCATTCGCTTCCATTACCGCTTAAGTATGGACTAAAAACAAGTCAGGAAAGTCATGCGTGGTTATATGATGTACTAGAAGAGTGATTTGTTAATACTTCTATGGCCGTAAGCTTCCCTAAGCTAAGCATGTCGTAATAGTACGATTTAGTGATTGCGAAATGCATGAAGTAATCACTGACTTACGTCGAATAATCGGCATTTTTAGTTACTTGCATAAACTTTTCGATAGCTTACCCATGTCATTGTTTTAGTAGTAGTTACTTTTATGCGGCATTTAAGGAAAGGTAAAATTTATCGTTTGTTCTGACTCACGAGTTATAGAATACATCGATTGCATAGCCCTAAAGATTAGTTTCGCAATGCAAATTAACGAAAGCATCGAATATCGCAGGGGACACACAGCAACATCTCGCAGCCGTCGCGAGATCCTTCCCCTTCAACACAGTCCCACCCACGGCCTCCCCCTATTCTCCCCTCCCCCCTCTAGTTCCCAGTCATCTGCCGCCGGCACAGAATCCCCAGGCCAACGCTCCAGGGATGGACGACCCCTCCCTCCAGCCTTAAATCTCCCAATTCCCTCCACGTAGTCCCATGCTCTCCCCTCTCAAAGTCCTTTTGTCTCATTTTTCCTTTGTGCTCCTTACCTGCTGACGCCTAGAGATGTGCATGAGAGGGAGTCTGTCTTTGCTCTCCTCTAGCTGCGGGTTACAAAGGAGGGGGGAGAGGACGAGGGTAGTTGGTAAACCTCTAGCTAGAACACGTCTGGGAAGTTTTCCCTCGAAACCCTGAATCTTTCCCCTGCCATGTGTGTGTGTGTGTAGATTCCCAGTCCCCCTATGCACGTATGTATGAGTACCCCCCCGGTAGGGTTCGTTCTTATCCTGTACCCCACCCCTGTAGCCTTGCCTCCCTCGTCGGATGACCCTGGCTATTCTCTTTCGCTTCGCCTTGCCTCCTCCCCCATCGGTCTTTCACTCTCGTTGTCACCGCTATTTTTTTTCGCCGGCCAGATGAGTTCGCTCTCCCCAGTTTCCCACAGACACTCCGTTACCCCACGCCCCCTTCCCAACCCCCAGCCTCGTTAGTTTCCCTTCTTTTTCTCCAAATCTGTCTCTCCCCCTTTTCACTCTTTCCCATTTTGGTATTTATGTCCTTCCTTTTGCTCTCACCTTAAGGTCGGCTTGCGTTGAACATAGAGACATAACTTTAAAATGAATCTTAAGGCAGTTGAAATTGAGTGCGCGAGTCGAATACAGGGCGAGATGTAAGTCTTTAATTTTGCATTTCGTTTTATCGTCGTTGGTAGCGCATGTCTACCCGCCGATTTAGTTAGTTGTTGACTGGTGATCACAAGTCGCTCTTCTTGATGGACCTACGTGACGAACGTGAGTCGTCATCTGCGTTGTTATTTAGGCGTGTCAGGAACGCTATTTCATTCGCATACTTAAGTTCGACCACTCTGTGTCACTTTTCTAGTCATAATAGAGAACTTTCGTTACGTTCCTTGGGAACGTAAGCAGAATATTGCTCTCGTGCATTCCTTAAGTTATGACGTTAAGTTGACCAGCAGGAAGACGAGTTTTTTCTTTATTTTTGTACGCTTGGCTTTGCAAAGGCCAACGATTAGAAAGTGAAAAGCAGAAATATACTCACATTAAGAGAGGAGTCGCTTGTCTTAGAGAGAGCTGGCAAGCGTACATTTTGATCCGATAAAACGTAGTTTTATTATTTCCCACATGGTAGGCGTAAAATGGGAGACATTCTTGGACACTGGTCATTTTAGAATCTACATCTACGATGTACCGTGCAAGCCACCACTAGGGTGTGTGGCACGGGATGATTCCACACCAGGCATGCAGCACTCGTCCCAGAACGAATCCGAACCTCGCACGCTCCTCCTGGCTCTAGGCGCAGGCTACAAGCAGTCAGGAGAATAGTGTGCAGTCCAACCGGAAACTGGGAGAGTGATACGTAAAAGAACATACAAACATGCAGGATAATGCTATAGACACATCTAGTGGTTAATATTACTGATACTGTTAATTTATGAATACTACGAGATGCTACCTCATGCAAAGAACAAAATAAAATAATGCCGGACTAATCGACCGGTGTGAAGAGCTAATAATTAGGTATGTGGTGTTATTAAGCACAAGTGAAAATTCTACTCTACCTATTGAGGATGGGAGTTTCATGTGATTGATCTATCGCAACTATTATGATCCCTTATTGTACGTGGGAAAAATGACATTTTAAATTTATCGGTTCTGCTGTCAATTTCCTTTATTTTATTCCTGTGATCGCTTCTACCGTAGTACGTTGGCTCTAGCAGTATGTGTTGAACGTCCGGCAAAAAACTGTCTGCTCCGAGTTTGCGCAAAAGATTTAACCTGTATTTCTCCCTTCGATCAGTTAGAGATTCCCACCCTAATTCCTTCAACAATTCGGTAACACTGCTAAGTTTATCGTAGCAACCTTTCACAAATCTTGCTGCTCTCCGTTGTATTCTATCTATTTCAGAGATTAGTCCTACTTCGTAAGGGTCCCATATGCTAGCGGCGTACTCCAAGTGAGGTCTCACGAGTGAAAAATAACATCGCCCTTTAACTTTCTCGTCGCATTTTCCTAATATTCTCTTGATAAATCCCAATTTGCGACTAGCCTGTCCGCAGATTTTCCGAACGTGTTTCCCAAGAAGAATAAACCACTCCATCCGTCAACTCATAGGAAGAGAAGAATATTCTTATTCTTATTGTGTATAAGGTTTTTGAGATGTTGGTGAGGATAGTGCATAGGATGCGGTTGACGTGAAGAAATACGAACGATGAAGTGTTTGGTACGGTGGGTGAGGAGGGGAAGTTTCTGAGATTATGAGAAGGCAGAGTAGGAGGCATGAAGAGGTAATAAAGGAAAAAGGGATGCTGAGGGCCGTGAGGGGAAGAGGAAGAAACAGAGTAGGCTTTATGGACGGGATCAAGAGAGGAATGGCGTATGCTGAGTTGAAGGAAGACATTGTGTATGGAGATTGGGGTCTGCGTCTGTAAACGCCCAGAGGATTTTTACTGTCTTCCGTTAAAACCTTCATTAAACGGTAGATTACCTTAATAATAATAAAAATAAGACATGAGCGATTGCGGCCTAAGCTTAAGTTACGTCAAGTTCTTAAATTATGCTCTTGTTTTAAGTGTGTACCTGACTTTTTCCACCTTCTCCGGCGCTTTTAACTTGCTCCTTTTTTTATATTCGGCCTTTTTTTCTATCCGTCGTTTCCTCCACCCCTCTTCCCCCATTCTGGCTCTTCTTCACAAATCCGCCCGAATTCCCAAAAGGTAGGGAGTAGCTTTTTATAGTTTGCGTTCTTCCGCGTTCTTTATGTCGCGAATAAATTTTGATTCGCACAATATAAGTCTCGTACATAACTCACCCGCTGGAGCTCGAGCCGTCTTCCATCTTCTTCTCTTTCTTCTCCTCTCCCTCTCCATCCCTTCTTTATTCCCGTTACCCTTTCGGCTTATCTTCCCTTATTTTTTCCACATTCCCTGTTTTCTGTCTCCCTTGCGTCCTTTGTTCCATGTCTCTCCTCCGGGAAACAGATTTTTTGTACTCCATACGTAGTCTCAAAATTGGTAGTTTTCGTTAGTTTGCTGGCAAAGAAGTCACTAGATTTTAAAATGGAGCCGGTATCACACACATACAAAATATCTTCTATGACAGTGCCCTTAGAAGTCGCTTGTAAGAGGTACTTCGGTGTGTCAGCATGAAGTTCTAAGGCAAGAGTGGTCAATAGCAGTAGTAATCGACCGCGGTTTGCTCTTGCAAGGAAAATACACTAGCTTCTACTTTGCCTGCAAGTAGAACTGCGGTTCTGTGATCAAATCGCATCGTTTACGGTGAAGTCCTTATCGCATGGCCTCGAGTGGGGATGAAAAATGTAAAAAAGAATAAATTTTCCGGAAAAGGACTTATTTTTACTACTAATTTAAATATTTATTTTTTCCCGTTTACAAAGTGAAAGAGAACACAAAGATGACTCAGGACTGTTCTAGGATTGAATAATAACAGTCTTCACTCTAGATACGATTGAAAGATGCTCATATATTTATTTAATGCAATTTATACTAAATCATAAAATCCATGACTCGAGTCGTGGCATCTAGTGAAACTAATACCATCCGCCTAGGTGGAATTTCCTTCTTTTAGGCCAGGGCTGTGTGTTTTCCCGGTTCTTCCTGTCAAAATGCCTGATAGAAAAGGCCTGTGTGGCTGTTTTCTGGGTTATGTGTGTTAAAAATCTGTATAAATAAGTCTTAATGTTCAGTTTTGCCTCAATCCCGCTCGTGTTTCTTATAAAAAAGAAATGACGACCGTATTTCAACGTTTATATTGAGCGCCGTCTAGATTACTGCAATTCATCTATGTGTACTCACCTGAAAAAATGTATGACAAAAGTTTTTTCCCGACGCCCATTGGAAGCATTCCTACGTGTGTTTCAAATCTAGTTACTGGAAAAGAGAAAAAAGGCTTTTTTGTAGGCTTTGAGAATGTGATGGAAAATCAGGAGTGTATGAAGGACAAATTCAAAATAGGAATAAAAGTTCATGGAGAAAAAATCAGCATGCTACCCTTTTATTGATGACATAGCAATTCTTGTTAAGAAGAAAGATGATCTGATGAAGATGCTGAAATGTATGGACAAAACTCTGAAGAAATACAATCTGAAGATAAATGTGAAGGTTATGGTTTGAGGAAGAAATCAAGAAGAAAGAATCTCCGTTAAACTTGGGCAGCAAAAACTCGGGCAAGTGGAAGAATTTTATTATCTGTGAAGCAGGATCACCAGCGATGGAAGAAGCTAGAAAGACATTGTGAGCAGAATAGCCCAAGCAAAGAAGGCTTTCTACCAGAAGAGGAGTCTGCTAACAGCTGGTAACACAGGCCTGGAAGTTAGGAAGCACTTAATCATTACATATATTTGGAGCATGCTGTTGCATGACAGTGAAGCCAGGACAATGGCATTAGCAGAGCGGTGGAGATTGGAAGCAATGGAGATGTGGTGTTACCCGAGAAGGATAAAGATTAAATGGACAGAGAGAATCCCGAACGAAGAAGTCTTACGAAGAGCTGGAGAGAAAAGAAGCATAATAAACACTCTGCAAAGAAGGAGAGACAAACGTATTGGACACATTTTGCGACATAACAGCCTAGTGAAAACAAGATAAATAAATTGAAAAAAATATAGCGGAAAACCAAGATTGAAATACATTAAGCAAATCATAAAGGACGCTAAAGTAAAACATTTTGTAGGAATGAAGAGGATGGCAGAGAGGAGAGTGGAATGGAGAGCTGCTGCAAACCAATCTTCGGATTGATGACTACTGATGATGATGATGAACGTTCTGAAATCCGGAAGTGAATTTTATGTCTCCACCTAGGATTCTGAAGGCAGTAATATTTTAGAGAATTATAGGGAGATATTTCTATAGAAGGGAAATATATAAGCTTAAGGGATGGGATGGGATGAGGAATGACGCAAACCGAATCGAATATAGAAATTGTGCAAGGATATAGGGTTATGCGGTTAGAAAGGTGGATGTATTGTGCATTAACTCCATCTAAATTTACCGTAATCGGTACGCTCTCTCAATTATGAATAATACACTAGCAGAAAATTTATAGTTTATTCAAGCATATGGCTATAATGGTTGAGTTGAGGAAACTTTTAGAGAAGATTAGGAGGAGTCAGGGTAGGTAGTTGGTACTGGTAGTGAGGGGCGAGGGGATGCTGAAGGCTGTGATAGAGGGTAAGAATGTTGGATACGCGGGGAAGGGGAAGGAAGAGAATTAAGCTTTATGAGTAGGACGCGTGCCAAGCTGAGGTATGAATTCTTCTATGTACTTCATGATAAACGGTAAAATAAATACCTTTAGCATTCTACAAAGTAATGGAAAAAACTATTCATTGGAGATTGTATATTTTCTTTGCCCTATTTCATTAAAGATTCCATCAAGTTAAGCGTAAAGCTGTTATCTAGGTAATCCTTCTGCCAACTAAACCTAGTATAACCGGTATAGTAATAATAATAATAATAATGCAAGCATGGAAGGTAAAGTTTTGCCTCCGTGAAGAGTCGTTCTCCCGAGGACATTATAGAAAACCTTGGGGCGGCTGTAATGTAGCCAGCCCTCTTCCTACGTGGTTGGTCAAACTGTTCCCTTCATCCCTCATCTCTGCCTGAAACTGACTTAACCTCTCCCGGCACCTGTCCGCTCCTTTTCATCCCACGGCCCTCTTTTTCTTGCGGTCTTCCTGATGCGTGTTTATTGTCATGCTCCTACTCCTCCTACCTTTCGCTCTTCTTTGTCCGTTCTCTCTCTCCCCCCTTTTCAACCTCTCTCTCTTCTGTACACTCCTTTCCTAGGGTTGCGTCCCCGGACCCTGCCCGACCCTGCTTTTTTCCCGCCGTCCTCCAACCACATTGTACCGCAGGGGATTCTCTTGCCCTCAGCCCCTCGGCGTCCCAAAACCTCTTTTCATTTCTCCTTTCATCCTCCTCCTGAACCGACCCCACGGAATGGTCCAGCCAACCACCCTTAACACAGACACACACACTCGTCTTTATTTTATATTTATGCATGTATAGAAAATTCGTGAACGGTCACCGTGGGGGGCAAAAATTTCCCTTAACACACACACATACCCATGCCGGTCATGAAGTTGTCTCCTTTTTTTGTCTCTTCCTCTTCTTTTTTCTTCTCCTTTTACCCTTTTTTATGACCCGTGTCCTCGCGCGGAGTAGTGTGGGGCTTAATTCAAACTACTTGTGCAGTCACCCCCTCACCCCCCTTCCGATGTGTGTACACCGGTGCCGTTATGTATTTTTGCGGGATGGCTACGACAAGAGGGTTTCCTCTTTTTTCGACGTGCGCTGACGTACGTCATGTCCCTCCGAAGGTTTTATGCGCGTTCATTATTGTGAGGTGTGTGTAAGGGGCCGCGTGTGTGTCGGCCCCGTTGTTCGTTCGTTCCGAGTCGCGTCTACTTCCTCCTTTGTGGGGTGAGTTAAGCGGGTGACGTGGCGGAGGTGAGGCAGGTGGTTCCTGGACGGGTGTGGGCGGAGCCGGGTTGTGCGCGAAATTTTTGGGAACGGCCAAAAACAATGACGAAAGCGTGAGTGGGACGAGCGACCGTCACTGTTCGGGGAAGGAGGCTAGGGGTTTTGTGCTGCATACTGCGATGCATGGTTTGCGATGTGCAATCTTCATTTAGTACCGCTATGCGCCCCTCTCATGGATTACAACCTTGAAGTAGCTGTGAAAGGGCATGAGTGCTCGAGTAAACCCTAGACTAGAACTGGTGCTGGACAGGTGGGGAAAATGATAATTGCGAAATGTAAGGCCTTCTTTTAAACCTGCGGTATTCAAACCGCGCAACCTTCCCAAGGGTTCCATGAATCGTTGTCTATATAACTATGTATTAGTCACTATTTATACGTTATACAAAATATTGTAGTGCAAATAATTTTTTTTCATCTATACCTTTGAATGTTTGTTAGTATCTATAATTTGGTTTACGAGGAAAGATTCCATAAGATAATAAATCGTAAAATCACTAAGATAATAAATCACCTTCCATATATTCATAAAAGTTCCGTGAACCGAAAAAGCTTTAAGACCACTTTTAGAAAACACAACGGACGTAGATACACTTAACGTTTTCCATGTGTATTCCTCTTATTCTATCGCTTAATTCCACCCTCTCCCTCCAAATCACTATTGAATTGAACAATATAAGAACAGCGAAAGCAAGTTATTGTGCCTTTGTAATGACATTTATTTGTGTAAACCGTGGTCGGGAATGAATAATGGTGGAAAATACGAAGTATTAATTCATTAAAAGTGACTTGCACTAGTTCCACAATATAACACTGCAAACCTTCGCTTTTACTCGTAGAAAAGACTGTGAGAGGCACGAGGAGTAAAGTACAAGTGTTAGTTAGGGTAATTGTGAAAGTGGAGGATGGAGATAGAGCAATGGATGGAAAGTTAGACGAACGAGGAAGTGCTTAGCATGTGGGTGAGGGGAGGAAAGATTTTGAGGAAATTAGGAGGTGGCAATGTATGTGATTGTAAGAGGTAATAAGGGAAGAAGGAATGCGTAAGGCCAGATAGAGGGGAAGATGTTGGGAAAGCGGGGAAGGGAAGAAAGAGAATAGGTGTTATGGACGGAAAGAAGAAGGGTAGGACGTAAGCCTAGTTGAAAACTGAAATAGAGAGAGACCTTCAGCTGAAAAATATTAGTATTACTACTCCAATTTAAACCTATCTTTTCTGCTGGATTATCTCTGATAATGTTAATTGGTATTGAGCCTGATTGGTGTCATCAAAGATAAATATAATGTGGTTGGTGAAGCACATATTCGTTCATTTTTATCACACCTATTCTTCCAGTTAATCGGGTGGTCTTTAAACGATTCTCTTTGGTGATTTTCCTCATTACGGGGCCTTGTTTAAAATTTACCTTCCAAAAATATCCCATCTCTAATTTTGACTTACCACTCTGAAGTGTTTTCCAGCGTTTTTCCGAACCTAAATTAATTTATATGAATTCTTTGTCATTGTAAAGTCATCAACAATACGAATTTGGCCATTTATATCGCGGTGGAAATATCGTCTCACTTCCGGCACGAAATGTATCCACATCGCAGCAAGATATTCGAAGGTCCAATTTTACTCGGCGCTGGAGAAAGGGAAGTATTGGATGGGAAAGGGGGTGTCAGCAGAGAGAGAGAGCGAAAAGAATTCGGTCCATCTCATAAACCTCCCCGTTCCTCGCAACCTCCCCCCCCTCGACCCCCCCCCCCCCTCACACGCCCTTCCCGCCAACGGGTGAATAATTTGCGAAGATCGACCGATATCCGCGCATTTGTCACACTCGGCTAACGGGCGGGACAGCGGTCTCCGGTGCCCCTGAATGTGGTGGCTCCCCCTTCCCCTCCTCTCCCATTGCAGGCCCTGCGCGAATGGCCGTGCGGTGGATGGTTTACGAGTACGCGACCTGTCCTTCACTTTCACCTTTCACTGGACCGTTCTTATGCGTGGATCCTCCCCCCTCGCACATAAGAGCACTTTTGTGTTGAGAGGTCGCGAAGAGGAAGCCGGGTCGTCGAGCCTTTAATGGTTCATCGCGCCGGAGTCGGTCGGTCGTCCTTGTTGTGTGTCTGAATTCTTGTCCCAACTTCGTTCGCCGCGCGATCGCATCGGCCGGATCCGATAGGTATATAAGCCATAGCAGGATACTCCGATAACGGGACGGGATACGAGGAGATGAAATATTGCGTGGACGTTGAAAATTTGCGTGTGGATTTCGCGTCCCGATTACGATAAGCTTCGCGATAACAGTTGAAAGTGATATCGGCCGGCGGAACGATGTGCCCGGCCGTGTCATTTTAGAGGTTGCCTCGCAAACCGTGCCGTTTAAAATGGTTAATCGTTGGACGCTGATTGTAATCAAATCATCGAAAGCCAACAAAAGATTTAGCTTCACAATCACTCATCTTTCTCGCAGAGAGCGATATTTTCCGCCACACGTGGTTTCAGAGCGGTGTATTCTCGGTATTATGAGCGTAATAAATTGCAGAAATGTATTTATGTGCCGAATGCATGGTGGTAGAGGTAAATGGAGAGGTAGAGGCAGCGCACTTTAGTGACTAAGGCTACATATCACTGTAACAAAAAGCGACAGTCATTGTTCATGGACCTAGTTTAACAGAACCCGTGGCCTTAGGCTTCCTAGCTGGCGCATTCCCGACTTATATATTGCCGCCGATTTTAGAGTATGTGTTTCACCGCTTCCAAGTAGTCTAAGCGCGATGTTTCTCTAGTAAAAGTAGGAATGATGTTCGAATTTTATATTAAATTTCAAGTTGTAAGATGCATGATGTTATACATACATTAACACTAATTTCGCAAAAACGTCGTTTTATATGGCTGAAGCTATCAGTAATTAACTAATTATACGTACATATTTGAGGCTTTAACGTGACTTATTTATTTCACACCATAAGCTAAAAACGACTCCACATCTAAAAGTTTTCCGTGGTTTTGTAAAAAAAATACTACAGTGAGTAATTAATTTATTTGTAAAAATAAATTATAAAACGTATTAACTGCACACCGTTACATTTTCACCGCGATATGTGCGTCAGAAATTCTTAATTAAACAATATTATAACCTAGATGTGTCTGTCAGTCTGTGACGCTGCTAGGGGCGCTGCGATCGAGAATTCCATGTCGTTAAAAGTAATTTTTTTATATTTTTTAAATAGGTATATATCATTTGAATCGGAGAAATCAAACCAAAAAAATCGTATCAGATCATACCTAAATTTTTAATCCAAATTGTTAGGTCCAAAAACTGATTTAAAAATAGTAATAAATAAATATTCTCAGAGATATGTGATGGATATTCATTGTGGTTACCATGTTGCTACAAAAAACATATTGATACATTTAATGAATAAATGGTCTAAGTATTTATTTAGTGAATGCTTAAGCCAAGTTCATTGAATTTTACGTGATGAGGTATTCTCACTCAAACTACCGTAAGGATTTACTATTATAAAGTTATAGTTTTATAACTCGCATCATGACAACAACAGCGTGAATAACTTTTACTAATTCGATCCCTGTTATCTTTGAGCGGCATGAATGGTGTATTTGTAGTAGTTTTAGGTTCGGTTGCGTCGATGAAAGCAGCCGTTTTGCACCAGAGTGGTATGTTCCTAACCTAAATATTGTGACCCACTTCTTATAATTTTATGAAAGACTAAAGGAAAGCTTACCGAAATTAGTTTGATTAACATGAAACTCAAAAGCATTTTCGGATGAAAGATGTTCCCTAGTATTCTAATAAAAGTGGGGTTAACCTCCTTTTATTTTCATGAAATGCAAGCTTTGCACTATTATATGTATAATCCGCCAGCTGTGCCCCCGTAATCATCTCCACCGCCTACTGGAAGCCGAGACTTCTCACGCAACGATGCTCATTCGCAGCGAACGTGCAACGCTGAGAACGTCAGTTGTGGATTGAATGTAGGTGTTGCGTGATTGCCAGGGAAGCAGCGTCGCTTTTTCAGCCTGAAACGAAAATCATCGCCAGTGCGGAATAACTACTCGTGACGGATTCCCGAATAACTCATGGGAGAGTTTAACACCTGTTACCGTCTATCACGCGCGACGCTGGAGAAAAATGAATACTACGCCTGTTACCTTCGTACTGTCTTGCCTCCCCCGCTTCCCGGCGTTCAATCGCCTTAATGTAGGATAATTCGCGAGGTTCGGCAACAATGGAAGAAGAGAGTGATAGGGCGAAAGAGTCGGATAGGGAGAGAGATCCCTTGCTTGGCTGGAGGCTGCGAGTCTCACGCCTGCTATATAGCGGAGAAGAGACATCATCGCAATTAGATGCCGTCGGCGGATTCGCTTATTCATTCACTTTGCTTCGCTTGCTCCTCTCGCTTGCTGCCGTGAGATTGGGTCTGTCTCAATGCCCGAACCTCCCTTGGAAGCTAAACCGGGTTTTCGGGGGTGGGATTTCTGGGGGGGGATATCTGGGGGAGGATTTCTGGGGTGAGGGGTGTCCCGAAACAGAGAAGGCGTATGGCAGGGGCGTATCCTCACTCACCCCTCCCCCCTCATCTCTTATTTCTCCTCACGCTCCCTGCAAGGGAGCGTATAACCTACTTCAGGGAGTCTTGGGGTGGCCTGGGAAACTCTGTTGATGAACAAACGTCAACACATTAGCTACATCAAAGCCCTCTCTCTCTCTCTCTCTCTCTGTCTCTTTCCCTATTTTAGTCTAATTGAATAAGTTCCCCGCGCGCAGGTCCTGTTTTGAGTGTGCAGTAGTATTTTTTTTAATTCTCTGGGTCGCTTCACCTTGGAAGTGTAACACTCGTATTCTCTGGTGTAGGAGCGGAGACGGTGGTGCTATGTCGCTCCATCCCGGTATGTGTGCGATGGAATGCCGATTCGGGAGATTATGAAACTCGCGAAGCGCTGAGACGAGTGAGTGTTGGATCCTCGAGAGGTATTCGCGTCTTGAGAGCAAAGTGCTCTAAAAGTGTTAGAGATGCGCCGGGCGTACGTTGCTCTTTCGCCCGAGTCTTCGCTTCTCCGTGCAGGGAACGATAAGGCAGCTGTTTAAGTAGAGCAGCATCTCAAAATTGATTGGTGAGTTGAAAGAATTGAACTAGATGTGACATTTGAGAGTGGGTGAATAGTGTTGAATAATTCCCTCATGCCCGTGAAACGCAATTTCTTTCTTCCGTAGTGAATTTTATCTCATTTCAGAGAACTTATTTGTAGTTGGTAAGTGGGACAGTGTCTCAAAATTGTAATATTTGCGAGTTGAACGGATTTAAACCGAATTTATAAATGAAGTAGCTGAAACTGATGAGTTCTTCTCGGGTATCCCACCGGATTAGGCTTTCCATGACTGCCGACGTTTCGGCAGGAGACTTTCCTGTCATGCTCAAGGTTCTGGATGAGAGCCTTGAAATCTGGATTTCATCCAAAGCCTTGAAAATGGCAGGAAAGTCTCCTGCCGAAACGTCGGCAATCATGGAAAACTTGAACCCCGTGGGAAACCCGAGAAGAACTCATCAGAATCATTCGCCGGGAAAACCTGAAATCATACGTAGTAGAGTTGGGTCGATCAGTCACGAGTCGTTCAAATGAACGAGTCACTGAGGTGAGTGTGATGACTCGAGTCAGTAGGTCTGGGAGAAATGACTCTTTAGTGAACGTTTGTGCCGGCTGAGCCGCTGAGTGCAGCGCTGACTCTTAAAGGAGAGAGTCGCAGAGTCCCCATGATTCCCGTGATTCTCAAAGATTCGAAGGTCTAGCTGACTCGAAAGACGAACTGACTCAAAAGACTCGAAAGACGAGCTGACGCGAAAGACGAGCTGACGCGAAAGACGTACTGACTTTTTGACTCGAAAGACGAACTGACTCGAAAGACGAACTGACTCAAAAGACTCGAAAGACGAGCTGACGCGAAAGACGAGTTGACGTGAAAGACGAACTGACTCAAAAGACTCGAAAGACGAACTGACTCGAAAGACGAACTGACTCGAAAGACGAACTGACTCGAAAGACGAACTGACTCGAAAGACGAACTGACTCGAAAGACGAACTACCTCGAAAGACTTCGCTGACTCGAAAGACTCACACACCCAAAGGACCACAAAGGACACACTGACTCGGAGACGTGACGGCGGGACTGACTGAAAAGACTCTTCACCATTCATTGAATCCCAGCGACTCGTTGAGTGGCAAGACCTACTATTCATTAATGACTGTCAAAAGAAGTCTTACCGTAAGATCAGTAACTTTGCTAAATTTTAGGAGTAAATTAAGTCCTTCTTTAAGCATCACGTAAATGATATGATGACTTTCAACTTACATCATTGGTTTATTAAATAGCTCTTAATTATTGCTGGAAATCTACCGGTTAATACACTGTATTAGCAGTTCGGGAACTCTAATTTTACCCTCAGATGAATATTGTAGGCATATATTTTTTTACAAATTAACAATACAGATATAGGCGGTATCCGGTAAATGTATTTTGCATTTATTAACACAGTTTACAAAGAGTTAAACACATATCAGTATCATGAACAGTTAATTGGAAGTAGGTGACCAATAAAATGTGACACAACAATTATTTTACATAGATAAAACTTGTAGCTAACAAAATGTATTTTAAAATGCAATTACTCTAAACTAAACTACTTCATTGTTGTTATTTAGTTTTAGCGATGTGATGATTGAAGATTTTCTCGATCAGTAAATAAAGACACGACATGTTGATGCTTAAACATGGACCGGAAGTGCGGCTGTGATTTATTTCTAAGAAAAAACAAAAGCAAAGAGGTACAAGCACAAAAACATAGCCCATAACCACAACAGTGGTGCCAACACAAATAAATTAGACTTCAAACATACCAACTTGATTACATATACACAATATTCATAACAAAAAAATATATATTTAGCCTTCCCAATTATGATTTAAAAAAATCAACATTAATAATTTGTTCGGATCCAGTCTACTTCTTTTTTCAGTAAGAAACTGGCCTCCCTTTGAAAAAACACGCTCACAAGGCACTGAAGTGGCCATCACACACAACCTTCTTTTCATTACTGTATACAGCCTAGGGAAGACCTGTTTCCTGCTCGTCCACCAAACAAGTGGGTCAGAGGTCCTCTCCAAGTATTCCTCCTTTAGGTACTTGTCCACTTCCACAATTGCCGCAGATGTGGGAATTCCTTTCTTCTGACTAGCAACGGTGGAATCGAACTCCTCCCACATTGGAGAAGTTTGCAGGGGCCTTTTTTCTTCAGGTTCAGAGTGCTCAATAATGGGCACTTGCATGGCTTTATTGCATAAGACATGGTAGGCTGCCTTATAAGTTTTATATTCGGAGAAAGCATATTCTTTGAATCTTGGATCCAGTAAACATGCTTCTCTCAGTATGGGATTGTTTTCAACATCTTTAAATCTCTTCTGGAGTCTCTCTAGCATTTTCCCAGCCATTAACTTTACTTCAGGTGACTCATCATTCAAATATTTTGTAGTGTGCTTAGTCATAAATCTTACAATGAAAGGAATTTTGGAAATATGGGTAGACTTCTCCCCGCTGATGTCCAATGTGGCAGTATAAAACTTTTCTAAAATTTCTATTGCCTTCTCCAAAATAGCCCATTACTTTTCATCTAATATCTGAAGGTTGTGGCTATGCACTGCAAATGTTGAAAGAATGGGCTTCTTCATCTGAGAGAATCGTTCAAACATCAAATAGGTGGAATTCCACCTGGTTGGCATATCCTGTTTTAATTTAAGCTGTGGGAGATTCATCTGCTTTTATGTTGCTTGCAAGTTTGCTGCTGCGTGGGGACTCCTTTTAAAGTGTTCAACAATACTTTTTATTTTTGTTTGCAGGGACTTTATTTCCAATATACCGGCCTACACAACCAAATTCAGAGAGTGAGCGAAACAGGGATTACACTGCCACCCACATATCCTAATTGCTGCTTTAATATTAGCAGCATTGTCACTTACAACTACATCAACTTTGTGTAAAAAATCCCATTATCTTAAAACCCGCTTAATCTCTAAAGATAGATTTTCTGACGTATGTCTGTCACTGTAGGGGAAGCAGTCAACTAAAAATGATCGAAGGGTACATTCCTCATCAATGAAATGTGCTGTTAATGCAAGATAGCTGACATTAGTGGGGGAAGTCCAACCATCAGTTGTAATACACACTCCTTCTGCTTCACTTAACGCATTCATGATTGCATTTTTTTCTCTTTCAAAAATTTGTGGTAACAAATTCCCTGAGAGAAACTTTCTACTGGGAAAAATATAGTTAGGATTGAGCATCTGTATAATTTTCTTAAATTCTTTGCATTCAACCACATTAAATGGTTGGTAGTCTTTGACAATGAATCGAACAATTTGTTCATCAATCTCTCTCCTCTTCGAGGCCCCCATTGCTTTGGATGTAAACTGACCTAAAGTAAGTTGTGAACGCTGAGGTGCAGTCAACCTGGGGAGCTGTGACTCAATGTCTACAGATGTTTGATCCACGCCACTGGAGGTAGACGCAGGATTATTTGCTCTTGAAGTAGAAGGCAGGCCTCTGGTTGCTTGAAGCTCAGATGAAGGTCGATGGATGGATGGATCTGACTGTGAGATAGTGAGAGGAGGAACCTCCGGAGTCCTTCGAGTTGCCCTGAGATCTGGTACACCGGGATGTTTCACCTAGTTCAATAAAACATAATGAGGAATCTTTTATTAGGTTTCGCTGATTTTTACAGGCATCACTAATTGGCAATAACATGAAGAAAGAGAAGAGACATTACCTTGACATGTCTTTGTAGATTTGACACCGAGCCACCTTTTATGGATAGTGTAGCAGAGCAAAAGTTGCATTTTGCTCTATCACTGCCACTTCTGGTGAACATCGTCCAAATTAAACTTCTTCGGTGAGATTGCCCATCCATATCTGGATATATATCTTGGAAAGCCAGGAAATAATCGAAAAACCTTTCTGGTGAAAGGAGATGCTCTGGTGATAACTACTGCTCTGTGCCCTTTCTCCCACAGGACTGACCCACGGAATGAGTGCATAGGCACTTTAAGGAGCAGATTATATGTAAAAGAATGGAGTTTTCTCAACTCCTGACCTCCTCTGCCTTCGTATTAGGTAAAGCGAGGAGAGATTGCGCGGTAGGAGAGTTTGCGCATGTGTAAATTCAAGTAGAAGGAGTAATATGCACGTACCGCGGCGTTGGCAACAGTAAGCACACTACTTTTAGAAGTATCAGTTGAATTCACGGGTCGATTCAAGCGGTTGGCTGTTTTTTATTGGCTAATGTCTGCTGGATCTGTCGACGGTAAGTGCCTGAATTTTCAAGTACGTTTTTTATATTTTCGTGATAAATGTTTTTCCTCCTAAATATTGTCATCTAAGTAATTTTTTAAGTTCACTCTTTGTTAATGATAGTATTTCATGCCATAAAGAGTCACTTTGGACATTTCCAAGCCAGCCCAGAGGGTGCGCAATCTCTCCTCCCCAATAAGGAGAGTTTGCGCAGGATATATTTAACTGATTCAATGGAAGGAAGGATTTTAAATATCTGTTCAATATGGTCTTTTGCCGTGTCCTTAAGACTGCTTATCAAGTCAACTTTCTGGCTCCATTGGAGTAATTAATTAATTCCCTCTGGGCACTTTCATAAAAAAGGGAACTTTTTCGTATTAATGACGATTTCTCAAATGTTTTGCGCTGAAAAAATGTATAGGATTATCAGAAATGACAATGTACAAAGTCCCTACAAGCTTTTTACGAGAAATCTCACCGTTTAGGCTGCACTATAAAATGTATGCACTTGATGTACTCATTATTAGCCATTAGGAAGGCATCCTCGTATAAATAGGCAGAAACCGCTTTCTTCACCTCTTCACCCTGCGGTGTGAATATCTGAGTGGCTGGTACCAATATACAAACCCATTGAATAGAGAATATGTATTTCAAGACGCTATTTATTTCGTTATCATTGTCCTTTTTTCCACTCACCAGTCACCACCCTTCCTACTGTATTTCTGATAAATATGTCAAGAAATTCAACATTGTATTCTTGAAAAAGACGCCACTACGTCGTGAGTCGACGTGAGTGATAATCTCAGATTCCACCGAGTAGACCCTGAAGCTTTAGATTACGTCCAATCCTATCCTCTTCCTCTCTTAAATTGTATGTCTAAAACACGAGGGAAATTTCAGTCGAAATGCCCTGCCAACTCTTTGAATTACTCGTGTCATGTTTCTACATTGTAGTAACGTGACATGGACTGTGCGAGAGGAGGTACCATAAGGCTCCGAGTGCAACATATTAGACCATCGAACGACCTTGATCCCTTTCGGCAACGAGTTGGCTAATTTTCGGGACCCGGCTTCTCAAAACAGTTTCACTGTTGCAATATCCCCTTCGCTTTTCCGTCGAAATCTGCTTTATTTACTTGTATCATACCTAATAATAGAACAACACGTGCAACTCTTAGTTTGTTTTCGGAGCTGTTTTCTAGCGCGTAGTTTTGCTATTTATTTTTGGTATTTCTCTTTTTACGTAAGAATTCCAAACGTTTATGTAAGAAAGTAAAGCAAAGGGTCTTGGTCAGGGGAGAATTTACGAGGAGCTACAGGAGCTATAAAAAAATATTCTCACCATACGCGCTTGTTCCACCATATCCAGCTTGTTCACGCCAGACTGTTCGAGAACTTTCTTCTGGTTTTCTAGTAGCCTTTAATATACACATGCTTAAATGCTCTCACCACTAGCGTGTTTCGGGGAGTTTATAGTAGGGTGTGATGCCTTGGTGTGAGATAAGCATTTCTGGTTGGTTACTCTTCCCACCCCACCGACAACCCGCAGGCTCAGGCTCAGGATCACAGGTTCTTTAAAAGAGCGACAATATAGTATATATTTAATAGCTGTTATTTAAAGATAGGTACTGTTACTATTGAATCATACGGGATAGTTGTTTAAAAAGTGTTATAGGCCCTCAGCTTCAGAAAAGTGGACATGTACAGTTGGTATTATAGTTTCCACCGTAAATTAAAAAGGATTTGGACGTACGATCGGTGAATAACGACAAGAAGTTAGTGTTAAAGAAGTACCTAATTTCGTACATTATGTGATTTTGGCGTTTTAACTCTCGGCTTAATTTTTCTGATTTGACAGCACTATTTGTACAATGCTTGCGTAGAGTGTGTCTTTCCTAAGAACGAATAACATAACCGCACATTTAGAGATATCAACGAGATTATTGTTTTTTTTCTGTCATCGGGCATAAAGGTAATATAAAGATCTCATTCTAGGTATAGTGGCCTTGGTCACATTTACCTAAGCTAATAGGTTTGCCTGTCTGTTCTAGATAACTTTAAAGCCATCATTACTCGTTCACAATTCAGCTTTACGTAGTAATGTAGGTTATGTATGCCCCGTCATATATGTACCCCGCAGTACTCCAAAGTGATTCAAAAGACTCACTCTAGTGAACGAGTCATTTAAGTGACGTGATCCAAATGACTCGAGTCATTTAAAAGAATCATTTGGCCCACCTCTAATACGTAGTAGCTGAAACTATGAAGGCTCGAGCGTTGCATTAATTGTTTTCTCTTGTCCATTAAATTCATGTTTTCTTCGGATGAAATATTTTAAATGACAAATGTTTTTTATCAGTCTGATAACCCATAATTTTGGATATATTTATCTCCTCAAATCAACTTCTTTTACCACATGTAAATGATTGATCAAGTGTTAGTAGTCAGAGTTTTGATTTATGGAGCTAAAATTCTCCCGGTTTATGTTCTGCGTAAAGAGTTATCGGCTTTTCGACAAGGTTATCTCTTTGGGTAGCACCAAAATTTCTACACATAGCTCCGCCATCATCTTCATTGTAAAGTGACCATTAACCCTGTGAGCGGTGTTTAAGTTAGTTGTCAAAACGTTGAATCGAAGGAGCAACCCTGTGAGTAAGTGGACAACAAATCTACAAGGAATTTTATTCACTTCATAATCGATTGTGGAGAATTATATTTATGTGTAATTGAAGGACCGAAAGACTTGTAAGTGTGGATGATTTATAATAGGCGCTCACTGCATCATGTTCGTAGACATTTTGATCCATTACCGTGGTTATTTGCCACGTACGGAATACTCTTCGAAAAAAAAGAGAAGGAAGACCTATAGAGAGATAATAGTGTGCACTTAGTTGGTGGAATCCCCTGAAGGCAGTAAATCCTTAGCGTAAAACTTTTTGAAAGTCGTTTGCAAAAGCTCCCATGAAAACTTTCAAGATTTATGTCGGAGAGTTTCTTTCGTCTGGTTTCTTTTAACTGAGCGTAAGTCTTTCATTTTGGCGCAGTTACTTTGGTAATGTTTTCACATATTTTGTTTACAATCTGCCTGTGCTGCAATTGAAGTGAGCAGTGACCTTGGTCTCGAAAAATAATGTCCCTTTTTTTGACCGATGTGAATACGTATAGACTTGCACATATTTCCTCCTAAAATGACTTGCAAAATATTTACTCATACCGAATTTCATCATTGGTTAATTTTGGAGTGAAAGAGATGTGAAGTTGTCTTTGTAACTAGCTCTGCCCATGAAAGAATCTAGGCTGCAATCACTTTATTTCTTCTGGGAGTTAAAGTGATGTATAGTCGTAAAAGCGTGTAGGTTTTCTCATTCAAAATTCTTTGCTACACTCACTAATAACCTACTACTTTTGGTAAAAATAGCGTTCTTTATTCTTGTATTCCATACTGCTCTACGACGTTTATTTTATTGGCAAAATTTTTACAGTTCCCGTTTATGCCTTTGTCATAAAAATGACATGTTATACCAGCAGCTTTCACATCCGTGGATCGTTAATCACGATGCATATATTGTCTCCTGGATTGTTCTCCGTAATGGCCTTAACGGAGGATGTGCTCACGTGCCAAAACTGCTCCCTCGACATGAATGAAAGGGCGACTTTCTCAATTAGTCACCTCGCAGCCGTCAATAGAAGTATTTATTCCCTAAAGATCCCTTTCTCTTTCGTTCTTTACCTCCTCGTCAAATCCTGTGAAAACATATCTGCAACGGTGTTTTCCATGTGAAACGTTTTTGGTAATGCCCACCATGATAAAAAAATAGCGGAGCATAGCGTTGCCTCGAAATCTTTGCCGTATTAATTTTGTAATTTCTCCAATCCTTGACACCAGAGTTCCTTTCCATGAGATAGAAGAATTTTTTATAATGCCCTCTTCCTTTCTAGAGTTCCCTATGTAGAGTTACCTGTTTTAATTGGGACTACTTATAAATGAAAAGGAAAACTTTGTCTTATTCCAACAATTTATTTTACGGTACGACTAGTTTCCATGCAGTGGCGTCATCTTCAGGTACCTCATTCAGGTATTTCATTTATAAAATGAACTTCCACAAAGTTGAGTCTGAGACGATTGAGATAAAATGGGACTACTTATTCTGTTCAATTCTGATCGGGAGGTCCTCTATAGGAAAACCGGGCTTCGTTCCCAGAGGTGGAAGTTTTTCTGTACGCCCCTTCCTTACTTATGCGCTATATAGTGGGTGACTAGTTTGACATGAGACCCCTTGTTTTGTTTAACTCTTGTCGGAAAGTATTTAAATTGAAAAACACTCAAGTGTTTTGGAATTAACTGATAAATTGACAGCGTAATTACTCCCCGTCTAATTAGATCTCTAGTTACGGCTCTCTTTCGTGAATTATTTGCTTATATTTGGGGACACAAGGTACAATGTCATTAGTAGCTAATTTACATGCCTAATTTCACGCAAGATAAGATAGCCTTGACCTTAACTTGGAAAAAATTGCAAATGCTGATTGAAATTATTATATTGTATTCTCTTTCATAATGATCTCTGTATTACCACCCATTTTGACCATAGTATGATCCTATTGAAGTTGGTGATGCTATGTCGAACTCGGAACGTGAAGAGCTGTCGAGGAAAACGAACACCAAACAATCATAACCCAACTCAATGTAAATTATTAAACCCAACTCTTTTCAACTAACCTTCGCAACATTTTGGCGGCTGTTGCTCGAACCTTCCCACCCATATAATCGGAAATATTATGTATTTCGAATATGAATCACGCATACCCTTTGAGATCCCTCGATCCACATCCCCTCGCGACAAGAGGCACTTTCAAGGAGTTGGTAAATGATACCTTCCTTGATTTATACGCTGACTTTGCCTTGTACTGTTTTATTTTTACTGGAGGCGATAAACCGGTTAAGGTAGGACCAAATTGATGAAGGAATATTATAATATTCCTATATAAAATTCAATCTTTAGCTCTAAATACGTCCTACATCTCTTCATCCCTTACAGAAAGCTTATCTTCTTTCTTCTCCTGCTTAACTAAGCCAACATCCTTCACACCAACACTGCCTTCAGCATTCCTTCGGCCCTCATTACCGATTTCTCCTAATCTCCTCTTAGCGTTGTCACCTCTTCACCCACCATGTAGCAAGCCCATCCTCGTACGCTTTGGCATTCCAGCTGCTCAAAGCCATTCCCCGCGCTGCATGATCCGTTGCTTTATTCAATTCATTCGCTTGGCTTAGTCATCTCATCGTCCACCACGCCTCCTCTTCATTTCCCCTTCCCCAACCCAAAACCACCCACCTCGCCGACATCATTCCTCCTATTCCATTGTTTCTGTCCCCTCTCCTTACTTTCCGTCTTTTCACCTTCTTCTCTTGCGGTCGGTATGCCGCAACCGTCTGCTTCGACCAACTGCGGGAAGCGCGTGCCCATTTGCACTATGGATGGGTAATGGTGAGTTAGGAGTGTTATGATTCCGGTGCATCCGTCGTCGGTTCGTTTTTCACATGGGTGAATTAGGGAAGTAGACTGAGGCTGCGACATGCTGGAACTACCTATTTAATTTTTCTTTGCTCGACACAAAACTTCGGTGAAAATTATTAAGTTAATTAAATTATTACAGAAAGGAAGTAAAACGAGAAAGTGCTTGGTAAGGTTGCTGAAGCCAGGAAACTTCTGGATGAGATTAGGAGGAGGCAAATTAGGCGGTTAGAAGAGGTAGTACAGGGTTGTTTAAGACCGTGATGTAAGGAGAGAAAGATGTTGAGTAAGTTGGGAATGGCCAGATAGAGAACATTTTTTTATGGATGGGATGAAGAAGGGTAGGAAGTATGCTGAAATTAAAAAAGAAGTATTGGTAGACAGTGCCCTATACTTTAAAAAATCTTGGGGATGCTTAAGTACAAACTAATTTCCATTTAAACCTACCTTAACCGGTAGGTCACCTGATAGTAATAATTAAATATTACGCGTACATATTTACGAAACATGTATCTGCCCAATCTTGTCATACGGTACCGAAACGAGAGCTGAAACAGTGTACACTGAAAGACTATGGAGAAAACAGAAATTCAGACGAATTGAATGAAGACAGGCAATACACTTTTGGATAGAAAGAGGAACATGGGGTTAAGGCGGCAGACAAATACATACGACGTCGTCAGTTGTACTAGAGAGCGGAGAAGATACTGGGACACGCACGTCGGTAGAATGACGGAAGATAAGACTCCCCCGCGTTGCAAGAGATACCTAACATCCCCAATGGTAGGAGACCATAAGAGAAATCAGGAAAAACATGGATTAAAGTTTCATGTCGTTGTTTACTTTTAAGATAGTGGTTGAGACACGTGTATTTAATTATTAAAAAAGGGATTTCAACGAACCGACGTCCAATAGTCCTGATGTTACTGTAGTTCCTATGCATATTTTATCTCTAATCTATCTATCTAATGAACTTGTGTAATTGTCAATCTCTCAAGCAAATGGATTTATTTGCACTCATTGTCAGATATTGCGGGGTGATGAGTTGATGTAGACTGTATCGATGAATTAGACGGACAAACATTATCTGCTACGTTAGGTATCCTGAGCTTGGAGGTGAACAGTGAAAAATCTTCGGAAGCAGTGTGCAGGCAAGCATATAGAGACGGGTAGGTGAGAGGCAAACGTGCACCTAGAGACAGAAGCGAGAAGCAAGGCATACAGCGAAAGCATTAACTGGCGGGGGGGGGGCGGGGGCTGAGTTGAGTTGCGATGGCTCCAACAGCTTTGCACGCTCTTGTCTCGGTGAACGCTCTTTCAGGAAGGTCACTAGAGAAAATAAGGCTCACCAACGTCAAAGAGTTTAGAAGTGTATTGAGGCGACAGGAGCGCGCTAGGACTCAGGGAAACGGGTGGCATAAACGGCGGTTGATGGGAAGTATCAACCTCGCCCTTTATAAAGAGCGGGGGAGCGGTGCTAAATGGCAAATTTTGATGGAACAGCGGCTAAATCCGGTTAAATGCGGTAGAAGACTCGATTTTTCCAATGGCAAAACCCGAAATATACTTCACTCTGTCCATTTGAAATTCGCGCGCTAGCGTACATATTGCGGATCTGTGCTTTCAGTTGCGGGACCCAAAGGCTCCCCCTGTGTTCATAACCCAAACAACGCTGGCCAAAATAAAGGGAAAACGGCGGAATAACAAGGATAATAAAAAGGTGCTTCTTTAAAAAAAAATGTCTTAGGGATATGATTATGGAAGTAGTACGCATAGTTATAAACCCCACAAAAATTGATGTGCTAACTTTTCATGCTATTATATTTAATGTAGCTGTGGAAAATGTGTGGATAGAAAATAAGGTGAAATTATTAGGAGTGTACGTAATAGCTGAAGCGTTGAATCTGATAGACCTGATTTCATGCGCTTCTGTTTAAACATCGCGAATGGTTGTTTTCTTTTCGAGCAGTATTTCGTCCGCGCGAACGTCTGAGGGTTAAAAAGAAAAAAACATAAACGCTAAATCTTTCGAAGACTTGGTGGTGAGGATAGTTCCGTGGGGAGCTTGATGTTTAAGGCGCTCCCGCTACGAGAGATTTGTGCTTTTAGGCGAAATCCAGTCTCCACTCTCCACTCGCAGAGACTGCTTTAATTTTTTTCCACGTTCGACAACCTTCTTTGGGCTTATGGTCTCCCTGAGTAGTAGTTTCCTCCTCTTTTTCCATGTGCTTTTCCCAAACCATTTCCCTGTCTATAACGCTAAACCAGTCTTACTCATCCCGCCTACCCGTTAGAACGTTAAAGGGTTTATTCTTTGCCAGATATCTTCCGTTACGTTCTAGATCTCCATCTTTCCATCAGCATTACGCTATCCTCCGTATGCGAATGGGTGCTAGTTTTTCAGGAGTGACAGTTACGGCCAGTGAAGTAAACTCAAATTGTTGAAAAATTCAGTAATTCTAGCAAGTTTTAGTCAGTCTATTGTCATTATATATGAATAAAATTGTCTTCGATCAATATTGATAGAAATCAATGAGTTGAGAACAACTTTCTCAGATGTTAATCGATTTTTGTTAACATACTGTATTGAAATCTACAAAAACACGAGTCATTGTTGAGTCTGTGAAGCATCGATGCTTTCAAACTATTTTACTGCGATCTCTTTTAATACGTCAATGTGCACAATCGATATTCTAAGTGCGATGATTTAGCAAAATAAAGAGTCGCAATGTGGTGTAAACGCAAATGAGGCTATTGTTACTTTGTGGCATTGAACTACAATCACTACATTGTGAATTTGTTTGCGAGTTTCTCCCCCTTTTTTATTTCTACATCTACATCTACATATTTAGGTTTATTTATTTTTTTACGGCACCATTTCAAGGAAAACCGTAACTTTTGCAAACGTTGGAAATTACTGTCATCGTCTTTCGGTATGCTATAATTGTAGGTTTTAGTTCCTACCATAAATTTCCACTTACTACTCAAATCCATCATTTTCACGCCATAGTGTTTGTTATGCTCGAAACAGGTGTAGATGTTGAATTAGGTCGTTGTTAATACTAGTGCGGAATCGTTGAAAGTCCTTTATTCGCAACATAGGCCTTAAGGATGGGATGAAGAGGGGTAGGACATATGCTGAAATGAAGAATGAAATCGTGGTCTGGACTTGTAAAAATCAAGAGAATTTCTCTGATAATTTATTTGCAACATGGTGAATGTCGCTGAACTAGTTAATTATTTGGGAAGGTGAATGACAACTGAGATCATTTACGCCATGGAGGACGGTAGTTAAAGTTGGTAAGGGGTGAATGTTGCTATTTTAAGTGTCCATCATCAGATTAATTTCTTCATACCAACAGTTTTCGTGTTTTCGAGCATCTTGGTGTGCTTTTTCCTCCAAATTGCAGCGAAATATTTTTTTTCAATCGAGTAATTTTGACCGAAATGAAATCTCCCCCACCCTTTTTTATACAAATATTGACTGTTGATAATTTTACTGTTTTTCCTGGACCGCCAGAAATGCCCTTTTATAGTTGGGTCCTCCCTTCTCCCGTACCCCCTACGATTCGTATCCCCTCTTCACGCCCCTCCACTCAATGAGGATTCCGCGCAAAGGGTACCCTTCCCCCCTACTCCACATTTCGTCCGTAGCCCACATTTCAGTCCCGTGACCAATGGTCACAGCTCCAACGGGGCGTCGTTAATCAGGGGTCCCGGTGGTGGTGGTGGCGGCGGCGGCATTTATGTGTTGGGATGGGGGGTAGGTAGGGGCAGTAGGGAGAAAGAGGGAGTTACGCTAGCTTCGCCCCGCATTTCTGGTGGCCGCCCCTGAACTCCCTTTGCACACCCCCTCCCCTCATCCCCCCACTCGCCCCCTCGCTTCATCCCTCCTCAATCACCCTGAAATCTGTCCCGTTCGTCTTCTCAAAGCTTTTACGCAGATCCAAATGGAAGGAAGAGACCCAAAGACCTCAATTGTCGACCTAATAATGCCATTTGTCCACTCTTCCGTCGCTCTCTCGACCCCCCTCGCTCCCTCTTGTTCTCTCTTATCTACCTCCTCCTTTTTTCTCCACCCTCCGCTGTCACATCTTTCACCATCATATTCTTCGTTAACGGTTTCGTTTCCGGTGGCTTAAATATTCTGAAAATTGGGTCTTCGCCTACTTCGAAGTCTTTTGAAATTTTCCCTTTCTGGAGATGATTGGCCTCTAAGTAATTTGTTTTCATTATGGCGCCTTCTGTCGCTTTTATTACATTTTTCAACTAATTGCGAATTAAACTTTTGTTATAATTGCTGTCATCACCGTAGGTATTTGCCTAATAAATGGTGAATCATTTTAAAATTGTTTCACTTTGTAAATTTGCAAACTTATTTTTATTAAAAGATCCAGGTTTCAGGACAGAGTACCATTTTAAGGTGCAGTAACTCTGTGAAAAAACTTGGGTCTGTTAATAAAAATAAATGTAATTCTTTGTGAAAATATGTGTGTGGTGAAAACAAAGTGGTATGATTTCAAAATTAATGTCCACAGTTTCCGCGAAGTGAATACCTGATACCACCGTTTCGTAAATGGTAAATATGTGGACAGCCCTGGCCATTTTTTCCCCGACTGCAGAGAGTTTGTTTTCATACTTTCCCTTCATAAAACTATCTTATTACGAATAAAAATAGTCCTATTATAATATTTTGTTCTTTCTCGGCGAATTAAATGCATAAATTGTTCACGGGATTCCAACCGAGTAAAGAAACCCGTGAACAATTTGTACAAAAATATTCCTTTTTAAATCGCTTTTGAACTCTTATTAAATTTTGCCACCGTTCATGCCGTCCAATATATTTTCTCTTTTTCTCCCCATGCCTCGCTTGTCCAACATTCTCCCGTCCATCACCCTCTATGCTGTGTCGTTTCCCTCAGTGCCATGGCAAAATGACTCGGACCCTCACGGAATTTCATGGTGTTTCAAGAATTTTCACCTCTCTTGTTCCAGAGAGCGTTGACTTTTTTCGTTTCCATTGAAAAATATTCTCTTAGCCCGAAGAAAAATGTGAAATCGCGGGATCGTACGCCGGACCGTAAGGCAATTTAATTTGGTTGAAAAATACCGAGTTTGAGAATAAAATGGGGGCACAAATTCCAAAGTGCACTGAGGGTATTAGAGAACAGTCAGTTGTATTGGATTCACCAAATTTCAGTGTATTCTCGGAATTCATTTTCCATTGCACTCTCAGGAGCTAGCGATTGTTACGCAAAATTATTTCCCATTTTTGCGTAAGTTAACCTCATCAATTTATTACTTTGATATTTATTTATTTCCTCAGGAAGCTGGATGTACCAAAAAGTTAGCTTTTAAACTGGGTGCCGAGGAATATACTAAGGAAATATCTAAAGTGACATTTTAGATCTGAATATCGTAGGAGCCTCAAGGAAATCATTTTACTCCTGCAAGATTCTGAACTTTGTCCAGATGCCGAAGGCCATCGAATGTGCACTTGGTGGAATATATGCAAACTACTAGTTATAATCGTGTTGTTTTATGACGAATTTAGATGGAAATGGCTCATGATTTTGCTGTTTCTCCTGTAGCTTAGGTATTATTACGCCGTATCCTCGCCGACCATAGAATCCGTGAAAAGACGATGTAGCATCCATCCCGCAGTATCAAATACGCCGATCAACTTGCATGTTTCAACTTGCATCTTTCATGAGCAATAATTAATATGTGCTCGAATTGTTTCTCATTGATGACGCATCATGCAATCGTTCGTATGAAACATTTATCCGTAGCTGTTTAACTGACAATATAATAATAATGATTGTAATGCACGAAATAATTTTTGTACTACGATTTGACTGGAATAAAATTTGATGTCATTAGACAGATTTTTTTTTAATTTCCCTAGCAATCTTTTACTTGGAAATAGTGGAAATTTTGTAATTATTTGCAATTCTTAACTTAACCACTGATATCTCTTCTCTGGTAACCACTTCTCTGGTAGTAAGAGAATGCGAGGAGCCATTGTACCATTTTTTCACTACGGTTACCTGAAATTTCATCAATGCAACCTAGAATTATTGCTACTCACGAAGTTTGAAATTCATATTAGAGATAATTATAAATGAGGACCCACTGAGCTGACTCTCACATTCAACTCCGAAATACAGCTCTAGTATTGTTATAGTTCTTCTCCACTCAACTTTGACCGTCTAAGGACCACGTAACATAATCTAACGCATTCCTTATCGTTTAGTTTTCTCCTCCTCTCTTCCGTCCAGATATTATTTCTTTACTTCTTGTACTTATTCCGGAAGCAGTGTAAGTTTTGTATCAATATTTTAAATATGGTTAAATTCTGTATTACGCCACCCGTTATCCCCCATCTCTTTCATATCTTTCCTTATCCATTGGACCAATTGTTTGCCTACTCTAATAAACATGGTTAAAAATTCGATATTGAAATATATATTTTTGTCCATGCTTATTTTTTGGCAGAAGAACCTAACTCTCTTTTGCCTAGCCGTATCTGACAGCATTGTTTTGTTATCATTTTCGTGGATTGATCATTTGGCCAGGGATTTGAATATGAACTTTCTGATGGTTGGTATGATCCATCATCTCCGCGTCTTCCATTTCGAAGTGGGAAGGCCTACACTTTTGAATACTGCAATTTTTTCTTCTTTAGGCAAACATTCATTCCTTGATATACTCCCCATACCACCTTCAAATATCTATTCACATCTTGAAGCGTAACGGCAGAGGGAAGTAATTTTATTGGCGAAAAAGACTTCCTAGAAATAAACTCTTTCCAAGAGTAAATATTGGGATGGGTACATAGATGCGGTGTAAGTCTTCAGTTGGAGCCTAAGGAACTGGTTTGTGTCTCCGTCCGCAGAATACCGGATGAAGTGTTTGTGCTGGGTCAATTTTCCCAGGGGTTGCTCGCATTTTTCCTGCGCCGACTACTATTTAAGCGAGAACGGACCGAATGAGGGAAAGGTTGCGGTCAAAAGGTCACTGGCATAAGTCGCTAGCAAGGAGTCGCTGCATTTTAGATTTGCTGTGTTTTGGAGCTTTGTTTAGCATTGTTGGCGTGCGTTGTTAGCGCTTGTGTCGGGACGCGCCTCGGGCAAGTTCTTTGGCTAAGTCCGCCGGGAAAACAGTCCGACGAGGGGAAACATGTCTAAAGAGGGGGAATAGTGGCAAAAAAGGGGAATGCATAAAAATGCCGCACTCTTTTACAAATATACCTATTTAAATACTTTGTAAACTGTTGTAAACTCTTTCCATCATTCATGCAGTCCTAGATTCTTACTAATCTCTCCCCTCGGACACATTATTTCAACATTCTCCCCCGCGTCGTTACCCTTCAGTACCATGACAAAATCACATCGTTCCTCAGGGAAAATATTTCATGATGTTCAAACCTCCCAACTCCAAAATACAGCTCCATTATAATTGTTTTTTGTTATAATTTCCATTTTCCTGGATTGATGGTTTTGTCTGAGGTTTAGAAAAAGAACTTTCTGATGGTAGGCATAATCCATCACCTCCGTCTCCTCCAGTTCGCGACTCTGCCCTGTGATGAGATCTGAAATCCGCACTCACTAATGGGGGCGCACGGTCGCCTCTTCTTCTTCCTCCCGCAGTCGTTGCAGTAACAAACGCGTGTGTTTTATTGCGGCACTCGGCGAGAGAGAGAGAGGTTTTTACGATGTTATCCTTCCATTAAGAGTCTTATCCGTCGGGGAGGAGAACACCCGCGGAAGCCTGTGACTAATTGTGCGTCTACGTCTCCTCTCTCCCTCGTCGCCTCAGAGCTGCTCTTCTTTTCCCATTTCCCCGGAAACCGTCCACACTCACTACACACGCTTGCATTCTCCACTTTCTCTCTCGGAAAAAGGACGGGGAGTTAGGGAGGAGGTGGGTACATTCTGAACACGTCTGCTGCTTCTGCCATCACTTCGCTGTGGGCTGTCTTTTTCTTTCGCTTAAAAAAAATATAAATTAACTTTCCGGGACTCGTGGACATGGAGTCTCTGCTCCAGAATGTGATTGTGGGATATTACGATAGCTATTACAATTTACTTGGTTTGGAGACAATAATGGAAAAAGAAATGAAAGGAAAGAATTACATATGTGTGGTGCGCACCGCGAAGCGACGCAACACGGAACACTTCGAAAGAATGGATTCTTGCCGTTGTTGTCAGAATGGTCAGAATAAGAACTCAGAGGTTGAATTAACTAAGTTTTTATTGTTTTCTACGAGATGAACACAGACACATAAATACAATCTCAAATATTGAAGCTATAGCGCTTGTATCGGGAAAGAGGGCGGGGAGCGCACAAACGAGAGAGAGAGAAGATGTTCAGAGTTTTGTTCTTACCAAGGCAAAGCAAGTCTTCCGGAGAGTAGAATGCGGGATTTTGTCGACCGACCGGGGTTCATGGTGTCGTTTGCGTTGACTAGAGGTACCGAACCCCCTGATGCTACTCGCATCCTCCCTTAAAAAGTGGGATTCGGGTGCTCTGCAGGAGCACCGTTGGGTGATTTTGTCCGTCTCTGTGAGGGGTGTGAGAAAGAGATTTTCCATGAACTCCTAAATTTCCTGAGTCCCTCGAGAAAAATATGTAGGCTGCAAAAACCCAGGTCACTAAAGTTGAAATAGTTGCTAGGCAAATAACCAGGTCACTTAAGGTGAACTACTTGCTATTCAAAGTAAAAACCTAACAGTAGTTTGGGGAATGGGATGGCTATTTGCGGCTCTTTCCGCCTTCTATCTCTCCCCCTCGTTCTCTCCCTGTCAATTCTGGCTCATGGCAGAGGGAGGCCAAGAATCAAGCACATCAGGTAAATTATGAAGGACATCAAAATGAATAGTTATGTGGCAATGAAGTGGTTGGCTGATAGAAGAGTGGAGTGGAGAGCTACTGCAAACCAACCTTCATAATGGTGGCTGCTGATTATAATGATGAATACAAGCATAAAAGGAGTATGTAATATGCTTTTCTATTTTTTTGCAGGTAAATGCAATGTCTGGGTTATACACTGGAGGAAAATTGACACAGTAGAAGAGAAATTAGAAAAAGAATAACGTTAGGAAAGGTAGCGTTCACAAATAATTAGTGACGGGGACCTTGTTTGAGAATGCAAGGAAAAGATTTCTATAAGAGCCTAATATGGTGTGCAGCGCTGCATGGTGCTAAAATGGTGTACTCTTGAGGAAATAGGGTGAGAATAGGGCGCGGGCGTTAGATGTACGTGTGGAGGAGAATAGAGAAAGTGCGATAAGCCCAAAAGAATAAGTGCTCAGCATATTGGGAGAGGAAAAAGCTTGAAGAAATATGGAGGAGGCAGTTTAGTTAGTTGAAACAGGTAGTGAGGGGCGAAGGGTTGCTTAACGCTGTAATAGAGGGAGGATATAAAATTGGGTAGGCGGGAAAGTGTAAGAAAAGGCATAACCTTTATGGTCGGGATGAAGAGAGGTAGGACGTATGCCGTGCTGAAGATTGAAATAGTGCATGACATGTGCCTACGGTGACAAGTACCTTCAGCTGTAAAAGATTAGTATAGCTATTCCTACTTTCATCTAAACCTAAATTTACTGGTCGATCACCTATAATAGTGATAATTATATGCGATGCTTTGCGATAGGAGATTGAATGCGATTCAGTATAGTGTGTCGAATTTCAATATTATACTGTACTGTAAAAATATGTGAAATAATTCGAAAAATGCGACACAACAGGTACGATATGCGATTTGGTAACATGTTATGGAATACAATGCTGTGCCTACGATTTAATGCGATGGTAGCGATCTGACGTGATATGCAATCTAAAGCGTTGCATGCTTAAATTGCGATGCATTTGATGTCATTCTGTATCCGATGTATTGCGTCATTTAAAGCTTTGTATCTCAAGGTGATATTGAAATTAGAATATGGTAAAAACCCTATCCTCCACGTTTCTAACCTTCCCCAGCGTTAACATCATCAAGGTTGCCTCCCCTTCTCCCTCATTTTCCTCCCTACACGCCTTCCCCCTCTGTTAAGTTCTTCCTCCACCCCGCCCCATCTTCCCCATCCCCCCCTCCGCACTCTTCCTCCATCCCCGAGAGTAATTAGAAGGAAAGAGCCGTCGCCGGAAGTATTCCCATAAGCTCAATGGGGTGCGATGCTCAATCACCTTCACAGTGGATGTTAGCGTCGCCTCGCGGCCCCCACAGCACGACCCCCTCACCCCCTGGTGGCTCTCGTTCCACGCTTTTAAAACCCCAACCCCTTCTGAAACTCTCCACCACGACCTCCGCCTCACAGCCTTCCTCAGTCTCTTTCTGTCCCATTTTATACGGTCGAGCCATCCATCCACACCTCACTGCGGCGAGGGAGTGACCCCCTCCAGACCATAGTAGGCAGTCACCAGCCAACCCGCGAGCGTCCCTCTATCCACACACAAAATCTCACCCGCCGATATATATGTGTGTGTGTAAGAGGGGTTTTGCTCTGGAGAGCGATTTCCTCTATTGATTCATCCAGAAGGGACGGCTACCCTCTCTCATTCCCTCCATCCCTGATGGGGTGAATCGCGGTAAATCTTCGTTTAATCTACCGAAGAGTCACCACCACTGGCTCGGGTGAGGCGGGGATGAAACAGATCTAACTCCATGATTCCGCCCGTATGAGAGCCTCTTTTAATCCTGTTTATTTGTGACTTCACTGTTTTTTTTGTCTTGTTGCTATTTTTCTCCTCCCACGTCCAAAACGTGCACGAATGAGGTCATGGATCTCAACGGCATCATAAATGGCCTGTGTTGAAAATTTTGGGGTTGAAAAAAAAATGTTTGAACGCGTGATTCCGTTCTCGGTGAAGAATGACTGGGTGCGTTTCAATTATTGCTGAAGATTCGGCGAGAATGTCGTTTGTGGAAGATGGAAAATGCGACTCCGACTTTAAAGTCAAAGTGATTTATTACCCCAGACCATAGGAAAGCGTGACTTCCCAAATTGTAGGGTGCACCGAATAACTTATTAAGCATTGCTGGCGAAGGTTGAAGTCAATGATGCACAAGAGGCACAATGTGTAGGGGCATAGAATAAAGATAAATCACAAGACGATTAAAGTAATTAAATTCTCTAGATGAAGGCGGGGCTGAGTATAAGAGTGTGAAGGAATGAAATGGAGCAGATTGAACAGTTAATGTACCTAGGTTGTATTTTGGAGGAAATTGTCTTTAGAGGTAGGGACATAAGATGTAGAATTACCCTGACCAAGGAAGAATTTTCGAAAATGTGTGCTCTGAGGTGAGACGTAAAGAAAAGATTGGTGAAAAACTAATATGGAGCGTGGCGCTGTATGGGTGAAAAACATGGTCATTACAGAGAGAGGAAGTAAGTAGACGGGAGGCGTTTGAGATGTAGATTTGGAGAAGAATGGAGAGGGTAAGCTGGGTGGCGAGAAAGACTAGTAAGTAGGTATTGTATGGTTGGGGAGGAGAGGAGGTAGGAGTGGCGGAGATTTGGAGAAGGTAGAAATAATGGTTGGAGGACATGTTGAGAGGTGAGGCCTGTTAAAGAGGGCTATAGAAGGGAGAACGCTGGGGAAGCGTGGGAGGAAGAAGAACGATTGTCAGAAAGGGGGAAGTTAAGGAAAATTCTCCAAAAGCCTACCAATCAACTGGTGGAGCACTCAATGATAATAATGTTGCTAGTGTGAGAACTGCTTTTCCATGGTCTAGGAATAACTCTAAAAAAACATCTACAAGTATATATAGTTAGTTTGTAGCGCATATCATGCAGAATTTGGCTCATTATTATTTAACTCCATGAGCGGCCAATCGGTTCGGTTTTCAAAAATCAGCGAAAACAGTTCCTCCAATGGTGATCATCGCCTTTGATCATCGTCGATTTCTACTCATCAACACCAGCAGCCATCTATCCGAAGAATGACTTGCTGCATCCCTCCACTCCACTCTCCTTTCAGCTAAGCGTTTTACTTCTTTATAATTTGTCATTTTAAATTCTCTTATAATTTGCTTTTTGTATACTATCCTTGGCCTTTATTGACATTTTCCCATTCATTTATCCTTCCATGATAGTTTTTGAGAGGCAGTTATGTTGTCAAATGTGTCCTGAAAGTTTGTCTCTTCCACTTTGTAGAGTTTGCATTTATCGTCTTCCCTTCCATGTTATCTCCATCATTTTTCATGGTGAATAAAACACTTCCTCTACGGATTTATTTAGTTGGCACGACGCGTTTTACCACACTGTGGCATAATATTTTGCGCTTCTTGGCGCATGATTGGTGATAAATATGTGGAATGGTTCCAAATCTTTCATCCATCATTTTTTGGCAACAATACATTTTCTATTGCTTTCAATCTCCTTTGTTCTCCAACTGTCCGTGCCTATTTCTTCTGTTATCTGTGATTTCGTTTTCGCCATGGTTTTTAAAATAGCATATTTGGTTTCACATGTGTAAAGTCGCTTGCCATTAATGTTTGTCGGTTTAAACTCGATGGGGAACGCAAATATATTCCTCGATTGTGTCAAGCTATGGACTTAATCATCCTGTAATTAAATAGCATCCATCATTTTTAGTGCCATTCAGATGATTGCCGAAAAAAATTACCTCACCATGAAATTTAATTACGCCTCCCTTCCATTCATATCACTTGTCAATTGTTATTGCAGCGCAATGGAAAGCATATTTTTTATTATTTATACGAGGCACGTATTTAATGTTTTTAATCGGGTTGATACATTTCAAATCTTGTTGTTAGAGTGTATTGCAAGTGTAGCAGGTAAAAAATCCAATCAAGTGAGAGGGAAATAGGTTTTTAATTTCTCCATGGAAATAATCCTTAAATTACCTCATAAATTAGTTAAGTAGCTTACTTGTATTGTTATAATGTCTTTCGTTTTTTTCTTCGTGGCTTTTATTTAAATTACTCGTCAGTAGCTTATAATGATTACGTTTTAGGAATGTGAGCATTAACGTAATGAATAATTACTTTGAGCCTGATAACGTTGACAATTTTTATGAGGTAAATGTCATTCCGCAGCTTATCCTGTGTTGTTTTTAAGATAACTATTATTATTATTAGGGTAATTTGTTGGTTGAGGTATGACTGAAAATCATCTACATTTTTGTTTGCGCAGATCTCCATCTATCTACACAATTTCCTACTTCATCTCAGCATTATTCCAACCTCTCTTCGTCGCGTTCGTAAAACCTATTCTGTTCTTTCCTCTTCTCCACTTACCCAAAATCCTCCCCTCTATCACGGTCCTTAGTTCCCCTTCACCCCTCATCACCTCTTCCAGCCACCTACTCTGCCTCCTTCTAATTATCTCCAGAAGTTTCCTTTCCTAACCCACCATGCCAAGAATTTTTCACCGCACCGTTTTCCGTTCAAATACCGAAGTAAGAATGGTTTGGCTGGCTTGGTTCGAATTTGGGTAGGAAATCTTCTGTTTGGCCTGAGTTCTGTTCCCTGTCTATAAGTGGCAGACAGTAGTGCACAATGACGTTAGCCGCGGACTTACGTCAAATGAAATGTTACTACAAGTTAGGGTGATGGCTTCGATATGTTTGCCCAGATGAGTAATATTTCATTGGCCAACCAACTCTTGAGACTTAACAGGAAGAAATTTGGCCGCATTCCAATACAAGTATGCCCCTTTCAGCATATACCATGTACGGTATTCAGTACAAGCCTGGGCCATGCTTGCGGAGTTGAACGAAAAAGACTTAGACGTACATGCAGTCGAAAATAACGTCAAAGAAATAAGTGACGGCAGGCGTCAGCTTGTCACATCTCGTTAAACAGTAAGGAATGAAATTTTACTAGTCAAAGGAAAGTTATCTAGGTCACGCAGGAACATAGTAACAACTTCTCAAACTTAACATTGCCAGAATAATTAACGCATATATCCAAATTTGCAGTTACGAGATCTCACGAAGTGCGCGACCTTTGCTATAGTGAACGACAAGATGAAGTACGGCCGACTAGTAAGCTGTTACTACAGCCTGTACCACCCCTTTCGCAGTCGTGGATTTGGTCTAGAGGCTGAAATTGTGACGTCACTTCCTGTAATTGGAGGAAAATTAAGTTCGGCTAGTACGCCTTAACATGGATTGGAACACGGTGAAAATATGTTGTAAATATAGGTGGCCCGATTGTTAATTCATTTTTTTAACATAACCACTTGCTTTCTTTTTCTTTCCAGGCCCCAGCATGACTAGTCTTCCGTTGCCGGCCTCGATCCAGGGGGTAGTACTCGTCCTGTGCTCGCTGGTGTCGCTAGCCTCTCCCCAGTTCAGACCCACGTCACCCCCCTCACAGTTCCGGCCCACGGTTGCCACCCAGACGTGGAGGCCCACGTGGGACCGCGGACAGCCGCAGGGAGGATACGGGGCGGGCGCCGTGGTGGGCGGAGGCCGGAGACCGGACCTGGAGGACCGGGACCGAGACAGGGACATTATCCCGGCCAATGTGCCCGATTGGCGAACCGATTCGACGAGCCGGAACCAACCGTGGGACACCAACAACAACGTCATCATCAATGAGGCGTAAGTACAAACAGTATAGTTGTAGGAAAACAAGGTGGCGGTGGCAGTTGCGCAGATAAATCTTTTCAGCGGTAGAGTCCATTTTCTGCACGCTGGCATAAGTCGGGGAAGTAATCCGTGTTTGACTACCAGCGTTTCCAAAGGTCGCAAACCTTCATTTCCAAATGCTAAATTCTCGATCTGTTGTTCAAATCCACTTCATGGATCTTTATGGCTCGCAATCCAATTATTTGGGCTTCTCCGATGGGTTGCGAACAATATCAGCGTCGTTTGGTCCAACTTCGTTTGGATCGTAAACATTTTCGTGAACCACTCTGCTGACACTTTCCCGCCCTCTCAGGTTAAATGCAGTTATATTGGCAGCGTTACCTACGTTGTTATGTCATCTCCCTTGCTCTCTTTGGCGACCCTCTCCACTTGAGTCATCGCCACCTTAACGTAACTCTTCGCGCAGGAGAGTGACACCATATTTCGCTGCCACCATGTGTGTTCGGGGAAAGTGTGCGTTTCAGTTGCGTATTTATGTTCCTTGAAGCTCGTCAAAGCAATCTCCTCCGATTTAACATTATGTCAGGCTATTTAGCCCTCGTTGTCGTCCCCACTTCAAATACCTCTTGTGCATCAGTGTCTTCTACTGTAGGATAATGCTCAAGGTCCGCGGTTCCCAACCTCTTCTGTCGTGGTAGCCCATTTTCCTCAATCGTACTCCCCGCTGGTGAGTTCAACGTATGGTCCAAATTTGTTTATCATACCTTCGCCATTATTAAACTTAATATCGCGTCTCCCTAAACCACCAAGCACGTACCCTTAGGACACGCGTATTACAGGTTGGGAACCGACGCCCTAGGTCCCTGCAGATTGTAGTATTTCCCATTTTTTTATCATTGCCTATTGGTCTCTTATCCCCATATCCATATATTAAAAAGGAGATCTCTGGTAAATGTCAACCCTTGTAATTTTTAAGCCATCAATAACTGTACCAATCATGTCATTTTCAAGTTGAACTAGAAAATTGTATGATTGCGGGAAGTATGGTTGGTGTTAAAAAAAATACAACTGTGGAAGTTGACCTGTTTTCCGTATCATCAAATGGATATAAACTATTTCCACAAAGTTAACACCGAAACCACTACTTTTCTCTATCTTGGGTTGAAAATTCTGAATATTTTTCCTGCCTGCATATTCTATATCCTAATTTGGTCGAGATTATAGCAAGTAGGAGAAGCTTTAAAGTTAAGCGTCAATGCAACCGGAAAAAGTGGGTTGTATTTTTTCCTTGGAGTAAGCATCACAACCTCCAGAGCTTCCGAATTCCGGCTCGTGTGTGTGCACCTTACGGCTTCGTTTGTATCCAACCAGTTATAATTTTGGAATCGCCTTCTCCGTTGAGCCCTCTCGTATCCATACTGGTCAGAGTAGGTATATTCTTTTTTCCTAGTTGACGAAATGAGATTATCTCCACATCATTCGTAACGAATCCCGCGAAGGTTGCTGCGATATTGAAAGGCTGTGGATTGTGATACGAAACCTTTTTGAGCTGGAGTTAACTGTATTTCCTGCTTCCCTCATTGTACCTACATACATGCGTATTTATGTGTTCGTATAAACGTTGCGGCCGGCGCGGCGGCCCACAACTTCGGATCAGGGAAATCAACGGTAATCCAATCATAATGCGACCCTGAAATCGAATCGCTTGTCTCATTATTGAGTCCGCATGCGGGCGATTATTACGTCCATTTTGAGGTCACCACCGGATAAAATGCTTTGAAGTGATATTGGCGTAGTAGGGGTAAGACGCGGGTGGCAATTGACGCGAGTGGATGAGGTGATGCAATAGGGGTCGCTGGTGCCCCCGCGGAGGGCCGCCGCCGCCCGCTGTGTCCGCCTTCCCCCGCACCCTCATTGCTACTCCAAACGTTCTCGGAATCGCCGAGGGATTGAAGGCTCATGGAGGGAGAGGGAATAAGGGACGTAGGGCGCATCGCTTATGAAAGGAATGGTTTTAGTGGTTAATTTAGTCATCATTTGTCATTCAACCCATTGAATTGTATGCTTTCGGAGAGTCCCTACATCGAAATGTCCATTTCCGGGTCATTTCCAAATTTTCTGAACATATTCGGGTGAATAATTGCCGGCCTCGGTGGCGTCAGGTTAACGTCCTCGCCTGCTAACCCTCATGTCGCGGGGTCGTATCTCTCCTGGATATTTTTTTTACTATCCATGGCATGTACGTGTATGTTTTTCTTATTAAGTTTTGTAAATTGGTCGTAATTTTCGTAAGTTTTGGTCAATATAGAAATTATTTTTACCTAGGCCTTTTCGGGTATTCCAAGGGGTTAGAGGAACCTATTTGGCGAAATGTGCGACCATAATCCCGCAAAAGGTTTTAGATTCTAGTCAAGGAAAAATAAGGGTCAATAGGCAGCTCTTTTAACAGAAGCATAAACTATATACAAAATTTCTCGGATGTTTCTCATATTCCCATTTATCGATGTTAAAGGTATCTTGATTTTCATGTAGACTTTGACAGAAAGTGAGCTTTTGAGGCATAAATCGTACGCAAATAACTCAATAATGGCAACTTTATGAAATCAGGAATCAAAGTAGTAAAAATGACTACCTACCATTGGCAGATGTATGTCTTGAATGGAGCCTATGAACATTCAAATCACGACAGTAGACGGTTGTAAATTCATGCTACTGAAGGAATTCCAGATGCCATACGGGGAGGAATCACAGGAGGAGATAGAGCGGATATACTCGATTTATGTCTGAGTTTCATGCGTTTTCCGTCTTCTATCTCCGTCTGTCAGTTAGAACGAGTGACAGCGATGGGGAAGTAGGGTCATGCATCTGCGTTGTGTCCTGCCGGTTGCTGCAAAGCCGTGTTATCGGCGGTGTTCGGACACCGGACTCCAATCGTGTTGGTTTTCCAACGGATGAGGGCTCAATTTCTTCCAACATTGTGATGGGCGAGTCGCCTGTCGAGATGTTGGAAAAAATGGATATCCTCATGCTCTTTTCCGTTAAAGGCAGTGAACACCAGCCGTGATTAATGTTCACTACCAATTAGTCCCATAGGATTTGCGAAATCAAAGAGAAGTGTCATTAGTTTCACTCCACCAATTTGGGTAGGTTTTCGATAGACCGTTTGCTCCTTTTTCCGCTTCCCTGCCATTTTACGTTCATAGTCGGCATTTTTGTTTATATTTTAAGACCCTCATTCAATGTAATCATAAAATAACAAGTTAGCAATAAAAATTATTTGTGCTCTTACAAAAGAGTGCTGAATTTAAAGAACGTACTTCCGAGGGAAATGGTTGAGATGGGAATGTTCGCCGAAGGGACTGGTTACCGAACCCTTATAGAATACCCCCCTTCATTTGCAATGTCCGTAACAAGTTACTTAATAAGGTCCTATGGCTTGTCAGCAGGTGCACGTTTGTCCATGGTGTGCGGTAAAATGCGCACTAAACGTTCGATGGACAGTCTAGAATTCACATCATGCAATAAAAGGACGGAAATAAGCACAAGCAAACTTTCAAAAATTGTATTGAACTTCTTCAGGGCTGCTACAGACCTGGAAAACCTGGAATACCGGGAAAAGTCAGGGAAATTGACAATGGGTCTGGAAAACCTGGAAAAGTCAGTGAAAATGAGAACTTACCTGGAAATTTGCTTTCCCAAGTCAAAATCTGTTTGTTTTCAATATGTGAGCAGTATCATTTTAGGCACTTTCTGTGTGTGTTGGCTCTGTGCTTTTAGTTCCTTGCCTAAATGAGGCACTGGAGCTTTATTTGGTCCTGATCAATTAATTATATGCACCTAAAATTAAATTTCAGGTCATATTTTGACACCTGCTGAAGATAATGGAATATTTGTTTCTCCTCAGATTGTGTATGCACAGGTAAATTCTAATTAGCCACTCCCAATTCATGATAATATCCAGCATGAGTCAATAGGAATGAGCAACAGAATCTCTGGTCCATTAAGTACCCTTATTTCCCTTTTTGTGGGAGTATTAGGACTCCAATGTCTGAGGAAACATGATTTTACCTTCGAAGGCCTTACCTACCTACTTCACACAGTGAAGAATATTTTTCATGGATAGGTCAAGGCATGCAGAAATTGTTAATGATTTAAATGGAAGGGAATTCTTTACTTTCTGAAAAAGTTCAAATGAATAGAGGTAGTGGGACTAATGTTTTTTTGTACATGCCTCGGAATATGTTTTCATTAGTTGTGAAATGTGTATTCTGAATGTGCTCTTATACGAACTGACCTGCTTCCTGTTAAATCGAAATCGTGCCTTTGTCATCATCACCATTGCTGGTCATCAACCCTGTTGTTGGTTTGACACTGATTTACACTCTATGCTTCTATCAGCTAGCCTCTTTACCTCTGCATATGTATTTCTTTGTTTACTAATCATTCATCATTTGCTCCGAATGAATCTCAGCCGGGGTCTTACTCTGATTCTGGCTGTCTTTATTAGATACTTGTATCTAAAAATATGCCGAATTAGGTTGCCCCTCCTTTTCTTTTGAGTTATTATGAAATTTCAATAATTTCCTACTCTTTTCAGTGCCTCTTCGTTAATTGATTGATCAATCCACAATCCAAGTCCAATCAGGTCCAATTGTATTTATTTCCATGCATAAATTCCTCGGGGATGATTTTTTAAACAACCACTATTAATTTGTTTGAAATTTTAGGAGCGGTTCTCCTCATTCATTCTATTGTCTTCATCCCTATTTACTCTTTGTTCTTTCTTCTTGGCTTTGTATAAAAATGGAATTCCAGTGTCCAAGCATTATTCAGTAATCTTCTTTCACATTTTTTAAATTCTAAGATATTTTTCACAGGCTACTTTAAATTTTTCGTACTCCATCATAGGCATGTAGGCTTGTACAGCTCATGTGCCTGTCAGCTTAGTTGCCATCTTAACAATGACTATCCTTTTTTACACTGGAGGAAGCTTTTAACATCTTCTTGAGCATAATTCCTACCCCTGCATGTTAAATGATCCAATGTGTATGATCCTGCTGCTTCCTCTCCATAAGTCTTCTACTTCAGACCACTTAATCTCACTGACTTCCAAATGTCAAGGCCCACCCTCCACTTTTCTGTTTTTAGAATTTTCAGTCTTCTGCAGGTGTGAAGTGATGTTACATTCCATGTTCCAATGCTGAATTGACCATCAGGCTTAGTTATGTACTCCCTATCTGGTTATCGTATTGGGGAACTATTTTTTCAATGGAATATTTTACTCAAGAAGGTTCCATTAGTTTTTTGATTGATAAAAATTTAAAATAAAAAGTGTTGGTAACAGAAAGCTTGCTGGGATTGTAAAGTAGTGGTTTCTCCTTGTCTTCCACACGTCAAAGCAACACAAAGTTACAGGCAAGTTAACATTTACTTTAACTTTGTTTAAGTAATTGTTACCACACCTGTAGTGAAGTGTGTGTTGCTCTACTGACCACTGTGGTGCCCACATTCACTCGTGTGAGTATGGGCTGCTACCCTTTTTTCTGCTTATTCCCCATTACCTTGTGTGATGAATATAGATGATTATTTTGCAACTCACCTGGAGGCTGACCTATCATACGTCACCCGGTGGACCCCCTTAAGCATAGCCCCCAGTGTGCCTTCATTCTGATGTGAATGTCGTGTATGAAATAGAAATAAGTATTATGTGATACATGGACACTTAAGTGATATTGAATCAAACCCTTGAGCATTACTTTAATTGCAAGTATTTTCTCTTCATTCTACATTGTTCCCAAATGTTGAAGATTTTGTGTGTACATAATGTGGAATATTTTTAATTCCTACCCTAGTGGGTCTTTGAAATTATTCCAGTAACATAGTTGTTATTGTTTTTTGTACCACAAAATCTACCTGCTAAAAAAGCTAGGAAACCTCTTGAAAGGAGTTGTAGTAAGTAGCGGGATAGAATCGTACTTAAATTCTCAAAGTATCGTTCACCGATTCCGATATCGCTGCGGAGAATGGTATAGCTCATTTGTTGCCCAGTGCCGTTTTCTCTTCCGTATCCGGAACACGTCTGGCGAGCCTTTTCTTCACCCCCTTCTATAGCTCTCTCTATTTCCTCCTCGCTGCCAATTTGCATCCTTTTGTGATATCTATCCACCACCTTCTTCTCCTCGAGTTTTCACAGGTTCTTTTCGTTCGAGTGTCTTTTTCACCAGGAATGAAATGTTTCCTCTTGAGACACCTATTTTTTTGCCTTTTTACGCATTTTGTCAACCCCCCCACCTACGCCTACCGCAGGCTTTTCTACTGCCAATCCAACGGTGAGGTGTTTTATTGTGCGCTATAGAATAAAAAGCGTTTCTCGTCACGACCCCCGAGTTTCGATGACGCAGGATATTCTGTATTCGCCTAGAGAAAGGATTTCCTGCCCACCCTCAGCTGTCTTCATGCTTCTCTGAAGTGAATGGTTGTGAGTTTCCGACTCACTTATCTCCCCTGTCCCAGGAACATGGTAGACAAATCGTGAGATCGAGATTTACCGGCATTTCTGGACTAAAACGTATGACATCATCATGGGTGCACTTTTCGCTTCAACTGGAGTCCAGAAAATGGGTTTCGGGTCAACGCCGCATGACCAATGCACTCCATTGCACTCTCTGTGTAGCGTGATTTATCGCGCTTTGCAACAAGTGAATCATGCCCTAAACTCAAGAATTCTCAGCCCGTCTTTTTCGATGAAAGAATTCTTTCGACGGAAATTTGGTCAAAATATCTACCTCTGGGAAAATTTCTTGACGCTGACCTGCAGAGGAACGATGGGAGACTGATGTGGAGAAGGTGAAGGGAAAGCACTGAGGGGACGAGCGGGAGGCAACGAGAGACAGAAAGAGACTGGAGAACCAAACTACTTGGCGAAAAAAGGCACACTCGCACGCAAGGAAAGTGGTAAAAAGTGTTTTTATCTAAAAACGCGTCCAACAAGTTTGTCTCTTCTACTTCGGGGAGTTTACTATTGTCTCCCCAACATTTCGATTCTTTAGGATGCAATATGTTACTCGGGAATAGACCTCTGCGCGAGTCTTTTTGTGTTTAGGATCCATTCCTGTTCCACATTTTGTTTTGAGATCTTAAATAGCATTGAGGTGGTTTGAGCGAGATTTTTCCCCTATCATAATAGAGACCATATTAGAGTTTTCTATTTTAATTTCAGCAATTGTAAGAAGCATTAAGTAAATATTGTAATATTAATTGCGCAAAAATATTGTTTTATATTATTGCAATTCACAGTCATTAACTAAATATGCGTGCATAACTCTGTGGCTTGACTCATTTTTTCCACGCCGTACGGTGAAAACACCTTCATATCCAAAGATCTTTTGCGATTCTGTGAATATTACCGAGGTAAGTAACTGATTTATATTTTTTAATAATAGCATATAATTAACGCAAACTACACACTGTTGAATTTCTGACGAGATCTATGCGTTATAAATTCCTTATTTTTTAAACTAAGTCTCTATGTAGTGCACACCCGTAACATTTCCTAGACAAATGACTGGCATTTTTTGACAAATTCGTCGAAAAGTACTGTGGTGGGTGACTGATATTAGACTATCATAGGGAAGAAGATATTTTTCTTTACGATGCGGTTAACTTAATTGAATTTTATATGAAATGATATCTCGCTCAAACTATTTTTATTTGTGCATACGTGACCAGTTTCGATGGTTTCTCATTATCATCAAGGGTAATCGGAAAATATGAATAAGCAGGTGGAAAATTGGGAAATATTTAGTTTCATTCTGATGAGTGAGTCCCACAAAGTTATGCCTCCGTCAATTGATTCTGTTATTTCCAATCATCAGCCATGAATCCATATACTTATCATCATCATCATTGGTGCATCTGTCCGTAGACAGGTTTCAACGGTAGCGTTGTCTCCACAGCATTATGTCCTGGGCCTCTCTCTTCATCTCCGCATAACTCCTTCCTTCTTTTATATCCCTCAGCATTCCGTACCTCCTCCTTCCTCTTCCTCTCTTCCCTTCTATTTTCCCTTCTATTATTATTTTCTGTAGGCAGTTATTCCTTAAAATATGTCCTATCCATTTTGCCTTTCTCTTTTTAATTTCTCTCAGTATACTTCTTTCTTCTCCAATCCTCCTTAGCACTTCTTCATTCGTGATCTTATCTTTCTATCCAATCTTTTCCATTCTTCGCCATAGCCACATTTCAAAGCTTTCTAAGTACTTTTCTTCTCTCTTCTTTAACGTCCACGTTTCGCATCCATACAACACAATGCTCCATATGAAGCATTTTGCAAATCTTTTCCTAATGTCCATCTTGATGTTCCTTGCTGTCACCAGTTCCTTAACCTTGCTAAAAGCTACTTTTCCTTGCCCAATTCTGCTTTTAATTTCTTCAGTACAGTTGCCACTCTGTGTAACTATACTTCCCAGGTACCTGAAAGAACTTACTTGTTTTAATTTTTCTTTCTCCAGCCATATATTTAAGGGCCCTTCTGTCTTTGCTATTCTCATTACCTTAGTTTTATTGCTGTTTATTCTCATTTCGTAGTCTTCACTTTTCTTCCTAATTCTTTCCATCATTTCCTGAAGTTCTTCTTCATTCTCTGCTATTATAGCCTGGTCATCAGCATATTTGATGGATTTTATTCTCTCACCTCCCACTTTTATCCCCCCGATGTCTTCAAAAGCTTCTTCCAGCAGTTTGTCAGCATACAAGTTAAAGAGACATGGTGACAGACAGCAACTCTGCCTAACTCCTCTTCCTATTGTAGTTTCCTTTGTTTCCTCGTCCCCAATTCTTACCGAAACTTTCTGATGGATGTACATCTGCTTTATTAATCTTCTATCCTTCCAGTCTATATCTATCTTTCTCAGAAGATCTAATAAGATATCCCATCTGACCCTATCAAATGCCTTTTCATAATCAATGAAGCATAGGCATATCCCACGGTTCAACTCTAATACCCTTTCTGTTAGCATCCTCATACATCCAATAGCATCTCTCGTTCCTCTGCCCTTGCGGAAACCAAACTGGTCTTCCTTTAATTTTTCTTCTATTTTCCTTCTCATTCTTTCCAATATAACTTTGGTTATAACTTTGCCCACATGTGAGATAAGGCTTATAGTAGTATAGTAGTTTTTACATTCCTGTGCATTACATATCTTTGGTACCGGCACCATTATCGTTTTGATAAGATCTTCTGGCCACTCCCCTGTAGCATATATTTTATTAACCAGATCCGTGAGCCGATCCAACCCATTTTTCTCTAAAGCCTTTAGAATCTCTACTGGTATTTGGTCTCCGCCGACTGCCTTCCTATTCTTCATTCCTTTTACTGCCATTTCTATCTCCCCTTTCATTACTTTAGGACCTGTATTTTCCCTCTCCTCATTCATGTCATCCTCCAATTCTATTTCACTTCCTCTTTCTCTTGTGCAGTACAGTTCTTTTATATATTCCTCCCATATTTCCTTCACATCCTCGTTATCTGTTGTAACCCTTCCACACTTATCTCTCATACCTTTCTTCGAAATGGTTCTCTGTTTTCTCGTAGTCAACATTCTCACTATTTTGAACATTTCCTCATCAGCAAATATTTACCCATTTTCATATACTAATAAACTTTTAATAGCCCATTTTTCTCGATAATTACACCAAGCTATTTTTTTTAATTCATGATCGTCTGTAAGACTCTGTCATATCTAAAAGTATGATCTCCCAAGTTTGTCTTATCTACTTCTTCACATTTTCATATCAATTTTCTTTATCGACAATTCGCTGTGAGACTTCAGTGATGACCTTCTCCGGTTATTTCTTCGCTTATCATCCAAATGAAAGTAAATCCGAAACTCATGTTTCTAAACCGGTGTATATTTTTAAATGATGGCGTACGTCTATGCACATGTAAAACTTTTCATTCCTGATCATGGTATTTTTACTAACAATTCCAAATTCCAAGTCTATCTTTTCATCTTTTTTGCGTATTTTAGCGGAGTAGTTTTCAAATTGTTCGTCGCTAACAATTTAGAGAAAACATTCCCTGGGGAATTTCCATTTAATTTCTATCATAACCTATTTGAATGGCTGAAAACATATAATCATAATTAACTGGTTAGGTGCTCTGAATCTTTTGTGATGCTTTTTCCAACTGCTAATTACTTTCAACTTATTGAGTTATTGATGTCATTTTAATTAATATAGTTCACCCTCTATACGTATTTATGAACTCAAATGTGTTATTGTAAATTTCGAGTATGCTATGATTCGCAATTTTGCCGTTCGGAAGAATTCCTTCTGGAAGAGAGCTGTTTATTCTATACATATATATTAATCGTTTTTTCAAATGCCTATGTAATAAACCAATGCACCGTGTCAGTAAATATGTTCTGTTAAATAAAAATATATCTTATTTATTTCTGCGGCAAATTCATCAGCAACGATGATTTTTCCGATATAACTCAACTAATTAAGACTGGTTGGATATAACTTGTAAAGGTCTCCTGCGTTCGAGCTCTGCAATATGCATGCAGCGCCACTTCGGAGTGCTCTCGAAAACGTTTTTCATCCACCACGCGTCTGCTTTTTTAATAGGATGTATGCCTGAATGCGGTCAAGCCATGAATGTAATCGTATCTCCGCCACCGTGAACGCTCCTTGCACATGAACCCGGGAATTTCATGCTCTGAGTGATTTCTCTTTGCGCTAAGGCATTCGCGTGTGCAATATGCCTGCCGCATTCTTTTGTTGCTATGTAATGAAATAGGAATCCATTATTAGGCCTTATAGAACTCAAGTAAACAATCCTGAATATGATGCCAGATGAGCGTAGAATTCAGAGTATGGGTAACATCGTATCCTGTGATGTGTCGGAAAACATCTCGGCTGTCTGATGCTCCATTTTACGAATATAAGCCTTCGTATTTTTGTATGAAAACTAGCGGACTTTTTCCCATATCCATCCTTTTGGAAAACTCGCATAGGAATGAAGTGGGTTTTGTAAAAATAGCAGTCGTGATGGGATTCTTGATCGGCTTGCCCGAGTGGGGTCGGTTGATGTAATGAATACGCAAATGGTAATTTAGTCCATCGGATGGAAATTGATTCTTATATGTCGAGAGAAATCTTTAGCCTTTTATTTTACAAAGCATTATAGGATGCACTCCATCGGTGTTCGAGAGCCTGAAATGATCATCAAATGAACGACATTTAATATTCATTTTTCAATTTGTTTCTCAGGTTTCCCTGGCGTTCCGTACTTCGTGGCTAATGGTTTTCCAAGTTTTTCTCCTCTTGTGCTCGGTTTTTTTGTCTGTTTTACGTTAACCATCAGATGATGTAGCCTTTTCGTTAACTTGATGTTAGCGGAGAGCTTGGAATTTTATATGCTACATCAGTTGACGAGAGCGTTACCAAAAAAGAGAACATGTCAACCCCGGTTCGCATACCGAATTATGTCTTATTTACCAGTGAAAATAAAACCGGCCTTAGAGCTAGGTTTGATCGACTATTCCAGGGGGGTTGTGTATGAACCGTTCGAGATAACTCCGATATTGTCAGTTAGGCAGCGTGTGGTACAATTTCGAACGGTTCGAGATTTTGGTGTACTTTAACCACTCGTAAAAAGCTCACGCAGCCCTCCTGATCGAGTTTATTTCATCAGAATATCGTTTATCGATTTAAAAATCCCGATTAGAGGCGCAATGAGCAATATAGTGGGTACTCAATTTATCTATCCGAAGGGAAAAAACTCATCAAAATCTTTAGTCATTCGTTATTGTACCACGTGACCCATTAGTTACGTGACCGGATATATATCGAACGGTTTAAACACACCCGGGATCTATATTCGAACGCTGTGATAGATATCGTATGCGAAAAAAAATATAATGACACATTGTTTCGGCGACTCAGTATTGTTGAGTTGTCACATCCTGTCCGCTAATGGTAATTGTTACATGAAAAATGTCTTGTGGTGGTGTAGCGTGCGATACTTACGAAGCCGTGCGATGATCTGCTTTTTTTCGCATGCGCATAATTATCATGAAAAATTGACCGGGCAAAGTAGGAGACTTCTAGAGCGTTGAAGTCTTGGCACTACTAATACAAGGTTGGACGTTCCCGTGATCAAAATGAATCCGTTCTGCGCATGACCAAATCCGGAAGACGCGAGCAGCAGATGACTCGAGAATTAATGGACGGGACGGAATTAATGGCAAACAGGAATAATGGACGAAAGCTCTTATAATTTAGTTTTTAGCGTCGACAGAATGGAGTCTAGTAGATATTTGTATAAGTACAAAAACATTATATTTCATCGGTAATAGTTAGTAAATGTTTAGTTTGATAATACTATATTGTTTACAGCGGAAATAACCCTAGCAACATTTAATTTACAAATGAAAGTTGAAAATCTTACCATTTTCAACAGTAAAGTGGTCTCCGGCAAACCTGGAGCCGCTTCCCCCGTGTAGATGGATCAATGAGATATCTAAATAAAAATTCACTTCCGTCATATGTTTCCTCGCATTGCTGTGTATCCAAACACCACACCACACAAGTATCAAATACGTAATTCACTCTGTACCTAGCTAGCCGTGATGCAATCCAAACTACGTCACAGCGTCCGACCCAAAAGATGCGAATCGGCCTACCTGGTAGTACCGTGATTGAAGTAGAGTTATCGGAGAGCCGATGGCTCCCTCGAGCAACAGTCGAATTAGTAGACCATATGAACTAGTACGTAAACACTCGACATCAGTTGGAATAGGATTTTTAAGCTTTAAAAATACCGACAAAAAATAGCCGTTCAGAGTGTGTAACGATGTGGCCCCGCCTCATCAACCAATCTTGTCTCAGGAACCTCTCGACGTCCTTTATGTAAGACAAGCCATAGACCTGTGCAGTGTTTTTCTCAGGTTACCCCCCTCCCCCTTCTACCGTCCTGGCCTATGCGCTTCCTTCCGAATTTGACGGTGAATGATCGAAAGATACATATTTCTGTGGATGGTTGTACAGACCGAGAAGAGGCTCGAATCCTATAACTAAACCTCCTCCGTAATCCAAAGATTGTGTTGCTGTCGTTTGAATATTCTTTGCTTTGTTATACGACTGTTACTTTACATTGAGGAGGAGAAGTAAACTTATCGATCTGCCAATCAATCCGCATCACTACCTCAGATTTAAGGACACAAGTAGGATCAGTGTAAAAACAGGTCGTAATTAGAATGAACTCCGCTCGGAGGGAAAGCATAAGGTACGGAGATCAGTATTAGATGGCTGAAATAACTGTCGGGCGAACCTTAGAGGGTTCTGGAGGCACCTTTTTCTCCTGGGTTGTTTTTTTCTAGAATTTTCCGTTCCTCATCGCCTTTAAAAGTCCATTGCTTCCTGGGTGGTGTTTTCTTTGCTTCCCATCTCATCAGGTTCCTGATCATCCCACCGCATTTCCCATCTCCTTTCCTCGTTTACCGGTCCCCTCTATATTTTTTCTTTCCTTTTCGGTTTTTCTTGATCTTCATTTCTTCAGTCCACCCTCTCCTCTTTAAGCTTCCTTTATCCCCTTTCGTTTTAAGTTGCGTATCAATCATTTTCTCTGGCTTCCAGTGTTTGCCACCTCTGTTTGGCTTCCCGTACCACTGCCTAATCCCTGGTCTTCATCCTCATTTCATCGGTTATTCTTCCCCTTTCGACCGTAAATGTTCGTTTTCCTTTAATGCTACTTCTCCCTGGTTATACATTTACGGTGGAGTGCCTCCTTAGAGATTAATTGGATGGAAGGAACACACGCTTTCGCCTTCAGTCCAATAACGGATCCAATCAATCACCTCAGCCACCAAATCCCCTTCCAATAGCTCAGTCACTCACTATCTTCCCTTTTCGATGAGTCTCCATCCCGTACTGCCCTTCTATCCATAAACCGCCTGCTTTCTAACATTTCTTGCTCTCGTCGACCTTGATTTTTCTGTCCTAGTTCATGCTATTATTACTATTAAGGTAACCTGCCGGTTAAGGTAGGTTGAAATGGAAGTAATTAAAGATACTGAGGACTCTTATTCCATTTCGAGGAGAAAATGTGCAGGGCCCTATCTATGTAGACCATTTCTTTCTTCTTCACAGCATACGTGCTACCTCTCCTCATCCCGTCTATAAAAACTATTCACTTTCTTCCCCTTCCCCGCTTGCCCAACGTCCTTCCCAGTGTCACAGCCTTGAGCATCCCTTCGCCCCTCACTACCTCTTCCAACCACCTACGTTGCCTCTTCCTAATGTCTTCCAGAAGTTTCCATTCCTCACTCACCAACTCTATGTTTGTCTTACTTTGCGTCCTACACAACTTCTCCATTCTCCTCTATACCCACTTCGCGAACGCCTGCAGCCTGTTGCGAGGGGTAATACATGCCAGTATTTTTGCTTCTTGCTGTAGCTGTATAACTATCCTTTTTTCTGTAGAAGTTGTTCGAGCCTGGCAGTAAATTACATTGATGTAGATTTCTCGGATTTCCCACCGGGTTATAGTTTTGAAGTGCACTGACATTTCGATGACAGTCTGACGACGTGATCATGGTGAAATTGTGCAAAGTATCTCCATTGCAGAATTGTGAATGCCTGAGGATTATCGAAAATTTTCCTGAATATAATACTACTTTTAGGTTTTCGAGAGGCAATACGCTGACGATCATTTCTTTTGACCGGGGGAGGGAGGGCGTCCCAACATGCACCGGTTTAGGGAGGGGGTAAAGGGGTAGAATCTCGTAGGATAAGTGAATGGTGTAGGTTTTACCTGGCTGCTGCAGCACTGCCGAGATACATAGATGTGTACCCGTATTAAAGGGCAGAAAGATCAGCTGTCAAGAAACGAAGATGCACAAGTCTTTTTTATATAAGTTAAATTAGATCAAATCTTAACAGTGTTAAAACTAAAACAGTTTATTTCCTTCGCCGTTTTTTTTTGTCCAGGTATGATTTTATTACCTGTCTTCATTACAATGTCTAATTTTATGTTTGAACGAATTTTGAGTAGTCACCTGCAAGTTTTGTTTATGTTTGATGTTGTGTTTACTCTTTTTCAAGATTTGGAAGCTTATGAAATGTCCATGAATTACTTTCTCCTGGTTCAAGAGTCCATTTAACAAAAAGTCCATGAGGCTGAGGAAACGTTTTTAGCGATGCTATACTGCCACACACCCATGAGGTGGCTTGCAGGGTATTTTGTAGATGTAGATGTATACTCGCTCGTAAATTGATGAAGTGAAATCGAATCAAAATTTTACGTCGGTTCCGCTATTATTTTTCGATAAGCCAATGAAAGTAATCTGTTATTTCTGTCCTAGAAGCAGAGAAAATTAATTCAAGCTGTTATTCAATTTTTCGAAAAGTTGAGGTGACCTAACCAACGTTTTGATCCGTCGTCAGATGGAAGGAAGATAAAGCATCCTTAATTTCATTCGAAGGCAGATGGTGAATTTGGGGTTTCGGGGAATAATTCGTATCCCATGAGTTTTATGAGAGGGGTTAAAATCTATCTTCCGTCATTTTTGGAAACTGAAATAACCGTCAGATTAAGTGGTCTGTGGGGTGGAAGTGGTTTTGGCCGGAAGTGCTAGACCGGGATTTAACTTTCAATTTTTTCTTCCAATAATGAATAATGAGGTCAGATGAAAGTGAATGGGAGGGCAGTGAGCTATCCTTTTTTTAATTTTGACGATTTTTCTTCCCCGTTTTCCTCACGGCTGTTTGGACCCACACACATAAGGCCACGGTCTCTTTGTTCCTTCCACTCCATTCCGCATTAAACTATCTTATGGGTAGGAGAGGTTTCAGCAGAGGCAGACTCTATTTCCACTCTAATTTCTTTGATGAAAGGTTTCGTGAAGAAGATTAATCATAAGAAAGGTAATGAGTTTCTCCCAAAGTAGGAAAGATAAAATGAATCTTGGATCGAAGGGCATAAACTAGAGCATGTGGAAAGGTCCTCTTACCTAAGGGAGATAACTGGATGTAAACAGGTTTTGAAGAAAGGATAGAGGGCGAAGGATTACAATAGTAAAGGAAGCATTTACGAAAAGACGGGAATTGAAGGGAAAGCTGAGTAAAGACGTAAAAAAAGGTTTAAGAAAACCTTGATTTGGAGCGTAGTTGATGGCAAAACCTTAATATTGTTAAAAATATTAGCCCATGCAGAAAAAATAAAAGCGTCGGCTGCATACTTTTCAGGTATGGGTATAGAGCGGAATATAAAGAATTAGCTGGTTAGAGATGAAAGCAATGTAGTAAGTGCGGGGTATAGTAAGAGAGGAAAGGAAACTGATGGGAAAAATTCTATGATGCCAGAAAAAGAGAATGGAGGACGTATTGAGGGCTACTACGTGCTAAAATGGGTAATTAGAGGATACAATGCTAAACAACGGTGGAAAAGGGAGGTGAAGAATAGGACGAGATGAACCGAGGCGGAAGATATTTAGAGTTTAAAAGGAATTGACTTAGTTTTGTGAGGGAAATGTCGGAGACGAGAAATTGTGGGCAGGACATATCATGGATGTACTGTTTATTTGGCACACACCTTGGACTGTGTGAACAAAGGCAACAGATACAAAGAATTTTAAAGATAAATTTTACTACATCAGGCTTCACTCCGTAGAAGTACCGACTTAGCATCCATAATTAGAACTTTAAAAAATTAACGAATTTTCTTTTTGTGTTCCACGAGTTTAGTATCGTCATCAATATTATCATGCATTCCGCAGACCTATGCAAAAAACAATTATTCACGAAACTCCCCCCACTCCTTTTCGACCGAGTAAACCTGAAGAAACAACAACCTTTTCCACACTCCCAGTCCTTGATCCACAGTTCTACTGACCACTGCCTTCCTCGAATTTCCTCCAACAATAAAAAAGCAATAAAAACACCAAACATTGTCTGCATTATATTATTTGTTCCGGATGCTGCCGTAAGTCGGCGAACTGCGAAGTACAAATAAGATTACATTCATAGGAAAGAAGTAGTGTTTTCATTCCAATTATGAGTTTAAAAGGATTAACATTGGAAAAAGTAAATAATTTTGCGAAGGAAACGTTGAAGAAGAACTCCCATTTAACGGGTAAACTATAGTGTACCGTTTATTTAGTAGGACAACTTGATTGATCTTTTTGCTCCACTTTCCCCGGCCCCTCAGTCATTACCCGCCTTTCACTCTCGTCTCCTCCTCCCGAGGGCTTATAAATTGGGGAACTCGGGCATAGACGAGTATCGATCGCTCACTTTCGCTCCCCTCCCCTCCTCCCCCCATCGAGAGTGGTGGCAGTCACTTTTCTTTTCATACCCTTGCGCATCTCGCCCTTCAATTCGCGTACGCCCTTAATTTTTCTCTCTTTGCCCTTTTTCGTCGTCGAAATCTCATGCGCCGGCACGGGCAGGATCTTTATTTTTATTCCGACCTCGCCTCTTGTCTCGTTCCTCTTTTTGTCAAAGAGGAGACCTATATACATATATATTCAGGGTTTCTTCTCTCTGTTCCCTTTTCCTCTTCCTCCACGCCTTCCCACATTCTTTCCCGCCACATCAAACTAACTTCCCTTCTTTTTCAGAAGTCCCTAGGGTCAGAATATCATTTCGACGACGACAAAAGAGGAAGGCCCACCCAGAAAGAAATAAATATTTACGCTCTCCTTTCCTTTCATTCCATTCCTTTTTTTGCTTGAATCCACAACGTGGACCTTATTCGCGCGAAGGAGGTACGAGAGTGTGGGTGATTGCGATATAAAAAGACTGTTGAAGTTATAGTGAACTGCTTGTTTGTAGTTTCAATTGGTGTGGTGACTTACCACTTGTTCATGGTGAACAATTAAAACTTGAAGTATTTGCTTACTTGTTTTATTTACCTCACAGGTTTCAACTCTATAGTGCCATTATCCATGGTAAAATACCTTGATAATAACACTGAAGTGTTGAAATCTGGTCAGTAAATAAGTGTGAAAATACTATAAGTTTTAATTGTTTATCATTAACGTAAGACTTTTCCGCAGAGTGGCGCCTCAAGTTACTTCTTTTTTACTACCCGTGTTCTAAACTTACCAATTTATCACGATATTTTAGTTTTTAAAAATCAGAATACCAATTTTCTAATGATTTTTCTCACTCAACATCCTTCGAAGCGTTAAGACTTTTACCCGTACCTAATTTGTCCACATCTTCGCAATTTTGCGGAAACTCTCAGCTATCAGATGTCTACATTTATCAGGTATCAAAAGAGTGAATAATGAACCTCAATGACCAGAATTACGTGCGATAGCGGTATAAAGATAGAAATACATCAAATTAATCGATTGTGGCGATACTTTGTGGAAATTGAAGATAGAATTCATTGTTATAAAAACATTGAAATTTTTTGAAATCTGTTAAGTCTTGCTTCTGCTTTGTCTTGTAAATGACGTTTTAGTCGTCGAAACCGGTCGACAGCATTAAAATTATTAGTGGAATTTTGTACCGTGTTTTTGTAACAATGAATAGAAAGTCATGTTTGAAGTGATAGGGGATTGTTTCTTCAGAGCTCTGATTGATGTGGTGGCTATAGTGCTAGCCACCCGTGTTCTAAACTTATCTGGTTTTCGTGATATTTTAGTTTACTAATTTAAACGCCGATTCTCATTGCAATGCACTTGTGGAGGGCAATTTTTTTATTGCTGTACTATTTCCGTCAATCGAGGACTCGCAGAGTATGCGGATGATAACTCGGTTTTTATCTCAACCTGCTTCGAAGCGTAAATAATTTAACCCGCACCGAACTTCTCCACATCTTCGCAATAATTCAGATAATCACAGCTATAAGATGTATTAATTCCTTGGATATCAAAAGTTGAGCATAAAACTTAATGAGAAAATTTAGTAAGTGGAACTCAGAATGAATTCAGGTAATACTTATGCAGTAAGTGAGGTACTTAGGTTATCCACAACGTGGGCCATATTCGCGCATGGAAGAGACGAGATAGCGGGTGATAGCGATTGAATAAGAGGGAGACACGGTTGAAGTTAAGTGTTTCTTTGGAGCTTCAATTGGTGTGGTGCCTTTACTGCTGTGTACTCGTATTTTGAACTTTGTGGTTCTCGTAGTGTTGTAGCTTTTTTCTTTGTAATACCGATTTTCTGTCTCGACATCCTTCGAAGTGCATTTAATTTCTACCGAATCAAACTTGTCTACGTCTTCGCAATTTGGCAGACAATCTCCGCTATGGGATATCTTTATTCCGCGGTTATCGAAGAATTTTGCATTAAACTAATGAGAATACTTAATCAGCTGAACTCCGAACGAATTTCAACAAATGCTTTAGCAGTAAGTGATGTATTTGGATTATTCATCAGTGAAAAAGTTACTATGCATTAGGTTTCTTCAAAAAGTCCATAAGTACTTGAAATCCAAAAATTGTTCACGAGATGCTGTTTGGGCCCACTTGAAATCCATTAGTATTAATGATTAAATTCAAATAAGGGAAATAATCATTAAGTCATTAAATTCAACCGCTGCCAAAGGCTCCCGGAAAGAACTCAAAAAGCCGTCTAATTCCTCAAAAAGTCCATTTCCCGAAATAACCTTATTGTTACAAAAGCCGATTAGGGCAATGCGGTCATGATTATCTCATTAGAGTCGTTCCCACACTCCGAAACTAATATAAAGCCAGCATTCTACAGCAAACACGCACTTAACAACATGCTAAGCTCCTCCAAGGGTAAAATCAATCTATTGCAACAAAGCGGAGTTCATAAACTCAGCTGCTCCGACTGTAATGTCGTCTATTTCGGTCAAACAGGGAGAACATTTGAAACAAGGATGAAATAACACCGGGTATGTTTAATGAACAACAAGCGAAACTTGCAATTTGCAAAATATCTATTAGAGGACAACCATAACAGTGACTTCAAACTGCAAATTTTACACAGGGAGAGGAAGGGAAGCCGGTTAGACGCTTAGGAGGAGTGGGAAATTTGGATTTTTTTTATTTTGACGGTTGCCAGGTACTGAACAAATTTGTGTACCTCTCCCGTTTCCCCCTGTTGGGCTTCTTGAGTTGATATGCTAATTTCTACCTAAGATTTACTTCCCCCTCTCCTCATAACCTTACCGTAGCGGTGGGTGGCGTGGGAGCGTTGTAAAAACCCTTTAAGCACCCACTACACTATTCACCATATACAGGTCATGGCTGCAATTCCTCTAAATGATACTCATCTTCCTTCTTCTCTTTTCCCTTCCCCCCTCCACCAACATTCCTACCCTTTCTCCCCTCCACGTGTCATTGTATGTATAAGTACGTATGTTTTTTGTAATTTAGCTGAAGATGATGTACTGCATTGGAACCGTGGTCATCGTCGAAATATTAAAAAAATATGGAATCGCAGGGTTTTCTTTTCCCTCATCATATTATAACCTTTTCCAAATCACTGCGGAATACATGAATGACATAGTGCGCAGTCACGCACCCAAGTGCAAATATAAACACCAAAGGAACGAAATTCGCCATGAATAAATCATTTAACTTGACCGGGATTCGGTCCTTGATCTCCCAATTGCCGTTCAGGTGTGTTTGCCAGTTGAAGGCGATGTGAACAAATTCGCCAGTTCAAGGAGAATTTTAGCGGAGGCTTAAACGAACTAATCGTAGCTTGCTAACACACCTGACCGGCAACTGGGAGATCTCGGTTCGAATCTCGCTCAAGTCAAACCATTTTCTTCTTGGTGAATTTCACTCACCTTGGTGGAAGTTAATAGTAAATTTCCTCCTCTGTATTTCTCCGCCCCGGAAAGCCTTGTCACCCGCAGGACTTGTCTGCCATGCGGATTGCCGCATCTCCCCTTTCTACCTTCAGAGATAAACACATTCGTGGCTATATCTCTTGCTTGTAGTAGTTATTGGTGTAGGCAACCACGTGCTGATGTCATTTATGCCATCTTGGGTAGTTAAACTGTGAGATTTGGTATTTTTATATTCAGAATTAGAAAAAGATTTATTGTCCTACAGTTTTGATCCAATACGGTATGAATGTACAGGATTGCAGAATTTCATGTTATATTGTTAAATTTACACTACATGACATTCGTTAAATTGTGAAACAAATTCATGAGAATGAGAAAAAATAACAATAAGTATTACAATTAAACCACTAGCAATATAAATAGGCGTTTCAATTAAGTTACGAACAATATAGATTGACCACAAACATGCCCTAGAATACGAGATTTGCAAATATTTGAAGATATGTTATTGTATCATGTATCGATTACATTTCTTCTATTTCACAGCTATTATATATCAATTACATTAACCTAATATGCTTTTTACAACTTTGATAGTGTAATCTAGCAATAATATAGAATTATCATCTATAGTTATGTATTATTTCATTAGTTTAAAACAGTACGATTACGGAATTTACATTTTTAATAATAATATTGTATTTTATGATAACAATTTATTAATTTTATTGGGTAGTTTATTCCACAAACGGCGTGATTTATACGAAACTATGGATACTTAAGGAATGCAGGCACGTTGAAAAGAAAACCGGTGTTGACATTAGTCATTTCTCAGTGAAATATGATAGGGTGTCCTCAATTTTACCTCCATCCAGCGGGCATAGTAGGTACTTCCCTTTAAATTCTCTCCACACGCTACCTATTTAAGGGTTAAGCTGTACAAGTGTACACACACTTAGGGACGCGCTGTTGTCCGCCGCTACCGGGATGCGAACCCGCGGCAGTTGGAATGGCAAGCCATTGCTCTATCCCCCCACTCCAGCCCCGATCTGCATGGGATGGAGAAGGCTCGTAAGGAGGAAGGCAGAAGACTAGAAGTCACTCCATCCCGCCCTTGACAAGGGTCCTTCCGGAATTAAGGGTTGCCCAATTCTCTCTCATCTCTCCCCGTCCTTATCCCTCTCTCCATCCCCCATCTGTCCCCGCACCCTGATTCCAATTACTCCGTCACTTCCTCCTTCCTCTCCCCCTCCTCCACCACTTCAACTGTTCAGTATTGCGGCGACACCACCCTCGCCCCCATTCTTCCCCCTCCCACCCACCCTCTAATCCCATTTCAACCCACCTCCTCCCACCACTCCTCTTCCTACCCTTTTTATTCGTCCCGGCTATTGTCTCCGTTCCCTCCCTCAGACCGTGGATTCCCTGCAATGGGAGTGTCTCTCTCGCTCGTCTCCTTTCAAGTCAGGTGGCAGAAGTCTTAGTGATTTTTTTTCAACCACTCCTCTTCTCCTCCTCCCCTCGCCCGCATATTTGATAAGTTTTTAGAAATCTGGGTAATTTTTCATTCACATCTCCGCTACTCTCACTTTTTTCCCTCGTTCTTCAGTTTCTTTTTCTGGACACCTTCACTAATAAGTACGATGCCGTCAAATGAGCATTGTAGCATTTAATACGAAACTATTTCACAGCGCATTCATGATTTGTTTTACATTTTCTCATAAAGGTACACTTTGCAGCTAGGGGCATGGTGGCTGAATATGAGGACATGGCGTTTTATTTTCAATGAAGAAACTATAATTTTGGGGAACTTCATGGTTGATTTTTAAAGAGGTCAAAAAAGGATTGAAGTATTGGTCAAAATTGGTAATTAAATAACATTCAAACGCAATAGCTTTTTATGGACGTGAATATGGAAATGTATGATGAATTTGGACTTTAAAAGTATAAAATATACCCCATTGCTGTATAAGTTACACTGTTATAGCCGCTGTTTTGGCTTCAACTTCTCTGGCTGAGAGTGCAGAGTTCTGGTATTTTAGTCTATGTTTGTAGCATTAATATCATTTCTAATGAATCATGTTCCTGTGATAAAAAATTACTAGGAATTACTCAAATGTAAGATGATAAAATTAAACTCCAAATTGATATTTAAATTGAAGGTTCTTCATTTTATCAAACTCGTCCTCGAAATTCTATGAATAGATCTTGTGAGGAAAAATAGGTCTCTAAGGGTCGATGAAAAACTTGAAGTATGCCTATAAATAATATGTATATGCTATCCTTTCCTAATTTCCCCATTTATTCCGTGGCAGTCACTCACCCGTGATCTTCTTGACTCTCGCCCCGTCGCATACCTCCTTGCCCCCCCTGGCGGGAGATAGATGCGGCGCGAGTCTTTGTTTTACTTTCGTTTTCCTCCGAGTGGAGAGCGTATGAATTTGTTAAGCGGAAAAGGAAATAGAATTAAGGCCCCGACTCAATTCCGAGGTGTTTCGTCCTAGTCCTGGGGAAACTACTTCGTTGTTCTGCGTGACGTTCTTGTCCCTGGAATAGATTAAACTGAATTACTGGAAGATGGTGTTTTCCCGCTGGCAAACTTAAGTCTCATCGTCTTCTCATGGAGGAAGTCGCTAGTTCTGTCGTGACCGAATGAAGAGTGACTCTTTTGAGTGATGAGATGTTACTCGGAGAGAGCCGTACGATGTACTATTAATGTAATTCTAAATGTGCTTTACTTCCTAAGTCTCCCTTATATTTTTTTGTTTTAAAACTTTTATTCTGGATTTCAATGGCTTGCTGCTAAATTTTAGCTGACATAAATTAGATATTTCATGAAAAAATGTATGTGGGTGGGACAAAAATTGAATTGAGCTCTAGTACCATTGCAGGAGGAGAGTCATTTGAGTTTCATTCGGTATTATAGGATCTTTTAATCAGCAAAAGTGGAAGAATTACACTAGTAGTCGATATTGTCGATGAACTTTGATATCTTGACCTAGGTAGTGATATAAAATCTCATTACAATGTAGGTAGCATCTCTAATTCCATTTCTCTAATTACTACTGTTATATCTCCTCCAGTCCAAATTATGGCCCTCTTGCGTGGTTGAATTCGGATGTTATGATTGCAGCATCCCCCTTGTTCAGATGATTTTATCAATAATGTTGCAGTATATTCGTGGCTGTAGTTCCACAAGGGGATATATTAGAGCTTAATCTGAGAGTGATTCGATCCCATTCTCAATTTTTTAACGATTCCTGGCCATGTTAAGAAGCTTTCCTTATTTCAATGGAATATAGCAGGGACAGCATAAGTCCCCTTTGTGCGATATACTTCAGCAAATTGACCTAATATTTATATTTTATTTATTAACATTGCTCGATGCGTTCAGTGACAGCAACACATGCCCGAAATTAAATTTTAGCTACGTAGAATTCAATTAACTTTTAGACTTCACGTACGTATATTTTATCGTTTGCGGTAGTGACAGAAATCAATTATGATAGTGAAATCATGTTGATCGTTTTCCTCTCTGCATGGGAATGACGTGTTAATGAAGTGTGACGCTAGCAAACTCTAGGTCTTAAAAGGTAATCCATCTTCCTTTAAATAGTATTATAACTCAGGAAAATCTGCTCTTCTTCCAAGTTCAAATCGTCGGAGGAAATACAAAAAGGGAAAACTCATGAATAAATATTCGTTGCCGCCATTAGAGTAGTGTATTTTAGTGTTACCTGTTTACTTCTTCTGGGTGTACTTAATCAAATATTTTACAATAAACATGAATACGTCACTTAATGACTTAACGCTTTATTTTGCTACTTCCCAACCGTAGACAAATAATTGTCACTATCAAGGTACACCTGTGTTAATTCTAAAAATTACGTGCACATGTTCCATGAAGTAACGCCGGATACCTTTTCTTTTTAAACATGTATTAGGTTAGTGGGTTAATGTAAATCCTTATCTTAAAAGTTTTTTAATGTTTATAAATCATCATGCTCAGAAAATTATTTTTCTTGTGCTTCTTTCACTCATGAAGTTGGTCGTGGAAATCGTAATTGCATGTGCAATTAAAATGTACCTGTACGTGTACATTTTACTATCTCCATTACTGTGTGCTTGTGTATGGTAAAAGTATAAGTTTGAATTAGCACTCGGCAATCACGCTCGTTGTAAAATCTCAGTTTACAGGAGAGGCACGTTGGTAGAGCTATGGGGATGTTTACTTAGGACTCTCTTAAGTAGAGCATTACAAGGCGACGTACTCAGTCAAGTCCCGGTACCCTGTAATGCGCCCCGCTAAGAGCACGGCGTCGTAGGCGTGTAGGGTTTCACTTTTCCCTGCCTGGATCTGTGTGGACGTTTACCCATGCCTCTGTAGCCCTTTTGCGAGAACGCTTACCAGCAATCAAATGTGTGTCTACACTGTTCAGTGAAGGCAAGACGGAACTGTTACGGGTTTCTCCACAAGGTCAAGGAATCGTAGCTTTTACCCGTCTCCTACTAAGTGCGATTAACGAGGCATCAGGCGCATTTCGAGGCTTTGTGATAGGAATGGAAAGGGACAAAGGGAAATTTATGATTCAGGTCAGTTGGATTTTTTGTAATTTGTATTGTTTTACTTTATACGCATTAATGAACGAAATCCAGGAATAAAATATCTACGAGTAACTTTCGATGGAGCTGTAAAATAGAATACCCTCAGAGCCAATGGTAAATAAAGGACCAAGGTACATTTTGATAAAATTATATTTCATTAGAAATCACTCTCCGCTCATCTTTCTAAGAAAGCATTTTGCAGTGGCATATTCACAGTTAAGCTATGAGCTTACATGTAGGGGTAATGCCTATTATAGCATATTTTACCAGTTAGCATAAATTCAAAAACGATTGTACGGACCATATTTTTTGAGAGCCGATTATTGTAACTGAAGACATTTTATCTGTTAATTTGAAGTTTTATTTTGTTTTTTATTAATTCTTCAAGTAATTTACGTATTATATCACCCAATGTAAAAGGTTTTGGTGCTCTTTTCGGTGTTATAATAAATTAATTTAAAAAACCGGCCGATTATGAAACTTTCAACAGATCATTTTGCAGTTTTGCCACCCGAATTTTAAAAATCGTTACCAATAGCAGCCTAATCTGATTTTCGATTCGGATACGAAAATAACCCTCCTGACCCCATTGGTCAATTTGGGGATATATTGTTCATATTTACAAAATAACTACTTGTAGGTGGAGAATCTGTTCAATAGTCTTGTTTGTTATCTTGTTCCAGAAGTTTCAATCCGAAAAAAATGCATAGAATTTTTTCCGTATTATCGTAAATATATTTAAGGGACACCTGATGGCCAGCAATCTATTGCAGGGAAAGTGAAATGATGTCCCAGAAGTTTGCTCGATGAGATGAGGATCGTCCAAAACTAATCAGCCAGCTGATAGAATACCCAAATTAAAATCAATCGTAAACAAGTGTCGGCGCCAATTTTTCTGTTTTAGTTTTTGTAATCAATCGATGTAATTATTTTGTTCATTCTACGTAACTTTTAAAATGCTTGTTAATTTAGGTCGTAAATTCCCTAATTACGAAGGTTATTCATATCCTAGGTGATTCCGCTGAGGGATTTTCGCTCTTCTGCTGATTAATAGATTACTGCTCATTCGCCAGCGTTTTTGCTGTGCGGTATTTCACCGTCAAGCAGTGTCCGAGTTCTGTTAATATTCATATACCGGAAGTTTTGTCTTTTTCGGCCATCGAAATGCATAGATTTACATTTTGTTATTATTTACTACCATGGTCCTACGATGTGTAATTAATTTTCGTGGTAGAACATTAATTCTCCGCATTGTGACCTAATTTCTCATTAAATGACCTGATATTCACCCTATATTCTGATGCTAACCATGATGGAGAAGACCACGAATTTTTTAAGGTCTAAGAAAGATTAATTTTCACAAGCTTGATATGACCAGGTGTATATGTCTTTCGGTAATGCCATTGCTTTTCAGCTTATAGATTAGATTTGAGAAAGCGGAGGAGAGATGTTCAATGACCAGAAAATAAAAGTTGCGCATGACTTAATACTCTTAAAATGTTCATTTTTTCGAATGATGTCATATCCAATGGCAATTTGAAAGCTCCACAATTTAAGCATCATGAATTTGTTGTCTTTAATATAATTATTTAATGAAGTGATGCACCGGTCAAAGTGGGTTCAGATGGAAGAAGTAATTATACTGTGCCTATACTATTCTTCTACAGCCGTAAACCCTTAGCTCCCTTGGCGATTTAATTCTTCAGCTGGGCATACGTTCTACCTCCCCTCATTATTTTCTATGAAGCCCATTCTTACTTCTCCCTCCCTGCTTTCCTAACATCTTCGCCTCTATTGCGGCCTTCAGTATCCCCTCACCCTTAATTACCTGCTCCAACGACCTACTCTGCCTCCTCCTAATCTCCTTCCGCAGTTTTCTCGTCTAAACTCGATTGAAATGAGCAGTGTATGTTTCTGGCTCTCATGTGGTGGTAGAGTTCACGTATGTTACCTACTCTAAATCATGGTAAAAACTTTCTCCTATTCATTTGCGGATTACGGTGGACAGAAAGGATTGCAAACGAGTTGGGTAAGGAAGTAAACTTCTGGATGAGATTAGGAAGAGGCAAAGTAGATGGTTGGAGAGGTAATCAGGGTCTAAGAGTTGCCTAATACCGTGATAGAGGGGAGTATTGTTGGCAAGCGGGGAAGGTGAAGGAAAAGAATAAGCTTGGTGGACGGGATGAAGAAGGGTAGGACGTATGATGAGATGAAGTAAGAAATATAGGTTGATAGGGCCCTGTACGTGCAAAAATGTAGAAGAATTTTACTCAACATCCATCTAAACATATCTTTACCAGTGGATTACCTTTATAATAATAGTTTTAAACTAGCGGAGTTCGTTAAATGCCATAAAGTTTCAAGTATTCAAATGCTTGAAGTGAGGGATGCACACTACTATAACTTTTGTTTTAATTTTCCATTTACTTTAAATTCCTTTTTTTTTGGCTCCTCTGTAGGAAGTCCCTGCATCATCTAGATAACGGTACTAACCCCCAGCACCCGTAGTTATAGAATCTTTATTTACGTTTTTTTCCAACGCAGTCGTTCCCTTAAATTACGTCGCCGCTCTATTGTCGCAACGCGTGCCCTCGCATAACGCGCCCCCTTGGCAAATTGGGCCCGGAGGCAAACGATGAATAATCCAGCGATCGCTTCCAACGTGATAAAGTTTTCAACAGCCAATGTGCAATGCAGATAATCGAAAATGCACGCACCAAGGCAGTCCCCCGCGCCCCCCTAATCGCACCGCCGCCGCCGTTCCCGTCTCCTCCTCCCGGCATTAATGAAAAGGTGGGTCGGTGGTGCAACGAGTGCTCGCTATTTTCCACGTGCGATATCATCCTATTCAGAAAAGTTGTAATTATTTATTAATGGCTGTTACTTATGGTCTTACAATCTTGGTAAGAGCATGCATATTCCACAAGTGAAAATAAACCAATGTACTAATCGAACACGTATGAGTGTGTTCATGGATGTTTCGGTTTGTAGTAACGCTTTGTCACAACAAGCACATAGGTAACAGGCGTCTAGTATTATTTTTATTTGAAATATTTACCTTTGAAATCGCTATTTGTACTGATGGTCATTGAGAAGGACATTTTTTTCCTAATCGGCGCTATAATTTTAACACTCGAAGCTTTCCCTGACTAATAAGATTTTAATTGTTTTGGTATGCAAAAAATAGAACTAGATGTATGATGTGGAGAGAGTGGATATTCTCATTTATGAATAAGTTTTTCGTTTAACTTTTATTCAAACCACTAAAATCGCCGTCTGAGGTGTTCAAATCAAAGATCAAAAATCAGTGATCAAAGTTAAATTAATTTCCATTGAGTGTACACCTGTGGTCATTCCGGTACTTCATTTTTCACTCCCTTAAATGTGGATGAGGTTTACTCACTTCCATCTAAACCTACCTTAATGGGTAGCCTGCCTTAAAAATAGTCAAAAGATTAACATCTTCATCTAATGTAATTATGATATTTATTGTAACTTTTTTTGTTGTTTAGATACATAGACATTTGTACCAGTAGTGTTCTGACAGTTTGAAACACCACCCTAAGGCTCTGGAGAAATCATAATAATCCATTAATATTAATATTTTAATACACCATTTCCTTATAAATGAAGAAATAAAATTACGTTTTCAGATCGTAATTACTTGAAATCGGGATGTTTTTTTCATCTCCTCTACATGGAGGCAGGGAAGGAGGAAGTATCCGAGTGGATAGGAGGAAGGAAAAAAGTGGACATATCCTGAGCTCAATCCCTCTCGTTCTCTCCCTCGGAAGAGGAGTCGCGGCGGAGGGTCCTTTTGTTCGGGTCCGCATTTTTCCTCTCCACGTTCCATCCTTCTCCTCTTAGCCCGCGCGTGTTTTCACGTAAGGTCGTCAAGGCAGCACCGTCGATGCGTGGAGAAACTTTTTATTTATTTTTTTTACCGCCTCAGTACTGGGGGAGGAGGTCGTTCGAGATTAAACTCTCGCGGCGTGGTGTGTGTGTGTGAGGGGGGGACGAAGGAAATCGGACTAATTTATTTATTTATCCGCCATTAATTCCGTGGAATCAATGAGGCGGAAATCTTATTTACATCGGAAGCGCGTGCGCAAACTTAAAACGGTGTTGGGGGAAACAATGTGTGCGCATTTTTTTTGCCTTCCTTGGGAACCTTTATTTTTTTATCTCCCATCGGCGGCTTCGGGTGGAATGTTGCTTGTCGCTTCTTCTTTCCTGCTTCCCAATAATCCCTCCTCCCCTATTCCTTTGTGTTCACGTGTATTTTGTGTGCGCGCGCGGGTCTCCCCTCCTTCATCCGACCGCTCACCTCCCGTACATTCTAGCCCCTCTCTCCATCTCCTCTCTACCATCCATACCCATGGTTTTTCCCTTCCTATCTATCTCCTGTGTTGACGATTTCTCCGTCGCCTTTCTCCTTCTTCCCTTAATCCTGCGTAGATTCCGCCGCCTCCATAACTTTTTTTTATCTAATATTTAGTGGTTTCTTCATTCAATAGGTCTCATGTAAAGGGCTAAAATTTATTACTAGTGCAAAAGAGGGAATTGATTGCTTCTCGGCTTACATTATTGAACTGCATTTTTGCGCTGTGACTAAATTTATGCGTATATGTCCACAAGTTTAACAGATCATGTCAAATTTAATGATAAACGAAAATGTATCTAGATATCCATGTAATTGTGGACATATAAGCTCTATATTTGGCGAATTAGAATTTAATTTACCCGGGCAGCACATTATGGCCGAGTGCGCATTAGTTTTGACTCCTTCAATTGCTGACAATTAAATACGATATGGTTCCTTTCATTCGTTTGTTAAATCTGCGTTCTTGCTGCGTGGGGATATTGCTTGTTCTTAAGGAACAAGCAATATCCCCACGCTGTTTTCTTCCAAATCATGTCTTCTCTTACCTCAGGCATGTTCGAATAAGTGACAATTATTCGTTCACGTGTGAATGTGCGATGATGGGTTCGACGGATTTAATGATGTTAGAAAAAATGCTTAATAAACGTTTCATTGGTTCAACTCAGATTTAAATTTTGTTGGTTACTACTGGTTTGGCGGGGGTTTTCTTGCTCTGCAACTGCTGACCAGCTTAATGTGACGTGTGTAGATGGTGAAAAATGATGGTTGCCTGGCCAGTGTATATAACTCTCTGGTTGATATTTTTTTAAACCAGTAACACCTTAATATAGGAATAGCGTTAAAATTATTAGTTGGATAAGGCTGCCAATCCCTGCTCTATAGTGGAATCGGCTCGAATGGGGAGGTGTCATCCTCGGGTGTGGAGGTGTAAGGAGAAGGTGCGGTGGACGGAAAGGAAGACAAGCGAGAAAGTGCTTGACATGGTTGGGGAGGAGAGGAAACTTCTGTATGAGATTATGGGGAGGCAGGGTAGGTGGCTGGAAGATGTAATGATGGGTTGATCAAGGTCGTGAAAGGGGGAAGGATGCTGGGTAAGGGCGGAAGGGGAAGAAAGAGAATTATTTCTGTGGACGGGATGAAGAGTGGTGAGGCGTACGTACGCTGGGGTGAAGAAAGACATACTAGAGGTAGTTAGGGCCCTGCACTTGTAAAAATCTGCTGGGTTTTCTCCTGAACTTCATTTAAACCTACTTTTAACCGGTAGAGTACTTGAATGAATGAATCTTCGTTGAAACAAGGGCTGTTGCACCTGTCTGCAAGTGACGTACACTATGTGCGTATATGACCTTAGCCGTCGAGGCACGTTAAATAAAGTTACTACTACTACTATTCTCTATTGGATCGCCAATCTTGATTCCACGTGGTTCCATTCATCGCATTTGGTTCACCAAGAGCTCTTATTTCGTCATTGAATGTCGTATGACCAGGATATGAACAAGAAGATTCGTATTTATAACTTAGAACAAACCCGGAATCTTGTTTTGATTGTAACGAAAATTTTATAATTTTTATTATACATTATCGTTGGTCATTATTATTTTTGCTTTATCGTGGTGTGTCTAGAGAACTATGTAAAACCGCCCTACTGTTGTTTGCTTGTGAGTTGTGTTGGAGATGGGTAATTGTTGCCTGTTTTTTGTGTGGAAGTCGGTTTAAAAAATAGAGATTTCATTTCACGGAGTTCATTTCACGTTCTGTGAGAAGTCAAGGATGATGCTCCTTTTTAGCATTCCACACTTATTTTTTTAAGTTCTCTAGACTGTTACGTCATCAACTAGTAGCTCTCGAAGTACCGCCTGATTTGGAAGCGTTCATATTTTCAATTTTATTTTGAGACCATATGCGGATTGAGCCGCATTATGCTGTGCAGAGTTCCATGGATATTATCCATTTAGAATGAAAGCCGCCCTCGTTTCGGTCAGGTTGATGCGCGCTGGTTGTAATCCGCGCGATGGATGTAAAAGTAGGAGAGGCGGAACGAGAAGTGGGGAGACCACCCATCAAGAGACCTGCGGCTTACTCCCGCCATAAAGCCTTTTACGTTCCGTGAGACGGCTTAACAATTACGTACGAAAGTGCATGGATAATTTCACCATCGATGGCCGAATCATCGAATCGCTCGTGCTCCCCAAATGTGTTACGCTGCCCGCGAGACCTTTGCACCTAATCTCGCCAAAGTTCGATTATCATGCATTCGATTGTTCGTCATATTCAGATTTTGGTACCAATATGGTCAAATTGGACAGATAAAGAACATCCCTTTTCGATCGAGAATTTTTCAAATCCTCTTCATTTCCCACTCAGCACTAAATATTTTCTATATATCTACAGCATGTCTGTGGTGCATTATGTATCGTGAACATTTGAAAGGTCTTTAGAAAATATCTTATTCGTTTACTAAAATTAAAATATATTGTACTTCACTAATATTGTTACTATGCAACATAGCAAGCAAGTGCAATTAAATTTTATCTTGCTAGTAATTTTTGTCATGTGGGAAATGCGCTGGATTCTTCATACATTGATATATAGTGAAAAATATGCATTTGTGAACAATTTAACCAGTGTTAATCCGTCCCTTCTTTATTTCATGGTAGAATACTGATTAGCAATAGTGATTACTAGAAGACACAGCTTTCAACTGTGATTCATGTGCTTCAAATAAAAACGTTCGTGGAGAGTATAGTCGTGCATTGGATGCATTATCTTTTTAAATAGAAGCTCAACGAAAACTTGAAGTAATTTCTATGAAGTCTCCTGTCCTGATATTTTGTAGATATAGGAAATGCGGGCGTTCAAATTAATAAATCTGTAGCACATATCTGTAAGTTGTTTTACAGGCACACGTAGAAGACATTTTAGAGGTTATGTTAATATTTTGAAAATACTTTGTGCCATTAGGGTTCTTAGTGGTCGAGGTGATTCAGTTTCCGATGGGGAGAGAGCCTCTGTCGTTGGTATAATGTCCACGACAAAAGTTGTGGCTAATTGCGCCTACGCCGTCAATTAACCTTTTCAGCAATTTACCGCAATTGTTAAAAAAATTTAATACACATCAAGAACGGCACAGACGAGATTATTTTGTTAATGAAAACGGTTCTTTAGCATTGGCTTTAAAGTAATTATCGGTAGTATTATAGTGTCTGACGTCGCACGCCTGGTGGTTGCTCTGGAGACAACTTTCCCCCTCGACGACAGTCTCTCTGTTGTATACGTACTCAAAGTAATGTACCAATGTCGTTAAGTGGCACAGATAAGGACTTATGTTTCGATCAAGAATATTGCAGTCCTCTCCTCGTTATTTTGAGTGGCTGAATCCGTTCAGTTCCCAATGGAAAGAGAATGTTGGTTGAAATGTCCCCGGCAAAAGTTTTTGCCATCGCTGGAATTTCCGTCCCGACACACGTTTAAACGTGCATGTGGCGGGTAAATACTTAATAAAGTTCGTCTTCGGTCGCTCTGCTTCCAAAAAGACTCAATAAATGTTTCAGCAGCCTCACCGCGTCGTCGTTACGTGTTATCACGTGAGTGGCCGTAATAAAATCTGTAATGGAGCTCGTGAATCTCAAATATCACTCATAATAATAACGTGCTCGCAGGTTGAGTGTTCTGTCCTCCTCCGCATCATCTTCCTCCTCTGCTACCCCCGTGGCGTTCCGCGCCTCCCTCTCTCTGCGTTGACTTCGTCTTCATCGTAGATTAAAGAAGTGAATTATAAATGGATCATTGGCGCACGAATGTCATGCTCATTTTTATTTTGCTTGTAATCTGCAGTTTTACACTGCTCCTAATGTGTTCGTTGTTAGCTTCAACTAATCTTAAATCTCTCGACAGTTCAACTCATTTCTTTGCTACCTTATTTAAACACTGAGTCCCCTATCTCCGCAATTCATCGTCTAATGCTATTCTGTCTTCGATTTCAATTTCCAATGAACATAATTACAGGCTGAAATCAAATTTTAAAAACATTCATATCACAATTAACTTGATCATTGACTCCTGAATAGGTTTACCTCGTCAATTTCAGAATACCTACTAGTATCTATCTCATTTCTCCGTGTACCTATTCCTAGATTATCACTCACCAATAGCTCAATTTTATTCCGCCTCTATTCTCTACTGAATTTCCTTCCCGACAACATCGACCCTTTCTCTCCATCATGCATCATATTCTCCAGTAAAGCTTTATCCCACTCGAAAACATTCACTCCTGTCCCTATTTCCTCGTCAGACGATGTTATGTCAACCAGTTTTTGGTGATTTTACATGCATGTTTAATGTACCAATTTGGTGATTTTTATTTACCTTTGTTTTATGGACCATTTTGGACCATCACGTTTTATGTATCAAAATGTACCATTTTAAATAGTCATTACTGCCGTATGTGGACATTTTTCAAATAAATAAATCCAGCCAACATAGCCTTTGCGCGAAATTCGCTGTGATATCGTATACATTTTTTTTCATGTAACCTAGTTTTTAGTACGCGCGCGCAGATCACCGCAGCATTTCTTCTCCTCAAATCTCTGTTTGCGGCGTGTGGACTGCTTTTCTGATTCATTCATTATGGCCGATTGGCATTTAAATTATTTATATTTCCTTGTGATATATTTCCGTATTGCCGTATCGCATGGCATCTCTTCTTCTCTTTAGTCCAAGGTCTACACTCTTCTCCAAATGCGTCCCCTATTCCCTGCGACCATCCTTGCACTCTCTTTCAATCCTTTTATTTCCCATTAAATTCATTATTTCTTATTACAGTGTGTGAAAATTATCGGTCACAAATAAATAAGCTATGTATGTCTACACTTATTAATTGAATGTATGATTGTTTTTTTATGAATTTCACTTCAAGCCTTTTTTTCCAAAAAGTGACATTTGTGAATTACTCCATGCTCGCTCTCCTCGGCACATATTTAGGAAATTTGAAAGACCATCAGCCTGAGAACGTGCCCTTAAGTTCCCCTGCGTGAATTCACCCATTATCTACTTTGATGGCGCTATAGTGCATTGATAACGCTAGCACGTTGATATCGACTATCGATTGGAATGCCTAGAAATGTGTTTGTGACGGGATGGTTCCTGCCTATTGTCGTCCCTCCGAAAGCCATGCACGACCGAAGTTATATTTGGTATTTTTGACTCAAAAAGGGCATAGTGCTGTTGATAGTATGCGAAGTAGAATTGCATTCTTGACGGAATCATTTGCATAGGTAGAAAGGAATCAATGGAGGGCCATTTAATTCTGGCTCTTTGAGATCTCGCTGAATGCTGCGACGTGGAATGTGTCGTTTATTTGGATCCGAAACTTTGTCCTGCGAGGAAAGAGATTGTCTCTTTTATCCTTTTGGTATTAGAAAATAGAGGAAATGCGCTAGGCAGACGAAGAATCTCCTAGTGATAGGAATGGTAGAGTTAAAGAGGAAGTTGTCGAAGTAAATAAAGGTGTCAGAAGTAGACGGGAGAAAATGTCATGAAATATAATGACAGGTTAGCGGGAGAAAACTGTAGAACGATTCTTTAGCAATAATAGGAGGGAAATTGGGTTAAAAAAATAGAATAAAATAAAAGTATTGGATAATAGATTGCGTGCGTTGACTATTGTATAGGTATTTTTTGGCATGGAGCTGTATATTTTATTAGTGCCTAAGCAGTATTTCTTTAAATTTGTGATCAAAAGTCACAATGAGTGTTTTATTTTGTTCGACAACGTTTAAATCCACGAATCCGCTAGATGATTCCGCTGACAACTCAAAAACCTTCCTTTGATCGGTAGATTAGTCGTAATCATTATTGGAGATATTGCTTACCTCTTCCAGAAAGCCTCTCTATGCATCATTTTACAGTTTAGTGCATTGAGTTGAGGTTTTAATGGAAAGTATTTTGACCAAGTACAATATTAAATTACTTCGGGAAGTAGATAACGAGATGTAATTAAACATTCGGAAGCTTAACGAAAGCATGACAGTGGAAGTGTAAATGGAATATCCGGTGATGATGAATGCTGCGGACAAACGCCAACGTTTATTTAATTCATAATTCATTCATATGAAAATGTAAGTGCCCCGGCGTAGGGTCATTTTTCATTTGCTTATTAATTATGTATTCAAGGCCCGAAATAATTGGGGCTGTAATTATTTTCGCGAGCAGACATCCAGCGTTGAATTGTGAACCTGGTATCGTAATTTCTGATTGTGTTTGAATTGGCAATTAAATTTACTCTCTCGTTGTTGAGCTGAAAATTCAAAATTATTATTATTTTGAAACTCGCGCCGGGAACTTGACGTCCTTAAATAGCCCCTCCCTGCCTCCATTCTCCACTCTTCATTTTCAACTTTCGTATTTTGCTCTTTTCTCGTCCGGCCTCTTCCCGCCAAGCATCTTATTTTTATTTAACTTCGCGAGCCCTTTTCGCCTCTGGGCTCATAATTGCTCCTAGGCTGTTCATTCTTCTTCTTTTTAGTTTTTTAAGCCATTTGCCGTTACGGTAGAGAATGCGTTTAATTATTTAAAACATTCCCTTTCAAGTCAAGAACATAAGCGACATTAAATCTACCTGATATTACTCTCATTATTCATTCAAACGCTCCTTTTCACTTTCTGTGGAAAATTGTGGAAAATTTACTTCTTTCATCAGACGTTATGGTTTTTTAATGCGACTAAAAAGTTGCTAATTATTCAGGATGAAATTCTCCTTCTAAGTGTACATCGAGCAAATATATTCGCTTGTATTTCCATTTCGTATGGATCCTCTTCCCGATATACCTTTGTTCTCTGAAATTCTCTACTATCTAGCGATCGTGATCACTGCTGTGGATTGAAGGCGATGTTTCTGTGCAATAAATATGGCACCAAATCCAAATACATTTTAATAAAAAAAAACTTTCGCCATCTCGTGCAAGAGAGATGTTTTCCGTTTCGCAATGGTTTGTCGTCCCTTCAACGTTGCCAGTCGTTTCCCATTTCCTCCGCATTATTAGACCCCAGGGAGAGACCGGCTGTAAAGAATTACTTTTCGAGCCAATATTGTTTCGACTATAGCTTATACGGGCCCTTCCTCCTCACTCCCTGTACAAAATTCGTTTCTTTAGCTCATCCCTGTTTTCGGGGTGGTAGCGTTTAACCTTAGGAATTAAGTGACTTTGTACTTAAACCACTTTATTTTTTCATCACTATATGCTTGACGCTTTTTGTTTGTTTTTTTTCGTTTTCTGGTGTCAATGCTCCCCGTCGCCTAAAAAAGGCTACATTTCTCTTGGAGATTTCTCAGGTTTCATGAATTTCATCTTGTGGGCACAAGCTCTTATTTAATGCCGTTTACGAAAGCTTGCTGCACTATCTTGTTTTATGCTTCGGAAATCTTATTGGGTTTTTAAGCTCTAATATATGTTTCATGATCTATGCACATTTTATCTCTTCCTATCCTTTCGTAGAAATTGCCTCGAGATTAAATCGACCTGGACCGGGAATCGAACCACGGGCCTTTGGCTTGCCTAGTCAATGCGCAGACCACTACGCTACCCAGGCTTTCTAATTCACGTGGTAATTTAGGATGATAAAAGGGAACTTGATGTTAAACCCTTGTGGTCCATCAAAGAATTAAACGCAATGGAGAAGAGGACTCCAAAGAAGTTAAACCCATGCGGTTGCATCCCATATCAGCCTATACATCCCATACAACTCATACCGCAAATACGCAGAAATTGCCACGAGAAAAAAAATATTTTTCCCGTGGCGATTTCTGCGTATTTCATCACCTTATTTGCGGCAATTCAAAAAATTCATGCGTGGCCTAGCACGGTATAAGTGCTTACATAGGGTGTGTATGTGATGATTTCCTGTCGGCTTAACCCCAATTTCTAGGTAGCTAAACGATTATTTTATTGATTCGGCTTGTTTCTCCTTATTGTGTCCGCACTTATAGCATGGTCTTATTTACCCGCACTTTTTAGTGTTGATAACCATTCCATGTTTCAGTATAACTCTTCGTTATTTCCAATTTTTGTCTAATCTGTTACCAAGGGGATGCCATAAATATGGTGGGATGAAAATTCCCTGGCGAATTCCATCAGAAGTCCTTCGTCCCCTCCCCCCCTTCCCTTGCCTCCTTCTTTTCAATCCATTCTCTTCCCCCTCAAGTCCGAATAACGTTTTCCAATCCTTCGAAGGAACCCTTGAACCCTGGAGGAAACCCTTTCCTCTCCCATCTGATCCTGATGGAAGAAGAGCAGAAGACCAAGGAAAGGAAGGGGGACATTCAAATTTTCTTCGTTTTTAAATTCGATGGAGAATCAATGGATGCGAAGAGGTTCTCCATCTTATTCCTTTGCCAACCTTCGTCGGCTCCCACCGTCCCTTCCCCTGTCTCGATCTCTCTTGCGCGGTGAAATATTTTATCGCAAGACTTTTCCTTTCCGTGGAAGAAGTAACGTTACTTTCAAAAAGTTCTCTTCAAGACGGTTTTTATTCCTCCTCGTCCCAAATCGAATGTTAGATTTGAATTCCCCGAGTCGCGGCAGGAGAAGGTCGCTTCGTCTTTTCCATCGCACTGAGAATATATTTTTCTCTTTGCAGTCCTTATTCGACCATTGCGCTCAAAGTAGATGGCTCCATTCCATTTCTTTTCTTTTCCCCGTCGATGTTTTCTGCGCGGAATAAAATATAGCGTGCTATTTCGGCCAGAAATGAGCGTTCTAAATTTACTGCCTGAGTTTCTGTGAAGTTCTATCGAAAGAAATGCAGTTATACTTTATACCCTTCATATGATATTTTCTTTCTTTCCTTTTTTCATTCACAAGTGGGATTTAATCTTTGTTATCTCTCGTGCTTTATCCTCTCTTCAAGTGTTCAATAGATTATGGGTTCGTATAAAAGTCTTTAAAGTACCTTTGCGGCTGATGCTTTCCGAAGTAGGTATATATAATCAGATATTTAACCGAATCAGCTGGTTCTTGAATAAATTTTACATGAATTTTAGAAATACTCATTTGTACTATGATGTTAAGTGTATTGTTAGCATGCCAACCACCCGAAGAAATGGGGGAAATTGTTCGTGAATGGTCCAAAATATCCCTCTGGTCATTTGCTGGTTTGTTCTCACGTTAGACTATTTCGGTCTTTCTATCGCAATCTCTCTCTTAAATTGCCTTTTTGGTACGTAAAATTGTGCTCTTTACAATGAAATGAAACTGTAACACTAACACGTTCACCATTCTGCACACTTATTAAATATTCTATTTTGCTGAATTGTTCAATGAGGCATTCATCATGTCGGATATGAGTTATTCAGAATTATTCAGTCAGATGTGATTAAGTTTTTGTTATTCATGCTTTCAGACCGTGGTTAGGCCCTCATCAACTTTCCTTTGGATCTTTATTACGTTCAAATCGTTAATAAAGTATCATAAAGTTCGCGATTATTCTTCCGTGGCAGTGTTTTGTCCATTGTTTCCTTTTAAAATAAATACCGCGTCGAGCTATAACTGCTTCACTTGCATTCGTGAGTGTGTGCAGGGTTTTGATACAAGTAATGTAATTTTGTACCTGTATATGAATTTTGAACAAAGCTACACGCATGTAATCCTAATTCAAAGCGCATAATTTATATACTTGTCTGTCAATAGCCTCTCTCTGTGATTTTTGGCATCTATGTTCTAATTACGAATAAATTAAAAATTGTTTCATCTAATGAAATTAGCATAATGTCAGATATTTAATTTTGGTCCAGGGGTTACTTATTTCGTATGATATATTTTATGGTGTATTAAGAGAGAGAACATCATCCGTTAATTGAATAAAGTAGCTCATTCTGTTTCAAAAGTCAATCTTTTGTTGTGCGTAATTATATTATAATTAGCACGTAGAAGGTATTCCTAAGTTAGTTCCTATAATCTCTTGTTCGGTGATTGTCCTTGTTTCACTTATCTTAATTTTTCCGCGAGCACTTTTGACTAAGATGAACGATATAGACTGGGTAAACACGTAAACTTAGTTATAACTTGTGAGTAAATAAACTCTAAATTAGCGTTAAGCTGATTTATAGTTCCTATAGTCACGAGAAATATCCTCCATTCATTTCCTTCTTCTCTATCGTCTTCATTATGTGGCGCTAATTGCACTATAAATGCAATTTTTTTGCAATTCTAAATGAAGAAATTACTCCAATAAAACTCCTGAACCCTCAAATTGCGTTCATGTATGTATTGTTTTCCTCATGGACATGTAGCCTTTTAACCGCCGCACAGTGGGCTCAAATCGAAAATCGCCGGACAAAAGTCCAAAATTGCTTTTTTTGAGATAGCGTCTTGAAATTTGGCACATAAACTCAAGTGATTATGGAATGGTAAGTCATTTCTCATAGGTAATACCGTTACTTAGATACAGAGGCTCAAACACGACCAAATTTCAAAAAATGCGCCTGCTCTCATTTTTCCTCGAAAATCTTAAAAGTTGAGCAGATATAGGAGTAATGAAAGGATTTTTATGAAATAAAAAACATTACTATTTGTAAACAGGGTACTTTACCTAAAATATGCATAACTTTTAGACATTTTTGCCTATATTTGAATGCTATTACGTCACAAAATGGCGGACCCTTTTTTTAGATAACATTTTACATAAAGTAGACAATATAATCCTTATTCGGAAAATGGTTTCTGGGATACTTCATCAGAGTATAAATTAATCATATTTCTAGAATATTCCGTAAAAATATTTGAAAAAAGTGTGCGACGCCGAGAATAAATTCGATTTTTCGATCGCGCGTCGCGACCCGGCTCCGCGCAGCGGGACCTGGAAATACAGTGACTCCGTTGGATTGTTCAAATTGTGTGGACATTAACTCCCCGAATTCAACTTTTTCAGGCCATGCATGTTGTCATTTATTTCTAAAGATTCTAAACTGAAGATTTTGCGAGGATATTGGGTCGAGAGAATGGAACATTGCACGCGTAACTGCGGTATATTTGTTTTTCTTTGGATAATTTTCGGAATCATGCTGCAAATTATTAACGTCTTTCAACTCATGAGAAAGAATGCGGGTTCTCGGGGTACCATGCAAGTTTTCCATAAAAAGGCAACATTTGGGATTCCCTTCTTTCCCTTCGCCCTCTCCTACCCCACCCCGAATTACACCCTCCGCCTTTACTCCCCGAGGAGGGTGGTGCGAAAAGGAACGATTTATGAAAATGTGCAGCCTTAAAAAAAACATGCCTACTTGGCCAATTACAACTTGTTGTCACTCTTCGATATCTGACTCTTTGATGCGCTAGAAATAACAATAGTAAAGAAAAGTAAAGGAATATACATAGATGAAAACACAAATAGATTCATCGATAATATATTAAACAAAATTGGAAAACTGATGTTGTTTTGCATAGAATTTTCTGCGCCAAATCTTACACGGAATATGGTAAAAAAAGGGAAAGTATTTTGAAAATAGGATGGCAAGAAACGAGCATGGCTTAAATTCGTTTTGATGTTGTCAGTACCGGTAAAGATCAATTCAATCACATAAATGAATTGTCATTACTTGTAAGATATTGAAAAGTAAACAAATATAATTTTCCCAAATGATTTTCACCCTCAGAGCATCCTTGGTTTTAACTTACCGAGTCATCTTCAGGTAGTTAACAAATTTCTGAAGGCAAACACCATGTTTATATTTATGAATGGTTAAGAAGGTGAAGAAACAGCTGGAGGAGATGGGTTGGTTGCACCTCTCCCGACGCGCTCCATGAGAGAGAGAGAGAGATGAAGGTGAGAGGAGGCGGAGAGAAGAGGAGTTTGAGGCAATGAAGGTAAAAAACCCAAGCAGGGAATACCCGAAAAACTCGAATAACAATATCTTTGCCCGTGAACTAGGGTAATTATGGTTTGGTAGGTGGGTTCGTTATCCTCATACATCTAGATTGTGCAGTAATGAGTAATTTTCTGCTCTCATCAATTCAAAGATTGGTCTCTTGTAGCTCTCCGCTCCATTCTTTTTTCTGCTAAAGGATTTACTCCTACAGTAAATTCCACATTTAAACATGATTTTCAGGAGGTTTCTGTCTCAGAACGTCCCCAAAAATATTTTCTCTTCTACTTCTCAGAGTTTTCAGTCATACATATTTTCTCCCTTGTACTTTAAAACATTTCTTCGTTGATTATTCAATTTGATCCTCTTCATTCTTGTGTAGAACCACATTTCCAGTTATCCGTGATCCAAATAAAGTTATTAACATTTCTACCTATATATGAATTTTGAGCAAAGTTACACGCATGCACTGCTAATTCAAAGCGCATAATTTATGCACTTGCCTGTCAATAGCCTCTCTCTGTGATTTTTGGCATCTGTGTTCTAATTACGAATAAATTAAAAGTTGTTTCACGGAATGAAATTAACATAATGTCAAATATTTAATTTTGGTCCAGGGGTTACCTATTTCGTGTGATATATTATTATTATTACTTATCTCCTTTGTTATGCTGCGGTTATTGCCCAAGCTTCGCTGCCATGCTATGGCATGCTCCGTATATGTGTTAATTATGAATTCACTTCCATTTTGCGGTTGATTTTTTTACCGTAGATTTTCTTTTTTATTTCTCATTGCAATACTTCTACCAATCTCATTGGCAGTCGTAGCGTACCAGTAATATTTCAAGTTTCTAGTTCAACGCACTTAGTGGATATCAATCGTGTCAATTCACTTTTTATGTTCGTATAGCCGTATTTTCAACGAACTGCAGTTTTACCATCCAAAATACGGTTATACCTTAAAATCTTTTTCGGAATGTAATAAATGTTTTCGTCAATGAATGCGAAGCTCGTTTTGTAACCTGTGATCAAATTCTTATACAGCGAGCCCAGAAGGTGTAAGAGAAACAAGGGAGATTTTCTGACGAACGTATATTTTTCAAAATTTTTGTTTTTCTTTGCACCATTCGTTGCCTCGACAGAAATAGATAGCGGAGCTCTTAAATAGCAAAACCGCGTCTCCCTTCCTATTTTTTCGTTTCCTTTATTTCCTCTTTTCTGTTCCTATTTTCATGGCTTGAGGCCTCCACACGCTCACCCTACGGCTTGCTGGGAATACGTGCGCATGAAAATTTTCGTTTGAAATCACTGTTGGCAAATCGGAGAAACTTCCATCTTTTAATAGAGTAAGAAAAGGATTTTTCTGTTTACTGTTTATTTTACACAACTCTATTTTTATATGTATTTTAAATAAACGGTACATAGTACAAAAACTTATTTTATTTCAACAATTTTTAAACTTCCATGAAATTACGCCAAAACTGTTAATCGCATAGTTTTATTTATGTATATTATTTCGGGTCTTTAATATTATCAGATATTTTATATTGTTATTTTAACAAGACTTAAGTTTAGTACTACTTCATTTGTTCAAATACGAACCTTTTTTGTGCGAAGAAATCGCTGTTCAAAAATTGCTCGTTGGTCTTTTGTCCAAAAGGTGAAAGCATTAGAAGCTCATAATCGGTCAACTTCTTTTTAAACATTTTTCAAATCACGGTTTAAGAATACTGCTCAGAACGAAAGCACAGTCTGCGAGCGATGAGTTTTTGCTTGGCGAGCTAAGAACCTTTCGTATATATTATGTATCTTCCCTCGAATTTTGTGTTATCAAGCCACCTCTTTGAGTGAGTCTGTGAGTTTTTTTTGCGTCCCCTCCGCGCATCACCGCTTTCAACCACCGCCCACTCTCCATTCCATTCCCGCAACCCCTCCCCCCTACTCTTCCCCCCACTCACGCATACTCACACACATCGTTGCACTACTCTTCCGTGTCTGCATCTCTCTCCCCGCGAACCACAATCCCATCGTAGGATTCCAATATTTCATCCCCCACGCTCACTCACGGCGTCCCATCCTTCATATCAACCCCTTTCCACTCACTCCCCCATTCGTCCAACCAATAATAATTCCGTTCCATCCCCCTTCTCCACGTTCCCCCCTCCCCCAATCACACACCACGACTCCTAGCCACATGCTCAATCCGTCTCCTTCCCACAGTACGATAAGGGAGAGGGGTTGCAACCCCCCCTCTGCCCCCCTCCCTGCCCCCCCAATACAGAACCACCCCCCTCGTCGAATCCCCCCTTTCCCGCTTCACCCTCTATATCCTCCCTCCCCCACCCTCTATATCCCCCCTTTCGTGTTCATAGGGAGGAAACGAAGAATTTGCGGCGTTTGGATCCACTCCAGGTTTATTCGGAACGTTTGCCGGCAGCGTGTTTCAGCCCTCTCCATCTCTCTTTTTCCCCCTATACTCTTCACAATTTTCTTCCTTCTCCACACGCTAAACCCCTCCCCTCTTATCCCACCCCATATCCCCGAAATGTTGTCCCGTTTGCTATTTAATAGACGAGGTTGAGAATGTTTTTGAGAGTGCAAGAGTAAAAGAACAAAATAATAAGTACTTATATGAATAGATTGCTGTATATTTTTATGGGGAAAGATTGAGACTCTTATTGAGTTCCCTCCTCCATCTTACCCCTTGTCTAATGGTAGAGTAATATAAGCATAATTCACAAACTTTGAAAAGTTTAGAAGCCTATAAAGTTAATTTGAACAAAGAGAATATGCTCTATGGACGGGCTGAAGAGAGGTAGGATGTATGCTGAGTTGAAGAAAGAAAACGTATGGGGAGATAGAGGTATGCGTCTGTAAAAATCTAGGGAATTTTTACTTTCATCCATTCAAACCTATCTTAACCGATATATTACTCCAATAATAATAACAATATTATAGGTAAACAAAATATCACCACCCTTCTTAGTTGTCCTAGATCGTTCTGCTGCAGCGATCACCGTCTCTTTTGCTTGTCTTTGGGAGAAAAACGTTACAACTGCCTAATTCTGTCCAGGGGGTGATGAACTATTTAGGCGTTGGGGTATGGCTTCGTTTTAATTTTGTCTTCATTTCATGAGCTTGGTGTTAGACAAGGGAGAAAAGCGGGCAAGGAGTCCTTGGAAAGTGGAGTTTATTTCTCTTTCCTATTTTCATTTTTAAAATATTCACAATATTTTTCTCCGCCCCAAACGTTTTAAATTTCTACTGAGATGCTGTTCAAATGTGAGTTTGCGAAAGCTAGTTCTCCACTCAAAAATCAAGATTTATCTCTCCGAGAACATTACCTCCTGTGTTTTTACATATCCCTCATCATTTGTGGATACTCCACCTCAAAATAGGCGTTCCTACTGCGGTCCACGGTCTTGGTTTGCAGGAACTAGGATATATTTTTAAGAGCGGAAGAATGGAGAATAGGAAGGAGTGAATTGAATTTAAAATCATGTAAATCATTCGAGGTTAATGTCTGCCGATGACTTCGGGATTCACATCTTTATATTGTGAGATATAGATGTGGTTATGCATACATATCTCTCTTTCCCGATTTTCTTCTCTGTTTTATGTGAACCATCTTTTAGCCAATCTCTCTTGAATCAACCTGCCTCTCGTATTTTATCTTGGCATACTCGGAGGGTTTGGCTGGCGGGCTCTCGATTCCCTTAAACCCCACTAAGTATGAAGGGTATAAAATATGTAGGCAATCGTAGAATCCGCATTATAGTAGAATGGTTTTCTGATCGCCATTCGAATTAAGGGAAACAAACATCTTTATTAGGGCAATGTATTGGTTAAAGCAGGTTTAAATGGAAGAGAATAAAAGTCCTCCAGTTTTTGTAGGCCCTGGCCCCTATCTCCTAACACAATCTCTTTCTTCATCTCAGAATATGTCCTACCCCTCTTCATCTCATCCATAAAACCTATTCTCCTTTTACCCCTCTCCCGCTTACCCAACATCCTCCCCATTATCACGGACTTTAGCAAACCTTCACCTCTCCTAACCTCCTCCATTCATCTACTTTTTGCCTCTTCCTGATCTCCTCCAGAAGTTCCCTCTCCTCACCCGCCATACCATACACTTCCCTGCTCGCCTTCATTTCCGATCATCGCACTTCCTCCATTCTCCTCCTCACCTACATCTCATACGCCTGCACCTTATTCTCGTCCACTTTTCTCAGAGATAACTTAACATAGCTTGCTGGAAATTTTACCCCCAACACTTTAATTTCTGTAACGCCATTCTGGGAAGGATGTTTCTTAAGCGGGGGAAGGAAGAGAATAGGTTTTCTGGACGGAATGAAGAAGGGTATGAAGGAATAAAGTAGCTAGCTAGTTGGGTAGCTGGGGTCCTGTACGTGTAAAGATCTAGAGGATTTTTTACGTACTTCCATTTTAGCCTACCTTAACCGTTACTAAATAAATTCAAAAATTCCGAGAGGTAACCGGAAACTGGAGTAATTTACGACATTAGGGGTAGGTGGGTCTGCGTGTCACGTTAAGGGAACGGTTATTTGGAAAATTAATGGAGAATCGGAGTGATACCCGGCGTCGGTGTCGGCCTTGTCTTAGCGAAAGGCGACAAGTGGTCGAAGGTTTAACGTCCCATTCGACGAACAAAGTCCTGCGATGAAGTTGATCTTTTCACATGATCACAGGAAAACCTCGGCCACTTCCCAAGATTCGAACTCAGGATTCCGGAATGGAAAGCAATATATCTTGGACACCGTACCAACCCGATCCCCCGTCCCACTTCTAAATGTTCGTAGTATTGTTGCGTCATCATAAGAGGCGAATGCTAATGGGCTGCAGCATCTACATCTACATACTACCCCGCAAGCCGCCTCAATAGGCGTGTGGCGGGGGGTGTTAGGACACCAGCCATTTACATATAAAAAGGAAACGCTCTATGAAATTACGCCTTGCATTTATTAAAGTCCCTTATTGTTCGGGGGAAAAACGAATTCCCATACCTATCCGTTCGGCAAAATATCTCTCTTAATTTATCGTTTCTGTCGGACCTGGAAATATAGTGGGGTTCTAATATGATGTTCTCCGTGTCGCTCTGAAATATATCTATTCTCAATTGCTCAAGTAATCTAAGCCTAGCGCGCAGCCTCCGAGTCTCTAGCGGCTCCCAGCCTAATTCGTTTAACATCTGCGTAACGCTGTCTGTACGCCCGTAGCAGTTTTTGACGAATCGCGCAGCTTTCCTTTGTATTTTATTAAGTTCCCGAATTAAGTCTTTCTGCACCGGATCCCATATGCTTGCTGCATATTCAAGGTGTGGCCGGACGAGTGCGAAATAGCACCTCTCTTTTACTTTTTCATCTGAGAATTTCCCACAATACGCTTGACGAATCCTAGCTTCTTCAGAGCTCTGCCACAAATATTTCTTATATGTGTTCCCCACGATAGGTTTGAGGTTATCGTAACTCCCAGATACTTAACTTCATCTGTCGCCTTTATCTTAACGCCATCCACAGCATATACACGGGGATAGTTGGACGACCTCCGCAAGAAATGTACCGCCGCACATTTGCTCAGATTAAGTTCGAGTCCCCACTCTTGGCTCCACACATGAACGTTGTTTAAATCCGATGATAGAATTTCAAAGTCAGAGTGATCATTAATTTCGCGATAGATGACAGCGTCGTCAGCAAATAAACGTATTTTACTGCTAATTCGAGAGCATAGATCATTTATGTATATAATGAACAAAAGGGGGCCGTGCATGTAATTGATTCGATTTCTTTCGACGGCGCCGCATATTTTAAAGAGGCGTGGAGGCCGATCTAAGTAGGTCAGTGGGAATGTGATTGACATTCCATGCACAGTAATTGAAAACATTTTGAGAACTGCAAAACAGGGCGTAAACTCAAAATTCATATGCCTTGGCTTTCAACCCTCGTCCAATTATTGGATGTGGATTCGTCTACGGAAGTTCGAGGATCTCGAGTGCATGTTAAACAAACTCGGAATCGGCCGTGTTGTATTTTGTTTGCTTGTCCTTCGTCACAAAAAGTTTGATCACCTCAGAAGCTCTTGAAGAGGAGCTATCGCTATGATAAAATATTTAGCTATAAATTGAAAGAACACCTCGTTTATCTTAGCTTTTCTGGAAATCTTGGCCTGACATGTTTAAAATGTTGTGATAAGATTAGTTATGATACACATTCAACTAAATATATCACATATCTTGCGTTCGTGTGATTTTTTCCATTACAATTCAATTTCATCGATAGACTTCCCAAGGAAATTACTCTTCAGCATTGAAACACACCGTAGCTGATGGGAAAGACTTGTGAAACTCATGTAATGGATGGTTATGGGGCAATAGTGAAAAAGGACATTTTAGTGAACATTCCATTCAAGTATTCTACCAGCTGAGTGGTTGGTTCTTGGGCAGTCCCCATTCTGCATCCCAACCTCATAGACATTGTCTCGCTTTCCCTCCTAAGGATGGCCCGTTATTGGATCCCTCTTTAATTCTTCATATCTTCTATATCCTCTTATTTCGTTCAGAATGCCTATCCTCTTCCATCCTCTTCCAAGCTTACTCAGTGTTCTCCCCTCTATCACACGCTTCAACATGCCCTCTCCTCTTAAATCCTCCTCCATCTATCTTTTCTGTCTTCTCCGAACCTCTGTCACAAGCTTCCTCTCCTCTCCGACCATATCCAATACCTCCTCGTTCGTCTTCCTCGCCATCCAGCTCACCTTCTCCATCCTTTTCCAAACCCACATCTCAAACGCCTCAAGTCTACGCACATCATCCCTTCGCAATGACCAAGTTTCCGACCCATATAGCGCCACGCTCCATATTAAAGTTTTCACTAGCCTCTTCTTTACGTCTCTTCTCAGACCCCCCCTCATCAATTCCATTCTCTTTGAAAATGCTTCTTTAGCGAGCGTAATGCTGTATCTGATGTCCTTACCACTAAACCCATTCTCCTCCAAAATACTACCCAGATACGTAAACTGCTCGACCTGCTCTATCTTCTGCCCTCCCACCCTTATATTCAGCCCTGTCTTCTTACTTCTAAAAAATCTCATCACTTTCGTTTTCTTGTGGTTGATCTTCATCCCATACTTTTCGCACTGCACCTCTAATGCATTCACCATTGGCTGTAACCCCTTGGCAGACTGACTAACCAATGCTTGATCATCTGCAAACCTCACTGATTTTATCAGCTCCCCTCCTACCTTTATTCCTACCTCCTCCTCCCCCCATACCTCCATTACCATTTCTTCTGAATACACGTTAAAAAGCAGCGGCGATAGTTGGCACCCCTGCCGCACTCCCCGTCCTATCGTGACCCACCCCGATTCTTCATTGGCTACCCTAACCTGCGCCGTCTGGTTCATATACAAATTCAGAATCAGACGCCTGTCCCTCCAATCGACCCCTAACTTCTTCAACACCCCCAGTAATTTTGTCCATTCCACCCGATCAAACGCCTTCTCGAAATCCACGAAGCATGAAAATACATACTGCTCATACTCTAGGTTTCTTTCTACTAGCGTCCTCATCACCGCTATAGCGTCTCGCGTTCCGGTCCCTCTCCTAAACCCGAACTGGTCGTCACCCAAGTATTCATTTGCCTTCTTCTCTAGCCTTCTGTTTTTAATTCTCAGAACTACTTTGGTCGCGTGGGATATTAATCTTATTGTCCTATAGTCTTCGCAGGTTTTTGCCTAACTCTTCTTTGGTATAGGAATTAGTACAGTCTTTGCGAACTCTTCCAGCCACACTCCATCCTCATAAATCCTACGAATAAGCGCAAAAAGTTTTCCTCTTCCGTTCTTCCCCATGCTCTTTAAAAACTCTGCAGGTATGTCATCTATTCCCACCACCTTATTCCTTTTTATGTCTCGTAGAGCTCTTTCAATTTCGCTATCTAGGATACCTGGTCCGATGCCATCTCTGTCGATATCGTCTTCCCTTTCTATATCTAACCTATTGGGTTTTATTTCTTTACCATACAGCTCTTCAACATACTCCTTCCACCTCTGCAGGATCTCTTTCGGTTCTACGATCACCTTTCCCGTCTTGTCTGTTATCGTTGTAATTCCCCTTCGCTTATTACCACCCGTCAGTTCCTTTACCTTCCTATAATATGTATCTGCTTTTCCCTCTTTTTGGTATTTCTCTAACGAATCGGTCTGTTCTCTCCACCATGCCTCTCTTGCTTTCTTTGTTTCTCTTCTAAGCCTGTTATTTAATTCTCGGTACTTTCTCTTACCTAGCTCTGAGTTTATGCTTTTCCATTTCCTTCTCTCCTCCATCTCCCTCATCATCTCCTTCGTGAATCACGGTTTTCTACTTTTAGTTGCACTGACTAGGCCTACCGTTGCTTTCGCAGCTTCTACAATGCCATTTTTCAAACTTCCCCATTCATCTTCCACTGATCTAACTCCATGATCCTCACCCATTATCTTATCCACCTTCTCTCGATACTTCTTCTTCATTGCCCCACTTAATGCCTCCGTATTCCACTTTCATACCCTCCTTCCCATTCTTATCTTTTTCAGTTTTACCCGACATTTCATGACTAATAAGTTGTGGTCTGTGTCTGCATCAGCTCGTGGATAAGTATGCGAGTTTTTTACACTATTCCTGTATCTGTGACGAACCATTATATAATCTATCTGGAACCTATCTGTGTTTCTCGGCTTCTTCCAAGTGTGTCTGAACCATGTATTTGTAATTACTAGGTTATTTCTATGGCAAAACTCCACAGCTTTCTCGCCGCGGTCGTTTCTCCTTCCTAGCTTGTAATCGCCCACCTCCCGCCAATCTCTTCCTTCACCCACCACCGCATTCCAATCCCCCATTACTACCAAGTGCTTACTCCCCAGTATTCTACCAATTATTTCCTCTAGCTGATCGTATATCCCATCTACCTCCTCTTTATGATTAGAGATAGGCATATGAACCCTGATTATAACTAAATTCGTTGGATCTGCCTTTAGTTCCACGACTATTATCCTATCACTCTCCTGTTCTGCATACATTATTTTTCTACCTAGTTTCCTATTCATTACGAATGCAACCCCGCGTTGACTGTCATTGCCTCCACTATAAATTACTCTGTAGTCATCGCTCCAGTAGTCCCCGCCATCCTTCCATCTTACTTCACCCACACCCATGATGTTTAATCCCATTTCTTGCTTTATATTCTCTAGCTTCTCCGCCCTCAGCATAGTCCTAAAATTCTACGTGCCTATTCTGATGGTTTCGTTCCTCTTCTTTATCTTCTTTTCCTCTGCTGCTGTATTTTCTTAGCAAGGATTTCGTAAGATGACGACCGTAGGGGCCTTGCTCCCACCGCTGCCGGGCACGACACCCGGCCCACTGGGCCGAGTCCCGTAGTTGCCAGTATGTATTCATTATCATTTGAGAACTGTCCATAATTTAAAGGTTTGTTTTAATTGAGATGGTATTCGGTGGCCTTACTCAAGAGTGTTTTTTACGTGACACCATCACTTCAGAGGCCTGGGGTCAGACGCCTTTTGCAGCCACCTCACTGAGGTACAGACGCTGTGCGGACTACCATTCGTCTGTCTCCTAACCTTCGACCAATCTGGCATGGGTGACCCTACCAGGAGCATCGCTCCCGCCAGTGCAGCTCTAGGGGTCATCGGAGCACGCAATCCCTTCCACCACGACAAGGTTGTCGTCCAAGAGAAGAGTTAGTGATAATAGTTGCCCATAAAAAAGGGACATAAGAATAAAAGCTATTCCATGAGAAATTTCTACTTGGCCGCAGCAGTCGCAACCTTTTAATGAAGTGTGATAGAAATCGAAGATATTTTTGGTTTTCAAAGTAAATAATTTAGATAATATTTTTCTTCAAAATAAGTTATTGACCAATAATATTATTGTTTTTCTTAGTTTAACGTGACAAAAATCAGGGTTTGTCTCCTACGCTAATGATTCCCCAATTTTTAATTAAAATTGAGATAAAACAAAAATCTCATGTTGTCGTCTTATTTATTTATCCCGAAAAGACTATTTGCTAAAAAAATTTACATCGTGTAGTTAGAGAATAAAACATCTTAGTGTGTCAAAAACTCGTGTTTACTTTTCTTTTCCATTGGAAATGTATTTTCTTCTCTTTTATCTGTTTCGTGATCCTGTTTCCGCCCGGTTTTCATGTTGGAGTTCCCTTCCCTATGCTTTGCTGTTTCTTTTTCCACGCCATCTCCCCATGAAACCATTCCTAGAGGTGTTTTTTTTTATATTTTCGATTTAAACACGGCCTCTCCCAGGAATGAGTTCGGTTCAACCAGTGCGTGTTCAATTATTTTCCCCCAAAAGTCCATTGAGATGTCATTTTCAGGTCTCCCAACTGGGAACATGGCCTGATTTCGCCTATTTCCTCGAGTCTGCTTTTTTGTAAACCCCATTTAGAATGAATGGAAAACCTCCCGTGATCGTCGTAGTCTCCAAAAAATCGTTTGCAACTTTTGCGATTGAAATTCCAGTACTTCTAAGTTTACATTTGTTGACATTATATCGCACACTGAAGGAAATAAATGGTAATCACTAAAATTAAATCAGCTGTGTTATCCATTGCTTATTTCGGACAGTTCCTAAAAATGTCACGGTGGAGTATTTTAATTATAAAGTTTACCTCAATCTTTATATTGCATATCATTCGCATGTAAATATAAATTATGAGGAAATTAGCAGCCCGTTCTAATGGCATGCTAAAATCATTTAATATGACCGTTAAAAAAGCATAAATTTGAGCATTTTTCTTGATTTAAGAATTCTAATGTTTTCATGTATATCAATCACCTGGTTTTTTCGCGGAAGCCGGCTACACTTTGATCAGCGATAGGGCATACATAGTTTCCCTTCCATTACTTAGAAGTTAGTTACGTGGTTAAATTTAGAAGTCAATCAAAGAATAAAAATTCCGCCTTAAAAAAAGCCCTAAATTATTACTATTAAAGGCCCCTATTATTACCTTGTTTTGCTCTTCTCAAACCACTTTCCTAACATTCTAATGAAAAACATGTACATACCTGAGCGTGAAAATGGATAGATAACGAACTGAGTCAAAAATGTTGTGTTCTAGCGTCTTGCGAACCTTTTACATGGGTTAATTCGGATAAGCTTTAAAGTTTACGTGAGCCAATGCGAGTACTTGCTTTCTGGCGTATTTCACCCCAACTGGTTGGGTTGGATTAAGTTGGGTTGATGCTACTGAACGTGAACCGAGTTTTTCATCCATCTTGATTTTATCTCCCAAGCCTTGTATAAGGTAATTTTCCGAAATTCTTTGGCCGCTCCTCGGATAAGTGACGCATTGTTCTTCGCAAATGCTATTACCCCAGCTGGGTAAAAAAATGGGAAGCGTCAAGGAGTCGGTCCGGTATCGCAGGTACTATAACGTGCTCGGAACTACCCGTTTTCGCGAGAGGGGAGCTTTTGAAATCCATGCAAATTCACTTCTCGGAAAGGAGCTGATTATAGGGAACATTCTATCGGCTGGCCTCCTTCACTTCTTGTTTTGTTCCGTTAACGTTGCCGTGCTCGCCTCCGCTAACGCGGCTGCCTTCACAGTTTCGGCTCGGGCGACTCCACCTTGCGCGCGGGAGTCCGTGAGTGCTCACCGCCGCGCCGCGCCTGAGGCATGGTTTTGAGTGCATTTGAGATCGCGATCGTTGGATTAAAATTTTTCTCTTGGCCTTTACGCGCACTCGGAGCACACCGTCGTGGCGAATGAATTTTTCTGACACCTCAGCGGCCAGTTAATTCCCGCCGAGAAGATTACGGGCGAGAGCCTTAATGGACCTAGCCCTCCTTGCGCGCACATATGTCGCAGTATACTTCACATTGCCACCCACGCGGACTCTTAGTACCAATTGAATTAAGTTTATGGGGGGTTTTCACTGTTGAGGTCATGTAGAACCTCTCACATTCCGGGATTGTTAACTCAAAAAGGAACTTAGTTGCAGAGTAATTAAAAACCCGTGAAAGGTGTGTAAATATATCGTGAAATCATAAAAAATAAATTTATAATTTCGCCTTGGAGATAAATGTATGCTTAGTTAAACATTAAAACTTTAATTACACCTCGAAGAAAGGGCATAAACTCTAGGTATTTACTCATCCACATAGATATTTACGTGTCTAGAAGATATGTCATTGTCATTCAGTCTAGCATATTATGATACTGGAGTGAATGGCAGTAAGTGAGAAAGATTACCATCTTTCTAAAATCATACATCTCTCTCTGGAGTGCGTGATTCGTCTAATTTTGCTCTGCCGAGCAACCTATATATCCAGTTAAAAGATATTTAATAAAATAAACTTTTACAAACCACAACAGTGTTAATGACAGCCATTGCGATTCATTGCTGCTTCCTGAAGAAAGAGATTTGTAAACCTGACCTTTCGTATGTTTAATTCCTTGAATTTATATTTATTACACAATTGAAAATGTATGAAATCACTTCAGGTATCACATGGAGCAAACTTCCTATGCTTAAAGCTTATAAATTAAAAGTTATGTTCTCTTTTGGCTCTTTTATTATTCTCACACTCTTTTTACTGTTTTTACTTACTATATACGTGTGAAAACAGTGCAAAGTATGTAACTTACATATTTATGAGCCTATAAAAATAATGTTAAGCGCTCGCGCATATTTCGGCTGCTCGGTGAAATTTTTATAGTGCATACATCCTTAAACTGGTGAATTTGCAGTCGTTTTTATTTCCCTTGAGGCAGTGGTAGTTTCGCAAAACTTTCCCTGTGCGAAACGGTGCGAAGTGTTTTTGGAAAGGCTTATCGCGAGAAGACTTTTCAAGTCCTCATCGTGCTCTGAAGTCATGACATGACGGATTACTCTCACGCCCTTTTAGAACTTCCCAGGTGGAGATTTCTCGGCCCCGCCTCATTTATAACCCACCAGTCCCCGCCAGCACCTTTGGCTCTCTTGTCTCCCTTCCCTCGCTCAGCCCTCGCAGCCCTCCGCATTTCTGTAATAGGTTTGCTCGCAGTAATTGCGGTCCATGCTTTTCCATCATTACATCTTCTTATCCTGAAGTCTCGGAAATATGTCTAACAAAGTGGGACTGCACTAGTGAGTAGTAAGTGCTTTTCACTTCACGATCGCATTAATCGAATTTTACTCGTCAATGCTAAATAAATTCTGTAATTTGTTGCAGATAAAAGTTGAAAATAGAGTGATTTTCTGGCGAGAATTGACATTTGGCACGTATCTTGCTCATGAGCTTCAACTCAGGCTTGGATTTTAAGAAATAGCAGTCAATTTTACACCAAAGTAGCGGAGGTAAGAAAATCGATGTATTGCGTCCAAATTAATAGTGACCATGATACCATAGCGTTGAATTTCTAACCCTGTGTTTGTGTTCTTTTATCTGACTATTGTCTTAGCGTAATGTTAACTCATTCTCAATTTATTTCCTTTGGAGACCCTTGTCCCTTTTTTTGGTGAAATGAACTAAATTATATCCATCTTTGCTAGTTCCGAGGGAAAAGAATTACTCGTATTTATTAGTTTCTGGAACTAATTGTCTCAATTTCATGTTTTAGCAGTGACGCTGCTCTCAAACGTTTTTTCACTGTCTAAATGTGTTTGTTTCACCGTTTCTGCCCCTGCTGATGGTATATGATTACCTTTTATCTTCGTTTTTTTGCTCTAAAAAACAGATGGGAGCAACAATCAATTAACTTTAAAATAGTCAGTGTAATTCAGCGCGTTATTATTTTTCCTGTTGTGGCTGCGTGTAAATGATATATGTCATGTGAGCTCTATGCTTCCTCAGATATTAGGAGTCATTAATTGGTGAGGCACACCTCCATTCGATTGCCAGGATGATTACATTTTTGCAAACGCCATGTGTTTATTCTTTACATCAGGAGTTGACGGTTAAGCCAATGCTCGTCATTTATCTTTTTTTAACATTTGAGCTGAGGAATCCGCCTCGCTGTGAGACAATTGACTGCAGTAAAAAATGCTACTCAGAAAAAATGATAAGGATAGATAAGTGTTTGTAGTTCCAGGATAACTCACGCATGTAATGAACAATTACAAGTGTTTGCTTAGAAATGGAAATGGTTCAATTTCTCTGTGCCCATTCGGAGCATAACTTAAGCCATACCTGAGTGCACCAGTGGTGCACTGCACCACCATTCTTTCAGTGCTCGCCGCGTGACATTCATGGTTAAATACAGGCTGAACATGTGTCCTTTACTTTTATCGCCTCCATCTCACGGAAGGGTTAGTCGCGACAATCATTCTGGATAATTTCTCCCGACGCTCCATCCTTGGTTCCCTAAATGCGGAGTTGCTCCCTCTCCGCTCAATTTAACTCCCTTCAATTTCGCCCCGGACCGAGAGAGTATAAGGCTGTACGCTTGTCAGGGCTCGCCCACCCCGTAAAGGCCTCGTTATCTCCGCTGCGCAAAAGCCGACCCGCTCTCTCTTTCTCTCTCAATTAAAGCGAGCTCTTCCCATATTCGGCGACCTTCAAATACTCAAACCTTCTACTGCTGAATGTGCATTGTGTACAACAGGAAGGCGCAACACCTATATGCTTGGCGATGAAAAGGGGTTCTGAGATGAGTGCGGAAGATCGCCTACCCTTTCGGAAGTACGGCGGATGGAAATTCCACTCCAAATATCTAGCAACTCCGTGGGGCGGAGTGTACTTACGGGCGCTAATCTACAAACCCCCCCTTCCCACCTTCCGGGCGCCTAATAAGAGACCCCCATCATCGTTGCCGATTGTGCACGCATGGGCCGGCGAGCAGGGGGTTTCGGTGCGTTAAGATGTGCGGGGATGGAGTAGGGCGGGTGGGTTGTGTTCTCGACTGATGGAGCTCAGGAGGAATCGGGAAGCAGCATATTGTCTAAACGGATTACTGCACGGGTGATGGCACCGCTGAACTACACCCGTTACCGTTTCCTCGCTAAAATATGTATTCGACCGCACCATCTCCTCTCTCTCCTTTTCGTTCTTACCTTCGAACCTTTACCGTAACGTACGAAACAGTATCAGGCCTCACTTCCTGGAAACTATGGAAATACATTTTTAAATCAACTCACTTGGTAAATTTCTACAGAGTGTCATTTTCAAGTGAAGCTTGATGATGGCACTCTGATGCTAAAGATTAGGTTGGTGAATAAAAATGTGTGGACATTTACTTAGCGAGTTGGTTTCAAAATGATGATTGATTCAAACCAAGTAAATTTCAAAATGTAAAATAAAATCTTACCATGCCTTCAAATTGTAACGTAATTTCAGATGTGTCGTAGGGAGTATTTATTTAATAAAATTTAGGGGATGCATTCAAGAGAGATTGGTATTCATTCAGCAGACAATTGGAAGGCCCTCGGTCGAAGATCTAATGTGTTATTTTGCCTTAATCTCGTTGGTCCGTTGGTTATTTGAGGAGGCTACCTACAACTGAGGCCATTTGCGCCATAGAGGGCAGGCGGGTTGGACGATGTTGGTGGGATTGTGTGGGGAATAGAGAAAGGTGGCGTCAGCGATAGTACATTCCGAATGAAAGGTGCCAAGAGGACCACGGTTGTATAGCGTCCCATCCGTGTGCACTTGAAGTAGTCACACTCTCCAAAAAAACATCAAGTAAGGATCGGGTTTCCTCAGAAAAATCTCCAACACATCATCCGAGACTCGAGACCAGGCTCTAGGGATGGGAAGTCAGTAGGTACTCTGGCCACCACACCAACCGTATCCCTCTCACTCTTGTGAAGCCAAACCTTGAGTAGGACGCGACCATTGGGGAGCCAGCACATAATAATGTAATTGGAGAACTCGTATGAATACTCAATAAAAGAAACCCATTTTTTTTAGTTTAAATAATTCTTCGAGTGAAAAAAAATGTGTGAAGAAACTATGGAAAGGACTGGGTTGGGACTCGAAGGCTACACGATAGGCTAATGTTACTAGAAATATTCAGATCTCGCGAGTGCCCGGTTCACTCGGAGGTAATTTTTTCGGCTCCCTTACCACAACTGTAGGACAACCATAAGCGAAAAGATAAAAGAGGTTCCCTGTCGAAGAGATGGGAATAAGAATTATTTCTCTCCGCACACCATTCAAGACAAGAAAAGAGACAGAGCGAACTCTAGTCCACCGGGAAACAATTTCTTAGCGTTTATCGAAGTTATTTCCTTCTCAAACACACTCCAGCGCACAACAATGATGGCAGCTTCCCATTCAAGGAGTTGAAGTTAGCGCATATCGGAGCACTTCAACGCACTATAGCGCACATGAACGACGTTGAATGGAACGATATGCGCAGGATAAATGTCTTGTAACCCGCCGGTAGGTAGCATCCTGTGAGTGAACAGCAGTCACGGCCCAATGTTTTGTGTAAAGTTGTTGAATTCGTTCAAATTAAGTTTTTGAAAGCGTATACTTTTTATCACTGAGTAATTAAAAATCTTGAAATATGCATGTTTGACGCCTTTCCTGAAATCAACTAACTTGAAAGCAATCACGGATGCCATAATCAACGTTCTTTTGTTGTTTAGCGCATATTATCTTTCCTCCCGAACTGTTTTGAAGTGCGCTATCTAGTGCGCAGGGTCTGTAACGAATGGAAGGCAAGTTCGTTGTTGCGTTGCAAAGTAATCAGCGTATTAGAGCAAATGGATAGTTCCCAATGATGCCAATGTACTTTAAAGTGCGCACGCAGGGTCTGGCACGAATGGAAAGCGACTGCGCTATTGTGTCGCCGAGGGGGCAGTGCAGTAGAGGGAATGGAAAGCTCCCATAGATTTGAACCTTCCGTCTGTCCTTCATACCCTTTTCCCTTATACCCTTTCATCCCCTCGCTACCTCCTCATTCTATCGGCGCCAAAAGGTTGTACATACTTGAGGCGGTAGGCGAGGGACGTAAGGAGGGGCTCAATCGACCCTCACACCACCCGGCACCTTCGGACGGAATCCTCTTACCAATCATATTTACGGTCCCTAAGCCTCGTAATATGGAAATTGGCCGTACGTCACCTTTTGCCGCTTTCCCCGGCGCTCGAATAACTCCTCCAAACCCCCCCCCCCTATCTTCCTCCTCCCCTCGTTTGTTAAGCGGGAAAGTGTTCTTGTAGTCTTGGGCGTCGTTTTTCAGGGGCTTCCTGATCTCCATCTTTCCCTTTAGCAAACCCCCTCATGGCCCCTGTTGGCCTCTCTTCCCCCTCCATTGTAACAAGGGTTGCATGAGGTTGAGGACGACCAAAAGCTCCAAAAATGCAGGACTAATTTGTACTAATCGTCTGCGCTAATCTCAGCTTTCAGAGTACTGAATGGACTGATGTGACGAAGAAAGTAATTACCTCTTTATATATTAAACAATTGCAATTCGAAGTGCTGCTATACTTATGCACGAAGTGTGAACCTGTGCTAAATGTGTGCTCCTACTAGGAGTAATCATGATTGCTCCCGCTAGTTTACCTTTATGGGTTAAAGAGCACGAGCCCTTCCCCCACGCCTAGGTGGTAGTTCATTTAGTTAAATTGTTACGTTTTAATTTACATTTTTCTTATATTTTTATTTTATGCCTATTAAGAGAATAGGTTTTACTGATAGGATGAAGAGGGGTAGGAAGTAGGTGTGCTGAATTGAACAACGAAATTTTGTAAGTAGCCGTCTAATTCAAGCTCAAGTATGTGAAAATTCATCTTCGAAGTGAGAAAGAAAAACGTTTTTTTTTCACTGATATTTATCACTGTAGGCACACAGGGTACAACTTTTCAACGCTTATGCGTCATCTTCAGGTACAAAGTTTGTTGTTTATCACTTGCCTTGACTTGTTTCTTTATTCCGAACGGGTCACTCCAATTCATATCAATGCACTTTTCCAAAGGACCGAGTCGTGGATCATTTTATGTTCTTCATCTATCTCTTGTGTTAATCGCCCTCTTTCTCATCCTCCGTGAGGGAGAAGCGTCAATTCCGTCTTGTTTCCGCGGCTTAACGACTGCGGCGTGGTGATTAGTTCTCGCTTAAGTGGCTTGAGACGTGTCTATTTGTCTCCCATCAGCGCTCTCACCCTTTCCATGCTCTTCCCCCAGCTCACAATGGCACCGCGCACGGTTATTTTTCTCTTGTTTGTCATCGGCAATTGAATTGATCTTCTTACTGTTTTCTCTGTTGGGTTTCTCAATAAGGAATTTCTGCGAAGTGCTAACCATCACGCCGCGGCCGCCGCCTTTACCTTGATCGCAAGCGTTATTGTATGAATGGTGGCCTCTTTCTCGTTTCTTTTGATTAAGTCCTTTGGAGTAAATCATAATTATAATCATTTGCGGCAATCATCGCTTCATTTATTAGAGAAAAGAGGATGAATTATTTGGTGGATTCTCTTTAGAGCCTTGGAGGTTTTACACCGACCGAGCGTTCGTGACAATATGACCAATTCGCAATTCTAGTGAACGGTAACTTTTTTTTAATTCAAAGTTGAAATAGTCCAATCCTATGCTACAATTCCTCTTCCGTGGTATTTCTTCTGTCGAAGTTGTCGTCAATTTTGAAACAATATTTTCTTACGGGTTCCAAATTTATTTATTTTTACTTTTTTCCCAATTTCCACGTTTCACTCTGTTTAAGTCGCTGTGTCCATCTATGAATACATTAAAATACAGAATGATGTTCAGCTCCATGATCCGTTGTAAAGTTATCGTTATTATGGCTTAAGTCTGATACACCGTTAAGCCATTATGATCAGGGTGTCTAGCGACCGGGAAATTGGGAGAAACCGGGAAATAAAATACGCCGGGAATCACCGGGGAAAAGCCGGGAAATTTGTCAAGCATACGGGAAGTTTTTCAAATCGCGCGGTATCGAAGAAAAAATAGGGGAATTTATTTCGTGGCACGAAAAACAATAACCTAAGTAGCAGTACTGACCGAACGAAACTCCAATAGGCTGCGGAGGTGACGTAGTACTCAGTGGTCCCAAATCGAAAAAAGTTGGCAACAAGTCATTTTTTTCAACTTTTTATGAGGATGTTCGGTAAGCTGTATTCGTATTCTACAGTATATGGCGCACAGTATAGGCTACCACTATGGTCATATTACTGCTCATAGTAATCTGTGGAACGCGTCAAACATGAGTCTTTCGGGATAAATACGAGACGCCTGTCGCGCGAACTCCGTCGATTTTGGAAAAAATTACTTTTATGGAAGAAAACTCTCGGACAGCATATGTACTTTCAAAAATTAATTCACGTGGATTGGTACAATACACTTAAAGTATCATAACCCAATGATTTGGTTTCCTCCAGGTTTTTTTTTAACCTTAATATTAATTTTTGAACTTTAAGCTTATTTATACTTACACATTGACCTACAAAGAGCAATAGCGTTTTTAGCGCCCCTTTTCTTCCCGGAATGTTCGACATGGACAAAGAGAGCATCATATACAAAATATGACAAAAGAAAAATCTTGCTTTGATTTGCATATTTGGCCTCAAGATCGTTTTAAGTCGAGAGGTCCTGTACACTGCCGCGGGTGGCAGCCGGTTTGGTGCGTGGTGCACCCAGGGAAATCCCATTTTTGTGGCTAAGTTCTCGTTATGTTGTAGGCGTCGCTTCGTTTTACATATCGGACACTAATATATGGTAAACTATTTTCTCGTATCGTGCACTAGAGATTCTCCAGTTAGTCCAGAGAATATAAATCTAGCTCGACTAAAATACTTTCAGTGAGGCTCTATTTTCATCAATATGAAAAGACTTGTGGTCGTGTATGTCACAGTTAAAGGCAATGTAATTGTCTACAACTATGCTCCTGAGGTATTTGCTGTAAAACTAAAGACTGAGCCGCTAGAAGGAAAATTTTGTCAAAAAGCGTGAAGAAATTAAACGTTTTTAAAAAATGTACAATTTTCGCTAGCAAATATCTCGACAGCTATGAGGAATAGAAATAAATGTGTAAGGACTTCTTTTGTAGTACAATTTGTCTGCTTTAATTTTAAAATCAGTAATATTTTCGCTACCACGCACCGTTTTCAAGATATGAGCGAAAAACCAAAAACAGGGACCTTCTTAGCCCCCCCTCCCCCCCGCACACGTCGTATGTCCGGCGACTTTTAGTATGTTTATCGATTGACTCCAAACACATCCCTGAAGTTTGGTCTCTGTCCTCTTCCATGTCCTCTATTACCCCCTTTTTGGCGTTCATTGACTGAACTAATAGCTTTTAAGTGAATCGATGTATTTCCTCTGACGCATTCTTCATTTCCTCGTATTATTCCGAAAAAAAAATTTAATTCCATCGACGATTTTTATCTTACTTCAACTAATGCATTTCCAGTAATTTATGATGTTCTAAATTAGGCGTTGAATCTTCGGGTTATTGACGTTTGCCTGTTGTGTAAGAAGTGAGGTAGAATTAGCTTCCTGCTGAGCCTTCTGGCATGTGTAATGCTTACACTCACTTTCTCAGGTTGGGCCCCGAGAACCTCTTGAGTTGGCTCACGCAGCCTCTGGTTTCTCAGTAGGTCCTGATACGCATAAAATCAACGGGTTTGGTCGTATTGACTTCTCGCGCTAACTCCAACCAGGGACGCTTTCTTGTGGTAGCCGTACATCTCTCACAAAAGCTCTTGGCAGCTGCGCTGTGGACGATCTTGGTAGTGAGACAGTCTATTTCCTGAAAACCAGTCTCTGCTGGTGAATAAGTAGTTGCTGTGAGTTTTTTCTTTAGAATACCCAGCGTGCAATGCGCTTAAAGTTTTAGCCTTGTGGCTAACCAGGCTTTCGGCGGTAAGCACCTTTTCAATTCCACTCCTCACATTCCTCATCCGTCTCTTTCCATTAATATCTCCTAAATGTGACCTCCCTCCGTAGCGTAGTGACATTTGCCTCCCAAAAATTTTGTCTGCCGTCAGTTTTTGGGAAAGATGTACAGTGTACACTGTGGTGGATCGATTTTCATCGATCATCATTGATTTCAAATTTTCAGGCACTTCGAAACAGAAAAGTTGCCGTTTAAGATGCTATTTAGCTATGCCAAACTTCACTTAAGTTATAAAATTCCCGACCCTGCCTACAAGCGATTAAATGCAAAAAATTACCGTAATTCAAACGAAATCCGGATAACTCCCTCCACCGAGCTTTGTATTTTTTTGATGAAAAATATCTCACCTTGTAGAGAATGTTTTGCTAATTTTACTTATTTGAAAATATGTGTAAATAATTGCGTTGCAAACCCCATTCACTGGGTTTCCTCTTAGCGAATGACCCAACTGAATATCCCTCGTGGGTGACACGGTTGGGATGAATGTTCTTTTTTTTTTTGGAGCCGTGTACTTCTTCGAATGCTACGACTTATCCCTTGCTTCATACTTCGTACCCTCGTGCTCCTGCATCTCACCTATTGGATGAAGGTCTTCTCCTAGCCACGTCAACCTTTGCCAACCGTAGGCTAATATCCCCAGCACTCCTATCTCCCCACAAATCCCCCTCATGAACCCGGTTGCGGAAGCGACCGCTCCATTCAAATCTCCAGTCTCTTCTCCTCTTACTCCTCGGCGACGAAAGTCCTGGATATTATGTTTACGCAGTTCCTTGGTATAGGCCGTTGAGAGAGAGAGAGAGAAAGGGAGAGTGGAAAAGATATGGAGGAGTTTAGTTTCAGCGAGACTGGAGAGTGAGGAATACGAAAGAGATATATATAAGGAGGGAATGTAGTCTACGACAGACCACAAAAAACTGCTCACTGCCAGTCGCCTCCCGCCCTCCGTTAAGTTCTTGCTTGGCTTCTGCGCCACTACACCGGGGGAAGCCGGGAAGAGTAGGAGTCATACCGCGCGATTAGCAAAGTTTTCGCCCTAAGTAGAGGGGGGAAGAAGGAGGAAATCTTCGGATTTTCCATTCGGATGGCGTGAGTTGGTGGGCGGTGGGCGTAATGCATTCTGTGAAACGCGAAGAGTCGTTGAAAGTCGAGGGATTAGGTGGTGCACGTGAGAGTTGCTGTGGATCTAATGGGGGGGAGGAGAGAGATTCACGGAAGGTCTTGTGCTGGATTCGAGGGAAAAGAAGGGTTTGTAAGAAGTTTGAGTTGGGTGTGAGGCGGGCGTGAAGATGTTGGTGGATAGTTTTCGCTCGGGGACGGGGAATAAATGAAAAAGATCTTCTATGCGAGGGCGTCATTTCGACTTCGATACATCGTGGTCGACAGAAATCATGACAGCTATTCTTATGTGTGAATAGTAGTGACATGGACAGTGCTGCCGATAGTATCTCCAATTCCAGGGAATTTTCTTCGAAGTTGCCACCGACTGCGCGGAATTTTCATTAACCTTTCCCCGAGGAAACTATTTATTTTCAAATATGAAATTCATTTAAAATTCTTCATATCTTTAAACTTGTTGATAACTACGTCCTAGATTCATATTTTCTCCTTCCTCTCCGAAGCTTACTCAACATTCTCCCCGTTATCACCCTTTCTAACTTGTTACCACTGACTACATTTGCTACCCCTTCCTAATTTCTCCTAACAGCTTTTTTCCCTCTCCTACCATATCTTATGCTTCCTCATTGTTGTTCTTTCCTGTCCTGCTTACTCCAATCCTATCCATTGAAAATAAACAATTTAAAATTTCACTGAAAGGGCGGTGATATTTTCTGTGAATTCACTCGTTAAGTAAAACGTCAGCTTTTACTATGTATAGTGGTAACCTTCATGATTTGGTTAAGTGGGGAAGAGGACGAAAGTTTATATGCTCTATGGACGGGATGAAAAGAGGTAGGACGTACGCTGAGATGAATAAAAAGTTTATGTAAGGAGATAGGGCCTTGCGTATATGAAAATCTAGAGGATTTTGTACTCACTTCCATTCGAACCTATCTTAACCGGTAGATATTCGAATTATAATACCTTCATGGACTCAAAACTATCAGAAAATTTCAGCTTATTTAATTTGTGGGCAAAGGCCCGCCACGATGGAAACACCGGCTTCTGCGCTGTTACCGAAGTATCTTTGGTAACGGCTCGAATTCGGTTGGGTAACCCTCATAATCATCCTAGAGCCGTTTCCCCCTATCTGCAAGTGCAAGACTGTAAAAGCGAATTGAGGTGATATGGGGGCGAATGCACTATGTGGAATTGAGACACTATAAATCAAAGTAATAATACTTTGTGGAGTCCACTCTTCATGTTTGGAATACATGAAGTATTATTCTTTTGACTTATAATCAGCAATGGCGAAATTGCATTAGCCGTCGAAGCACGTTAAACTAAAGTTGGTACTATTTCTACTATTTTTGCATAGATATGTAAGTACGGTTGAAAATGGTATACCATAAAGATTCAACTTTTTCCTGAAATGAATCGTTCGTTGAAAATAAAATAGCAGTTTCAGTGAAATTTATATTCATTATAAATGTACGGTTAAATAATAATTTTATTTGACAATTTCTGAATATGCTCAACTTTTAAAAAACTTTTTTAAACAGTTTTAGGTAAACCCATAAACCGTCTAATCTAAGGTTAATCTTATGCATAAATAGCAATAGATTTGCTGTATCCTCTCTCCAAACTTTGATGGTCCTAGCCCGTTTCACGCCACCCACACAATAAGACGAAGGTTTTCGGAACGCTGCCAAAACTTTGGTGGCGCGTGGGTGGATTGGGATCAAAAATATTTTCCCTGCTGGATTTGAATGGAGTATAGAAGTCAGTGTGCGCCTGGAAATGTTCGGAGGAGACGCGACGCGGCATCCAGCCTTGGATAGGACGTCTAGAGGAGCGCGAATCGTTCGACTCGTAGACAGGGCGTCGCGGCTCGGCGACGACAACCCCCCCCCCCCTGGCGGTCTTGCCTTGAACCCCTCAGTGCGCGGCATCTGCGTGTGATTGGAGTGACGGGGGAGCGCACCGCGTTTCGCGGCTTGAAGCTGTGTTATTGCGCGGGGGGGGGGGGGAGAGCAAAAAGGAGACGCCCTTAATCTCTTTTGACATTAGGTGTTTCTGTCACACGCGCGCGGTCTAAGGGAACCCAACTAATTGACGGTGCAAGTGACGTGCTCTCTTACTCCTCCCCGGACGTAATTTACCACGTATCCGGCAGTTGTCCTTCGATCGGGCGCAGAAAACGTGATATTCTCCTCGGCAGTAACCTCGTTTGAATTAACTGATGTGTTTGAAACGGTCTTTTTCATTGTTTTGTTTTTCAATTAACGTCGATCTTTGAGTAGGGGGTTTAGGGGGTTTGTAGGGAAAAAATACTCCATTAAGAGCAGTGATCATTCCATTAATTCCGTTGTCTCAGACGTGACAATTTGATTAACATTTTGAAATGAGAAAAATGACTTTGTAATACCACATAAATTTATTGAGCATACGACCCAGCTTTCGACGTCGTACGCCATCATCAGGTGACTAGTAATCTGTGATCAGGACGTGACCTAATGATGACTTGCTACGTCTAAATGTAGGTCGTGTGTTCAATCAATGTATGTGGAATATCGAAGTTGTATTTCTCATTTCAAAATAAAATGGCCTAAAATCCAAAAATTCTTGCAGGCGTGAGTGTATAGCCTTTACCTACATTGTCTCCTTATTGGGTTAGCTCATGTAAACAAATCCATATTATCCGAGGTAGACATAGCTGAATGACTGTTTCTTAATGTTGTCCACACTGCTGTAATATTTCGTCTCATTTACATTCATGCATTGCGTCACACTAGCCCCATGTCCTTTTTACCACTAGTTCCTACTCTGCAGTCTGCGGCAGTCCCGTGAGGAATATTTAATTACTTTGAAATCTTATTATTTAAAGTTGAACATGCCTCAGTCGTTAAAATATGAATGGTCCATAATGGGTCCATCCTTGTCGCATTAGAGAGATTACTTCTCTCAGTATCAACATGTTCTAGTGGTAGCCATAGGATGAATGCTCCAAACTCAGAGAATGGACCGTCTAACCTAAGACCTTAATCCTAATACCAGCATAACATCCTTCTCCGTGACGGGATTTAAACCTCTCGACCTTTTAGTTGCAAAGCAGGCGTGTTACCAACCTGGCCACCGCTGCTCTCGGGTGTACGTGCTCTTGTGTTTGGGACTGAACGAATGTGCACATTTATTTTGCCTCGGGGTGAACTCCATGGGGAAGTTTTCAAAATAATTTAACCAATTTATTGTTCTATCGGTTCTGGTAGTTTTAGATATATGTTGAAATACGAATAGGTATCAAACTGTTACAGCTGAAGGTCCTTGCCTCCATGAACTATTTCGTTCTTCACCTCGGTATACGTCCTACCCCACTCCATCCCATCCATAAAGCCTATTCTCTTTCTTCCGTTCCCCTCTTACACATCATCCTCCCCTCCATTCCACCCGTCGTCATCCCCTCGCTTCTTCTTACCTTGTCTAACCTCCTACTCTGGGCTTCTCCTAATTTCCTCTCCTCACCATCCATAAAAAGCACGTCCTCATTTGTCTTCCTACGCCTGCAACGTAATCTCTTCCCCTTTCTTCAGAGACCATGTTTCTACGCCGTAGATCCCTAAACTCCATATTAAATTCTTTACCAACCTTTTCTTTACATTTTTACACAAGGCCCCTGTTATCAGCTCGCTCTTGTTGCTGAACGATTTTTTCGCTCTCGCAATTCTCCTTCTAGTGTCCTTGATCGTTCCTATTTTTCTCCCACTTACTGGTTCCCGTTTAACTATTGAGGTGTTTTAAAGTTTCTTTGCAGTTAAAACTAATTATGGGATAAATACGCGCTTTGAAAGACCACATGTACTTATCGAAAGAAAGTCGAACCACTCCCATCCGAGTCGGGGTTCGAACCCGCGACTTGGATATAGGGAGAACTTTCGCCGTATCTTTCACGCCAAATTGCCACCACCTCGATAGCTGAATAAAACATTGGGCCCTCGGGAGACGCACACGTGGGGTGATGATTCATTAATTCGTATTTCCGCGGAATCCCTCGGATTCCATTTCTGCGGCGGCGGATGAGATTATAACTAGACCGGTGAGAGAGTGCCGTCAACTCACTCTTCCTTCGCTTTTTTCACCGAAACTGTCAAACTCTAAAACTACGAATAATTTCTGATCCGGAGTGCGCGACCCTCGGAATGTACACACGTGTCCCGGCTGGCGGAGTGGATTCCGAGGGCGTTTTTGATGGCACTAGGCAGATAAAAGGCCTGTTTACACTAAACTTGGAACATAACTTTCACCTGCTTGGCTGACTGAAGGTTGATTCACGTAGTACATTGCAACATACTTTCATATATTAACTTAACATAACTTAATGACTTATCTTCAGAGCATAACTTAAAGAGCACTACTGACCTCAGGTGTAAGTAGCAGTCTCCTGTGCCTTCAAACATACTAATTACTGAATTTCTCTCGTGCCTTAATTTGAGCTATGAATTATTTCCGCAACTTTCAAGAATGGTTGAACGAGTAGTTGTTGTGGTGGGTTAGGAGTGGAAATTTCAAGATGTGATTAGGAGAAGACAGGGTAGATGGTTGGGAGAGGTACCTATGAGGGCCGAAGGGACGATGAAGCATTATAGGGGCCGAGGCAATAGAGAGGCCAAAGCAATAGTTGGGTAAGCTGGGCAGGGGAAGAAAATATTTGGCTTCATTGACGGGATGAAGAGAGGTAGGTCGTATGAGGATGTGAAGAAATAAATGGTGAAATAAATAAATAGGGATTAGGGGCCTGCGCCTGCACAAGTAGATGGTTCTTAACCTCTTCCATTTAAATCTATTATAACCGGTAGAATACTCTAATAATAAAATTGTGTAAATATGAACCGTACAGTTCTTACTAATTATCACCGCAACTTAGATACAGTCAATAAAAATCAACTACTGACTGGCGCCAGAAATCCACACCCAGACCCGCTGTGCAGCAGCAAGGATGGGGAAAGTGGTGGGGAAGGAAGAGGGACAGTGATGTGAAGAGGTGGGAAGAGATGGTGGTGGCTCGTAAACTTCTGGCTTCACCCTTGGTGGGTGCTCTCCTCTCTTCCACCCCTTATGCCCACTAGACCCCTGCCCCTCGTGTCACTTTTTTCGCCAGTCAACCCCTTTCTCTCGCGATTCCGACCCCCCTGCTGCTCTGCTCGCACCAGAAGAGAGAGAGAGAAACTTCCCAGCCAGACCGCAAGCTCGCGCGCTTCTCCCTGCCTCCGCACCCGCCCTCTCTCGCCCGCTTCCCCGCTGAAACTCCAGAAACTCTTCTCGGACTCACTCTCTCCCTTTGCGTGTGCCCATTTGGGTGAGTTCAACTCGCGACTGATGTTATTAAAAACCAAAGAAGAGTGCCACATTTTCTCATCGGTTTCGTTCACCCTCAGTATTTTATCGTTTGAAGGTGGATTTGGATTTAATTCATGAGTTCAACGCGAGACTGCTGTCATTCAAAACCGTAGAAAAGGGCCACATTTTCACATCGTTTCGTTCATCCAAAGTATTTTGTCGTTTAATGGTAGATTGGATGGAATTTGTACCACAATCATCTCTGGTTCGGTGGTTACGAGAGCTGGCGACTGACAATCTAAATCGGAGTAGAGGGTAGATATGTCGATTATGAGCTGCGTCGATAGCATCAGTCATTTGCACCATATGAATTATCATACGATTTTAATACTACAAATCAATTTCCCCTCACAAAAGCATTTGTCCATAAATGTGAAATAAACAACATTATGAAATGTTCTCCTGACTGCTTTTTGGCCTGCGCCTAGCGGCAGGGGGAGCGTGCGAGGTTCTGATTTGTGCTGGGACGAGTGCTGCATGCCTGGTGTGGAATCACCCCGTGCCACACACCCTAGTGGTGGCTTGCACGGTACTTCGTAGATGTAGATGAAGAATATGTACGAGGAAGTGCTGGGTGTGTTTGGTCAATATAAGTAGCTCGTGGAAGAGATAAGGAGGCAAAGTAGATGGTTGGAGGAGGTCAATGAGAGGCAAAGGGTTGCTGAAGTCAGTGATAAAGGAGAGGGCGTTGGGTAAGCGGGGAAGGGGAGGAAATAGATTAATTTTTATGGACGATGAAGAAGGATAGAACGTATACTGAGATGAAGGAGAAAATATTATTGGTGGATAGGATCCTGCACATGTAAAAATCTTGAGGATAATTACTCTCTTCAATTTAAACCTACCTTAATCGGTATATTACTTAATTATTATTATACATTTTAGTCATTTAAAATACTGCTATTTTTAAAAACTCAGTTCGGGTTAGACCCCTTTTTGCGTTTGCATATTCAAAAATTCATTTGTTTAATGGATGAAAGTACTTATATACCAGTAGTTACATTTATTATGATGGAATTGAGCGAGACACTTAGCTGTGCAGGTACCGCAGAGATGGCAAAAAAAGAATTTTTCTAAAAAATCTAAGCCGCTCAAGATATAAAAACGCCCCAGTAATGATGATCCTGATTCGATGGAATTTGATCATCAGGTGGTTTCTTTCACCAGGATGATGAAGCGGTGCTTTCGATACCCCTGTGGTTATCTCTTTTCTCGACGTGGAACGAAAATTTTCACCAATAAAAAAAGGGCTCATAAGTTTATGGATCCATTGAGGGCTCTAAATCCGTGGAAAACACAAAATAACGCCTGCTTTTTTTTTCAACCCTTCTCCGTCCTTCTTTCCCTTCCTCATCCCAAACTCCTTCACCGACCTTCCGATAGCCTGCCCCCTTCCAATACACAAAAAAGGAAAATATACCCGGGAAGGAAAAGGGTCCGTTAGGTATTCAGTGGTTTTCAAAGTCTTTTCCTTAGTAAGTCCCTCATTCGTTAGATTCCCGTCGGAAGGTATCAGAGGATATCGCGAGGTTATTTTAATTAATAAAAGCGATAGCTTAATATTTTCCGCACTCAAATTTAATATCGAGCATCGTCTCAGCAATTCATTACCATTCTCAAGGTCCTTCACCCTTCATATTGGCATATGATCTATTGATGTGATATTGGCTTTGGCATGTAATGGTAGTGGGTTTATGAAACCATGGTGGGTATTAAATTCTATTGTGGATAATACTAAGCTATTGTTTTTACTAATTATGGATTGATTCCAAAAATTTAGGCCTGAAGCAGTGTCTTGCATTTATTTTTATTAGAAAAACAACACGGATTGTGTCACTATTATTGCGTTCATTTTTGCCGTCTGCATCTACGTTTTATCCCGCAAGTTGCCTCTAGAGCGTGTGGATGGAGTTTACAGATAACTAATGATTAATGCGTTGGAGGTGCATTGCGAAAGGTATGGGATGAAGTTAAAATCATAAAAATACAAAAGTGGTGAGATTTTCTAGAAGTAAGAAGGTGAGTCTGAATATAAGGGTATGAGGGCACAAAATAGAGCGGGTTGAGCAGTTTACCTATCTGGGTATCATTTTGGAGGAGAATGGGCTTAGTGGTAGGGATATCGGATGTAGAATTACCCTGGCTAAAGAAGCATTTTCAAAGGGAAGGTAATTGATGAGGGGGGTCTGAGAAGAAACTTAAAGAAAAGGCCGACGAAAACTCTTATGTGGAGCCTGGAGCTGTATGGGTCGGAAACTTGGTCATTGCGAAGGAGAAAGCATGTAGAATTTTGCATATCTTCAAGGAAAGGCAAAGGGTATGAGGACTTTAAAGGCCGTTTAAAACGAGGCACTTTATTGCACAATCTGATGTATGTATGGATGTGCATTGAAAAATGCGTCGTGGAAAGCGGTTAATTGCTAAAATGCATGCGCAAATGTATAAACGAGAGATGGGAAGATAGCCCCTGCTCTAATTCAGAGACTGCATTTTCGCTTTGCGAGAAGAGATGCAACTCCAGAAATTGAGGTTTCATGATAAATACACTCCAAAAACCTGCCAATCAGCTGATTGAATGCAAAAATGAATTAAAGGAGGGACTCCCATCCTGGTTCATCCAATATCTGAAGTCGATTTGCTTTTCTTGTGGTAAAATTTTTGCGGGTCTCTCAGCTCCCCTCGGTTGAAGAAGAAATCGTTCGTTCAAGGCTCCAGATATTTGAAGGCAAAGTCAATAGACACCATGGTCGAGTGCGAGGTTGACCGCGTCAAACCGAAATTGTGTGTGATTAAAGTAACAAAATCAATGGACTGCTTAGGGAGGTGAGTCCAAATAAATGCAGAATACTCGTTGTTGAATATTGCTGAGAACAAACTGGTCGTAATCTCATTAAAATTCAGATAACGTGACGATAATTCCACTTTGTAAAAGGTAATTTTATTATCCTCATCCCTATCGCGCTCTCTCTCTCTCTCTCATGATGCGTACATGTCTGTTTGCACCAGTGCGTATTCAAAAATTCGATTTTAAAAATGAAATGGTGGGGGAGATGGGGTGGGCCATAAATTCGTGAAAACCTGTTTATACGCTCCCCACGTTGCATGCAAATCTTCTCTCCTCTACGTCCAATGGCCGGAACCACTAAAATCCCAGTCCCAACGGGGACTTCTCCCTCGAAGCTCCCGGGCCCTTTCCCACCCCTACCAAACCGCTTTTTCTCTCGTTGCTATCCTTTCCCGATCCTTCCTTAAGGGAAAATATATATAGACACTAAATTCACTTAATTGCGTTAATCACTGCGTGAATTTAACGTAGTGAGTTGAGAGCGTTATGATGAAAAAAATTATGCTGACTGAACTAAACCCCATATTGCGGTGTTTAATGAATTAATGACGGATTCTTGACCCTTACCGTCCTTGTAGCTCTACACATAAGCCATAGTACTTAGGTGATTGGCAACGCAATTTATATTTCTTGCCTTTCCAGTTGTTTTCCCCACGGTGTGTACATTCGGCAAATAACTGGCTAAAATCTCAAGATAAAGCTACTACTACTGTGCCCTTACGTTATTATTACGCTTTTCAAAACTCAACCTTGGGCTTTTTTTCCCAACTTAAATCGGGTTCACGTTAAGTAGTCCCATGAAGCCGCCATTTCTGGCAAATGCGGGGGAAACTCGCGCTTAGTGCACTCTTACGCAAAAGTCATCGTTATGTTTTTCTACAAACTGGTTTCACTCCCTCCCTTCCGCTCCCTCTATCCAATTTCCCCCTTACCGTCATGAAAAACTTCCCCAAACCCTTCGATGGAATACGAGATTGGTCGGACTCCGTCGTTCGATGACCACTGCATCTCTCCCTAGCCCTACTCGATCCCCTAGTGGGATAATGAGGGAACAGAAGGGGTGCGCGAGAGGAATGCTGACTGGCGGCAAAGAGAATGCAAACACCCCCCCCTCAACGCCCCACCCCCTCGGAGAGTCTACCGAAAGTGCTCCCCCCCCCACAAATTCACCCCTTCCCCATAACCCGCTCCCAATCGGCCTCGTTAAAATGCACACGCTTCTCCTTTTGCTTTCCATTGCTCTCTCTCTCTGACTCATGACAATGCGGCGGTGCAAGGCCTTTGCACTGAGTCACTCCTCCCTTCCATCTCTAACCTCCTTCCCTCCCTCCCCCTCCGTCGTCAACCACCCTCCCTACAACATCATCCCCCTTTCGGCCCGAGAACCTAGGTCCATCCATCCCCTCCGAGGCACTGCGGCTTCCAAAACCTACCCCCTCTGTTTTAAAACGAGAGGGGGGTAGGAGGTCCCGGACGGGAATCGGATCGCGGTGCCAAGTCGCCGCCTCTCCTCTCTTCCGGGGATCGTTACGGCATAGGAAATGTAAACAATTATGAGGACTATGTTTTTCATTTGATTATTCTGCCAGCTGATTGGTAGGTTCTTGGGCAGTCCATCGTGAATTTATACATACTCGTAACTTTCTCGCTTAATGTTGCCGTAACTAAGGTTTCTTTGGACTCGTAATCCGTGGACATTTCGTAAATTCTTGGTAGTTACATTCACGATGACGGGCCTCATATCAAAGTGAATATCGCGCAGTGTGTAGAGTTTTATGTATGTTTCGTGAACAAATATACTGACTTCTTGCTCTGCATAAATAACGACGGACCGGCAGCTAGCGTGTCAAGTGCGACGGATGTTTTATTAAGACGTTATTAAGTAATTAACTCCTCGAGAATGACTTCTGATCCGCCAATTAGCTTGCGGTAAATTAGGGATGTTTGATTAAGTTACGAGCATGAGTTCTAAGTAAAACGACTTAATTGCTTATTAGGAGGAATTCCTCGGAAACGTGTCGTTAGCCAATATCGTGAGTGACGAATGCAATATTGGAACATGCCAGTGGTCTCTTCCGTCGACGTCAGTTTTGGGTTTTCTCTCGACACCTATGGCACTCCCCGTGATACTGGATCCGGAACTGTGGGGGCGCATCTGGATTTAGGTGCGGGACGGTGCCCTCTCAAATGTTTCTACTCGGTTGGGGTTGACGCTTGGTGTACATGAGGCCTGGGCTTCGAATTACGTTTTATGAGATGAAAATTCTATTGTCCCCTATCGATCCGTTACGCTGAGCTTACTGTGATTTATGCTGAAGTATCTGAATCTAACTTGTTCTGCATACGGAGATTACAAACGAAATTGATTGCAACATAAATAATTTATATTACCCTTGTTTATTCCTTTGATTCTCTTTGTAGTTTCTTCCGTTTGTTGTTTTTCTAGCTTAAGGTGAACGGCTCATGCAGCTAGGTTATATCCAAACACGTCGATTTACCGAATTATCTCTCTTGTCTATTCTAGCGTGACGAAGTATACATGGCGAGAATTGGCTTGCCGTTTGTGTACGAGAGAAATTGAAATGCGTCACGGATTGCTGCGCTTGCATTCCACGTCTTTCTTCATTTGCATAAGTTACGCCTGTCTAAAATCCCTGCTCTGAAGCATTCCTAGTGTGTAATTCGCTCTGTATGTGGAACGGTCTTAAGGAGAATATCCCCGGGAACACCACTGATATTTTCACGCCCAGGGCAGAGTGGAGTTAAAAATGATACACAAATTTCATCAAATGAATTTTATTTATTTGTTTATTTATCTCGATAAAAATATTTCAATTTCAAAATTATATGTAATGGACGGTGGTGAAATATATATTATTTGTAGGTATTAATCAATTCGCTTTTTTTCCTGAAGGTTAATATTCCTAATTCTTTGATCTAAAAATCCATTGCGTTGAAGGTCGGGAGTCCAGGAAGTCGTTTCATTGATACTTACTCTCTCCCCTTGGTTCGTGTGATGTAATCCCTCCATCGATTCGCATATGCGAACCCATCACATGCGATGTGATTCTGTCGTGACAATCACTACCGAGCCACCTTGTGTTTACCATCGAACGATTCACTGTCACCTTCGTCTTTCAAACAATCAGTGGCGCCCCAAATGTTATTAGTTCACGCTTTTAAATTCTCTGAGTTAATATCGAGAGCCTCATTCTCCACTCGCTCCTCGTCATTATCGCTCGCTCATTCGTTTTGCATACATTCCCTATCGCTTTGTCTCTGAACTTAACGGTTCCCTATTTGGTCAACAGCTACCAATTTATTCTTAATATTATACAGGCACAATAACGACCGCCAGGTACTAATTGTCGTAAAAAATTCAACAATGCAAGGAATTCCAGTTTTATAGAGCGTGTTTATTGTGGTCGGTAATGCCGAAGTCGTCACAACTTTGAGGGAGGATAGAATTATTTAGGAAGTCCAAGGCTTCCGTCCTTTCAATATGAATAACAACCTACATTGAGCTTCAGCATCCGATGGAGTCGCAGGAGTTCTTTGAACATACGCAGATGGCTAATCATAAAGCAGCAATGAGAATGAATGAAATTATTTAAGTTAAAAAAGGGTGACCTCCGCCATTTGAGCGAGTCCCCATTCGTATTAAGAAAGTTTGGTCTGAGTAATGACAGTGCAATTTGCGTGATTATACAGTTGAGCTATTGAAACTCGAACTTCAAGTACACTTTTTTCAATCAGTCGAAATAAATCTCATTTTCGTTGACGTTTGGTATGTTTGAAGTACATATCTCTCCAACTGCAACTATAACAAATTTCTACGACACGGAGCATTTTTCACCTCCTGAAGTACTTCTACTTATCGAATTTTGACCTTATTTCTTGCCCACGACTTTAATTTCATTGCGGAGCTGTGTCATCATCGGGAGTTTTGTGGATAATACATGTACTTTTGGAAGTTACTGTGGTTCTCCGTTACGTTAAAATTTCTGAATATGGATGATCTCCTCCCAGTTAGACCCCCCGAGAACGTGTCTTTTTCCACCGGTTCATTCAGACTTGTGCTCAGCATCCCCTCATCGTGTGCGTACCCTAATATGAAAAAAAATCTTCGTCACGTGTACTGTGGAGGAAGAGGGGTGTTTGATGGCTCTCCCCCGATTGGCTCTTCCCCTCGGAGCTCGTCGGCGTAAATTGCGTCTCGCCAGCGGTCGCCAGTCATCAGATCTCCGGGAGTCCGACAGCGTTCGTTCGGCCCCTCAGCGCTGTCTCTTTCCCCCTCTCGACCATCTCGTCTTCCCTTGCTTATTCCCATCGCTCCCAGTCCCATCCTCGTCTCCATGACACCCGATTTACAGCCGAGATTAGCGTGAACGAGTTCCATCCCCCGCAATATACCCACACCCTCTTCCTCCCCTCTCCCGAATGAATCCCCCTCAGCTGGAAGGGGAGGGGGGGGAGAATCTTGAGCACTCCACTTTCCTCCCCCACCCCAACATCTCCTCGCTTCAACCCTCTTCCACTCTTCAGCCACTCTTGACCGTGGGGCTGCGCGACATTGCAATGTATCGAAAATTTTACGAGTATTGAAATATTTTCAAGCATCGAAATATTTTCAAGCATCGAAATATTTTCGATTCGTTGAAATATTTGGATTATATCTAAATCGTTGCGATGTATCGAAATAGAATGCGATTATCGTGAGACATAGCATTCGACATTACGTTACTCCATGCGTTCCCCCCCTTCTGCACACCGCCAAACTTTTGGACTGTTGGGCTACTCAGTACAGCGATGCATCGTAAGTGATGTGAGACATCCGTGAGGTACCACATTCGATAATACGATATACCTTGCATCCCCCTTCTATCCTGCGTACGCTTCTCAATTCATAGCCGCGCGATATCGCGATTAATCAAAATTGTATGCGATCCTACTTCGCATTCGACAATATACTACCCAGTTATACGCTGTATAACTTTACGATATTATGTTATATTCCTCATTGGTTGTTATGGGGGTCGAGGTATCCTCTCAGGCGAAATGCAGATAAATCTGTGCAACAGGGTAGGTGTAAAAGTGGACCAAACCATAAAAGAAACGGATATTCAGATGAGTGTATCAGTAAATATTTTAAGATGTGCTATAATGAACCTCACTTGGCATGCGGTATAAATAGGATATGCGATATAATTCGATAGACGAGATCATGCGTGATAATTCCATTATGTTCTTCTCATTTTTTGTATTATTTTTCGGCTCAATACTCTGGTCCTGACTTTAAAATGTGGACGTGACGAAGGATGGAGTGGGTGAGCTGGTAACGTAGAAGACAAACAAGGGAGTGTTAGATATGGTGGGAAAGGAAAGGATATTAGTGACGGAGATTTGGAATATGCAGCAAAAGTGAATGGAGGACGTGTTGAGAAATAAGGGCAAGTTGAAGAGGGTGATATTTGGGAGGAAGTTTTGGCTAACACGGAAGAGTAAGAAAGAGGAATTTTGGATACAGAGTGAATAAGGAACTAACGGCGGACTGAATTGCGGGCAAGTACTGTTATATGTAGGCAAGTTATTTGTGATTGTATAAATAAGAGTTTAAGTTAGGCACTGTCCAAAAAGTATCAATCAGTTGTTAGAATACTCAATTATGATATCCAGATGTTTTGTAGAAATAAGTCGTCTTTGGGTAGGACCTTAAAGCACATAATTGATTCCAGCAGTTGGGAAATGGGATATTATTCGATAGGCGGTATCATGCGATATAAACCCACTTGCGATTTTGCGGCACATTTTTTGATCACGTAATAATGAATATGATCTGCAGTATCATTCGATGTAATCCCATGTGCAATACATTCAGTCGAACTTTGATAAATTGAAGTCCCTCCGGAACTGAAAATTGTCGAGTACCTAACAGAAAAGTTACATACGTAAAATGTAGATAACAACAGCGAAATTTCTTTCGAAAAATTCTACAAAAGTTCGAGTTATAGAAGTTCAACTGTACATATATGTAATTGGTGATTTTTATCACACCGCGATGTTCAAATTCGAATATCGCGTAACCCTACTCCTCATCCTTTCGCAGACCCCTTTCCCTCCTCTTCCGTAAATCAACAGCTATCTGGGTCATCGTTTCACTCGTCACTGCCTCTTCTCTCCTAAGATATGGTGGCATCTATTTTTCCCTCGGGGATACTCATGGTGGGAGTGCATGGGGGGGCAAAGAGGAACCCTCCCCACCCTCTGCCTTCATCCCAAATAAGATCCCTCCCCTCTCTGAATTCTCCCCGACCCCTCTCTGCTGCGTGGCCGTGCCCCCATCTTTTCAGGGTACGCTCCTCCTGGGCTGGTTCATCTGGGAGGGGTTCTGTCCATTCATTTCCTGGGAGGGAGTACAAAATAGGGCGTTTTGGGCTCGGGGCCATCGGCGACCCGTTCCGAGGCCCACTCAATCCCTCCAGTCGGATTCTAGACTTCCTGGACCGTCTCCCCCTCTCCATCCTTTCCTGGCTTTTCAGGGTACGAGTAGCTGCTGTTTATCGTAAATGGTTTGCGTAAATTGGTTTTTCCTCTCGTAATGGACCGGATTCAATATTCCCTTTCTCGTAAGTCGTGCAAATCTGCAGAGCTTACAAATGAATTATCCATTCTTATTCAGTGTCGCTACCAAGGACTCAATTTTGTGGATGCCAGCAAACTGGCCAGATGCGGTCAAATCAATGAAAAAAACCTCTTTAGTACTTGTGTTTTATGTGGCACGTGTATTATGCATCTAAATTACTAGTCGATGAAAAAACCTTGGGCTTTAGATCTAGTTCCATGGATGTGATCCTTCCTGACCTGAATTTAATAAAGAAACAATGCATTTATTGGGACTCATAGAAGTAAAATTTGTGGATATTAGTAATGATTTCTGGCTTCACTATGTGGAACCTCTCCATATCGGAAATGAAAAATTACACTTCGTAATGGTCCACTAAATTGTGGACCATTTCGAAGTGTAATTTTTTTAAATTTGTGGGCTTTTCTTTAACCAATTCAATCGATTGGGTATTCTACCAGCTGATCGGTAGGTGTTGGATGGTCACTACCCTAACTTCCCCATTTCTAGGTCTTATTTTTCGGAAAATGAATAATGTAGAAGGCAACAAGTTGACTTAATTGAGTAATGTTAATTAAGTGATGAGACCATTTGATTCTTAAAGATTTATACCAGTTATGGTCGTTTGATTCTTAATCACTTGCACTGAGAAGTTTGCTTAGTAATATGACGCTTCCCTTTTAACGTTCTGATAAGAGAGTCATAGAAGGCCAATGCTTAAGTTGTGGCTTGGTGGCTTTATACTGTCAGTGGTGCAAAGGTATACCGTCAAGATTTCCTTCTTCTTTCATATTTTTCACTTATTGAGATCTGGTTAAGTTAGAATCACTTTTATGAGAGCATGATTGAACTCAATTTCATTCTTTCATCTTTGTTATGAATGTTTTATTTTTCTTCTCTTTCCATCTATGAAATCATTTTAAATTATTTTTATTTTCTTTTTGCACAGGACCTATTTTACAGTGGCCAGTAAAATGGTGCGGCCTGGTCAGGTGTACAGGGTGGTAGCAAGCGTCTTGCATGCTTCTCTACCCATCACAATTCGTGCATCTGTCCAGCGAAATGGTGTGGAGCTAGGAGCTGATGCTAAGAATGTTAAGGAAGGAATACCGGAGACGTTAATGATTAGGGTGAGTATTGGAAGAAGCAAATGTTCAGAGTTAGGTCATATAAATATGTTGCATTTTCCTTGATGGGGAGTACATCCAGGTGTACCTAGGATACTTTCCTGCTGAGTTAGGATGAATATTCTAATGAATTGAGAATGCTAATTATTCCCATGAAAATACCATCACCCTTTTCTCCTTCTCATAGGTTTGAATATGATATAAGTAAAAAGCCTGCTGCAAATGTTGAAGTTTCATAATTCACTTCTCTTGTTCCAACTTCCTTCTGTCAAGTCAGTAAGAAATAATTATGTAGTTCATTAACATTATTTTAGGCTGCATGTCCCAGGGATAGTTTTTGTGGAATGTCATTCTGTTCTCGAAGCCCAGAATTTGGTTCTAGTTTATGGTTTTTCTATCTATGAGATCATTTGTTAAATTATTTGTCTGTTGTAAAAATCTTTTTACTTACTAACTCAAAGGTTTTTTATATACTCTCTCAATGAATCAGTTGTGAGGTAAAACAATGTTTACATGTGTGCTTTACCTTCTCAACCAGCTTCTGGCTTCCACTTGCTTTTTATCAAATCCTATTGTAGTTTTCACGTTGCGGTAAGTTTTTTTGCTGTTTGTTACTGGAGGTAGATAGGGCCTTGCACATGTAAAACTCTGTGGATTTTCTCTGACTTTCATCATAACCTACCTTCAACCGATAGGTTACTCTAAATAAGGATCATACAAATGAGTGATGATGTTCATGAGTACATTGATGTTCATGAGTACAATCAGCAGTACCTACTATTAAGGTGTTCCAAAACTTTTTGACTTCTTATAGACAATCATTTTCTGCATCGATAAGATTTTATAGATCCTGTATTGATAAGAATTTATAGATCTCTTAACACGTTCAACCCTACGGACGGGAATGCGCGTCCGATGTGCATTGCCAAGATACCGAAGGACGCGCATTCGCGTCTGTTACCTACTGACCGATTACTGATTACTGACCTTTACGTCTTTGCCAAGAAAGCTAAGGACGCGAATTCACGTCTTTAATAAATAAGCGAGTTTTGTTATTAAAATTTTTTTAAACTAATTTTAAATAATATATAAGTGACTGGCCAAATTTATATGGCAGAAAGCGCTTTCCGTTTTTCGTGATTGCACACTAGAAATATTCCGGGTTGAATGTGTTAAAAGAAGAACAGTTCCATTTCTTGTGCCAACTGTTATTCTTTTTCATCTCAGGATATGTACCTACCTTCTGCACCTAATTTATCAATTTTCGTTTAGGTACTTAAAGAGTGAACCCAAATTATAATTACTAAGCACAATAACCTAATCACAACATTTTGTGTGATAGCAGTGAATTTTTGATGACTGTTTTTCATTAACCTTTTAGGTGCCACCCACATCTGCATCAGGAGAGTACAAATTGAGAGTCGAAGGCCTCTACGATGGAATCCTTGGTGGAACTGCATTCGTAAATGACACCATCCTTACATTCTCACAGCGTTCAATGACCATCTTCATCCAGTTGGATAAACCAATTTATATGCAAGGCCAGACTGGTAAGTAGTCTGTGGATTTCCCTAAGTTTTCAATGGTTACTTTTCATGGCCAGAAATAACAGCAATCCTAGTGGTCATGTGACAAACTGCTGCATTTGATAAGTAGCGTGGATCTTCTTTAATGAATGAACTGCTTAGTACTCCTTTTAATTTATTAGCTTTGCCAAAAGAAATGTTTTCAGAACAACCTGATAATTGTGTAATTTAATTGATGTATTGTTTTTATGACAATTAATATTTCTTTCATCATTTCTAGTGGTGTGGAATGTGTGGTGCATTCAAACCGCTATATTAATGGTTGATCATTACTCCCAAAAAAATTATTAAGGTTAAACATGGAAAGGAAATTGTATATATTCAAATATCATCAAATAATTTTACAAAATACCCATGAAATGAATTTTTCATGTTGAGTGGATAATGCACTTTAACTTTTATAGCAATCTCATCTTCCATTCCCAAAATAAACGAGTATCAATTGTTGTGGTTTTCAATTATGTGTATTATGTGATTATAATTTTAACTTTTTTTCTCTATCTTTACTCAGTGAAATTTCGTGCAATTCCCATAAATACAGAGCTGAAGCCATTCAACGATGCAATTGACGTTTACATTTTAGATCCTAATAGGCACATCATGAGGAGATGGCTTTCTAGACAGGTGAGATTTGTCTTGTACATATTAAATGCTATTTCATGTAAGTCCTCACTCTCTCCAAACATTCATTATGAATTAATATAATACATCATGCAGTTGCATAGTTTTTCTTTTAATTGGTCATAAAATAGGTATGAAGTTTTGAGGTGTTTGGAAATTTAAGACAGTTTATGGAACCTTTATAAGCTTGAATTTAAATTATCACTACTGATAGTCCTACCATTGGAAAATTATTTTTGACAAATTTCATTTAATGTTTTTGTTTAATTTTATTTTAATTTAACTTTATTGTACTAAAAATTTAGTTTTTACAAACATAACCAAGTGGTCCCTAAGTTCCCTTTTGGCGGATAAATGTTAATGAGTTCATTCACATTTTTTCTAATCATCCTTTGTGAAAGCCATGGATAAATGAGTGTTAGTGATAGATTTTTTTTCTTTTTGTGCTGCATAAATACGAAATGAGCCTACCCTCACTAACACAACTCCATAATTCAGTCCAATATAGGAACTGTCAGCCTTGAGTATCAACTTTCTGATCAACCAGTGTTTGGAGAATGGTATGTTCAAGTGATAGCACAGGGTCAAGTGGAGGAAACACGATTCCTAGTGGAGGAATATTACCAAACAAGATTTGAGGTGACGTACATTTACTTTACTACTTAAACTCTTAAAGTGTAATTACTAATGTCATATTGTTTTTACTTATTATTTTATAAGAATGAACTCTTGTTGATAGTGACTTTGTTTTAATGGTTTAAGATGGAAAACGTCACATTTATATGATTCATCCAAGTTTATCTGAACCAAGTTAATAAATGAAAATTTATTTCTTAAATTATTTGTAGGTGAATGTTACAATGCCTGCATTCCTGTTGGACTCAGAAAAATACATTGAAGGAATAGTCATGGCCAACTACACTAGTGGTGCTCCTGTTCGAGGAAATCTAACTCTGAAGGCAGTCATAAAACCTATTGCCAATCAGTATGGAACCACTCGGAGGTTTCAAAGAACTGAACCTCGTTATTACAACTTTGTAAGTATTTTGAAGAAACCCTCTATAAATAATAACTTAACAAGAATAAAATTTCAGTTTTATTACTGATGAAGTCAATTAGTGGTTTATGAACCCTTTCCATGCAGAGTTTTTCCTATGGATGTTTCTGTGGGCATTTAGCACAGAGGGTGGAGAAATGAAATTGAGAAAAATTAGAATATATCCACTTTCGAAACAATGTGCACGCTCTGATAGCTCAGTCCAAACTAATGGCAGAGATGTCAAAGGAGAAGCTGTATGGAATGGCTGGAGTCTTTCAAGGGTCATCAATTACCATGACGAGCTTGATTTATGGTGTGAGCCATCCACTCCTGTAAAGCATACATCAATGACTCGCACGTTTGAGTCTTTACACTGAAAGGATTAATTCTCAATGGCAAAATTTCATATTTTTAATTTGTCTTCATTGTCAGAAATCAACATCATATTCATAAATGGGAGACCCTATTTGCTTCACCCCACTAGTTTCAATTTGATATCTGACTGTATAATTATAATTTAGTCACTATGTGTACAGTATCCAAAATAATTTAATGGGTCAAGAAGCTCATAATGTCTATGAGTGGTGAGTTTTGGGTTGAAATCAAGGTGATGCGATTGCACACTCTTGCCAAAACCTGTATAGGTGATGAATTATTCTCCATGGCTTCACCCAATCTTGGGCTTATGATGGAGTGTGCCATCAAACAAATGAAAGAACCTCTCTAGGTTTACTTAGATAGAGTATTTATTCAAAATTATGAATGATAAACTGAGTAAGTAATAAGCCTAATTTATTATCATTTGAAGAGGTCTACTAGTTATAGCAAGTTTAGATGAAGTTAATATTACATCTCTTAATCTAAAGATAAGACTACATCTCAGTTACAAAGATCTCTTAATGTTTTACAGTCAGATCCCTACCTCCTTCCACAGTTTCATACTTCAGCTCTGCATGTATCCTACCTCCCTTCATCCATCCATAAAACCTATTTTCTTTCCCCGTATTCCCTTTTATCCCAACATTCTCTCCCCTATTGTGGCCTTCAGCAGTGCTTCACCTCTTATCACCTGCTCCTGCTTTGCCTCCTAATCTCCTCCAGCAGTGTCCTCTCCTCACCTACTGTGCCCAGCACTTCCTTGTACATCTACCTTTCTGTTAATTGTGCTACCTGTATTCTCCTCCACACCCACTTCTCGAACATCTATCCTCATCAATCATTCCTATCCTCTTCCTCTTTCCTCATTGTCCACCTTTCTGCACCATACAACGTCACACCCCTTATGAGACTCTTTTGCAGTCTTTTCTTTAAATTCTTACCTAAGACTCCTGTCATTAATGATCTCCTGTCACTGATCCCCTCCTTCACTATAATGAGAGAGTAATAAATGAGATAGTAATACCATGAGCATACCCAGTGAGGAGCAGCTGCCCCCTTCCCCTGATCTAACATGAGCTGTCCCTCCCTATTTCACACACGTGTAATAGCACAATGAGCACAATGAAGTAGATCATCCATGATTCATCATCATTTTCAACATTATCTGAAAACTGACATTTTTATCTCTGGAGAAATTCATGGTGTGTTACAATTTCTTGAAACTTAAAAAATAAATGCCAAGCTACCAGGAAATAATCAAAGAATTCCAATTATGTTTATGTTAAATGGTATTTTTTCCAGCCAGAATGAAATCAAATGATTCTTATTTAAACTTTTTGATGGCATAAATCGAGTGAAGGAAATAAGTTCTTGGGGTATTTCCTGCTTAATTTCAATGATGCCGGGCATTTTATTACCCATGCTGATCACTGTTCATGGAGATGATATTTTTTTAAGTCAAAATATATTTTTTTATTTTGCTTAACAGTTCCTTAAATTGTAGCCTGACATTATTTTGCTTATATAATACTTTTTGTTTCCTGCATATTACAGAATGAAGAATTTCCATTTTGGTTCCCTGAGCCAAATCCGGAAGAGGAGCTTGAGAAACTCCCCCATATGAAATTTGTAAGTAAAACCTAATATTTTATTTTTTGTTTTTTTATCTAATTCAATGGCTGCAACTGATTTATTCTTTGATAATTATGCCTGAAATCAATTGGTAATCATGTTCCTTGTCTAATTTCCAGTTCCGTGGTGTTTATACTTTCCGATTCCCACTCTCTGTGATATCTGAAGCTGTTGGCCGTCTTGATGGAACAGAAGTTCAAGTATTTGCCACAGTTGGTGATCACTTCATAGATGAAATAATTGAAGGCTATTCATCAGTTCGAATATTTAACTCATCTCTTAAAACTACATTTCTTGGTGGAACTCCACAGGTTTTCAAACCATCCATGCCATTCCAAACCTATGTGAGTACATCATTCTCTTTTTTTCATGTCATTAGTAGGGACCTAAAGCAGTTGAGGTTATTTTTTGATGGAAAGGGGTTATTTTTCCTGGAAAGTGGTGTTATTTTTCTAAGAAAGTGGTGTTATTTGACATCATAATGGTGAATATATTTAACAATAACAATTAATATATATAATCACGGCTATAATATGGGGAAAAATGTCAAATATATTTATAAATTTTATAATTCTTAAAAAACACCAAAATTTGCATTATTTGCGTAAAAACTGAAAATCGCATATGAACTCACATTATTGTAAATGTAGGTCTCTAGTCATTAGTGGAGAGATGCCCAAATGTAGAAATGTTTCACAGGTATTCCACCAGGTAATAGGCTTCATGTCTGCCGATGTTTCGAAAAACGACTTGTTCCTCATATTCAGGGCTTCTTTATGCCACAACCAGTGGATCTTAGATAATTTTTTACTCATCAGATCATTTCTTAGATTACAAAACTGAGCCCAAGAAGGTGAGGGGACGTTTTTCCTCTTCCAAATCATAAGATCACTTCAGATGATGTTAGAAGGTGTCATTAATGCATGTACTCATGACACCTTCTAACATAATCTGAAGTGCTCTTATGATTTGGAAGAGGAAAAACGTCCCCTCGCCTTCTTGGGCTCATTTTTGTAATCTCTGGATAAATATTTTCTTGTCATGAAAACCAAAGTTAATTCATTTTGCCATAGGTAAAGCTAACATCCAAGTTTGCAAAAAGGTTGCACCATCTTGCGGTCAATGTTCACCAGACATTGAAATTGGCCTTTGTGTGATATTTATGATATTTCCATTGAAGTCCTACTCTTGAAATACCAATAAATCTCATAAAAAATGTACCCTACAAACCAGAAAAAGATTTAATATAGATTAAATATGGATTTTTGCATTCATTGTATCTGTTAAAAATCTAGATATAATCCAGATTGAACTTGTTGCTATGTCCGCTTAATGACGTATTAAATCTAGATTTTATATAGATTTTTTCGAGATTTAATCTGGGATTGTTCACGGATTTAATCTAGATTTTGAAATCTTTACAAAAAAAAAAGATTGTTTTCATTTTAACAATTTGAATGTGCTATTGCGCCATGGCATGTTGCAGTACGTATGATATATATATTAACTCATAGCTACCGATCGATGTGGAATATATATCGCATACAACTCGTCGCACCTATGTTTGCACTGGTTCTTAAAAATTCAGCGTTGAGAAAGGCGTATATATGTAGTTACTTACGTGGATAAATGTGACTTCGAGAACTATAATCATTAAATGATAATTCCGTGATAGTTTGAAGGAAATGCCATAAAATCTTGATACAAGTTATTTGCCATTAATTAATGCCAGATAACTGTTATCCTATGTTGCCACATAGTATGAATATAAATGCAATATTACTGCGAATAAACAAGATTTTCCCATTCCCGCACGTTAGCTTCAGCGCCGTAGCTAGGGGCTGGCCATGTATTTCCAAATCCTTAAAAAATCTAGATTTAATCCTTTTCTGGTTTGTATTTCGTAAATCTCATGCAGTCTTCCCAATCGTATTTTTTCACCGAAATTCTGTTGATGGAATATAATAACCTGATTATAGACACGATAAACAACATATCACTCGCTTAAGATATCCATCCGAGTGGTTTAAACACGACAAAATGTCGAACCATTTGTTATTGTGCCACGTGACTCCTTAGTTACGTGCTCGGAATAATTACGAGCGATTCAAACACAACCCCCCAAACCCTCAGGGGGCGCACGTTGCAGACATTTGCACAGCTAATATTACCTCGATTTATTTGGTATCAACCAGTAACTGTCGTTTCTTTTATTTCTCATAGGAATTTATATTATTTACGATTTATTTTACATCATGTCCATTGGATATCATGCTGTGGCCTCCGTATGGATGTCCCTATAGGGACCTTCATAGTATGTCATTTGAATGACATCCAATAGACATCCAAAGGATGTCCATAAGAGATTTCTGGATTTAAAATGGATGTCCATTGGACGTCATGCTGTGGCTGGGAAGTCATATCCCCATACGAACATTTCAATAGGTTCACATTCTCTATAGGAGTCTCCATTGAAGACCCATAGAAATATGTAGTTCCCCCATTGGGTACAAAATTCCTATGTGGAATTTCACGTCCCTATACGGAATTTTAAGTCTTGACATTCCCTACAGGAATTTTTAATGGAGTTGTCTCTAGGTATTGGGATTTTCAATGGAGATTTTTAATGAATACCACCATCATATATTTAGATGCGATAAATAAAGAAAGAGGGGATCAGAAAAACTAGATGAAAAAATATTTTCATTGGGATTTGGAAATCTAGATTTACAATGTATTAAAGAAGGATTTGGAAATCTATATTTAAAAATATAGATTTACCATGTATTAAAGAAGGATTTAGAAATACAGATTCAATGTATTTCCAAATCCTTAAAAAATCTAGATTTAATCCTTTTCTGGTTTGTAGGGTATTTTCCCATATATTTTTTATGCTAGGATTACTTAGAAATATAATGGAAATTTGTTACTGGCCAAACATCTAATGTGGCAAAAAATCCAAAACAGGAAGTTATGCTGCTAATTAAAGCGAACTTCACCATTGCTTCCCATGTACTCTTGGAGGCTATCTGCTAGTCTTTATGACTAATGAAATAAGTCTATTGATGGAAAGGCAATGTACACAATCATCTGCAACATCCCCTCATGTTGCTGTTAAAATTAGGTAGTATGTACTTATCAATTGGTGATTTATAATGACTACAAATAGATGTGCTTCAACTAGGTAACCTGTCTAGGCAGTCAGTCTGAGTTATGTTATGCCATAAATAGTGTTAATACAAGGATTATTTTTATAGGAATGCAATACCACCAGAATAAATTTGTATGTATTTCATTTAGTAAACTTTTATTCTTGGCCCATACATATATATTTTCCCTGATATTGAATAAGAAACATTTAACCTGTCTACATTAAAACAGTGAACCAATGAAAAACCTTGCTAGCCAATAAAAACTAAAATGAAAATTCATTCTTTCAGATTGCTGTTTCTTTCCATGATGGCTCATTATTACCTCCTGAGCGTTTACGAGAAGGAAGAATGGAGGTAAGAACAGAAATTATTTCAAGAAATGGAGGCCGAAGATCCTTGGATGTGATAGAACCACCAATGTCAACAGAACATGAGGGTATTTGGGAAGTAAAAATTGACCTTCGAACCATGATGGGTAAGGGATTAACATTTTTCTTTGCTTAAAATTTTACTTGGAAGGAGTAAAGTGTGAGCCAAATCAAAGTGGCATGTGATGAGAAAATTTCACCTCCAGATTCTTCCTATGTCAATTTTGTGTATGTTTTTACTCAGGACTTGAAGATAGCAACACAAGAACCAAGGAAATAACAAGAGATATACATACCTTGCGCTTGTCTGCGTACTTCAAGGATGGTTTAGGCGAGAGAGTCACAGCAGAAATGACAGCTTACGCACACTATTCACCAAATGATCGCCAGATAAAGGTTTACACATCAACTAAGCATGCAAAGGTAATTTTCACTTACTTATATCCTTAATTGTCCTCTTGTTAGTTCACTCTCCATTTCCACTATGTATTATTTTTGACTCTCAAGTTACATATTATGCAAAGAGGGAAATAAGTTTTTTTCATGTTGACCTGAGTATGCTGACCTCAAATGCTGACCCTGCATAGTTGGTACCAGGGTGCATATTAAGCAGTATTTTCCATTAATACTTTTACCAGTCATGCCCTCATCCGTACTGTCCCCAGATCGATTTTATTGGATTAAATTATGCGGTGGCAAGATGGTTGAATTAAAAATTTTGTTTTCATCAACTCCGCATCAGCATTCTAATCATTGCCACCTCATTAAAAACTAGAAAATTATTAATTGTTTCTGAATATTTTTTTCAGGTTGGAGAATATGCCATCCTTCATGTCCAGAGTAATTATTACTTGGAATCATTTGACTACCTAGTGATTTCCAAAGGTGCAGTGTTGCAGTCTGGGCGGGAAGGAATGCAGGCAACTGTACGAACATTTGCATTAACCTTAGGGCCTGAAATGGCTCCATCAGCCACTGTAGTTGTTTATCATGTTGGGAAGTATGGCCATGTTGCTGTGGATTCACTTACCTTCCCTGTAGATGGAATTTCCAGGAATAATGTGAGTACATAAATTACATACCATATTTGTATCCTAACTATTCTTGCCTCAAAATTGCTCATTGTTCCTGTATTCTTGAGGCCATATTGGTCCCTCAGTGTTGACAATGGTTTACGTATCAATTTTTTTTTATTTTCAGTTTACAGTTTATGTGAATGATCGTAAATATAGGACTGGAGAGAGGGTTGAGGTTGCTATATATGGTGAACCGGGAGCATATGTTGGCCTGTCTGGAATAGATAGAGCATTTTACAGCATGCAGGCTGGGAATGAATTAACCTATGCTTCTGTAAGTACCTGTGATATTAAAGTTATAAGGGACTAATGCAATATGGAATGCTTTAAGTTTCATATATTCACATTTATTATTTAGCATGCATGTCAGCTTCTTCATAGAATACCAAGATTGATTACACGCTTGACTTATAGGTTATCAATAAAATGTCAAATTTTGGTGAGGAAGGAAATGGGACATTTGAGCACAAGTCATTCTCCCATGAAGGAAATCCAGATGAAATAGTTTACTTCCCCTCTTCTACATTTGGAATTGATGCAAATAGAACATTTGAGTGAGTATTTAGATTTTTATTGGCTAGCTGTAAGGAGCATAGTTCCGCATAAATTGTTTTATCTAAATATTTCTTGCTAAAATTTATGCATGCTTGATGGTGTTGAGATGCTGCTCCAGTGAGAATTCAGGAGATGACGTCATGGAATGAAATGGAAGCCCAAAATACCGAATGTTTCCATGTGTAGTCGATCTGCTTTATCTTAACTTGATGGATGCATGTAATCATTTCTATTTACTCTGTAGAAGACATCCAACTAGTCAGTTGAAATACATGTAGAAATGGGAGATGATACCATGTGGTGAGGTCTAACCATTATTAATATGGTTTTTGTATCACATGACTTTAATAATTTATATGCTTTTTAAAAAATCAATTATCAATGTCTTTGGTTGGTGCATATGGATATGGATAGGGAATGCCCCCATGTATGCCCCTTCAAGGATTATTAATGAATCACGTCCTTTACTCTTTTGTTACCTCTTTATTGTTTTTGCAATGCTAGCTCCCTTTTGGGATGTTCTTCTTTTTCTTATCTTATGGTTTTTTGTTGCAGATATGCTGGATTAGTGATCTTCAGTGACATAGCAATTCCAAGACGCCCATCAACTTGCAATCTGACGATATACATTGAATGCCTTTCTGGATCATGCATTCGAAAAGAGAAGAAATGTGATGGAAAGAGGGACTGTGAAGATGGTACAGATGAAGCTGGATGTAAGCCTTTTAATATTTTCTTTTCTACCCCATTAGGGGAAGTGATAGCAGAATAATTTAAATATATTTTGGAAAGGATAATTTTTATTCTTTCCTGGTGCTACTTACTACCTACTCTCCTACTAACATTTAAAAAAATATTTTTCAGGTCCTAATGATGACAGGAGCTCTCTGACTGAGTACAGAAAGTTTCGCTTCAACAGGATCCAAAGACAGTATGAAAATGTTTGGCTGTGGAAGGATGTAAACATAGGCCCTCATGGTCGCTACATTTTTACTGTTGACGTCCCCATTCGACCTACTCATTGGATGGTATCTGCCTTTGGTGTTAGTCCTACGCATGGGTTTGGCATGGTTAAAAGAGCTATTGAGGTAAGTCAACTGAATGTATGAGTCAGTAAATAATTGTGTGATGAAGGGCCCTGTGTCATATAAAGAAATGAAAGTAATCTTAATTTCTCTTTGTACACACAGTATATAGGTGTGCTGCCCTTCTTTATCAATGTTGAAATGCCAGATGAGTGCAGGCAAGGAGAGCAAGTTGGAATTCGTGTCAGTGTCTTCAACTATATAACGACTGATGTTGAAGCTGTGGTTATTTTGGCTAATTCCCCAGATTACAAATTTGTGCACGTAGAAATGGACGGAATTGTGAGTTATTGCCACATTTTTTATTAGTATTGAAGTTTTTTTTTCCTTGAATTCTTTTTTAATCATTCATATCTCTCTTCTGTTCATTAGGTACGCTCATATAATCCTCGATTGTCTTCTGGTGAGCATCAGTTTTTCGTTTGGATAGCAGCCCAGGAAGCAGCCATCATTCATGTTCCTATCGTTCCAACAAAGCTTGGTGACATATATGTCACTCTTACGGCCTCATCCCTCTTGGGAAAAGACACAGTCACTCGGAAGTTGCACGTTGAGGTGAGGGTTTAGAACTCGTTTTTGTACGTATTATTTTTTTATTTCAACGGAAGGTTTCATTTTGGAATTATATTGTCTCTTTCCAAAATGGCATTTTTTAAGTGTGTTGTATATACCTGTCTGTTAAGTAAGCAGTGGTGGACTTCGTACATACATAGAGACTATACAATTTATTTATTTAAATTATTTAATTACTTAAGGCATTTAGTAAAAAACAAGTGGGCTAATATAAAAACAACAGTGGTTTTATATTTCAATTATTTATTTGGTCATACACAACAATACACCAGTATATAACTCTGGATCATTAACGTGTGTGGGGAACACTGAGATTCTGCATTCATAAAGTGCATGGGAGACTCGATAAAAATTAAGATTTGTTATGAAAATTTCTAATCACTGTAGTAGTTGTCATACTCTCTACATGAATTGTCCTATAGTTGCATAATCACTGCTTTCACAGTCTAATAATCACTTTAGAAATTACTCTAATCACTTTTTTAGTGCTGTAATCACTATGATAGTTAGTGTTCCAAATAGGTAACTTTAGAACTTGATGTAGTGGTTATGAAAAATTTCTAAAACTGTATATAGTTACATAGTAAATTTTGCCAAGGGTACACTCCTATGAATGGGATTAGTATGTTTTAGTAAATATATTTAAAACCAATGTTTGTTACAGTTAGATCTTACTTTGGAACTCCCAGTAAGTTGCAACCCCTGGTTGCTCAGACCTTAAGCTACCCCTGGGTTCATTGCAAGCCTGTTATACTCATAACCCTTACAATGCCTGATAATTACCCATATATTTCAAGAAATTCTTTTGCTCAACGTATTGTAATTCATGGAGTTCACTCAACTACTGTTCATATTACTTCCGGCATTCCCCAAGGTAGTGTCCTTGGTCCTTCATTGTACCCACTGTACATTGACGATTTGGTGGACACAGTTTCCTCCTTGGGGATGTAATATCCTCCTATATGCAGATGAATGTAAAATTTTCAAACAAGTAAATTCTGCTAATGACACCATTACTCTGCAAAATGCTCTCCTTACCCTGGCTAATTGGTCCAATTGTTGGTCCCTAAAAATGAACCCATCCAAGTCTTTGGTTTTATCTTTCATGCTCCGTAAATCTCCTCAAGTACACACTTCTAAATTTCAGGACAAGTTATTCCTCCAATCACTACTTAAAAAGACTTAGGGGTTATATTTGACACTATAATTCTCTTCCGTGAGCGCATGAAAAACATTTCCTCTCATATATGTCTTTAGTTGGCTTAATTTTTTGCTATGGCGAGATAGCTGATCTAAATGCTCTACGTACATTTTACTTTGGCTGTGTGTCTCCAGTACTTGAATACTGCTCCCAAATTTGGGCCACTGCCACACCTTCTACGCTCAAACTCCTTGAAAGACCAATGAATTTCTTCTTCTCCATAATCAGGCACCTCCATATACAGTTTTGCAGCTACTACCTTGGCATATCATCTCTTGGCATATCCTCCCTGACTGACCTCCATGCTCTTCTCAACAGCAAATTTTTCATGAAAATAGTCAATGGAAACTATAGGTCATCAGAACTTCTTTCTCTTTTCTCCTTACTTGTTCCTTCACAAGACTGAATGAGCTGTTTCATTGCACCACCCCAAGTCTCTCTAACGATATTTATCTGCAGATTCCCATCTAAGTGCAATTCTACGTTGAAAGGTGTCCCTAAATTCTATTCATTCCGTAACTGTTGCACTCCTCCCTCATCCTAGATGCTCTCGTCTTTCGCTCCCTGTCTGTTTGGTTCAAATTTGTCAGTGTTAAATACTACTTAGTTATTAATTTATTTAATGCTGTTTTTGTTATATGATTCTTTGTTTATTTATTTGGATTAATGTTGTTATTTGTCCATTCATTGTTCCAATTCCATTGCTTTTCACTCAAATGCTATTTATATGAAATGATATCCTTTTGGGGTATTGGTTGGATAAGGTATGGTATTTAAGAACTTGGCTAAGCCTCATTCCTTCATTCTTCCTCCTTACTTCCTGCCCTTAACCTCTCAAGCCATTTCGACGTATGTACACGTGTATGGACCCTATTTTCTGTCCCAGCAGCCTTTCGACCTACGGAATACGTCCACTTTCCTTATACATCAATTTAAATATCCCCTTAGGAGTTAAATACTCAAATATTATATCCCCACTTGAGGGGTTAATGCCTTCTTACTCTTAGTCAATGCTGTACAGGGGGGGTTTTAGGGTTTAAACCCCCCCCCCCCCCCAAAAAAACATGTGTACCTGAATTCGTTTTCATTTGTTTACCTGAACTAGCATTTATAATTTTGCTTATTGGGCTGAAAAATATAGTTTAATTGTCTTCACGAAAGGAGAATGTTAATTTAATTATTGTGACAGTGAATAATAATCTAAATATAATTTAATGATAATGCACATAAATACTAATTTACCTCCCCCCCCCCCAACCACACCCCCAAAGTCAAAATCCCCCCAGAAGTCAATCCTGCGTACACTACTGCTCTTAGTTAGTGGAAGTTGATTCAAAATAAATTATATGCATGTATAATGTTTTCTCTTTTTCAGGCTGATGGCTTACCGCAATATCGTCATCAATCAATACTCTTGGATCTGAGCAACCGGGCATACATTTTCCAGTACATGCATGTGAATGTAACTGAGACTCCAATCATAACTTATGCTGAAGATCGTTACTATGTCTTTGGTTCCAATCGAGCATTTGTGTCCTTAGTTGGAGATGTAGTAGGACCAATTTTCCCGACTATGCCAGTTAATGCCACATCTCTTCTTAATCTACCCATGGTAAGGTCTAGAAAATGTATTCACTTTATTCTACTTTTGTGCATGAAATACTGGGATAGAAGTTTTTTTCTCAAAGTACAGATAAACGTTTAATAAAATGGGCAGTATCTCATTAGAATACTTAAAAAAATAACATTTGTTATTAACATGGGGCTGTCACCATTTTTATTTGTGTTTATGTGATCCTTATACATGAATAAATGGCCAATGTTGGGATTTCACTTCAACCTAAATGAGCCATATGTAAATGGATGAAATGGTGTTTTGGCAAAAAAAAGCTCAATTTGCTTATTATCTGGTTTCTTTTGTAAAGAATCTTGATTCCTGCTCCCCTGCTTCATGTTTGCTCTTGTGATAAAATATTACTTCATTTTTACAGGACTCAGCTGAACAAAACATGTTCAGCTTTGCCGCCAACCTGTACACCACTATGTACATGCGTCTGATTGCTCAAAGAAACAGGACTCTAGAGAGGCAATCTTTCCATAATTTGAACATTGGATATCAGAGGCAGCTGTCCTTCATGGCCCCTGATGGCTCATTCACACTTTTCCGCAGCGATTGGTTAGTGAATATGTGCTGTGTAATGTTCATTCTCTATCTTTTGAATAGCAGCCTTAATATTATAAATCCAAGCGGGCTTAAAGTTTAATGATTCAGATATTTGGAATACTGTGGACTCTCATTAGCATGTTTTTGTAAGGGACCTGAATTTCTGAATATGGTAAGCAGGAAAACATGCAAAATAGATTAGGCCCTTCAGCAAAAGATAAAATTGAGATTGTAGGTTGACTGTATGACTGCAAAGGTGGTTAATGTTTGCTCCATCTGTAGATAGCTCGTGGTTATCTATCGCAAAAATATGTTTCTTCCTCGATACTGTGAATAAATATTTTGCCTCTTAAGAAAATGCATATGATGCCTTACCTAGATTTGCATTCTATAAATAATTGTGACAATGATGACCAAACAGCATCTTCCCACACAGCACACAAATGTTTGTAGAACGTCATGAGAACGTTCGTTCAAAACCCAGAGAATGTTATGGGAACTAACCCCAAGAACGTTTCCAAATGGTTGCATTGTAACCTGACCCGAGCATAGCACAGAGATTCAGGTCACGGTGTCTATGGAACGAATACTGCTCTTTGCATGTGTGTGGCTGGGAATGAGGTAATTATTACCTCCCAGGGAGGTGTATAAATGTATTAAGGTATTAAGAAAGAACAAGGTCAAACATTAAATAATTAGACCAAATTTTGCAAAGTGAGACATTTGATTATTATATTTAATATTTCCCAAATATAACAGCATATATCACACTCTTCTTAAATTATAAATCAAATTGCAGTTAAGGGAAATAAACAATTGTGATGAATTATGAAGCAATGACTTCCACTTGTTCACTCAAGAGTTCAGAATACATATTCTCTAATATCCATGTTTTTACTGCCACTGCTTCCTGAGAAAGAGATATTTCCAAAAATACCCATGATACCCCTCAACTGCTTTCAACGACATTCTTTTTTTTGCAATAGATGGTGCAGGTATAGCAATAAGTGCTCACTAAATTTACGAAGCATTACATTCTCCGAATGTTTTATTGCAATGTGTTATGGACGGCCAGCAAACATTCATGTGCTGTGTGGGTTTAATATATAAATAATGCTTTCACAGAGTCCAGCACCATAGTTAGCGGAGTCACCTAATGATTTTATTTATCCTCTTACTTCTGAGGTAGCATAGATTTATAGCAAGTACCCATAGTTTTTTAACATTGAACTGCTTGTTAAAATTTTCTTGCATGACATATTTGTAACATTTAAATACTTAATGTTCATCAACCACAGCCAAAATGTTATTCTTTGATTCATTGTGATTTTAGCTATGATGTTTTATTTTCTCCTCAGGAACCAGTCAGCCTCGAGTGTTTGGCTAACTGCATTCTGTGCTCGAATCTTCCAAGAAGCCAGCTTTTATGAATGGGAAAACTTCATTTACATTGATCCTGAGGTAAAGTCATTGCTCTTACCTCATGACATATAGTTTTTCTTATGCCTAGTTTTAATTTACCTGGCATAAAGTGATTTCATCCTTCCTGGATCATTTTTCAGATTTTATGGTATTTACATGCATACTGAAATAGTTTTCTGTTTCATTACTTCAGGTGATTTCTAAAGCTGTTCGTTGGGTATTAAAACATCAGCTTCCAGAAGGGTCATTTTATGAAACAACTTGGCTCCCAGACCGCAAGGTTAATTCAACTCTATCCTGGGGTCCTGATGATGCAGTGCCACATAGAAATATATCACTAACTGCTCATGTCCTTATAATGCTTGAAATGGTCAAAGACTTACCAGGGGTAAGAATTTTTTTATTTTAACTGCCATGATTTAAATTTTGACTGCTAAATTTCTCTGATTGTCTATCTCACTTCTCACTTTCTCAATATTACATTCCATACTAAATATGTATTTCTTTTGGCAGAGCATTTTTTGTTCACATTAATGTAGAATAATTATTGATCATGACTAAGTGCTAATTTGCCATACAAGAGAAGTATTTATTATTTCAATAGATTGTGGTGAAAGGGACACTTCTTGATAGACATATTGATTCCTACTTTCTAATGGATAGAAATTTCATGTCTTGCAACAGGGCAATGGTACGCAGTCATGCACACGGATGCAAAGATGTACACCAAAGAGGGTGAAATTCTTCATGAAAAGATCATAGTGAATCTTAGTGTAGTAGTGCAACTAAAATTAGAAAACTGTAGAAAATGAAGGAGATGATAATGGAGATGCAAGAGAGAAGGAAATGAAAGGAAAATGGAAATGAAACTCAGAGCTAGGCAAGAGAAAATACTGGGAATTAAACAACAGTCTTAGAAGATAAACAAGAGGGGCGTGGTGGAGAGAGCAGATCAACTCGATAGAGAAATGCCACAAAGAGGGAAGAGCAGATGCATTAAATAGGAAAGTAAAGGAACTGACAGGTAGTAGAAAGGGAAGGAGAATTGCAACAATAACAGACAAGACTAGGAAGTGGATTGTAGATTCAAAAGAGATTGAGGAAAAGTGGAAGGAGTATGTTGAAGAGCTGTATGGCAAGTAAATAAGGCCCAGTAAATTAGATATAGAAAGGGAAGACGACATCGACAGATATGGCATCGGACCAGGTACCCTCGATATTGAAATCGAAAGAGCTGTACGAGACATGAAAATAAATAAGGTGGTGGGAATAGATAACATGCCTACAGAGTTTCTAAAGAGTATGGGGAAGAATGGAAGAGGAAAACTTTTTGCACTTATTCGTAGGATTTATTAGGATGGAGCATGGCCGGAGGACTTCGCGAAGACAATACTCATTCAGATACCGAAGAAGAGCTAGGCAAAAATGTGGGACTATAGAACAATAAGCTTAATCCAACATGGCCAAATTAGTTCTCAGAATTATCAATAGAAGGCTAAAGAAGAAGGCTAATGAATACCTGGGTGATGACCAGTTTGGGTTTAGGAGAGGGATAGGAACGCAAGATGCTATAGGAGTGATGAGGATGCTAGTAGAAAGATATGTACCTAGAATATGGGCAGGATGTTTTTGCTTGCTTTGTAGATTTGGAGAAGGCGTTTGATAGGGGGGACTGGATGAAATTAATGGGAGTGTTGAAGAAATTAGGGGTCGATTGGATGGACAGACATCTCATTCGGAACCTGTATATGAACCAGATGGGGCAGGTTAGGGTAGCTGATAGAGAATCGGAATGGGCCGAGATTGGACAAGGAGTGTGGCAGGGGTACCTGATATTGTAGTTGCTTTTTAATTACCGTGTATTCAGGAGAAATGGTAATAAAGGCATGAGGAAGATGGAGGTAGGAATAAAGGTAGAAGGGAATCTGATAAAATCAGTGAGATTTGCAGATGATCAAGCATTGGTTTGTCAGTCAGCCAAGGGGTTACAATCAATGATGATTGCCTTAGAGGTGCAGTGCAAAAGGTATGGCATGAAAATAAATTGTAAGAAGAAAAGGTGATGAGATTTTCTAGAAGTAAGAATAGAAGTCTGAATATAAGGGTGGGAGGGCGCAAAATAGAGTAGGTCAAGAAGTTTACATATCTGGGTAGTATTTTGGAGGAGAATGGGTTTAATGGTAGGGATATCAGATATAGAATTGCCCTGGCTAAAGAAGCATTTTCAAAGTGAAGGGAATTGATGGTGGGGCATCTAAGAAGAGACTTGAAGAAAAGACTGGAGAAAACTCTAATATGGAGCATGGTGGTGTATGGGTCAGAAACTTGGTCATTGCAAAGGGTTCGTAGACTTGAGGCATTTGAGATGTGGGTTTGAGATGGATGGAGAGGGTGAGCTGGGTGGCAAGGAAGATGAACAAGGAGGTATTGGTTATGGTTGGAGAGGAGATGAAGCTGGTGGCAGAGGTTCAGAGAAGGCAGAAGGGATGGATGGAGGAAGTTTTGAGAGGAGATGGCATGTTGAAGAGGGAAATAGAGGAGAGAACACTGGGGAATATGGTAGAGGATATAAATTCTGGACAAAATAAGAAGAGGTAAAGGAAATGAGGATTTTAAGTGAGATCTTTGTCGGGACATCTATAGGAGGGAAAATGAGACAAGGTTTCAGAAATTGGGATGTAGGATAAGGACTGTCCAAAAACCTACCAATCAGCTGGTACTCAAATGAAATTAATGAATTCCTCGCAGAGACAAGCAATTCTCACTTATGTTTTTTAAGTTGCAAGTATTCAAATATGTATGTATAATGCAAATGTGACTATCAAAGATATCTTTAGGAGGAAAAGCATCATACTATAATGAGACTAATACCTTATAAACCTTGGGTTAGCATGTCATCAAAATGCTTTTGCATTGGAGCATTTTATTCATTAAATTTGTGCTGATGCATGAATATAATCATTACTTTCAGGGACTCGGCTCATATGTTGCTTTGGCTCAAGGAAAAGCAATTAGTTGGCTTGAGCGTAACTTGAACTTGCTGGAAAGGAAGGGGAATGCTTACGAGGTTGCATTGGTAGCATATGCTCTCATGCAGAGTAAGTCAGCCTCTGCCGAAGCTGCATTTGGAATTCTTGCTAAACATGCAAGGCAAGAAGGTTGGTACTTATCCATTGTGACTTTTTCATAATTTTTCTCTATGAGGGCCCCATTAAAAGTGCTAATTCCTGGTGGCAATAAATTTTTGAATTTTTAGTCATACATTTAGTTAAACTTCTTGCAATAATATCACAAGGCATGGAAATGCCAAGAATTGGCAAGTAAAGTTCTCTTAATAAAAGTAAAAATATTGCTGCTAGAGAAGAGATATATCTGTGCCTATGAACTCACTTGTGATAAGCTATGATCATTTGTTGCTCAATTATGTCTAATTATATTTACCATAGTGTAATGCAAAAGCATCACAATTATTTTGTCCTCAACCAGCAAGGAACTCTCCATCCTCTCCATCTTTGCATATCTCTTTCTATATCTCCTTGCCTACTCCAAAGTCTTTTCAGCAACAGCTTTGAGTGTACTAGAGTATATAAAATTACTACATTTTGTCCTGAAAAATGGCTTTTTCTCCTTCATTTTATTTGCACAAATGACCAAGTTGCATTTTGGTGAATCTTCTTATTCAATTCTTTGTGTTGACATGGGCCCGGCCAAGTGAATAATTCTTCCTTATTGGTGCTGTATCACTTAACGTGTTCCTCCCGATTAATTGCCATCAAAATGTATGATGCATTAGGAATAAACAAGGATGTCGCATTGATAAAATTCAACAAATGGGGCATTATTGGAAGAACAATTGGGGGAGAGTTGACTTAAGACTACTATGTATCATCAAACTGCATCATTTGCCAATTAGGGGATGCTGGTGATCTTAATTTATTTTATTTGAAAGCAGGCAAAGTCAGAGTAAACAAAGGGCTAGGGACGTATGAAAATATGACCTCCTGTGGATGCAGTAGAGTTTTATGCATAGTTCAGCATTAACTTTGGGGTGGATAAATTGGGTTCAATTCATTAAAGCCAAAGTGTTAATATGCATCATTCATATGCAGCTCCTTTTTTGATGCTAATAATATTCCATAGGCATAGAGCTGTTTTTTTTATTAATTGATGTGACCTTAGATAATTTGTGCTCATTGTGAATTGATGCAGTAATAACCACCCTAGGCATACACCAAAAGTCAGTAAATGCCAATGGGACACATTGTGCTTCTTATGGAGTGCTTGAAATCATACAGTATGATGAATAATACTCAACAGATAACAACTGAAGCAGGGGTGGATCCAGGCACAAATTTTGGGGGGCGGAACTTCCAGGAACGGCCGTAGTGAGTGGGGGTGGGGGTGTCAAGGGGTTCAACCCCCTCTCCCCCCCCCCAAATTTTGGGGGTAGTCTAAAGTGAACCTCCCGAAAATAATAATATTATAAATAATAATAAGGGATGTTCTTTTTCACTGACATCAGGGGTAGAGTCCGGCCCCCCTCCAAGTGAACCCCCCCACCCAAATCTACCCCTCCCCCAATTGAACCCCCCAAAATATTTTCTGGTTACAACCTTGCTGCTGGGGAGCATAATTAACAGAGAATATCTAGAATTAGGTGATAAGTAGTGAATTTTAGGCCCTTAAGGTGCTAATTTTTGCATATATTCCAGTTAAAATAAAAACTTTCTTTAAATTACAATATTACAAAGAGTAGTGGAATAATGTAACATAAGTATTTTGCTTTATTCATAAATTAATTTTTTAACATTTTTTTGCATATAATGTATACATAAATATATTTTATCAGAAAATATTCTTTTACTTTCTCACCCCACAAACAATATATTTTTGCTTAGTAAGAAACAACTGAGCTACCTTCTCTTAAAAAGCTGCACTTCCAGTAAATTACACAGAAACAGTTACAATTCGGTCAGTGTTACATAAATCTAAAATTAAATGCTAAAAAAATATTTACATCAATAACAAGTAGTTAACAAAAATAAATTATTATATTTAAAAAAACATTCTGTGTTTGCCAGATTTTGAGAACCTTTCAGCAATTTTCCAAAAGAATCCAAATGGTTAATTCTAAGAAAGTTTTTAAGAGGCTTTCCTGTTACAATTCTTGTGGAATGTGGAAAACAGTAATTTTGTGGTGGTACCCATGGGTGTTCTAACAAAGGCATTTAGGTGTAGTCGTCAATATCTTTTCCAATATAGTAGCCAATATCATTTGGTAGGACTGCTTTACTTAAAGTACCTGACCTGTGAAATTGATATGGGCAAGATGCTGAGGGTTCTGTTGAACTCCTTGGAAATTCCATAGATGCCGAAGGTAGCAGACTAGGGAGAGGAAGAACTGGAGCAGGTAACGAAGGCTGAGAGTGACCATTAGTTGCCCCAATCTGGCCTGTTTGTTGAGTATCTGAAGATACAGCAGCGTTCTTGGTGAAATCAGTGGTGTCCTCTTCCATGTTTGAATCAGTGTAAAGTTTATTCAACAGCTTTTCGAAGAAAGATGAGATCAAATTCTGTCTAGTTTGTTTGGACTGAAATAAAAAATGTCATTATTGCAGCCATACTGTTTCATCATGTCCTACACAAATATATATCAATTATTGATAGTTCGAATACCTTTTTCATAGTAAAATTTAGATGAGTTTACGACACAACACCGATAGAAAACACAAAGCTTGTCATGCAATGAAAAACCCATATAGCTACAAACATTTTGCAACTTTCCTAAGTGTTAACAATTGTTAATTTTAATGTTGTTCTTCACATAGGCTTTGATATTTATTATATATATCACAAGTTCGCAGGATTAACCCCTGCGCAAATACGCCATCTTGGTTTTTATCTTCATAAGGACCCCTCTCGAGCTGGCTTTATTTTGGGTCCTTTTAATAAAGACTTTTCACTCCATAAAGATGGCCTTAAGAGTCCCGTAATCACTCAAGTCGGTATGCTCACTGGGGGTCCTTATGATAAAGACTATCACCTTATAACGCCGTCCTTATGAGTTACGTAATAACCCCCCTGATTTTCCAAAATTGGCATACTATATCAATGTTTACCTGAACTAGCATTTAGAATTTTGCTTATTGGACTGAAAAATATAGTTGAATTGTCTTCACAAAAAGAGAATGTTAATTTAATTATTTTTTTAGTGAATAATAATATAAATATCCTTTTATGATGATGCACATAAATATTAATGAAACCACCCCCAGAAGTCAATCCTGCATATGCCACTGACAGTGTATATACACAAATGCAAGACTTACCAAATATTCGGGTGACGCACTTCTCTGTCTCGAAGTTGAGGGGCGAGAGGTGATGGAGCACTCCATTCTAAAAAAAAGGTAGTAATTTTAAAGTAGGTAATTCCATACATGGAAATATACGAAAAATAAGTGTGTAGATGATAAAAGTCCATCGAATAACACATTTCTAACCACAATAAGGTGGAAAGGTAAAACTTACCTTGCAAAACTTAAATTGGCAGACTTGCGATTTTAAAAATAAGTGCAAAATACAGGGGTCAAGGAGATCTCAAGAACAACTTTAAAAGAAAATGTTACAGTTAGTAAATAATGAGCAAATAAAATTACTTATAAAACATATTTTCAATCACTACCCTATTGAAAATGCCCTATAGGAATTTTTTTTTCCCACAGTAATTTGACAATGGGAACTCGAAATTTTCCTATAGGAAATTTTTTCCTATAGGAAATAATTTTCCTATAGGAAATAATTTTCCTGTTGGAAATTTCCTATAGGAAATAATTTTCCTATAGGAAATAATTTTCCCATTGGAAAATAGTCTCATAAATAACCTTAAAAAAAAACGCCACCGTTATGATTAGATCGGGGGACCTTCTGTTCATGAGTCGCCGACTCTGACCACTACACCAACTGACTTATGTAAGGAGTGAGCGATCTCATAAGTATAACTTTGGTATTAGTTGAGAGAGAATTGATTTTTTAAATCCTTTCTCAACTAATGCTCTCTCAACTAATTTTAATGATTGATAGAAGAGAGAGGATGAGTTTTTTAAATTTCGAAAGAGGATTGCTGCACACCTACAGAGTCATAAGGCCGTTTTACTCGGGCACGAAATTGCACAACTTCAAACAGCATTTTTTCTCAATCGGGCGTGCAATCATTTTCGAATTAGAGCAGAAGCTATTTTGCTACCTCGCGTTCATGCATTCACGCATGCGTTCTTGCAATTCATGGCTTACCGTGTTTACACGATGCATTTACCCGCGCAAGTACGTGGCTGGACAGATGCGTGAACAATACAATTAGAAACCAAATTAGAACGAGCTATTTTCTGTCCACGCATTTGCGCAATTTGGAGTGTTTACACGGTGAAAATTTGATGGTGATTGTATTCACGCATCTACCCGCGCGGGTAAAGCATCGTGTAAACACGACACCATGCAATTTGGAATGCACGTTCGTACTTACATCAGATTGTACGTGCCCCGTGTAAAACGCCGGACTATGACAAAGGGAGAAGAACTTCATGTGTTATGCCAGATATAGTTTGCGTTACACTGGAATTGGAATGGAACTGACTATGTGAGTTCCATACCGGTGAACCATTTTTTAATGAATTTCTAACTTTTTCTTAAAAATTTTTTATTGACAATAATGTTTTAATTATAAATGAAATATTGTAAAAACTTGTCTTGTATGGTGATGTATGCATTATATTTGTGAGAATGCAGAACCATTGATAAAATGAAATGTTTTCTTTTTTTAATTTCGAATTAATTAGAATTTTTCGCACTATGGGAAACATTCCTTAATGTACCTATAATAAATATTTGTTCTATAGAAATATTGCTAATTCCTATAGGAAACCTTTTTCCATTGTCAAATATTCATGCTATAGGAAAATTTCTCATAACTAGAGGGTTATTTTCTCATTCCTATAGGAAAATAGTCGTGCTATAGGAAATTTCTCGTTCCTATAGGAAAATATTCGTCCAATAGGAATATTTCTCGTTCCTATAGGAAAATATTCGTCCTATAGGAAAATTTCTCGTTCCTATAGGAAATTTCTCGTTCCTATAGGAAAATATTCGTCCTATAGGAAAATTTCTCATTCCTATAGGAAAATTTTTTGTTCCTATAGGAAATTTCTTGTTCCTATAGGAAAATATTCGTCCTATAGGAAAATTCCTCGTTCCTATAGGAAAATATTCGTCCTATAGGAAAATTTCTCATTCCTATAGGAAATTTTTTGTTCCTATAGGAAATTTCTTGTTCCTATAGGAAAATATTCTTCCTATAGGAAAATTCCTCGTTCCTATAGGAAAATATTCGTCCTATAGGAAAATTTATCATTCCTATAGGAAAATTTCTTGTTCCTATAGGAAACTTTCTTGTACCTATAGGAAATTTATTGTTCCTATAGGAAGCTTCATCGTTCCTGTAGGAAACTGTAATTCCTATAGGAATTCACATAATTCCTATGGGAAACCAGTGGGGCATTTTCAATAGGGTACTACTAAAATTTACCACTCAAAAATAATAAAAAATTGCAAATTTGGAAAAAAATTGTAATAAAAAAAGGTGTAAAAAACGTATTTGTTAGTATAAAAATTACTACAAAAGGAAATCTATAACGAAAATATTAATGAAGGCTAACTGGCTTTAATAACTTACCTTGCAAAATTAACTGAAATTGCCAGTTTGCAGAAAAAAAGTGGAGGTCCTAGCCGAATTCGACACGTACTCTCAGCTGTCTGATGCGTCACTAAAATGAACTTTAGCTTCAGTCGTTCAAGAGAGAAGAGGAGTAGACAAAGTAGAACGAACGCACCCTTCGAGTACAAAGCAGTCACCGATTTCAAACATTGTCAGTTTCTTCCTTACAACGAGGCGATACAATGTAGTCTCACGGTCGGCATCGCCACCACATGCGACTGAGTGGCGGCTACGGCCGCGTCCAGTGGTGTGTCTAATTTAGTGCACGCTACTTGTGTGAACTCCTCCATTTGAAACAATGTTCAGCTGTAAGTGGCGTGACTCGGAAGCACCACAGAGTGGCCTTGTGTGAAGGGACACCAAGAGCATGCGGCAACATTAACTCCGACAACCATCACACGTCATCTATAGATGACGCTCGGTTTATAAGTATTAAATTATTGGGCTCAGGGAAAAAAATTTCTCTTGGATTTGGGGGGGAAATTTCCCCCCCCCCCCCTCTGGATCCGCCACTTAACTGAAGCCTCATGGAATGTTTAATAGAAGTAAAAAGATAATTGCTATTGAAATTATGGTGGATAAAACAAAAATTTAAATAGTAGGAAACTAGAGATTTATTGATGAAGAATCAATTTTTATTATCTGACTTGGTGTTCCTGTCCATTGCAGCAGATATGTAATCAGTACTCTATTTTACTTCATTTTCCTTACACGTACATAGTATTTGAGCTTGTGTGTACCTTCTTACCCCTGTGAGCATGTACATTTTGGCAGTTATGACGTCTTCTTTGCTGGAATTTGTGGAAAATCTCATGGCTAAAAAATTATTCCCCTGAGAAATATCTTGTTGATTTCTGCTTACTAACAATTCATTTTTGTTCCATCAGGTGGACTAATGTATTGGGCTCGGGAGGCTGTGCCATTGCCACCTTATAAACTAGAAAACCAGAAACCATTCTCACTTCCAAGGCTTCCTTACAAGTATGATGCAAGCAATATTGAGGCAACAGCATATGCTCTTCTAACATATGTAGCCCGCCAAGAGTTGATGATTGATCCCATTGTCAAATGGCTAAATGCTCAACGACTTACTGATGGTGGATGGGCTTCCACTCAGGTATTTGCTGAAATATATTTTCAATATTTTGACTATTTATCAAGGCAGTTGTGCATGCAGATATTTAATCAGTGGCATTTAAGGTAGAAACATAAATGAATGTTTTGGTTTGTTTCCTATCCAGGATACAGCAGTTGCAATGAAAGCTCTGATTGAATACACTGTACGATCAAGAATTCGAGATGTTTCTCAACTTACAATCTCTGTGGAAGCAACAGCACTCCCTGGCCAAGTGAAAACACTTCATGTCACGGATAGCAATCTAGCTCAGCTTCAGCGAATTGAAGTAAGTGCCCCAAATTAATAGGGATTGCTCCATCATCATTAGTGTAGGCATTAGTTCCCCTTCATTATTCTTTCAATTCTAATTCATTCTCCTTCAGATTCCAGAGGCCTGGGGAACAGTTAAAGTGCAAGCCAAGGGCGCAGGTTATGCAATTCTACAAATGTCTGTGCAATACAATGTGGACATCCCACGTTTTCAGACTGAACCACCAGTTCGAGCCTTCTCTCTTTATACACGTCCTAGCTTCCATGGTCGTAACCAGTCTCATATCACATACAGAAGCTGTGCAAGGTCAGTATGTAGTCTTACTTAAGAGTTTTCAATTCATAAAACTGTAGAGATACATGGTAATGAAATGGCATAAATTCATACATGATGAATGGAGTCACTGCCAGTAAGCAATAGGCTATTTGGTTTTGAAAATGTAGGCAGTCAACACTCCATAAACAGAGGTTTTACTTGAAGAATTGGAGTGATTCCATAATGATTTCTATTCATATATATCTAAAGTCCCCACCCCTCAGCCTTGGGTAAGTATGTTGTTATTGGACAAGATTCACAGAAATATCTGACCAATAAGCTTCATTGTCATGATCGACATGACATCATGTTCGAGTTCTTGAACTAAATTGATGCGGTAGTTTAAGCAAATAGATGCCTTGAGAAATATATGAGGCGTGATAAAAAAATAATGGGAATTTTTGTTTTTATTAAAGAATATTTATTTATTAATCAATATCAATTTTGTCCACTTCAAAGTAATCCCCATTAGATATAATACACTTTTGCCAGTGGTTTTTCCAATCTTGGAAGCCCTTCTGGAACTCACTTTTCGGGATAGAGTTCAGCTCCTTTAGCAATTCTGTTTTTACCTCATCAATTGGTGGCAAAACGTAATCCTTTCATGGTTCTCTTCAGCCTCGGGAATAGAAAGAAGTCACAGGGGGCCATGTCTGGCAAATACTGTGGCTGAGGCAAAATAACTTTGTTTTTTTACCAAAAAATCACGAATAAGCAGTGAGGTGTGAGCGGGAGCATTATCATGGTGCAATTTCCACGAGTTGTTTTGCCACATTTCTGGGCGTTTCCATCAGGTTGCTTCACGCAAATGGCGCATAACTTCTGGGTAGTATTCCTTATTGACCGTATGACCATATGGCTAGAACTCGGAGTTATTGAAAATCGGAATTATAAAGCCGGCAAAATTAAAAATTCCTGTTATTTTGTTATCACACCTCGTATATGTATCTTTTAAAAAATTAAGGAAAGAGGGAGGATTTGGAATGAAATTATTGATATAAATAAAATTGGTGCAAGTATAAAGATGTACAGGTGTGTTGAATTTGTATCACCGTGGAGAAGTCCGTCTAATTGGCTAAATTTTTATCATGCAGATGGACTAATTTTGAGGAAAGTGAGCGTTCTGGATTGGCTGTGTTGGATGTCACCATACCTACAGGATACATTATTCAACAACAAGATTTAGATGCCTATGTGACGTCAAAGCAAGTACCTCTCCTCCAACGAGCCCGATTTTTAACAAAGAAAGTTGTCTTTTACTTTGACTATGTAAGTATCAAAATTTTTAATCCTTACATTTCTTTTTGGGTCATTAGTTTGCTGTCCAGTGTTCATATTTGAGTTAAGAGGTCATTTCATTCATTAACACTGAAATGTTACTGGTAAGGGAGCTTTGCTGCAGCATTTCCAAGCCTGAATATAACCTTTGAAAGAATCAATGCACTCAAAAACTTTATGTTAAGATTGTGTTAATAAATGGTTGTCAGTATGTAGTTGTATTCAGTTCCTCAAGTCAGGGTTGCACATGGTTTCTAATGATGATGGTTTATAAAAAAATGAGATAGCTATATGCATGTTCATAAGACTTAAATTTTCCTGGAAGATTTTGAAAATTTTGTTGTGTCAGAAATAATTGAAAAGCCTTTTTTTATTGGTAATAATTTAAAACATATGCAATCTGCTGTTGTAATAATGTCTCTGTGTTGATTTTCAGCTGGACAAACATGAAACATGTGTTAACTTCACAGTTGAGCGATGGCACCCAGTGGCTAATATGTCAAGATACTTGCCCATTCGGGTATATGACTACTATGCTCCAGGTATGTAAATAATGAGAATTATAATTTTTATTATTAGAATATAGAATGGTTCTGCTTGAACAGTTCAAGAAATGTTGTAATGAGTGGAGTAAAATTAAGAGTACTGGTAAACTTTGTTGTTGAAAAAACCAGGATGAATTCATCTGCAAATATGATTGAGAGTACCTGTCCTCACAGTAGCACTTACATTATATGTATCAATATGCATGTCATTATCCCAGCAACCACAAGGTGGCACATATTCCTAACGGCACATATAGCATCCATGCCGTTAGGGATTAGTCACCCCGATTAGGGATAGGCTATTCCTAATAACAAGGATAGATCATGGATAGGACATACAGAAATCAGGGATAGATGAGAGATATTTGGCTGATAGACTGGGATAGAGGGTAGTGGGAAGAATCTATCCCTAAATCCTCTTCTTTGATTGGCTCTGGCAAACCAATGAGGGCCCAGGCATCAGAAAGAGCGATTGCAGCACCATGAACGGCAATACATATACTGAACTATGCAAAGTGGATTGGCCAGCAGTGCTACCTACTGAAGTTCTATGAACTTACTTCATATTCTAATACCCATGATATAATTATGCAGCTAATAGTTATTTTAATTTTAACCAGCCATTATGTAGACACTTTCATGATTTGCTAGCAGCAATATCAAACTATGATGCTCAAACATAATCTGAGGTTTCAGGCGTGATGGAATGGAAACGGAACATAACTACACTTAATGAAATTGAGCAACTCCCACAGTGATAGAATTTATTACACGACCGGTTTCACTTTTTACAGCACCTGAGCACCCAATTTCCACTCTCGAACAGCATCCATCATTACCTAAACTGAAATAAGAGAACACCCAGAAAAAGGAAAAAAGGGGCATTTGCACAACCACCATAAATATAAGTAAACAACAAAAAAATCCCTAGGAGAGGATATCAAAGAATAAACCAACCATGGGAAATAACATTTTTCCATAAATTAGTTTATGGACTTAAGATTCACTTAAAACAATGAAAGCAGCAGTATAATTAACAATTCAGGCAGCATATTCAACTATGTTCTATCACTAGGTGTAATGGCTTTCATGGTGCCCTCGAGTGGTTTCAAAATGGTTTGGAAAAAATAAACAATAAAGTTGTTACCTTCCATCACTCTCATCTTTAAAAATATACTTTGTACAATATTCAAATATATGTACAAAGGAGGATTCTTTATCGTACAATCTGGACATTATTGGTGACTCATGTAAACTTTGACTGGGCTCACTTAACGTGGGACATTCATGCACACTTTTAGAGGATCATTTCAGCGTGGCAACATCGAAAGCAATTATGTAAATATAATGTAAACACTTGAAGATATGTAACTGGATAGATAATTCTTCACTCAAAAAATAAGGCACCTGTGCCGTTCAACTATGTTTGACACAAATTCCATCTCGACTCAGTATCATAACTTATGTACATGTTACCTTAACAAACTTATAAATATTAAAATACCAAGCTCATCATACAAACCAGAACCCTTTTCGAAATAAATTTGAGAATGCTTTAACCTGTCACAGCCAAGACATGTGGTGAATGAAGTATCTTAGTTGAAAATAACAGAAACTTGAATTTCTTTATTCGTAACAAGTAAGTATTATCTTACCTTAAATCGCATGAGCAAGGCTGGAAAAAGGTGCTGAGTTTTCCGTAGTTCCTCCCTAATTGCAGAAAAGCAAATTTCACCAACGGGAAATAAGGCAATGTGCTTACACTCTCTGTCTGCATTCGTTCCATCTTTGAACTCCACACATCATGGCAGGGAGGGCTACTGAAGTCACACACATTGATCACTCTCAGGCAAGCGTAAATAATTATGCTACTGCCCAAACAACATATCAAAAATTTATTAAAGTATTTTTCATTGGTTAATATATTTCTTCATACCACTTCATGTGTAATAAAGCTCTGTCCAAGAGAATTTCAACTTCCAGGACTAAGGGATAGATCATAGAAAACAAGGGATATTCAATCCTCAAAAGCGATAATGAAGAAAATGTCCATGATTTATCCATAAGTGCCGGAAGAAGTTGCTACATACATTGATACAGATTAGGAATGAGTCGATTCCACTTTTTTTCGATTTCGATTCCAATTCAGATATTTTCAAATAGATTCCAGATTCTCGATTCCGATTCCAAAAATTTTTTATTCCTTATAACAGGTGGGATATTGATATTCCAGTAGTGTACGACTATTATTTAAATTCAACTACTGGCTGGAATAAATAACAAAGACAATTAAGTCGCTCAAAAAGTGAATTTAATGACAAATAGCAAATATATCCTCAACTTATAGTCTGTTTAAAATATGTATTTACAGCAGACTCTCATTAGTACGTTCTTGAAGGGACTTGAAGGGATTCTGAACGTGGTAATCAGGAAAACGTGCAAAACAGGGTAGGTATTTCATGGAAAGTCAAATACGTACTGGTAGGTTGCATAACTTGCAGGGTAATGTTATCCTGCTGCTCATTTTAGCTCATGCTGTAGATAACTGGTGATCATTTATTCTAAAAATAGTTTATTTTCCACCTATTTAACCTCCCAAGAAAATACATATGCGATACCTAACGCTGATGTGTACTCAATTATTAATGATGACGACAATTCTCATCACCAATTTTTTCAATTACATTTACGAAGATGAAAGATTATTTTTCGAATGGTTATTATTCATTTGTTATGTAATTATCTCCATAAATAAAGCTTCATTTTTAGTAGTCACAAGTTCCAACAACCAACCTGCAGACTTCAATATCAGTGTCACAGGCGACACACTCGTCGAAGGTCATACCCTCCCCTTCTCCGAACAGCTGATCCCTGCCCTCAAGGGTGTGCTCAGTGATGCCTCATCACTCAGCGACATTGAATCGTCCTCGTTCATGCTGCGATGAAATCCAGAGGTCCGAAAGCTATTTCTTATGCTCTTGGCTTTGACGGAGTCGCAGGCATGCTTCACAAAATGCATCACTTTCAGAATATTTACTTTTCTTCCTGACTCAAGAAGGCTGGTCATTGACAATTAGTTTCCTGTACGTATGCTTCATACATCGTATGATGCCTTGATCGAGGACATGAAGAACACTCATGCAATTTGGAGGAAAAAACACCACTTTAACATTTCTTAAAAATGTAATGTCTTGGATGTGCTGCGCAGTTATCAATAAGCAACAAAATTTTATGATTTTATCCACCCATCTTTGTATCCAGTGCTCGCAGGAACTTTCAAAAAATTGTGGTGGTCATCCAGGCATTAGAGTTGCAGTCATAAGTGCTAGGTAATGTTTGAACATGTTTGAAGCATCTGGGACGCTTATATTTCCCGATCACTTACGGATTCAGTTTTTCCATACCAATTTCATTGTAACATAGGACAGTCAGCCTCTCCTTGCTCATTTTACCTCCATGGCACGAATCTCCACTAAATGCCAGTGTTTTAACAGGAAGCAAATTAAAAAATAAATTCGTCTCATCAGCATTAAAAATGTTATTCGGGCTGTAGTTTTTTATGATGTCATAGATGATGATCACATGCGCTGTTGCTCACGCAGTTTTGATTCCTTAGGCAACAACTGCGACAGCCGCAACAGCGATAAAACAAATGAATATCGCAATAAAATGAGCTGCTTGAGGGGACCTTGTCAAGCGTTGAATAGGTGATTCTAATGTTTGAGATTGCTTTTTTCTAACTTCATAAACATTTTTTTAACCATAATATGACCAATATGACAATCAAAATAGTATTTGATGCGATAACGATCTTTTTTAATGTGAGAAGTAAACCTCTTGAGATTTATCCATGGTCTGATTAACCTACGAGGCGGTTATTTCCCTAGGACAAATTTGGCTTGGTCCTCCTCCAAACGTGCTAAAGAAGTAACCAAAACGTGCTAACCATAGTTATTTACATGCACTGTGACGCGGACCTGAAGAAATGAATGCCCAAATGAGGAAAACATGCTATTAAGGAACGTCCTAACAAGAGTCCGCTGTATCTATCTGGAATCGATGGAATCTGATTCGACTTTAGGCGATTGATTCTTGATACCGATTCTAAGCCTGAGAATTGGTGGAATCGAGAATCAACGTTTGGAATCGACTCATCCTTAATACAGATATGTGCTACCGATCACATCAATTCAAAACTGTTGCCTGGGAATTTTTGTAGTCATTTTTGAGTTATAAAAATCAAATAAAATATGCTTATTCAGCAATGTATTTCCATCCGAAAGACGTTATGTTGTGTCAGAGGATGGGATGATTTGGGGAAAGAAATGGGATAGAAACACATATCCCTTGTGCCAGCTGGGATGTCATACCTATGTATTTGTAAAGGTCAACTTGATTTTTAACATTTGTATAATTCTTTTCTGGTATATTTTTCTTTGCAGAGCGTTTCAACGAAACAGTATTTGATTCCTTATCCACATATTTGCTCAACATCTGTGAAGTTTGTGGTAGCAGCCAGTGTCCTTATTGCCCCATTTATAATGGGGCTGTGCCTTCTCTTCGTGTTTTAAAAGAACAGTCTGTATTCGTCTTGGTCTTATCACTCAGTATTGCATTTATTTGGCGTAGTCCACACTTATTTATCCTCTAATGAATGACCATGTGAGAAATCACTACATTGAGACTAATACCCTTCACTTTACGGAGCAGGGTAATAAATTCATCCTTGTTAAACAGAGCACATCTAAACGATTGTGGTGCTGTGATAGCGAACATAATCCATAAATACAGTATTGGATAGTTTGAATGTTCGGATTTTCTAAATCTAGGATGTGATTCATATTGATGAGTTAACATATTTTGTATTGAAAAATGGATGTACACCATGTATCTCAAATTGTTTGTAAAGGTGGGCAAGTGTGAGATAAATTTGAAGTGTAACTACATGCATTACCTCATTATTCATCTAATTTGTACATTTAAATATGATAGGTACTAAACATCATGTATGCAATGAGATCTTGATCTTGAAAAATGATGTGTTAACTGGATTGTTTGCTTAGGAGCACTTCAGAGTTGAGTGATCATTCATTGAAATACTATCATTTAGATATCAGGAGGAAGTTAATAGGTATTGATTATGGCAATTTTATTTTCCCCCCTCCACACACTGGTGGATTGTGACCACTTATTATCTGGACATAAAAAATAGTAGTAATTGATAAGTCATGCTAATGTTAGATGCATAAATGGAGAATGAGTTTATCTTGTAAATGTTTCTGAAACTAGTGAAATCAAGGGAAGTGTGCAAAGACATTTCATACCATGAGTCATCTGCATACTTGAGTAATGCTCTGTACTTGTAATGACAAGCACACTTGTTCTATGTGATTGTGTTGAAGTGAGATTTTTGTTACACTGATAGCAGTGAACTGAAGACCACTCAGCAGCAGTGGGTATGAGCATTTTCTTTTCGTATTTTTACCACATGTGTTGGAGTATCATTTAAGCCAGTGTGATTGACTTCTCGGATCTACTTGAAAGATGAATATTTTTAAGAGAGCTAAAACTTTATTCCCTAACAAGGGCATTCTTCTTTGAAATTCCTTTTGGGATAAAAAAAAGCATGGGCATATTTCACCGGGGAACCCCAAAAAATTCATCATTTTGAACGATTTTCTTTTTATAGCATTGGTGCTCATTTGAAGAGTTCTATCTTCTCTGCATATTTACTTTGCTTTTCTGTAAACTGAAAGTCAAGCTTAGAAAAATCCACTGCTCCTTTCTTTTTTTTATCATAAAATGCCCACTCATTACATTTTAACTTCTAGGAAAAACATGGCATAAAGACTTTCAAAGGAAAATGCTCTTAGTTTTTTTTTCTGAAATAATTTCCACATGCCTCATCGAGGCACGTTATGGTTGTGAATAAGTAAGTTTTCTTAAATTCTGAATCAAAATGGAAGTAACACTGTGTATCCCTGATCATTTGAGGTTTTTGATATCATATCAGAAAATTATATCCCTTCCCGGATGACTACTATGGTTTTAAATTATCATAATTTGAAAAACTAACAATAAGTTACTGTAGTTATCTTTGATAATATTCAGATATGTGGTTGGTAAATATCTAATTACTTCTGTGGCATGCTTTAAATAATGTCCACCCGTCTGTAAATTGTCATTAGACAATCATCAAGAAAATTTGTTGAATGGTGTGAAATTTTGTTGTTTATTTTTAAGTAGCTGAAACCAAAAGTATTTAGTGGTTTCTTGATATATATACTTATTTTGTTGTATGAGAAGAATGTTTCAGTATCATTAAGAGCTATTTGTAGTTTGTCAATTTTTGAAAGTATGGATTTTTATTGTTTCAAAATGAAGATGGTGAAAGAAATTTGGAATGTTTTCATGACTCATCAAACAGGAACTAGTGTGACATTATATATATTCCCTTGGAACTGCCAAATTTTTGCATTTATGTGTTCTTATTAATAAGTTTTAAATGGCCTAGTGAAAAATGTGTGGTTTGCCTAAGGATGTGGCTTGTTGCTGATTTCATCCTTTATAAAAAGAAATTGCGTAGATTTTATAATTTTTTTAACTCTTACATATTTCAGCCTGATATTTCTTTATGGTTTCATTCAAGCAGAACTGTTTTAAGATCCTCAATGTTGGGTAGGAGCATTGACTACTAAGTTAATTTTTTTATATGATATAAACTTTCGAATCATAATATTTTAAAGAAATCCAATGATTAGGAATCCAAAATTTTCCATTTGTGCAGTTTTTTGGCACAATAATTTTGATCAGGGCATCACAAGGATCTTTCTGCAAAAGTTGTTTGAATGATGACCTCATGCCGTCCAGCATTTTCAATTTATTTTATTCAACTTTGTTTGACTTACTTTTTGTTGATTAAAGTAATATATTTATGGCATTTTGATTTGTCAGTGATAGTTGACATGTTTTTATAGTGTATGGATTGTATTTTCAAGTAACAGTAGACTTTTGATTATCCTGGGATGAAAGGGGAAGATAAGCTTGATTAATAATTCCCTGCTAATCTCTCTGCTCATAATAATTTACAGTGAAATACTTCACAGGAAATGTTCTGTATATGAGCCTTTGGTTTTTGAATTTGCATTAATTTGAATAACAATGTTGTAAACTTTGAATTTGTGTTTATGTTTTCTATTTGATAATGAACACAAAGATATAACAATGAATTTAATATAGCTTTTTCATCATTTTCCTTACCTGTTTACATTCTGACTGAAAAAGGTGCCCATATGTATACAAATAATTTGCTGTTTGCCCCAGTTTTTAATTGGTTAAAGCATTGAACGTTATTCATTTTGGAAAAAAAGCATGTATAATCAGAAATTAAACCAGTTTTTTACCTTCTAAAGTTCATATTAATAAAACTTTGTTAATTAGATACGTACTTCAGTGCTGATATATGATTTAAGCTCCATTTGATGTGTACCCTTTTTTGATCCTTTTTTGTCCATGTCCATGATCCATGATTTTCCACCCTAGTTAGCCCAAACCTGGTTTATCACTAGTCTACTGTTTCTATTTTTTTTAGCTTGGAGAGGATGTGTTTTTATGCAATATTTGAGAGGATCTCTCAATTGTGTGTCTGAATTTAACAAACCACATTAGCCCTGTGTGGAATATTTGTTCTGTAAACCTTCTAATGTTAATTCAAATTTAGTGTACATATTGGTATGTAGTTGCTTTTTTGTGAAGGCCTAGGGCCATAATAAAAAGGCATTACCTACTTCAAGTTTATGAAAGAATTCAATGTGACAGGGAAATAACAGAGAGCAATTCATTTTACTAAGTAACTCTGGCTATCATTTCATTTCCTGAGGGATTGCTCATCTTCTTAAGAATATGTGAATGAAATGTTGTATAATTGAATGGATTAGGTGTTGAAAATAAATAATTTTTTAGATATATGTGACTTTACTATCCATGTTTCTCCTCCCAGAAGGTCTTTTTGTAAGGTAAATTTAAAATTTTCTTCATATTATTATTATTCCATTTTCTCTGCTGATTAATTGGGTCATAAACTTAATGATTGATAAATTTTTATAAAAGATTCTTACTTACAGATCTGTAATTGTTTCCTATCTACATTATACCAACAGAAGTTGATTTTCATTGAGTTGAAGGTTTGAATAACCAACCATTATGGATAGTGATAATACAAAAAGGGTTTTACTTTAAGAAGATCCAGTGACAGCCTGTGAGCTTAAATCTGAGATGAGCTGAACTGCCATAATTGTGAAAGGTACAATTTTGACTGAATAAGAATTTTCAATTTTCCACAAATAAATAAAACTTAAAAAACTGTACAATTATGTTGCATAGTATCGCGTAGCATACAATGTATGCTTTGCGATACTATGCAACGGGTTTATGTGGCACGAACTGTAATGATTTCACAACATTTTTATGACAGCTCTGCTCAGTGTCAGACTCCACACCCCCTGTCCGACTTAAGACGGAATGACGGTAGTAGTTTTTCCTTCAGTGAAATAAAACTTCAATCACAACCTAGGTTTAATGTTAATACATCATCTTCAGTTGAAAAAGTGGGTAAACAGCTTCCTTAACCCTTTTGCACCTTTGAACATAGGAGCTCTCTTTGCCCGGTGGACTGCTGAGAACATAGCTTCTATGTTCCGTCGGCAAGTACGTTCGTACCCACCATTTACTTTTCGCCGCACAGGGGCTGGGAAGTTTCTGCAGGTTGACCGCAGTGAAACTGTTAAATACCAAGGGTGTGGGGGGTGAGAGAGCATGAAAGGAGAGGGAGTTAATAGGAGAGAGCTAAGAGAACACATTGTGATGGCATTCAAAATTTCTTCCTTTTATTATCCTCATGACTCCTCTTGTATCATCCATGCCTTCATCTCTTATAAACCCAAATTGGTTTTACTCTGTCACAGTTGCTCACTCTATTATTTATTCTTCCATCTATACTCAGTAATTACAAGGGTTACCTTTTACACATGTGAAATGAAACTCATGGTTCAACAGTTATCACATGCTTTTGCTCAAATATTTTGTGATATAGGAATAAGAATTGACTTCATGAAATTGTAAGACCACAGTCATTCCTCCTTGATCCAAAGGATTATGCCCAAAATTATTTACCTACTCATGCTGTTTTCTATTAGTATCATTGGTAATAAGTTGGTATATTATCTTTTCTCCCTTATTCCTTTTCATTTCTCAATAATCTCTTTCTCAAAATCGGGCTCACAATATTCCTATCACTGAGTTTGGCGTAAGAGAGCCCTGCAAGCAATATGAGTCTGTTAATTAGTGCAGTGTTTCCATGAGGTTATAAAACCCTTTATAACTCAGTGGTCAGACATACTCGTGTTTGCACAACACATTGTTATAAAACTTAGCTAAAGAAATCAGTGATACAAATGATCTCGGCAATGGGTGTTCTAGTCTAGTAGGTGACAGAAACTTCTCTAAAATGAATGAAAGGAAGGACTAAGTAGGACAATTTTAAGCATTGCAGTGCTCTCCTTGCATCACAGCCTTGGAATGCAAGGAGATCACTGCAGAGGTACAAAACTTTTAAGACTTATTGTTAGTTAAGGTATGATCATTGATTTTTTTGAATGTTGCATAAATTATAATCTAACATATTTGACTCTCCAGCTGTTGCATATATACTGTGCTGTATCAAATTAGTCTGCTAATATAAGTATGTTGCAGAAATTTGGAGATTATAAATAATGAAGATACTGATCTATACCGACCCACAAATAAAAGTTTGATACCAGCTTTCAATGAATTGTATTCGGAGGAAAGTTATTTGGGGAATGTTAAAATATATCATTTAAAATTTAAAAAATTATCCCAACAGAAAATATTAATCAATAATTGTAGGGTGCAGGCATGAAGTGAAATTTATTTTGTTTTTAACTCCAAAATTGACAGTTCAAGCAAGCTTTGAGTAGAATTCATAGGAAGTTTATCATTAAAAGTGTATTCACATATGAGGCTTCTATTTATGATTCATCACCTGCAGAATAGTCACTGGATTCAGAGAAATTGGTCACGTTTTCAGTTGAACTACCACTATTAATTGTTGATGTTCCATTTATGCTCTCTCCTTCAAATTCCCTTGTATTGCTTTCTTGTTCGAGTCCTCTAGGATTGATCTCTTGTTCGAATTCCCTTGCATTGACCTCTTGTTCAGCTTCACTAGCATTGACCTCTTGTTCAGCTTCACTAGCATTGACCTCTCCTTCAGGTTCCCTTATGTTTTCTGTGGGAGTATCAATTCCTTTTTCAGGATCAGCCACTTCAACAGTCTCAGATTCAGAGGTTCTTTCTTCTCGATCCTTTTGTAAAAAATTGTATGAACCCAAAAAAGTATAACTATGTAAGTTAGTACAATTATATAAGGGAGTAAATAAACATATTTCATTCCGGAGTGCTGGTCCAAATAAAAACAGGTCAGTAATTACTCATAAATGTTTCAATTAAGTAACTCACTTTTCAACACAACTACAATGGTTGTGGAAGAAACTGGTCTATGGCTGTCATAATCTGCATGCAGTTATGATAAAATATGAAAAATTATGGTTTATACATAATGTCTTTCAAAGCCCTGAGGATATTTATAAACAGCAAAACACTATGAATCACTGACCTTATTATTTGGACCAACACTCCAGAATAAATGAAGGTGTATATTCACAACCATGATTATAATTAGGAAGAGATACTTAATAATTAGGAAGTAAATCGTCATTAGAACTAGGGATTTATAGCAAATGAATGAATGCCTGTATATGAGGAAAATTTTATCAGGAAATAGTCAAAATAAAACTGATAGTTGTCTCAAATCCTAAGCATAGTAGTAATTTTAATTATTTTCTACATTCGTTGGCATTTAATACATTTTCCTGTTAATAGGAGCAACATTAAGCAACCATTTTCCCACTGTTAGTCATGGCCTCATTTATTCTAATGCAAAGCACAATAAAATTTATATTGAATAAAATTATCAGTCTCAAATCTGATTGAAATGTAGCTGGTTTGCTATTAATTAAATGCCAATGCTTGCTAATACATTAAAAGAAATTTCACTTGCTCCAATTGTGATTATTAAAACCATTTTGATCAAGATAGAAGATTTCACATGATACTATCCTGGAATAAAAATATATTTAACTGACTGAATTAAATGTCATGACTAATTGCAGTGAGGATCTTGTGATAGGAATTATATTATAACAATTTAAAATTAAGCCAGTTAATGCATGTACACTGCTTTAGGAAGGCACTGTGAAACTGAAGTGGAGCAGCCACTTCATCTTTCTCATCCTCACCTTGCTAGCAGGGATGGTTATCAACTGGGATGGGGCAGATGGTCGCATTAGTAGTGTTTGCACATATTTTTGGAGCCTTAAAAACCTCATCTGCCACTGTGTGAAAGGTAAAGATAATTTTTTACCTTCTTGCTAAACAAATAATCTTAGAATTAAATTGTTATTGAACTCATGTTCTCCCAAAATCAATATAAGATTTATGTACCTAGATATAGGCCACCTTGGTGTAGCTCAAAATACCTAGATATAATTCAAAATAAGACTAATTTGAGACCAAGAGACAAAATAAAAATTCTGTCATAGGATAAAACAAGCTGTGTAACTAGGCATTTTTGTACTTCATATTAAAGCACTCAATGATATTGGTGTTGTCCACCTGATTTTCAGTATACTAATGAAAGTTTGGCAGTAGAACGTATTAAATATGTGAGTAAATTGTATAACATGCTGAACCTTCAATTTTTTTCTCGGTATTTTTTAAATTCTTGAAATTTCCTTTTTCAACAGATATATATTACCCCTCCATTAGATCTTCCACCCATCAACATGTCTCTAGTTGGCACATCGCCCTGGCCGCAGTTGATCAATTTTCCAAGTGATGGCACCATTACTTACCTAGGAGGAAATATTCATTAAAAGGAAGTGTTTTGCTTTTGAAGAAATTATTTCTTTATAGATAATTTTTGCGAAAATAATTATCCCACAGACATTGGTCATTCAATCTTCATCCTATCTGTATATTAATATAGCCGCTATCTGGATTATTATTTTCGCAACGACATTATGTGCACTCACTTAGGTATGTGCATGTCGCTACGACCATAAGTAGGTATACAAAAACACATAAATATAGGTATGCATTTATTAAGGTTGACAGCTAAATCAAAACATATATCCGTGTCTGCATACAAAATACCGTAAAAACTCTAGTATAGGTCGACTTAAAAGACAAAAATTTGAGAAAAAAATTGGGGGTTGGACTATGCACGATTAATACTTTTAAATGTTAAATCTTAACGCGAAAAAAACTGCGGTGTGCACAGTTTCACCTCTGTACATATAACACACTTACCTATATATTACCGAATCCGTTGAAGTCATACGCGGAGTAAACGAAGAAAGTGCGTCGCGTGTAATGTAACCATTACATTAATATACACGAAAGATATATATGTACCGTATTTGTCAGTTTGTTAGACGTGCTTTTTTCTCGTGGAAACCCACGGCAAACCATCCTGCGTCTATTATGGTCAATTTTAAGGTCAGATTTTGCATAAAGTTCTACGGCGATGGGCTTTCAGTGATACGGTGCCAGTTCAGGGGATAGGCTACCATTTGAATTGACCGAAATAACGGCTCTTCTCAGTTCGGTCGAGCATCGGCCACATCAACCCGCAGCTTACACACGTGTAGGCTGCGGAGGCCCTCGAAAGAAGGCCCACCCCCTCCCCCCACAAGTGGAAGCCACCTGGGTGAAAATGGAACAAAGGTAAGACGAAGGAAAAGATCTTCTAGGGTTACACCCTATCTCTTTCTCGCAGAACGAGACTCGCGCGGATGAAAGTCTTCGTGTTCAGGAATAAGCAGAGGAAACATTTTTTCTTGAGCGAGAGGGGTCTTTGGGGAGGGGCGGGTTTCGCCCGACAATTGTTTGGACCCGACGGAGGGACCAACTTCTTTATCTGTCAACTTGACAAATGTGACAGCTTCATTGCTTTCGGCTGTTTTTTGTGTGAGAGGGATAGCTAGGAAGAGGAACAGCCTATTCCCCTTGTTCACCGATGGCCATGCATCACGATGAGCAAAACGGAATCTCGTGTTTCTCAAAACGTAATTATTTATCATAAGTCATCACAATAAAAATATATGTATCGCTACTTGCAGTTCACCGTTCTGCATTTAACATACTCCCCAATTATCCGTAAACATTAATGATGGAAGTGAACAATGAACAGTGCAATGTTCGTTGCTTACGTAAGGCGAACGAGCGATTTTCTCGGCGACTCCCATATCGTTCTCGCTGAATGCGTTCCGCGCTCATGAATTTCGTCTTGTTTCGTACTTAGCGTCTTTTTCACCTTCCTAAACATACCTCAATCGCCAAAACTAACGCTGTCATCCACTTCAGACATAAGTATCAATGTGATTCTATTTAATGCACAGAAATATGCTGTAAGTAAAATTTCCAAATAATTGAATCAAAGTAGATATTCGGTGTATCGTAATCTGCAAGTGACATTACGGCATCTACCACATAGTATTGTTTCCAAGGGACTGATGCAACTCAACTTGCCACTGAAACTTTTACGATGAACCCTTTGCTATATCTCTGACGGTGGCAAAACCTCAACGGGCGCACCATTATAACGGGAAAATGCTGCCGCCCTCAAATCGCTGACGTACGCAACTTGCTGTTGCGCGCAGAGTAAAGCCTTGTCTTAAATAGCTGGTGGTGGCAGTATACCATCCCTAAAACAGTTTTCTGAAACACAAGATCACAGAAATGAGGCTGAAACCCTAGTTCATCCAATTTGAATCCAATCCGCGTTTCGTCACAGGCCAGCGGATTGGTTCACGTGACCTTCGGCAACAGAAGGTAGGGGCCAGCGGGCCATTCAGATGTGTCGGCAAGAGGGATTCCTTTCAAACGCCAACCTCCGTGAGAGAAACATCAGACTGACAGGCTGACATAATGACAAGAAGCCAGAAATAAGGTTATACGGTTATACCACTAATGAGCATTAACAATTGGCTACACAAATACTATATCATTATGTTGCAGTGGCGAATATAGGTTATAAACGTTATAACCTTGGGGGGGAGGGGCAAGACCAGCTAGCTAGCGGCGACTGGCTGTATAGGTGTCGCCGCGGCCATATTTTCGGCACTGTTATGTTGTATACGTGTGCTATTGAGTAATATACGTATTCTGCTACTTGGTGTTTTGTTCCATTAATTGTACATACCTATCCCGTGTTAACCCAATCGGCGACTTAAGTTTGTAATTGCATCGGTATCGTGTCACTGAATATTCTCGCGGATCGGAAGACACAGCCTCAACTCTTCATTTGTTCCTTCGCTGAGAAGAGAAGGTGAATATCGGTGCGCACTGATAAACCGACTTCCGAGCTTCACGGCTTATGTGAGAGGAGCATGCGGGTCATGTCTTAAGGCCATTTTACACGAGACACTTAAATTCACAATCTGTGTATGCATGTGCATTGAAAAATGCGTTGTGTAAAGCGGTGAATTGCCAGAATGCATGCGCAAATGCATAAACGACATATGGGAAAATAGCCACTGCTCTAATTCCGTGCTCTCATTCTCGCAATTTCTGTACGTCAAATTGTGCAATAAAGTGCCTCATGTAAAACGGCCTTAATCACGAGGCAGCGAGCGTTGAAGGGCAGGCAGGGTAAACAGCCATCTGTGCCTTTATTGTCAGCGAGCATGGGATCCGAGTAGCAGCCCTCGGGATGATCCCGCATGGTGTCAAAGAATCACCCAAACCAAAATACAAGTCGAGAGAGAGGGAAGAAACTGTCAGCCTCTGCTCATCACAGAAGGATTTACCGCTGTCAGAGCAACTCGAACCCGAAAAAGTATCCCGTGTTGGCAGGAGGGGAGGTGGGAAAGCAAGCTATGTGGTGACAACGAAGTAGTTGGCTGAATCGGAGGTCAACGTTGGCGTGGCGCTGCCATTACGGCAAAGCGCCGAAGAAGAAGTGCGATATGGTTCACGCTTTACACGATTGCTTCATTTTTATCAAAAATATTCTTATGAGAAAGGTCTGAATTAAAAGAAAAAAGATAATTCCAAGAGATAGACTTTTTTGTCCCATATATCTCCATCTCGTGGCCAAGTTGTGCATCGGCTAAAATGGTTGATTTAGAATTAATATACGCATTTATCTCTTCATTATGGTAGGCATAATTTATACTTGAAATAACTTTCCACATACCTGCATCTTTTTTACATCGAATCGTGAAAACTAGTTTCTTTATCTGCTTACAATTCATCGTACCAGTGTTAAAGCCGAGGGTCCGCAAACACGATTGTTGGCGAGGTAGCCTGTCCCCTTAACTAGATTCTGAAAACTCGTGGTTGAATACTTTTTGAATTATATGTTGAAACATCTTTCAGTGGTTTCAATCCATTGCAGCAGTACCTACCAGTTATCTTTTTTGCCAAAAATGATGAAAACTGCCATAAAAAATCTTACAATAAGACGTCAGTAAAAATAAGCACAACATAGTGTTCCTGATCGCGCCATGTTTGTCTCGATATTCGTGAAAAGATCGCTTTCTCTGTTTCATTGTTTTCACAGTTCATATGCGTACATGTACATAATATGAAAAGGATATCTAAAGGAAAAATAGGATTTTATTATTTCCCGGTGAATGATGCTTGTAAAATTTTCTCGGGAATTCCACCGACTTAAATTTGTAAACAATCCCGACGTTTCAATGGACGACTCGTCCATTGTCATCAGGGTGGGTAAAAACCTTTACTCATCATGACGACGATGGACGAGTCGTCTGTTGAAACATCCCAGTAAACACAAAATGCTGCAGATGCGCATCTGATGCGCTGCGCGGTAGCACTGCAGCTATCACGAAGGCGCTTCTGCAGCGCGCCTATCACTCCTAAACTTCCCTTTTTTGAATGTCGAATGCGCTGCTAACGGGTGTCAGGAGCGCGGCACAAGCGCGTCAGGAGCGCTGCATAAGCGCTGCACAAGCGTGTCACGATCGCTTCAACCTGCAAAAAATAGTTTACTCAAGGACCGAAAGTAGATGGTATCTCCGGACTGCATAGACTCAACTTCATTTTCGCATCTGCCTACGGTCAACCTCACATCTAATTACGTTAAGCCTATCACGCAACTACCTACGCCATATCCAACTATCAACTGCTACATTTGCTTCTTTAAAGTTGTATATATACGGCCATTCCCGTGCGTAAATGTGTTTGCGAGAACTAACTTTTAAATATCAATGCCGTGATATTTTATGGAAACGTACCATCCAAACACGATATCAGTTTTCAGGCATTAATTAACTGAAACCTATGTTGCCACATTAAATGAAAATAAAGCCAATATTAATAATAATAAACAAGATGTTTTCAAAATGCACACGTTTGTTTACATTTCAATGAAGACGTAACTTACTCGCGCAAATGTTACGAACGTGAATATGCATGTATACGGGTCAATCCATATATATAGTGGTCCAGAGGTGGTTGCTTGATGATTTTTAATATTTTTTTATATTTTTACCATACAAATTACCATTTATTGTGAATACAAATATGTCATTATTTTATTTTTTTCCTGATAGTGGCCATTTTTATGCTAACGAAACACCGATTTTAGGCGATTTCAGTGTTCTGCAGGAATAGCGAATATCTCCAATTCTGTGTATCCTAGAACAATGAAACAAAAACCAATCGATTCAGTAAATAATGAACTTAAATAAAGGTCGGGTAATGTATCGACCTAAAATTAAGTCTAGGGTCCAAATATTGCTTCAAAGTTTTCATCACTTAACTAAAAAATCAATTTTTACAATTTTTTACATAGGAAGGCAAGATACTTAATGTTTGTAATTTTTTTATTTGAAAGGTATAAAGCCATGCTTTAAGTTTGCAGAATTTTAAGCTGTGGACTTCAGTGGTTTTTTTATTAAATTTTTTTAAATTTCTTGATTTTTCAAATTTTCCAAAGTTTAATGCCCATTATCTTTGTTGGGCATAAAAATTTGAAATTTGGCCCATTTACAGTCCTTTGGATGAGGAATAACCAGTAAAAATTTTGTTTAGTGCACTCAACTATTTATAAATATGTTAAACATTGAAAAGTACCAAAATATCGACGAAGTCGACATCAACACGGCACCATTTAGTACCCTCTTAAGCAGGGACGGATTAAGGGGGGGGAGCGGGGGGGGGGGGCTACCGACCCCCTCCCCCCGTAATTCCCGGGAAAATAAAAAAATGGTAATCATCAAGGTGGTTCTCCGATGCAAGTTTTTATTTCAATACACAATGTTTAAAGATAATTGGAAAATATCTAAAAGCCACTTGTCTGAACAGACACAGTATCCTCGTTGTTCGCAATTGTACTTTAGTAGGCCTTTTGATGAACAGTGTTGTGAAAGCTTTGGTGCCGTAACGGAATAGTTATAAGCTATTATACTATGTATGCAGACCTATATACACATTTTTAATATGTATGCAGAGAACAGTGCCGCGAGTTTGGGCAGTTGAGCCGTAGTGAGTCTGCGAGAGGGGAATACAGTCTCCACGCCCTCCTACAGCATTGCCTACTATTATGCGACACCCTCTGCTCTCGTGCTCGTCGCGACATGTCAGTTGCCCGGCTCTAGCGAGTGTATTGTTTCAGTTGTAGTGAGTGACAAGTTCAAGAGTTCTTCACATATTTAGGACCCTGCGTCCTTTTTCCTTTATTCTGTGATATACCTGACGTGCAGATCAACCTTTCTGCCAGAGATGGTAATTTCAGTCGGTTAATTACAAAGACATAACTTATTTGCGCTTTCTCGCGCTCGCCATTAGGGTCGGAGGGCCGGCTTCAAGCTCGGGCCCACATTAGCCTCCATTGCTATTTATCTGCTTTTTGATCAAGGAATTGAACACCCACCTATTGGACTTTCATCTTCATTGTGTTATCATAGAAATGCTGTCAGAGGTCCACCCACCGTAGTTTTGTCCCCTCTCCTTTTGATAGCAGTAAAATTGAGGACTCTTTAAGCAAAATAATTTTCAAGTATTACGCTACAGGGTGAGAAAAAGATGCTTATAATGTTTTTTGCAACTCGTCGCAGAAGGAATAGTTAAGGTTTACTTTTGTTTACAGGCGTCTTCTTCTAGTAGGCCTGGTACAAAGCGGAAAACTAATAGTGCCTCTGCGGACCTTCGAAGCTTTTTTTCTCGCGTCCAAAAACAAAAGACGCCAGAAGCAGCAGGAGGAAATGCATAGTTTGCTAACATCATGCCTTCATGCTGCACAACTGACAATAAGACTCAAGCTGAGTCAATGGTCCTTTTACAATCCCATCCACGTAGCCACGAAAAATCGACTGAAGCTTCAATTTATTCACTTCCTTTGGCTAAAAAAATTTCAACTGTGACATAGGTCTCTTCATTGTACCAGGAAAGGAAAGAACTGACGATAGGAAAAAAGCAGAACTTTTGGAAGGCCCTTGGACATCCACAAGCGACTACAATTATCCCTTTTCAACTCATAGGAAGGGAACCGCGGAAGAGCGTCGTTACGTAGGGATAGAACATCATGAAAAGTACCCTTGGCTTGTGGTTTCTCCCTCAATGAATGGACTTTTTTGTAGGTATTGCCCTTTTTTCCCAATCAACGGCAGCTTGCGGTACAAATTTGCAGTTAAAATCCCTCGATACAGAGCCGTTAAAGTTTTCAAAACTGCTAGGGAAACTAGATGATCTGGAAAACCACCAACACACAGTCTATCACAAAGGTGCAGTGCCCAGTTGGCCCTGAATTTTCTGGAAAATGCAAAAAACCTGAAAATCAAAACACAAGCCAACTGGGCGGCTACAGAAGGGAGAAAATCAAGGAAAATGGAGAAAATCTGAAGCTGATACTTAAAAATCTGATTTTTCTTGGCCGTCAGAACATACAATTCAGAGGTCATCGGGACGACGCGACGGTGCATTATAATTGGAAGAGCCCTTGACGAATGACGGTAACTTCCGAGCATTACTGCGTTTTCGTTGCTAGGTATTATAAAAAATTATAAAAATATAAAAGAAAATAGTGTTTTCTGAATATGTACTTATATTTTTATTTCATTCCAACTAATTTTCATTTTGTACGGCATTAAAGAAGATTTATTTCAAGGAGTTCGAAATCCTTGTGTAGGCTGCCGCGGGTTTATGTATAGGAAGATGAAGTTCTTCCGCCTTTTGCACCGCGTTGGTCTATGTTTCCTTGGACAACAGTTTCAACGGCGTTGTAGTCGGCTTCTTCTGGTCGGTGAAATGAAGGTGCAGCTATTTGTCGTCTTATATATCTCAAGCGTTACACCTGACTCCAACGGGTGAGATATATAATACGACAAATGGCTGCACCTTCACTCCACCGACCTGAAGAAGCCGACTGAAACGCCGCCGAAACTGTCGTCCGAGGAAACACGGTGTAAAACCCGGAAGACACTTCACTTCTTCACAAGAATGACATTCTTTACATCGTTTTTTTACGTTTTTCAAATTTGATCAGATAGATTTACTCAATAATTTATCACATCTCTTGTATATAATATAGCCACACCAAAACTACGTTCCAAGCGCTACATTTCTTTTAATTTTCCGAGGGAAGTCCACCCGGACCTCTATTTTGTTGAGATGTATTGCATACCCCCCAGGCGCCGCGTGAAGTAGTGAACCGCCCCCCCCCCCCAAAACAACGACCTTAATCCGCCCCTGCTCTTTCGTAATGCTTGATGCCTTTAAAATCATTATAATTTCCCATTAATCAGTTTTTCACCTCATTTTACAAGTTATTCATTATAAAGTAAACATTTGGTATAGTAAACTTAAGCTAAAATGTAAATGCAGGCCTTACAATACAAAGAATATTTGGGAATTCAAAGAAACTTACCCATATATTAAACTTGGTCATTCCATAACTATTTCCCAAATGTTTACTTTATAATGAATACCATATGGTAAAAATATAAAAAATCACCAAACAACAAATTTAACTTTTTCTGGACCACTTAATATGGATTGACCCATACTCAATGTTACGAATGTGGAAATGTGAAAACTGATGAATGTACCAATAAAAGCATAACAATAATTTAGTGTACAAAGGAAATTAATTACACAAATCTATCAATGAAGTATTGTTACTGGCAGAACCCAAGTCTCTCCGATTCGTGTCAAAGCTTTCCCATTTATGCCAAATTTTCGGTCTAAGAATGAACCACAGGCTAAACATGTTACTATATATCAAGGATATATTTCATTAAATAAAAAAACAAAGGATACACATAGTAAATGTTTAAAGAATGAGTATTCATATCTTCCTCTTTCGATTGAGACTTTCAACATCTCCCCTTATTCAAAAGACTACCTGCAGCGCTGTGGCAGTGCGTCCGCAACTTTCGGCTGCTGCACTTCAAACACGAGCAGCGAATGCGCATTAGATGCGTTTCTCGATAATTCGCTCTATGAGAGCGCTGCTGAGACGCTGCTGACGCGCTTCAGTTGACATGTGCTGCACTTGCAGCGCTGACATCCTTGTGAAGCGCTGCTGCAGCCATGTGTGTTTACTGGGATCGGTGCTGTTTACAAATTTAAACCGGTGGAAGTCCCGAGAAAATTGAGATCTAAGGTTTAACACTAAGATCATTCTCACTACGGTTATTGTGAGCTCCGGAGATATCAAAATGAATAATTTAACATATAAAAAATACTCTGTTTTTAAAAACCCCGCTTATATTGCATCTCATTAGAGCGTTGATTCGGGTCAAAGTGTCGGCTCATAATATTACTGGGTATCGCTCGTATTTGTATTAATTGTGCAACGGTTCTTTGAAATTTAAATTATAAAATTTCTTCTCACGATATATGCTAAAATGATGGTAGCAATGAATTGCAACAGCAACACCATTTCGTGGCAAAAACGTGGACTGACAATGTGATGCGGGTTGCGTCATGTTAGGATAAAGAAATCTAAAATGTTAACAATTTCATTTTAGTAGGTTAACTTGCTAATTAGCGAATGTAATGACTGATTCACTGCTGTTGTGCAGGCAGTTTCATTGTTTCCGGGTTCCGCTGTGTTGGGTTATCTGGAAATTGGGTTGGATCTCGATTACAAGACTATCCAGGCAAACAACAAACAAACAGGGCAAGTTAAAATAACCGTGGTAAAAATATCAATGCAATTTTTTCGTAGGAAAGTTAGGGGTCGAACTATGCACAAGTATATATTCCACTACATTGTTTATTCTTGCTAGTCCATTAAAGTTCAATCTTAAAGTTAACGAAATGAATGGTTATGCCCCTTTTATTATATGCAAAATTTTGGTCATAGTTTCATTATATATAAGATATCTCATTGGTAGGGTTTACATTGTTACGCCCGGCTTTGCCCGGCGTAAACCCTTCACCCTGCTCAAAAACGGCGCCAGCGCCAACCGCCACTTTTCCTCCTCCCCCACACGTTCCTGAGCTCCGAAACCTCACCCCACCCCCGCCGCAACGACGCGGACCCTTATTGGCCGCTGCGGTCACGTGGGCACCCTCGGGGTTAGGGATAAAAGGAGCGCCCCTGAATGGCGCTAAACACGTTCATGATGATTCCAGAAAAGGCGGCCTGGCGGATGTTTTACGGGTTTTCCTCCGCCCTCGGGTGAATGCCGGGCCATACGCCTTCCCGTTTCTTTGAGCTGTCATACGCTGTTTTTGGTGGCGATGCGTCTCGTCCGGGGGGTCCTGTGTGTGGTCGAGTCGGGCACGATAGCAGGGGTGGCATGGGTGCGGGGGCGGCGCCCGAGCGCGTCTTCCCGGGGGGGGGGAGACGTCGCGGGGATCGCTTGGCGCTTCCTCGTCGGGCCAGGCGGCGGATGGGCTGCTCCGCTTTTTCCGGGGTTGTCTGGGTTCCCTGCAGCGGGTTTGACTCTGCCCATTCGCGGTCTATCACTTGCTGCGTTCGGTCTTTGCCATTTGAGGTGACTGGGTATGCTGGGTACTAGTGAGGCGCAAGCCTCTCCTGAAGAGGCATAAGCCTACACCGGGGGCCATGTCTTACATGGCGCTAAACATGTTCATGATGATGATGCCGGAAAAGAAATAACGGGGCGGGTGGAGCAAGGAGCTTGAGTAAGAAACTCCCCCGTGCCCGGGGCCCGACGGACGTCGAGACGTTGAGTGAGCAACTACCTCTCTCACGTCCACCGGCCCCGAACGAGAGTGGGGGAAACAGTCTGAGTGAGGAACTCCATTTGCCCCCTCTCCGTTTCTCAGCTCTCGCACCCATCCGGGGAAGAGCAAGAGCAGATGCCCGCACCCAGCCGAAGCCCTCCGCTCTCGCACCCAGTCGGGGGAGAGTCCCCCATCCGCTCTCGCACCCAGCCGGGGGGAGAGGCCTACGCGACCCTTCCTGCCTAATGCCCTACCGCTACAGAGGCGACCGTCGACTCGGAGAAAATACCGCTGATGCCACGGCTCCGAGTCCGTCAACGCCAGCAGCAGCCCAGAGGGACGATGCCCTCGCCGAGGACCGCTCCACGGCTACCCAAGGGTGCGACTACAGAGGCCATCGACATCGGAGAACACGCGGCTGATACCACGGCTCTGAGACCGTCAACGCCCGTAGCAGAGGACCAAGGACCAGCCGCCGGGACGCCGTCGCGGGAATCAGCACGCCCCTCCCGAGTTCTTCCCCCTGACTTTTTGGGACCCTCGCCTATACCTTTCCTTTCCTAAACCTTATCAGGCCTACATAATTTGAAGAAAATAAACAAAGCTAAAAATGTAACATACTTCTTCTTTATCCGCCACCCAAAATCACCCCTCACCCAACGTCAACCTCTGCACCCTGGGCATCCCGGCCGACAAGTGTCGACAGCTGGCGCCTTTTCTTTCGGAGTTTGTCACCATATGCTCTCATTTTTGCGGACACGTCCTCAATTTTAGTTTAAAATTGACCGTCCACAAAATATTTTGAAAGATTATAAATTTGTCTGCAATTTCTTGGTTCCACCCATGTTCAATTCGAAACCAGCAAGAAAATCGATAATAATCGATATATACTTGGAAATCTAAAACTTACCATCTACCACTGCGAACACTCATATTGGTTAACTCGAGTTGGTGAAGCATCAACTGAGGGTCGGAGCAAGGCATGCCAACCATTCTCGCTTTCTCAGACATGTCCTCATTTTTCACAAACCATTCTTTATTGTCTGGGAGAAAGAAATTCATAATTGTCCAGCAATTCGGACCTTAAAATTTGAAACCTCCCTATCCTGATCCAAGGTTAAATTAGTAAGTTGTGCAAGCTGCTGTAGATAGATAGGTAACAAGATGGTATGGCTGCGGTAGATAGATGTTAATGCATCATCCAACCATCCAAAATATTGTGGTTCCGAAACTGGCCTCTAACATGGATGTTGCTCTGTCTTGGCAGTACGGCCTTAGGTTAGACAGTGCGATGTAACTATAGGATTTGGAGCTACTGAATAATCGAAATTTACAATAACCAGGAAATCCACAAATTAAAAAAATGTAGGTAGGTAATATAAGGAGATTTGGCATTAACGTGGCATTTCAGGGAACTGAGTCCTCAGAAGTCCTCATTTTTTACCCAATTGTCCTCATTTCCAGAGAAACAGATATGGCAACCCTACTCATTAGTAATACATTAGTGAACTTCACTACCCTCCTTATGTATTCTATCTGAACTATTCTCTGCTACCTATTAATCCATAAAACACTCGAGTCAATGAAGGATTCCTCATCTTCAAATATATTACTCTATGAAGAATAGCCCATTTTTTAACATTTAATTTTAAGAATATTAGTCTAAATATGAAGCGCTTCCAGACTATTGATAAGCTTCATTATATAGTCAACTAATCACAATATTTTGGTTGAAGAATTTGTTTCTTTTCAATAGACCAGCTTCATCAATTATTCACAACCTCTTGTTCTATAAACATTCGCCAGAAAGAAATATGTACGCCTTCATTATTCAGCCTGTGATGGGGAATCCATAATAATGAGAAAAAGCAATTGCCTCATGGGCAGCTGGTGCATTTCTTGAGCTACCCTCATTTCATGTCTCAACCTCAATTATGGAGAGACAGAATAATGTACCAAATTTCAATGGCAGGAGTCACTTCTACTCAATGTCAATGGCATCTTAAAATATATTAAAGGGTAAGTGATGTTATTAAGGATATTTATGCAAGTGCCATTAAAAATATTTAAACTGACGTAGTTATACCTGTGGGGCAAAGTTGACATTACATAATAAAAATGAAGTACAAAAATGCCATTAGTTAAATTGCGCATCAGTTTTGTTTCACAAAAAAAGAGAATTACTATCCACCTTAGACAGGAAATTTTAGAAATAGTAAGGGGAATTTTTGGAGTACTGGAAGTATTGGAAACTCGGCTTACATTGAATGAATATTTAGCTTACCAAGGCTATAATCTAATGGGAGGTCAAAAGGGAGAAACAAAGCATTAGAAAAACCATTAAGGGTTCAGAAAAAGAGGAACTGGAGGAACACGTGCAAACAATGCTGAGAAAATTGAGTTCTGGGTGTTATTCTGTATTAATGTCGGCTACAATGTTCAGCATCCCAAACTTTTCTAACTATAGTAGCAAATAAAAGTTGATATTAAATCATTTGCTGCCACAGGACTAATCTATCAGTGTTTGGTGCCAGCGCAAAAACAATCACTGGAAATATCGCAGCTGACATATTTACATGCATAAGTATTAATTTTCATGGCCTTTAATATGCGATCTGAATAATTATTTTTCACAAATCAAAGCTAACATGTACACCAATTCTTTCAGAAAATACGATAGGAATGTACATAGTTCCTATAGTATTTTCTGAAAACACTCTTGGAAACCAATGGGGCATTTTCAATAGGGTATAATGAATTTTAAAATTAAAAAACTGCACAATGGCAAAAGGAAATAAAACTGCATTCAGAGCATCACCATCTGCAAGGTTTTAGACAAAGGAATTTTGAGCATACCATAAGAGGCCAAGATGCATATTTCCTTTTTAGAGTCATCTGCAAATGCACTAATGTGTGAAAATTCCACAGAGGAAACCTCCATCTTGGTGATTTAACTGGTTCAAGTACTCACTGCAATGTCAAGACACCTGCATTCAAGTATAAGTCAAGGAAATGCCCCACTTAGTATACTGTTACCTCAAAATTTGCCAATAAATCAGCCTGCTGGCAGCAGAAGTGCAATAATTAGCTTGAGTGCTGCTGTATTGGTGCATCTGAGACTATGATTGAAATGTTAAAAAAAATATAAAAAAAAATACTTTTTATTTGCTAAAATTTATTCACCGTCTAATATGGGAGAGTTTTTGTTGATGTTCTCAGAATGGAACACTTTTTAATCACCGTTGTAATTGTCATTATTGAATGGCTGTGATAGAACCAAATGGAAGAGGAATTTGAAAATCTATTTGAGCATTTAGAATATGTGAATAGTGGTAAGATCATAGTAATTTATCCCTTGAGCACATATATAGTGAAGATTGATTATTTTTGACATGATTCTTGAAAAAACATATCGTCGTTCCGGAAGAACAGTGACACAACTGCAAAAATGGTCAAATTGACTTAAATGAGTGAATGGCATTAGAATTGGTTAGGGTATGCGGTGGTAAAACGACAGAACTGTAGTTACTCTCTAGACCACTACGGGGCAGTTGCATCGTTGTTGAAATGTCAGTCCCACACTGTGCCTCTTTGGGAGAACAATGGCTCAACCATCAGTTGGTCATGAGCGTCATGAGACACCGCGAGAGACGTTTGCTTGTCAGTGCAACAGTGACGTAATTGTGATCAAAGTCTAAATTCTGGAATGCCCTCTACTGCTTCTACAGTGCTACAACAATGTAAGTGTACATGGTGTCATTGTTTATCATAAATAAAGGCAATTTTACTGTCACAACTGCTCTTTCCGTCGATGTTGAACTAACAAGTTTAACATTTAAACTGCATAACTGTTCCATGTGTCATTGTTGATCTAAACTGGTGGGTTCAATAGGGATGTTTTCTGTAGGATCAAACATGAGCGAACGACTTGAGAGAGTGAAGAAAATTTTGCGCATGGCTCGTGACGAGATAGAGAAGACAAGCGGAGTTCCAGGAAGTGAAGATATAACAGAAGGGAAACATTCTGTGCCCAATTAAGAAAAAATTCCTTTCATAAATAACATTTCAATGGACCAGACCAATGGTAAGGACCAAACTTTAGAACTTGATCCCACTGCAAAACCAGCAAAAGAACAATTGAAGTGGGTGGTTGAACACACAGGTGCTACAAATTTGGGGTTAAAAAATTAAACTCGCCAAGAGTTGTAGCAGCAGTGATGATAGTTAAGATGTGATTTCATCAGGTTCAGGTGATATTTTTGAACCATCAAGCTGTGACGAAAGATCAAGCAGTGATGATTCACCACATTCTACTCGAGTAATTTCCAGTATTCAAATTCCGATTGCTCAAGGGGGTGTGATATTGGAGTCATTGAACAATCTGAACATGTGAAAGGAAAAAGAGAATGAGAAAAGTCAATGAGTGGCAAAAAGTAAATGCTAAAATTTTGAAGAACACTGGGAAGAGTTACAGATCTAGAATGGGGAAACAAGTTGAAGCCTGGAATATAGGCCCTCCTTGTCATGATAAATGTACTCTCTCTTGTTCAAAGAGATTAACAGATGAATTCAGAAAACGGCTTTTCACGGATTATTGGGCACTGGGTTCCCTCCAATGTCAACAGGATTTTCTTGCTTAATGCGTGGAACAACTTGTTCTAAAGTACCTACCGACGTATATTGTCAAGAGAACCTAGGAGACCCAACTGTGCTTTCTATGTAATGAATGGCGATAAAAAAATTCGTGTCTGCTAAACTTTTTTGATAAATACATTACGAATAACCGAGAGAGAAATTCGGACAGTAATCAAATGATAAATGAATGGAACTGGAATGGTGCCTCCAGATAAAAGAGATTAGCACAATAATCATAAAAAGATAGATGAAGAAATCTTAGATTCAGTAAGGAGCCACATAAATTTGATTCCTCCTGTTGAGAGCCATTATGTGCGGAAATATATCAAAAGAAAATACATAGATGGTGTGTTTGACTATTGCAGCAATGCACCGTAACTATTCATCTGAACGGTCTGTAGCTAACAAGATCGCTGTAAATTATGACACCTATTCCCACATAATTAATGAAGAATTTAACATGGGATTTTTCTTGCCGAAGAAGGATCAGTGTGATGAATGTGAGGCATTAAAAAATACAACAGGTGAAGAGAAGAAAAAGCTTGAAGAACCCCATCAAGAGCATCTGGAAGAAAAAGAACAGAGTCGAATGGAAAAAGCGAAAGACAAAGAAAATGCTGGAAAAGGGGAAATACTATTAGCAGTATATGACCTACAAGCAGTCCTACCAGTTCCTATCGGCCAAACTTCAGCCTTTTTCTACAAGTCAAGATTGAATTGTTTCAATTTTACAGTAAGTATTTTAATAATTATATTAATGTCCTCTCTTCTCTTGGACTGCAACCTTGTCGTGGTGGAAGGGCTTACGTGTTCCAATGACCCCTAGAGCTGCACTGGCGGGAGCAATGCTCCTGGTAGGGTCACCCATGCCAGATTGGTAGAAGGTTAATGGTAGAAGGTTAGGAGACAGCCGAATGGTAGTCCGCGCAGCGTCTGCACCTCAGTGAGGTGGCTGCAAAAGGCGTCTGACCCCAGTGGGGCGGCCTCTGAAGTGATGGTGCCACGTAAAAAACACTATTGAGTAAGGACACTGAATACCATCTCAATTAAAAAAAAACCTTGAAATTATGGACAGTTTTCAAATGATAATGAATCCTTACAACTACGGGACTCGGCCCAGTGGGCCAGGTGTCGTGCCCTTCAGTGGTGGGAGCAGCGGTGCGGTCGTCATCACACAAAATCCTTGCTCAGAAAATACAGCAGCAGAGGAAAAGAAGAGGAACGAAACCATCAGAATAGGCACGTGGAATTTAAGGACTATGCTGAGAGCGGGGAAACTAGAGAATATAAAGCAAAAAATGGAGAGGGTGGGTGTAGACATCATGGGTCTGGGTGAAGTAAGATGGAAGGATGACGGGGATTACTGGAGCGATGGCTACAGAGTAACTTATAGTGGATGCAATGAAAGTCAGCGTGGGGTTGCATTCGTAATGAATAGGAAACTAGGTAGAAAAGTAACGTATGCAGAACAGGTGAGTGATAGGATAATAGTCATGGAACTAAAGGCAAATCCAACGAATTTAGTTATAATCCAGGTTTATATGCCTACCTCTAATCATAAAGAGGAGGAGGTAGATGGGATATACGATCAGCTAGAGGAAATAATTGGTAGAATACTGGGGAGTAAGCACTTGGTAGTAATGGGGCATTGGAATGTGGTGGTGGGTGAAGGAAGAGATGGGCGGGAGGTGGGCGATTACGGGCTAGGAAGGAGAAATGACCGTGGCAAGAAAGCTGTAGAGTTTTGCCATAGAAATAACCTAGTAATTACAAATACATGGTTCAGACATCATCCTCGGCATAGGTACATTTGGAAGAAGTCGGGAGACACAGATAGGTTCCAGATAGATTATATAATGGTTCGTCACAGATACAGGAATAGTGTAAAAAACTCGCATACTTATCCAGGAGCTGATGCAGACACAGACTACAACTTATTAGTCATGAAATGTCAGATAAAACAGAAAAAAATATAAAATGGGAAAGAGGGTACAAAAGTGGAATACGGAGGCATTAACTGGGGCAATGAAGAAGAAGTATCGAGAGAAGGTGGATGAGATAATGGGTGAGGATCATGGAGTTAGATCAGTGGAAGATGAATGGGGAAGTTTGAAAAATGGAATTGTTGAAGGTGCAAAATCAACAGTAGGCGTAGTCAGCGCAACTAAAATTAGAAAACCGTGGATCACAAAGGAGATGATAAGGGAGATGGAGGAGAGAAGGAAATGGAAAAGCGTAAACTCAGAGCTAGGTAAGAGAAAATACCGTGAATTAAATAACAGGCTTAGAAGAGAAACCAAGAAGAGAGAACAGATCAACTCGTTAGAGAAATACCAAAAGAGGGAAGAGCAGATGCATTATATATGAAAGTAAAGGAAATTACAGGTGGTAATAATGGAAGGGGAATTACAACGATAACAGACAAGACGGGAAAGGTGATCGTAGAACCGAAAGAGATCTAGGAGAGGTGGATGGAGTATGTTGAAGAGCTGTATGGTAAAGAAATAAAGCCCAATAGGTTAGATATAGAAAGGGAAGACGATATCGACAGAGATGGCATCGGACCAGGTATCCTAGATAGCGAAATTGAAAGAGCTCTACGAGACATGAAAAGGAATAAGGTGGTGGGAATAGATGACATACCTGCAGAGTTTTTAAAGAGCATGGGGAAGAATGGAAGAGGAAAACTTTTTGCACTTACTTGTAGGATTTATGAGAATGGAGTGCGGCTGGAAGAGTTCGCAAAGACTGTACTAATTCCTATACCAAAGAAGAGTTAGGCAAAAACATGCGAAGACTATAGGACAATAAGGTTAATATCCCACGTGGCCAAAGGAGTTCTGAGAATTATAAACAGAAGGCTAGAGAAGAAGGCAAATGAATACCTGGGTGAGGACCAGTTCAGGTTTAGGAGAGGGACTGGAACGCGAGACGCTATAACGGTGATGAGGACGCAAGTAGAAAGAAATCTAGAGTATGGGCAGGATGTTTTTGCATGCTTTGTAGATTTCGATAAGGCGTTTGATCAGGTGGAATGGACGAAATTAATGGGGGTGTTAAAGAAACTAGGAGTCGATCATGGGGTCAGGCGTCTGATTCGGAATTTGTATATGAACCAGACGGCGCAGGTTAGCATAGCCAATGGAGAATCAGGATGGGCCACGATAGGATGGGGAGTGCGCCAGGGGTGCCCACTATCGCCGCTGCTTTTTAATGTGTATTCAGAAGAAATGGTAATGGAGGTATGATGGGAGGAGGAGGTAGGAATAAAGGCAGGAGGGGAGATGATAAAATCAGTGAGATTTTCAGATGATCAAGCATTGGTTAGTCAGTCTGCCAAGCGGTTACAGTCAATGTTGAATTCATTAGAGGTGCAGTGTGAAAAGTATGGGATGAAGATCAACCACAAGAAAACGAAAATGATGAGATTTTCTAGAAGTAAGAAGGCGGGGCTGAATATAAGGTTGGGAGGGCAGAAGATAGAGCAGGTGTAGCAGTTTACTTATCTGGGTAGTATTTTGGAGGAGAATGGGTTAAGTGGTAAGGACATCAGATGCAGAATTGCTCTCGCTAAAGAAGCATTTTTGAAGAGAATGGAATTGATGAGGGGGGTCTGAGAAGAGACGTAAAGAGGCTGGTGAAAACTTTAATATGGAGTGTGGTGCTATATGGGTCGGGAACTTGGTCATTGCGAAGGGATGATATGTGTAGACTTGAAGCGTTTGAGATGTGGGTTCTGAGAAGGATGGAGAAGGTGAGCTGGATGGCGAGGAAGACGAACGAGGAGGTATTGGATATGGTCGGAGAGGAGAGGAAGCTTGTGGCAGAGGTTCGGAGAAGGCAGGAAAGATGGATGGAGGAGGTTTTGAGAGGAGAGGGCATGTTGAAGAGAGTGATAGAGGGGAGAGCACTGGGTAGGCCTGGAAGAGGAAGGAAGAAGATAGGCATTCTGGACGAAATAAGAGGAGATAGAAGATATGAAGAATCAAAGAGGGATCTAATAGCGCGCCATCTTTAGGAGGGAAAGCGAGACAATGTCTATGAGATTGGGATGCAGAATGGGGACTGTCCAAGAACCTACCTATCAGCTGGTAGAATACTTGAATGGAATTAATGTCCTTTGGGTTACTTATACCTACATTCCAGCAATTAAATTGCTCTCTTTTATTATAGAATATGTACTGAAATTGGAAATGACAACACACTATGTTTTTTCTGGCATGAAGGATTAGGGCATAGGGCCATCAATGAAATAGGCACTGGAGTCTATTGATACCTTGAGCACTTGTCTAGTACTAGCCCTGGAAAAGATGTTGTACTTTATTCGGATAATTGTGGAGGCCAACAAAAAAATATGTAAGATTACGAATGTTGGAATTCTGTTTATTCATATGTGAGAATTTAAATTATACTAACTTTCAATTGTAACTTTTTTCAGATTCATGTTAGCAATTTATCCGTATGCAGTCGAACACCTTGAAATCAAGTCGATTACTCGTAAATACTTGATTCAAGGGCACTCACAAAATGATGGGGACGGAATCCATAGCATAATTGAGAGATCTTTGACACAAGCGAAGAAGTCAGGACAAGTATACGTTCCTGACCAATATGTTTCACTTATCAGAAACGTGTAAAAGAAAGGGAAACCCCTGCAAGTAAGGGAAATGGGGTATGAAGACTTCATAGATTCCAAGAGTTTATTTAACGAGATGGCCCCAAAGATGTCGTGGATATCTCTGGAAAAGATTTTAAAATGTCTGCAGTAAAAATGCTAAAATTTGAGAAAGTACAACAAAGTACTTTTCTTTAAATACCTACACCTATAAACAGCCATATTGGGGGGAAGATGAATTCAAGAATACAAGTAGACGATTTTCTGATAGGATAGATCCAAGTGACATTACATTGAAGCCTGCATACTCCAGAAAAATTGTCCTCCATAACAACAAATTAAAAGACTTGAAAACTTTGTGCAACAATAACATGATTTCGCATTTCTACAGGGCATTTTATGAATCCTTAAAATTAATTCAAACGTTTTTTGAAATAACTTACTTTATTAAATTGTGTAATAAGTTTCTTTTTTCCTTGATTAATTTTTGAAATGGCGACTACCATTTTTCTAATTAAAATGATTAGGTACATTATAATAATTTTGCAGAATTAAAAAAAATATTATTAACATAATACACATTGGTTTGAAAATATTATGTAGATTTACCTAAAAATACCTAAGTTCCACTTTGGCAGAGCATCCATTTCGGAGGAACAATGACATACAATCCACGTTTAGAAAAGTGGGGGAATACCCCACTACAGTAAAGGTGATGACATACAAAGGTCTGGAAATTGGAAGTAGGTAATCTAATGCACTATATTATATATGAATATGCTATATTTTTACTATAATTGCCTGTCTTAAGAATGTTTGAAATATTCACGCTTTGTTTTTATGCTCTCCTGTAAAATCTACGTTTTGCAATTGCGTCATTGTTCTTCCGGAACGGCGATATGATAAGCTATTGTTTTCATTAATTCCCCTACTAACATAGCAGTGTCACCTGAGCACAACTTGATTGGAGGAAGGCTCTGAGCCTTTCACCCACAAATATAAATTTAAATAGTAATATGTAGATGCAAAATATATCTACTCACAATCTACTAAGATAATTAACCATAATAACAATTAAGAAAATATAAAAGGAAGTCCTTACTATTCTAGTATCAACAGGTGAAGGCTCAGTCTCATCACTTAACCAGGGATCACTTAAAATTGTAGATAATTGAGCTCGAACACGGAGGGGGGCCAGAATTCGCGATATGAGTGCTTTACATGATGTGGATACTTCTGGTTCACTCGGAAACTCCACCTTTCTTTGTACTTGCTGGATCAGAAATGGCAACTTATTAGTCATGTACAGGCAAGACTTCAATTTGATGTAGCAAATCTTACATACTAAGCTTTGAAATTATCCATGAATATAAACTTAAATGAAAGTTTTCATTAAATGCCTCATTGCTTTCTAGATTTTAATTAGAATAAGGATTAATTTATACGTAGGAAAAAAATGTAAGATCACCTACAGAGAGTAGAGATATCATTTAATGAGATAACATGGTATCTTTCCACACTTTTTTTATTTGGTGCAATTGATTTCAATGGATTGAAACCTTAGACAAACACCCTAGGATGACGTTAATAGGGATTACTTCTATCAAAAAAAAGTATAGTAGAAAGACAAACTTTTGTTATTAAATGAAACAATGTCTGCATAGTTGAGCATGGCACCAGTGAAGTAGCCAGGATTTAGTTCTGGGGGGGTCCATACTGAGTATAAGCAGGTGAGGTAATTTCAACAGTGATATAACCACCAATATGTAAATATTTTAGCTGCACAAACTTCTGGGGGGGGTAGCAGAAGGAGAAAATTTGTGTTCAAGCAATATATGTACAATTTCAACAGTGATATAACCACCAATATGTAAATATTTTAGCTGCACAAACTTCTGGAAAAACAAAAAAAAGTTTGTTTGAAAATTACAAAAATATTTATATAAAAAAGTTTAAAACTGAAAAGTTATGGAATTCAAGGTTATCTGTTTATTCTTTCTCCTTAAGTGCCCTTTCTTTTTAGGAAAATTAAAAATTGAAGGGGGGGGGTGTCAGGACCCCATGGGTACGTCTGAGTATCTTCATGATTAGAAAGCTAGCTCCTGTTGTATCCATTGACATTCTAAAAATGATATATTATACCAAAGGACATTCATATAGGTATTTCGTATGGAATTATGTTCTGGGGAAATTCAAGCATAGCTAGTAACGCCTTCTCTGCCCAGAAACAAGCGGTTAAAGCCATGTTCCAAGTCCCTATCCGTGACTATATACTCCTGGAAAGCCACTTTTAACTGAAGCAAATATACTAACATTGCCCAGCTCTATTTACATCTTGTCATGTGTTTTATTTGTTATAGAAAATCCTGATAAATTCCCAATAAACTCTGTATATCATGACTTCTCCACCCATTCTAACAATAGCATAGGTACATGCCAGTCAGTTTTCATTCTCCCTTTTTGCAAAAGGCACCTATCACTCAGCCTCAATACTGTAGGTACAATAAATTGCCTAACTACTTTAAAACCATTACCTCTCCAGTGATTTTTAAAAGGAGAGTCAAAGAATTCCCAATGAAGAAATGCTACTATGATGTAAGAGAATTTCAAAGTGATCGTATTTGAACAACTTTGTATATATATATATATATATATAGGTATATATGTTCATTTTAACATTGTAATTTCTGTGTGTATATGTCATGTCCTATATTCTTGACAAAACCATGCATGTAATTGCTAACGGTGTAATAAAAATATTATTATTACTTCATGAACCCATCAAGTATTAAGAAAGGACAATAATTATTATATACTGTCAATCACATCTCATGATTTTCATTCACAGCAATCTCTACCAATTTTATAAGAGAAGAAGAGACTTGCCCATCTTATCTACACTCATATACTTACCTATGAGCTGCCACAGGGGTATAAGGCAAAGGGTATTAGGACACCAGCCATTAAAGGAAGGGTGTGAGGAAGGGAATCGGAAAAAAGCTGAGCTGTGTAATGGTTCATGGTTTCACCCACCTTCAAGATGAAGGGGTTGACAATTTCAAGATTCTTATTGACATAAGGCATGCATGTTCTTTTATTCATTATAGTGTGAAGAGTGAAGCTGAGGCCACACAACCCAAATATATCCATTAAATAATTATTTACAACATTATGGACATCTATTTCTCCTAGGTATGAGCCCAGAACATGTGCCAACACTGCTTACCTTTCGTAGCCACACCATATTTAATGAAGGCCGGCTCTGATCAGACAAGAAAATAATTCCGTAATGGCATAGAATTCATTAAATAGAAAAAGTGCTTTATATAACACTTTGGTTGGAAGCAATCATTAGATGGCATTAAAAAAGCAGCAGGTAAGAGCAAAAGGTTTATGCAACAAACAAGAACCTAGATGCATATTAAAAACCTATTGTGCACAGTTCCAAAGATTCAATTCAATGAAGACATTTATATAGGGCTACAAATTTTCTTTTGTTTCCTCCACATTTACACTAAGCCCTTATTTCTAAAAAGTGATAATTATTGTTATTGAGAGAAGCTTTTATCCAAGGTAGTGCTCAATTGATTCTTGCCTTGAGAAGGAGACTATAGTTTCCATCATCAAAGGGCAGCCGCCCATATATCATAGCAAACAACACAACTCCCATTGACCAAACATCTGAGTGCTTAGGCTGATAGGGTATGCCACGTAATATTTCAGGTGGAGCATATGCGTAACTTCCACAAAATGTATTACATAGGCCAGTTCCAAATGGTTCAGGTTCAAATCTTGCAAATCCAAAGTCAGAGAGTTTGATGTTGTAATTAAGGTCCATAAGAAGGTTCTCACATTTAATGTCTCTGTAAATGTAAAGATTCTGGAGAACTCGCATATTCCTTTATAATCTACCAAAGTATGAAGGACAAAAAAATACAGCAATACTAAACGACTACACTCTTGGCAATGACATAATTTAATACTGAAGCCATACAAATCCCACATCATTACTAAACAATGCTTGAGAAAGATCAAAAAGGAAACTTTTATTCAAATGACACAACAAACCTATGCACAACGCCACGTTCATGACAGTGAGATATAGCTTGAGCAAGTTGTCTGAACCATTTTCTAGCTCTTTCCTCATCAATGTGGCCATCTCTTCTAACTATGTCCAATAGGCTGCCGTTTTCTGCGTACTCCATCACAATATATACCCTTTATAAAAATTACAAATCACAGTAGTAACATTCACTATGTAAATTAACTCAGATATCTGTGAAATAATACTGATAAATAGATTAACGAGCACATCTAGAATTTTGGGAAAATATAGTAACCTAAGGGACAAACTCGCAATGACGTTTTTGCTACTTCATGAAATATTTAAAACATAGCTGGAAACCCGTCTGACAGCACTAACACTGATTTTAAGTAACATACATGACTGAATAATTTTGATTTAATAGCTAGGCTTCAAGTGTAAATGTAAAGAGACATTCAACATATACGAAAGGCACATCACCGCACATAAAAATCACCTGTGGGTGGTCTCTATCGCCTCCAAGAAATGAATTATGTGAGGGTGTGTAAGCCCTTTCACTACCTCAACCTCTCTGGGAAGAAATTTTGTTAGATAATCATTTGGGGCATAGTACTTCGCGATTATCTTGACTGCAACGTTGCACCCATGCTTCTCGGAGTAGGCAAGCTGAAAAATGTAAGGGTCGGCTGAATGAACGTTCGCACAAGAAAATACAATAAAAAAGATAAAATCCGATTACTCTACAGCAATCTATCGGAGGAAAACCTTATAATAAACACTCTGACAAGACAACAGATATAAAAGACACCTTGACAGTTGCATAGGATCCGTTTCCGATAGTTCGGCCAATTGTGTACCCCCGGTTTTCTAAAACTGATGGTCTCCTGAGAGTAGTAGGGGTAGAAGGTGCCTCCAGAGTAGATTTCCGAGCTGCCGGATCGGCCAAGTTCTCATCAATAGTAACATTTCTGGAAGGTGGCTGCAAGGAGTCCTCTCTGGTTTTTAATTCGGGTGACTCAGCGTCGGATAGACGTTGCCTCATAGTACTCTATCGTGTCATGCCCGAATATGCAACTGAGAATTTTCTATAATCAATTTCATATTATCAATTAATTTAAATGGTTCACCGCCATGTAAACAACAATATCTTTCTTCGTAGCCTACGTTACGCAGGTTACGCTTTGTTATCTTCATCGAACGCAATTTAGTGACTCTCTTGTTACAAGAGCATTGAATGTTGGACATATGTGCGTATCAGTGCGTATTTACCTCGTGACGTAATATAACCTGGGTGATTGTCTGGCGTAGAAGTGTGAACCTTATTCCTATAGCTTTCTCTCTATCATAGTTTTACATTTCAGAAATGTCTTACGCCTACTTATTTAAGTATATAATTATTGGTGATACAGGTATGTTGTTTTTTATCCCTTATTGTTTGCTTTCGTGAGTGGCATTAGATGCAGTCATGACACGGGAAAAATAATTGGCTGTCATCGGTGGTACTTATCGAAGTGATGAGATAGTTATGAAGTACGCCTTAGAAATCTGAAGATGTACTGATTTAATGTACGCTTTATTCTATGTAATTTTTATATTCATAATGTTCTCTTTGTTCACCAGGGGTGGGGAAGTCTTGTCTCTTGTTACAATTTACAGATAAGAGGTTTCAACCTGTTCACGACTTAACAATTGGTAAGTTTTTCCGTGGATGATTGCTCCTGAAAATTTGATCACTTCATGTTAAATATTGGTTTGTTGACTGCTTTATTGTATTATATAAATCCGATATTTTATTTTAGGTGTCGAATTTGGAGCTCGTATGATCACTATTGACGGGAAACAAATAAAATTGCAGATATGGGATACTGTAAGTTTTTGTCATCATTTGGGCGATTATTTTACAAGTATACTTGGTGTTCAGATTCCCAAAACGCGAAACATATGTTTTCCGTATGAGGAGCATTTTCGTTTACGAATGGAGAAGTTAGGCACCGATAATGAAATGATTACTAGTTGGAATAGAATGACTCCAGTTTAAGCATGTTAAGCCATCAAGGATTTGCCACAGTAAAGTTAAAGTTAAATACCAATACCATCTCAGATTGTTGACAATCAATCATTTATATGCATTTATTTTGATAATATTTCCTGGATTATTATACGATAGGCACTGATCCAATGAGAACAAATGATAAGTCTACCATATCCTTTTTCGGGCCGTCGAGAGCTGAATTCCTGTAGTGAGTGCTTGTCATTATCCTTCTACAGGAAATATGCCAAGTCTTGCGGTTGAATTAATCAATGATACTGCGATTAAAGCCGCGTGCCCACGTCTACATTCCAAATATTAATTCTCAAATGCGCAATGCCTTTGCTTTTATTCGAAAATGAAATGTTGTTGCAATAGATTATCTAAGGCACTTTGGTACTCTTTGAAATCTACTTAGTCATGTTATCATAATGCTATTTTCAAGTTATTGCATTTTTTATGGAATCAGGTTTGTAGTTTATTTTTATGATAAAGATTTTCTGACTGAATGTTTTCTTTTGCCTTTTTTCGATAGGCGGGACAAGAAGCTTTTCGTTCCATAACTCGATCCTATTATCGCGGGGCTGCTGGTGCTCTGTTAGTGTATGATATCACGAGAAGAGAAACTTTTAATCACTTAACGACATGGTTGGAAGATGCTCGCCAGCATTCAAATTCCAACATGGTCATCATGCTCATTGGAAACAAAAGGTTTGTATTATGGAAAGGTGGAAATTCTAGTTAAAAATGTGACTATCTATTGCTTGTACTTCTGCTTGCAGTTCCCCACAAGTCGTGAAGTTCTCACCGCATCATGGAAATGTAAAATCAGTTTAAAATTTTGTATCCCAAGAGCATATTTTCCAATTCTAAAGCCGTGTTTACACGATGCATTTACGCATCTACACGCGGGTAGATGCGTGAACACAATCACCATCAAAATTTCACTGTGTAAACACTCAAAATTGCGCGAAAATGTGGACAGAAAATAGCCCCTGTTCTAATTTGGTGAATGTGTTCACGAATCTGTCCAGCCACGTACTTGCGCGGGTAAATGCATCGTGTAAACACGGCTTAACACCCCCTGGTTCTCATTAAGTGACTCACGGTGCACTGTGAATTTTTGCTGAATCTTACTAATGCCTTTCTTTAATGAAAATAACTGATTATTCCTTCCACTAGTGTACATTACATTACTCACAATACTGAATGTAGAAACCAAGTCATACTTGATTGATGGAGTGTAACAATTCCTCTGAGTTAGGTACAGACAATCGAATAAAAATGTATTCAGGTAAATGTTAATTGCATTCTTGTTCAATACTTTAAGAATGGCCTATAGTTGGAATTTACTTGATCTGAAGCAAGTAAGTGTTGTGTAAAATCATAAGGATTGATTCCTATATCTCAAAATTTATTTCAACATCCTTGGTTGATTACTAATGGTACAAACTCATTATGTTTTGAAGCTTTGATAATGATATCCTCTTTTTTTGTTTACTTTTTTTATTTTTGTAGTTATTAGCAGTGGCGTACCCCCCCCCCCCCCACGAAAACGTGTACCTGAATTCGTTTTTGCTTGTTTACCTGAACTAGCATTTAGGATTTTGCTTATTGGGCTGAAAAATATATTTGAATTGTCTTAACGAAAACAGAATGTTAATTTAATTATTGTTTTATTGAATAATAATCTAAATATCATTTTATGATGATGCACATAAATATTAATGAACTCCCCCGGCAGCAGTCAATCCTTCGTACACCACTGGTTATTAGATGTAAGTGGTTGTCCCACACTTTCATCATTTGCCCTGGCTTTTTTTACAACTTCTACCTAAGCCTCTTTACATGGCCCAGCTCTAGTGAGCACATATGCTTCAATTTATACCATGCTTGCCTGTTAAAGCAAACAAGTTTATTTAATATTATGGCTTATGAATTGATCCCATCTTCAAACCTCTCAAATACTGGCTTGTTGTCATGGAATTTCTTGTTGCTCAGGGATAATGCTGCCTCTACCAAAGTATCTTTTTATAAAACGTGTCTGACAAATTTTTAATTAATAGTGCTCCCAGCCGCGTTGGGCATCCAAATATTTTATAAAATGAAATGCATACAAAATCAGGTATAGCTTCTGAAAGATTGAGGTCGTTTGTTGAAAGGTAAGTAGCTGTATCTAAGATACAATACCAGTTGGTTGGTTGTCCACGAGAACAGCAATTTAGTGCTCCGGTTTTAGTCAATTCAATCCAATTTAAAGGATATTTAATTCCAGAAAAATTACACTGAGCAGGATAAACAAATAAGGAGTTCAATGCCTCGGATGTGGGTTGCTTACATAACGTCGGAGAGAAACACTTCTGCAGTTCGGAAGTAGATATGGATTTCACGGTAGCCCCAATTGCTGCTGCAACTTATTTCATACCTGTTACGGATGAGTGGCTTTCATTAAAATTAGGGATGGGACGGTTCCACATTTTCCCGGTTCCATCAATCTGTTCCCGGTTCTTTCAATGGGTTCCCGGTTATCAACTCCACTCCTCTATCACTGATAATAGTTAAATCACTAATACAATTGGAATAATATAATTTGGTATAAGATGTTATTAATTACTAAAACACAAGTGTTTTTAATTACTTTGATGAGTTCTTCTTTTAAATTTAAGAAACTAGTTCTTCAGTACACCCACGTACATCTTTATTTCAGTTACTTACTTACAACAATGCCCAACAACTTATTTACGTTTTGTTTCTCAACTGTTACATGCCGATGGCATTTTCATATTTTTCTTTTCAATATCAACACTTCCTCCAAAAGAAAAATAAAAAAATCTACTCAGATTTAATCTTCTGCACCCCAATCCTTTCACGCAGCATCTCGAATCTGACCCTTTCCAATGGCTTGGTTAGCAGGTCAGCTAGCTGGTTAGTCCCGTTGATGTGTTCTAATCCAAGTTCTCCATTCAAGAATCTTTACCTGACGTAGAAGTGACGAACCTCTATGTGCTTGGTTTTTCGATGAAATGCTGGATTTTTAGATAACTTCACTGTGCCAGCATTGTTGATGTACAGCGTAGGAGGTTTGTCCTGGTTGGTAGTTCAACTTAATTCAGATAGCAATCTTTTCATCCAGATCAACTCCTTCACTTGCTGATACTATTTCTGCTTCTGTGGTTGATGTTGCCACTGACTTTTGCAACTGACTGGTCCACGATACAGTCCCATGAGTGAGTGTTGCGACGACACCTGTCGTTGAACGTCTTGTGTTCTTGTCACCGGCGTAGTCGGCATCACTGTAGACTTTTAAAACTTCTTTATAAATTATTCTGTAATCCATTGTATTCTTCAAATACCTAAAAATACATTTTACTTGATTCCAATCTTGAACTGTAGGATCTTCCATGGCCCGAGCTACTTTGTTCACTGTGAAAGCTATGTCCGGATGTGAGGCTGTAGCCAAATACAGCAGGCAACCCACCGCTTCACGATAAGGAATTTTGGCTGTAATAATCTCTTTGACACCACTCTCTTCTCGCCCAATTGGGGTAGAAACTCCATGCGACTCGGCCATTCCAAATTGCTTCAGAATTTTCCTTGTATAGTCTTCTTGATTCACTGTTATCAATCCGTCTTCATTTTGCTGTACCTTCATACCCAAGAAATTTTTAAGAGACTAGTTGTATGAAATTCCAGCTGCAACTTTTCCATGAATTCTTCAATTTCTGCTCTATTGCTGCCCACAACTAGACCATCATCAATGTAGATTGCAACATATAAATGTTTCTCGTTGTTCCTACGGTAGAAGAGACATGGATCAGCATCACTATTTTTTAATCCAGCTTTCTTCATGAATTCCACGAAACGTTTGTTCCAACAACTTGAGACCATACAGACTTTTCTTCAGTAGACATACTCGTCCAGTGCCATCTTCAAAACCTTCCGGTTGTTCCATGTACATATCCTATTCGAGCACACTATTCAGGAAAGCTGTTTTTATGTCAAATTGGTCGAGCTTCATTTTCACTGCAGCAGCCACCGCTAACAAGGTCCTGATGGTGTCATAACGTGCAACAGGACTGAATGTTTCCTCATAGTCAATTCCTTGTTTTTGCACATATCCTTTGGCCACCAGTCGACCCTTAAATCAAACTTTCCCAGTATCTGCAATTTTATGACATAATACCCAAGTACTATTCTCTTTTAGTGACTCTAACTCTTCATGAATTGCCTTCAGCCAATGACTTTTATTGTTGGACTGCAATGCTTCAGAATATGAACTTGGATCCTTGTCCTTGATAATAGGAGGTCCAGCCATGCATACATAATCTCCACTGATCATCCATTCTGGTTTCTTCTTTTCACGTTTCCTTCGTTTCTCTTCATTTTTTTCTATTACTTCCTCTCTTTTACCTGATACTTCCTTTCCTCCGGAACTAAGTGTGGTAACATCTTTTTCTTGTTCACATAAACTTTCTGCCTTGTCATAGCTGACTTCACCTGACTTTTCATTCAAGTCAGAAGTTGGATTGGATTGTCTCTGACTCATGGTTTCTTCACGATCTACTACAAACTCAGCAACGTCAGTGCGCAAACAACTTCAGGCTTGAACAGGATTTACATCATGGCTTTAAACAATATTCTTCTGAGATGGATTCCACACCCTAAATCCATCCCTTTTGTTTAAGTACCCAACCAGATGTCAATGAACAGCCTTGTCGTCAAACTTCGAGTGGAAATGCTTGTTCACGTGCACATAACATTCTGTTCCAAAGATTCTCAGATGATTCAGGCTTCCTACAGGTTGTCCATACCACAGTTCATAAGGAGGTTTGTTTTCAATGGAGGACTTCCCAGTGCGATTCAAAAGATATGTGGCAGTATTGCATGCATCTGCCCACAATGCTTTTGGCAACTTGCTTGGATTCAGCTTAGAATGCACCCGTTCCACAATCGTGCGGTTCTCTCGTTCCGCAACACCATTTTGCTGTGGTGTATAAGGTAGAGTAATGCAGTGCTCTATTCCTCTGTTCGAAAGGAGTTCAGAAACTTTCTTGTTGTCAAATTATTTTCCTCCATCGCACCTGAATTGTTTGATAACATGAGCATTTGTCTTGGCTTCATTCAGGAACTGTTCCAAGACGTTACCAACTTCATTTTTCTGCTTCAGGAAGAAAATTCTACGAAACTTGCTAAAATCGTCTTTAAAACAAACGTAGTAGCGCGCTCTTCCAAGTGATTCCGTAGACATGGGTTCATTTACATCGGCGTGAATTTGCTCACCAATGACCATTGGGCGATTAACTCGACTCTTGAATGGCAACCGATGCATTTTTCCCTGGGCACATCCATCGCAGAATTCTTCTTTGCACCCGTCTATGTTGATATTCATTTGCTTCAAGACGCTTTTTATGTGCTTCTTGTGCTGATGACCGAATCTTTCATGATACACTTTCAGTGTATCCGACGATGTCACCAAATTCACTTGAATAGGTTGTGCCGGTTTTACAACGCGTAAGTCAAGCACGTATAGACCATGATTTAATCGCCCAGTCATCATCGTTTCCCCTGTGTCTTTGTCTTCAAGTTTGACACGTTCAGCATCTAGTCTTGTGCAAAAACCTTTTCGTGCAGCTGCTTGAATGGAGAATAAGTGAGCACTTGCTTCAGGAGCGTACAGAACGTCTTTCAATTCCGCATTTTTCTAAGTTTTGTTCAAATGCACTTGAATTTTAACAGTTCCCTTTCCGTGAGCCAGCATGCTTACACCTCGTTTTCCGAGTGAAACCATTTTAAGTACAGCAAATTTTGTATATGATACAATATATTGCTTATTCGCAGTGACGTGATTGGTAGCACCACTGCCGCAGTACCATCTGTCGGCTTAAGCATAGTAATTAAATGAGGCACCAAGAGCATATGATATAAATGCAGCATTCTTTTCAGATTGGTTGTTGCCAGTACTTCCATCGGTCCTTTTCATCGGACACTCTGCTGCCCAATGACCGATCTGTTTGCACTTATGGCATGGAAATTTTTGTTTTGCACATTCATTAATTTTCTTCGATTTTTCGCAAATACCACGTCCATTTAGTTGTTTTTTCTTCTCCGAGTCATTGCGTGCAACAAACGCTGCCGATTCCAGCATACTTTGGTCTCGCAATTCAATCGTGCACAGCTTCTCAATCATTAAGTTCAGACTTTGATTTCCCGACGGAATCGTGTCCCACAAGTCTTTAAAATTGTCGTATTCTTTTCCTATTGTAGATAAAATTCGACCATTTAACATTCTTTCGGACAAAACATTTTGAGTTTCTGCAGTTCGTTATTCAAATCCACGAAAAGCTTCTGCAGCTTCGCGACATTTGTGCTGTTGTCTTCTTTTTCGTCACTTTTAACACGAAAAAATGCTTCGATCAACATATTTAGCCATTGCGTACTGCTTCGCTCAAATCTTGCATGTAACTTATCCCAAATTTCACTTGCGTGGGTGCATGTCAACACGAGCTCTGGAATGGATTTTCCCAGCGTACCAGCTAGCAAACTTGCCGCCTTCGCGTCATCTTTCAACCACAAATTACCTGCCGCCTTTTCCTCCGCTGTCGCGTTTTCCACAATTTCAACACGCTTGCGCGTACCGAAGACTATATCTTCAAGTGCGTACGCTCTCAATAAAATCGAAACGTGCCATTTCCACTTAGCCCAGTCTTCAGGTCCTTCGAATTTATCCACTTGAATTTTGTAGTCACTACTACCGGCAACCATTTTGTACCTAATGTACAATATACTTCCACGGTTAATTCACGATGGATTTATTCCTGATGAATAAAAAATTTCTAGCTATTATCTTGCGATCTGGGCCCATAACCTGTTGAATTCTTCTTTTAAATTTAAGAAACTAGTTCTTCAGTACACCCACGTGCATCTTTATTTCAGTTACTTACTTACAACAATGCCCCAACAACTTATTTACGTTTTGGTTTCTAAACTGTTACATGCTGATGGCATATTTATATTTTTCTTTTTAATATCAACATACTTTATTTAAAGGAAATAAATGTTGTAATATTTAAGCCTGAATAAGTATGTGTTAATTACATATTAATTAGTTACAAGTACATGGGCCGCATTCGTAACTGTGCAAGAAAAGACAGGGAGTACAATTAAAAATTATTTAGATTTGTTCTTAATAACTGATCTCGTAAGTTTTGCAGTACTTGCCAGTCAGAATTTTTTTGTTGAATTATAAATTGCTTTATTATGAAATAACTTCTTTCATTGACTAATTGTATGAAAGAGACATATAATTTGCAAGAAAAACAACCAGGAGTCATAAACTTATTGCTATTACCAATCAGGTGTAACCATTCTTCACAGAAATAGAGCATAATGTATTGCTTTAATACCTGGAATAATTTCCTAATAAAAAATAGAGAATGAGACTTACAGAAAAATAAATGATGTTCTGTTGGAAACTTTTGAATTAGTGGATCATAGTTCAGATTTCACTTCACAAGTTTTTGTTCAGAAAGAGCAACATTCTAACATGTTCTGGGTCTAGCCTGTTTCGTCTTTTGTCAACAATTATGTTTGTGGTACTAAAAAGCCTTTCTGAAGAAAGAGTGGCTCCAGGAATACACAAATATTTCTTAGCGAGTTTTTGCAAACATGGAAATTTACTGCATTCTTTCCAATATTCAGCGGTGCTGGAGTTTGGTGACAATGTATTTTCAGAAAGGAAAGATGTAACCTCATTTTCTGCACTATCCACTTCACTTGATTCTCCGCCAAGTTCTTTGAACATTGAACTGTAACATGACCACTTGCAGCTTTGCAGTGTTGAGGTGTGTTGTGTCCTTTGATCTAATACCAAGTCATGTTTTTCAGAGGAATGCACTTCATTGATAACAATATGTCTTGCTTCAGAAATGAGATTTTCCTTAGCAGCTGCTAACTTTAATGGGTCTTTGAAGGGATGCAACTTCTGGTGTGGATCCAAGAGAGTTGCAAAGGCATAAAACTTCTCTTCTTCCAAATTAGCATACCGAAATTTCAGAGATGCCAATAAATCATTTCTTAGCCCCTGAAGTCCTGAAGCAGGGGGACCAGTACCTAAATCATGAATTGTGAGGTGGACAAGTGGGATTATCTCAGAGGCTGTTGTGTTTTCCGAACTCACAATAGATGTAGCCGAGTCAAACACATCAAGGATTGGAATAGAGTTGTCTATAAGGTTCCACTGAGCTGGAGTCAACTCTGTTGGCAGTTTAAGTTCACTACCGGCTAGCAAAAGTGCAGGTTTCTGCTCACCTAGGCGTTTCAACATATGCAGGGTCAAATTCCATCTTGTAGGTTCGTCTTGGATGAGGCGATGATATGGCACCTGTGCCATATTTTGACAACTTTTCAACACTTTACATGCTTGTGATGAATGCTTAAAATGTCCCACCAATTTCCGGCAAGTTCCGGTTAAATTTGTAATTACTTTGTTGATAAACCCATCTTTTATTACCAATTGAAATGTATGAGCTAAACAAGGGATATGGTTGAACTGAGACATCTCTAGCGCTGCCTTAATGTTTCGACCATTATCTCTTACTACAGTCACAACTTTTTCGGCAATACCCCACTCACTTAAGAGTTTTTGTGATAAATTCGCATAAATTCACAGCCGAGTGGCTTACTTCTGGGAATGGGATTACTTCTAGGCTGCCTCCTATTTCCTCAGACGATGTCCACATATCCGCTGTGATGGCGACAAATTCTGCATTTTGAAGAACGCACTTTACTTTAGCCCTCATTTCTTCGAATAGTTCAGGGATCACTTTCTTGGCAAAATGCTCTCTAGAAGGTAATGAGTAGCGAGTTTCAAGATGATGAATAAGTTTTCGAAAACCTCTGTCCTCAACTGCAGAGAAGGGCTGCTGGTCTTTACATATCATTTTGCCAAATAAACGTGTGATATCCTTACTTCGTCGGTCTCCTGGTTTAAATTTGCGTTTCAACTCCACAAATGTTGTTAGAGTGGGCTGGTATTCATGTCGTCTTGACCGAAGAAATCTTTCAGCCAATAGTGAAGGAGATGACGTAGTAGTAGCACACGGAGAAACACTCAGTGTTGAAACTGCAAGTTGATTGAGATCACTCACCACTAACGTCGCATACGGACGGTTCATCTATATCCACTTCTAGCCCCTCAGTCAAGTCAGTCTCAGGTTCAGGAATTTCAACGCATTGCCTCTCGCGTGTTACCGAAGGGTGTTTGGCTTTTAAATGCTTCCTCAGGTTTTAAGTACTTCTTGAGATACCCCGCGAAATTCTAGTGCTGCAATGTTTACATACTGCAAACTTGTTGTCTGAATGGTCTATCTGGAAGTGATTCCACACATCGGACATCATTCTCTTAATTAATTACTGGAGGATAATATGTCCGTGGGAGCACTGAAAATTTATTTAATGTCTTTTATATGGTAACTTTTTCTTGGTTCACAGCAAAACTAGCACATCGTGATAACAAACCGGCTGAGCATTGTTGAACACTGACACCGATTACTTGAATCGCGTTCTCGGAGAGACTAATCGAATGTCGTAGTGGTCGATTAACGAAGGTTGTTTGCTGCTATCAAAAGAAGACTTACCACGGACATTGCTTAATTTCTTATGATTTCTCATGTCTACTACAGTGACTACGTCCAAAATGGCTTACATAGCCAATATGGCACAAAAGTGATTTCTACCTTGCCAGTTAGTCAAAGAGCTTTAAAAGTCATATTTATTTGTTTACACTGTATTTCCTCTTCAACTATGCCTACGGTACACAAGTCAACGCCTTTGATCGGAAACTTAAAAAACACTCCACCATGGGCCGACTTAACCCATTAACGCCTAGCGTGTTCATATGATCACAGCAAACATTACTTGCTCTACATTGCTCTCCTTTCCGCATTTCTCATATTTTTTTAATGCGGTTTTGGTAACAACATCTTGATATATTAATCGTCCTCAGGACGAAATATTAAATCAATTCAACTGAATGTATTTGATACACAGCTTTCTCAATGTGGTGGCCTACCCTAAACTGCTCCGCGTGAATGCATGACTTTAGTTTACTACATAGTACAATAGCATTTTTCTTCAAATTCTCATGCACTTCAGTACACGTGCTAAGAATACTAGAATATACTCTACAACTTAATATTGTTGTAAAATATTCATCAATGATAATATTATTTAGAAGAAATGTTACGCGTGATCGTATGATCACGCTAGGCGGATACCGTAGCAATAGGGTTCCACGAGGAAGGCAGCGTTACTAACGCTTTTTTCGCTAAAGGTAATAAGATATTTCTTATTTGGGACATTGTAATAAATCGCTGGTGTTTTGTAGCTATCATGTTATTATTTTTACTTTATGGTTGTGAATGAAAAATTGTATACCGATCATTCATTGGTGTGTCTGCATTGAAGCTAATTTGTGGCACATTTTATCAACTCTCGGCTGAAGCGTCCCAACAATTTATATCCAGGTGCTATTTTACAATGTAGCTAGTAATAAAATGAGGAATGAAATAACTATTATATAATAATATCAGCTAGAAAGCCATGAAATCAGAGTGTGGAATGCTACGATGTAACAAGGGTGATTCACGGTTTTTTTTCTCTGCACAACGATTCAACTGAAATTTCATTACTATGTGGGCAACTTCAGGAGGTAGATGCTCTGTTCTTCTACTAAAAAGCTGAGCTATTTCACATCAATTTACTACGGCAAATATAATTGAAATGTTTACAAATTATTCATTCAACGCGTCTGTTTTTATGGGAATGACTCTTCCAGAAGTTTTATCAGCACTGGAAGATGACAACGACGACTTTTTAGGCATCTATATAGAACCTCCGGAGAGGAACGTGTTATCTGACGAAGATTCTGCTGAGGAGGATGGTAGTGTCTTCATAGATAATCAGTCCGGTCGTCAATGTCGAGTGGGTGCTGAAATATTGGCGAGTACTCAACGAGGGGAATGTGAAAGTGATGGACTCGAGACGAGTGACAAACGGGTAAACTCAAAATCAAAGAGGAAGAAGGTGAAACGAGCTTTGACTACTTAGAGAGATGAAGATATTAGTGTAAAAGATTCATTATTTCTGGACGCAAACTATTGTGACATTGGTGAGAATTCGCAGACTGAAATTTTCGAGTTGATATTTGATGATGAATTAATTGACTTCGTAATTTTGCATGCAACAGATTATGCCACATTGCAGAATTTTCGTAATTTGAATATAACATCTGCTGAAATGAAGGTCTTCCTGGGAATTTTGATTCTCTCGTGTTAAAATAATGTTCCCAGTAAACGTGATAACTGGGATTTATCTGGCGACTTACGTAATTAATTTGTTGTAAATGCTATGTGCCGGGATAGATAGCCTGAATATGTTGAATTTATGCAGAAAATGTATAGATTTTTACACTGTGCAAATTATTCCCAGCCTAATGCAGAAGACTAAATGTGGAAGCTAAGGCCAATTATAAATCTAGTGAAAACACGATTTCTTTCTTTGTTCCGCCCTGAGGAGCACCTGGCTTTTGATGACTGCAAGGTTGAATATTTTGGACGACACCCTTGTAAACAGTTCCTACGCGGTAAGCCTATTAGATTTGGCTACAAAGTGTGGTCTCTAAATGCCACTACCGGATATTAAGTGAACTTAGAGGTTTATAAAGGTAGGACCCTGCATCGAATTCCGAATATGAGAATATTGTAGGGAAATGCGCTGCTCCCCTTCTGCAAATGCTGGACGAAATACCTCTAGAAAAAAGGAACTAAGCCTATAAACTATATTTTGATAATTTATTTACCGGGATTGACCATCTAAAAGAGCTTAGGTCGAGGGGTTATGGAGCCACAGGAACTATTAGATAAAACCGTATTCCAAAAGGCTATCCATAATGCCATCTAAAGAAATACGTAAGAAAAAATATGGAGTTTTTTATGAGAAATGCCTTAGTAAGGAGGATGACATCCTTTTGGTGAAGTGGGTAGAAAATTCCACATTCAGCGTGGTTACTACCTGTTTTTGCATTCAGCCCGTAGCTCCTGTGCCGCCATTTTCACGGGCAGGAAAGAGGAGTTTGCATTCCCCGCCCATTAGTGATTTCAACAGTACAACCGTTACATGGGGGGAACGGACAGAATGCACGAAAGTGTCGTACTACAGAATAGGGATAAGAGGTAAAAAATGGTGGTGGTGCATATTCACATGGCTAGTGGACGTGGGATTGCACAATGCGTGGGTCCTCCATAAGAAGTCAGGGAAAAAACTCTCACTAATACAGTTTCGTCGCAGCAGCGTCCAAATGTATCTGACAAAATACAAAAATCCCCCGCTTATTGTTAGTGTAGGGCGAATTTTGAAGTCAAGGATAATAGAATCCATGTCCGAGTAAGTGACGACATTTGCCTTTACGGTATAGGCCAGTTGATTGAACCATGTAATCGACACCGCTGTCCAGGTGAATATTGCCAAGTACTGTTCGTACCCAATGTGTAAAATATGAATTAGGGATGTTTGTACCGTGTTTTGCAAATTTTCACAAAAAAATTAATTTCTTTACAGTTCACAATACTTTTGTGTTTTTGACATACATATTTGCAAAATTTTTTAACGCAATATCGTTATTATGTTCAAAAGAATCAATAAAAATAACTTTAAAAATCAATATTTTTGATATATTTTAAAGCCTTAACCCAGGGAGCAAGATAAATTTAGCGATTATTTGAAGAATTGAATGTACGGGAACGAGGATGCCATTGCCACGGTATCCGCCTAGCGTGATCATATGGACACAGGTCCTTTCCATGAAACCACTGCACATATTTCAATAATATTTGGGGAATAAGTTTTAAATACAATAATGATCAACTCCTGAAAAGAAGAAAAAAATCGGAGGAAAAAAAAAATTCCGGCGTTAAAGGGTTAACGACGGGACTTAAATAATGAACAAGAATAATTTTTAGCATTATGTTTTCACTGTGCGATGCGACCGCTCTAGCTTCAATCCACTCTCTTAACCCTCTCAACTTCGTGGTGTTTGACATGGAGCACATTTTCGTTACCCTTACCATGATTATCGTCAAATCATCTTCAGAATTATTGATTACACGTTTCTGATTGAGAAAACAGCACTAATGTATGCTTCAGTTATTGGTCATTTCAAAGATTAATAATACACAAAATGGAACTGAAGAACCGGTTTATAGGCCGGTTCCGGTTCTCTCGGTTCCTTTAAGAACCGGTCGAACCGAAGAACCGTGGAACCGGTCGTCCCATCACTAATTAAAATAAACAAATTTCAAACGGCTATGCCTAGTTTTGACAGTATAGATTCAGGGTCCATAACATTGTCTTCAGTATATGATGATATTACAAATACCTCTGGTAGTTTTGGTATAATATTACTGCCTTCCCAATCAAATGTTTCTACCACTAATTTTAGTGCATCAGTGGCCCCCGAAGTAAATATTACAGAGTACTCCTCAGGGTTGTGGAAATGACTTAAAATTCTGTATCGAACTGACTCGATGACATCACGAGTAAGCTTACCACTCAATCTTAATGAATGTGGGTTGCCACAAACATTACAGAGCAAATCTTCGTGGACGCTATTTATCTGATTTTCAGCGTAGAGAGTTGCAGCTATATGATTAAATAAATAGCATCTATTAATCTACTAAATTCTTTACATAATATCCGCGTAAGCTCTTCAGAATAATTTTCCTTGTAGGAGCAGCCTTTATGAACCATGTTACTACATTCGCATATACGACATTGATAAATCAAGGAGGCATTTATTGCTGCCACATCAATTTCAAAGTGGTGCAGCACGTATGGGGCAAGGTGGTTTCTGCAGATGATTTTCTTGATATTGTAGTGGAGTTCTCTCTTGTAGTGGACAACCACATCCACAAGAACCACAACAAATTTGCCATTTTAAGTGATGTAACATGTATTTTTATGATGCCACTTGTTGTGATGGTGACGCTAACAACTTTGTATGTAATAATTTTTACGTAGTCTACGGTCTCTATAATAAGGAAGGGGCAGAAAAAGAATTGCCTTTATGAATGAGGTGAAGAGAGGTACAGTGTATGCTGAGATGAAGAAAGAAGTTGTGTAGGTAGATGGGGGTCTGCGCCTGTGAAAATCTATTGGATTATTACTGTATTCCATTTAAACCTACCTTAACTGGTAGATTACATTGATAATAATAAGGGCAATGACCTTCCACAATGGCTATACCAGTTCCCAATTAGTCTCTGAAGTTACGTATCTTTGGACTTGGCTCGAATTTGGAGGATTGATCCTCCTATTCATTTGAGTGCTGTTGCCCCTGTCTGCTAGTAGCAGACACTTTGTGTGAAATTACCTTAGCCATCAAAGCACATTAAACTAAAATATTACTACTACAACCAATAATATCTGTGATAATAATAAATGTTAATTATTTGTTAAAATAATATCTGTGAAACCGCACCACAGAATCCTTCATGTTTACTTCCAATTAGCCTGCAACTTTAGGAAGTCCCCCACTCAATAAATATCCATTTACATGTATCATTGAGTTTTTCGCCACTTTAGCGTAAATAATGTTTTAAACACTCATGTAACAGTGGAAGAGTCAAATGGTGTGGAACATGCAATCAGTGAAGCCTCCACAGTACATTTTATGTTCTTCATCTTCTATGGTTTACAGTAGAAACTCGATAATACGAAGTCAGCGGTACCAAAAAATCGGTACTTCATATCAACGAGTTTCGTAACATCGAACCTTTTGAAGAAATCGCAAAAAAAGTTATTTTATGATTTACCAGGACTCTGATGGCCAACAGAAAAGACCACCCACCCCTAATAAAAAAATCCCAAGCTGAAAAAAGGGGAGGTGGTGGGCTACAGAGACAGGGACACATTGCTCCTGGCATGGAAGGACAAAAGAGTGGTTACGTTACTAAGCACATGGGGCACTTCTGAAACAGAGGTGGTGGAAAGGAGTGTACGAGGTAGTGGTGAAATTCAGAGAGTAGTCAAACCAAAAGTGGTTGCAAACTACACCAAATTTATGGGTGGCGTGGACAAAGCCGATCACTATACAAGTATGTACCTATTGTTTTATAAGAAAGACTTTGAAATTGTGGCGAAAGCTATTTTTCTGGGGTTTAGAAGTTAGTGCAGTGAATTCGTACATTTTATACAAGGAGTGTAACAAAACAAAAGGTGAAATGTATAATTCGCACGTGAAATTCGTTAGGGAGTTAGTTGTAGAACTTGTTGGGGACTTCAGGATGGGTGGTACAACTCCCAGGGGCCGACCAAAACCTTCAGACCCACTAAAGCGGTTGAATGGAAAACTGAATATGTATCATTATACCTCATCCTGAAAATAAACATAAGGATTGCGTTGTTTGTTCTAAAAGAAAAGTAGCCAGAGGAAGAAGAGAGACAATTTACTTTTCGAAACTTGTGAAAACAAACCAGGACTTCATGTGGGAGAATGTTTTAGAAAATATCATTGTTTGGAAAAATTGGAAGATTAACAAACATATATATGTCACTTAGTACTCAAACTAAATATCAAATTTGTCAAATAAACGCTTTCATTTAGAAAGATATTGAATTTTATTTTGTACACTGTTCCCATTCACAAACCAGGGGACATTTAAAAATTAAATTCCGAGTGGGCTACTGGAATCGAGGCTGAAAAAATCCGAGTGCAAAGGGTTAAATTACGGCAATTCGCCTATCCAGTTCTTAGCGATGACTCATCGCTTATTGAAGTACGTGAATGAATCATTAACTCATTCACAAGTCTCTTTTCACTTTGATGTCTTGTGGCTAGAGTTCTGTTTAACAAAAAATTACTCGTATGAAATAAATGTTTTATTTTTTATCTTTCTATGCGTAATCTTTACGCAGTCATTTCGCGTCGTGGGTGTTGGGAGATAAGTTGAACACCGTTTCATCTAATGACATCCTTATTTACAAACTTCAATAAGCTTAAACCATGGAATCTATAATACCAGGGTGTCCGGCGACCTGGAAAACCTTGAAAACCGGGAAAACTCAGGGAAATATTTTGTTCTGGAAAACTCAGGGAATTTTTGTATTTTTCCGAAAAACCCTGGAAAATGCATGGCAGCCGATTTCCATTAAGGCAGAGAGAGAGGTTTAACCTGCGCCTTTGCTTGCATTATGCTCTCGGCTCAGCGTAGCCTTGCGCTCCCTGTTCATTTAATACTCATTTCATAGCTGTGCGCCCGCTCGCAGCTTGTGCTTCGTCATCCCACACCACTCTCCCTTTGCACAGTCTAGGGGGCCGATTGCATAACAAGGCAAATTCCACACGGAATAATTCCCATGTAAAATGGCCGCTACGAATGGAATCGGAATTGATGCCGAAATCTGTCACCGGAAACAGAATTTCACGCGGAAATCAAGATTCTGTTCGAAGAGCCGTACGAATGGAATTCTTGGTGTGGCCAAATTTACGAGAAATCTAAACGTCTGAGCATGCGCAGTGGCATTTCCCGCATTATACGAAAACCATTCGGCCGGCAACCTAAATGGATAATTGGGTATTGTTATATATGTAATTGATAATCCTTTCCAAATAATCTCCACCCTCCTCGTTTTAATGTTTGCAGAAATGTTTTTGAAGGAGCGGAAATACATTTTGCGGTCAATGCGTATGGAAATCACGGCCCTCTGGTTCGTTGTCGACAGGGCCACTGTACAGGGGCAATCCAACCTAATATAAATTCGTGTATTGTCCAAAAAATACAATTTTGTTTTACATAAATAAATGCTTTTGGGCGTTAGATCCGTACCTATCACAAAGCAATTAATTCATAGTTTCCGAAATGTTCATGTAAAGTACAGTGAAGCCTTTTGGGAGAAGAGGAAAGGTACCAATGCCTCAAGAGAAAAAGAATAAGAAAGAGGTACATACTGCAAAAGTTTCAAGAGCCGCAAACCAAAATAAAGTAATTTCTTGAAAAGCCGAGAAATTTGTTGCTGAAATTGAATCGGAAATGCACTAATTGAACAATGTCACACCAGTTTCTTTTATTTACATGTTCTTTATCAAACTAGTCTGAATCTACTTCATTGTGTTCAAATTGCACCTGACTCAGAATTTTGTTGTCAGTTAACCGTTTTTGTTTATTTGTTGGTTGAAATAAAACCCGTAGTACTCCACATTCCTTGTATACCTACTCTTACGTTTTTAACTCAAAGTAGGGACCGAAATATTTCGTTTTTTCATGTTTGCAAAATTATGCCGATTTTATTAGAAATTCATTAAAAATATGTTCGAAACAAAGTGCAGCAAGACCCTGGAAAATGCAAAACATTTGCCTGGAAAACCTGGAAAACTCAGGGAAAAAAGAAATTGAGATTCACCGGACACCCTGTAATACTGACTCCATGGCTAAAACCAGTCTCATGTAATGGCTTTGTAGTTGAAATGTGATTATCGAGTCACTCTATGATTTCGGGAACTTTTTATCCACACGAAGAAGTGTGAAAGAGAAACTTGGACTTCGCCGAGATGTTCCAGGTCTAATATTTTATATTTCATTAAATAGTTCTTTCCCTGCTCCGGCTTGCTACTAATTTTCCGATGATGGTACGACTTCGTTGTAAAACTATGAAAATCTTCTCTCTCTATCTCAAAGTGGTTTTGTATAATTGCCAACACGATGAAGTATGTAACTCGAAAATAAAATAAGGTTAATGTTTTGAGGCATAACTTCGTGGAATTCACTCAAGTTGGCCCAACACTTAACCTGAAATTGTTGGGACGCGACAAAACGTGATTCGTAGCAAATAAAATCAATATGGATAACCAAATCGGTGAGTTCAGGCATGACTCCGTGGAAATTAATCATGATGCAAAGAGAGCACTTGGTACCAAGCTTTTGGGGGCGCGACTATTTTTTTTAGGATAGTGGCTACAATGGGTATCCCTGTCCTATTTCCTATTATTTTATCACGTCATTTTTACGTCCCTGAGCAGTATAAGAATTTGAATTGCCATCAATCCGAGCACACTGCAGTGACAAGAACAGTAAACATGTCATCAATCACCATTGTATTGTTTATATATGCCTAAAATTTCATAGCTCTACATGGCTAAATAAGAAAGTAAATCATGGTTCTTTTTGTCTATGCATGGGATGCGCTCTAATGCGAAGTTTTGAGACATATAGCTGGATTGACAATTTTTCCGGAGTCAAACCGTGGACCATAGACTTAATTCCAACCATGTTATCAGTCACCATTGTATTGTTTATGTCTGCCTAAAATTTCATAGTTCTATATCGCTAAATAAGAAAGTAAATCTTGGTTCTTTGTAACTATGTTCAGCGTTTATTTTTGCACACAAAATGTGAATTCCCTCCGCGACGGAGACTCAAAATGGCAGATTACATTGGACAAGTGCATGTCATGACCTGTTCTTTATGGACCTTGGACAGCAAGTTTAACATGTGGCGCCGCTCATGAGTTTTAACCAAAGGGAATTGTTTACATTATGGAAATGCTGCCAACAGTTAGAAGAGTGCCGGAGAGAAGAATGCACTATCATTCACACATTTCACACGTTTGATGCATCACATTCGTCAACGCTGATTTTCTGGGTGTCTGCGGCTGCAAAAAGAGTTTTGCTGATGCAGTTTTTCGCCATGGTTCGTAAAAACGAATTCCATTTTTTCCCAGGGACCGGGCCGAGGTTCATAACATCGTAAATTTCGTATTTTCGAAACTTCGTATTATCGAACCGCGCCATGTATTTAGTATAGGCTTTTGGTCGGGATCAACAGTTTAGCTTCGTATAATCGAAACTTTGTATTATCGTGCTTCGTATCATTGAGTTTCTACGGAACTAATTTCCTCAGGTAGTTATGACTTCAATTTGCAGAAAGTAATAGTTTTTAGTTTTCACCTTCCTCATTTCCATGTCATCACAGCCCTGTATCCATTATGCTCATTTTCTCCTTATGTCATTTCTTGTCATTGGTTATCTACAAATTTCAGTGGAGCATTGTTGTTAGCATACTTTGCTTTATAAGATAGTTTCCATTCATAATAATAATGAAAGCTGTTTAGGTGTTTGTTCTATTTTTGAAACTATCATGGCTATCAAACTATTGGCTCGATCATTTAGTTTGGGTTCTATTAAATCTCTGCACATAAGGGATGATCTTTGTTTTGTTAAAAGAGTCAAGTTAGGTTTAATTTCTTGTTCGGATGTAGTAGATCTCTTTAGATCTAGAGAACTACCATATCCTTTTCGAGCATCTCGTGAGCTTGTGGAGGTGAGCTCCACTAGAAATTATGTGCATTATGCTGCCGTTAATAGATTAAGACGTAAGTGGAATATGTTACCAACTGAACTCAGGCAATCTGATACGCTCTACAGCTTTAAGAGAAATATTGCTAATCTCATTATGAGATATCACTAAGTTTTCTCATACAATGATTAATATGTTAAACTATTGTAATTTATCGGATTATCTTTAACTCTGTATACTATTCTGTATTAAAATTATTGTAACAAAAGGGCTTTGCCCGTTGATCTTTTCAATAAATAAATAAATAAATCATTAAATTAAATCCTTTGAATGAGGTTGAGTACTATCTAGTCTTATTTCTAACTTTTTAATCCAAAATATTTGAAGCTGTATTTTTTTGTGGAATAGCAACCATGAATAACACGTTAACCGAAGAGTTCATACATGTGTACTGACACAAGGTAACATTTTATCAATAAAAAAAATTTCTGGTTATTCGAAACATTTGCTTTGATCTGAATAATAATTAGCGGAAGGTTAAGTTCATTTAATATATTTTTCATTCCAGTGATCTTGAATCTAGAAGGGAGGTGAAGAAAGAAGAAGGGGAGGCATTTGCCAGAGAACATGGTCTCATATTCATGGAAACCTCAGCTAAGACTGCAGCTAATGTGGAGGAGGCTTTCATTAATACAGCACGGGAGATCTATGAAAAGATTCAGGAAGGAGTTTTTGATATCAACAATGAGGTAAAGTGCCAGCCTTTGTCTCTACAAACTAAGGTTTTATTTTGTCATTGTAATAAAAGTAGAAAAATTAGTAGCCTATCTTAGCTAAAGGTATAATAATGTTGGTGCTTATATTTTAGTGATTTTTCTATTATAAGTAGTCTTTACTTTTACTTCAGTTCCCTAAAGGGAAGGAGATGAGTGCATGAAAAGTGTGCAGCATTTTCTGGAGAACTCAAAAATCTAGGTTAAATAGTGTCCCATATGAGAGCTGTTTCAAATACGTCTTCTTATATTAACGTGTTGAGTGCTTGATGTTGTGCTGTGATGAAGGATTTGGTGTTCATCTGGCAAATGATGCTGTTGAAGTCTTCTTGGATCTCTGTTCAGGACTAGAAATTGGTTGCTGTCTTACCATTTAGCCGTTTAACCATTAACTTCTCTCTAAGCCATGTTGTTGGATTCCTAATCTCGTTTCCGCCAAAGTATCGAGGGTGGGTTGAGGGAACTGTAAGTTAAGATGTAGGCAAAAGTGAAAGGTCTCTTTAGGCATAGTTTCCCTTTTCTGGCTATTCTGAGCTTTGTCCGACAATGGTACTGAGGCTCATGAGAAATACTCGAAAATAGACACATCAACATCTCAGGGTTGCTACTGGCCTGGAAAACCTGGAGTACCTGGAAAAGTCATGGAAATTGAAAATGGGCGTGGAAAAGTTATGGAAAATGAGAAACTCAAGTGCTTGCAGAGTTTCTGTGCACTGGAGAGTTTCTCCCAGCCTAGCTGCCCACGGTGGATGGGCAGCGATTGACTGCTGGCGTCCTATCACGTATACCATAGCTCAATGCGCACTACATACAAACACTCAAAGCAGCGATCCGAAAGAGTTGGCGAAAACGAATGCAATGCCTCGCCAACGCAACAGCCTTTAGCATAGAAATACTCTGGGCAAGAAACTACAATAGATATCATTTCAAAACTTTCAGTGACTGCAATATTCATTACTACGAGCTTAGAAACTGATGCCCATTGGCGTTAAAGGTGGGAAAATTGCCGTAATTTTCATCTGCGGTAAATTACCGCAGTAAGTTATGGTAATTTTCTAAAATGACTGTAATTTTCCAGTCATTTTTAGTTTTAAGCATTTTACAGCAAATGTATGGTTAAATAAGAAAGGCAATAGCAATAGGAAGGGAATAACTATGTTTAGACCATACCGAAGACAACATTAATCTATTGAAATTTTAAAAATTGTAAAAGGTATACGGCAGCAACACGCAATCTGGCTTTCTTTTGTCAAAGTACAGTCAACTCTTGATTATCCGGCTTCCGATTATGCGGTTTACGGATTATCCGTGCTATTTTCTCATCCCTACACTTAAAAGTTTGAAAAATATTCCAATGGTAAAATTAAGTAAATTCTTTGAAAGTTCGATGTATCTAAATAGAATTGCAAGTTTGTAAATGTCTCTTTTTAATTTAATCACAATATTATGGAAGTTGTTTGCTACGTTTAAGAATGATGAAAACTCAGCCGCATCTGCTTCTGAAATTATTATTATCCCTTTGCCACTGAATATTTTATATTCCTCAAATGAACAGAATAGTAAATAAACAATGGAGATAATTTCAAACAAACTACTTGTAAATAAACTAACTTACATTATATTTAAAAATAACTACTTATTGTTCCGTATGTTCTTACTTTTCGGCCTGAATTAATAAATACGTAACAGTATTAGTGCTCCCTGTTCATTGTTCGCCATTGAACAGTCATTTGTTTTTACCCAGATATGATTGTGCCAGTTCATTCGTGTGGAAATCTCAATAACTTCAAAGTTGCATTTGTTACTGTAGTGCCGCCACAAAGCTATGATGCAAATAGCAGAAAAACAGAAGAAAATTGTCCTTTCCATCGCTAAAAACTAGAATTGATTACAAGAAATGAAAAAGAAGAGACTCCGCTTAAACTGGCGAAAGAATATGATGTGGGATTACAAACAGTTGGGGAGAGAAGTAATTAATAATAAAAGTAAGCTGATGAAGTTCGCTGCAACCACGGACAGTGGTTTGGGGCCCTCAAAGCTTAAGACTACGAAACGATCAACCTTTCAAGATTTAGACTCCGCCATGCTTCTTTGGTTCAATCAAAAACGGTCAAGTGGTATACCTGTCTCAGGCCCCATGTGCGCACAGCAGGCTTAACTTTTTCATTAGTCTTTAGGGATAGTAGGGGATTTTAAAGCTTTTTCTGGGTAGTTGACGAGATTCAAGCAGCGACATGGAATTCGTGAAATTGATTTTCACGGAGAGCGATTGAGTGGCAATGTTTCAGCCGCTGATGCTTTTTGCTTGGAGTTCCCAAAATACGTAAAGGAAGAAGAGTTGGCACCCGCACAGAAGCTCTAGTGAGTGTTGAAACTTTGCTGGATAACATGCGACAAAATGATTTTTATTATTGTGACGTTATCTCAGCCAGAAAAATAAGAACTGCAATAAAAAAAACATGAGTAAATCAAGTAAACAGCAAAAAATAACTTGTTACATATTTCCGAGATTCGCAATAAAAGAATGTGCTCTAGATTCTGATATTCACTTTGATAATTTACTTCAAATACGCAAGATATGCTGTTGTTTTTTAAATTATCTATATGGTCAAGTTAAGCACCCATTATCTTTTTTTCAAGCATTAGAAACTACTTATTAGATTATAAAATATTTATAGATGAATGTTGAAGATTTCATGATATTCGAAATAAACAAACCGGAAAATTAGCATTTCGTTATTCACTTGTTTTCTTGGTGTAACACCTGCAGTCAATTGCAATGCGAAATATTTTTAATCCTACTAATGCCGAATCTATATAGATTATATCACATATATTTTTCAGAGGCTCACAATATAACAATGTTTTGTGTTATATAATCACTTCGATGTCATACATTTACTGAAAATAAGCAAGATGTCAGTTTTTTATTATATATGTGGTCAAGCTAATTAAGTAACCCATTATGTTGTGTTTCAAGCATTAGAAGCTATAAATTTATAAATGTTTACGATATTATTATAATTCGAATTAATAGTAATATTTAGTTTTCATTCATTAGTTGTCTTGCGGTAACCGCTGCAGTCTGTTATGTGAAATAGTTTCTATCCTACAAAGACCAAGACTTGATCATGACCACATTTTCCATGATTTTCGGTTATCCGTGTTTTTCAATTATCCATGCCTCGTCGTGCATCCATTAGCACGGATAATCCAAAAGTTGAGCACAAATTATATTTCTGGAGTGCCCTAAATTGATAAAATCTTTGAGATAGGATTTGCCTGTCATATCTCCCGTGGTAAAATACAACACGTTCATTGAGTGTCTTTGCTTTCATTTAGTTATGGTCTCCTTTTTCAGTTCTTATATTATTCATTCTGAGCAGAATTTCAGATTCAACAAAGCATAAAACCTCTTCACCAACTTTTTCCAAAATACAAATACGAAAGGTCCAACTAATTATCAGAATAATTAATATTTTTAACATTGGTAAAGAAATTTGAATTTATTGTACTACACATAGGTCTGAGAAGAAAGCCTGTCACTTGAAACATAGTTACGACGTGAAAAAAAATATTCTAATTTAATTTTATGCATAAAAAACCTACAACATACCTCTTATGTTTTGGGTGATTCATGACTTTGTGAGTTTATCCTGTGTTCTTGACCTGGGAACCCAGTACCTTGCAGATCCTACCCTTGGATTATTTCAATTTTCATCACCTGAGTATTCAATACCAAGAGGAATAATTTAGGGCACTTCGTGGCACACACATTCTTTTAGGTAGTCTTCTTCCTGGATTTTCTCTGCATGTCTACACACTTTTTCCAGTCCTTCGTTACAGATGCGAGAGCTTTGTGTGTTGAACGGTCCACATCAACCACTTTTAAGGTAGAGCTCCTCTCTGCAACGAACCTCTTCACTTGTACCCATATTAATTCGATGGGATTATATTTGCAGTGGTAAGATGACCAAATGGCCCATTGAAATGGCTAAATCATCCAACTCGTAAGACCTAGTGATCTTATTTCTCACCACAAATTCTTTCACTGTTTTAAGCAGTTCTTTTACAGTGCTATTATTACTGCTAGGTTCATTAGGATATCGCAACCAGGATTGAATTTTCATCTTCCGGCTGGAATTGTTGGGTATTTTTTCAACAATTATTAATGGTAGCTTGCGTTATCCATAACAATAAATGACGGCCAGTCTAACCTCCTCAAAAGTTCCTCGAACCACCAAATAAAACAATCTGCATTAATGTCTTTATGATAGTTAGACAAAGGATCTCTGTTACCGGATTTAAAAACTAGAGCCATATCACCAATAAATCCAAGCTCACTGGATCCTGTGTGAGGCACAATCAATCACCTGCCCTTCCCTGTTGGTACATGCATGCCACCTTCTCCCTCGGAGCTCACCCAGATGTGATGCTAGCAGTAATTTTGGTTTATCCACATTTCATCTAAATACACAGTTTGTTGGTATGTAGGATTTACCCGGTGCGAGTGCATGATTTCCTGGAATTTCCTCCTGCATTCCCTTATATTAGAACGTTCCATCAATAGTTTTCTACCATCATTTCAGCACATACTTAAATCCCAGGCTGGTGAATATTTTCCTGAATGAAGAATTTGACCCAGGGTATCTAATTCCTTCTTGGAAAGCAATTCTCACTCTCTCCACTGTTGGGTAAATACCCTTGTGGTACATATCCAAAAATAGATGCACTAACTTCTCATTGAATCCATCGATTCTACTTATATTGGGAGTTGGCCCTCTCTTTTTCCTTCCCTATGTTGTTTAGTGCAGAATAAACATAGCGAGTGTACATGCTACATGCCATGGCTGTTTTTTTGATGGTTTCACCATTTTCATAGAACACCCAGCGTTGACAGCTGATAATTTACTCTGATGCACTTTAACACGGTTGGTGACATTGAGGTCATTTTCACAAACACACAAAAATAAACCGAAGATGATCCGTTTGGATATAAATTGACCCCTAGGGACTGATAATGTACGCTGATTGACACTACATGCAAACACAGCCTTTCACGGTCTACAATGGAAATGTCACTCAAAGTTTCCGGGAGAGTTTCCCTCGCCATTTCCTTGCAAAAATAAAGGTAAACACTAATAATGCGTGGCCCTAACTCTGCAAAAAACTCCTTGGGCATGGTAACACGATTGGTGAAGTCCACAAGGGAATAAAACTGCACCACTGAAGGCGAGATTCGCTTAAAAGGTCTCGTTGAAATAACACCAGCAATGGTTTAAGCGAGTTCTCCAAGGGCCCAGGAAGCTCATTAACAAATTTCGTAGAACCCCCAAAACTTGGGACTGTGTGGATTATCTCCTTTTTCTGTCTCTTTCACTGTCATACGTGGATATCCCAGGGTGTTCGTGCTAACGGTTCCAATGGATCTGTAATCTGCTATCTAATGCCTTCAACCTATTTTCTTCTTCCTTTCTCAAGGTCCACGTTTCTGCCCCATATCAAGCTCTTCACCAGCCTCTTTTTTACATCCTTACTTAAGGTCCCCATCATTAGCTCCCTTCTATTATTGAACACTTCCTTCGCTAGCACTATTCTCCTTCTAATGTCTTTGCTACTATGTCCTGTTTCTTCTAGCGTACTACCCAAGTAATTAAATTGTTTTACTTGCTCCAGTTTGTGACTTCCTACTCTTATCACCAGCTTCGCTTTCTTTGTCCTAGAGAATCTCATTACTTTTGTTTTCTTATTATTAATCTTCATCCCGTATTTCTCGCACTGCATTTCCAGTGCATCTACTAAAGTTTGCAATCCTTTCGATGAGCGACTGACCAACGCCTGGTCGTCTGCGAATCTAACCGACTTTATCCACTGGCCTCCCACTTTCATTCCCTCATCTAGCTCATCCTATGCCTCTCTTACCATTTCCTCGGGATAGATGTTAAAAAGTAAAGGTGACAACGGGCACCCTTGCCGTACCCCGCGACCTATAACTGCCCACCCTGATTCACCATCAGCTACCCTTACCTGAGCCCTCTGCCCCATGTATAAGATTTGGATGAGTCTCCTGTCACGCCAATCTATTCCTATATTCCCCAGTATCTGCATTAGTTTCTCCCAGTTTACTCTGTCAAACGCCTTTTCGAAATCTACAAAGGAAGCGAAAACATCCTGATTATGCTCTATGTTTCTATCTATAAGTGTCCTCATTACCGCAATCGTGTCTCTGGTTGCCCTCCCCTTCCTGAACCCAAATTGGTCATTGCCTAAATAGCAGTTTGCTCTGCTCTCCAACTTTCTATTTAGTATTCTAAGCAAGACTTTTGCCGCGTGCAAAATTAAACTGATTGTTCTATACTCCTCACATTCTGACGCTTTCTTCTTCTTCGGGATAGGTATTAATACTGTTTTCACGAAATCCTCTGGCCATACTCCTTCATCGTAGACCCTGCAAATAAGTTCAAAAAACGATTTTCTCCCCTTACTACCTAGATTCTTCTGTAGCTCCGAAGGTAGGTTATCGGTTCCCACGGCTTTTCTACCCTTCATCTCTCTTAATGCCCTCTATTTTGCTGTCAAGTAACTCTGGCCCGAGGTTATCCTTATATATTGCTCTTTCATCCTCTAGATCTAGGCTAAAGGGTCTATTCTCGCTGTCATATAGCTCCTCTATGTATTCTCTCCATCTTTCCTGGATATCTTCCTGTTAGATTAATATCGTCCCTGTTTTGTCCTTAACCTTTGGTATCATTTGACCTCTCTTACCACCCGATAACATTTTCACCTTGGCGTACAAAGCGCCCACTTCCCCCTCCTCCTGCATCTTTTCAACTTCCTCGCATTGTCCCTTCCACCAGTTTTCTTTTGCCCGATTGGTCACTCACCTGAGTTTATTATTCAATTCCTTGTACTTCCTCTTGCCTACGTTGGTGTTGACGTTTTTCCATATCCTTCTCTCCTCCATTTTCTTTATAATTTCTTCCGTAACCCACTGCTTCTTAACCCTCTTCTTTTCCACCATTCCTATTGTTTTCTCTGCCGCTCCTGTTTTTATAAACTCACGCATCTTCTCTCTATTGTCACCAAGTTATAATCTGAGTCCGCATCCGCCCCTGGATAGCTACACGAGTTTTTTACACTGTTCTTAAATCTCTGCCTTACCATTATATAATCAATTTGGTATCTCCCAGTATCACCTGGCATTTTCCATGTGTACCTACGCCTGGGGTGATGTTTAAACCAAGTGTTTGTCACTATGTACTAATTTATTTCTTCTACAAAATTCAACTGCCTTTTCACCGTGATCATTTCTTCTTCCTAGCCCAAACCCTCCCACTTCTAATCCGTCCCTCCCATCCCCCACCACTGCATTCCAGTCACCCATCACTACCAGGTTTTTCTTTCCCGGCACTTCTCTAATTATTTCTTCTACTTACTCGTACACCTCTTCCACCTCTTCCTCCCTATGGTTGCTCGTAGTCATGTATACCTGGACCAGTACGAAATTCGTCGGGTGTGATCTTATTTCTACCACTAGTATCCTGTCACTCACCTGTTCAATGTTTAACACCCTCAGTCCCAATTTTGTGTTCAGTACCATGCCTACCCCACGTTGACTCTCATCTCCCTTACTATAGATTACCCTGTAGCTATCACTCCAATAGTCCCCGCTATCCTTCCATCTCACCTCGCACAATCCCAAAGCATCTTTGTTTCCTTTTTCCATTCCTGCTTAATATTTTCAAGCTTCCCGGCCCTCATCATGGTCCTTACGTTCCAAGTTCTTATTTTTACCTCCTCCTCATCCTCTTTTTCTTCTTCTCCTTCCTATCCCTTGTATCTGTCAATGATGATGCTGTGCAAGGATTTCATGTGATGATAACCGCGGAGGCCTTGCCTCCCCCACTGCCGGGCACGACACCCACCCTAGTGGGAAGCGTCCCGTAGTTGCCAGGAATCAATTCTCTGTGAATGACTTTCATGTTCTAGCAAGTTATAGTTGAGAGGTATTCCCACGCCACTCAACGGTATTTTTAACGTGACCCCATCACGGAACTACCATTTGTCTGGCTCCTACCCTTCGACCTATCTGTCATGGGTGGCCCTGCCAGGAGCAATGGTACTTGCTCCTGCCAGTCCAGCTCTAGGGGTCATTGGAACGCACAAGCCCTTCCACCACGTCAAGGTCGTAGTTCAAGGAAGAGTTCACATATTATAAACTAAAAATTTTTTTTAACTGTATAGGATTTGGAAATGAGTTATTTTTCATTTTATAGCTATGTTTGAACTGTTTATACATATTTCCGAAGGAAGGATTATCTGAAAGCCAATTAGCACGTTCAATGTGGCGTTACCCACATGGTGGGCAAACAGCAACCCCTGGGCCGTGTGTCAGGCATTTTTCTTGATTTGTAATGTAGAGGAGGGACTGCCTTGAGTGTGTTTCTGTCTGTATCGATCTGATAGTTGGCACCCATGATATCTTGACATAAGGGAACTTATATATAGGGTGGGTTGTTCGTTGCCCACACAGTGGGCAACGCCTCTCATTCCAAAGAAAGCGCGAAGTAGGAAGCGTTGCCCACCATGAGGGCAACGCAATATTTATTGCAAATAACACCAAAATCCCTAACTCATTCTCTTTTTTTGGCGTTTGTTTTTTTTTTTTTGCTGTATTTTGTATGTTGGGAAGCCGTCTCCCCTCCCTCCTACTCACCAGCTCCTTATCACGGCCTGCGGGGAGAGGGGGAAGTTTGTACTCCGTGTGGCCCACGGGGTGGACAACACTGCCTAGACGGGAAGGTTCATCATTGTCCACCATGTGGGCAATGCTACACTCTGAAGCATATGGTCTGATTTGTGCCGTGCATAGAACGTGTTAAAGAAAAAATAAAACTTCCGAAAATGGTTTTTCAACTGGCTATGGCAGTCATCTACAATAGGAACTTGGTGTTAGCCTGATGCGAGCTAGGCTTAAGATAAAGAAGGTTTCAGATAATACTTTCCTCGGAAACTCAATGAAAGCCAATTTGCAGCTCACTTTAAATTATCCTATGTTTCGAGTGATAGGCTTTGTTTCCAGAATGAAATATGGTACGGTAAATTCTTATTCCTTCACAGACACGGGCGCCCATACTCGGGGGCAGGGGGGGCTGTGCCTCCCCCCACCTCCCCTAGCCTCCCAGAAAAATATAGTAACAAAGTTAGAAAATTGTCATTCACCTAAGATGTTCCAAAAATGTACTCCCAGGACTTCAAATTTACTAAACTTTCCGGGAGAGGGCTCCTCGGACCCCCCCCTTCTTAAACCTGTCTTGCCCCCCCCCTGGAAAATATTGTATGGGCGCCCATGTTCACAGACCTACGTACCGTACAATAAATTCAAAATTTCTTTCCCAATGATAGAAATATGTTGTTCTGATAATTAATTGGACTTTTCGTATGTATTTTGGAAAAAGTTGGTGATGAGGTTTTATGCTTTGTTCATTTACCATAGAACCAAGGCGACCTGCGCTAATGGGCATCAGTTTCTAAACTCTTAGCGATGAATTTTACAGTCACTGAAAGTTTTGACTCTATATCTATTGTAGTTTCTTGTCCAGAGTATTTCTTTGGTAAAGGCCGTCGCGTCGACGAGGCGTCACGTTCGATTTCGCCAATTCTTTTGGATCACTACTTTGAGTGTTTTTATGTAGTGCGCATTGAGCTAAGAACCGGTTTACGGAATGGGACACCAGCAGCCAATTGCTGCCCATCTACTGTGGGCAGCTAGGCTAGGAGAAACTCTCCAGTGCACAGAAACTCTTCAAGCACTACAGTATGGAAATACCCTGCCAATATCTGATTGTTTTCAATAGAACAGGAATACCATTTTTGGGCACTCTTTTATACCTTGTCTGAATAAGGCAGTGGAGCTCTTATTTGTCGATAAGGTACTTCATTTTGTCCCTAAGATAAAGATTTTATGTCCTTTTCTATTTGTTCATGCTTAAGAAGGTGGAATATTTGATTCTCATCAGATTTTGTACAAGTGGTTCGTGGTCCGCATCATGATCTAAAAATAGTACATACATGGTATGCCATCAGAAAAGTAGCTGATTTTCCCCCAGAGCGACCAGCAATCCCTGTCCCCCCAGAGTGACAGTGGCAGTACTCTGTGTGATAGGAAACTTTATTCCTGTGAATTCCCTTTGTGTGTGTGAATGCGTAGTTCTATTCCTGAGCTTTAAAAAATACTTACCAAATAATGGATATTTTCACCTTGAAAAATAAAAGTTTTGGCCTGGAAAAGTGCTGGGATTTCATAATCTGATTTGTAGCAACCCTAATATGTATATGTATCACTACAGTCAGGGGCATAGCAATGTTGTGGATTAAGGAGTGGCAAGCATTTTGGTGCCCCCGCAGCCATATGGCACTCCCCCTGACACATGAAATGAGGGTGCCTAATGTTTGCAATATGAATAATGTTTGCAATAATGTTTGCAATAATGTTTGCAATATATTAATGAAATGAGGGTGCCTTTTGATACATTTTGGTTCCCTTTTGAGAGTGCTTTTGACACCCTACACCTCATTATAAGGGGGAGGGAGGCAATGGCATGACAACCGAGAGATAAGGCCTGAACGCTTGGCCATGACATCATGAGTTGCTGGCAGACGCTGAGGGTAGGGAAGGCTGCTGTTGAGGAAGGTGATGCCGATTCATGGAGATCTAAGAAAACCTTGCGATTACTGGCCATTTTTTCCCTAGCTATGATTTTTGTTGTCAGTGTAACAATGAGCTATAGTAGATGTTAAAGAAAATAACTATAGAAAACTTGACAATACTTCAGCTAAACAATTGTTTTGAATGGACAAATACCATGACCAAAAAATTTTACTTCACTACATTTACCTTATTTTTCATTGTGAATTATGAAGTATCTAAGGCGAATAATATTGAAATAAACAGTGTTAAGGCATTACTAATCAGATAGTTTACAAGTTAATGGCAACTTTGGAAATAAATGGTTAGACATAGCAGGATTGCATGACTCAGTTCATGGAAATGATATAATAATGAATAGCATTAAAAAAAGCACTCTGCTCTTATGCAGTTGAACACTTTCAGATTTCCTCCATTTTTCAACAGCGATCTCCTTCCATCTATTCATTGCAAAGAGTCGTGTGAAGTGACAAATTACGATGTCGATATACCAACATCTAAAAGAAATGGATCAATAAATACAAGGCTAAATAGTTAATAATTTTGTGAATATAAAGGTAAGATGGAGCAGGAAGGTGTGACTTAATTCGTAGATTTTTCTACTGATTACTTCACTCCCATAAACCAGAATGCCAGTTTGCGTACTAATGCATTCCAAACTCATAATATTAGATATTACTTATCCTTATTTCAGCGAAAAATAATTGTTTACAATGGACGAATACCATTTCAGTCAAAACCTACTTCACAACAATTAGCTTCCCTTGAATCGTGAATTTTGTTTTTGACTAGGTGAATAAATTTAAGTATGCAGTGGTAATCCAGTCCTCAAATTGATTATGTTGGATTAATAACATTTACTTAATGACAGCTGGGTACACCATATATAACAGAGAGATTTGATAGATTGGCAACCAGTACAACATCACCTCCTTCGTAATATAAATTTTATACAAGACATTTGAAATGGCACCATCCTTGAGTTTGGTGCTATGTAGAGGGATGGTCAGAGACTTTCCTGACTTCTCATCGAAGTACGAGCTTTCCGAAAGCACATCTTTACTTAAAAAAATATGCTGGATGCCCACCTAAAATTTTAAAATGAAAGCAGTGAACCTAGTAGGATAGATGTTGAAGTGCCATGAAAACTAACACCAGGTGTTTCGGCCATAGATATGTTCTCTCTACCAATCCCTTTTTGTTTATGAATTGTTGGGATATCTCGAAAATCTTTTATTTTTCAAGGTGTAACATACTAAGGTTCACCAGAGGCAAGAGTCTTAAGACTAATTTCCTGTAAAAGACTATCTCATCGGGCAAGAATCAGGATATAGATTTTTAGAATATGCTAAGCATTTAATAAACCTAATTTAGCTCGAAACTGATCTGTAAAAGGACAAAAAAATGATTTTATTTAGATCTATCATGTAAAGGAGCAAATGTGATGGTAATTATTTTACTTTTTTGTGATAGAGGTAGTTATGGTAACAGGTCAATGAAACACATTGGAAAATAATTTCTTCAAAATTTGTCAGTCTTAGAGCCGATATTCTTTTTAGTGCTGTAATGTATATGTACATATTGCCAAGTTAGGGTTGTGGTTTCATTTGATTGAGTGTAATAATGAATGACCAGAAGGCAGCTCTGCTTTTGAAGCCACCAGCATAAAAGTACATCATGTAATCACTGAGCTGTCCGAAGCTAACAGTCTGCATCATTATGTTACACTAGGCATGTTATGTAACTAAATTTTTTCTGTTGTTAAGTACACTAGGAAACCTACGGACTAATGATGCCAGTTAGAGAGAGTCAGTAAAACTTGTGTGGCAGGAGAGGGTGGTTATAAAACGTAGTGGGTCATTGATGTCATTTCGAGCAAGCCTCAAAACCACCCATCTCAGAATTCCATGAAATTTGACGTGGTCATCCCTTATGTTGAGGACAAAAGCTAAGCAAAAAATTTAGCCCTTAAGTTATATAGTTTCTCTAATACTTTGGGAATAACTAGTTGGCTGCCACAGTGCAGTGGTGGATTTATGTTATCATCCATTACTTGACTCATACTTTATGGAAATTTATGAAATTTTTCCTGTCATTGAGTGTGCATTGAAAATTAAAATACAAAAGGGGTGTAATTTGAAGCGCTATCGGGAGAAGGGAAATAGTTTTTCTTGCTGATAACACCCATGAAAACAAACTCTTTCCAAGCTTGGGTGAGACAAATGAGGAAATTGAACGAAACAAAAGTATTATCAATCAATAACTGAACTAGCAATATATTTCATGCACAAAACCAACCAAGTTACAAGCAAATTACCAACAGGTCGAGTGTGGGGCAACCATTATGAGAGTTTTCACTCAGAAAATGATTAAGATATACAAATACGAGAGGTTGAGTTTTTCTCTGATTGTAAGTACAATTGACTGAAAATCATCATGTTCTCACAACGATGTTACTCAGTCGCTGTCTGGACTGCAAAAGAGGGCATTCTGAGGGGTGAGTCAGCTGAGGAGGGGGTTTGTTGGCAAGGACGAGGTGGATTGGGTTAGCTTAGGATATAGGCGATTGGTAGCCTTAGAGGGGAGGAAATAATGGGATGGTTAATAGATGGGGTGGAAGTTTTCAATTGGGGCAACAGGAACTATTTTCTGGCTTCGGCTGCAGAATACAGGATCACAGCCTTTGTGCCTTGGTTAGAATGACCGTATTTTTGGAATCCTTCCGCACTTCAGGGGCTATATAAATGATGTAGGACCTGGTGAGGGAAAGGGGCGCTAAAATGCACGGCAAAAGGCGTGGCAGAAGTTGCTGGCAGGAGTTGCTGCATTTTGGAGTCTCTGCATTTTGGAGTCGTAGGTATTTTGGCTGTCGTTAGCACCATGCGCTCATGGCAGGATGCACCTCGGGCAAGTCCTTCGGCTAAGTCCGGAGGGTAAACAGTCCGCAGAGGGGAAACATGTCCAAAGAGGGGAATTTGAAAAAAAAGGGGGTGGGGTGTATAAAAAATGCCACGTTTAAATTTATGAATTATTTCCTATCAAATAATCATTTGACTTTGAAATTTGAACCTGGATCTCCCGATTTTTGGTCAAGTGTGTTTATGGCAAATTTATGCCTTTGGTGTTTATCTTTCCCCCTGTGCATGTGACTGCATACCCTATCATTTGTGTATTCTACTGTTATTTGAACATTAAAAGCGAATACTGGAAATACCTTTAATTTAATCCTGAGTAGTTAACTACCATCCGAGCAAAGAATTAATTTCTACCTTAAATACAAAATGCTAGAGTTTCAATTGACTGCAAAAAGCTGAAGAAAAAGGCTAAAGAACTGAGAAGTTTGCTTTAAGTGATGCGTCACACATGTTCAAACATTCGAGGAAAATAATGTTATGAGTCCTGCTCTGTTTTATTGAATCATTGTTGCATTGTGCTCAAAATCCAAATGATATTATTTGCAACTTATATGTTAATAATTTCTTTTAGGCAAATGGAATTAAGATAGGCCCCCAGCACTCGCCCACCAATCCAAGTCTTCCGGCAGGGAGTCAAGGAGCGATCCAAGGAGGGGGTTGCTGCTAGAGACCACCTTCCTCAAGCAATGTTGGAATTATATCTACTGCATCTGCTCTCCTCCCTCTTGCCTACATCCCAGTTGTCCTTCTGTTACCTCTCACTTCATGTGCATATGTCAGCTTTGGCACATACATATCTCTCATTTCCATCATGCCCACGTTCTGCCTTGTGGCTGCTGCCACAGGGGAAATTGCTGAGATGAGAAAGAGTTGGGAGTTGCAGGAGGCAAGTGAAAGAAGAATTAGGGATCGGAGGCACTAGACTCTCAATAGCACCGAGAAACCCATTCCATGATCTTTGATGATAGAAAAGTAATATTTCCTCCCCTTAGTTCCTCTTCCCTTTCAATACCTCTGAATTTCCTTATGTTCCCCAATTTTTTGTTTCTTGGAACTATTTTTCCTAACTTGTGTACCTAATATTGTCTCTGTCTCATGAAAAAAGTTTCTGCCACGATTAGGTAGATCTCAGCAAGCGGATATAAAATTAATGTTACTGTGGGATTGGCGGTGTGTCTCTCCTTGCACCTGTGAGTGACTGAATTGCTGTTCATTTGTTTTTTTTACAAAAATAAAAGTGGATATGTATACATATACAAACTTGCACTGGGCTCAAGTATCCGGTGTAAGGTTTATTTGCTTTGGAATCAAACTGCAAAGGTTATGCGAGTTGAGTTTCTATCTAAAGCTAACTAAGCACACGTTTATATTAACATAAAGATACCTGTATATGTGTATGCAAATATGTTTATACTTCAGTGAGCTTAAGAGAGAGTGAAGTTGAAAGATATTTTTCAGCCATGTCTGGAAATCTCATGATACACTAGTCTGCCATTGTCTGCTCAAGGCTGGCGAATTGCAAAATAATTCTGAGATTGGACCACTTTCTTTGCTATGACTTCATCTGGGATAAGCTGCTTGATGTATCCTCAAGTTGTCTTTGTCGGTGGATTTGAACACTTAAATCTGATGTTCAAACACTGTTGTGGAAAAATATTCTCATAAGAGTTTTAACCTTTATAACCCACTTGTGTTACACAGAATTTGAAGCCATGTTGGCTCAGGTACTGTCTGCCTTGAGCTGTATGTTTTGGGCTTTTTCTGGGGTTTATAAGTTTACTGAGGAGTCTCATGTCATGGTGAGGAGAAACTGACATGCAGATATGCTTGAATGTAATTATCCTATTTCGTATAAATTTAAATTATTTCTTATACTGATGGTCTTTCTCGACACATCTAAATGCCACAATTCTGTATTCTCAGAATCTTATATGGACATTAGTAGTCTGCTTAATCTTGGAGTTAAGTGAGTGCCTGATTTTAGTTCTCCCTGTGGAATAACTTTCCCTTTTATACTGTCAGTAGAATTGGATAATGAAATTTTTATAGTAATGGCTTGAATACTTAGTTATGAGATGAAAACCCAAAGTCTGTGCTTGATTCATTGCTATTATGTGCAAGATATCATTGGCTGGAGAAAACCTTGATGGAAATATTCAGGTTGTATGTTGAGTTAATTGTAAATTTATTTATTCAATATTTCTGTATTTCATAATTATTTTAAAATCTCCCTCTTCCTGAAGTATTTATACATGCTATATGTTAACTATGGTTTTGTGTGTAAGTATAGCAAGTGATTCTTAATGTATGTCTTTTTACCACAGATGTGCACCTAATGTAATCATTAGTGCTTTAACTTTAAATTTGCACAGGACATTTCATTTTGTAAATGGACTGAAATGGTATTCCAGTGATGGCCACATTTTTCGGTATAATGTGTTCAACTTCTTAAGTTGTGGTTCTTCTATTAGTACCCTTTAAATAAAGGATGAAGTAATTTATTGGTGATCGGTGAGTGTCAGTGATGAAATGGACATGATGCGTTTTGATGTCTTGTACATGTGAGTAGGATTCCTGTTTTGTGGGCATTAGCATGTAAAACTGTGTTAAGTCGATATACCAAAAATAAAATTATTATTACACGTATCTACATGTATTGACATTTGTTCATAATGGGTGTTGTAATACCTGTCTTCATAGCCACTTTGGCTGAAATTTAAGTTTGATAGTTAATCCTTTTGTAAATGAAATTTTTTGATCTTATGAATGTATAGTGATGCATAAGAAGCATGTGTGCATAGCAGATTTAGATGGTATATCTTACATGTTTTCCTCATTTGTTTATAATTTTTTGTGGCTTGTAATATATGTTACTAATGAATCACTGTAATAAGGAGCATGTTTCTTAGTTATTTTTCTTCAATACATTTTTATTACTAACTTACAGAAATTTGCAGGGTATGCTTCTTTCTAATCATTCAAAATCACTAACTTCCTTGGAACTAGCCTCGTAATGAATGTCCAGTGTGCACAGTAAATTGGTTTAACTTTTGCAGCTGCCAAACCACACCTAGGCAATTCACCTTTTAAACTTTTTTGTAGATTTTCGCAGCTCATTGTTTATGGTATTCAGCCTTTTGGTTCTGTGATAAATTATTTAGTTCTAAATAATTAATCGCAGAACCAAAAGCCTGAATACCATAATTCACCTTTTAAGTTTCTTCTAATTTTGTTGCATCTTTTTATAAGCTTTGATATCAATTTAGCTGCATCAAAGTACAAACTTGTTGGCAAAAGTGAAATTTATATTCATTGATGCAATTACATTTTGTTTATAAACTTTTGTTCAAAATACAGTTCTTCACTGGCATTCAACTGAAGGGGAGAAGTGACTTCCTAAATTTGAAATAGGATTGTGGTGTAAATTTATTATGTTTTGGCATAAACTTGATATTCTGCGTGTTCATATACGAGTGGTTAAGAAAATCTATTCTCAACATGAAGTAATTGATATAAATTGGTGGAGATAGCATGGTGGTATTGAATCTTACTACATTGCGGGTCTTGGATTTGAATTTCCTTTTTGCCAAAAACCTCTACTTTGTTAAATAGATTGTGGCATAGTGAACATTTGGTAACAAGAAAAATGGTGTCTGCATCATAACTCCCAAGTTTTACCACTGGTGTTGAGAGGCTGTGGTTATATTGAAAGCAGTTAAAAGAATGCTCCTAAAAGATAGTTGTGGTAGGTATCAAATTGGCAAGTGCCGCTTCTTTTTGCTGAAGTAAAGCTCATTGAGTTGACTGCTGCTTTGGAATGATAATGGGAGTCTGGCTGTATCATTGAGAAAGATTTTATCATATGCCTAATTTTAAGCAGACTCAAAATTTTTCTTACATTTTAGAAAAAATTGTTGTTGCTGATATTCATAGACAGCACTCTAGTAACGCTCATTGTGAAATATTATTTGTAATGAGTTTTGGAAAAGGAAGTCCTTAAAGTATGTGATTGGATTATGGAAAGTACCTACTGTTACTGAAGTTAAAACTGCATCAGGAGGGGTAGTGCCATCTACAAATATTTAATTGATTACCTATATAATTTGAGAGCTCGTAATAGTTAATGGATGTAGCATCAGGTTCAATTTGACAACCATTGGCTTGTATTTGGGAAAATGTGTATGGCATTCCTTCCAGTACCTATGTATAATACTGCTTAGATGAAAATATGAGTTCTTGAAGGGAATGGGATTACCAGGAGAAGGATAATAGAGCAGAGGATGTATCTAGATCAGGCATGAGCAGCCCTTGGATCTGTCCCAATTCAAGTAGACCTAGGGGGTACTTCATTGTTTTCAACCTTGAACTCATTCATTTAAAATTAAGTGGCACGTACGTACATTCACTCTCAGAAATACTATTGAAGCTATCCTATTTTGAGGCTATAAAAACGTAAATTACCTAAGTACCTATATTTCATAGACTGGCTTCCTTCTTTTATTTCATCTCTCCTGTCCTTTTCTGGCCTACATAAGTTCGCCTCAGTCAGAATTGCTAAATACCTGTTCTTTCTAATCTTCCTCCTGTTGAGTGTCTTTGTCCATCTTCCAAAATTTTCTCTCAATTTCATCTTACTCTTGCAGCCTCATCTCTTAGGAATCATTTAGTTGGTTCCAGTTCCATGTTTATTTTCAGTATGACCAGTTATCTTTATTCCCTGCTCGACTTAACATTTCCCAGATGATTTCATCCTCTGGATGGGTCCTGAGTCATTTCATCGTTATCCTTGTTTCTTGGTTTGTATCTCTCCAGGTCACCATTCTCGGTTCCGTCGTACCTCTTGAGAAGTTCTTTGAAATGCTCAACCCACCTCTCCAGCACTTTCTGTTCTTCACTAATACTATTCATAGGCGTGCGCAGGATTTTGCTATTGGGGATACCAACGATAAAAATGCCGCCTTTTGCCCTTGCCCATGACTGTAACCATAAGTCTTAACCCCAAACGCTCGGAGGAAAGCCAGTTCCATAAAGCAACTCCCTCAACAAAATGAAAAGTCCCCAATATTTGTGTAAAAAAATCTACATATATATATATATATATATATATATATATATATTAAATTTCTGCTTTAATTTTCGATGGTAGGATAAAATGTCTTAAAAATACTTTTAAAAACTGCATTTTAATAAAGCTTTGATAATACTTGCATAAAATAACTAGTCATTTAATTTTTATGAAATAAAAGCAGAGTAACTATAGAGAAGGAAATTCGATTAAAAAAATAGGAAAAAAATTTTGTAATCAGCTTTATCAGAATAATGTTTTTAATATACTAATACTATACTACTACTAGTTTTTTCGTGCCCACAATTGGGCTCCATGCCCTATTCCAAAGAAGCAAATGCAATAATAGTTTGAGTAGTCTTATTACAGATCAAAAAATACAATCAGACCTTTAAAATTTTTTTTAGATTGATTGGTTTTCCAGTTCTTTTCAGCAGGACTCGCCTTCTCCCAAGTTTTCTGTTCCATCCAAATATTGGCGCCCCTCCTAAATTTTTTGGGGGTGCCGCGGCACCCATGGCACCCACTGTGTGTACGCCTATGATATTATTCCCGGCCTTATTTTTACATTCTCCTAGTCTGGGGAAATATCTTGTTTTCATTTTGTTTACAGCTATGTAGCACGACCTGAACTCATTTTGTTCATGCGGCTCTTTAATTTTCTCAATATTTCTTTTTGTTATATGCTTCTATTTCTTTATCTTGTCTGCTTTCCTTCTTAGCTCTTTTCAAGTTTTTGCATTTCTCTGAGTTTTCCTATGGTTCATCCTTTTCCAAGCAGCATTTTTCTCCTCCAAAGCCATCTCACACTCTTCATCAAATCAGTCTTTGCCCTGTGTCCTCCTGTCTTTTCCCAATGCTTTATCCATATTTTTCTTAATAGATTCTATGTGACTCCACTTCTCTTCCACACCTGCTGTATCATCGTGGTTGGCCAAGTTCCTCTCCATCTCATTTTGAAACTGCGTTTGTCCTCCTTCGTTCTTAGTTAGGTCTCGCTTCCATCTCTTCCTTTTTGAGGTTTCTGGATTTTTTACAGCAGTGATCCCATCCCTTACTGTGGACTTGACTATAAAGTAACTGCATCTCCGAATATGTATGATTGATGATGTATGTCAGGCTCGTATCAACACATGATCTATTTGCGTGAAGGTTCCTGAGCCTGGTGCTGTCCACGTGCCTTGATTGATTCATTTGTGTGTGAAACAAGTAGGTACTATTAATCACTATGTTCTTTCTGAAAGGAAACTGAGCGATAAGAACACCATTTTCATGGCTAAGTCTTTAGTAGTGAGTAGCAGTCAATGGTTTGAGAGACATTATCTTGCCCTACTTGTGCACTGAAGTTCCCAACGGTTATCAGTGTATCATAGTTTTTTATCCTTGCTAATGGTCTTTCCATCTATCATTGAATTGTTCTTTCACTAGGTCATATTCAGTGGCACATTAAGAGAAGGTGTGGGATGGGGAGGGGGGTGTAATGCCTGTTCTAATGGTAAAAATAGTGGTTATAAGGCATTCCCAAGGTTCTTAGAGAAACATACAAACTGTAATATGAAATATTCCACCCAAAATTCTTCATTTTTTAAGACTTTTGGTGCACGTTGTCACAGTACAACGAGCACCCAGCATATCTTCGTTTCGCTTTAGGCGATGAAGAACGTACTTTAGCAAAATAAAAAGTTTTATCTCAACAATTACAGAGTCTTAGCACCATAAACTGCATGATTTTTAATAAATGCAGTAAATTTTCACAAATAAGCAACAGTCTAAATGCCTCTGACATGAGACCTTAGGGTATAACACGTCGGAGGATATGGGCACAGTGCAGATGGGTTCTTCCGGTTGTCAGTGACGTAGCAGTGGTTCTGTTTGTGCCTGCGCAGTGATGAATGAGGCAACCTTACTCTAAGAACCTTGAGGTATTCCAGACCCCGGGAAAATATCAATCTACCCCCTCCCAAAACAACCACCTTAATCTGCCACTGGTCGTCTTTTTCTTCTGTGGGGGCATGGGTTGGTTTAGGTGTAATATTTCTAAATTTACCTGGGTTCTGACCTTACACAATCTTTAATTGACTGATTCATAGTCTAACAGACTTCTGAATGTTGGCATTCGGCATTATTACATTTCCAAACACCCATCCTTTTCTCTGTCCTGCTGTAGAGAATGATGAAATCTGGCCTGTCCATACACCCTTTTCCATGCCACGGTACTTCTTGGAGTCCAACCATTCTGAATTTAGTTAATTGCTGAGCGATTTCTTTCAACTTTCTAGTTGTTAGTGTCACCCTAACATTCCATGCTGTAAAAAAAGATCCATGTTATCGTTACGTATTAGTCGCTTAGGTCATAATCCATTGTTTCTTTCCGGTATCCAAGGCTGTCGTGCAGTTTATGTAACATTTTTGTTTTTCTGAGGTGTGGTTGTTGGCCTCACGCTCAGCCCCAGCTACATTGGGGGACCTATGGTTTTCTGTCGGGGTTCCCTTAGCTGAGTAGATGCGGTTTTAGGGCACCAAAAACTCGTCATTTACCACTTCAACAATTAGCATTATTCTGGAGGTGTGTCGGGGATGTTGTGGCTGGATTCGCTAGCAGAGCCTATAGGAGATGGACATAATTTCTCAACGTTTACTGTTTTTCACTTCCTCAACGTTAACTGATTACCAACTCACAACCCCACCGAAACCGTTAAATTGAACATTTCAAAAGCATCATTTTCTGAGGAATCTTAAAAAGAGAGGAGAGTTTCCACTCTATGAAAGAACATCAAGGGATAAGCATACCTAGGTAAAATAAGAGGGGTACTGATAGGCGGCATTCCCAGGATGAATTATAATTATTTGTGAATATCTATGGTTAACTAACCTCGGCAATGATGGTGACCTGCATGGGAAATGAAATATTCTCAACGTGAGAAATGGAATTTGAAAAAATTGAACTGATAATGCATTTTCTCGAGTTAAAACTGTGATGATTAATATTATATATGCGTTTAAACTTAAGGAGTATAAAGCAACAATAAATTGAATTATAATAAAAGAACTTTTATCATTCCAACAACAGTCTTTGTATACGCAGTTTCAAACGCCCTCATTTTTTCATTATCTGCGCACATGCAGTGGCACTAACTATCGGGATTTCCGATAACTTGGTACTTTCTCGCGAGACCTCACGGTTTTTTAATTATTTTATAACGAGTGCCATGCATATTTTTACAAAAAGAAACCAAAACAATTTTCTGCGATCATCTTTGGATTTGATTGGCTAGTGGCATAAAGTATTGCCAGTAATACTCTTATTTCCGGTAAAAGTAATACTGGTAATATAGACTGTGGTAATACTCTGTGCTAGTACCAAGGTCCGGTACGCTAAAGCTCTGTATCAAGAGCTTTATTCGCCTAGGGCCGCGCCTGTGAAACCCCTATGCTCCAAACTCCAATCCCAAATTCCTTTAGATCGTACGCATCGTGACGTTTTGAGGAGTTCTCTTTGCTCTCCCTCCCCCTCCAGCGCCCCTCCTCCGAAGCAGCCCCCTCAGCTCCTTTTCTCTCTCATCGGCCGCCTGCTCGCATTCGCCAGCGTCAGGTGTGACATCGAGGTGTGCGATGACTTGACTCGTGACTTGACTTGGAAATTGACTTCCCATGGACGAAGTGTCCCGACAGCAGATGACGACGAGGGACTCTGTTGTAATGAGCAATTAATGAGTAAGTAGTGAGTGGCCATTATAACCTATTAATTACAATTACATGCCTCACTAATGGATTGCACTAATTTAATGCGTTAGCTAGCTGCATGCAATTAGACGTCAAATGCGATTTAGTTGACCGCAGTTACATCTATCCCCGGACTAGAAATTCCTCTGTATTTCAGTGATCAAACTCAATAATTGGGTTACGATGATTATATGTACAGTATGTCGTTCCTCGAAAGCATTGGAATAAATTGTTTTGGAGCAGTTAACGAGGGTTGACGTGATGTTCAACGAGCGACTGATGCTATGCCCAATTCTTTTGACACATGTTCTCGTCTCCTTTTCTGCGAACAAATGATGGCATAATTGCGTTGTCTAAGTGGCGATTGGAATATTATTCGAGTTATCCATCAAAGAAATCCAGAAAAACAAGTTTAGAACGTTAAGTTATTTTTAGTTAATTTACTAGTGGTTCGAGTGACATAGGTGGTTTTGCAGTTTCTTCGGAGAATTTCAGGCTCAATTTAAATAAACTAAACGGTCGTTGAGCTATTAGCGAGTTTACAGTTAACCGGTAGATTACCATAGCTACTTAAATAATAATAATAATTATTAATAATTTGGACATGTGAGTCGGTGGTGCCCACCCCCTAGGCTCAATTTATATCCTCATATACAGTATTTTTTACATCTTCCCCCTCCCCCAAATTTCCTGAAATCCCCCCTTACGCCAAATTATAATTATGACGCACTTTTCGACATGCCCCGTAATGCGACCATCTGTCCTGAGACCTTTTTATGGTGTATGCATGAATGTGTGGGGCAGATAATACTAATTTTTAAAAATTTTGAGGAAACCGGGACTAGCCACGGTAGTAACCTTTACTGAGTCACCCGCAAGTGCACATAAGTGCGTTTTTAAATAGGTTTTTTGTGCCGAAAAGAAGTATAATATGTAGAATAAATTCAAGTTTTTCTAGCTGTCAATGTGGCATTTTGTTTCATCCATCTCATGTGAACAACCTAGTGTCTTCAAACTGAACGCAGAGCAAAAGGGTAGCTTTACATATGTGAAAATGGATTCAATCGAAAGCTAGTGTTGGTGAATTCCCTCATCTGGGTCCCCAAGGCGCAGGTCCGGCTTAGGGCCCTGACGACTGGCCTGGGCGCCGTGATGGTGAAAAAATATTTTTACTACAACGTTTAACTGGTGAATTGGTTTGCTAAGCGGGGAGGGGAGGCGCCAGAATACTCTCTCGCCCGGGTGATAGTTTTGCCTTAAGCCGGCCCTGCCAAGGCACGTAGACCTTTTGGGCCATTGTACCATCCATTTTGAGTTTTTACCTCTGGAGGCCTACAGCTATGCTTGTGGCCTACCTATATGCTTTCTATGGGGAAATCCGTTATGTCCTTTGATTTGCGTGGGAGGTGCGTACCAAGGTATTTCCTTACCTGGGCGTTAAGGTGCTTAGACCTCTAGTTGGTCCATTGTGCCATCTACCTTAGAGTTTTAAACATGGCGAACCTTAGCCTTCCCAAAACCTAGAAAGTCTCCAATGGGTACTTACCATTTCGTTTGGTCCTGCAGTGGGCATACTGTGGTACCAATTCCAGAGATCGTGATTGATAGGCATTCACATAGTAGTAGTAGTGAGAGAGATCCTTCCGGAACGCTCCCAATTTATTTTCACAAATAAAATTTTAACATTTGAGGGTTCCTTTAAATTTACCCCTCTTTTGTACTAGTTTTAATCTTTTTTGTTTCTTATTTTAAAGTTTTGGTATAAAATTTTGAAGAAAGTTTATTTCTTCTGCTCGTTTCTGCTTCTAGGCAGCTCCTCCCTGCTCCGTTGTCCCTTTGGCTCAGCTGTTCTCCGGCTACTCACTCTTCCTCGCCTGCTGTTCATTCGTCTCCCTGCCTTGGCTGCGCTCCATCTACTTCATACTCCTAGGCTGTCATCCGGCTGCTCTCTCCACTCCTTGGGTGCTCTTCGGCTGCTCTTAGGCTGTCCACTGCTCCTCAGTTGTTCTTTTCGATTTCTCAGCTGGTCCTCTCTTCTCCAATGTCTTATTGGGAGGTGGGTTCTTCATCCTCTTCGCACCATCTACCACAATTCCTTCTGTTCGAAGATGATTCTTTGCTCAGTATTGGCCGGTTAACAGTTCCTCTATTGTTCTTAAAATTATTTAATTTGCTTTATTTAATGATCGGAGGTTTTTTGCATAAACAAATTTTGGTCCATAAATTAATCTCCTTGCATGCATCAAGCTTTGAATTGAGTGCCATATCTTGCTAAAAAAAATAGCAATACTAGTTAGTTGTTTGGCTATAGCCCACCCCTTGATCTCAGACTGCATGATTTAAGGTATATTGTTCACCGTTCCCAGGCAGCATTTTGACCTTGGCCCGATGCCGGGCCAACATCGGCTAATGTTGGTTATGTATTGGCCTGATGTAGGCTGCCGACGTTTGCACATCGTTGGAATGATAACGTTTGCTGGTGGTAAACCGACATTGGCTTCCAATGTTGGCCCGACGTGGCTTCCAATGTTGGCCCGACGTGGCTTCCAATGTTGGCCCGGCGTCAGAACGATGTCGGCTGGTGTCAGCACGGCATCTGGATGATGTCGGTCCGGGTTCGGGATGGCTTTGGTCCAACGTCAGACCAACATCGGTTAATGTTGCCCCAACAACTGCTACCGAATTTGGTCCATCATAAGAATAATAATGTTTGCTGATGGTAAAATGACTTTGGCTTCCAATGTTGGCCCAGTATCGGAACGACTTCTACTAGTAAGTTGTTTGGCTGTATCCCACCCCTTAATCTGAAACTGCATGATTAAAGGTATATTGTTCACCGTTGGCTTTGTACCAAAGAGATAACTGTGAACTTCTCTTTTTCCTTGCTCATCTGTCTTTTCATTTTCAGTATTGCCTTCATGTCCAGGTACCGTAGTCTAATGGAAAGTCTGCAGCAGCACGCCTAGTTAAGTAAAACTATATTTTTGGTTGTCGAAAGTTTTATCAATTTGTCTATGGGCATATGGTCATTGTGATAACAGATCGTTGACCTCAAGTAACTTCATTTTGAAAGCCATTAGCAGAAGTTCTGGTTTGCATTCAAATAAGTATGTTAGCTCTCTAGTCCTATCATTTAAAGTTAGTTTTGTTCATGGGAAAAATATGCAAGTATACTGTAGATTCACTTTCTAGAGCTCTTCCTGACACTGAAGTCACAGACTTAAACATGAAACTGAAGTTCATATTCATTTGTCATTCACTAATTTTTCTATGTTTGAGGAGAGAAGCAAAACGATTTCATTGACTGTAAAAATAAGTTATCATCCAGCATTCAGTTATAAAAAGTCTTAATTTGAAGATGTCATGTTCAAGTATTTAAGTGAAAGCATGTGCTTAATTTAATGGGAATATGCAGTCAGAAATACTAATTGCAGGGAGCTTGGGTTTTAGAAGTTCTAGAATAATTGTTCCTGGTGCTTTGCATAAAGATATAAATGTTACCAAAGGCTGTCTAAGGTCATCAGGGGTTCATTGATTCAAAAGAATTTGTCCATAGTAAACAAAAATTAACTCTTGTGCGGAATTAGACTAGTCGATCTAAAGGTTCGTATTCAGAATTTGTTACAAGACTTCCTTAGTACTTTTCTACTATCTATTTTTGTAATCGATAATGCATCGTGCTATTAAAAGATTGAAGAAAATTATGAAGTAGGTATTTCACATAAAAATAATACAAACATTCATAACTTCTGCAAAGTGAAGCCTGCAAAAGTAAAGTTAAGTCTATATAAATTTTGGGCAAGTCTCGATGCTATGATCTTCATGAACCAATAGTTATCATAAATCTTCATCTCAAAGGGAATAAATTTCAGCTAATTCCTATTTTTTTAGTGGTTAGACAACATGATTAAAAATATCTTTAGTGTTTAATTCTGAAAGAGTAAACATTACTATCATCAAAACATTCTACTTTGTTTCAAGAAGAAAGTGCATATCCCCTTCTTGCTTCTCTCCATCATAGAGCCACTACTATTCCTAACTAAACTGCCTTCATCGAAATTTATGGACCATCACTTAAGATTTAATTTTCAATTTCTGTAAAAACTTTGCAATCACTGTATCAAGTCATTGTCAACATTTTTGGGCCATCCATTAACATTTAATCATGCAAAGTTTTGTAAAAAGTTTGCAGCCATAAATTGTCAATTTAAAGATTTCAAAGGGCTAGTTGAAAACATGTGTGAAGACATTTATACAAGTAGGAGAACAAAAGAATTGGCAGCATGAAAGGTAGGGGATCGATGGTGTTCATTTAAAAAATCTCTGAATGATCAAGCAGCCGAAATAAAAGCTGTTATGGATACCCTAGTCATTTTGTCTTAAGACTGGCAGGAACAGTCTGTTGCAAAAACTGCCATCTTTGTGGGAGCATACGGGTAATATTTTTTCAAAATTCCTTTTGGATTCCTAATAATGCATATTTGGTTGAAACCCCAATTCCTAAGGCACTGTGGGGAAGTAGCAATGATAGCATATAATTACCACTCCCCAGACTGTTAGGCCCAGGTCTGGTTGTCTTGTTAAGTCCCCTCGGACATACTGACTTGAATTTTCCTTGATGGTTAGCTCTCTATATAGTTTGCCCTTTTTCATTGCCATCTAATTTATGGTATTGAGCTCTGGGGGCATGCTCCTGCTACAAAAGATTTATTCATCTTACAGAAAAGGCAATCAGAATTCTAATTCCCACCCCTGGGAGAACTGTAAAGCCCTCTTTAGGCATCTTGGAGTCATGACTCAGTGTGGATTATATATTTTCCAATGTCAGAGTGAATATTGACTCCTTTGAAACAGGAGCTCTAGTTCATCATTATAACACAAGACATTAAGATGATCTGGTAATACCAGTGTGGACTGTCCAAATCTTATGGATCTTTTTAACCTCTTGCCTCTACAAGCTTGAACTGTATCAATTGCAAGGTTTAAAAATGTCTCCGCTTATGGATTATTTCTAAAGGGTTTTATTCCTTTGAAGGATTTTTGGAATGTAATCCTATGGACATACATTTCTAATTTTTGGTGTTTACCATTTGATGGCTTCTGCAAATTGTATTTTGTTTAATGACAAATAAATATCTATCTATAATGATTTCTTTAACATTTTTATTGATGAGTTGTTGAGGTCCTTGAAGTGTGAATGCTTCATTCATTGCTATCAGTCAGTCATGCCTGGTAGATCACATTCTTATTAATGAAAGAGTGAACGTGTATAATCTGGCAGCAAATTATTTTGAAGTTAAGGCATAGATAGGTATTTAGTGCATCCTGCTGATCATGATTTGTTAAGTACTTTCAGGGGTTTCTGAGGTTTTGCTGCTGTTCAGTCGTGGTCTGCCTACCATCAGGACCAGTCTGCAGGAGTTAGTTGCTGGGGAAAGTGTTATCATGGCATGCAATGTGATCATATTGGTTCTGAATTCTTAACCTATGAAGGTAAAATGGATTATATCGCTGATATTCATGGAATTTTTAGTTCCATTTTTTTTAGATCGTGGTTGGTTTTGGCATATGGTATTAATGTAACAAATGGTGGAGTTCCTCCCAAGGAGTCCCTGAGGCACTTAGACCTATTGGTCCATTGTGCCAGTGTGATATTTGAGTAGTCTTGTGAATTAATATTTCGTTCAATTTGTGTTATGAAATTACTGAAGACATTTAGGACCATCTCTTGCCCAGCTTGCCGTCAGAGATTCTCGAGACCTTTGTGACAATCTCACACTTCATCTAAAGTCCTTCCAATATAATAGCTCAGTTGAGCATTCAAACCTACGACCAATAGGGTACCAGCATGCAAATGCCTATCAGTGATATAGACATAACGTAGTCTCGATGCCATCATAGATGTGTAGCAGGGACACTATTTTCAATTAATTTTTTCAATGCCATTTTATTCTATATCAAATGCCAATCATTTCATGATTAAACATTTAGAAACTCTTCAAACTAGATAATGAAAACTTTTATGCAAATTAGCAGATACTAGTTTAAATACCAGTTCCACCAATGTGTACTGTAAAATAGAAATTAAGCGGGTGCATCATGGCGGCAAAAATATGACTAATAACTAACTACAACACCAAACAATATCAAAAATACTATAATTTGATGATTTATACTGATTTGGATTAGAATGTAATGAAAAGTAAGCACTTGATTCATGATTATATGATAAAGCAAAAGTCAACATCTTGGATTCTTCGGTCATGTAATTCACTTCTCCAGAAGGCATTGAACATGTTTACTGTTTGGTTACATTACTTAAGTGTCAACTGCGCTATTATCTTGGACAGACTAAGATTGGTAATCCCTCAATTACCTCGAGAGGTAGGTACCTATTTATCATTTACATGTAGCCCTAAGAAATTTCACTGCATCAAGGATCTCTTGGGCTACCCATGTGAAAAAAATTGTCTGGGCCAGAAAATCTGGGAACTTCCAAAATTGGCAAGAACTGGCCAGAAATTGCCAGAACTTACCAGTAATGGGCCAGAACCTAGTCCAGAGCAAGGTTAGTACTGGGCCAGTACCAGGACAAAAATATCCCAGACCTTGAGAAAGTATTGGGTAGTTTTAGTCATTATTTTCAGAATGTACGTTTTAAATTCCTTAAAATTTTTGAGTAGTCATTTAGGATTCACTGGGTGTACGTGCACTTGAGGGTTGTTCGCTCAATGTGTGGCTGCAACAGCCACTATTATTTGAATCATTATTATTACGTATATCCGTGACTTGAGCCATACCTAACTACCACATTAACTAGGCATTGTGGAGACAGAGGCGATCCTTGATATCATAAATAATTTTTTTTGTGGTGACATCCGGAGCAATTAATTCTTTTTTCTAAATCCCTTTTCACTATGAAATACATCATTATACGTGATCATATGTTGTGCGCTGAGGTATAAAATATTAGTAAACTTTATGATTAACCATTATAAATTTAATGGGGTACCCGATATTGAGTTTCATGGGGTAACCAATGTGGGGTTACCTGGGGTAGCCCATATTGAGTTTCATTGGGTAGCCAATTTGGGATTACATGGGGTAGCCCATACTGGGCCCATATTGAGTTTCGTGGGGTAGCCAATGTGGGGTTAAATGGGGTAGCCCATATGGGTTTTCATTGGCAGTCCATGGCCAATGAAAGCCAACATTGCCATAATGGCCCAATGTGGTAGGCTACTGCGGTAGTTGATTTGCTATGTCAAATAGAAAAAATTATTGATAGCAACCTTGAACAGAACACCTACACAGTATACAACAGGGTGAAACTATCAGGAGAAATTTTCACGTCTAAGAATTACTTGCATGAAACAAAACTGAATTCATGTACTGTAAGTTTCAATTCAGGAAATAGCATCCCAAAATATGGAGAAGTTCAGTTTTATGTAAAATAAACTATGGTCAAATGTATGCAGTTTTAAATACATTAACTGTTAATAAGGAACATTTTATCCACAATGGAACTGTTCTGCCTGTTGACCATATTTGCTCAATATCAAACAAATGTACTCATAAAGTCTGAAAATATTTCATTTAATGTAATCAGCCTATGGTCCAAATTTATTTACCAAACTTTATTGAAAGAAATCTGTAATTAATAGCAGTTATGACATCCAATAAGCTATACTTAACCTATCTCTTATTTAATCAAAATGACATACTGTTTTGTAATTAATAATCTGTGCAAACGAACTATTTTTTCCTGTGAAATTTTAATTTTAGCTTTATATATCTGTAGCTGTGAATATGTGATACTCTTTTCATTGTATTTTCAAGACATAAAACATTAAATTTTTTTATAAGTTAAGATTTTTCAATAAATATTTTTTTTTAATTAGAAACTACAGCAAAAATATGACCCACAAACTGATCAATTCTAGATCAGATCTGGCCCAGTACTGGCAAGTTCTGGCCCAATACTGGCCAGTTCTGGCCCAATACTGGCCAGTTCTGGCTTAAGAAGACTCAAGTCTTCTAGGATTGCCATTTATTTCCATTGCCTCAGGGATCGTTCTGTAACATTTTCTATGCAAAGCTATTACTTTATATAATCCCTATTCAAAAACTTCATATCTTTTGTCCACTTTGATATCATCGGAACTCTGATTCTTCTCATCCCTCTCCCAAGTTTGCCCAACTTTCTTTGCTCTTTCGCCCTCTTCAGCATGCCATTTTATCCCAGGTCCACACTTCCTCCAGACATTTCTGAGCACTCCTTTCAATTTCTCCCTCAAGCCTCCTTTCCTCTGACTTTTTTGAAGTTTCCTCTCACATACTTTTTTTAAGCCTTAAAACAATCCTTCTTAAACTTCAAATTTATTTTGAAACTCTTGAATTGGTTTTGTTTTTCAGCTGTTGCTAGAACCGCTGCTCCATTTCTTTGGGCTGGAGCTGCCTTCTGCACCCCCTTCTTGATACATTTTGGCACTCTCTGCAACATTTTAGTGGGGGATGTTAATGTGCCATTGAATAAACCAAACACCAGTTTGTAAGAGTAAAAAAGTTCAAAATGTATAGTGAGAAATTATTTCAAAGAATAAACCAAACTTAAGGTTGATGGAAGTTGCTCTTCAGGGAAAGATCACTTGACAATCAATTTTAAATCTTTAATTTTGAGCCACTGTCATATTCCAAATCTGAAGTTATTCTAACTTCAGAAGCAATTACAGATATGTAATTATAATTCTTGAGAGTCAAATATGAAAATTACCTTAGCTGAGAAACTTAGTAGTGATGCCAGCTCTGCCTACCATATTCGTGTGTACATGGTGCCCTTTTTTACACTGGGTTCCATGACATACTAAACGTCTATAAAAACAGTAAACATTGTCTTTATTTGTAGTTGACCACATTTTATCAAGTCATCGATAGTTGACCCCAGTGGAATATTTTATAATTGGGAAAGTGGCTGACAAAATGATTCAAGAGAGCCCTTTCTTAATTTGATCTCAGTTCTACAGCTGTATTATGTGGCCAAAAGTAAGTAAAAACTCATAGCTGTAAAGTTTAAGCACCCAATGCAGTGAGGAACAATGTGTACAGAAAAATTTTTCGTTGCAAAAAAATTCACATTGCTTTCTTGTATGAATGATGGCATGCATTTTTTGAGGAAAGATTTTCCCTCTTCCTTTGCTCCTTGCCAAGTATGGTGCTTTGACATTTATAGCAATAGTTTTTCTTTTCTTCAGGTTCCAAAAGCCAGGCTTATTGCGTAGATTTCTTGAGTGGTGAGTGGATTCTCTGAACTCAATATAGTTTCAGAAATTCTGGCTAATGTATCCATGTGGCCCATACATATATAAACATGATGATTATAGTAAAATTCAGTTGCTGTAGGTAATGGTTAAAACTAATTGTAAGAGGGTTTCATGGCTTGCCAAAGTGTCGTAGCTTCCGGCACCCCCTATCCCCTCATTACCTGTTCAAACCACCTGCTCTGCCTCCTCCTAATCTCTTCCAGCAGTTTCCTTTCCTAACTCACCATACCAGCACTTCCTCGTTTGTCTTCCCTTCTGTCCACCACACCTGCTCCATCCCCCTCCCCATATAATTTTGTACTTGTCTGCAGCCTAATCTCCTCTTTCCCAAGAGTTCATTTTATTGCTCCTTGCAATGCTACACTTCATGTTATATTCTTTGATTGTCTTTTCTTCACATTGTAACTCAAGGTACCAATTATTAATATTCTCCCATTGTTGAATGCCTTATTTGCTAGCTCAGTTCTCCTCCTAATGTCTCCATTCAGACCACCTCCTAAAATATTCGCTACTACATATTATAATTTCATGTTGCTACCCATTTATTAAATCTGGCTGGCAGTGCCTGCTGAAGGAATTTTAATCCATATGGTAAAGATGAAAACTACATTATCCCACCTTATTTTTACTTGAAATTTTGAATTTAACATCATATTTCATAAGTATGCCCTAGATTATGATCAGAATCTATATCTTCTCTTAACAAGAAGCATTAAGTTTTGAATCTGTTGCCTAACTTCCGCCTGAACATATTATAATCTATTGAATGTTTAACTTTCTCTCCCAGCCTTTTCCATGGTTGCCTTTGCCTCTGCTGATGTCATGACCATTTTTATTATATTATGCTCGCTATTATGTATTAATTTATTTCTCCTGCAAAATTCCACCATCTTCTAACCACAGACGTTTCCTGTGTATGGGCCATATTCTCCCCCTTCATTTCTGTCCTTAATACTCCTTTCCCCAACTACCAAAGGCCAATGGCGCATCATTGTTGGGTTTTTCCTTCCTGGATCTTCCCTTATTGTTTCTTGTAGTTGCCATATCTTCCACCTTGTGGGTAGTTGTCAGTATGTAGGTGTATAGATTCATTATCTTAGGTCTATCATTGGATTTGTACTAATTTTGTTTGTCCTAAGTACTTAATTTAGGGCATTTTGGAAGGGTGTAAAGTCCTGTTGAATGGCTGCTTAAAAGTTTTTAATGTAAACTGTGTAGCAGCAGTGGTGGATGTTTGGTTGAACTTATCGGTCTGATCTGTCAGTAGCTGTTCATGAACTGTTTATATAAACTGTTCAGGATCTGTGCTTGATATGTACTCGGAAGTGTTCTGTTCAGCAACTGTTCTTGAAGTTCATTATATTAACAGTGAAATTGAAAAGCATTAATTGTCATCCCATAATTTCCTATTTAAGAGGGTATTACTTTTTTGAAACTCTAACAAATGCATTTTCATTTGATTTTTATGTCAGATTTACCCAAATCTCTTTTGGGAAAAGGAAAAATGGTGCAAGTTGGTGAAGACTGGAATCCAAACAAGAGGAGTGCACCCAAGAGTGATTCCTGTGATTGCTGCACAGCAGCTGCTCACTGATGCTGGAGGGCATCGCATTTGGGCAATTGGCTTACTCAAATCTTGGATATCTCAGAATATGAAGCAAAAATATATTCAATTGTGAAGAACTAATCTGGATCCTTCTGGGACTCCTTACTCAATGTATAAATGTTCTCTTACAACCATTAAAAATGAACTCAAAATAAATTTTCTGTACATTTTCATTTACCCCTGAGAAATGTAGGTTTTCCTCATTGTTGTACGAATGGTGAAGAGTAAAAAAAGGCAGATATCTAAATTTTGGCAATTTCAACAAAAGTGATAATTTCCTTTAAATTTAAGATTCCTGTTTTAAAGGGTAATTGGCCAATTTATATTATAAAAATTAAGTAATTCGTTGGTTTCTCTGTGCATTCTCTTGAACTTAACATTCATTCAAAGATTTATTTTGGAAAATAAACTTCACTTAATTCCTCTTAAAAATTTCCAATGACTGCCTAAAATATGTCTTTGATCAACCACCAATATTCTACAGATGGCCGGTACGTCGGAAATATGAGTGGTAAAAATTTGGCTTGTGCCACCAAGTTCTGCGATTGTGCCACTGGTTTCGTGGCAGAGAGGAAATTGAGGGCGGAGGAACAAGGATACTACTGTCGAGTGCCACCAAGTTTTGCGATTAAAAATACTTCCCTGAACCTTGGTCGGAGGCTGTATCTCACTGAGTCTGGTTCAGAAATAAAAGAAGTGATGCTCAACCTTCACCGTGGTATGGCTCCTTCCTTATTAATGCTCCTTACGTCTCGTGGTTAAATGGCTCTCATTCGCGGCTAGTCCACCCGCCTTGGCAGCCATTGATCGATCCAATCGTCCGGCCTCGAGATCGGTGTCTCTTCAGAAAGAAGAGCCTTCTGGCTCTCATTGAAAAGCAAAGGATTCGCGAAATCGCCGGAGCACAAAATTATTCTAAGTCCAGAGCCTCCCTCACAGAGAGAGAAGAATTGCCAAGGGGTTGCCCTGCCTTGACACACTCGGCTCGCTTCGACCAAAATTTTCAGAAAAATGACTAAGTCCCCCAACTTTTAAATTTAAGTACAAGTTTTGAGTCCACTATTAGTAAGAACCCCGGTAGCCCGGGGGATAAGAGGCAGGAGCAGTTGGTGAGAACAGTGCGCTTGTTACAACGAATCCTTTTGCCGGCAAATTTTTTTTATTTATGGATTTTTTTTTTTAAATTAGCAATTTATAGAAAAACTTCTCCTGGGGTTTTTACAATGTGTTCAGGACGACGTGAGACGTCCAGAAAACCTTAATTAGTTGACCATTTTTTGTAAAGCCGCCGATTTTTTTCCGGCGGGCCGGCCGGGCGCCCGGAAAAAAATCGGCATTTTTACAAAAAATGGTCTACAATTAAAGGTTTTCTGGACTTCCCATGTTGTCCTGAACACAATATTAAAACCTGGAAATGCATTTATTATAAAAATGCAGGGGAGGGGGGGATTCCAGGGGAGGACCCTAATTCAAAATTTGATCAATAGATGGCGTCCGCATTTAATAATTCGCAAAAGCACTTCCCGGAGACCGCTAGTTTTAAACTTCACCAACAGATGGCGAGTGCCAACTTTTCGCGAAGTCTGTATAAAAATTTGGCTCAACTGATGACGAACGCGGGAAATTCGACTTTCCGAATCGCTTCCGACCGTTGAAAGATTTAAACAAATCACTGTCATAATTCCATTCGATTTAGGCTGATTACTGAGGTCCTTACAGAATTATGCTATTGTTATGCATCTGTGATTATCCAAATATAAACTTAAGTGTTATGAAGTCTTTTTTTAAATGATTACCTATACCTACTGAGTTAGTTACATTACAACCAGCGAGAACGTTTCAATTGTCTCCTTTCTTCGTGACACGGAAAGCCAAAGACAGCTGAAGATCACTCTCATATTTAACTGCGTTCTCCTTCGGAAACTCCAACCCAGCCGTGAATGGAGCAACACAACTTTTCCTCGAGGATTGATCAATCTTTTTTTATTTAATCAGTTTGTACAAAACGCGAAGATCAGTAACTTTTTATGGGTTATTATACATTGATGCACACCACGCTTTATTATATTTTACAATGTCGATATAGAACCCATATCTATGCTTCATCCATTTCGTAATTCCGTGGCATATGACACTTGTGAAGAAGTAGCAGGAAATTATCATTTTTCAGGACCTTGATGAAAGTTTGTTCCATAATTGAATACAAGATTTTCTAGTTTTAATTTCCAATTATGATTTACAACATTAACGGATCCTTATGGCCAAAAAATTTAATTTTTAATAGCAATCCTATTCATAGTCTCCGCGAATCAAAATTCGTCCACTGTCTCGTATCCATCTAATGTTTATTCATTTAAATTGTTTCCTAGTGTGGCAAGCGGATAATAAAAATAGATAAAATACAATACACAACCTCACTAGGCCAAGACAATGCAAAAGAGATGCAAACAATTTCATTGTTAAAATATCAGTGGAGATTTAATGGGGGAAATCATTTTGCAAGTCTACTGAATCGATTAATAAATAAGCTGCCGGAAGAAATTCCCCGAGTAATAGAGAACACGGCAATGTCGAAATATTATCATCGCGCAGCTAACCCACGACTCAGATAACGAGTAGCAATATGACCCCCTAGAGTAATTCATTCATCTAAAATGGTTCCTCGCATATCTCGATTGCCAAAGTTTTAAAATGACCGATGAAAATTTAAAATTAATTTTTAAAAATCATTTATCCACCACTTCCGCTACTCCTGCCCTATCGCACAGTGAACTAACTTTCATTTTTTTTCCGACAAAATACGAATTACTAATGTAAGCTAGCATGACAATTTTAGAATTAAATGTCAACTAATTCCCAGAATGAGGGACAACTGAAGAGTTTAAAATGAACCAACTGACTTACCTAGACACCTCTGCATCTCAAAATATTTAAACGGATTACTTACTAAATTATTACACTCGTCTGATAGCTTACCATTCCATTTCTCTATCTTCTGTCTAGCCATGTACTGTGATTGGCAGTTCTAAGGTGATTGAACGACTGGAGATATAAGCCCCAATGCAATTAAATAAAAATAAAAGTCGAAAAGTGGACAATTGGGAAAATAATCTTTATTTTTGTTTTCCACTTGACATGAATCAAGTATGCATAGCAGGAATATAGGGCTGATAAAACATATAAATAAATAAAATATAAAAAAATAATGAATATTAAAACTAGCCCTCGAAGAATAAATGCAAACTGAAAAATCAGGAAATCAGTCACGTTCCAACAAAGAAACCAATCTTTCTTGGTAACTTAAAAGAAAATACAGACAAAGTATGTTTATGGTACATTCATTTACTTCAGTCTCGAATTGGACTTGGAATGCCCATGCCAGGGTCATAAAGTTAAGCTTTTAGATATTTTCATAATGTCTTACCATATTTTTTGTAAGATCAAACACAGTAAAAGTGGAATTCCTGATATATCAACAGGTTTTATCAAATTTGGACCAGGTAGATTTTACTGTGTGTAGGTGCTGAATATTTGACGGGAGAAGTATTACTCACGACATAACTATTTCAAATGAGGTACCACAGCATGAGGACTACATACCTCTGCAGTTCATATGAAAAATATTCATTAATTGTGTCACCTGCTCAAAAAGTTTCAGATATTCACAAAAGTAGTTATATGATACAATAAAAATCAAGGGAATGCATTAATATCTTGGCAGATCAGAAGCGTGTATAGTACCCAATGACACGTAAATGTGATTACTCTTAAATGAACTAAAAGAAAAAAATATGAAAATCACATGTTTTGAAGAAAAATACAGTAGAACCTCTTTTTTACAAACCTCTAATTTACAAAATGACACCAACTTACAAACCATTCCGCCGGTCCCGATCTTTGTGTATAGGAAAACCATGGAAAATGACCTCCATTTTACGAAACCTCCATTTTAATGATTTACGAAATGAGAAGCCGGTCCCTAGGAGTGACTGACCCCTGTTTTATAAGTATTTGAAATGGTTTTGTCGCAATGTTTTGAGGTCAATGCAACACTCAATATGTAAACATTCGGCATTATGCGAACATTTCAAGAATGAGCATTTCAAATTCAAGAAATTGTAGAAAAGGTATCGAAAAACCTTAACAACATTTTTAAATTTAATGCACCCTGCCTCTGCACCTTTTTTTGGGTCATGTATAGCGATGTTTTTCTCTGCGCGAACGACTGAAACAACGGGTTGCGCTCCGAGGGTGATAAGTCAGGAAAGCCATCTCAAGTAAACAAAATTTGGCCCGATTTTAAGGTAGATATTTATTTCACTTATACTTGTGGTAAACTTAAATAATATATGATCCTGGATACAAGGCTTCTTTTCTAAAATGATTTTCACGTCAGATAAAAAGAAGAAAGAAATTACTAAGTTTCCTCTTCATTCGGTGTAATTTTAATGGCCTATAAGCATAGGCTATAATAAAATTTCCGCCAGGGTATATTACTCTCTCAGGAAACATGTGAATTGGCCAGCTTATCAAGTCTTTCTTGAAGATGGTCACCTGATTACATTGTAACCACAGTCTATGCGGAGTAGCCGTTACAATGTCTTCGCTCTCAATAGCTGGTTTGAGTTTCTTCTTTCCCTTGTTATCAGTTCCTATGTCACCCGAGAGTGGCTCGCACCTATAACTGTTTCCAGAATTCTTTGAAGCCAGAAAATTACATTGTAAGCTGTGAGCGAGTGAAAATATTTTGGTTTCCAAGCGAGCAGAAGTCGCGCGCATTCAGTCAGAATCACTCAATGCGAGGTTGGCTGTGCTTGTGATATCCCGAGTGCCTATAAGTAAAACAATGGATAAAACATCGCTGAGCAAAAATAAACGAGGAAGTCCGTGAGTTTGGTTACCAAAAGGTCGATAATCAAGGAAGTACGTGATCCCCTGCGCTAATTAATGCATATGCTTAAAATACTCCGTGGAATGAATTAATTCACTTATTTCCCTTATTATGATATCTACCAACTTGAAGCTACAAGAAATTAATTCAGTTGCAGCAGCCAAGTTTACACCATTATGAAATTGTAGAAAAATATTTAACAGTTTTTAAAGTTTCTGTTAATTTTTGTTAAGGAGAGCATAAAAAATATGCCACTATGTATAAGAAGTGTAGGTTTCTAATTTCCTTTTGTTCTATTTAACATTTAACTGGATGTGTAATTCATTTTATTGAAATATTACCTCCCTTTTAATCCCATTTCTCTTTATGAAGTGCGCTACTGAAACTAGATTAGGATTGTTGAGGTTTTGATTGCTTGAAAGATAACCTCCAATTTACAAACCCTCTGATTTACAAAGCTCATATTTTTGGGTCCCTTCAACTTCGTAAAATAGAGGTTCTACTGTAAAGCAAATGGTGCAGTATTAAAAAATTGATTTTCTAACTTGGAAATGTCAAAAATTTCCTATTAAAAGATTTTAAGTAATTACGTTTTGTAATTAGTATTTCCAAAGAATGTAGCAATAACTTAACATGTGCAACTAACAGCATTTCACCCAAGTTCTCCCAAGAGACAAATGTAAACGATAACTATAATTCTTACGGGAGACAAAACTTATAATTTTCTGATGCAGGGCCATAGTATTTACCGAGATTTTAGGCTTGTGGTTTGGGGAGAAGCCATAAAAGTTACTTGGAGGAGACATTTATCTCCTTGGCACTGTGCACATACGTCAAAATGAAATTAAGTTACAAACTTATTTAGTCAGGACTTGAGAGAAATAACTCAAAAGAAAAAAATCCAAACCCTGAGGTTGTATTGAGTGCATACAGATTTCGGTAAAATAAACTAATTTCATGACGACTACTCTAAAAATTACACTGACTTTGCAAGGAATTTTGCCAGACTTTCATGAAGGGCCGTTAGCTTTCCTGGTGGATGCACATGGCGTTATCTCGGGTGTGACACAGGGTTAGGTATCCCAATGCCAAAGTTTTGACGAGCCACTCTCCTCAGACAACCTGACTCAGTACAACAGCCGGGTGAATTCCATATAAAGCACCAATTTCTCCCCGACCATGAAATTCTAATCATAATACCACCAACTTATACAATTGTATCAACAGTGTAGCATCTTCAAGCCTTCGTTAAGAGGTTACTGTACCTTCCTCTCCAAGGTTCTGGTGTCTTAAAAAGATTACAACTAGAGGCTCCATCAGGAATCAAGCAGGGGGAAAATGGTAAGTGACCGCAATGCTTGTGGAGGCATGCACTCCCGCTTGCACCGTCCACTCTTTCCCAGAGCTATTTCAACGACGCCTCACAGCATATCACCACCAGTTGGTGATGTTTGTCTTCCTCCGACGAGTCTGCTGCTCCTCTCATCTCAGGACCACGTCTAAAAGAATTGCCACCACATTACAGTTGATAACCATTTACTTTCCAAAATCACATGGTACCAAGCAAATTCAACAGTGTAGCAGGTAATTTTATTACCATTTCCGATATGTGGATCCCAAGGGATAAGATATACGACGCATAAGGAGAATCTGAGCCTTTGACACCTGCTTCTGATGGAAGATCTGAAATAAATTGAAACGATAACATAAGAAATGAGGAGGAGACAAAAGATTAGAAGACTACATTTTTGCATACTGCACCCAAAAAAACTAATCAAGAGGATTCTGGCACCATTGGAGACACAAAGAGCTAGGCTAGGTGCACGTGGGAAATTGTGAAAAGGAAAAGTATGGGTATTTTCTCCACGGAGTTGTTACGAAGCTCCACATTCAATGCATCCATCCTGAGCAGATAACTGCTCTTCATAAAGGCCTGTACACTACACGACGTATTTCCCAAGGCGAGTAGATATATGAACACTTGAGAGAACACATTAAAAAAATTATAAGGGGCTTCTAAAACAGAAGCATGTAGTGTTTATGATTTCAAGAGGTGGAAAATATAGAATAGGACCAGTGGTGCCCACAAAAGGGGGCAATGACACAAAATTTGTCATAAAAATAATGGAGGAGGGGAAACCACAATTTTTATTAAAATTTTGGGGGGTGCGGATGAAAAAATATTGTACATGGAGAAGATGATCCATTGAGCCTGGGAGAATGTGCACCACTGAATAAGACGCTAATAAAAAGAAGCCTAAAATATATCCAAGTTGTTTAAAATTGCTTCTTAGAGAAGGGTAGACTGGGTACGGTTAAGTATTTTTGTTCATACACTTTTGCTATTATTATGCTTTTGATTGAAGTTAGAGTATTATGAGTTTTGTATCGTTTTAATTGAAGTTTGTAGAATATGGAAGTATGATTAGTTTTTATTAAAATTTATTATCATTCTTACTGTGAACAGTTTTTTACCTAGAAGGGGGTTGGGGACAGTTGAAACATTTTTTGTGGGTAAGGTTGAAACAGTTTATTTATTTAATTTTCTTGTTTCTTAGATGCCAAGGGTACACCAAAGGAAGACTACGAGAGGTCGGGCCGATTTATCAACGTACAAACAAGCCTATGAAGATGTTAAAGCGGGAACTTCGTTAACAATAGCGGCAGAAAAGAATGGACTGAACCACTGTTCCCTGTTGAGGTATGTGTGTAAACGAGATGAGACTGATGGCGATGAAAATCAAGAAATGGGATATAAGGCTCACAATCGAATGTTTAACTGGGAACAAGAGCGTGAGCTATCTAAATATTTAATTAGATGTGCACATATATATTTTGTGCCTAACTGAAAAGGATATTATGAAATTGGCATACGAACTAACCGTCACATACAACTTATCACGACCTCGGACTTGGGATGACAAAGAAATGGCTGGCAAAGAATGGTTTTGCATGTTTATGAGAAGAAATCCTGAACTCTCAGTCACAGTAGCCTTTGTGGTCAATGCCATCGGAAATGCTATTCCGACATTCTTAGTCTTTCCACGCATGCAATACTTTATGCAATGCAATACAATATAACATGCAATACAATATCACTTTATCAGGGATGGACCAATAGGAATTGCTGGAAGTGCAAATCCTTCTGGCTGGATGCAGGATGAAACATTTATTCATTTCCTTCAAGAAACATACAAATTCTTCTCCTTCACATTAAGTCTTACTTGTGCTTGATAACCACTCTTCACATATTCACATTAACGCACTAGACTTATGCAAGACGAATGGCATTGTGATGCTATCTTTCCCTCCCCACTGCTCACATAAACTCCAACCACTTGATCGATGTGTATTCAGTCCGCTGAAGAAAGCTGTAAATTCGACCTGTGACAGATGGATGAGAAGTCACCCCGGCAAGACAATGCCAATATACGACATCTCAGGGATTTTAGCTACCGCTATGCCGCTTGCTCTTACACAATCCAACATTCAAGCTGGCTTTCGCACAACTGGGATTGTTCCAATTAATCAGTATTTGTTTACTGAACTTGATTTTGCACCTGCATTTGTGACAGATAGGCCAAATCCTGTAAATACAATCGAGGCAGATGATGGCCCTATTCAGAATACTAGTACACCAGAGGATAAAACGCAACCACCATCATCTTCTAATTTAACTCTCGAACCACCAGAAGAATCGGAGGAGCTTTCTAATGCAGCTCTTTTTGTACAACAACCGACTGTAAATATGCCACTGTGTTCACAAGTCCAAGACAGAGAACAGGAAAACATTATTGCAGATCCAGAACCTTTGATCACACTACCCGGACATCAAAGTAATGGTAGTGTTCAGCAAATTTCACCCAAACCCTCTACAAATTCTCAATCCATTCCTGTGTTGACAAATCAAATTGAAAATGTGAAGGCTGCTCGGGTGCTCCACCGGGTAATCTCCTCCATACCTCTGCCTCGAGGCAGCCATGGAGGAGATTACCCGGTGGAGCACCCGAGCATCCTTCACTACCAGCATACGCCGGGAAAGCATCAGATCTTTTTTTAAACGGAAAATATCGCGACTTTGCATACATCACATTTGATTTCGCCGGAAGCAGTACAACCACTACCAAAAGCCCCTCCAAGGAAATAAACAAACAGGGGGCGAAAAACTAGGAACTCTACAATCTACACAGATACACCTGAAAAAGAGGAGATAAGAAGAGAACATGAAAACAGATTGAAACGAACCAAAGCTAAGCAAGTTAAGAAAAGATTAGATGGAGGAAAGACTAAAAGAAATGCTACAAACAGGAAAAAAAAACTAATACGCAACATGAATCGTTATCATCAGAAGAAGAGGAATGCTACTGCGTTGTTTGTATGTCAGCATATTCAGAAAGCAGACCGAGGGAAAATTGGTTACAATGCACAGAATGTAAAATGTGGGTGCATGAAGAGTGCACAGAAGGTTGTATTAGTTATGTTTGCCACAATTGTGATTCCGAATGATCTTGTAACCACTTAAATATTTTTGTTTAAAATATTGATTTTTATAGAAATAATAGTCTTTAGTTTTTTCTTAACCTATTTTATAGCTGAAGGACTGAAGTTTTTTTAAAGCTGTTGAATTTTATTCTCTTAAACAAAAATTAGTGTTGTTTTCTTTTGTCATTTGTTTATCTATGCATCAAAATGTAGATGTTTACAGAAATAATTTTTTGATGTTTTACTCGAAGTGTTTTGTTAGCTGGAGTGCTAAAATCTAGTTTATAATTAATGCTAGCATGTTGATAATTGACAGCTGTTGATAATTGAGAAATATAATAGCAAGTAGTACATACACAAATATTACAAAAAAGTTATCGCCACCAACATCCGATTATTACATAGTTTAAGTTGTACTTAATATAAATCTTTGAAGGCTGATTAAGAATAAGGTTAGATTATAAGTATCGTCAAAGACTTGAATATTAATAAAAAATATTTGTGATATTCAAATGTGAAATTATGAGCCGTAAAATGTTAAATATACTAGATGATTAATAAACCATGTTCATTTATTATATTTTGTATTATTTGCATGTGTTTCAATTGACCCCAGACACTTTCAACAGACCCTGGCATGGGGACGTTTGAAAGAAACTATATTTTTAAAAATTATTTTACACAAAATACAATACAATGATTTCAAATAACATTGCCCATTAGTAGACAGATATACGATCTTATATTTAATATATTTCCGTCATCGCTCACTTAACTAATCCTGATGCTATGGATGATAAACACTAAAATGTTTCAACTGTACCCAGTCTACCCTACGAGAGAGAGTTTGATAGACGGGATAGGACGAAATTGGAGGAAGAGCTGAAGAATAGTGGTAGATTGAAGAGACAGACGACTTATTAGGAATGTCTGCACGAACATTAAGGGTAGCCGATGACGACTTGGAACAAGCCACACAATAAGATGGGGAATGATGCAGGGATGCCCACTATCTTAGATCCTTTTAAATACTTACTCACAAAAATAGTTACAGAAGCATGGGATGGGAAGGAGATGGGAATAAAGGTGGGAGAGGAGGTGATAAAGTCATTCGGACTCATAGGTAACCAATCATTAGTCACCCAGCCAGCCAAGGGATTACAGCCAATGATGAGTGCTCTAGAGGTGCATTACGAAATGTATGGGATGAAAATAAATGAAGTAATTTTGTAAGGGACATATTTTAGGTTCAATGATAGGAACATCCGATGTGGAATTTCCCTGAGAAAGGAAGCCTTTTCTTAATATTAATTTACACCAGGCACTTAATTGCACAGTTTGATGCACAGAAATTGTGAGAACGCTGGTACGGAACTAGAGCAGGGGCTCCTTTCCTTACTTTTGTTCATGCATTCGGGCAGTCATTCTAGCAAGTCCTTGCTCCACACCATGCAATGTTCACTAATGCATCCACCCATTCATCAGACATTGGATTAAATTGCCTCGTGAAACCCGGCTTTGAGTAAAGGGAATTGGTGAGTGGGTCTGACGAGAGAAGAGATGGAAAGGTTAGTTGATTAGGGGAGGCGAAGAGAAACTGATGTCATTAGCGCCATTAAGATGGGTTGTGAAAGGAAGTCATTCAAGGGGAGGTCTTTGGACAGTCCTTATCCTAACATCCAAAATTCTGGGGCATTACCTCACATCCCCCCCTATAGATGGCTCGCCATCAGATCTCTCTTAAATTCCTCATATCATCTCATTCTCTCCTTATTTCTTCCAGAATTCCTACGACAAGGATACGATCTGTCGCCCACGATCTTCATAATCTTCGCTGAAAAATCCACAAAAGAAATTAAGGAAAAATAAAAATCTGGAACAAATAAATGGAAAAAATTCGCTGATGACTTAGCGATTCTGGCAGAGAATGGACATTTTTACTTTATTTTTATTTCACGGCTTGAAAATTACTTAAGAGCCACACGTGATACAGATTTTAAAAAAGAACGCATAGCGGCTGTAATGCATAACATGATAGATCGACGTCTATAAGGTTCTACTGGGAGCGAGCAGCTAACTAGTACTTCTAACTCGCTTCGGTTATGAAATCAAGTAGTTCAGCCAGCATGATAGCGATAATGTATGTTGGCCTGAATTTGGTTCTATATCACACGATAGTGGAAAGATATCGTGCTAGCGAGTACCCTCAAACTTGTGCTTGATCAAGTATCGCGTGAAACCGTCTTCACTTACTACTACTGTACGTAGGTAACGAGTTCTCATAAAGCAACAACGTAAGGTTACAATACGGCACACACGTAAATACTATGCAAGGCTAATAATTATAATTTCCCTATAGGTAACAGCTTTCGCCAATTAGGCTATATCCCAACCGGAATTCCAAATTTACTACGGCTAATCCTTACATACATTTCATTCGCGGGGAAGGAATTTTACCAAGCATTTTCCACATGCTAAAAACGAAGGTAAGATAAATATTTTAAGACACCGACATAAAAAGATAATTCACGACACTTACCTCAACCAATTGATTTAAGTTTCCCGAGGTTACCTTGTTAATCACGTTCAGCAATGAAATTTTCCTGAACACGCTTATAGTACACTTCATTTTGACTTCAAGGCTTGCCGACAACGGTCGTCGGTGCCCAACGGTGCCCAATCGGTGGAGCGAACCACGGTCGAGCGAACTTCAAAAACAAATGAAAACAGAAAATGCTACTGCGGTACTATCGGCACCATAGAGTTATTAAGGTACTAAGGTTATTAAGGTTGAACTATATACTCTAAGATCGGCACGATCGGCATCGGCACCATCGATACTTCATCGGTACTTTACTTCGTCCTCGCTGCCGTAGCACTGTTTCCACTGTTTACAGGGTCTCGAAATAGCCTTTTTCATTTATAAATTACGTTTGATTAATTTATATCGTCTAATTACTCATAACAATTACAGATATACTTAAGAAAGAATATTTTTTTAATCGGTTCCATATCCGTGCATAGGAATGACAAAACATTGAGTATGCATATAATGGACTTGTAATTCTGGATAAAGAACTAGCATTGGACCATCATAAGCTAAACGGGACTTCTTGGAGGAACAAAATTGAACTCCTAAAACCAGTAACATCACCAAAATCTTGCCTTGCCTAGCGAATTCATTTATATTTCTTAAAAATAGTTTAAGTTTGAACGTAATTCAAATGATGAGAGATGGAGAGGTGAACTAGAAATCGAATTTTTATTGGTATGGGGTTACGAGACCAACCGGCCTCCCTGACTCACCTGCAAGCAAACACCGTTGAAAGGAATCTAATGAGTAGAAGAGAGGAGGAGAAATAAAGCCCACGCGAAGGTAGATGTGTGCAAGAAAGAAACCTTAATGTTTCATACGTCGGGAAAGGAATTTTGGACATGGTGAGACAGGAAAGGAAGTTGGCGGCGGATATTCGGAGAAGGCAGAAAAAGAGGACGGCGAGTGTTATGAGATGTGAAGGAAACGCGCAGGAAGTTAGCCCCCAAAAAATCCACCCCAAAGTCTCATTTACAGGGATACCAACATAATTCATTCATTTACATTTTAGACATTTTTAGTACACCATTTCTCTACTAAAGCGTGAATTAACACGCTAAAACCTGAAATAGCGCCCTTTAAATACTACAAGCAATGTACTCTTTGCAAAAATTACTCATATTCCCAGGTTTGACACCAGGTTTCTACTTATACAATTTATGTTGTTTCACTATCCTTCATTTATTAAATTTTTCCACCCCAACAGTTGTGTTTTTATTTACTCGACTTGATGTCAATACCATGGATTGTTCCTCTATTTGAGTGCCGCTGTGTGTGCCTGGAGAAATATATCTCACGGTAGGTATTCATGTATGCTACAAGAAAGCCCTTGACAAGCGGTAAATGGTCTTCTAAAAGTGAGCTACATAAGTATTTGTATTCGATGTGATGAGACGAATGTTGTGTTCAGTCGTGTGTTGTGTTGGTTAGCGCGTTAATGCCAGGGACTGGCTCGAGGATAGTAATTGTGTCAATAAATATCCAAATCAATTTATTTCTGAAGTTATATATACCAAGATGCCATATTTTTGTCTGAGCGTGGTAAATGACCATAGAAGTGATAGGATTGAGTGTGGGTTACCGTTAATTGCTAAATCTGTGCAGGAAAAAGTATATAAAATGTATTCAGATACAGGATATAATCCTTGTTCAATTTTATTTCCAGAATGTATAAAATCTAGATGCAGATTTATTCCTTTTTGTGATGATGTGACGAAGGTTGTGTTACAACGCCGACACTCATTTAAGGTGATTGAAAGTTAATATTTATCAACTTATTACAATCTCCTTGCACCCAACTATTGCACTTTCGGTGCAGGAAATTTCTCACACTGAAGATGATATACTAAAGGAATCGCGAATCGACGAAATACGTGTCGGTCGGCCTACCGTGGGCTTCAAAATCGTCGGTGGGATCACCCCGGCTGACCGACGATTGTCGGTGAAGTTATCGACGAGTATCGGTAGAAGCTTCCCCCGGAATAGCTCTTAACCGACATGTGTCGGTTGGGCGAGTTAGCGACACCGATAGGTGTCGGTCGCATGTACAGAATTCCGCCCCGGCCGGCTAACCACGTAACCCACTCAGCCCCACACGAGGCAAGCGCCTATATATCGACTTCATATAAAGTTATCCGTCCAGAGATCCTATTTAAATTTATTGTACACGAGCGGAAGATACCCGTTGAAATTCAACGGGTGTGAAAAACATTAAACTTATTTTTTATAATAAAACCACAAAGCCCGAAGAAAAACAGTATGCGTGGCCATTTGAGGAGTTCGTAACCTATCTTGTATGTTGTGTTCGTTGTAGTAGACACACTGACAGTTTTCCAGGTGCACGGAGAGATGAGTGACTATTGGTTCACTTTCATGCTCGGGAAACCTAAAAATCGGCCTCGCAGACTCATTACTACTTAAATAGCAAAGGTTGATAGATGGTCACCTCGTCCCTCCGGTTCTCTTGAGCCGTCTACTGAGTGATTAACATCTTGATCGCTTCCCTTGTGTACATACATATATTTGCATTCCATGACTTAATTCAGTTGCACTATTCAACGTTGATATGTGCGTTGATTATCTTAATCCGGATTGGACAGAAGGGTACAATCCAGCGGTTGACAACGTCAAGAGGAGTGATGGCAGCAGAAGCCATGTTTATTTGACCTATGAATCCTCCATCAATGTGGCCTGTGCCTTCGGCTGTGTGGGACTGTGCCTGTGTGGGACTGTGCCTGTGTGGGACTGTGCCTTCGGCATAGCCATAATCATTGGTTTCGGTTGATAAATAAAAAATCTATGGTGATTCTTAGTACACTTGTCGATTTTCATGCACGGGTGTCGTTAATTGTGCAGAATTTCCGTTCTGCTTTCGGGTAAGAAGCATGTAGTGGCGTTATTATAATTTCCGCCATCTTAAAGCAGATTGAAGGTTCGAAACAGATGGGTCTGTATTTGAACCAGATTTAGAGCTGGTTACCCGTCCGTATGTTGGGTAAGGATTAAATTTGTGCGGATCTTAGCGTAACCCGAGAAACACCACGGGGAGATTATCATGAGATCGCTGGTGGGCATGTCTTTGACCATCCAAGTCTAACCTTTGTCGTTTTTCTTTCAAGGGCTCATTTTCTCGCAAATAAGATATTCATTTTGCTCAAGAAGATTTATTCGAAAGGTTACTCTTTTTTCTATTAGGCATGTGGATGGATATATTTTTAAGTCCAAGGAGGGGAAACACAGTGGCGAGCGAGATTCTTGAATGGGTAACTCGATGATTGAATGAATGTTCCTAAGTTTACTGCACTTTAACACTTTTAAACATATAAATAACTCGTGACGTTAATGATGCGGGAATTGGTCTAAAAAACAGTTCGCAATCGTAATGAGAGGCAGACGGTTTCACTACGTGTAATACATATGAGTATTAAACGATAATAAACAACGCCGAGTTTGTTGTAGCAACAGAGGCATTATTACCACTGATATTCGCTGCACGTAAATATTCTTGCATATATAATTGTGTGTGTAATCAATTAATTTCCTTTATGTGTATTGTTTACAACGTAAGTGTTCTCTCATATACATGCGATGCCCCTTTGAGAGCTACTTTGAGAAAGACGAAGAGTATAATTGTTGTAAATATTAATTGAATTTATCGATTAACCCCTGAAGCAATCTATCATGGGGCCCTTGGGACTCTGGGCCCTTCTTATACGGATTTGCTTTCTACGTACTATCATGGGCCTGCAGGAAAACATGATATTTAATAGTTAAGAGGCGTGTATATCCTTTGAAAATCAAATCTATGGTTGTCAAGGAAATATGTTATTGTTGATTTCAGGGAAAAATGTGAGATTTTTCAACTGAAAACATTAATTTCAGACAAATACGGAGCGTAGAAGAAAATCGATTGATAAAATTAGAAATTATATTTATTCAGCCATCCGATAAAAAAAATTCCAGCCCTATATCTTGAGTGAATGTACTTTTAAAAAGCAAAAAATGAAACCACTGCACCGAACACAATGCTTAGCATGGACCAACAGGGGGGACCTTCGGGGGCCTTTGGGGGCCCTTAGGGCTCTTTAATATAGCATATGATACAGCAAGATATTTATTCTATCTACATACCAAATTTCAGCTCAATCGGTCCAGTAGTTTTTGCGTGATGGAGCAACAGACAGACAGAGACCATTACATTTTTATACATATTAGTAAGGATCACACCCTTAACCCTGGAAAAAAGGGTATTGGTTAATTGAACCCTACAGTGTTTGTTGTCTACCAGTAACAAACATGTGCTCCAAATTTCATCAAAATCGGTCCTGTGGTTTAGGAGGAGATGTGGAACATACATACATACATACATACATTGACTTTTATATATATAAAGATACTGGCAGTAATGTACTCTTCATGACGAATTTAAGAAATGTTACTCATATTCCCAAGTTTGACACCCAGGGCCGGCTAACCACGTTACCGCCCGATCCCCACACAAGACAAGCACTTACATACCGACTGCATACGGAGTTATCCGTCCAGAGATCCTATTTAAATTTATTGTACGTACTGGCAGTAATATACTCTTCATGATGGATTATACAAAAGTTAATCATATTCCCAAGTTTGACACCCAGGGCCACTCTTTTGTTATTGCTGTTGTTGTTTTGTTCGATTTATTCATTCATTATTCTCGGTACTGCAATTTGTGGCGAATAAACTTCTTTTGGATTGAACCGATACGAAAGTCACGACGTTTAATTGTAATGTTTTTTTTTACAAATTCCATCTTTTCTCATAATTTTGGTACATACACCGTTGTTATTCTAGGTTATTTACTTATTTATTGCGTTGGTTTTTTCTGGTTTACCCCCGCCCTAGAACGATTGCCGGACTGTCCCGTGCGACCTAATGGAGACTTCAAGGCGAACGCTTGATAGCCAAATACAATGAAAATCATGGACTCTTCAGATCCTGAAGAGGAAACTATTCCAAAAACGAGGATCAAATTTTGCAGTTTTTGTAATTATTTTTCCCTTTTTCGTTTGCAAGTACATTTTAGATCTGTTGATATTCATAATAAACACCTTTTCGACTTTGGCAGTAAAGAAGTTCAGCCTGAAAGTGAGGGATGAATCAGCCGTCGACAGCAAAGCAGAATTTGACCCGGTGGGGATTCCGAGCAGATTTCACAGCCAGGTGAGGGCATGTTGAAGAGGGTAACAGCGGGGAGAACGCTTGGAAAGCGCGAAGGAAGGAAGGAAGAGGATAGGATTTCAGGAAAACTTTAAGAAGAGGCAGAAGTTAAGAAGGTCAGTCTGAGAGCAGGGAAGTTGTTTACGGGTCCAAAAATGGGATTTTTAAGTAGGGACAGTTCAAAAATCAACTGATTGGCGGCGGCGGAAATCTGCCGAATAGTCACAGCAAAAGCGAGATTTTAGGGTGTTACATTTGATCTTAGCAACAGTATTTCTTGGTGCATGCAGTAGGAGCAGAACAATATGCTTGGGAAATGCTAGGAAAACACTTATTGCAAAATACATCATATGAACGCAGTTTATTAAATACTTTTGGGTAAAGATTTCGGAGGTTTTTGAATTTGCAAACGAATTTAGAGAAATAATGTGCTAGGAGTTCATATATAAGATTAAACCTATATTTCCCATCAAAATCCATCCAATTATGATTCACACTGATGAATATATCACGGAAACGTTTTAGAAATTTAGCTGTTGTCCGCAGCAGCCGATCAATTCTTAAAATAAATCCCTATATAATGGTAACTGGAGCTAAAGGGATACACTACGAGAAGTGATTAGTAACAAGAGAAAGAAAGCTCTTCTACTTGGTCGTCTTATCCTCTCCATATTATTTTGAAAAATCCCACTCTTCCCACATATTACATTTATATTATATATTTATTAAATGATTCAACTTTTCGGATCCCTATTTGTTTAAATGATTTTTGAATTTACGCATCCACTGGCTATTAAATGCGTCCAGTCTCTCGAGTATAGAAAGCTGTAACTGGGAGTGAGATCTATTTCTACGAAATAATCCTGGATGACCTTTCCATTCCTAGGTTGAAAATGGTCATTACCTAAGTAGTCATTCGCTCCTGTCTCCTACCTGCTGTTCATGATTCTAAGTACAACCTTCGCTGTGTACGAAATCAAAGTTATTGTCTTATGGTCTTCGCATCATAACGCTTTCTCCTTGATCGGGATGCGGATGAAATTTTTTTTCACGCCATTCTCCCAACTCGTAGATCCTACAAATTACTACGAAATATCGTCACTCATTGATCCGCGAAGGGATACATTTGGGCACAAATATAAAAAATTATTAAACTCCCATGAGATTTGGTACCCAGGGTTTTTTTTGGGCGGAAAATTGAGAATATGAAGTCGAAATTCATCCTAAAGTATAATTAAAACGTTTTCCTTGTTTTGTGGATTTTTTTCAGAGCAAATGGGGAAAATAAAAGAAGAACCTTTATTGACAGGAGTGTTTTGGAGAGTTAGGAGGCTCATTTGAAACTCGTATGGTTCAAACGGCACAGGTGAGAGTGGCTGACGGAAAATCAGGGTAGCAAGTTATAGATCGCGGGGTAAGACAAGGTTGCCCGCGGTGGCCCTCTACTTCATGACATTTACGTCGAGAAAATTGTAAGAGGAGCATAGGAAGAGCTAGATATAGGAATAAAGGTAGATAGACAGCTGATAATGACTGTTAGATTTGCAGAAGACCAGGCAGTGTCAGACAGTGATTGAGTGAAGAGGATTGCAAGAATTGGTAGATGCATCAGAAAATAAAACGGAAAATACGGAATGAATACAAATAATTTGAAAACTAAATTAATAATATTTCCTTGGACAAAGAAGGCGAGGCTGTACAATAAAAGTAGGAGGGTATAAAATAGAGCAGGTGGAATAATTTAATTGCCTGGGTAGAACGCCGGAGGAATATAGTGTTAATTAGATAGGTGAGAATTCTGACGGGGACCTTGCGTAAGAACGCAAAGAGCTTAATCGGGAGAGTAGCGTTGTATGGAGAAGAAAGATTGACCCTGCGGAAAGAGGACGGTTGTTAGAGAAATTCCGAACAGTTGTGTTTCAGTGTGACACGGAGAATATAATTTTGACGCCGCACTACATCTCTAGGTTCGACAGGAAAGATAAAAATAAGACTGATACATTGGCAAAAAGATAGATACAAAAATCAGTTCTTCCCAAGCACAATTAGCACGACCATAATAAAACTGAGATCCATTGAAAACACTTCCAAAATACACTTAACCTTTGCATCCACCTATTATAACATTCTCATTTACACCGACTGGTGTCGTAGCACCCCATTCCACATGCCCATGTGGCGGCTCGCAGGGTATTATGTAGGTGATAGGTGTAGATGATTACAAGATCTTTTAGGCGGTCTTGGGACATAGTATAACCTTGGTACATGGGATATCAAATTCGTCTTTAATAATTTTAAAGTTGAGAAGCTCCCTTCAGAACTTGCAACACTTACGGGAATCGTTAAAACGATCCGGAATGCTATGCAAGTATTACGTAAAGATTCATTTTTTCAGGCCTGTGGTAAAACTCCACTAATAGATTTCACTTCTGGCTGATAGCTTTTCTGACACAATTCATTTCAATTTATTTAACTTATCAAATAGCTCCTTCCCATCAATGTCTCAAGAATCCCAGAAGGTTAACATTTTCTCTAAAGTTTTCAGTTACTCAAAAATTAATTGTAATTTCAAGATTTAAATTTTTTAAAGTCAAACAAAAAATAAAAAAAAAAATACATTATCTCTGAAACTACTCCAAACATTCTTTGAATGATTTAATAGGTTGGTCTACAAGTGGATAAAACAACTCAAATTAAAGTTATCTTCTGGAGAAATTTCTTTTACGCCATCATGACGTTCATTTTCATAGACTTTCCTTTTTCAAGCAAACCTTACTTTGTGAAATCTGTAGTTGTATGCAATATAATTCTACGTTACGTTTCCCATTAAAAACGAAAAAAAGTGCTGTGTCCCATTCCGTAAGCGTGGCCCACAAGCACGCAGGCACTTCAGTTGGATTCTATTAGAAAGTGCGGGAAAGATCCGAAAAGTACGTGTGTATAAATTCGTCGGGATCGGGCGCACCTGCGTCTTACACGCGGGCGCAGGTTTCCCCGGGCCTACTGAAAGAGGCAAGCCCCGGTGGAGCGCCCATAGGCGCGGGGCCCAGTGCGGCGGCACCTGTCGCACTACCCTAGGGACAGCACTGACTCTTTGGGCCTTGTGTGTCTTGGGTCCACACATAAGCCTATCACTTTTACTTCCCTCCCTCTACCATCAATGGTGTTCATGAGTGCCTGCTGCCAACCAAAGGCCTGAGTGCAGGCTGAGGAGGTTAGGTTGAGGGAGTAATCCTTGAGTTGAGTGCCCTTGCCAACTAAGGACGGAGGGGATGAGGCAAACTGAGTTTGTCTAAGGCCTTTGTAAGTTTTCCAAGCATATGGTGAACATATTTTGCACTCACTAGTATGTGCCTCTCAGCATTTAGCATTAGTTGGTTGGTACCCCGTTGGTTGGTTCCCCGTTGGTTGGTACTGATGTTTCCCCTCCAATGTTGGAGATTTTTTCAGAAAATAATAGTTTCTTTATTAAACATTTGTCTCCATTGTCTTGGGGGAGAGGAAGGATATTTGGGGGAGGAATAGAGGTCAGTAAGACTACATGAATGCATACCCATCATTTTGTTCCCTTTCTGAATAGGCACGGTCATAAGAGCTCCATTATTGGTATATGGGTCAGGACTCTGTTATCATAATTTATTCTTTAAATATCTTATCTTTGCAATTATCTTTTGCTTCTATTACAGTCATGCTTTGCTTCGTACAAGCTCTCTTATTCTTAAAACTCTTATCATATTCCTACTCTTTATGAGTATCTTCCAACACAATTATCCATGATTTTCCCTGTCTTCCCATCCCATCTCCCATCTTCCTCTCACATTATTCACTCTATCATAAATATTTCATGATTCGCCTCTCATCCAATCTCTCAGCATGGACAAACCAATGATCACGCTCCTTTCATATGTCAATTCTACTTTTACCGCAAACACTTCTGAGGTACCCCAACCCTACTGTATTTAACCTGCAATTATGCTAATCGTGGCTTTCCCAAGTTTCTCTACCATTTCATAAATTGGGCTGGGGAAAACTTTCATAAGTGTTAAGTGTTATTTAGCAATTTTTTATATTCAAATTTCTCTGTGCATTTGTCCATGATCTTTGTTGAAACTCATGGGAAGTTTCCGCATTTCTATTGCTCCTGATCTTTTAAATGAAGCCATTTTTGTGAAAAATGATAGACCCAATATGGCATTTGGACGTAAGTTGGACATCAACTTAAGGTGGTTGGAGAGATTGTTTGTCTATGTACATATTTCCATGAAACTTTGCATAAGTGTTCTCATTAGGGATACCTGTGGATAAGTGTGAAAAAATTGCATCATACCAATTTAGTTTTTTGACTATTCAATGCTATTTTAACACGTATGCTAATGGCACATGACACATATTTTGTAATAAATTGAATACATATGTACATATTTTTTTCTAAATGCAAAATAATATACTTCTTATTACTATAACTGTTGCTAACAATTATAAAGGTGATGATAAAGATGAGCTTTTTTGTTGTCAATTCCAATAATCGAAAACAACATATTTCAATATAATTTTGTCTAAATTTTTAATACCGCACCGAAAATTCTAGTCATAACATGCTTCCATGAAGGGTAAAATTAAAAACATAATTATTGTATCATTTCTATTACTGCATGCATGGTAAGTTCCAATGCGTAAATAGAGACGCTTAAATGAAATGTGGTCTAAGATTTTTTAAAATTTACTTTAAAAATTATTAAAATATTCACTTAATGACCCACGATTATCACTCCAGCCACATTAATAAGATTCGTACCAATACCTGTTTCCTTCTCCTTGTCAGTGTGATATTTTCTTTTAGAGAAATGTTAAGATTTTTTTACCATATCTTTTGTCTGTCTTCTGGCTGCTTGATTGGCGATGTCAAAAATAATAATAGGATCATAGATTTTTGATTGAAATTTTCATCAATCGAACATTTTGGGCCGATCAGACCATTTCAGGTTTATTACCAATCCAGAATGAACATTACATTTCTAATATTCAACATCCTCTTCTTCTTCGTAGTCTGCATTCGAGAGCCAGTTGGGCCATTCCTTAATTCTGTCATACAACAAGCTCCCTGGACAATCGGTGGATGCAACCTGTAGGTGACCGATGAGCCGATAGTTTCTCCTCAATTTCCCTCTCCTCACGCCACATTCGATGAGCTTTTTTGTTGTCCTCAGTTGTTCTCGTGTTGGAGGTTGATCTGCGAGGATAGGAAAATAAATCAGCCGTGATGTTAGAAAAGAATGACAACAATAAATGATTAATACTAGCAAATAAGGTATAAATATGAGAGGGAGGGAAGAATGAATGCTTTCTTAGCGAAGGAAAAATGTTTTCAGTTAGTAAGAAATGTTTGCTAAAAGGTTAGGAACCCCTGCTCTAGGGCAAAGAAAGTAGGAGGAGGAAAACTGGAGCATTTAGGGCATTATAATTATGTGGATAGTACGCTAGAAGAAAATGGGCATCGCCGCAAAGACATAAGGAGAATGGTGGTAGCGAAGGAAGCTTTTAGTAACAGAAGGGAGCTAATGATGGGGACCTTGGATAAGGATATAAAGAGGCTGGTATTGAGTGTTGCATTGTATGGGGCAGAAAAGTGGACTCTGAGGAGGACAAGAATAAGCTGCAGGTATTCGAAATGTGGGTGTAGAGGAGGATGGGGAAGGTGTGGTGGACAGAATGGAAGACTAATGACGAAGTGCTTGGTATGGTTGGTTAGGAGAGAAAACTTCTGGATGAGATTAGGGGGAGGCAGGGTAGGGGGCTGGAAGAAGTAATGAGGGGTGATGGGTTGCTTAAGTCGGTGATAGGGGAAATGATGCTGGGAAATCAGGGAAGAGGAAGAAAGAGAGCAGGTTTTATGGACGGGATGAAGAGTGGGCGTATGCTGAGATGAAGAAATAAATATTATAGGTAGGGCCTTGTGCGTATGTAAAAATATATAAAACTTTTATTCACCCATTTCAACCTACCTTAATCGGTAGTTTACTTATTAATAATATTTTCGTGCGATAACCGACAGAGGAAAATTCACTCACCTTGACCGGGATTCGAATCAGGATCCCTCGATTTCGCGCCGAGTGCTTTCACCAGTTAAGCTACCGTATCGTTCTTCTACTTTTTGGATTTTTGAGGGCTTTATATAGCACCTTGTTCCTATAAAGCCCTCAAAAATCCACGGGAGTAGAACCACTCTGTAGGTTAACTGGTTAAAGCACTCGGCGCGAAATCGTAGGATCCGGGTTTGGATCCCGCCCAAGGCGAATGATTTTCCCTCTGTGGATCATTGCATTTCTGTGCACTTGCGGGTGAATCGTGACCGTAAAGGTAAATTTCGTGGCTAGTCCCGGTATCCTCAAAATTGGTCAATAATATTTTCATTCCTAGTTAGTCTCCTGCGTTTTGGGCGTCTACACCTTGGTATGAAAATGAATGCGACGTAGATGATGATAAACCTGAGTCCTGGAATTCTCAAATGTGAGATCGAAAAAGCGAATATTTTAAGAAAAGTAAATGAGTATTCGGAATTATTGAGGAACCGAGACAGAATAGAAGGCAAATACATAATTTATGAGCTGGTTCATTGAATTTATATAAAGGGAGTTAGCTTGTACGCAGAAACAGTATTAAAAATTTACCGAAAAATATGAAAGCGCTAGAATGTCAAGACTGCAAAACAGCAATTTTGCTTTCAAATGCGGCTCTTAGAATTATTTACATAAATGACGAAAAGAGGGCGAACGATTTCTTGAGTGAGGATAAGTTTGAGTTCTGGAATGGAAGGACAACTCGCGATGCCTCGCATTAACGGGAACGTGGCAACTTTAATTTCACTAATTTTTTTTTATTAGATTCACAACGTAAATGCGCACATATAATTCAATGTATTACGAACGAAATGTGCATCATACATTGAATGGGGGCGTTTACCATTTTTTTATTGCCGAATCTGATAGTTGGTAAAATAAAAAGTCCAGCATTTTTCCGTTTTTCAATCCGTCCCCTAGTTCTCGAGTTATAAGCGACGAAAAACTGATGTTCTTAACCCTTTCGCGGGAATGGGTGTGCCGAGACTTCTTACGTCATCCCTTCGTCCAATCACAACTGAGACTGCACAGCTTCTTCGCCCAATCAAAATCTGCTGCGCCAGGAGCTGTGTAGGCAAGCTGTGTGTCCCCTCCCCAACTCAACTCCCCAAAACAGCCCAGGAGGGGAGGTGGATGTCGCAGAAGGTCTCAGCGCAGCTCATTTGATGGGCATCACCTTTTGCGTATTTCAATTTTCAATTTATGAGTGAATGGCTACGGTTAGAAGATTGATTTTTTTCACTAAAATTAATTTTTTGTTTTCATCTAACGATTTCGTTAATAAAATAGCAATTTTGGTTCCGAGTAAACGCCCCCATTGAAGGTGTATTAACGCTTTAAGGTAATTACTCAATAGGTCAGCCTGACTACATTCATAATGGTATTTTGAAAAAAAAACTTCGTAGAGCTTTCTCACAATGTAGACCAATTCGACCATGGTTTCGACATTTTGTGTCGCTGCTAAGGTTCACTAGCTGTCTAAACCATGGTCGGATAGAGTTATAACGGCGTGAAACCAGTACTTACAAAGTTTTTGCATTTCACTTCATTATGAACATAGACATTTTTCATAAAACTATTTCACAACCTAACCGCGATGAATATGGTTTCGCAATTTTAGAATCCCTTGCAAAAACCGTCAAGTTTGCGATGTTTTTAGTGAACGTGCCATTTGCGTGACTTTTTCGCAGCTGAGTGAGTCAAGAATTCATTGAAGGGGCTTTTCGAAAGTCGATGGCTATGACTTCGTAGGGCGACGCCTGGAAGTCACTAAATCGGAACGTGGTTGGTGCAAGGGAGAGGTTGGCTTTGTACTCACTCTCAAAGCGGCCAATTAGAGCGATTCCCACGCTTCTCTTGTTGTATTCGGGCGCGTTCGTTCCTTCGAAATCCCAGCCTCTGGCTCTGTACACGACGCCATCGCCGCCCACGAGGAAGCTAGAGGGAGCAGACGATTGAAGTTTATATTTTGTTCACTGGTACTGCTGTGTGGTACACATTTCGGTATTAGAAGCACCATGTAGTATCGTTTTCCAAAAAGATCTTTGTTTGATGGATGTTAATGGTTCTGACCCTTTCCTTGGAAAACCGTATCATGTACGTACTATTGTTCGAGGTGGGGATCGAACCGAAGATTGCAGTGCAATGGACCTTTAAGATAATCCAAAACCTTTTCCGAAACCCGCCCAGAAAAAATATAATTTATCAAATTATTTTATCGATATTTATACTTTCTTGGCCACCTCACACTCTTCTCATTCAAAAATTTCAATACGATCTCGTTACTAAATTAAGATAAGGATTCTCAGAACCCTACCACACTATTGGTAGAATACAAATTATGAAAAATGGTGAAATTACCCGAAGCCGCCAATTCTGGACGGTCTCTCGTTATCATTTTCGTTCAGTGCATGCCTGATGAGTCTGGTGCATTCGCTTCTCGTGGTGCATCTGGTAGTGGCCGTGCGGTGTATGACGAGGTAACGGACAGGAGTGTTCAAGGAGGCTCCACCTCTTATATTTCGACCTCCCCAAACTGTAGAATCCACAATATTCGGGCATTCTGTTCGTAAGAAAAACATAGAGATACCTAACGCACACTGCCTGTAACAGAGAAAATATGTATTTCAATACATACCGGTGCTCGAGATGACGTGAAGTGTCCCGCAAAAGACAATAAATTTGATCAAATTCTTCATCGGAAACTTTTGCTCAAGTATAGAATCCTCTTCTCAGTACAAAGAAGGTGTTATCCACTGGACGGCTTAAGTCACAATGCTTTATACCTCTTATTCAGTCATATCTTGTGCATACTGAGGGTGGGGTAATGAAAATCCTGCATCTCTGCTGGACTGTGTCAAAAAAAGAAAATAATCCTGGTATCAATTACGGAATGTCATGACTACGTGTCATTAAAATTGCTCCTGAGATAGAGTCACACGAACGTCAGGGAAGACTGATGATATGAACATCTCCGTGACCAGAAAAAAGGCATTTTTTTGCCTCAGTCTAATAAGCGGGATTTTCCTACGTCCCTGGTTCGTGCTACAACGGAAATGCGTAATTTAGCGTTGCAAAAGTTCTGGAAAATTGGTCATGTACTGTCCGTTAATTATCGTTTTTATAGTTATTTCCTCACAATCAGAACACGTTTTACTGTTTGGTGATCTTATATTTTATAGTTGGTGGCTCACCGAGAAAGGATATAGATAGTATATATGTGCAATTGTGCATATGCGTCAAAGTCATTTGACTTGCATTACATCTGTCAAATATGTTTCATATCTTCAAATTACCTGGCAGCAATACTCTAGCTACTGAAGATACACGATTATACTATCACCGTCAAAAAATGAAAAGTTGCGGTACTTTAATTTGTATTGGCCTTTCACATGCTTTCACCGGGCAAAGATCTTCTAAAACGAGACTTGATTTGATTCGGTAACTTGAATAGTGAATTCAATTTGAATTTTAAGACTCCAGTAGTGAGCTAGATTTTGCCTTACTGCGTATGTGTACTGTAAAGTTCTCGGATAAATATTTCTACATTTATTAATGTGTAGCTACTTTGAAATAGGTTTTCATCAATTGTACCAGTGAACAGCCATCGTCTTAATTAGCTTGCACTTGAATCGCAAATCGTGAAGTGAATGCCTAGAGTAGACTTTGACTTCTCTGCATTATTATTTTCGTTTAGTTTTAATTCTCTTCCCAAATATTCAGTAAGACTCGAGCAATTCGTTAGAATTGAATCCTGAATGCTTATGCTTAAATGGAAAATGTTCACGCCACAATAAAACAAGATATATGATCTAAAAGAAGAAGATACGCCCTGACTGAGATACGGGGTAGAATATGCTATTAATATTAGCAATAAAAGTAGTTAGTGTGAATGATAGGTGACTCATTTTCGTTAAGAATTAAGGGTATATTTATGCGTGATATCAAAGAGATTGTCGTTCACATATGCCAGAAATGTATCGTAGGAAACATATAACTCTTCATTATTGCAGTCTTTATTTCTGTCGTTTATAGCATTGGTGTGTGTAACAATGAATTACACGTTTAGCTTAAGACAATTATGAAGAGATAAAAAAGTATGTTTATAATTCCTCTTAGACATATTAGTTTTAAAAGAGTGTCTCTTTCTATGTTTCGAGAGTAAGAGGTTCTTTGAAGGTACCTACGTTCGATGTGGAGGCATGACATTAAATGTTAATGTAGACAAAATACTGGCAGATCTTTATTTTCATCCTCATTTTCAGATTTTTTTAAATATGTTTTTATGATTTCTTAGAAAGAGAAGCTGATGCATCTGGGAGAATCACTGCATTAAGCATAGATCATATTTGACTAAAATAATTTGATATTATAGAAGCTGCTTCACAAAAGAGAAACGCTGAATATGTGTTGATGTCCAGCTCCATACAATGGTATTCCAAAATATGTAGATGCTGGAAATATTTAATAAAAAAATATATTTTTTTTGCTGGGTTTATTTACATTTTATGAACTGTATTGTGCAATTTTCACGCTTCGTAATCGTTTGAATTCTCAGTACATACATCAAGTTTTTTTATCTTATCGATTTCGGGAAGGCATTAGACAGAGGAAATTGGGAAAAACTAATGCAGATACTCAGGAAAAAGGGAATAGATTGCCGAGATGGTAGACTCATCCGATGCTTAGTTATGACCCAAAGTGCACAGGTGAGGGTGGGAGACGGTGCATCAGGGTGGGCAGTTATAGGTCGTGGGGTAAGGTAAGGGTGCTGATTGTTTACTTTGGTTTTTAACATCTATGTCGAGGAGATGGTAAGAGAGGCATCCCTGTTAGAAGGTTCCCCCCTGGAATGGTTCCGGGATTTTGGGAGGGGAACCGTTCCGGGGGGAACTACCCTAGAACCGTCCCAGTGGGGAACCACCCTGGAACCGTTCCAGGGGGATTTTGGGAGAGGAACCACCCTGGAACCATTCTAGGGGGGAACCACTCTGGAACTGCTCCATGGGGGTTTGGTTCCCTGATGTTCTCTGAAAAAAAACCCTATAAGCTGCTTCTGGTGATACATCGTGGAACTTTACCTTTTCCCCCTGAATTTTGATAGTTAAAAAATACCTACAATTGATGCATCGGATGGAATGGATCCTTTCAGACACCGAATACGACACTCTTGGAAGAAACTAATAGCTATAGCTATGATAATAATCTTTAAAAAATGTTGAAAAACTGCTTAAAAAATTAACAGTAAATTGTGACATCTGTTATCTCCTACGGCTACTGCGTTGAATCCAACAGTTACTGTTGGATTCAACAGAGATTGGATAACAACAAGAAATATTCTCATTGACCTCCGGTAGTTCTCACGAAGAGTAAAGAACTGAGAATGACACTGAATTGCATTAATTAGCATATAGATACCAGTTAAGCCATTACAGTCAGAACGTTGCTTCCCGACAACACCACCACACATCCGCTGAAAGCCATAATGCGACAGAAATAAAATATTATAAAACCACAGACTTGTCTGAACCACTGAATCAAGCCACACTTCGAAATTAACTCTTTGGTGAAGAATTACGAACGCACTGCTGGAAACTACACAAATTTATAATGTTCCCAATATTACTGGTAGTTTCAGGCGTTACTTGGTGGAACTGATTCATTGAATAAATGAAAAACTTAAAATTTGTGGTTCCACAATGATAATTTTATTTCCACGACCCGGGTTTCGACGTACTATAACGTCATCTTCAAGTGAAGACTACAAAATACTCGTGGTTATATAAACCCTCAGGTAGGGGGTGGGGGGGGGGTGGAAGAGTGCTCCCTACAGGGATTCTCTTCCCCCCCCATTTTCCTCAAGCACGCTATACCTCCCTGACCCAATCCCAAACTCCTCCCCCCCTACCTTCCTTCCCTCCAACCCTCCCCTCCCTACCTGAGGGCAGTATATAACCACGAGTGTTCACCTGAAGATGACGTTAAAGTACGTCGAAACCCGGGTCGTGCAAATAAAATTATCATTGTGGAACCACAAAGTTTAAGTTTTTCATTTATATTTATGTTCCCAATATTGTTTTGTTTTTTCTTAAGGCTACAGGCACAACACATAGCTGCGTACAGTACTCCCTGAGGAAACAGAAGGCCAAAGATCACCCATCGTTGCGTAGGTGCAATGAAAATCAGGTTTTATAAATCGTCACTATGAATGCTGATTACTATTTTCTTGCGAAGTGCCTGAAAATACATGTCGATAAAACTTAAACATGTTGTTGCAAACTTGGTTTCTTAAGTTCCAACGAGTATATTAAATTCTTACCTTGTTCTTTCAATGGCAGAAGAAGAATATTCCGGAAATATGTCAACCTCAAATTCGAATCATCATTGAGTTTCCCTTATTATTTGTATGGAGCCAACTCCTCAATTCACACATTATTTGAGCTGGTATTTTCTTCAGTCCTGTATGATTGTTCCCCGTTAAAATGTCTATAGATTTCTAAATATATCTCCTGATGAACTTGAAACTGGATTAAGGTTTCCCCATTCTTTCAGGAACGCAAAGGTACCACAGAGTATTGCCCCCTTTTCTCATGGGAACATGCAGGTCCCAGGTACCCTCACTGTTCTCCCTGGTTCCTGAGAGGTTTCCTCTGGAACATTAAGTTTCCTGAGTGGTTCCCCCTGGAACATGAGCGTTCCCGGGTGGTTCCACTTGGAACATTAACGTTCCCGCGTGGTTCCCCCTGGAACATTAACGTTCCCAGATGGTTCCAGGGGGGAACTACCCTGGAATAGGGAGGAACTACCCTGGAACAGGGGGAAAACTTTTAGCAGGGATTAGAAGAGATAGATTTAGGAATCAAAGTGAGAGGCCAACTGATAAATTCGTTTAGATTCGTGAAATACCAGGCTGGTAAATCCAACGGAGTGCTTATCATTGGACCCAACGACCCGAATTCAATGTATCCGGTTGAATGCATCCTAAGATTAAGTACTAGGTCATTAACCGTTTCCAAAAAGGCTGCGTTAGAAGTTATCTCTCGTTTATAAACATTTTAAGTGGCTTTCCTGGATTTTAGGGCCATGGTTGGGGAGTGATTTTGCACTGGATTGGAATAATTTTGGCAAGTCAAGAGCGGATGAGCTCTCTCCGATACATCCATAAGTAACAATGAGCTAAGCATGCATTTTATGATTCCAACGGCGAAAGTGAAAAAAAAGAGGAATTGGATCGTCCAGGTGCTTATAGATATTTTTATATCTCATAACTATAACGTGATAGCCAAAAACTCGGGCTTATCCCAAGGCCTATTCCCGTTGGTTTTTTCCGTGGTTAAATAATGCTTTTATAAATAATATTAATGATAAAAATCCGTGGTTTGATAAACCGTAGAATAACTTGAAAGGCATGCTTGAATGTGCATGTGAGTGGTGAAAAGAGAGCTTTGATTATTCGGGAATCTTTTGGTTGGTACCTCCACCATCTTTTCTCATTTTTGGTCTTAGAAAGCTTCAGAGTAAATGTATGGGATGGCTGCCTATTCTCTGCTTAGTGAGTACCAGAGATGTGAACTAAAATGAAAGGAAACTAAATGAAGTGTTTCTTCGAGGTTGTTGTGCCAAATTTATCCGTGAGATTTACGATCCTATCTGGAGTACAATTAAAACGCAGGGAAGCGTTTTGCACATAAATTATTATTGATACAAGATAATTAGTTCCATTTCCGGTTCTCACGTGATTTTTCGGTTCAGATCGTTTAAAATTTAAAGCTCTGGAATACAGTAGAATAATACATTAATGATATGTGCATAATTAAGCAAGTATTAAATCAATGATCAAGTTACTAAACTCTCATGACGTCTGTTACGCTGGAAACATATATTTGCCCACTTAGTTTCTTTTCTATTCCACAAACTTTCTAGCGACAGTTTTGAAAAAGAACTAAATCTCTCCTGTAACGATTCAGTTCACTCCACCGAAAGTGTTCCGCTTCTGAAGTGAAGCAGAATTGTTCGTCGACAAATCGTTGCGCTCCATAGCGAAACACTTTCAGCAAATAAAATATTTTAGCTTCAAGCTGAAGTGAAACTAAACAGTTTCTTTTTCGTTTGACGCTGTTCACACTCATGGTTGGCACACTATGAATATTAAGTGGACGAATAGGTCCAAAATTTCACAAACCAAAATGTGCAAAGTCATTTGACGCTTGAAAGATATCCTAGCTCTTGAGAACCATCTTCCGAATGCCTTAAAATCCACCCAGTGATAGAAAAAGCAAAAAAATCAACAAGTAAATGAAGAGATAAACAAAGAAGTCGATCCTGAACAAGAAAGGAGAAATGGAAGAATTAGATAAGGAATACAGGAAAATCTTAAGGAAGATACTTGATCTGGAAAACAGAGAGAGAGAGAGTATGGTGCTTTGAGTAAGAGGATAAACTAAGCTCTTTACAAAAAGTCCACAAAAAGTGTAGTAGATTATAGATACCAAACACAAGAGAAAACTGAAGGTTTATGGGCACATCTTAAGAATGAATGATGGTCAACTGGCAAAGACCAAATTAAAGACGTCAACAAAATGGGTTAAGAAAATAAAAAAAGATATGGAGTAACTTGGAATCAATGAAGAATGAAGGATGATTGATTTAAGGGGTTCCAACAAAAAAAGAAAAGAAGACTCTGATCTGAACTTCTGAAGATCTGAAGAAAGGATCAGGAACCATAGTGAAAGAATGAAAAAATTTTGGGAGGGGAAGAGAAAACGAACACTCAAACTAATTGTTTCCCGGTCTACACAAGGCCAAACTCGAAGATGATGGAAAATAAACAAATAGGAAGAGCAGCTTATACCACTGAGCAGAGCAGCTTCTCTTATATGCATTTATGCATGTTTGGTAGTGAAAGGGAGAGAGCCAAATTTAAATAATACATGGATAAGATGACCGCAATGTTAAATCTGATTAAGGGTGGTAGAGGAGCCAAGAGAAGCAGTCATTGGCTTAGAAGACAATTGAGGATTGATATTAGTTGAGGTCACCTTATTGACCGCATCTCTTTAAAAGGGGACGCGGTCCTTTAGGGTATGTCTAATGCAAAACTGATTCTCGGGGGAGTGATATGACGTAGTAATGACAAATTAAAATCAAAAGTTAGTTTCATGAGAAATTCTTTGCATTGAAACTCTGGATGAAAATCTACTCACCACATTTATACCTTCAGTGTTTCATCTGATCCTGTTCATCTTTTCATTTATGTGTTTCATTGAGCCGTGTGTCATAAAATGTTTTAGATCTTCCGACTCCGCAGTGCCCTACTGGTTTTGTTTCTCATTTTCTCTTAAGTGGCAATAGGAGCGTGGTAACCTAGTGGGTAGAGCGCTTGGCTACTGATCGAAGGGTCCCGGGTTCAAATCTAGGTGAAGCCCTTGATCAAAAATAAATCTTCGGAGTGCCCAGGGAACTGGCCCTATCTGGTCTGGGGTGAGCTCTACCCTCAACAAACCAACCTTCGGGTTGAACCACTGAGTGAGTGAGTTTCTCTTAAGTTATGGGTAAGGGAAAACTTGAAGTAAAAATTCTTATTCTGGACAATCTTTAAGTCGCTTTTATTTGTACATATAAACATCCAACTTCATAGAAGTACATGCAGGTTCGTGTTATTAACACATGGACAGAATTAAAGTTACCCGTTTCTAAGATTTGGTAGTAGGTCAGGTCTTAGGCACGATTGTGAGTAAATGTATGGTATATCTATGCACTTCTGTTCGTTAAAAAAGAGAATTTTTTAAAATTATGGATTACGTCCTTGGAAGTATATTCCAATAAGACGTGCTTAGATCTTGCATCCAATACCTTTATCATTAATCGTATTTACGGCATTTATTTATTAAAACCGGTACGACCCTCTTTTGGCTGAGTAAGTTGACTAATTCTGGTATGAAATTTCCCCACAAAATTAGTACATCCGACAGAAAAGAAAATTTAATATAGACATGTCTCATATTTACATGAATTGAGGTTGGCTTTGGTATTGTTTTGAGAGGTATTGGATCAGTTGTATACATTATATCAATCTAATATGGCATTCATCTTCACTGTATCCACAAATACAACTGCTTAACTGCAGAGTCGGTAAATATTTTATATATTTAAGTAGCTTCACGTTGTCTAGAAGTATTTTAGCTGTATAAATTGACAATAGAAATTCTTTTGTGCGAGTGAGTTACTCAGTATTTTCCTTTACGAACCAAATAGAATTAACCAAGACAGGATTTCGGTAAGAAATTGAGACGCTCAAGGGATATTGTGTAATGCACAGTTTTCAAATCCTTACGCTTGAACATGAAGTGTTTTAAATTATACGTTTTTTATGTGTTAGATCTCATCTTCCGGCGCAGCTGCGTGTGCCAGCGTTTCAGCGACAAAAGTTTCTCCTCGGTGGAATGACGCATCTTCAGGTCAACGAAGCTGTACCTGAAGATGATATCTAACTAAGATAACATGTCGCTGCGGAAGCCACGTTCTTGAATTTCTACGCCAACAGTATTGACCGTGAAGGTTTAATTAATGTGAGTGACATTGAATGCATATTTTTCAATTGGCTTGAAATAATACAATAGGTTTCAAAACCAGCAAACGTAGAGTGCGTGTTGTAAAATAAAACATTTAGCTAATATTTATGCACACAAAATCTTGAAAAGTCTGAGAGATGAATTTGTCATTTCATAAACGAGATGGTGGGATGATAATGGTAAATGATAGCGAATACCGATTAAAATATGTTCATTAACTAACACTGATTCACTAAAAATGTTTTAAAAGCATTTAGAATTTAGAATGCTTCCGTTAGTTTTTCGTAATCACAATTGTCACAATTATCACCCATAGTTCCTCAGAGTGTCAATCAAAATACTGTCATCGAGTAATTCAGAACATAATTAAGCTCTGAATCAGGTATCTCACGGGAGATGTACGACAAACAGCTCTTCTTTTGGGGCACCTGTAATGGCTCAAGCACTCGGATAAGAGGCGATCACATTCACAAAGCCGCTGCGCACATGATCCTGGGCCACCGTATATTCCGTGATCTATGGCTGAAAATAAGAAGAAAATATTTATTGGAATTTATCCTACATATTGTGGAAATAAAATCTAATAACAATTTCATTCTAATGTTACAGTTGATTTATGGTGGTCATTTGTTGGAAATCAATTATCCGTCATGTTCTTTTAATCTTATTTTCGGTCTATTGACAAAAATGGTGGGGGGAACGATTATCCTTGGGTGGGGATGGAAAAGGTCTACTCCGTTGTAAATGTACTCGAACGTTTAACATTGCTATAGCCTTAATACGAAAACAACATCAATAGTTGTTAATTTTTTGCGTATATGAAAGACGATTCTTTGATTTAAGTGGGCTGAAAATCTTCATTTCGGAATCTAGCCTTTGCACGTGCCCCGAAATATTACCAAAGCATTTCGTAAAAACCAAAGTTTTGCTATTTTTTGTAAAAAAACACAACCAATTCATGATAAAGTTACTCCACTTAAATGAACAAATGACTCTTCATCTACAGAAGGCAAAAATTGCAAGTCTCCAGCTGTCAAGGCAAAGCTATTTTGGGTTAGAGGGAAACGTCTGAAACGACCCTGTAAACACAAAATGCTGCTGAAGCGCGGCAGCAGCGCAATGTCGCAGCGCTGCAGCCGATGCGGACGCGCTGCTGCAGCGTGACCGATACCTTCAAATTTCCGATATTCCCGTGTCAGCAGCGCTATTGAAGCGCATGAACAGCGCTTCAGTAACGCTTCCACCACGCTGCGGCAACGCTTTCGTTATAATTTTTAATAAATTCCAAATGCCTTATTATTTATGAACTCTAGGCGAACCTCCCATTACCTCTAACCTGACGAGCCACAGCCTCAAAAACATTATACTCGACCGGCTCGCCCTCTTCTTCAAAGTATAAAAGGAACCTAAAATTAAAAATGCCCCAAAGGAAATAACAATCATAACAGCACGTAGAATTATCCGTTAACTCGTTACTAAAATCACTTAAGTGTTCATTTCTAAATATGATACACTCAAAAGAAGACCAACTCGGTCCGGCATAATTTCACGAGATACACACAGTACTGTATCCCATGGATTTCATTGAGTCCCCCACGGCTGCGTATGTCGAGAGCCAAAGATATGTACTTTTCAATGGCTTATCATGAAAGCTACGATGACATATATTGTGCCTTGTGATAAAGCTGAAGTTTCTAAAATAATTACGTGATGAAAAACTGTTCACTAAAAGATGCACTTTACGCAGCAACAATCTACAGTTCATCTGAGATATCAACGGTAGTCAGCGCCACCTCTTACTCAATTGTACAACCCATTCCATTCAAACTAGGCGCGAAATGTATCTTGGCTGTCTGCATCTGATGTAGCTTCTAATGCGAGCGCGTGCCCTATGAATAATGTTTTTATCCGACAAATTTAGAAATTGGAACTGATACCGATAAATACGGGAGGGGCATAAAACTGCGTGTTCCATTCTGAGAACTTCATTTCGTACTCTACATCAATAGTTATCTTTTCAACTTATTTTAAATTATCTCGATACATATGATAAAACAGGTGCCTGAAAATCACTAACAATTCAACCTTCTCATTGCTTCGTGTTAAGGGAGGAGTAAAAGAGCCTATGTTCTTTCAGCGGTGGCTTCATGCTTCACGAACATGCATCGGTAGCGCTACAGCAGCGTGTTGCTGGCGTGCATCACCCATGCGCTGTTGATGCGCTGCAGCTATACCCTTTGGCAGCGCGCTCCGAAATACCGCTGCGGAGACGCTGCGGCAGCGCTTCCTTAAGTGCGAGTTGCGCGTGCAACCTTGAAACCCTTGTGCAGCGCTGCTGCAGCTTTTTGTGTTTATAGGGGAGCTTCTTAGCCCCGGTATAGAGCCACCTTAAGAGAGAATGAAATCGAATTGCAGCTACGCAACGTTTTGGATTACAATACTTAAAAAAAATACAATCACTTCTTGACATGTTGGGAGGGGGGGCCCTATTGCCCTTCATTATGGCTAAAGAAACAGGCTTTTTGTAAAATTTTTCCCTTGACACAGTAAAAAGCAAAGTACCTTCAATTCCACTCACCTCTATCTGATCTACTATGTACCACCAACCTAATAAGTGCTTACAGCTACTGTATGCACCTAACTTTTCTGTTTAACTATATAAAATAATCCCCAAAGGTTGGTTCAATCTTTGTTTTTATAGCCCATTGATCATTGGAAAAATGATTTTTAATACTGAACACACATGTAATGTAATGAACAAAAGTGGCGTACACTGGATTTAAACAGTAAAACCCCTGAGGTATTTACTTTTTAATGGTCAGACCGGAAGGAAATTTAAACTCCGGGCGTCATAAAATTTTTAATGCTTTAAAAACCATGGTAATAACTCTGTTGTTGCCAAAATTTTGTTAGGCGACACGCATTATTCCTAATATTTGACATTAAAGTGATAAAGGTAGAAAACTGAATTTTCAAAGAACTTTTTAAAAATTGTGCTCATGCATGAATTTTTAACAGAAAGTTGTTAAATTACTATGTTCTAATCAACCAATTACCGTTTTTCACCGTCCCTGTTACCCCCACCCTCCAAATTAGCCCCCCACCTCCCCAAACAAACCCCTAGGGTGACCTATTTACCCCCTCAGCATTGTACACGATGAAGATTACCCTTACATCTCTCCCTTCCTACTATTCACGCTACTTTCTATCATACTGGCGTACCAATATATTTTATACTTACCACATAGTGGCCGGTGGTGGTAACATTTCCAGTAATATGGTACAAAATACTCGAAGAACATTGGGCAGTTGGCCGTGTTATAGCACCAGTCATGCATTTTACAGCATCTAAAAAATTGGAAATTAAAACAATCAGAATTTACAGACTTACAGAGTAGAGCCTTCGACACATTTTCTTGCTTATTCAATTGTGTCTTATTGGGAAATGGCACTGTGGATTATAAATTAGGGAGCATTGCAATAACAAAACTGCTCAATTATATGAATATGGTAATGTATAATATGACATGTTCCGAATAAGTTACTTAAAATATTGCCTCAGTAAACAGGCAGTAGAAACAAGAGGGACTTTTTCATTTGTTTTGACTATTATTCTATAACATTCTATAGCTTAAAAATAATGAAAACATAACAGATGCAAAAATGCAGATGCCCTTATTTCGAAAAAGAGAGGTGAGCTTTCAAGAAAATGTCAAACATATTCTTAAATTATTATCTTCTGTTGTCAAATATTCATTAAAGGTAAATTAATATGCATGCTGAAGCATTGCGGCTGAAGAATTCAAATGCCAGTTGGGGTATAAGTGCTTGGAAAATATTAGGTTTAATCAATGAATTTAAGCTAATATTGCTGAAGTTAATTCTACATAAATTAACACTCTATTGATAGAAATAAACAATTTACGAATGAATTTTTGCTTTGCTTTTTCAGCCTAAAATACGATTTACGAAGTTTGAAGGAAATCTTACCATGATATCTGACATTTTTGACGTAGTTATGCTTAAAAGGGCGTGGTTTCCTCGGACAGATCACTCTGGTAGGACCAACGGGAAGGTCTTCGTTGCAAATTCAGGGGAAATATCTTCGGAATCACCCCCTCTAGACCAAAAGTAGCAACTTAAGGGAAGCCAGAACCCTGGATAACCGCTAGTAGCTTAGAGAAAAGAACGTCATGGTAAACCAGAGGACCATATTGCCGGGAGGCGTAATTTTTGGCCAAGTCCGTTACAAGCTCGTTCTTCAACCACCAAACCTACAATCGATTTGATTAATGTTTGCGGATGACACATGGACTTTTATGCTATTATGGAAACGTAGTTATTCCTATCTGGATTAAATAAACTCTAAATTGGTGCCTACAGTACAAAGGATAGCGATAATAATTAAATGATTGACCGAAGAAATGTGAAAATTAAAGGGTCATTGTAGAATAAAAGAAATCATGGATATGTTGGTAAAAGACCATTGGAGGAAAGAGCTCACTCTGATGAAAGTAACATCTTCGAAAATGTCCTGCTTAAATGCCCAGCGTATAGAAGGGGAGCTTATAAAGTCAGTGAGATATTGTGTAGTCCCCTTGTTAACTTTTGTTGAGAGTAGGCTAATGCCGACGCCGGGTTCCTATTCACCCTCACTCCATTCCCCAAATGATCTTTTCCTTACTAACTTAATGAAAAATTAATTGATGAAATCGGCTTTCACTTTGCGGAAATTAATTACGAATGATAATGTACAACAATGTACATGGGCATTACAACAATGTTAATGGGCATGGGCATTTTTCACAGAAATTTGAATTTGGTGTAAGCGGTTTGAACGCACAGGCGTCATCCTCAGGTACCTACACTTAGAAAGCCTTTTCCGCACATCCTCCTCACCTCAGGTATCTGAAAATGATGCCTAATAGTTGATACAGCCTGTACCAAATTCCAAATAAATTTCTGTGAAAGTTACACTTTTTTTGAGGTTTCAGGCGTGATGGAGTGGAAACGGAACATAACTGAAAATAATGAAAAAAGAGCAATTTCCACAAATATGACATTTATTGCACCACCGGTTTCGCTTTTTGCGACCCACTTGAAGATGCTGTAAAAAACGAAACCGGTCGTGTAATAAATGTCATACTGGTGGAAATTGCTCTTTTATCATTAATTGCAGTTACAAATTGTTGTATATAATCATTCAAAAGAAACTAGTTATTTTGAAATTTATGGTAACCCGTCGAACCTAGGTCTTTTAAACAAAACATATGTGTGGATCAATGCGGAAAACAAGTTTTTCTTGTATTGTGAAAAATGTTTTAAAGAAGAATTTCTCTTTGAACAACATCATTTTTTCCCCAAACGAAATAAGAAAAGAAAAAAGCTGCCACTAAGAATAATTCTGATTTTCGGATGGTAATTTAGCTTATTATTGCTATCTAATGCTTGTGTCTTAATTTCTTAAATGTTTTGTTAGAACAAACATCTCGAATGCTTTCTCTCCTGAATATGACTCATGTATCTCTGTGCATTTATGTAGCTGCAAAAGGCATGCATACTAGTGGTTTATTTAAACTTGGTAGCTTATTGTGTAATGAATGTTGATGAAATTTCTCCCCCTAACAGGTATTTGCAGATTTTTGGTGATGCATTAATAATTTCCTTAACTGTTGTAGGATATAGTGCAGTGCATGTTGGTGAAAGCTCACCCACTGCCAACCACCCTTGAGGTATCTGGCAGGGTGTAATACAGATGTAGATGAACAATCAGCGCAGCAACAGATCACAGCGCTCACCTGTCGATGCCGTCGATGGGCGCCCCTGACCCCAGGAACCCGCAGTAACACCCGTAGCCCTTGTAGATGACCGGGTTGCACCCGGTGGCGCACAAGACCATGTTGTACAGGTGGACGACGTTCCTCCGAGGCCTCTGCGAGGATGAGGGCGAGCCGAGTGCGCGCCCCCGATGGCCCTCGGCCTCCATGGGCGTCGACGGGCCCCAGGGGTCGTGCCCGTATCCCACGAGCACCGTGTCGTCTCCTCCACCGCCGCCGCCGGCGACGCCTTTCCTCAGGTCCGTCGAGTTGACTGCGCCCCGCCACGACTCGTCCCTCAGGGCCAGCGGCGCCGCCGACGTCCAGTTGCGCGGCGCGTCCATCGGTAAACTGCGACCCGGGGATTTGAAATTCGTCTGCTCATGAGGATAACCTCCGTGGTAACTTCCTTCATAGAGAAAGGGAATAAATGGGAGTTCAAATTTAAAATCCGAATGCTGAAGCCAACGATTAATGCAGATGTAGAATAACGTTACCTATTGTCGGCGTTGTTAATTATTAATGTAAAAAAGTAGGTAAATGTATGAGATATTTCAGTCATAATTACAGGCACCTCACGTTAAATATTCCGCGTGATTTTTTTTTCATGAATTAGTATCTCGTAGTTTTCATGAATTGATTGCATTAGTTATAGTAATCAGTAGTCGTATGTCAACCGGTGTTTTGAATGTTAGTATGCTAGTCAACGTAGCTGTCTTCAAGTTTCTGGTTTGGCCGTGGATTGTTTTCCTGATTGCTTTTGGTCCTAGGCTAACGGCCAGGGGAGCGTACGGAGTTCGACCTGTACTGGGACGAGGGTTTCGTGTCTGGTGTGGAATCACACTTCGAGGAGAAGGCTTGCAGGTTATTTCTTAGGTGTCGATGAAGGTCTTAATGATCTTGATAGTGACACAACGTGTCAAAACCTCGATATGTGCTTGATAAATCCCAGCAGATTGACATATGCTGTTGAGGGAAATGTGCAGGTCCTTTGTATGAAGCCAGAGCGTGGGTGGATTAGGGGTGCTTGGGATAGGGTGGCCACACCTGCTCTGATCAAAACCGTGGAATCGCAAAAAGTTTCAAGATAACTTTAAATTCTCTAATCCGGGCGAAATAATAGCAGGAATTCTACTTCGATGTTAAACAATGATCACTACCTTTAATATTATTGCTTATTAATTCGCGAAACGAATTATGGTCAATGATCACTATTTGTAATATTATTGCTTATTAATTCGCGAAACGAATTATGCATATTGTGTTCTGTTGTAAAACAACGAGGCAAACCGTTGCCGTTCACCATGCTTTAAGAGATTGCCGTATATCAAAGAACCCTTTGTATATGTAGGAAATGTTTTTCGGAATACTCGCTCAAATTTGTTTATACGGTATTGATATTGTTTCATTTCTTTCTCATATAATTATTTTCATTTAACGGACGAAATTATGAGGCGAAAGTTTGAAAACATATTTTTACCACCTTAGATTTATCAAGGTGAAAGTGTGCCAAGTTTCTTTATTCAACATGAATATAAGTAATTTTTACATAGAGGTGCCATATAAGCGGTCTTACCTCAAGTAAACCCAATAGGATGTGTTAGACAAGTGGAAAAGTGGAACACTTTCCGTTCGGAGGAAGCTGTAATATTTGTTGCTATTATGTCCTAAATTAGATTAAGGCTAATGGTCCTATTTAAAAAGGCTTTGGTTAAATCACTGGGAAAATCTGCAATTCACCCATAGTAATGGAAAATAGTGTACTATTTTGTTATTGAACTCCAGCGACAATATTTAGCTCAATAACTACATTAGTTTGCCTTTATAAATTAGCAATTCTAGTGCTAACAGTGCTTGAAAGGATGGTGCTCATCTTTTTAATGAGATGTAATTAACGTATTCCCAAAGACCCAAGGCGTTAGGAAGTCATGTGTTAGGTGTCATGAGTTAGAAAGAGCCAGGAGAAAAAAGTAATACATCCTAACTGATATCCAAAAGCAAGTTGGAGTTGACCAGATACCTACCGAAAAATTTAAGAGGCAATGTAGGAGTTAGGAAAGCAATCTGAATGCTCACCATAACTTTAAGATACTTTTTTCTTTAAAGAAAACTTCATTAAAAGAATCATGAAGGTTAGAATTAGCCTAAGAAGCAGAAGGTGATATAGAAAGCGTCCAACAATTGAGGTTATTTGTATCATTATGATAAGTGGCCCTTATTGGGATAATTTGCGGAATGTAGGAATAGTGGAAAGAAACCTGGCGCTGGAGTTCACCTGCTCTCAATGAAAGTCGTTAAGGCATCCATTAGGTTTCCCCTGGATGTTAATTGAAGTGCTTTCCACATGGGACCCAATTAGGAATCGAGAATCCCATGAAAAATATCCATCACTGTCAAGATTCGAGATAGGTTTCTCTGGGTGAGTGGCCAGTCCTGTAGTCACTACAACAACCCAATCCCCGAGTGGATTAAACAAAAATTACTGTCATTCAATGTACGTTCTATGGGATTCCTTAACTTTCGATCCAAGAGTGATAAAATGTTCGGGATCATTAAACCTTGCTCTGGGCGTGGTTCAACTGAGAATGGAAACCTTGGCGAAAACATCTTTTTTTCTTCGCATGCAAAAAGTCGGAGCGAGAGCGTCCTCTAGTAGCTGCTATGTTTTTATTACTTTCCTCCGAGTCTAATTAAAGGGCGTTTCTCACGTATCTTTCCTTTCACCTACTCTTTCAACGAATTCGATATTTTCCTATTATTCAAAACTTTCTATGTCGCGGGCGAGGTGAAGTGCCCTCTGTTGGTCAAATGGCCAAACCCATTGTTCCACCCTGCATTTTGCGCGCTCCATTTGAGTAGAAGATAGTTGGATTCTTGGGAACTCAATTATTTTTTGGCAAATTATTTGAAAAGTGAGCACTTTCTGATTCCACATTTTCCCTCCTTGAGCAAAAATTCTTCGACGCATTGGTGAAAACCATGGCTTAAAATGTTAATAAAGCTGAAATGCGAGTTGATTTCTTGTACGCCCCCGTTTATTTGTTATTATTATTTACATAGTTTACGTATTTTATGAAACTCTCTCGATGGCCTCGTCGATTTTCAGCTACATTAAGTGTATATGGATTATAATATTCACATGATAATCTATTAAGCTATTGGTAATAAAACTATGAATATAAAAGTAGTATGGAGTAGAAATATTTTTGTATATCATTGCATAAGAAACCTATTAAAGCCCATTATAAAAGGGTGCTCAGCTGCAAGCACTTATAGTTTGAGCACCTTAAATGTTATATTTACTGGAAGGGTATATTATATGCTGCTCATTGGGTAATTTGTATTTAACAATTATGGTTTTGATATATTATCAAGCAATGATCGCCACGCGTTGGCTATCTCGTTCGTTGTGGAAATAAAACGTTATTTCCTCGCTTCAACCAAGGTGACTCGTCAATGAGTGCGGTCAACTTTTTACTTCTAAGAGAGATCTCGGAAAAAAACGGCCTAAGAATTCAAGGTGAAGGTTTTCCGCGACTCACCTACTTCTGTGAAATTCTTTGCAGAAGTAGTTAATGGGTGCGTCACGGTTGAGTATTCATCTCAATCCGTAGCTTTAACTTTTATTGTACTTATCAATGACTTATGAATTCTAATGTATACATATCTTTGAAAATGTTTGTGACTCATTATAGTGAGCATTGAGCACACGAAAGATACAAATAACGTCGGATGATTTGCTTTCATCATTCATTCATAGAGGATGGGACAAGCAAGGACAAGGAAAAACAGATTGATACTTGAGATATTTCCAGCCTTGGAATACCTTTGTAAGGTTTGCAAACGAGGTAGTTTTAACATTTCCACTTAAGTGTCTCGCTTGCTGAGGTAATTTTGTTACAACTTGCCCTTGCTTACAGACAGGGACGAGAGTTTTCAGAAAAGACTGGACGATCGTCCATCCCAATCGCCGGTCACAAATTTTATTTAAAAAAATACGTGATCATTGACTGCAAGACCTGGATTCATTAAAACAATTACTCGCATTATGCTCTTTGTCGTGAATTACTAAGTTCGGGGGATGAAGTTCCATTGGATGAAGCAGCTGGATAATTATTCTTCTTAGGAAAACGATTATATTGAATGGCATTGTGTAGGTGAGATTTTATGAATTCACCCAAAATTATTACGAATTGAAATAGCATATTGTTTCCATTAAATGATTTTGACCACAGAAAACTTCAACCTCTCCCACTAATAACTTGATGAATACATTGCATACTAAAATGAGTGAAACCACTTATTTCCTGATACGAATGAGTCGATTTGTGGTCAAAGGAATTCTTACTGCGTAGTAAATTACGAAACAATTGCAACTGGTTAAAAACGGTAACTCTTACTTGCGAAATGAATGACATATCAACCCAATTTTGAGCAATTCAAACGTCTCTTGAATTATTAATAACGAACCGGGAACAATCGTCCAGCTACCATAACAAAACTATTTGGCTTCATGTGAAGTCAAATTGGGCTTCATAGACCGGTAAACGATCGGTAACGCCAGTATTGAGCGTCATCATATCGTTTTATTTCATACCGCTCGACACTAATCATTGACTCGTTCCCGCTTGGCCTTGACCTACCGTGGTCGAGTGCATTGGCCAACTAAGGGCGGGCGTGAGGCAGTTGCTCGCGTGCGTTTCAGTGGCGTAGGGCTGCCACACGGGTGATTGAGAGCTAGCGCTGGCGTGGACTGGTAGCAATGACCCTCTCCTTACACCTGGGTTTAAACCAAAACCACTTAGTACCGACATTATTAGGGGTCGTGAGGGAGTAAGAAATAATTGCTTGATACCACTGTTGAGTTTAGAGTGGCACGAAACCAAACGGTATTATGGCGTACCGGAGATAGCGATCGGTTACCGGTCAACTAAGCCAATTGGACATCGACAGTGTGGTTCGCGGCAGTAGCCCTCGCTTCGTTAATAGTAATTCGAGAGGCGTTTAAGTAAATCAAAAGTGAATATTTTTTTGCTTTATTAAACATTTAAAAATATGGGGAGCGAAGTTTGGGTTTATGCTTGGGAGAGGAAGTAGTGATCAGCTGTTCGCACTTCAGCACGTGCTAGAACAATGTATACGTACTGGCGTCCAATAGACAGTAAAATTTTCATTTGAGGACTTAACGAAGGCGTATGATATGGAAAATAGAAAAAGGTTAGGGAAGATTTTGATTTCAATTTGACCACGACAGATAGTTTTACAGCAGTAGTGCACGCTTATTTAATAATAATTCGAGAGGCGAATATTTCTCTGATATATTAAGCATGCAATGGTTTAAGAGCATTTTTATTCATATATTATACTTAGAAATATTACTTCTTTTTTTCTATCCACACGGCGGTATTTAGAGTCATAATATTCCTTCGTTTCGTGCCGATATAAACTCATCTATAGATACTCACTGCGCAGAGTTTTGTTCGTGCCTCGCTGTCTGAATCGCTCATGCACCGCGTCAATCGCCGACAGTCCGCGGTAACTCGAGGGACGAAGATCTCCGGCGAAGCGATTAAAAATGTGAGTGAAACGGAGCGACGAGTCATCCACCCGGGCTTGCTTCCGTAGTATCTGGGACACCGGATGACCCGCGCCGACGAAAGACTTCCGAGGAGGCCTGCTCTCAGTCTTTTTGGATACCATTTGGTGGTGTGTCATGATCTCATTTAACCAAGCAACGTTTGTGCTGATCGCAGTGATCTCTCATCTCCTCATCTCTTCGGAAGGATTATCTCATCTCATGTTAATTGCATCATTTTCCGGAGTAATTGACAAAAGAGACCTCCAAAAAGCGATGCGCTGATTTTAATGTCGCCCGGAGAAAAAATGACATGTTTTAAATGGTATTTACAGTTCCAGGTACTGCAAAAAATGGTAAAATGAAGTGCTTTTGCTGGGTTGTCAAGATCACCGTAGCATAATCTCGGCTACCAGTGGTGAGTAATGTGTTTTAAACTTTCTGTAATCGTGCTTATGGTGGTTCAATGATCAATGATGTAGACTTGAGGAATCGTAGAATTTGAAATAGCGTGCCTATCCAAGCCGGAGTGCAGTCCTACACGACATTCATCAAGTTGTTGTCCACTCGCACATATATTTCTATTAAAAGAAATCAATTAGAACGCTGGATGTTTCGTTCTAATTCATTTCTTTTAAAATTACATTCTCCATACAGGAATTGTCGCGGGTAATCGTGTAGTACGTAGGGCAGATGATAATTAATTAATGTTCCTTAAAGAGAAATCTTAATGTCATTTTACTTTACTGACATGGTTCGAAGGCTTCTCCAATCTGTTAGATACAGTCGCATCTATATTGCCCTTCAATGCGTAGCGTAGAATTCTCATGATCGTTACTGTCGTGATTTTCTTAGAAGACAAATAATCTGGTTTGTAGATCATTATCAGCGGCAGCAGTCATTAACCGAGAGATGGATTTGTTGTATCTACTTTTTATTTATGCTAACTACTTCATTGATTCATAAGCCTTGATTTTAACTTACCTCATAATTTTTCCACCGTATTACTTCCCTGGTTTTTTAAATTTTCCCCGTTATTTCTCCTCCCATTATTTTTTTCAGAAGACTTTTATTTCTCAGAATGTGTCCAATAAGTTTGTCTCCTCTAAAACGTTTCACGTTGTCAGGCAAGATTTCGTGGAAATGAGATATATCCATTTTAAGAACGCAACTTTGTAGAGTGGTGAAAGTTTGCTACAGAGAGTTATTAAAATAGATGGCCTCCTCTCATTCGCTGGCTTTTGATTTAGTATATTTCCTATACTTGCTTTTGTGAAGTGCTAGCATTTCCAGCTTGAGTTTCTTGCAGTTATTGCTCACTCCTTCTGTTAGAATACGTACTTCTTTTCGACTAATCTGCTCCCTGTAATGATTCGTGTTTCCTCAATTTCTTGTATGAGTCATCATAAGCATTGAAATAATGTAAAAGACAACTACATCATATTAGCGACTTCTGTCATCTTTCAACTTCAATTAATATTCCGACATTTTTCCGTTGTATTTCATTTATAAGCTCTTAAGCAACTGTCTTACGAGATTAGTTGCTTCCCACCAAGTATTTAAAAAAATATAAAAATCGTTAAATATTGATTACAGAATCGCGATGGGAAGTCATTAGGAAGGATTATTATGCGACAGATGGCTCTGGCATGTCTTAACGAGGAGCAGAACGGCGCTTCAGGAGACGATGGAATTTGCATTGGCGTCGAAGGAAGCATCGGAGCTTGTCGTGAAGCACTTGTTTACGGATACAAGCAGTGGTGAGGTTAATGTGGGCGAGAGAAAGTGTGGGGATGAGAGATTAAAAAAGAGAATGCACGGCTTGATGGCTTAGGGGAATATTGTTATCATTTAATGGAGTGCAAAAGGTTTAAGAAGAAATTGAAAAATAAATGATTAAGGCATGTAAAATAGCGGGCTGCCTAAATGATGCCATATGAAAGACAAAGTTTATAGGAAAGGAGACTAAGGCCAATATATGCAAAGCAAGAGTCAGACGAATACTGACCTATATGGCAGAGACAAGACCGGATGCAAGTAAACCTAAAGGATTTCTATAAGCCACAGAAATGAAAATCCTTATAAAATTCTCAGGGGAAACCTTATTGGATAGAATAAGAAATTAAAACATCAGAGAGTTAGCTTCAGTATGGAAGAAAAGGTGTAGACAGACCAAGGAATAAGAGGATGGATATCATAGAGATAGCTGGGCATGTACTGAGGTAAATAGGCGCCTGTTTAGGAAGAAATTGGGAAAAGGAAGAAACTTGAGTGCAAAGGATCAATGTTTCAGTTCATACGTGGACTTCTTAATTATTTTTCACGCAAAAAAATTAGGACAACATTTCATTAATTCTGTACATCTATTTATTCGGTGGAACTCACCATGCATTCAGATATGGAAATAATAAAAGAATTATATTTTACATTTTTGTCTTGATAAAAGAATGATATGACTTCAGTTTTCGGAACGTTATTCGAAATTTTCGAATAATATATGTAAAACGTGTTTTTTGTTAGTCTTTGACTCGGAGTGACACCTTGATATTCGTTAGCAAACATTATAATACATTAAAATACATACAATGAAATGTACCACTTCGCTTTATTAAGAAAATCAAGAAGAAAATTAGTAGTGGATGTTGCCTAATTAAATACATGGTACTGACGCGGCGGGCGTAAAACGGAGCGACTTCGCGGTGTGCGGGACCTACATTAACCATGGAGGCTCCGTGAACGCTCATGGGCGAAGATGAACCCAGAACGGGGTTCTATGGGAATGATTTTGTGCTGAGGCGGCGAGGTGGCCTTAAGTTACGCCCACACTATGCCGATCGGCAAGGCGGAGCCAGTGAGGACACAACCGTCGTCTTCGGCATCATTCCGATCGGCTTGTCAATCCATACCCAAGAAGTGGCGGTGAAGATAAACGGAAGCCGTGCGGCCTCCTGGCAGCTCTTGTTGGCAAATCCCATCAGCTTTTGGGCAATTTCGCTCTAGATACACATCCGTCCACATCCGTCCACATCGCTCTCGTGCATTATTTTATTGTTTTCATTAATCCAGTTTTTTCTTTCTATTTTTTCATTCTGTCGAGGTGGAGTGGAGTGATACAGACACTATGAGACTTCATCTACATCGACCAAAATCTAGTCTTTCATCAAATCACTCGCACTGTATCTGTTGCGAATCGACCCAAAATCTCCTCTTTGTACGCGCAGGTACACAAGAATCCATTATTAACAGCAGCCGCTGCTACCAAAATCGCATATTCTTCGTCACTTTCACTCATTTCGCGTCGTCGTTGATTCCAGGCTGAAAGTGTAGAGTGGGCGTGTGCCGATTCTGTGAGGCCGATCTTCTTCGCCGCGCGGCAAAGCGGATAGGAATTGTGTGGATGACCCTTTACCAGTTACAAAAGAACGCATTGCCTGTGGATTTTAACTCATCTCTGACGAAAATCAAAGGCGACCGTCGGAAACGTGAGCATGGGTAAGGCCTAAACTGCGCCGAACGTAATGACGGGATAGGTTTCAAGAATCAATCGGAATTTCGCTTCCATTTCTTTTCTAACCTCCTTGAAATCAACGTCCTCCAATAAATTCGGCGCCATCGCCCCATGGGGAATGAGGGACCGGGAGGAGGTGGCTACCAACATCCCTTCCACACCCTCCGGTGAAGACCGTGAATCGGATGGTCGACTATCGAAATGCTGCAAGGTAAGACAGGAGTTGAGGACGAATGAATCGCTCTTCAGCAGCATTGGCATAGTGGCAGCGAAACATTGTGGCAGTTCCACAGAAGGCTCACTTTAAAATAAGAGTCAATTCCCGACAAACGGGCTCTGCTCTGGGGAGTAAGGTAGTATGCGCGTTTAACTGCCTGCGCGTTTGACTACCTGTGCTCCCGAAGTCGCAAACTTTCGTTGCTCACTTCAAAATCCTCAGTCCGTTATTCACATCATCTTTCCAGCTTTCTATTTCTCTTGATGATATTGCTATGATGGGCTTCTCCGACGGGTTGCGAACGATATCAGTGTACTTTGATACAGCTTTTCTTGGATCGTAAAAATTATCGTGAATTGCGCTGCTGACACTTGTGTTGGTAGCATTACCTTCAATTCGCTGCCTTCTTTCCTACCCCTTCCGAACGACCCTTACTCTCCTTAACTTCACGCTTAGCACAGGTGACTGCCACCATGTTTCTCTTCCACTAAAAAAGCGGGGTGGCGGCCCACTGGGAATCCACCCATAAATGACGTCAGTCGACTATACGTGAGTAGATTTCACTTGTCAGATGGCATTGGATTTTTCGTACCATCCAAATACTGGTTTAGTAATACTTTACTTTTACATGCTTCGACAGCTAAAGTTATTCCGCATTCACTATCTCCTGTTTACTGACAGGGTCTAGAAACAACTCGAAACAACTCGGATGATCTCCAACTCAGTCGATCCCAAAGATGCTTATTCGCCGAATGAAATGGAACCGGGCGGTGGCGTTAACATCGTAGCAGACCGTCGCGTCGCCGTGTTACCATCCAACCCATAAGGTGAGCAAGAGATGGTCGTAAAAGCATGGTGGTGTTATTCAATTCAATGCTATTCAATTCATCCTACATTCTACTCCTTCGATTGCGTAGATATAGAATATCGCTAAAAAAAACTCGAAGCAATGTCTATCGACCCTGGATAGCAACCTAAAGTTGAGTCTACTTAAAATGCGCAGTCAGACAAATTGTGTTGACGAGACTAGATTTTAGTACATACCAGGTCGTATTTGGTCCAAAAACAGATATTACAGAAATAAATGGAGCAAATATATGTTTTTTTTTTCTTTTTTACTTTGCAAGTTCGAAGTAATCGTGGAAATTAGAATTCATATCAGGTTTAAATACCGGGTATTGCACATTCACATTACGATCACACTAATACCTACATCTCTATAACAATAAAGTAGGGTACAATAGACATCACCGTGTTTTTATGCTTAAACTCTCTTACCTCTCGCAAGGGGAGTACATGACCGTCGGGTGGCCAATCGAGTTAAAATTTTCTGGTTCGGTAGTTAATGATTAATAATTCAATATGCTGAAACGTGACGACGCACATTCCGTATTTTTTTTGAGAAAAAAGCATTTGAAAATCGTAAAAAAGCATGAATAAAAAATCGTAAAGCAGGAAAAGCCAAAAGAATGGCGGCACCAAGAGATACTGGAGAAAGCGTTCGGAGTGGTTAGGTAGTGTACTGTCCTTCCAAATCCTATTCTCGGGTACTAATTTCAGAGAATTCCGAAATTCAATGTGATTCTTGGGTATACACTATAATGTGGATTACACCAATGGTACGTCCGTCGGATGGGACGTTAAACCGTGGTCTCCTGGGTGCCATTCGTTAAGGGGCTGTCCATAAATGATGTCATATAATTTTGGACCAAACTAGATCCCCTGTCATAGTTGGTCACAAATAGTGTCACCCCCCCACCCCTTTAATGATGTTACAAAAATGAAAAAAACTTCTACCCCCCTCCACAGTCTGAGTAAAAATAAGGTATAATATACAGTGGAAGTGTGGATGTCACATAATGCATAGCTCCCCCTCCCAACCGTCACACATTGTCACAAGGTGGTGATCCCCCTCCCCCCAATCGTGTGGACGTCATTTATGGACAGCCCCTATGCGTAGGCTAATGCCGACGCCGGGTGGCTATCCATCCTAAATCCTCTGCTCCCAATCTCTAGCTGATCCATTCCCAATTCCCAATGAAAGCATAAGCTGTCTTTAGGGGGGAATTTTACCCCAAATTACGTATTAATATTCCATTATTCTGTCCACACCTATGAATGACAATTTACTCTCGCAATATCCTAATATATATTTTAATATATAAATAAATATGGAACCGCCCTTGAAAAGGCTTCTTCAGCCCTGGCTTCAATCCCTACCCTGTTAACGACTCATTAATAATATAAAGAAATGTTTAAAAATATTTTTCATTGAAGTAACGATGAGAAGAACACAATATATAAAAACTAAAACAATAAAAACCTCGAAAAAAGAGTAAAAAAAACTTACGACGGAGGGGATCGATCCCTGGGCTATCACCACCATTTTGAGATTTGGAATTTCACTGGGCCGAAATATAGTGTGATGCTTTTTTATGATTATTAAATGCTTTTTTCTCAAAAATTGCGGGAGATGCGTCGTCTCGCTTCGGCATATTGAATTATTAATCATTAAAATATGAGCTCGATTGGCCACCTGAGGGTCGTGCACTCCCCTTGTCAGTACACTTATTTTATTGAAATTAATAGTCTGGAAAATTCTTGAAATAAAAAGTTTTTGGGTAATACTTTTTGTATTTCAGGTTAAAAGTTGAATAACGATTAGCAATGCCGATTCCACGCCCATGAATGACTCGTACAAACTCTGGTTATTACACAGAGTAGCACATTTATCGAATCTCGATTTGTGGATGCACCTGAGGAACGGAACTTGAACGGCCGTGTGAATAAATCGTTTTCGGAATCAAGCGTGTTTATCTCCTAGCAAGGAGAAAAAATAATTTAGCATACACAGGCACACTTTTTCCGCTTCAATTACGGCTTCCTCAACTTGTCGTTTTAAAAGTTTAAATAGACATCTCGTTTGCATACAGGATAAGCAATTTTTCTTCTTTTTCACACGACTGGACGAAGGAAGAAAGCACGAGGTTTATACCTGCCTGGAGACATCGTAGAATTCACCGGAGAAAACCAGCCCAGATAGTGCGGAGATCTCATTAAAATGCTAATGCAAATCCCTGCAAAAAAGCAGTTCAATGAAATCGGAGGCTTCGCGCGTCACACACAACCTTGAAAACACGGGAGTGAGCGATGAAGAGCATTGGCATTTATACCGTGTTTCTCAACTCATGGCGGCTGACCTTGAATGCACTAGTGTACCTTTCGCTTTTCTAGCCAATGACAGAAGACTGGCATGGAATTGGGAAACTCAAGTCTCTCTCCAACTACCGTGAGCATGGATACCATATATCCTGGATATCATATAGTGGATATCATGAATATTATACATGTATAGTATCCATGACCGTGAGGTTCACTTCGGTCTCGTATCGTCTATGTTCCCAAATTTACTGCAAGCAAATTGCCTTGTGTTAGTGTCGGCAATTTTTTTTAACTTTGACAGGGCCCGTTCAATACCCGGATGAAAAATAAGGATGGGGAATATTAGACTTCATTGGTTAAGGCCCAAAATCAGTGGTTAACGCGACTCCTCGCCGCCTAACGTGTATTTATTCGCAGGAGTTGACAACGCTGTTCGGCCTCCGCGAGCCTGATGAGACTGTGGGGAAGAGGAGAGACTGAGGTGGAAGGGGAAGAGGGACACCTTTTCATTGGCTACTCGCTCTATGACATCCACCCGCCATGAGTTGGGAAAAAAGGCATATTTCATTCGTGATCAGATTTTCTTTTGTTAACTCATAAATGAATTTTCACCGATGACTGAACTATTTAAATTGTGAACATAGTTGTTTGTAATTCATCATCGGCTTCATGAAGTTCTAAAAATGTGTAAAGTGTGAATAAGGAAATCACCTACGTGAGTAATTCGTCTTTTTACCACTAATTTTAGCCTGAAAAAACGAGCTAGGTGGCCAAAATGAGGGCACATGTCTAGGGATATGCGATATTATGAATATATCAATACTCGGATGTCGAGATAACCAAGGAATATGTATTGATGAACGTAACTGTCCGTCCAAACATAATTGATGTCCGAACATCGCATCGGACTTTACACGCTCTACGCTGAGCAACTCGGGAATCTTTTTTGGTAAAAAAACCGACGCCTTAGTAATTGGGGAAACATCAGAAAACCATAGTTAATCGCGTTAGCAAAAGATTGAGTTTAGCGTGCCTAACGTACAGAAATATATCCAGGTCAGGGCAATTCCCGTGCACAGGCCACAGCGGGAAACCCACCCGCAAAATTCACACTTCGAGATCTCTTTTCGATATCAGTAGCCGAAACTGTCGGTAGAGTATTGATATCTACGAGTGAAATATCAAATTCCTAGTATCGATAGCAAAGTACTCAGTATCAAATCAAAAGTATCGATACTGGTATCGTATCAGGAATATCGGAACATACCTACACATATCATCATTGAGAACGTTATCTCGACGATCCTGAATTTTCAAAGGAGGTCGTCGGCTCGGTGCTTCGGAGTCATTTTTGAGAAAAACTACACTACTGATATTAAAACTGAACTACTGAGTAACACTGAATTACTGATATATCAAAGCTTGTGGGTATGGTACTATTTCAGGAGTGTGGACGTTGGCCACAATAACAACATTTTGAATGGTTCCAATTGCCAGCTGTAAATTTGGGAATATTTTAACTTTTACTTACAAAATACCTAGGTTTCATGAGCTTACTTCTTTTTTCCTAGTTTTTAATGGGATACGCTCGCGGTAAACATGTGTCTTTATAGCATCTATTTGTCATTCAGTCTGCATCTAAATGATATTTCAGCATGTTTTTGCATTCAGCGCGAAACTTAAACGTAAATGACGCATTCCCATAGTGTATGTTTAACCTCAATGGGCTCACGCATAGGAATGGGTTAATTATTCAGCCGGCTAGCCAAATGACACGTTGGGATACTTGGAGGACATTTGGTGTCTACTGCAATAGATAGTGCTCAAGGAAGCTAGGATACCTAATGAATTTATCCATTTCATGACCTTAATTAAATACTGATCTAATAGGCTACGTGAAAAGTTGATGGAATGTATTTTTACTACCTCATCCTTAACGGCAATGCTGAAAATATTTTAAAAGTACTAGTTTCTAATAACATGAGTTTTATGTCTCGACAACAAGGTGATTACGATAAAAAATGTGAATAGCATGTTTCCGGTGTGCCATCAGATTTTCCCTGGTCGTTCATATTTTGATATTGTGACAGAAGCAATGGGAAATTCGTAGAATCGTTTTCTGTAAGTTTCTTTGTAATGACAAAAAGAGTTCTTATTATCCATTTTTACGCAAATTAATAAAACCAAAGTTTTGTACTCCGCAAAAATTAAATTTAAACTCATACTATTTAAAGAATGGTTTAATAAATCAGGCGGATATTTAGAGAACCGTGACTCATCATCACTAGGTATTCTACCTGCTGATTGTTACGTTTTTGGACCATTCTTAATCCCAACTCCCCAACCTCTGGGACATCGCCCCAATTCCCCCAAATGATTTGATCGCCATCAGGTCTCTCTTCAATTTCTCATACCTGCTGCTTCCCGCTTTATTCTCTTCCTCGGGCTCCCAGCGTTCTCTCATCTATCACGATTAATTAATAAATTAATGAAAGCAAAACTAAGGCGATAATAATCGGTAATAATCAACTACTTACACAGGTAAACATTTTATCCATCCCGAAAATACGGGTGCGAGGGCATCAAGTCCCTTTCGAAGAAACGGTAAAAGATCTCGGTGTAATATTGGATAACAATTTAAACTGGAAAGCTCAGTGTTTACAAATCAAGAGGAAATGATATAGTGTACTCCATCAGTTAATAAAAGTTAAAAAAATGTTATCTATCAATACACGAACTACACTAGTAAAAACCCTAATATTTCCTCAACTCGATTATTGCTGTCCAGTGTTTATTAACATTGACGATGGAAATAACTCGAAACTTCAGGCTGGTATGAACGGCGCAATAAGATTCATATATGACCTCCGTAAATGGGACCATATCAGCGAATCTTTTTTAAAAACTTAAGTGGCTTAAAGTCAAAGAGCGACGGCAATTTTTTCTCCTGATTTCCACTTTCAAAATAATCACTACTGGATATCCACAATACTTATTCGAACTTTTCACCCTAAAAACAGAAGTGCACAACCGCTGCATTCGATCTCATTCATCTGATCTCCATATCCCCCAACATCGCACCACAGCATTAAATAAATCGTTCATCGTCACCGCCTCACGTTGCTGGAATATGCTCCCAAACGAAATAAAAAATGTAAAATCAATGGAATCATTTAAAAAGAAACTCTATTTGTATCTACTAAAGGAAAAAGTTATCGACTAAATTATTTGCAATGATTTTCATCTCTTGAAATAGTTATTGTGGGAAAAATTGTAAAATATTACTTGCAAATGTTTTATTTATGTGTGCTGTTACACCATATCGTATAATACTACAGTCTTTTTTGTATTTGACTTGTTTATTTTTCGTTCTTATTTTTTATTTTTCTGTTTTATATATTATCTGTATGAAGTGTATGTATTATCTCATGGACCTTGGAGGTCTACGATAATAAAAACGAATAATTATCTATCTATCTATCTATTACCCTTTTTAACATGCTCCACAACATCCACATACGTGCATCCTCTCACCACAATGACCAGCTTTCCGACCTTTTTTTTCCCCTTCCGACCTCTTTTCACAGTGTCACGCTCCATATTAGAATGTTCACCAATCTTTTATTTACGTATCTTCTAAGCCCCCCCCTCATTAATTCCTTCGAAAATACTTACTCGACCAGGGCAATTATATGCCCGATGTCCCCGCCGCTAATGTCATTTTCCTCAAAAATACTAATGAGGTACGCAGACTGTTCAAGCCGCTCTACTTTATGCCATTCCACCCTTATATTTAGCCCAGCCTCGCTACTTTTAGGAAATCTCATTACCTTCGTCTTCATATGATTTTTCTTCATCCCACAACTTTGAGAATGATAGTAAAACATAAAAACAAATTTAAATATTGCCGTGAAAATTATCATGCATGCTGCGCCAATTTTTTTCCTCGTCCAAGAAATATATTGGTGCTATAATAGAGGAGTAAGTGACAAATTCGATGAGTTTATGAAGTAAAGAAGTGTTAATTCATGGTGCGCTAATTCTGACTGTAAACCGTGAGCATCGGAAAATAAATGGACCAATTGTACATGATAAATGTTAACACTTGAAAAGAACTGGACTAGTAACGGTTTCGTAGGTACTTTAAAAGTCACACGCGCGTTGGTGAGCAGACCAGAGGAAATGCTACGGTGTGACGGTGGGGGACAAAATAGATCCCTTGATTCCCCATAATTATCAATTTATTGGAGCCCCATAATTACCCTAAACGCGTTGCCGCTGCCTTTGGAGAAATTTTCGTCTCTGTGCGTCGGACGTGACTAGGACATTCGGTTCGGTTCCCCAGGAGCCGATCAACCAATAACTTTTTCCAAGTTACCGTCCCGCAATGAAATTAGTCGTCAACTCAACATCAATCGCACATCTTCGACCACCCAGACCCAAAGTCTTTTCCCCAATCACCAAGGAAGTTCCTCCCCTCACACAAGCCGTCCTCCATCGTCCACATCCCTCCCAGTCACTGCAGTCACGTTCCCTTTAACGAACCTGTGGGCATCTCTCTCTTCTTCCCTCACCGTTTTCTCTCTCCGCGAATCGAGCGGGTAGGAAATTAAAACTGTCCGCCACCGTTCTCCTCGAGAAAGCGGAATTCCCTTCTGTATCTGCTACTCTCGAGGCGATCGCCGGGGAAACTTCTACGTCTTCACATCCTCCGCCGCCACAGCGACGTGCATCTAGAGTTGTCAACTGTACCGGATCCCTCAGGTAGATCCTCCGGGAGACTCCCGAAGTTGGCAAAGGCTTTTAAAATTCTTCCACCTCCAAGGTTAAAGCGTTAAAGATTAAAGCAGGGAGTCATGGGTAATAGAGGAGGACTTAATATTAATTGATTTCTGTGTGCTGTTCATCTGAAATACAAAACTATCATGGCGGCCAAAAAACGCTGCGAACTTATGCATAAAGCTAATAAATGTGGTAAGACCTGGTGGTTTTCTGGCGAATTAAGCTGGTGGGAGCTATTTTTATTCATCAAAAAATTTGCGTGAAACTTGGCATGCGTGTTCTTATTAGTGATACTTATAGACAATAGTGAAAAAATGGCATCATAACGATATAGTTTTTTGGCCACTTGATGCTATTTGAACCCGTACCCTTATGGCACATGAGATATATTCCGTAATAATTTGATTACAAATGTACAGATTTCCTTCTAAACGCGAAACGATACATTTATGATTGTTATAATGGCTGATAGCAAACATCAACTTGTCACACCGAGTCCAATTTTAGAAAACAACTTATTTCAGTTTAATTTAATCTAATTATCGAATACCGTGCCGAAAACTCAAGTCATAACATGCTTTAATTAAGAAAAAAATTAAAATATAATTCTTGTATTATTAACATTACTGCTTGTATGGTTAGTTCCAACGGATAAACAGATGCACATAAGTGAAATGTGGTCCAAGAATTTTTTTCCGACTTACTTAAGAAACATTAAAATGGGCACTCAATTGACCCATGATTACTGCTCCAGCTTCCTTAAATGAAGGAATTTTTCTCGGGTTTCCCACCGGGGTAAAGGCTTCATGTTGGCTGAAGTTTCGATGACGTCGTCGTCTTCAGTGCAATTAAGTGTCTAGTCTGAGGTTTTGTCACCTTATATACTTTTCCCGCCAGGTCAGGTGCCACACGATTGGTCAACATGGAAGGACGTGCTAAATGCTTTTATTCGAGTTCACCGAAATGTCTGTGGATGTGGGTGAAATCTTACTATCTCATTTTCATCCACATACCAACAACTTAGAGCTTTAAAATTTGGTCCAAATGTGGAATTCAACTTACATTACAATATTATTAAAAATAATAAGTTATAAATGAAAATAAAAAAACGTTTAATAAAATAAAAATATAGGTTTATTTATACTTTTTTAAGTAATGGTACGTAGGTTTCCAGGCATTGCTGAGCGAATACCCAAAGTCTCGGCTGTGATTCTGTTTCTCCACTCGAAGCTCAATATGATCTTTGACCAGGCGGCCCCCGTTTCTTGAGGAGTGGGCGAGTATCCTTGCTTGGTTGAACCGGAATGGAATGGTCGTGGCTAATGTTTTGTTTGGCGATGGCTGATTGGCTGATTATTCGAACTGCCTGTTGTACTCTTTCAGTCTCGTCTCGACTGTTCGTCTCGTTTACTCGAAAAAGGCTGTTCCGCATTCGCATGACACCCGGTAGACGCCTGACGTCTTGAGGCCAATAGTGCCTTTAACCCGCTGAGAAACTCGAGAAGAATTCCTGTTGGTATATAAATATATTTAAACACTTATATAATAATAATAATTTATATATGCAACACAAATTTAGCCAATTACGACCAATTTATTTTACATTTTTTGACTAACGCACAACCATAACCTAGACGGTGGAAATCCACCCAGGCGGAATTCAAACTCGCAACCACTAGACGAGGACGTTACCCCTCCGCCACGGAAGCATCAAAAGTAATTATTTTCTTGAAATAAAATTAATAAATTTGACTTTTCTTTGTACTATAATTCGTTTTGTATTGAATTTGTCAACATTACTTCATGCTCACTTTGGGAAAAGCTCATTATTTTAATTAAACATGCATATAAGAGTTTAATTTTAAAGTTTATTCGAGTAGACAAAAAGTTTTAACCAATTAAATAATTATAATAAAAATATCCGAACACTTATTTCCTTATATCTCATTATTCAAGATAACAACCATACATTGCTGGTGAATTCTTGCACGCGTATATGCACTTCGTTCATCCGTTCATTCAGAAAATTGACAGGTAGTAATTTTCTCAGTATTACTGTATATGAATTTGGGATAAAAATTCATTGTAGTAGCTTTCAATAAGTTTTAAACTCCCGGAGTTTCCTACTCTTGGAACGGATGTATTCCGGAATCAACTCCTCATGATTTGACAAACCTACCTTCAACCTTCGAACGCCGCGTGGGAGGACATTAAGGAAAGGCGAGAGTAGTTCTCTTCCATCGGAATCCGTGGAAGCGGGGATGTTACCGAGGTGTGGGAGGGTGCTTTCATTATTCGCGCCTCACTTATCGGAGGGGTGATGCGGGTCAACGGAACAACGAAGGCATGCAATCCTTAATGCACTCGTACCTACGTATTCGTCTTCCACGGCTTCAGCTGGCTGGCGGCTGACGTGTCCGGAACACCTCAACCATTTTTTCTCAAAATATACACTGTCGCATTTCCTTAATTGTATGGATGGCTCTGCGCCATAAGTGACTAAGCGTCATAGCGACTCATTTGTATAATAATCAGTGAAGATAAGTCTTCTATTCTATGCCTGACGTGACTACCAACCTTACATTGTCCGCAAACTGCTGCCACCGTCGAGGTTTTTGAAAGTTGCTACATTTATTAAAATATTGTTGACCAAATCATTTATTCTATGAAATTTTGGTAAATGGCGATTGATCACCTATGTTGCTGAGCCGTTCGTCACCCCTATCAAGAGATGTACCTGCCTACCGACGAAAGGAAGGACTGCTTACGGTGTATGTAGTATGTATATGTATTTGGGATACAATTAATCTTTCGATAATTAGTAAGATAGACTTGTATTGATTCTTCAGGTACTCTCAGGTGGTGGAAAACATTTGCTCACTCTGGATTAAGGTTAAGTGAAAATCTGTTGTTTTGCTGGTCCTCATAGGGCAATGATGATTGTACTCTTAGTATACATTTTCCCACTTCAACTCTTTCATGTATGAATCAACTGAAATATCTCACTAGATTTTCAATGATTTAATTATTTACTACTATGGCGACTATATGACAACTTATATTATGAAAAAGTCATAACATTTTTTCTGTGGGCTGAGCCACCTGAGATGAGAACGCCAAAGATGCTCAAATCCTGTACTTTGCCCTAGCAGGTGCGCATGCGTGTTTTGGACTTCAATAACACGATCGGGACTCCAAAACATAATTTATGTTTCCACGACGAGATGATTTTCCTAAAAAAAGTGGGATATTCACCTTTGTTGAAGTTCTTTGCTTATCATGAAGAATAAATGAAAATTTAGTAACATTCTCCGATTTTCATCAGAACTACTGCCGGCTTTAGTCGCTTAACCATCTCCAGTTATACTGATTCAGCGAAGTACACCGTCCTCATCAAAGTGCGATTTACTTCGCTGAATAAGTGTACCTGAAGACGGCTTAGTGACTGAACCCGGTACTAGCTATGATTATAAACGAGGGAAGTGAAAAAGTTTGCGTTTATCATATTTTATATTTAAAAAAATCCTTAATTATTATAAGGCTGTGTGGCAGAATACATATTCGGCAGTTAATAATCACTCATTTTACTCATAGAATGCGGAGGCGTTAAATAGTTAGTACCGAAAACTTTCAAACTGGCGTTAATGGTACATAAATTTCTCTATTTATTTCTTACGAGCCAGTATTTAACGTTCAAAATCACCGTAAATATTAGTATCGAAAGTTGAGTCCCAGGTGGGGATAATTTTGGAGTAAGGTTGGAGAAGATAAGAAGAGAAATCTTAGAAAATGTAAAAGAGTGCCCGAGACCAGTTTAGAATCATCACTCTAACAGCTGTAAAAAGGATAGGAACGATTGACTTGAAGCTCGCAATTGCCAGGTCGACACAAATTCATTTGAGAAAGTTATCCACTTCGGCTGTGATCTTTAGGGGGCGGTCACTGCGCATTGAATCACTCTTGAAGGGGATAATTCACTTCAATGTATTTCGATTATTTAAAAAATATCCTGCTACATATTCGATAAGTCTCGCTGCGAGGACGCAACGCATGATTTCTGTTGAACCTTTGAGATGACCTGAGAAGAGGCTATCAGGCTCAACACTTAAATTTCATTTATTTTGAGTATACGAATACTGCAGTTAGTGATTGCGCGTTTTGTATACAAACCCCTCTTTCCATCTGCATTCATCACATTTCGTTTCCGGCTAATCGCTTAAGGACTTGAGTTATGCAAATTTTTCGTGATTTCATTTCTGTTCTCAAAATGATATATAAAAATGGAAAAATGGAGTATATGAACTATATTATCCTTACAATAAAATACAGTTTGAAAGTGATGAAAGGTCATGTTGATTTATGCAAAAGAATTATAAGTATAATGAATTTTTTCCTTTATAATCACACAAAATATAATTTAAGGATTTACCGAAACAACAACTCACTGCAAGTCTAGGACACAATAATTCTCATCCCACAAAACTTGTCAGTTGATAATGGTAATGAAAGAAATGTAAGTAAAATGTATGTAAAATGTTAGAAAGGTGCTTCATTACAAATACTGGGGCAACGGCCTGCCACGATGGAAACACCGGTTCCCGATCAGTCACCGAAGTTAAGCATCGTTGGGCTCGGCTCGAGTTAGGAGGGTTTATCCTCCGATTCGTCCGAGTGCTGTTGCCTCTGTCTGGATGCGGCAGACAGTATGCGCGACATGACCTTAGCCGTCAAAGCACGTTAAACAAAAATACCTAAAAAATACTACACATACTGTCGCCATTTTTGCACTTGTTTCGATACTAATGTCGCCTTTCTGGATTATGTCCTCTCATTCGTATAGAATTTCCCCAAAATTACATAGCGTAGACAGGCACGTGGCCAGAGATTTGCTTGGGGGGGCTAAGTCTAGCTCAGAGCATGACTGCCCCTTGGCTAGTGGTCCCCTTGGCGAAAGGCAGTCGCCGCACTGGGAAAAAACTTCGGGGGGGGTGGGCTTTAGGTGCTGAAGCCCCTAAAGCCCTCCCCCCCGGCTACGTGCCTGAGCATAGAAACCTTTACCATGGGATTTATTGTGTTCATCTCAAACTTCTTGCCTAAGCGGTCGGTCCGGAGGCACTGTGGAATGTATTTTCTTAAATCCTTTGACACAAGCAGGCAGATTTTAGAGAGTGAAAAGTGTTAAAATTAGGCTGTTGGTTATATTCACTCGAAATCAGAACCAATCCTAGGGGAGTGATGTGAAAACAAAATTTCTCACGACTCGGAAAGTGGTACCAGCAATCTTCTTACGCTGCACTTACTTCGTGTGGGGTTATCAATATTCTATTATGAAATGAATTGACTTTCCACTGAGTTTAATCATAGAGTAATAAGGATTATCCCTTACTCCATGGATTTAGCGATTAATGGTCCATTCGCTAGTGACGCCTCGCTGTAAGTAATCTTACTGTGAAATCACGAATGCATGGAAGGCCTCAGAAGACGATAGGAATTCACATACTTTGCGTGAGTCCGCAGTTGACAAGAACGTGATACAATGTGGATCCGCACTCTGTAACAGGTTATCCGGTCCAGTTTTTCAGATCGAACGAAACGGACGTAATTTGAGAACACTAGGGAATTCCGTGCGCGCGTCTGTTCGACATCACGTATTCAAGTCGCGGCAATCTTAAGGGTGTTGCAAAACTCATTTCTTTATCACACCATATTCAATTACACATATTATTTAAGTTGCAATAAACCGAGCATTCTGCCTCAACGACGTACACTCGGGAGTACAACATTCGCATAAATACGCATATCTAAATCTCATGTGGCATTCATGCGCTACGTGTGAGAAATTTGAAAATGAGAAACGTGAGCATTTATGTTAAAGAGTGGAATACAACTAGAATTCAGAGACCGCAACAATAACATAAATTATACCTAAGGTCTGTTTTGCGTAATCCGATGTTTTGAGTGATTCTATAAAAGGGTAGCTTAGCTCGCAACATATGCTCTTACGCTTACCTAATTCTTTTAAGCATTGACGTAAATCCTATTCATCTCGTAACTGAAGTCACTGCCTTCATTTATTTGATCTGATTCACCATTAGTTCTGGAGAGTCACACGTTTAAATTTCTGTTGCATACCAATGAGGGTGAATATCTATGCGTGCGATTTGACAATCTACAATCCTTTGCAGGTTTTATGTACTAAGCATTGGAAAAAACATTGTAGTTGGCGGTGTCGTATAGCGTTTTAGGTAGTCACTACGACTTCTGGGGCGGGAGTATGATTCGCCTGATTCCACACTTTGCGTTTTTTACATTAAAAAGTTGGTTATTATATGTTCGTATTCATAATTAAATAAAATCCTTAGTAATTCATTAAATTATGAATACGAACGTTCATAACATCTATGAATTGAAGCCTGAAACAGTAAAGTTTATAGGTACTTATATGCCGTCCTTATACATAAGATTTTTTTATATACTGAATATTATTCAAAGATGCTGTATCAATGAAATCCTCGTACATAGACTACTAAACCATTTACCGAAAGATTAATGCCATTATGAGTGAAACAATAATCCTTAATAATCATAAATTTGTGACCCACGCATCATCACCAGAAATTCTCCCAATTTATTGGTAGATTTTTTGATAGTCTTCGTATTAAATTTCCCAGTTTGGCGTCATCTTCAAATTTTCTACACTTAATTATGTATTTGCCCACTATTAAGTCTCTTTTAAGATCCTGACACTTTTTGCTTCATCTAATATGTTGTCTTAAATTCCTATTTTTTTCCTTCCCAGTTACCTACGCATTAGGGAATTGAGTTAATTGTTAGACAAATGAAAAATATTCGCTGCAAAATGTTGGTGCTAAGAGATAATTTTTTTTTAATATTCCGTGTATACTGATTCTCAATTCCTCTGCGTCAGTCAATCTTGGAGCACTGAAATTTTCCCTCTGTTTCTTTACACAAGAACCTGGAGGAAAATACTACCATTGTTAAAATTAAGGTTATTTCCCGGTTAAGGTTAGTTTACACGGGAGTGAGTAAAAATCCTCTATTTTTTAAATGTGTAGGGCCCTATCTTCCATAAAAACCTTTATTCTTAACTCAGCGTACATCCTGCCCCTTTTCATTCCGCATATAAAGTCAATCTTCTTTCTTTCCCTTTCCCGCTTACCCTAGGTCCTCCCCTCTATCATACCCTTAAGTAACCCCACCTTAACCCTAACCTCCGTCTCTCATTAACTCTACCGTTCATATACTTGGCCTCCTCCTAATATTATCCTGGGGTTTCCTTTCCTCACCAACCATACCCAAGCACTTCATCTTTTGTTTTTCTTTAGTCAACCGCACTCACAGTTGCTCAAATTATGGTTGAATCAGTCAATAATATATCGTTGTAACCTACTTAGGCCAATCTTTGAGCAATCCTTTCGTTCGCCGTTAAAATGAGAATTTAATTATGCAAGTTCCCATTTTCACACCTCTCGTGGGATGATGTTTATATCTCGTGGGCGAACACTAGCCGCTCAGGAAACCACTCTCGCATCTGCCACGCTGAAGCGAGCGATTTTCATGATCCGTGTCTCTTTTAAGGAAGGGAAGTCAAGGGGAAGTCCGTGGAAGCCTTTCTCCTTCCATTTCCATCACTTCTGATGCTCGGCAGCGAGCCGCACCAGTCGCACATCGAGCCCAGCACCTCCTTCCCAGTGGTAGACCGCAAACGTCATCGAGTAACGAGCGAAGAAGTAATGCCGTAGCCACGAGTAATCGCCAAAAACATTATGATTAAATGGTTATGGTGGTTCCATTGAATGGAGGTTCAAAGTTATCTCGCAATCTGGTGCATCGACACTTCATCCATCAGGCTGGGATGAGTCATAAAATGGAGGACTATCATTTCTACATCCGTCCCCTGCGATCAGCTTCGCTCCGACATAGTCAGTGTTCTAGGGTGGGTTTATGCTGGCAAGTTACTTCCGTAAGTTTCTTCTGCCAGAGCTTGCGGGGGATTTTACTCTGACGAAATATTTCTCACAAGTTCGTGCAGAGCCAAGATTGGCTGCCGTTTACACTAGCAACAATACGCTTCTGCGAGCGACTTGCCAAAAGTTTTAAAAGTCTGCCAGCGGGCTTGCAGAGTCGTTTACACCTGCAATTTATGTCAAAATTCGCTTGCTACAGGTAACTTGCGCAATTAACATTCTAGTGTAAACTCACATAAATAGTTGAAAGTGGTTGGCAAGGATGGGAGTACTTCATAGGGTAATGTCAGGAATTATATTTTTGTAGACTTACTAGAAAATTCTCAAATAAACCAAATATAAACGTTTTAGCCTTTGCAGACGACGTAGCGATATTCGCAGAAAGCTTAGAAGATTTAACAATGTTGACAAATGTATTTAGTAAGGAAGCGGAAAAAATAGGACTGAAAATAAATGATACAAAAACTAAATACATGCATTTTTCAAGACGCCAAAATAGAAATACAGGTCCTCTGCAAATAGATGGTCTTGCATTTTAAATATTTGAGCGTGGTGGCCTAGTGGGTAGAGCGCTTGGCTACTGATCGAAGGGTCCCGGGTTCAAATCCGAGTGAAGCCTTTGGACGCCCCCGAACAAAAAAATCCTCGGAATTCGAGGTGGCCCAGGGAAAGGAACTGGCCCCCCTACCCTGAATGTGTGAAATTCACACGCCTGGGACTTAGTCCGGGGTGAGCTCCACCCTCAACTATCTAAACCAACCTTCCGGTTGAAACACTGAGTGAGTGAAGAGTAATTTTAACAAATGACAACACGGTAGAGCCAGAAATACAAAACAGGTTAAACCTCGCAACAAATGTCTGCATGCATGCAACAGAATTTTATCTTCTAAAGCCCTGCCGCACAAAAATAAAATTAGACTTTATAAAACAATAATATCCCCAGTTGCTCTACGGATCCGAAACGTGGAGGATGTCGAAGAAGGATGAGAAAAAACTAATAGTGTTCGAGAATAAGATATTGCGAAAAATCTATGGGCCCACATACGAAGAAGGACAATGGAGAAAAAAACAAAACAGAGAAATCATGAATCTATATAAACATCCAGACATAACAAGTGAAATAAAGGCAAGAAGAATCAGGTGGGCTGGAAATATTCTAAGGAAAGAGGAGGGATGTTTGCTGAAGGAGGTACTAAATGGGATTCCTGAAGGAAGAAGACCCCGAGGAAGATCACTGCTAAGATGGTGGAACCAAGTGTGAACGGATATGCAAAATTTGGAGCAACAGAAAGAGAGGCAGAAGATCGATCCAGGTGGAGGGGATTTGTTGATGCGGCTAAATATCGCCTAAGATATAGATGGCCCTGGAAGTAAGAGTAAGAGTGAGTAAGAAAATTCTCAAAAAGTCGCGGTTACTATCATGATTAAGTAATCTACCGGTTAAGGTAGATTTAAATGGAAGTGAATAAAAATCCTCTAGATTCTTACGTGAGCAAGGCCATATCTACCTATAATATTTCTCCCTTCATCTCAGCTCTTCTACCCTTCTTCGTCCCGTCCATAAAACCTATTCCCTTTTTTCTTCTTCTGCGCTTGCCCAACATCCTTCTCTCTATCACGGCCTTGAGCAACTATTCGCCCGTCATTACTTCCCCCAGCCATCTACTTTGCCTTTTCCTAATCTCATTCGGAAGTTTCCTTTCCTACACCGCACCATACCAAGCACTTCCTCATTTGTCCTCCTTTTCGTCCACCATACCTTCTCCATCCTCCTCCACAGCCACATCTCTAATGCCTGCAACCTATTCTCGTCTTCCTTTCTCAGAGACCACGTTTCTGCCTAATACAATGAAACACTTCATATCAGGCTCTTAACCAGCTTTTTATTTATATCCTTACCCATGGTCCCCGTCATCAGCTCCCTCCAATTGCTGAATGCAATTCTTTTGCTAGCGCAATTCTCTTCCTTAATGTCTTACCTACTATGCCCGTTTTCTTCTAGTGTACTACCTAATTAATTAAGTTGCTCTACTTGCTCTAGTTTGTGCCCTTCCACTTTTGCGACAATACTTGCTTTCTTTGTCCAAGAGAGTGCCATTACTTTTGTTTGGCTTAATACAGGGTATGTAAAGTACGAGTTGACTCAGTCTTAGTAGCATGACTGAATTCACACTCCATTTTATCACTTATGATACTTACATCGTTGTATAGGGCTATCTATGTTACTTCATAGTAGTTATTAACAATTACAAGAATGAGATCTTAAGACTAAGCTGATGGTTCGAAACGTAAAACTCAGTGTAGACCAATCTTCATGTCTCTAGGAGTTTGCCCACTTTTCTCTCCTTCATCGTGAAATCACTCAAATAGGGCTCCATCTGGAGAAACGTCTATTCCAGATGACACGAAGCGATAAAAATAATAATAATTCCTTTCCTCAGATTTTTCCTTCAGATTCAGGTTTTCACAGATTATAAACGATTTTCCTCCACCGCTTCATCAGAATTCAGGGATCACCGATTAATTTGGAACCCAACATTATAGAATTCAACATTACCTAATTGGAAAAGAAATCTAAAATAAATGGAATACTATGTTAGTAAAAAAAATTACGTGACATTGAATGAGAAATGGAGAGGCAAAATAAAGCGTTGAGAATCGGAAAGGGAAGTTTTAATTCGATGTACTAGAAGCAATATCTTAAAATTTTAAATTAATGTACTAAAACTATCTACAAATTTTACACTGTTGGTGATCTAAGGATTAGGGTTAGGTTTCGGATTATGACGGAATTTATCCCAGATCACTGTGGTTTACCTAAAAAAAAATACTCCATGCTCCCGCAAATATTCGTCCTTAGGCTAAGCATACTTTACACCAAGTTTATTTCTCCCCACTTCCAACAAATGATCAAATTTGCGTTTTCCTCTCCTGCTTTTCCTCCATTTAGCTCATCTCATTGCCTACATCCTTACTCATACTATTTCTGCAAAATATTGAACACTTTAAGAGTCTGTCTTTGCTATTCCATCGGCGTTTTGAAACCTTGGTGTTCATTTCTTTTGCCGGATGCTTCCCACTTTTTTCATTAGGTCACGAGTGAAGATTGAACAATACCTAATGCTCTGAGCTGACTCACGAACCTTCAATTACGCGAACTTAATGTTCCAAACCGAGCCTAGTGTGCAGTACATTAATTGGAAGTGACTAGTTTTTATGGATAGTATCTCTTTTCAGTTTTGCAAGCTGGGGGAGAGAGAGAGAGCAAAAACTCGTTCTGCACGATGCACGGGAATGTGGGTCAACGCTCGTTCGCGGCGCAAGATCACGGTTACACGGGAGTAATCGAGGAGGGGGGTCGGTGCGGGGGTTGGGCGGCGGTGAAGGCTGAGGGGAGGAGATGCAGCCGCCCCAAGCTGACGAGAGAGCGGTGAAGAGAGTAGGAGAAGATATAATTCCAAGCGGGAAGGAGAGTGGGATTCCAACGGGATGCAGAAATGCCTGGCACATATATCCTGTTGTTGCTGACGCACGGGAAGAAAGCTATCAGATGCGCGATCACCTTCACCTCCCCCAGTGGGTAGGTGCATTGCCTTTTGACCTTTCATGTCCTGTGGAACTCTTCGAAGGGCTTGGGAAGTCTTGTAATTTTATGGGCACGTCTATTCGGCCTACCCTATGTGGTTTTCCCTCACCACTACATCTATCAATATACCAAAGGGTATTGCGTCTGAAGACGGATAGGAAGATGGGAGTATACATGAATGCATTTCGCGAGAAAAGAGAGTGTGAGTCGAAAGAAGTCCGTCGAACAATAACGTGTAAACGTAAATCAGCGGCTTTTAAGGCTAAATTTCGATCCAGAAGATAAATGAGAGTTGAATGCAATGGAATATAAGCTGGTATTTACTAATGCAACATTGGACTGAAAATTATTAATCAATTTAAATAACAGAAATCTACAATCATGTAAAAGAATTAACATTGAAAATTAGCTGAAATAGTTTCAATTTGTACTCTATCACGCACTCATATGATTTTCATCTCATTAGGCATCGGTATTAATCATGCAGTTATGAGACTTCTACGAAATTATCGAAAACTGGCCTGCTTTTTCATTGCTGAACCTAAGGTATCGATTGCAATTGGGGTTCTTCTATGACTACCATCTATACATCTGTTCTTAGTTTCCATATTTTTTTCCAGAAAACAACGTTAAAGCCTCGAACGAGAATCCTTTAAGTCATCTTTGGGTATTCTACCAGTTGATTGGTAGGTCTTCGGACAGTCCTTACCCTATACCCTTCCCCATTTCTGGGGAAACTTTTCACCTTCCTGCGCATGACTTGCCCGCTATCATATTCATATCATATCGTATAAGTTCCTCATATCCAATGAATCCATGTGATTTATCGAGGTACAACTACAAACAGAGTTGAATTCGTCTGTCAACTGTTTCCAGTATGCCATCAACTTCTTCCTTGGCGTTCGTAATTTTGGAATTGTGTGTGAGATACTAAGGGGGTAAAGTTTTCCGTGAGAATATTTTTTAATGATATCAACAATTGTTATTTTGTATTATTTACTTAAATTAATCAAGCCAAAGATTAGCATTCCAAAAATGTTCTTAAGAAACTCATATGATTTTAAGAAGAGTTAAATAAAGCAGGTGGATGATTCGAAAATGTGAATTTATCAACACTGGGTACTCTACCACCTGATTGGTAGTTATTTTGATTTTGACTTTTTGAGTTTGATCCTGCCTCCACAATTTTTTGGGACATCTTCTTACTTTCCCTCATAAACATTGCTGGCCATCAAGTCTCTCTAGCATTACTCATACCCTCTGTCCCTCCTTATGCCGCTAATGATTCCTATCACCGTACCCCCTAAGTCTTAGTCGTCAATCAATTAATCACTGACCGTCCCTTCTACATTCTTTGTTGATTTGATAGAAGTCATATCTCGACTCCTCGCCCAAGCCTCGGGGTGACAACTTCCCTCAACTCTTGAGGCGTATCTTCGGCGTCTTCGGCGTCGGCGGCGAAAGGGAGGTCTTGTAAGATGAGATTCCGCGAGAGTTGTTAGCGCCCCCTCCCACATGAGAGCTTGTGGGCTGATTTCGCGAACTGGATCGAGGCGAGACAGAAAAACTTCACTCCTGCGCTAGTGGGTGGGTGGTATAGAAATGGGAGACTTCAGGAGAGGCAGTATTTGTCGAGAAAGCCATGGATGGAAGTGTATGACTAAGACGAACCCCCTCACCCCCCCTTACCCTGTTTGTCTTACGAAGGAGGGAAACTTCTTCCGAAACCGCCCAAAGGAACTTTCCGCGAGCGAAGAGACTTGCGGCAATCGATCGGAACAAAGGGCTGCTCGCTCACACACTATAGGGAGTACGGAAGTGAAAATGAGCGAACCAAGAATTAAAAAACAAATGGGTGGGGCTGGAGAGTTTGATTGTGGGAGAAAACCTCAGGCGCCGTATTATTCCGAGTCTTCCTTGTCTTTCTGGTTGAAAGACGCGGAAATGGCATGCTGGAAAAGGTCTCCTACTTCTTTTTCACGTAATAACTAAAATCCTATGCACCAAATGGGACGAAATTCTCCATGAAAAATTCGTCTGACTTGACCGGGTCAAGTGAAAAGATTTTTTCCACGGTGAATTTCACCCTCTCTGGTGTGTATCTTTGCACTCGTACGCGTGACAGCGCACCACATCAATTGTGCAACTGAAATGATTGGAAGACCTCAAATCCTGCCTATCCTGTACGTGTATTACCTTCGCGAGTAATTCCATCGGTTCATGGCTCATGCCTTTTACTTTCATTCATGATTTTTATTTTCTGGTTATGATAATTCTTCGTTCTATTTTAATAAACTTTTACTGATAATCATTTGAGTTCAAACTATCTATAATTCCAATATGAACTTTTATATAGATTAAATTTTGACGTTTTAAAAGCAATGTGGAAAATTTAATTTACGATACAATAAGTTCCTAATGTAAGGCGTTTAAAAGAGTTTTCTTCACACATCACCTAAATCCGCGGTTTTCACTGCTTTCATTAGCCAGAAAATCCTGTTATTTACTTTCCCTATCGACAGAGGAATCTTTTGTCTTTAAAAGAAGTTATAAATGGGAACAATTGTACCGGAGACAATTTAAATGAAAGCAACTTAAAACTGGTGAAGACAGCCAATTTTAATCCATTTTAATAATATCTTTTCTTACAATTAGGTAACAAGTTTTGCTTTGTTTCCTAAATCTGACCCAAAAATACGCATCACTGTGGTTTTCAACTTTACTGATAGGGATGCAATTGACCGAACTAGCCCACTATAAACCAATGAAAAAAGCTCTCTAAATGAGGCGAGATATCCATTGTCAGTCAGAATTATAGTTAAGTTACATTTAGGTAAATATGGCCATTGGAAAATTTTACAATTAGTCTTTTTAATTCACCGAAAGAAATGAAGTATTCGTCGATGCGTATGACTACACTACTGAATAAAAATATTTCATGCCTCCTACAAAGTAATATTTCCCACCAAATAACACAGAGAACACATAAATTCTCAATTCTCTCCATAATCCCATAGTGAAAGATCGAGCATAGCCTCCAGATTCAGCTAGGCACTTAGTCCTATAATTATTTGATTTCTTCCACAATCCACAAACTAATACATTGTCTGTAATTGATCCTTGATTTCTGACAATGGAGGGGCAAAGATCTCCTGGTCATCGGAGGCTTTATTGGATTATGCTCTTTAAAAAGCATGCTTAGAAAAACATAAACTCAGTCCCTTGATCTTTTTGACTATTTGCACGATGAGTCTCCACAATTTCCCGTTTTGTTTTTTTTTTTAAACGACCATCTCATCGCTGTTCCATCACACGCATCACTTCTTGCCAGAATTTATGACTCTATTGCTGGAAACTGGTCAGAAAAACGGGAAATTCTCTCGAGAAACTAAAGAATGGTGGACGGTGGCTTCAATCCATTGAATTATCTTAAGATGAGTTTCCAGCGAAATGGTGAACAATTTATACTTCTTATGACACGGAATCCAAAGCGTTATGTCATGCCCAATAGCCAGCGGCCTTGACACGTGGAAGAGCCCTCCCTCCGCCTAGAGGTGAAAATGAGACGTGTTTCCACTGTAAGTGCTTCATTCGATTAGTTTATGGAATCGTGGCGATGCCCACGGGGAGAAGACACGAGCGAACGACCTTCTAAGGAATGGCTGAAGAGAACGTCACAATCAGCCTTGAGGAAAGAAACGCTTCCGAGTTCAGCCGATGTTAGTTTCTCGAAGCGAGTGAGGAAAAAAAGCGGGACAGACGATTTTGCTATTCACGTTCCAGGCTTCCAGCGCTCGTCTTGATGCCATCTTGAGCTATACACCAAACAGTTGAAGGCTACAAACCTAAGTTCACGAAGCTCTGTTTAGTCATAGTGAAACTTGGTGGCACTCCACAGCAAGTAGTCTGAGGTCAATGAGGGTGAGTGTTGCTGAGCGTTGATGAGGAGGCTGAGGTACCACAGGGGTCAAAGTATGGTCCTCTAGAGGGATCCTCGGTCCCTTTGTCCAACCTCTCTCACACACTTTCCTTTCCCAGATGTCATGCTCTTCACCAAATGTGGCTAAACCAATTATTCAGCAAAGTTTCTCGAGGAGAGTGGCTTGGGATATTTCCCATTCTTAGAAAAGATCATAATAGTTTTTCGTTTGTATTGTAAAGAGAATCAGGCATGGCACACCTTTTTTCTGTTTTCAACCAACAGAGCGTGCAAGCGGCATTTACTCTCGCTTTCGACACCTAGATGTTTTAAATTTACTTTTAATTCTGCAGTTCTTCTATATCCACGTACACATTCTACCCTGCGAGCCGCCGCCGAGGCGTGTGGCAGGTGGTGTAGGGTGTGGCGTCAAAATATATCCTCCATGTCATTCTGAAAGTCGCCTGATCTGAAATTTTCAAGTTCTCTAAGCCTCAAGAGTATCGTGTAACCTCCGTGTCTCTAATGACTCCCAACCTAGTCTTACCAACTGTGTAACGCTTACTGCTAGTTCGTATTCTGACTGCTAGCTTTAAGTGGACGATTGGAGACGACACCTGTATATTTCACATACAGTTAGTAGCAGTGACTACAGTTTCAAGTAGAGCTGCAACATCGAAACTAGAGTTTTATACGATAGCCGATAACTATGAAAATACGCATTTTTCGGTTATATCCATGATTGCCAATGGCAGGAATAACAATTGCGGTCGCTAGAGTCTTGCAAAGCATTGGCGTTTCCCGACCTTAATATTCAGATGAAACCTACCGCCAATTAAATGGTTTGAATACCCTCGCAATAACGGTAAAATTACGAAGAAAAAAATGTTATATTATGTGTGCATTTCTGTAGTTGGTTGCGAACTTCAATGATCACAAGTATTTTAGTGGAAAAACAAAATAAATAGTATTTTGGAATTTATTATACCAGTGGTTCTTAAATTGGGCGCTACGCCCCCTGGTGGCGGTGCTTTATTCTAGGGGTGCGAGAAGAAACATGGGGGCGGCAGGGGGGTGCTGGAGGTGGGGTCCTGACGGAACGGTAGGAACCATGCGTGTACATATCCTGGGATGAATAAACTATATATCTACTGGGTTTGAAATGGACATTAAATAAATCATAATTCTTCATCTTTATTTTTATAATCTTCCTAGTTTAGTCATGTAGTCAATGATTTAAAACCTTACGGTTGGTGGGCGTTGGGTGTAGGTTCATTGAATCAAGGCTCGAAATAGTTTGAAAAAACTGTATTATACGAATGGAAATGCCCAAAAACCCATGCATTCTTAATAAATAACAAAAATATTAACTTTTGAGTTGCTCAAACAACTCTGGAATTACTGATAACGAAGCCGGAACGACTGTCGTGGACCGCATTGGCGTATTCGAATTGGACATCATACACCGGTAACCAATCGGGATCTCCGGTGTTTAACGTTATAATACCGTATGGTTCCTTACCACTGTAAACTCAACACTGGTATCAAGCACATACGACATTACGACCCCCAATAGGTTCGGGACGAGGGTGTTTTGGTTTAAACCCCGATATAAGGAGCGCATCACTGCCACTTGTCCACGCCAGAACGCTAGTTCTCAATCACGCGCGTGGTAATACTAAGCTACTCAAACGCACGTGAGCAACAACTCACGACCGCCCTTGGTTGGCCGGTCCACTCGACTGCGGTGGGTCACGGCCAATCGGGAACGACTCAATGGATAGTGTGGTGTATGTTGTTGAGCTGTATGAAACGAAAGGATATTTTTTCGTAAAATACCAGGGATACCTCTGCGATAGTCAATTTGACCTCACACGAAGTGCAGTAGTTTTGGTTTGATTGCAAGTCTCAGGTCCTTCACGCATGTTCCTGCTTCGTTGTTAATAATTCAATATATCTGTGAATATCTCCAAAATTTGATTTATCTCTGATTTATTACGAATACAAGAGTTGCTGCGCATTTTAATCATTACTTCTAAAATGAATAGTTTGTTTTTTCGGCTTCTTTATATTGATTGTACGTGTATTCTAAACAACCACAGAAATACACAAACATTTTGTTCGTAGCCTAATACCTGAAGTATTAAAGAATTTATTTACTCAATTTTTAATCTGAATACTCGCATTAACGTAGTAATGGCGTTAATAGTGATGTAACGCCGAAATGCAAGACCTTAGTGGCAACTTTAAGTACTTATTTGTCGAAAGAACCGAAAGCGCATACTTTCATTAGTATCGTTACAGTCGGTTTACGTGATAAAATGGTTAAGTCGGTGGCGAAACTTGGTGGCAGTCACCAGCACGAAGCGTGACGTTTAGGAGAGGAAGGTTCGAGTGGAATTGAAGGGCTAAAGAGCAGAGAGAGAGGACAGCACGTGGTAGGCAACGCTGCCGACGTATATGCATTTCACTTGAGAGCGCGGGAAAGTGTCAGCAGGGTGTTTTAAGACAATCTTTACGATCCAAACGAATCAGTATCAAAATACGCTGATGCTGTTCTAAACACATCGGATAAGCCCATCTTGAAAATTGGATTTCGTGCCATATGGGCTAGAAAGTTGATTTGAAACATAGATCGAGCATCTGTCTGCACACTGTTTCGCTACCACTATTATAGACATACTGAGTGGACGAGATATTTACGGTCATTGTAAAAGGTAGAATTTTCGGGAATGGGTGGATGATGGAGTTTAAGGACAGGCATAGTGGCTGGGATGAAGGGAGAACTATTAAGAGGAAGTAAAACGCGCCGAAAACCTTACCGCCCCGTGCGGAGCCAGTTTTCAGGGAATGGACTATTCCTCTAAAGAGGACTTGATGCGCATTTACCACCATGTATCGCTACCACCATATTCGCGTTTCGATGGCGCACCAATGGGCGTCCGCGGGAATGATACACGAGTTTTTTTTCTGGTTATGGAGACTACAGGAGGGTTGGCGGACAGCACACGACCGTTTGGGGTGGGGAGAAGCGACCCCAAACGGAGTTTTCAAGTTCACGATCACACTCCCCGGGGCTATACGGTCGAGAGAGCAGCGGTGGGAGCAGAGTGGCGGAGAGGAGAGAGTGAGTTGAGTGGGACGAATGGCTATGTAGGCGGGCTGTGGTGTTGGGTGTGGAATTGCCCACGGCCGCCTGAGGGAAGTTAAAATGTGAGATCGGGAGGGGAGAAAGGCGAGGGGGGGAGAGAAGGGGAAAGTGCAGCCCAGAATGGATTGGAAGCTGGGGAAGAGGGGAAAGGACGCGACAACAATGGAATGGGGGAGGGAGGGAGGGGTGTTACGAAGCCCTTAGCGTAGCAGCCCGCGCAGCCTGAACACTCACCGAGGAACGGCGGAAGGGGAAACTTTCTCCTCCCGCTACATGGCGTACCTACACAGGTGGGGAGAAAGGACAGGCAATGTTGGAGTGTAAGATGAGGGGGAGGGGAGGGTGAGATGGAGAAGAGGAATTCGGTCGGAACTGCCCCGAAGTAAACACATGGTGAGGCCGTTGACCTCTCCATGCGAGTGTTGGATTTTGTTCGCGAATTCGGTCGATGGACGCAGGAATCGATCTTGGTGACGAAGCTGTCCTCATCTTTCCCTTACGAAATCATGACAATATTGGTAACAACATTAAGTTTTGATCACTTCTTGGATAATATGATGTCATCTATCTTGAGGAGGCCGCAGTAGGTAGATTGGTAACATATTCGGTTAGAAACATAATATGTTTTAGGTTCGAATCTCGCCTTGTTTGCCTTTGGGTTAATGACCTTATTTAGTTGGTTTCATAATGTATTAGCCGTCGAAAAACCTTAAAACCCAGCTTTAATTTCGATTTGTTCGAACTAAGGTGGTATTAGTATTTAAGTTTAGCGCACTTTGACTGCCAAGGTCATTTCGCACATACTGTCTGCCATTTATAGACAGCAGCACTCGAACGAATAGGAGAATCACCACTTAAAATTCGATCCGAGCTCCACGATGCTTAACTTCGGTGACTGATCGGGAACCAATGATTTCATCGAGGCAGGCCGTTGTCCTCGAAGTAGGAAATATTCAGATTGCTCTTGCAGGACATCATAGACCAACGTTTGCCAGATGTATGACTTTGCTTAGTTGTAAACGTCGGTGGCGTTCTTTAATCTTCAGAAGCAAACATTTCGTTTGGAACGATTTGTTACAACCCTGCCTTGCTTTACTCGACTTCATAGCAGAGTCTTTTGGGAGTTACACATTCCCGGTATCTGTCGATAGACAATCGCTCCAGCTAAAGGGAGCACAAAATATCGCTAAAGGCCACCGTAATTTTATGTTTTACAAGTTCTTTCGACAGTGGGGGAAAAACTCACGAGGTTAATGGAGCGAGGAAGTAATGAAAAGGCAATCACTCGAAGATAGAAAAGTCTGGAGAAAAACTTTTGAAAGGCTGTAGTCATCGGTTTGTAAATATTTCAAAAGTAAAACCTTGGTTTATTTGGTGTAAACCTTAGTTTAAATCGCATGAAACTCCCAAATTTTGTACTTAAGGGATATGCTCAAAATCACAAAATACAAGCAATGTCATGTGATATCCTTGAATAAAAACATAAGTAAATTCAATTGATATCTTAGGTGCTGTGTTTCACAGATTGGTCATTCCATGCCAAGTGGTCCCCGCTCGACCATCACGGATTTCAATGAAATTTTATATGGACATTTATATATGCCTCCAATGAACATTTGTAAATTTATTCGTTCGCCAATGGTATACTTGCTGAGATATAGTACTTTGTTTGACCCCGTGTCGCAGCCTTTTTCAGTATGACTATGAGATTTCGGTAACTTTGCGGCATAGTATCTCAGAGGATATTTTGATGAGAGAAACAAAAATTGGCTATCTTGTACAAAGTTTTGCGCTCAATTAAACAAAATAATAAAAATAACTGTAAGAGCGACCTCCTTGCAGAAAAGTCAGCGTAAAACCGGCCCGAAAAATTGCGGATCGAAAAAAAAAACTTTTGGCTTTTTATATTTCAGGAAGTAAAGGCATAATCAACGTGAAACTTTGCGCATGATAACATATCAACATACGAGCTTCGGCTTGGGAGCCATATAAGATACCCACTGTAGGCTTGGGAACCTAGGATAAGCTGCCCAACCTTTGGCTTGGGAACCAGACGGATACCCACTCAAGGATTTGGAACCTTGTCGAAGAAAACAAATTGCAGGCTTTGGATCCTCAACCAAAGAACCCATCCATGGCTGGTATGCACGGCTATCGGGCGTGGCCCCTACGGCGATGGGGTTACTGGTTCAAATTCCTAGTAGTAGTAGTATTTTTTTGACGTGCTTCGACGACTAAGGTCATTTCGCACGTACTGTCTGCCAAGTACAGACAGGGGCAACAGCACTCGGACAAATCGGAGGATCACCCCTCCGAACTCGAGCCGAGCCCAACGATGCTTTACTTCGGTAGCTTATCGGGAACCGGTGTTTCCATTGTGGTAGGCCGTGGCCCTTCGAATACCTGAACTGGTAGTGACAATGTCACCTTGGACCAACGCAATATACTAAAAATATCTACATGAAACAACCAGGACGATGCACAACAGAATGCATGTGGCGCCACCATAGCAACGATCTCAACGTTGTTCATATTTTTAGGGCCGTATGTGCTCGCGATTGAAAACGAAGACTACTTTTTTAAGAGGTTTGAAACATGCTCTTTCAAATGAAAATGATTCAAAAGAGTATCTAGAAGGTCTTTCTTTTGTAATAGCGGGCAGAAAATAAACTATTTTTTTCGTTTTTACTAATGACATCCTCAAAGTTGTCCCTATTTTTAGGGCCTTATATTCCCGCGATGAAAAACCAGATATACATTTTTAGATGGTTGAAATCAGCGGGGTGAAAATGCTCTTTCTGACGTTTTTATAAAAATTGCCAAATTTTGACTCAATTTTTAAACTAATGGAAATCACAAGGAAGATGAAATTTTATATTCATAAACTATGTATTGATAAGTTATCACGCGAAAAGTTTCACCTTGATTATGCCTTTACTTCCTGAAATATAAAAAGCCAAAGTTTTTTTTTTCGATCCGCAATTTTTCGGGCCGGTTTCACCCTGACTTTTCTGCAAGGAGGTCGCTCTTACAGTTATTTTTATTATTTTGTTTAATTGAGCGCAAAACTTTGTACAAGATAGCCAATTTTTGTTTCTCTCATCAAAATATCCTCTGAGATACTATGCCGCAAAGTTACCGAAATCTCATAGTCATACTGAAAAAGGCTGCGACACGGGGTCAAAGTACTATATCTCAGCAAGTATACCTTTGGCGAACGAAAAAATTTACAAATGTTCATTGGAGGAAAATGTAAATGTCCATTTACAATTTCATTGAAATCCGTGATGGTCGAGCGGGGCACTTCTCTAAAATCAGACCACTTGGCATGGAATGACCAAGATACATAGTGGAATGAATGAAGACAGTGCTTTTTTAATTCTCTTCAACTCATTGCATAAGTCATCTAAACCTCATGTATTTTCTACCTATATGAGTCAACCGTTAACATACGTGTGGCCTGGAAGTTAGTCCTTAGGGTTCCGCGATGCCTCGTCAGTGACTCCATTTTTTCGGTAATATCTGTCTAGCACGTTACTTTTGATGGCAACAGATTCTCCTCCAGCCGTGGCAGTCTTCAGACCGAAGGAACTGTTACTTTAACTCGCGGGTCGTCTTTATTCTGAAAATACCTCCAGGTCTGAAGGATAAACTGTTGCCAAACAACATACGTGGCGAAAATTCCCGAAAGAAGAATGTTTTCATAAAAGGCCCTTGTTATTAAATTTTTCCAGCTAGGCTTACAGAGCTCGACCACGGACTTATTCGAGCCGGTCTTCTTCTGTTTAAGTCTCGTGGGATGCTCAATTTATTGCAGTGGCGATATAAAATGAATAATGAGAATCTATCCGACAATATTAAATGAAGAGTTCAACGCAGAATCGTACAATAAAAAGAATCCGGCGGAAAAGGGAAATAGGTTTATAATTAATTACTGATGACATCTTTTCAGGACTGAAGTGCATGTAATCATGAGTGTTCCATTTTAAATGGCTGCTGTTGAGTATCAATACATTCTTTCTTAAATTGCCTCATCGACGTTCACCGAAAAAGCGCAGACTCTTTCGTTGCCTTAATATATTTAGACCATACTCAAAAAACTGTTTTAAACATTAAAAAGGGTTCTTGATCCCGCAGTCACCTTCCGCTAAAATTTAGAGAGAGAATTTTACATGAATGGAATTACAACAAGATGCACTTCCCCAAAACACGTGTGCTAAAGAATGGATGATTTAATTAACTATGTTAGTCAATGATTTTGAGTGAGGGAACGGTGAAATCTTTTGTTCTCTTCAAGAATTTTGTAACCAAGTTGAAACTGGTAGAAATAAAAGGACATTAGCCTCCCAGTCCCCTATCTGTCTGCATGCCCAGCAATTGGGAACAGCGCCAGTATTACCAAGAACATACTTGGAGGGCTCGCTACCATGCCCTCGCTGAAGTAGATTGGATGTACTAAAAATCGAGTGAGTTTGGTGTCGAAAAATTAATTTATACTTCACTGACCGAAAAGACTATTCGAACAAAAAAGTAGCTCTAGGTTGAAAAAATCTATTGCGTTTCTTAAATTGAGCATTGGAAACAAGGGAAACTGGGTAAAATAAGCTTATATACGTTGAACGCTTTGTCATAACTTTAAAAATTCGGTAGAATTGACTAAACCTGGCAACATTTCGCACAGTCAAATAGCAGATATTGGCAGAAATTAGTGCGATGATCGGTTTTTCACCCCTCACATAATTCTAATCCCATTCACCACTCATAATAAAATCATTTATTGTTCTTGGACGAGAGTCCTTTGGAACATAACGTGATTTCCGGCTCATAAAACGTTCGGACATGTGAGATGAACCCTAGTTTTTGCTACATAATTCGAAAAAAGTAAGTAAACCCTCAATTACCTTACTATATTGTTTACCGTGAAACAGAGTAATGATATTTTTTTTACCGAATACCGAAACAAATTTTGGCGACATGTTGTGTTCCGCTTCGTCACGACGTCATCATGCTTATTTTTATTTGTCTCATTTTACGATTCGTATCACGCACATTTTAATAAGAAGGCGTTTTTGGAGAAACTGACCTTGAAGTTGACCGCATAAGACTCATTGTGGTTTTCCATAGGTTTCTAGGGGAAAAAGTGCTTCTTATAAGCCGTAAAATAAAATCATTTGAGGCTCGAAATCCATTACGAAGAGTGCATAGTAGGTACACATTTTCATAATGAATATCGAGAACTTCCAACATATCCAGCCTGAAACAGTTGTATTTACACATTTTCGGTTACATTTGAATGGACAAACATTAAAATAGTAAATAACAAAGGCTACTTAAAAATACTAATATTACTTATAGTTTGCCTGATATCCTATGTCTTACTTTGTAATTACGTATTCCCGGTAAAGGTGAGGTTTCGTCTCGCCAGCAAAAACACGATTTTCACCCACTTTATACTAAGTTATCTACACCAAAATCACCTATTCACTTATTATAAAAGCCTTGCGCATTTGTGCAACACTTTTAACTTAACAATACAATTCGTAAAACGTCCACATATGGCGTCGAAATCTTACGAAAAAGTCGCGAAATTGGTCATTTTCCACCTCTATTTTCTCTAAAATTGCTGGTCACACGGGTATATTTTTTACATTTAACAAATGCGCATTCTTTCCTCTACTTCATTATATCATACTTAATCTCGCTATTTACGTGGGTTTTCCGCAAAATGAATTTTTTTCTGGTGAGACGAAAGCTCACCTTTACCCATATTTCCTTATTATAGCATCCTTATCACTTGCTTGATGTATCCCATCCTTCGTCTTTTGCAGTAGTTCTTGCCTCTCGTTTCTCCTTCCATTGATTTTTTTCACGAGGCTATCATGTATCAGAATGTGTCCAACAGAAGCCTCACTGTACAGACAGGAAAAGGTTAGAAATTATTGCTTCCTTAAATTCTACGGCGCGTGTTGCCATTCACCGAGTATGTAAATGGAGGTAACGGTGCATTAGTTCTCCGTATGTAGACGGATTCTTTAGCTTGAATGTGCTTATGGCTGGGAATAGGGCGTCTGGTGTAGTTGATGCTGAGACACGGAAAGGAGTACCTTTCTATCCAGGGCATCATGTGAGAGGGAGCGCAGCAAGGGGGTACGAAGACATCACCGAAAGCAGACTGTGGAACATTGTAACGCTAAGGCTTAAATGAAAATTAGAAAAACTATTATCTTGTAATGAAGGATTTCTTTAACTCACCATTGCCGCTAATTCGCATTTCTAATCAAATCAGTTATACAATCTCGGTAATAATTAAATAACACACGTTGTTTATTTTCGAAGACGTTAATTACGCCGGCTAAATTAAACTCCAAATTCTAAATGTACGTCATTATTTCAATTCCCAGAATTTCCAAGCAGTTCCCACGGAGGACGGACGGTATGATGTTATTTTTAAAATAAATTAAATACAGAAGCAGTGGTCTAAAAATACACAGTCTGAGACATTAACTCGTGTGGAATATCAAACTATTCCGAGATATTCAATTAAAACGCGACCAAAATAGTCCAGGGGCCGCAAAAAATCACAATCTCGGAAAAAAAGACGCTGCGATTCGTTTTCCAACCGACCGTATAAATGTATTCTCCCTCGTTTTATATATATCACCTTAAGGGAAACGTAAATGCCTTTTTCTTTGTAAACGGGCGAATAAAACTATTCGCGCCCACGTGGTAGATAACAAAATGCGATGGCACTGGACGAAGAAAAAAAAACGAAAGTGACAATCAAAAACCCTTAACCGAATCGGGTGAGGGAAAGGGGAGACGGTTGTGTGTGGGTTCAACTCGAGTGACTGGTGTGGGAGGAGGGTTCAAGACTTTCACTAGTGGAAGAGAGGGTTGTAGAAGGGGTACTGAGGAGGCAGGGGTACTTGGAGAAGGGAATCTGCCCCACCCCGCCCTTGCCTGGTTAGAAGCGGCCAGGGAAGGGGGCATCGAACCGGAAAATTGTTTCTACTGCGAGTGTTAATTTCCGTGATTGCTCCTCTGGCTGGAGGACTTCGTCTCTCCCACTTATCCCTTTATGAGGGTTGGAAGGAGAAACCCTTGAGGGTATGATGGGCACCCCTGCTGCCGAGAAAGGGTACCGCTTGCTGCCTCACGCCCACGAGACTCAATTTCTCCCACCCGTCTCTTAAACTCACGGGAAGAGAGAGGGAATGTTCCTTCAGCCGTCTCTCTCTCTCTCCCTCCTTGCTCTTCCTTTGATTTCGGACCGCGCATGAGGAAAGTGGGGAGGCGTTGATGAAGCGCTGAGGCCGAAAGATGAGGGAAGGCGAGAGAGTCGTTATGCGGCCCGTCGGAGTCGTCGGAGGTTGGGTTTGTAGTTTCGCAGCGGCCCTAACAGAGACGGCCGAGCGGCGAAGTCCATATTGGGCCAATCCCAGGGCAACCTACTGCGATTATTATTTAGGGCAGTGGAGGTTACACCGCGACTGTGTGAGTCAAAGCTAATACTAAATTCCAGCTCTTTGTTCATTTGGCTCAAAGAAATGCTACTTTCGCTGATGGCTTGCGAACCGAAATTAATGTACAAAATTTGCAGATTCCATGACTATATTTTTAATGAACTCTTTTTTATATCCATAGACGCCGACTGCGGTGCCATTTCTAAGGAACTACCGCATATTGACTTCAATTATCGCAGTAACTAGCTAATAACAAAAAATAAGACGGTGAGATTCATCTATTTTATTTTCTATAAATTTTCCGGGAGATTTGGCTTCTCATAAACAGTTTTATGTGAAAATGGCATTTATAATAGGTAGGACAAATACTATTTCCCCCCCCGTGTTTCTAACACTGTCGAATTTAAAACCGTGGAATTACAAGTTAAATTTGCAAGAAAAATTGCGTGGAAAGGTAGCATTTTGTTGTTCATACCAGATAGAGGACTTATTTTTTTATAAGTATCCAGAATATGAATGAAACGACATTCATATCCTTTTCCGGTGAAACCACCTGTAGGTTTACATGGAAAACTTCTTCTGGTTTTCATCTATCTCCTAACATAATGTCTTCCTTCATCTCAGAATTCGTCCAACCTCTCTTCATCCAGTCCATAAAGCTTATTTTTACATTTTTTTTATTCCCCTTCCCCGCGAACCAAAGATCCTCCCCTCTTCGGCATCCCTTCGCCCCTCATTACTAGTTCCAACCACCTACTAAGCCTTCTCTTTATCTCCTCCACAGGTTTCCTCACTCACCACACCAAGCACTTCCCTACTCGTCTTCCTTTCCGACAGACTTCTTCCTTCCCCTCCACACATGCATCTCAAATGCCCGCAGTCTACTCTCGTCCTCTTTCCTCAAAGTCCACGTTTTGTGTGTCATACAACGCTACACTCCGAATTTGAGTCTTCGTCAATCTTTCTTTGCGCTAGCCCGATGAATACAACTACACTTTACGGTGAATTTCAGCGCAAAAGCTCGTTAGTTAAATGGTATCCTTAAAAAAATGTGGATTGGTTAACATCGACATGCGCGGTGAGGCTCAAGTAAAAGAAATACTTCGCATGTAAAGAATTAAATAGGCCTCTGAGCGCCCATTGTAAACATCGCACACTGTACGGAGAATTACTCGCACTCTGCGTCCGTACCACGCGAGCAAGCCTTTTCAAATTCTCACTCACCTTTCCGCTACCTTCCTTCCCGGCGGTCCCTAGTCCATTCTTTCCTACCCCGAATGAGGACGTTATTATTCGAGTAGTCGTAAGGAGGAGGAAGACGGAAGGAACATCCACCCAGTGGCGAAGAGGTGGTCGAGTTTCCTCAGTCGTCTCTTCACCGTGGCCGAATGAGTGCAGGTTCAATACTTACGGCGTGGGGAGCATACTTTTTCATTCTTATTTCCACAGCTTGTCTCTTAAACTAAGTACAAAATTCCACAGAGGAAATATCAACTACCTTCACTGGGACTTGGACGTGGCCAAAAGGGGAGAAGGACGCTTTGGTGGCTTAACTGGCTAAGGCACTGGGCGCGATATCGAGGGATCCGGTTTCGAGTCCTGGTCAAAGGGGATGATATTTTCTCTGTGGAATGTCGCAATTTTTTAATAACTTCGCTTTTGAGTCGCTTATCACTACTTTCGCTATGATATTGCCCCATTCCAAAAACGAATTGCATAAAATACCCGACGAAGCGTATACTTGTAGCCAGAGCTGATGGCAGACGCTATGATATTGTCCCATTCCAAAAACGAATTGCATGAAATACCCGACGAAGCGTATACTTGTAGCCAGAGCTGATGGCAGACGAACTCGCAGAACGCTACATCATGGAGGGGATTCGCCTGGTGGAATAGGAAGGGGAGAACGCAGTGAGAATGGGGAGGGGAGAGTAAGGAGTTGAAGTGAAAAAGTCTGACCTTGGGAGTCAGATCTCGGAGAGTCAAACAGGGACCTCTGTGAGTGTGATTTCTTCTGGAATTAAACTAAAGCTAACAGCTACTACGCATCCATCTGAAGTGATTTGTTGGGAAATAGGATCCTCCCAGTCCCACAGTCTTCCCTTGCGCATTTGCCATTAGCTTTTGTTAGCGCCTCTCTGAAAAACTTTCCAGTTATCCTAACACCAATTTGATCTCCTAAAATATGAAGCCAGTTATTGAGTCAATTCATTATCTAAATAGTTCTTCTAATTCGACCAAGGGAACCATGTCATTATGTTACTCTAACAAGTAGTCTTGAGAAAGGGGAGGACTAAGGAAAGGGATGAGAAGAAAGGGAATTGCTTGTTAATGGAGTGTATTCTTGCTCTGATCTTGTTGTACTCACTAATGGTGCGTGGAAAGAAGGAAATACTGTGCCTATTAGTTAGGCAGTGTACCTCTCTCTCTCTTATTGTGTTGTTTCCATCAGTCCTATAGATATAAAACGCAGGGTTGAGATATTGAATAACGAAGTTATCTCGTTTACGCGTGTGTGGGTATTAGGTGAATTTTGAGGAAGAAAGGGTAATTAGGTCCCCATTAATTTTCTGGGCATTATAAAAATCCTGTCAGCTTCCTTCTTTCCTTCCTTGACCAATGTGCGCAGTTATTATTTGAGAAAAAATCAGCTGGCCTGGGATTCGAATCCAGATCATTCAAATGAGTGCTGAGTAGTATCAAACATTTAAGTTACCCAGGCTATGAATTTGGTCACATTGTCACGAAGTATGGAGATTTGAGTTTGAACCCCAGTCCAGGCGAATGATTTCTTCATTGTGAATTCCGCGCATTAGTGTATGTGTAGAGCGGATGACTGCGGCGTTAAAGTTGCTATCGTGGCTAGTTCCGTATAAATTGGAAATATGTACCTGTTTTCGTGTTGAGATAATAATTTCATTATGTTATGCGTGAAGAGAATAAAAGAATAAAACTTGTTAAAACTTGCCAATGTCCACTGGATTTACTGTAGGTACAACGCGTTTCGACGCTTATGCGCCATAATCAGGTGCCGTATAAGCGTCGAAACGCGTTGTACCTACAATAAATCCAGTGGACATTGCCAAGTTTTAACCAGTTTTATTCTTTTATCCTCTTAACAAAATGTCCCACAGCATCTCGCCGGACTTCGTAGAGTTTATGTTATGCGTGTTTAATTAAATGCATGCTTATAAGTTATTTATCATAATCTTACATCACATTGTATCAACTCTTTGCTTTCTGTTACCGCTGATACTAATCTTCGGAGAATTCAGCTAAATTTTTCACTCATAGCCCTCACTACATTGTAATGCTATCCTCGGAATAGTTATGGTTGGGTGATTTGGTCACATAAAATATTCTTATCCTGTTACGGGAGTTACCCACCATTGATTACTGGGAATTATTGTTTATTGCACCAAAATATTTGCATAAATAGCATCATCACCGTGTGAGGTAACTTTGCGCCCAGGCTGCAGAATCGCAAGCGATTATGATCATAACTGGTGATCAGGAGTACTTTTGTTGAACCTGACCCAGGTTTGTACATGTGGCCAGGTGTTCCTTCGTAGAAATCCTTCAATCTATTTTCAATTAATACGGAGATATTGTTCACAACCGTTTATCGTATCACTTCGTCCATGCTTCTCTGTTCTGCCTTCAGTTGTCTTCACTCAACTCTCCCTCTTCCTTTGCCCTCCCCACGCCCTCTTTCCACCTAGTTCTTGACCCTCACCCTCTTTATTCTTTTTTCTGGTATCCAATTATAAAACACTTCTGAAAACCTGTACTCTGGCATTCTCGTCATATTTCTATTCCACTGCACGTGTTTTTGTTCTATGCTTTCAGTCAATGTCTTTTGCTTCCCCATTCTTTCCCTCACTTCACCATTCAGAACATGATACATAAGTGTTACGCCATAGCATATCCTTCAATATATTTTGACTGCCAGAAACTCACATACCTAGAGCTGAACTGGTGGGAGCAATAATAATTGCTACTGGTAGGGCCTCTCATGCCAAATCGGTCGAAGGGTAGGTAGGAGCCAGACGAAAGGTACCTAGTTAACGTGATGGCGTCACGTTAAAAATACCGTTGGGAAACGGGGGTGGGGAAGTCCTCCCAACTATCAATTACTATGGAAGTAACTACGCTTGATACTGCGCACCGCAGTTTGTATCGATACATTTCCACTTTCTGGATCGAATGCCCATAGAGCACTGTGTGTCAGGGAACTCTTTTCCTATCAAACATCTCTTCCCCTTTGGACGAAGCCTATGGTTCCACCCACACCCACCCACGGGTTTATCCTTCTCCCTCGCCATCCCCAAAACGTCCTTTGCCTACCACTTGCATCTCCTAGGTTAAACGAATGAGAGAAGGGCAAGGTGGTTTCCCTGCGACAATCAAAGGACGCAGCGGCGTGCCGAGTCAAAGGGCGCACCGGATACTTCAGAGTGAGCGCCTCCCACGCACACATTTAGTCCACTACGCCCTTCCATCCATCCCATCGTCCAATTTTCCCTCCACTCCTTTCTTCTTCCAGAACTACAAAATTACCCCTTTCCTCGCCCTCACACGAGAGGAAAACCTCTCGTGACCCGACAACCCGACGGGGAAAGTGGAGATGTTTTACGGAGAGAAAGACGTTTGAGAGTGAGGATCACATACGTTTCCTACCTCGCCTACAAACCACTCACTGCCACCCTCCTTCTTTACTCACGTCTCCACTCGAGAGAGCGATAACCTCAAACAGTCAGTCAGTCTCATCAGTTCTCCGGAGCGTGCAAGGAGGCAGACACCGCGTACCTAAGCGTACTCGTCGTACGAGTGCCCTCCGTGGCATTCATCGCCGTCGTCGGAAAACCACCCCACAGGGAACAAGTGGGAAATTTGATTGGATTGAGAGATCCTCCTTTGACTTCGCGAGACCAGATCAGACAGAGTGTTCAGCACCACCAGTCCTTCCCTTCCATTCCAGGGTGGGAAGAAATGATGTCCAGCCATGTAACCAGGTCGTTGGGAGTCCGTATTAGGGGAAGTGTTTCTTTTTTTGAGCGGTGTCCCTTGAGGTCTTGCTTAAGTAATTTTGAGACGATGACAGGCTGGCTTTAACGTCGGATCGGGAGAATGAGGTGATTTCATGATTAGTCATGCTGTGAACGGTGAGTGCCCACCGAATTAACGAGGTTTATCCTGTGATTGATGGCGTGGAAACGTAAGGCTCTGAAACTTTAGCGGAAAAAAGTAAGTTCCCAATTTCATTGGAAATCGTTCGCCAATTGAGAGGTGAAATACGTAGTTTCATCACACAACATTTGGAGAACGTTAATAATTTATCGCTTATGGCGCCTTTTTCTCCAGTGATTCATGTACATAAACTGCAGTACCTATTCGTTTATAAATGTCAAATTCCCATCAATAATGCCACAGACGAGATGCCGTCCCTAATACTATGGACGGCTCTTACCACGTGAGGCTCCATCATTGGTATCAAGCGCTTGCGTGCATACATGGTTTTGCGCAGGATCAGATATCGTGTGATACATTTGCACTTTAAGTCGTTTTATACTGAAAACCTCATAGATTAACTTACATTTAGGCTATTAACAAAGTTTTAATCATTGCCGGGATAACCTAAATATGTTTAAAATTGCAGATGCAGGGACCGAAGGGAGCACAGACCTTAGACCTGCACCATAGGATAGATAATATTGTTTCCCTTAATGCCGTTTGGCCGGTAGAAATTGATTATTTTAGTTAATAATTGGTTTTCATATCATATGAGAACAGCCCTTCTGTGAATATTACGCCTATATGCGAATGTAAAAGAATTTATTTCCTCCCGAGTTACTAAGCAATATTACATGTATCTGGGGCAGCCATGGTGGACAGTAGGAACAACTTCATGGGATGAAATGAAGAAATTTCTTTAGCCACAGAGGACTACTAAAAATGTACATAAATTGCGTTACCTCCTAATTACTAAAAGTTTAAATTTATAATTCTGATCCATAAATATTAATGATGTAATGTTTTCCACGGGTAATCAACGGTAATTTTTCACTAGGAAACTTTTACCTTATACCTTAGAGTAAAGACTATAGACTATTCTTCACTATATGCTTTTACTTTCGGCGATACAGCACGCCTGAGACCATGATTGACCGCTTTTAGCGAGAAGGTACTTATGGGGACTGTTATGGCGAAGGTTTGATAATTAATCAGGGAACGGAATCGAGGATGGAAAAGCGGAAACGATTATCTTCTCGAAACAATCCGTGAAGTGGCTATTCATAGGGAAATTTAATCTGGACCTCTGTCCGATATCTGATTTCGACGTTCTTGGAATCGAAATTCTGAAAGGTTTTGTAATTCAAGAAGAGAGCAATTGACAAGTAAATTTAAATTAAATATTAATAAAAATTTCCAATTTAAGCAAAGGAATTTTGACTCCTATGTATGCATTTCGGTCACCCGGGTGGCCGTCGACAGGGAGAGTTTGTCTCGTAAACACGTTTAAGAGATTCAGAATTCCTTTGCTTTCATTGACAATTTGGATTAGTCGTTAATTTAAATCGGAAGTTTTTTTTCGACACAAAAGTTACACCAGTAGTGCTTCATACTTTTTCTGTATGATCATCGCCTATGCCCGTTTTGCCGCCTTGGAAGGGGAACGGTATCGGAGGACTAGCTTCAGTAATACTCTGTAAGAGAGGTTTCCGAGTATCCATTGTGGATTCATCGGAATTTGAAACTCAAAATCCGACAAATCTAGATTGGAAAGGCTAGAAGAACGAGAATATAGACATTTATCTAATACGCATCTGCGTGTGAACGTTCGGCAAATTCATGCAAGAGGTGAGAAACTTGCCCACGACCTTTCGGTCCGCAAGCAATTGGGCTACCCACTTGGTCTGCCTGTCCGAGTTTAAAAAGGGAATTCAGCAGTAGTTGAAAGGTTATTCGCCAGTGACGTATGAAGTGTAGAAAAATAACCTCTTAGATCTCATCTCTGCGAAGAAAGCATTGCACTTTGAAACTGAGTTTATCTACAGAATAGATGGAACAGATCTGGAGCAATAAGTTCAATTTCGTTATTGACTCACTCTATCCTGAGAAAACCTATCATTATGTTAAAGGTAGATTTTATCACTAATGAGAGACTTGTGTAGTGTACGTCACACGCATTTCGTTGTCATAAAGGAAAGGTATTAAGTGCCTTGGTCAACATTTTTAGAAAGAGAAAGGATGAGTGGAAAGCAACGAGGCACGTATGGTAACAATGTAGTGGGAGCGTCATTTACTTTCCTGAGATGTATTCTTTTCTAAGTGCACCCATAGGGCAATGTCGAAGTCTATGAATTATCGTACAAGCCACCACCGTATATATATATAAGCGTATATATGTGTGTGTGTCACGGGGTGATTCCACACCAGGCACGCAGTATTCGTCCCAGTTCAAATTCGAACCTCGTAACCTCCCCCGGCCCTTGGACCAGGACCAGTAAGCGGTAAGGAGAACAAGGCGTGGCCAAACTAGAAACAAAGTGAGTGCTACGTTGAGATACTTGTTTAAATGCAGCACACGGGTTAATTAATCACTACTAATTATTATCACCAATACTTTTAATTCATGGATACTGCGAGATATTGATGCGCGCAGAAAATAAAATCATGCCAGACATTTCAAGTGAAATAAGGCGATAGTAATAAAAGTGAGTCACCAAACGCAAGTACAAAATCCAGTCTACCAAGCCACACCCATCTCGTCTTCATACCTCAACAGTCATGCTGGCATGAATAAATTATTACAAAAATTACAGATTCGTAAAACTAATTAGCAGTCATGTCATTGCATTGAAATAGGGTAATAATTAGTTTACATCTTACCAACCAGCACATCAATTAAGAGAAAACCCGATTTAATTATATCACACATTTGACATAAGGAACTCCGTATTTCAGAAGTGTTATCCCCCGTGAATGAATGAATCTCTCGGTGCAGCACGAGTCAAAGTTTAACAATGCTGGGCGTCGACTGTCATCTGCTGCGCCACATCCACGCGAAGATATTTGAGGTGAGGTCCACGACCTCCCAGCGAGCAAAATATTTCGCAAAATTTCGCGAAAGAATACGTCTTTCTGCTAGGAAAGCGGCTGAAAAAAGACTGCAAATCGAGCATTTTGGTTTGCTGGACTGTTTCACTCCCTTTTCATACTCGTGCCCAAACTCTCTCTCTCCATCATAATTAATAAAGCACACGATTTGGAGATCCACATGAGTGCGGAAAAGAATGTAATGATGACGGGGGTTAGTTCTTATGGTTGCAGACAAATCTCCGGGTGAAATTTAATGACGAGGGGGAGAGAGGAGTTGAGGAGGGAGGGAAACCTTTTCGCAAGAGTTCCAGAGCGTGGATCCCGTGGAGAGTGATGCTCGTTTTCCAGCTGGAAAAGGTTTGATAAAACAATGGGTGTCGGCGTTGTTATTACGAGGAGGGCCGGACGGGATGACGATCGTGGGAAGGTAGGAAAACGCTAACTGTAAGAATCCTGAGAATGAGGTGGCGGAATCACATTCGTGTTTTTTCTCATTCTCTCGTGAAAACGTTAAACTGGACGTTTGCTGTCAGCGGTAGACCATGAGACTACGAAAATATCTCAATCCCGACTGAAAAAAACCGGGAATTACCTGAGTAATCCATCTTAAGTGGTCATTGTTCTATTGCTAAAATATAATGCAAAATCCTGTTAATGGAAGTTTTTATGCTTTTCTCGGACTAAGAGCATTGTAAAGTTAATTGATGTGCATTTGAAAATTATGATATTAGCAAAGTATTATTCATTTCAGGCATTGTGTTATGATGTTTTTACTATGCGATAAGTGGACAAAAGTATGAATTTTTCGCTGGTTTTCTATATATTTGTGAATTTGACGTGAAAAAAATATTAGAGATAATTATCGCTACAGTATGCACCATAGAGATAAAATGTTCCATGAAAAAATCAGTTCGCATAAAACCCCGCTGAAATTATTGTCAAGCCACGGTGGCTTGGTGGTGTAACTGGCTACCACATCCGACTGGCAGTGAGGAGATTCGGGATCGCATTCCTGTCGAGTCAAATGCTTTTTTCATGGCGAATTTCATCCCTTTCATCTCTATAGTGAATACTTTTGCACCTATTTGCGTGAATTTACCATATTATTGTAGTATTCTGCAGTGATTGGAATATTATTGCAATAATATTTAGGGATAGCCTGTGAAAGTTAAGAAATTTATTGCATGAATTGTTTCAGCAGTTAGCACAATGAGGAGCGCATAGCTATGGATTCCTCTCTCAGTACAAATTTCATGCAAAGATAAATGTTTGGAAAATGTTTAAGCATTCGTACAATATTCTTAATTTAAGAACTAGCTTAGTTACACTAGAATTGAGAACACTAATGTTGAAATATCAGACGGACGGACGAAAACTTAAGTAATGGAAGCGAAATTCTCTTATGGTAATTTAAGAAGCTCATGCTTGGCCAAATTGTAAAGCAAATGCTTGAAGATTTAGATAAATGTACGAGTATAAACTTTAACGTAACATTTTTCGTCAAAATTTGTTTTCATCAATACAGAACTAACACCGTAAATAATTTCTTCAGAATTAAGAAATGGAAAAGTTACTAAAAATATAAGTGAAAATAAACTTTTATCAGGTGCCAATATGTAAAATTGCATATACGCGTAACTTTATTTACATAAAATACGAATTTTTAATAAGTTTTTCTATCATCATGAGCGTCAAACATATTGTTTATTTTTCTAGTCAATCACTATCCTGACATTACCGTGGAGAAAGAATAAATTACAAGAATAAAGTTAGCAGGTAAGGGTTCAATTCTCGGGTTCATGGCCATGAAAAGGTACGCTACGTACGGTAGCCCAAATATAATTAAAATCCAACTCACATGGCAAATATCGTCATATGCAAAGGGTAATTTGAAATATGGAGAAACATACGCCTTCACCAACAAAGCTTCACAACAGAAAACGCTGGAAACTACCTAATCCCATCCAGAAATACGAGAGCCAGATGTGTTGGCGTAACACTTCATCTTCCCTTGGTCGGTCGTGAAGCAGGAGAACTCACTATTCACAGTTCTGTTACGCTAAGGATGCTTTAGAATTTTCCTGCGTTTTGAGCATTTTGTTGGCTCTGTGTTTCCCTAACTTTGCTGTGAGCGCGCAGAGAAACACCCTTAGATTTTCGCACCACTTCATTGGAGGAATAAACAAAGTAAAATCGGGCCAGCCATTCAATTATGCGAAACGTTCATTTTTACTTTGTGTTTTGGAGGAAATATATACCTTGATGAGAAATTTTGATTTAAAAAAAAGGATAAAATTTGATACCATTTCGTAACTCGTTAAGGTAATGTAACTTCATATTTATGAAAGACTTATTCGCAAAAATCACTATTCTGTAAGTTGAATTTCAATACTTTCATCGGTAATATCGTAGGCAGAAAACAACATCCTTCGACGGATCGTCGCTCAAGAACGAGAAATGTTACTTTGATTTTTTAATTCTTCCGTTTAGCTTCATCTGTTTAGTGGAATAATGTAGCCTCAATTCTAGACGATTAAAAAAAATATTTTGAATTTCTGCTAGGCAACGAAATTTCACTGCGACAAATTTTTTGCTGATGATTTTTGATGTTTGAGAATATTTTCTCCTCAATAGAGGTCGTTCAAGACGATTGGATATTTTAATTTTCTGTCGTTAAGCTGAGATAATGAATAGTATTTTCTATAGAAGGGGTTCGTAACATAACAGGGTTATTAGTTACCGTTTGGCTAACGAAGAGCTCTCAAAGAGTTGCAGAATATCACTGCTGCTACATTTATGCACAAACTATCGTGATGGTAAATTTGAAATTTTCGCTGGTTTATGTTATTTTTACTTTGGGAGGTGCCGGACAACTGAGTACCTTTGATCCAAATAGAAGAGGTGAGGTGGTTGGTAAGGGAAGAAATTGATTCTCGGTGAGGAAGTAGATGGAGAGAAACCCGGCATCGGCTCTACCCCGCTCCCAACGAAAGATGCCAAGGGGACCACAGTTCATCGTCCCATCAGACGGAAAGAGTACTGCACACGTAATGCAATTCGTCAATCAGTCAAGCCGAGATCTAGATTACACTGAAAAAATATGCGCCACTTCCAAGATTGGAACCCCCGGGATCGAAAGCCAGAACTCCAGCCACCAAACTATCCCGATCCCCATTAAAACAATCGAAAATATCCTTTATCAAAAAAGAATTTCGAGGGCAAGCATGGGATTTTTTTAAGGGACATCATAAACAAATACAGTTGCATAATGAGAAAGTGGAGCGGAGTCGAAAGTGAGGAAGAAAGGTCAGGGAACAAGGCGAGCATGATTTTCCGGACGGATCCCGTGGGTGGAAGAACAGGTTTGACTCGCGGAAGCCGTCGAATTATCTCAAGTTCACTGCCGAAGTCACTGATCCGGTTTTGCTCGAGACTGGTCTCCGACATGACCTACCTCAAGAAAATTCGTGCTGGGAGGCGAATAATCATGTGGTGGGCAATTGACTTGGGTCAGTTCTTCCGCGAATGTACTTCGGCGCCGTTGAGGGAAAGAACACGCAGAACACGGCATTGTTGGCTCTGGCGGTAGAATGAAAAATCGCTTTCCTTTCCCCGAACAAATGCCTTTCGGCTGCATGGCTGGAACACGTTTTCGCCTAGGCCGATGCAGACGGAAGGCCTGAGTGTGTAAAGTGGCTTGCATCCGGCTTGTGTTATTCGGTTTGATGGTATTTCGCCGAGTGCAATGTTTTTTCTCGGATACCCCTTTCACTGGATCGGTATGTAAGTAGTGAAAGTTGGATTCATCGAGGCCAACCTCAAGATAACGATTTTGTGTCCATCCCTGGTAATGGAACTCGATACCACCATTTTTAATTGAAGATTTTTGTAGCAGATCGTTGACACGAAGATGGCTTGCTTCGCTTGGATTATGTTCCTGTACCTTCAATACCAAGCTTCTTCAAGAATGAAGCCTCCCTGGTCTTACCCTCAGTACTGCTTCACTGGTTTTCCCTTTTTTTTTGAGTGCACAATGCGAGGAAGACAAAAGTTAAGACTTTAATGAACGCCTTAAGAGTGGGTATATCTTGCTGTCTCCTTAGGTATTATGAATTCCTAAGATATCAGGGGAATTAAATCTTTGTGACATAATTTTAATTTCCCTGGAAACCTGCATTTAAATCCTTCCGTGGGCTAATTCATTACTGGTATTTATATAGTTAGAAGAGGCTTTGCGAGATCAATTCAATAATTCATATTATTAACGGTGACGGCAGATTTTACACCACCAACCCTCCACTCCCCAAAACCCGACAAACTACCGAATCATTCCACTATCCATTAATGTATTAATTCTTCCGAGTGTCTTCATTACAATGACCGGTGCTGAAGATGTACTTTTACAGAGGCTGAGTAATCAGCGTATCACTTCCTGAATGTCGGAACTTCTTGAGAAAAACTAATTCGCTGTAAAGCAAGGGTTTATTTCCTTTCTAAGATCGAGCAAGCGTTGAAGATCGCCATGTTCTTCAGCGAAATATTATCTTCCGTGATACCAACAATTCCACACCCATTTCGGAAAGTGGGGCGATGTGGGAATTTTCATCAGTGATTACAGTGCATGGAGTAAGGTGATATATTCTATACACACAGATACACTGCCGATCTGATAGATACAAAACATCCTTCTTTCCACGCACCATTAGTGATTATAACAGAAACAGCGTGGCACTAATAAAAGGCAAATTTTTAACATAGCAATTCTCATCTGTCCTCTCCCCCCTCCCTTTATCTATTCCCTCCCCTTTCAAGACTGCTCTCCTAACAGACCCTGCCACGCACCTCTGCAGCGGCTCGCAAGGTAGTATGTAGATGTAGATAGTCATAAGGCATGCGACGCGGAGCTACTTTATACTTTGTGACATCGTTTTGATTACACCATATGGTTCAAATGCATGCGCTATTTACCTTATATATATGAGTTCCACCTTGTGTAAATATTCATGTAAATAGCCTTTTACGGATTAATCCATTTTGATCATACTTCCCTTGTCTCTTAAGGGGACTATCTCACTAAAGAACTCCGCATAAGCATTATCTTGTAAAACTAACTGGGAGGACGGTATTTGGTATAAACTAGCATGACCCTTTCTATTAGTAAGTCACAGCCTATTTATGGTGGCGGTCAAACGCGACATCCTATTCTTGTCGTGCGGGCGTCGAACTTTCTCCTCAGTCAATTGAATGCAATCGTATTATTCTCGAAAGACTGCTTCGTTGGCGCTATTGTACTTGTTTCCGCCAAAATCAAGAGCCATTCGGGACAAAACACGGCTTTGTAAACGTGTTTGTTGTCAGCTGTAGTTCGTTCCGTTCGTGCGATTTTCACGATACAACCTCTTGTTTTGAGGAAACGTGCGGTATATTTAAGCTGTTTAGATTTCATCTTTTCGAGTTCTCAATGGGCTCACTGTGATCCGTTTATTACCAGTAGGTTTTCATGAAATCTTGTTTTTCACCGGATACACCGGATATTTGAGCTGAATGTAATTCCAAGATATGTTGGGAAGACCAGGAAAAATTCACTTGGAAGAAACTCAACATCTTTACCACCATTTTTATCAAAATCAAAATCTTTCCTACAGTACCATATAGCTTTCACAATAGAGTATATTCTTACATATGGGTTGAGATTGGCATATTTTTAGCTTGGCAATTGAAAAAAAAATCGAAACCTTGAGCCGCAAAAGAGCTTAACATTTGTTCCGTTTTAAAGTAAGTCACTTAATCAAAAATTGAAGTGTCCCATCATCAACAATTACAAATATACCTCTTCGCATTGAATTATTATATTAGTAAAGCTTTTGAGTATAGAATAAATTTCTCTAATATTTTTACTACCTCAACAAGACGATGAATATCTGCTAATTCATACAGTATTCTATAGACAATTTTCGGAGAACTTTAGTATACTCCTATTCCACAGACGCATTCTTAGGTGATTACCTACGGATTCAATTCACAGTAAATGATCCAAAATGGTGGCGCGAGGAAGGAAAAATTGATATAAAAATTGTTTTAGTTGAAATCAATCGGTTGGTAGGTATTCGATTTTAATAGTCCCTATAATTCAATGCGATGGATGTGCGTTATTAAAAGTCTCAGGTGTAACTTGGTGGAAAACTTTAGCATCAAACATGATTTAATAACACACTTCGTTCTATTCCACACTCTTATATTAAACAAAACCGACCATGGTTTCGGCACTATGTACCATTATCAAGGTGCTGGGGGGCAGGCATATTTATATATATATATATATATATATATATATATATATATATATATATATATATATATATATATACCGAATCGGAAGACAGGGGGGGGGAAAACTTTGCGTTAAACATGATTTAATAACACTTTGGGGGGGGGGGGGTGCAGAGGGGGGGAATGGAGAGTGGGAGTATTCTTTTGGATGGTCAGGAAAATTGGAAGGATTAAAGAAAGTGCGGTCAACATTTTGTTATGTCAAATGGAAATGGGGTTGATGGAGAAGGTGAGGAGTGTATGAACTGAGGGGAGCATTAAAGTGTTCAAAACCCATTCACCTCACCTATTGTATAGGTGAGGTAAGTGATTTTAAACACTTTGGACGTTACGTAAGTTGAATTGAGTGGGGTATTAACGATTTCGAATTGTTCGAGGAAGTCTTAACTTCTTTATGCTTTATTACAATACAAAAAAAGCAGTTCTGTATTCTTTTTCCCTCGTCGAAAATATCCTTCCGGTTTGGCCAACGTACACAAAATTACAATCATCACAATTTAATTTGTACACACCAGTTTTCTCTAAGTTGCAGTATTCATCTTTGGCATTAAAAAGTAATTTTCCAATCCTTAACGGGCTATAAAAGGACACTCTGGTCTTGTCATCGGGAATGGCATTACACAACTTGTATGAAATTTTTCCAATGAATGGTAACTTGCATCAGCGAGATGGCTTCTGTATATTAGGCTGAATGGTGGTTATAATTTTGATCACCTGTTTCGTCTCTGAACGATTTAGAAATGAACAAACCAAATTAGTATCATAACCATTCCGTATTGCGATGCATTTGATTATGTTGAGCTTCTTTTCAAAATATAATCGAGACAAGGATACACTCAATAACCTATGTATCATTCCTCGAAGGATAGCTAATTTGTGCGATTGATGATGAACATTGTCCTTAAGCATAATCATATCCGTAAATGTTGGCTTTCGGTAGATGTATAAATCATAACTACTATTTTTAAAACAAACGTTCACATGAAAAAGATATTATCTCCACCAAATTCTAAGTGAAACTAATAGATTCATGAAAAGAATGTAAAAAAGAAACGAAAGCGTCTAGCTGGTGTAAGGTACCAGTCTATATTGGTTTTAATGGACTTTCAAATAGCACCAATATCAAGAAAAAATCATATTAGTCACTTATAAGTTTTCATCAACGAATTTACCTCTCTGAAACCTTCCACATTCCTATCATTTGTCGTAATGAAGGCCAAATGATTTCGACAAAATTCTTATGCCCTATTTTGTTTAATGAAAATTTTCCACTAAGATTCATGATGCTTGCGAATATTTTCTCCTCAATAGAGGTCGTTCAAGGCGATTGGATATTTTAATTGATTAATTTTAATTACGGCATTTTAAATTTTGCTCGATGAATATTTTCGCTCGAATAGTTGGATGGAAATATTTCCTTAAGATCGTTGAGATTATTTTCCCTTTAATAGAGGTCGTTGGGGATGATAGGATATTATAATTCTGATAGCGGTTAGTATTGTTTCATTACAGCGTTCGAAATTTCCCCGGCCATGGATAACGCTTCGTTGAAAATTAATTTTTAAGGCAATTTCCCTCATGAATACACAAATTGAAAAAAAAAACATGTCGCAGATTTGGTACAGAAATTATTTTTCATCTCCCAAGTGTGCGATTATTAAATTTTTAATTTGATAAAAAACTGCGATTATGCGAAAAAGTTGTCGAACTTAGAATTATATATTCGAATGTTTTTTTTTCTAAAATAGAGAATGTAATTGTTCCAAGCACTTGACGAGACTTTCCATAAGTTTTCAACCACTTTTGCAGTAGAAGTTTTTGTAAGTATAAAAAAAGGTTCATTGAAAGTTGAAGCCCTCTTGATAAAAGTTTTATACTGTTGAAGTTGGTTAACCTTCAAGTTGGATGCTAAGAACGCCTAAAAATTACGACTCTAAACTGCAATTATAAGCCCTTCGAGGGAAGAGTGTTTTTAAAATATAGTTATTTATTTTGAAGCCCTTTATGACAATGTTTTATTATCTATTGCAAGCTGATTTCAAGAGAGAGAGAGAGGTTATTTTAAATTACTGCAAGGATAATATAATGCTATAGAAATATATAGACATGCTGTCTAGTTGAAAATCAGTGAATAATTGTGGAAATATATAATCAGGTTAACATTATGATTTGGTAAACTGCAATGGAAATTGAAATGGCGCTGATCGCAAACTTTATAAAATAATTGCTAATAATATGTTCATTTACTTATACAATGTTATGGAAAAGTGCGCCCATTGAAACTGTATTTTCCGTTATCACTAGCGAAAACTACAAGATTTCGTGCAAAAAATAGATTTCTGCTCTGAAATGTCATGGTTTGAGAAAGGAGATGCATTCAATGACAATTTTTATGTTTTATACGCCTAATGATTAAATTTTTCTCATGTAACTCAATACTTTAATATGAGACGATAATTTTAACTTCTATTATTATCTATATACAAATTGAAACTATTCTAATTACTATTAAAATTTACCCTATGAAATAAATTTCGGTGAATGTAATGTTATATTGTAATGATTAATGAGATTCTTTCAATATCCGCGGCTTAATATTCATTGTTTATAGCGAGTATTGAGTTTGATTCACGTTAAGGTACAATTGTGTGATAATAAAATTTTACGTCCAATTTTAATTTCTTTCATAAATTACATGTTCTAACGATTGGACCCGATAGCTATTGCCCGAGAAGCCAAATAGAAAGAACTGAATCATGGAGACAGCTCGAAAGAATTAATGAGTTGGAACAAATTTTGGGGAGAGTGCTCCAGTTACATTTCTTAAACGCTCGTCATCGAGAAACCACGGCGGATGAAAATGAAACTGCAAATTTTGATCTCCCAACCATTTAGACACTGCCGTGGGCGACGCGAATTCGTGATAGGTGGTCATTAAAATCGCAACTGGGCTTTTGATTTCGATAAGTTGATCTCTCCCTAATTGCCTCTCCCAGGAGCGAGAAGAAAAGAATGCTCTTGTGTCATATGTGGATGAAATTCTCACTCGAATGGAGTGGAGAGTGATGTCGGGAGAAATGTAAACGCCTTGTCCAGACGAAATCTCTCTCTCCTATGAACACGAATCCCCCCACCTTAAGCAATAAGGCCTCCAGGCACTGTTCATTGTTCCCAAGGGGGCCGTCTCTAGTTACGAAAAAATTTCACTTTTTGACGCACGCGAAGTGGCAAACCTTCCTCCGCCGATCTTTATTCATCTCGCGTTCTCATTTTCAAACTCATTATACTCCTATCGACTAACCCACCCATGACAATGTACAGTAGCTATGTCATAAATAGCATTCATAACTTTAACGAATGGCATAATGCAGCTCTTTTATCCATTTTGTTTTCAGCTAACAACTTTTATTACTGAATACTTCCTTATTTTAGCACTATCATAATTTATCTATGTATTCCATTCTAAGTCTTCCTCTTTAATTCTTCCCCTTTTTGCTGGGGGAAGGGCCAAGCCACGTTAAAACACCGGTTCCCATCAAATCACCGAATTTAAGTAATGTTGGGCCCGGAGGGGTATGGAGGAGGGATGACCCTCCTCCATACCTCTACCGCGGTGTTCTTGCCCCCTTCCTGCAAGTGGTGGGCAGGATAAATGTGGGACGGCACAATGGACCCATAAGGGTCTAAGTGCCAGGAGAGTTCCAGAAGGCACTCGCCCATCCAATCAATCCCATTTTTGCTGTAACTTTCATCATTATTGTACGGTTAACCAACAAATGAGATCATTTGTGCTATTTGGATAGCAGGGTTGCTTTGGGGAGGATTATATGGGGAATGGAAGAAAGGTTGGAGGGAAACCCGGCGTCGGCATTGGCTTTCTCTCAACGAGAAGACGTCAACGAGTCCACAGTATAACGTCCTATCTGAAGGATGGAATACTACAATTTGAAAAGCTCTCCTCATAGCACCTTCAGTAGGTATCGAGATTACACTGAAAAATCTCCACCACTGCCACGATGCGAACCCTGGCCCCCGGGATTGGAAACCAGTATTATAACAACCTCACCTACCCGATCCCCCTTTCATTATTATTTTCAGGGGATCCATCTTTCTCAGATTTTGTCCAACAATTTTGGCTCATATACTCTGCAACGTTTTTATAAAGCATCATTTTTTCATAGTTCTCTGAAGCACTTTCCCCTTCTGCATCACATTTCGACTGCTTTTAATCTCCCTTGTTCTCTATTGTGATTGTTCATGCTCCACTGGAATAGTATAGCATGCTCCTCGAATGCGCTTTAATGAAGTGCTTCCTTGCTTCCAAGTTTGGGTTGCTGGCTGCTGGTAGACTAGTCATGTGGTGGAATGCCTACTTGGCTTTTGCTGCTCTACTCGCTATCTTTTTTTCTCCTATATAGTAGTCAGTCTCGGGGGTAAAGTAATGGAAAATTTTCATCCTATGAAAGGTCATTTTATAGCACTGCAATTTCCAAAATATGGGGGTGCTGTATTGGTCTTAGAAGGGACGTAAAAAAGACTGTTGAGAACTGTAATATTTAGCGTGGAGCTGTATGGGTCGGAAATTTGGTCAATGCGAAGGGAGGATGTACGCAGACTTGAGATGTGGGTTTGGAGAAAGATGGAGAGGGTGAGCTGGGTGGCGAGGAGGACGAGCAAGGAGGTATTGAATATGGTTGGAGAGGAGAGGAATCTGTTGGTGGAGATTCGAAGAAGGCAGAAGGGATGGATGGAGGACGTTTTGAGAGGAGAGGGCATGCTTAAGAGGGTGACAGAGGTGAGAACACTGGGGAAGCGTGGAAGAGGAAGGAAGAGGGTAGGAAGTCAGGATAAAATAAGAAAAGGTAGTCAATATGCGGGATTTATGAGGGATCTATTGACGGGACATCAATTGGAGAGAAAGCGAGATGATGTAAGTACCAGAATTTTGGATTTTAGTATAAGAACAGTCCAGAAGTATGCCAATCAGCTGGTAGAATACTCAAATAAATGTTTTAAGTAGTGCACAATGATGGTTTCGTATTAATCATTGGTTGAAGTTTCTTTGCTACGTGACCATGATCGTGAGCAATGAAATGAACTGTGGAAATTGCTGTTTTATAAATTCACACCTCTTTCTTCTTCCAACACTAACGGTGATGCTACTTCACAGAAAGCACTATTCTTACGCTTGTTCCGCTTTTTTTTTTACCAAGTCTAAGGAGATTTGTCTACATATTTTATTTGCACCCGAGGTGCAAAACTCAATTTGTTTTTTAGAAATTATCGCCAAAATAAAAGTTCAGCTCTCATACCACGGGAAAGGGCATGGACATATCGCATTAATTTGAGTCTCCTATCTTTTCCCACGGCGCAAACAAGTCGCTCGCGTACTGAAAGAGCTCTTCGTGTTTCTTTATTTCCACAGTGATTTCCCAAGAATTTAAAGGAGTGAAAAATCGAGACAGTTTCGTGCTGCTAAAGCTGCTGCTGCTGCTTTTTATGCTAAAGGATTCGGAGAGAAGATTGGAAGGGAGGGAGTTTCTTTTCGTCACCAATAGCATGACCGGATAGAGAGAGGATTCGTCATTTTTTCCGTTTTGTAGAAGGAACGAATTCTTTTTACCCCTTTAGTTCAGGTGAAGTGAGATCTCACGGAGAAATGCTTGGAAAAGAAAGCGAGTTAAAAGTCGAATCAAATTTCTCCCCCGAGCATTCAATGCAGTGAGATTTTGGAGATTCGTGACTTGGCTTTGCGTATATCTCTTCACACAGCATACTAGGACTCTTACGAAGAATGTACGACAAATGAGATTTTTACATAATTCACAATCATTTAAAAAAAATAATTGAAAACCTATTTTGTATCCATTTTACGGGTCATTCATGGAGTCATGCTTTAAGTACGTAGCTTAAAGGATCGACAGTTAATATAAATTACAACTTAAGAAATGTAATATTACTTATATGATATGAATTGATACGTTAATAGGTCAGAATATATTTAGCCTTAATTCTTGACTAAAATAAAAGTATTATGTAAGAGTTATAAAGAAGTGTATTTATAACTCTTGCATAATACTTTCATTTTAATCAGATATTAAGGCTATAATTAGTGTAGTAAAATTTATTCGTTTTTTTCCAATGCCAAGGGTATCATCAGTTTCGAAAAAAAGGTGCGCACAACGGCTTAGGGGTGGAAATCAAAATATTAACGTAATTTAATCCAAACTTAAGAATTAGATAGCGTCGTTAATTTGCTGTTTAGCAATGTAAAGACGTATTACGATTGTTTTCGCGGAGTTAGGTCATCCCAAGATTTATTATTGTAGGTGCTGATCTATTGAGAATACTACTGTGGGCATTACGTGTTGAGAATATTTAGCATACGGATTCAGCAGTCACGTGACTAAGTATACCTACCTACCTACTTCAGCAATACTATTTGCTGAACATTTTAATAAGCTGAGGTGGGACTTCAAGCGTGGTTGAGTTGACGGTGAGACCTTTCTTTTAGCGCTCTCGGGAGTTACTTTTCCTTTCTGCTCTGCCAGACTCCAAGTAGAGAATCCATGTTCTCCCTTTCTTCCGTCATCCGTTCCCGGTGAGAGAGCATATGGGGTTTTCAGTCGGAGGCAAGGTGGCCAATTATTCACGTCAACACGTGTTTTTCGTTTAAGATCTGAATCGATGAACATCGAGGTGAAGAGCAGCCATTAGGGTAAATTTGCAGATGGATCCAACCAATTTTCTGGACTGTTGGCAGATGAAAAATAAAGATGCTACACGTGCAACGAAGTACCAGCCATACACATGGACTCAGGGATATTTTTCAGGAGTAATTTCAAAGAATATTTTTTTTCGAGTATAGGTAGGAGGGTACATATTTGAGGCAATATGAATATCACCAAATTGAGTAATTTTGAAGGTTCAACGAGGCTGCAGGTCATCACTTTACCTCATGTCAAGGGGAAAAATTTGTTTATGTGAAACAAATTTTTATGATTAAAATAGCGGCATTCATTGCATTCTATGAAACGTGTATCACGCAATAACTAGCGATGGCCTAAACACATACCTCTCCACGCGACACATCAAACCAAGTTCTTCCAGACCCATTAAGCATATTTATATTTGTTTTATAAGGCTGCGCAAGAAAAAACTATATCTCTTTTTCCCTCCAGACATCACGGTTTTTAGAAGTTGTCATCTCATTCTTCAATATGTTCTAAATATGATTGTCTTGTTTTTTTATGCCTAAATAAATTTAACATTTTTTCAACAATCTTTCTTTGAATCACACCGCTAGCTACATGGTTCCTAATGTAAAACGTTTTTTGATTACGGGGTTGTTTCGAGATGTCAAATTTATCGTAATTTGGGACGCTAGATCAAATCTTTGAAAACTTGATACTGATAAAATGTGAAGCTAGAGGCTCGCAGCGAGAGTTACGAATTATTTTAGTGGTGATTGAAGATTTACGTACTATGTTTTTGCTTAATATCCTCAATCGAAATTTTTTACGTAATCCCAGTCGTCTCATCAGAATTCGCTGGAATAACTGTAATGAATATGAGAGACAATTCTCAAAGGTGTATGCCAGCAGGCAATGGATTTTCGGTGATATTTTAGCGTTCAGCTCTTTTGCATAGTACACCATACATCTCCAAAACTTGTGAGTGGAGTAATCCCCAGTAAGCATATTGGAATGACATTTACAATACATAAACTGCCGTTAATATGGATTTTATCCTATTTAAATTATTATCTTGAGTTTTGTGGTCTTCGGGGTTAACTTGTAAGTTGACTGATTACCTGTTCATTTAAAGGAATATAAATTCATTTTGCATCAAACACGGAATATGAAGATACCAAGAGATTTACTGAACCTAATTTTAAAACGTAGAATTTAAATCTACAACAGGAAGGAATGCCGAGGGGAGCCAAGTTATCCATGTCTCTACTTTATGCAAGTTTTATTTCCTTTGCCGCTGGATCTTCACATAGCATAATTTATAATTAGAAAGGAAGTTAATTGATTTTAATTGGTCAGTATTCGATCCTAAAACTTTCAGGCCATCACACGAGGCCAACGTATTGTCTGCTTTTCTTTTGAGCTATTAATTTAGTTTACGGCAGTTGAAATTGTGGTTTTTGAAATTCAAATGTAAAGAATGGCAGTCCTTATAGTCTGCACCCACCCTATTTGTCGTGTTCTCGATTATGACCTCACCTCCTTAAACATCAGACTGTAACTTTAAAACTGGGAGTGTTAACCTATGCTTGAAACTACAATTTCAATATGTGCTCTAATGAGAATTTACTGTAATTCCCATTCACATTATCTTCGAAAAAAATCGAAGTTTTTCAGTTCTGTTCACTGCCTCAGACGTCACATAGTGGCAGCCGACCGTATAGAAGCACATCAGCACATGAACACGTTAGCCTTATTTCACTGAAAAATGAAACTTAAACGCGAGTGTTTCATATCAATAATGTCACCATCTAATGTTAATTTAAAAATTATGAACTAATGTTTCAGTGGAGTGTTACTAATTTATTATTCACTCTCGTGCAATCTTTAAGTGACTAAATATTTCAAGTTTCAGTGTTGAACGCAGAGATGCTACAAAAAGGAAAATAATCACATTTTTACTCTATTAATTACGTAAAAGACGCTCCGTTGGTAATCTTGTCGTGTGATTTATGAGGCACGTTTTCTTGAACGAGAGAAATGATCACAGCATACTAGAATCCAGCGTTACTCTCGGAAATACGAGGTAAAGTAATTTACTGTAAATGGGGATATTTTCTTCGAATGATAGGAAAACTTCTCGCCCGCAGTGTACCTATATTGTCGATAGAACTGAAAGGAGAGCACTGCAATATCTTGTGCAAGGAATCTGCATGTCATAAGTCTATATACAATCCAGCTATATATGAAATGCTCATTTAAAACATATCCGGCCATTACATTCTGACGGAGCCACCAGAGAAGAAACGTTGGATAATTGGCATTCACATGCATATCTACGCGAAATATATTGTACTACTACTACTATCCAAGAAGAGAGCAATTGAAAAATAAAATTATAATTCACGATTAATCCAAATTGTCAATAAAAGCAGATCCAAAGTAAAAAATTAGTCTAATTTCCTCTGATTTTATTGACAATTTGGAAAAACCTTTAATTTTAAGTTACTACTATCGGCAGCGAAAGATTTATTGCGTTAACTGTCTCTCATATTTCTGTATAAAAGTAAACATCAGGCGGCTCACAAGAAGTGAGAATCACTCTGGGTGTAAAACAATAAAGATTTGTTACATTCCTGGCAAAAATTACAACATCACTTTTACCGCTACACGCCCCTTGCCCCTATTGATTGGAAAAGAGAAAAGACGGAAGGTTAAATTTTTTTCTACAGATTTTTCTATCTGTTTTCATTATATGTACATAGATACCCATCACGCCATTCCCTTTCGGGGTGGGCAAAGTGAAATAACTCAGTTATTGCTAATAGGCCTAGAAAAAGGGCTCCTTTTTAATAATTTCCACCATGGTGCCCCATCAGTGAATACCTCTTTCATTTCTCTTACACCTATGCATTGCTCTCTACACGCTCTCCTATTCTTAAGACTCCTAATATTACTCCCACTAAGAGTCAACCACCATGTTCAGTCATGGCTTTCTTGGTCTACCACTTCCTCTCACACAATTTTTTTATCAATCTGTATCCTTATGCGACCTTCATCTATTCTCTCAACAATGCCATACCAACGAAGCACGCTTATTTCATTTATGTCCATCACTCCACATTAAAATTCATCCAATCCACATTCTTTCACGAATCACTCATACCTAACCCTATTCCTCTCACTTTTACCGCAAGCACTTCTGAGGTACCCTAATCCCACTGCATTTAGCCTAAATTTATGCTTATCCTGCCATGCCCAGGTTTTTCCGCCTTATAATAAAGTGTGTGTTCTTATTTCATGCATGGTCACTTATTGCGCGTGAGTTAATAGACTATTTTTTCTATCTTTTCCAAAGTGTATCTTTCTAATTTTGTAGTTTCTGCCACTTGCAGAGTTGAAATTAGATAATTCTTCAAAAGCTAAAATGTATTTCAATTAAATAGTCTTCGTTTCTTTGACTATCAGTGATAACTCATCCATGAGGAGAAGCACTTGTTCTTGGATGGAGTTCAATTAGGTTGATTGGGATCGTATTAAATTCCACGAAAAATATTTCAGGCACGCGTGACTCGCGCTCCTAGCATACCCAATGAGGCGAAGGTCACGCTCGGAAGCCTCAAGTATCCCATCGCTCGGGAATCACAATGCGATCCAATCGGTAGGGTCGTAAGGGGATACATGAAGCACGCTAAAGTCCTCGCTTCGAATTCAAATGGCGTGAGGACGTGGTGCTCGTAATACCTGCAACACCGTCATATGTCCACCGTCACCCACCTCAAAGGGGTGCGGTGGTGATTGAGTCTAGTTTTTGTTACTCAAAGCGCGTTGCACACATCGGAGAAGAATTGAAACTATTGCGCCATCTAGGGTATGGAATACTGAATTTTGGAAACGACTTCTGAAGTTTCGACGGACTCCTAGGAACTTAAGGTCGTTGACAAAATTCTAAGTGGCCCATTCCCAGAATCATTCCCCTGGAATGGATTTTGAGACCAAATCCTCCAACTCTACGTACGATGAAACCGAATTCACATTGAAACCACATATAAAAGAGTGAGGCGGTGTAGTTTAAGCTATCAAACAATAAAAAAATGTTTAAATGTTGTAACAAAGTTGATAAATTGGTCAAAGTGCCTGGTAAAACTTCGGGGGATATGGGATTGATTCCCATTCCAGGCAAATTATTTTTTACTCTAAATTACACCCATCCATCAAGTCATTGAAATGTCAGGAGGAAGATAATTTTGGGCCGTTAGAATACGAGAGAACTCTAACACTCGATAACTCTGGGATTGAATAAAAGATGAACGATGACGAAACTTCTAATTAGTGATTCCTGTCCGCTGCAGAAACCTCTTTGCAAACTAATCTTCAATTTGCCTTAACTGACGAATGGTAGCCAGGGCCAAGCACGCAATGAACGCATAATACATTTCTCTGGCCTATGATTCACTGATACAAGAACATAAAACATATATTGATTAAATATTAAAAGTTTCAATGTGTTGTTTGAATGGTGTGTTTTTGAGATAATAACTGTTGTATTAGTATCTACAAATAGATTATGAGGATTTTATAAATTTTATTCTCTTCTGACAGTTATGTTTCATCTGCAGTACTTTGGAAAGTATCTAGAATTTAGATATGATTTTGATATTAAAATGGATTATGAAATTCTTAGAAATGAAATCTGAGGGTCTTCATAGTCATTAATTCCAATTCTAATCTCAATAAGATAAAAAAGATTTTTAAATTGTTCTCAATTATTGGGTGTAATTTAATTTAAATTATATACTTTAAATAAAAATGTACAACTGGAATAGTTTAATCCATCTATGTGGAATGTGTCCGATGATATTTGCTCATCCATGCCCCAAGAACACAATGCGAGAACCAGTTACGGCAAATAGCATCCACCAGCCATCGCCGATAATTATATGCACCTTGGTGCCAAAAATGTAAAAAGGGGCATGAGTGTCAGCTTAACTCGTATCATTCATTAATTCAAATTTCGAAATACTCAATGCGTTCTAGACCCTGAAGTAGTAATGTTTCGATTTCGGTCAAACACCTGAAAACTTACTATACATTGACTAAGAAAACCTTCTGGAGTATCGACTCCTTCGCTTACCTTTTCCTCTATGCGCCACCGCAACTAGAATAAATATCATCCTGGCTAGTGCTCCTGCCACGATCTTGTGCGAGGGTGAAAGCATTGTGTCCAAGCGTCGCCCACTCCACGCGAGCAACTCACGAATCAATATTTCTTCGCCGCGGTTACCGATGCGATCGAGTCCACGAAGGCACGCGCGTTGAAGCAGGCGTCATTCCAAAATGCCCTCGCGGTTGCCACCACACCTTCGCTGTCCGGGAGCGCGCACTTCCATGTCCACAACGCGGGGGTCAACAACACCTTTATCAACACTTTAATTGGGAGTGTCCCCAAAGGTTATGTCCTCGCGATGGCTCATTCAGTCACTACACGCGCGCGATAATGCGTTCAATCGGACGTAGGGTTAGGTTAATGTATATTTCACGTGCATAAATGTTCACTTAAGCATACGCGGTAGCGCACCGTGGGGTGGTCGAAGCGGCCGGCGTTGTCGCCAACGATGCAGTGGAGACATCAACGACCGTATGAAGACACTTGTAGGGCTGAGCCAATCCGGTTTGCTCACTTCACCGAATAGTTTTATGTAGGATTTTTTTAGCGATTTTTATTTCTCTGCACCTAAATGATCACGACGGTGCCTCATTTATGTTGTTTTTGCTCAAAACGATTATCGCGAAGTTTCCTGGCGATTAAAATAATTTTTTAACAGCGAGAAGTAACAATTCCAATCAAAACGTCGGTTTTGAGAACAGAAGGGACAGGGGCTAGACTGGACCACGTGGGACGGTTGGTGAAGGATTCAGGCTGGTAAACGTGTGAGGAAGTGAAGACACCGTCCCTGGTTCTCGTACGTTGGAGAGCTGCTGCGAAGAAATTCTAGGATTGCAACTGGAGAAGAAGGAGAGTTGTAAAAAGGGTTGTCCCTGAGCAACGACACTGCCAAAGGGTTCGTCCCTTGATTCCGACGGTCGATATTCCACGTTGAGGCACTAGGGACTTCCTTTTCGGTATTAATAAAATTTTTACGGGGTGATGACCACTAGGTTACTTTTTAGAGGGCGATTCTTGAAGGATGACCTTCCCTGCAGAGATTCCTCTCTCCTGAGAGCGAAGATAGCAAAGACTAATGCGCGCGACGAAGTCTCCGGGGCCTCCTCGATGATCGCTTTCGCTCCAGACTATTATCAGATTTTTTCCTCACGTAAAAATGCTCAAGACGCGCTAAGATGGACGCCTTCCCCGAGGATCTCCTTTAGGCATTCAAGGACTCTCCAACGATTTCGTGGCCGAAAATTTTTTCACAAGAAACAATTTCAGGATGAACGAAAGGAAGGCAAAAAATCAGTCAAAATTGGTGGGGATTCCACACGGATCATCAACTGGCTCCGGCGTCCTTTTTTCTAAGTCGTCGAACAAATCGTCACGGTGAAGAATTCAGGGGTACACGTGTGATGGATAAAGAAGCTAATATTGGAATTGGGTGGGAACTGATCGTAGATCCTGCGGGCTATGTGGTGACTCTGTGGTGCCCTTTATTTCGTCTCATATAGCTTCACAGTGGAGATTTCAGGGGTGTGCAATCATGGTGACTGAAGAATCTGTTGCTCCTCAGGCCAGGATACGAAAAGTCTGCCCTCTGGTCTTTGTGGAGGATTCCATTGACTCTGCGGTGTTGGTGGTTTCCTTTTTTCGTTGAACTTGGGGCCTTTTCGAAGATGTTTAGGGTTAGAGGGGTAAGATGAAGAAGGGCACTTAAGTTGGTTTTGCTTGATACGAACAGCACTGGGTCCCGTGGTGGATACTGATGACTGTGTGATGTTGGTAGCGTCTTCTCTGTCGGTGAAATTTTGGGTTGGATATGTGATGGATGAAGAATCCTTAGTTGGCTAGGTTGGGATTCGAGCAGGACGTCGGTCCACCAGGCTCCGTACTGGCCACTTAACAGTTGTAGCGTCTATGTTGGTGGTGATCACGAGACTAGGGAGTCACACTGTGGACTGAAAGAGATGCGAGCCATGCTGTGCTGTTGCTTTTGCTTTTTAGGGGATGGTGAGGAGGGGGGGGGGGGAGGAAGGGAATAGGGAGAGTGACGGAGAGTATTAGAAAGAGAAGAGAGCCTCCCTCATCCTCCCGCGCAAAACATAGCAGACTCACTGCCCCCCCCGCAACCCACACGCCACCCCCAACCCCTCCCCGTGCAGTGCATCACTCTCACTTCACTCTCCCCCTCCCCCTACGTTCATCCCTCCACACCCGCACACCCCCTTCTCCTTCACCTCATTCCAATGCCAAACCCTCTCTCTCCCCCATCTCTCTCTCTATACACTTCGCTGTGCAGACTTCGTCACTATCCCCCATCCCCCACACCAGAGGGGTCCATCCGTCTGTGCGACCGCAAGGCTTAGCATTCTCTCCTAACCTCTCCCTCCCAACTCTTCCTTCTCTTTTTCGTTCTCCTTTTTCTCGCAAACAAAAGACAAACAAAGGACGCGTAGGTGGGTGGAGCACGCGAGGCGATTCTCGGTGGGTTTGGGAGTGGGGGAGGAAAATTTTGGCAGTTTATTTTTTTCTTGTGTGCGTGTGTGTCTTTGGTGGGGTGTAGAGAGTGAATGTATTTGGTGTGGAGACGAAGGGGAGGTGCTCGCTTGCTCCTAAAAGGACAGAATGACACAGTTTCATTCATTCTCGCGCAGAGAGACTCCCACAACCGACTCCTGAATCTACCGCAGCCATTCCGCCTTTGAAGGTGAAAAAAGAAGGCTTACGTAACGAAAAGAAAAGAAGTGGTGACCTATGAAAGGGAAACAATATCGTTAAACATTGATATGCTGGCCGTTTTATCGTTGAGGAATAGTTTCAGGCGTTTCGAAATTCGACTAAAGATTCATTCCAGGGAGCCTGGGAATCGTGTTCTTTCTTCTAACTTTTGTGAAAGATCTAACGTGATTAACATTTAACTGCCATATTGTAGTGAAATTATCATCGAAGAAAGAGAACGAGTCTCAAACAATGAACAAGATGACTTATCCATAAAGCATATAACATTCATCGTCCATTATCACCTAATGTAGATTGATTTGGTAAAATATGTTAGATTATTTTCTTGCCGTAATCACATAATACTGCCGCCTGTACTCAGCATATTATCAACAAATATTTTGAAATGTCTTACTTAACTAGCGATCAGTGTGATGAAGATACAAATTCGCTCGTTATTCTTCAAGTAATTAAATTCTCATTGGGAAACGATTGTTTTTCACAGGAAATGACTTACACTCGAGAATGGAAATGTTTACATGAATTTCCTAAGATGTGAAGTAGGCTTTGGTAAGTGAGTGAAGGTTTTATTGCCAGAGCCAACGTTTTATTCGTCTCACTCTCCCATTCTCGCCCCTTAGGCGTGTTTAATTAAGATCAGGCTAATTCCTACACACGAGTTTCTCCCAGCCCTTTCCGTCTCCCATTGAATCCCATCTGACCCAATTACTCAACTACTTACTCCAAATGGTGCTTCCAACCGCGAGCAGCCTTGAGCGTCCTACAATTACCTCTAAGCTAACCCTATTTATTCCTGGACGTACTCGCACGATTCACGATAAAATACCACCTGCGCATCATATTCACTTTCACTTGTATGCCTCATCACTAATGTGGGATGATATCGCTCGAAATTTGAAAGGGGAAATTAGAAGATAAGAATTATATCAAGACGGAAATGCAGTTTAGAGAACACGTAGAAAGAATGGACGAAGGAAGAATCTCCAAACAAATATGGAAATGTGGAGTGAGAGGTAGAAGATCTCTGGAGCGTCCACGCCAGAGCTGGGAAGACCAAGACTGAAGAAGGTCGTAACTGACCTTAATGCATTATACTTGCAGAAAGAAGAAGAAATGCACAGTAGCACTCTAGATGAAAAAATGAACTCTGACGATCCATAACCTGTATCAATTTCACTTCACTAGAGAAGTATTTGAAGGGCGAGTGTTGCCGTTTTTTTTTCGGTATTTCCTCCGTAAAAAAAATCACCGGTGACGCTTCGCAACTTTTTTTATGCCGCGCAACGAAAAATGGCGACGAGAGGCACTTTCTTCGGCGATTTGAAAGCGTACATTTCTATTTGGCTGAAATGAGGCCATTCATACGGCCTTTGAAGCAATTTTAAAATAAGAACACTTTCCAGTGTCAGCCAGAGCGCACTATGCGTCAGCTGTTTAAGTGTCATCCATCGAATATGGAGTTGATGCGAGGATAATTCGTATGGAATGTGACGATATATTTTTAACAAGACATCTTAAATCCTAGTGGAACGGATGTGACTCTTCTCTTTTCTTCCGAACTTGGAAATTCCGATGCGCTTTGGAGGTATGTACCATCCAATGACATAAGTGATATCTACACAACTCGGGCTCCATCCGAATAAATCTTAATGACGTTCTCATAGGAGTACCATTGAGAGGATAAGTTTCATGCGTTGTCATCCGTTCATTGGAGAGGATTCCCTTTACATCTCCTAGATCTTCTCTCTTGTGATTGGGTTAATAAACGAGAAATTATAACACCTGCCATTAAAAAGATCCTCAATTTATCCTAATAGTATGGAAAATAATTATACTGTAGATTACTGATGTAACTATGCATAAGAAACTTAATATTAATTTAATATTTAAAATACATGTCAACGCTACATTAAAATATTTTTTTTTAATTTCGTCTCTGTTGTAAGCACTAATAAGTTAAAGTTAAAGTCACAAAAGGTGGATCTTCCTGGATTATGGGGTCATTAGCATGAATTCGAGTACTTCGTGTCATTGTGTGCGTCGTGACCTCGTTAGTTCTTCTTATACCAAGGAAACACCATTGAAATTAAAAAATAATTATTATATCTTAAAATTAGTTTGTAAATGAAGAAATTATGAGCTATTAGTGAAATAATCTCCTCGTTTGATGCCAACAAAATAAATACTTTAGAATAAATAATATTGGCATTTGATTAGAGGAAATATTGGGTGTAATATTCGTAAAATACATTTACACTAAGGTGCTTACATATATGGTACATATAAAATTATATATTACGTGTTATAAACAAGTTATACTGTATTTTGCAACAATATAGGGACTTCATTCATATTGTAATGAATTTACTGCTATATATTGATAAATTGTTGAAAGCAGGGTGGAGAAATACAGTTTTACATGTGCATAAGAAATTCATCTGCCAAGGATGTATTTTTATCAATTCATCAATTTTCTGAAATTAATTTTATATAGAACAAGGTGATTTAGAAATCCCATTTTTGACGAGATATTTAATGACTGGAAGGAGATAATCCACTGTTCAAAATTAAAAAGTAATTAAGTTATATTTTATTTTGGCATAATATAAATGGCCTTCATGCTTATGGTTTATTGACATTAATATATTTTGGGCAAAAATGAGTAATGACAAACAGGTACCCTAACTCATTGAGCAATGCATAAAGCTGGGTTTCGGGATGAAATGGAGGTGAGGCGATACAGGGCTGGTTATTGAGAAAGGACACCATGAATTAGATATTGCAAGCGCGCGCGTGGGATTCTTCGCCGGATGGTTTCGCCTCAGAGAGAAGCGACTTTCATCTTTCCCCGTTCCCATCCGGCGAGTACTCGGCCATTGCGCGGCAGTCCATTCGAACGGAGTCTGTCGTTGCACACAAAATCCCCAATGGGACCGATCCAACCACTCCGAGATGTGGATCCATTATCAGACGAGGAAGACATAGACGACGATACCATGGTTTTGAACGATACCAACGAGACAATACCGAGATATGTAGTAGGTAAGCTGGAAATTCATAGCTCAAAACCGATCCCTGACCATGAAGAGTCAACCCGATCTCTATCACAAGCAGGCAAGGGAAATATGCCCAAAAAAACCCCCGTGGAAGTAAAATTGGTTAAGAATGCAACTCCATTTTACAAATAAAAGCATCATAACATCGAAAATATGTCACGAGAGCACTTGAAAAACTCTTTACTTAGTGCCACACCATTTGAAACTTTTCAGTTATTTTGTGAAGCCGATTTATTGGATATGATAATAGACTTTTCAGTAAAATACGGTAGGTCAAAAAACGAGAAAAATTTTAATTTCTCTAGATTGGAAATGAAGAAGTTCATTGGGATTTTATTGCTTACTGGATACAATACCCGACCCCAGATGCGTTATTACTGGATAATACGTCCTGACTATGAGTGTCCATTGGTTAGGAAAGCAATGTCCAGAAATAGATTTGATGAAATCAAAAAGTGGTTACACCACGAAGACAATGATAATCTCGACGTAAATGACAAATTTGCAACACTCAGACCTTTCTTTGTCAAAATAAATGAAAATTTTTCCAAATTTAGAATATTTGCGCATGAACTATCCATTGATGAGCAGATGGTCCCTTACTTTGGACGACATTCGAGCAAAATGTCTATAAAGGGGAAACCCATTCGATTTGGGTTCATGATATGGTGTCTAGCATCAGCTAGTGGTTATGTATTTCACTTCAAACCTTATGCTGGAGCGGGTGACAAGTAAAAAACACATGTGAACGGTGGGAAAGAACTAGGGTCGGGAGAAAAAGTAGTGCTTGATTTGCTCTCCGTCTTTCGCTCCCCTGGAGAGCATAAATTGTTTTTTGATATTTGTTTTACGAGCCATAGCCTCGTGTGCCTCTTAAGTGAGAGGGGATATTTCGCAACAGGCACAGTTAGGGAAAATAGAGTTGCTAAATACCCTTTTCCACCTCCAAAAGAAATCAATAAAAAAGAAAAAAGGAAGATTTTTCCATGCCTTTGACAAAAAAATGAAATATTTGTCGTTCGGTGGGTTGATAACTCTGTTGTTACAGTTGCAACGAACTGTGGGTTTTTACTTCCGTTGAAGCAAGCCAAGCGCTGGGATCGCACTCTGTGAAAAAACATTGCCATACCCCAGCCACAGGTAACACATGAATATAACCAGGGCATGGGTGGAGTAGATCTCCATGATAATGGTGTTTAGAATTACAGAATAAAGACAAGGGGGAAAAAATTGTGGTGGCTTTTGGTCGTAAATGCTCTGGATATGACGACTGCCAATGCCTGGAAATATTTCCAAATGGTTACGGGCCAGAAAATTTCACAGCTTGATTTCAAGAGCAATGTAGTACTATCATTACTTCGGACAGGTGATCTAGAGGAAGCCATTCCCAGAACTGTAAGGTCTATTAGTGACGAAGAAGAGAACTGTGACGCAACAAGTAAAGTGGACTTGAGTAGACCACAAAAAGGTTGTCTTCCAGATGATATTCGAAAGGATGGAGTGGGTCACGTCATTCATCGGTCCGAAAACAACAGCAGACAGAGGTGTAGGTTTTGTAAATCACAAATTGTATTTACGTGTGTAAAGTGTAACGTGCCTTTGCACTCGACTTTTTCCAAAACATTCCATGAGCAATCATAAAATTGGAGTGCTAGGATAAAATATTGGAAAATGTGTTTCTCTAATACTTCTTTCATTATTTTTGAATTATTGGTGATTGTATAGTAAAATAACCACAATAAAAACAGATCAAAAAGGTTTGAAGTGTAAAGTGCCTTTGCACTCATTTTGTTTCACAACATTCCACGTGAAATCGTAAAATTGGATAAAATGTTGGAAATATATGTATATTTAACACTTCTTTCATTATTTTTGAATTATTGGTGATTTTAAAGTAAAAGTAAATGTTTCATTCCTAAACCTGAAGCATATTTTGAATTTTGGCTTTGGTAACCCCATTTCTGCCCAACGTTGCGAAAACGCAACATTTTATATTTGTTTAAATATTACAGTTATGAACAATATAACGCCATATTTTGTTAATATATATCCCAATTAGTAGTAAATATGCAATAGGCGGAGAACAAATAATTTCATCATGGGTTGGGAAGAAATGGGTTAACTAATAAACTCACTGCAGAAAAACAGCACAAAGATAAACGTGAGGAACGTAAGAGAGGGTATTAGACATAATTCGGTGGGTATGTCAACTCTCCATAACTGATAGTCAACTACTGTGTTTTCTATAACAATTATGGAAACATAAAAGAAATTGAAGTAATTATTTTCGGCAGAAATTCGGTAGACTGACCCATAATGTAACTTGTACAGCAAAAACTGGAACAAGTGGAAGAGTGCTTACTGTTTGGAAGGTGGAGTCATTGGTGGCAGTAGAAGAAATAAAGATACAGTGAGAAAAAATCCCAGGCTAAGGAGACATTCCATAATGATGTTCGCAACTCGAGCTTGGAAACATGTAAACACCTCAACTTAGTTTAATCGTATTCATCGATGGGGGTAGAACTGATTACGAGTACGATAGAACTGAAGTCGTAAAGAGACTGGAAATATTGAGTTGAAGAATAAGGAAGATCAAATGGACGGAGAGATTCACCAGTGAATAAGTTCTACGAATAGTTGGGGATAAAATAAATTTGGTTAAAACTCAGTTGAGTAGAGGGGAAAAACTTACTTGTCACACTAGGACACATGAAACCCTCTTAAGAGTAGAAATAAACAAGAAAAATGACTAAGAAAGACTTAAGTATGTAATACATCAGGAAAACCGTGGGGAATGTTGAAATAGAGATAGATTAAGTCAAAAAGCCGTTAGTTTAAAAGAGAATATAGAGGAGAACTTCAAGGTAAAATTGAAAGTCGTTAATCGGAGGAATTATGTAGAAAAAAGTGGTTATCACAAAAGAGGAGGACCGAATAGACGGAGGGATTCACCAATGAAGAAGCCATTCGAAGAGTTGCAGAGAAAAATCTAAAATGATAACTCTGAGAAGAACATGTAACAAACTTTATGGACTTATTTTTCTACACACTACCCTATTGAAAACAATAATTGAAGGAGAAATTAATTTTATGAATTAATGGGGAAAATGAAGAATGGAATAAGTAAGACAATTCATGAAGGACATCTAAGTGAATAATTATGTAGTTGAGTTGAGAGTGAATTTTTAGAGTTATATCAACTCAATCATCGGATTGATAACTCCTGTTGAAAATGATGAGCTAAAAAGAATGAATTGAGAGGAAAGCTAGGACGAACCTATCCTCGGATTTGACGACTCCTGATCATTAAGTACAAGCAGCAGATCTCCAGGACAGCGGTGCTTCTTGGAAATCTCTCGGCGATCTGAACAACTTGATTCTTTGCGTGTGTGACGAACTTCATGCCCTTTGTCATGGAGCCACCTCCCGTTGCTCGCACGCACGCACTCCCGCGTGTTTACGGCGGATCACTCAACCAACCGTCAACGCCCCCCCCCCCCCGCGCGTAATAGCGGACGCCCTTTTAGGACGCTCTGATTCCCCCCTGAAAGAGTAGAGGTACCGTTTGCGAGCAGGTGGGGTTCGAAGGGAGGGAACCTTTTCTGAATCCTCTCCACGACGCTAGCTTTCATGCGGGAGCCGAGGAACGCGGTCGTCGTCATGGCGACGGATCCCGCTCGACTAGACACCCACCGCGGCCGGCCATCCTCTCTCTCTCTCTCTTTCAAGTGACTGTGAGAGTCGACTCAATGGACTAAAGGAAAGAGAGAGCAAGGGAGTCAGAGGAATTGTAAATTGCGAGTTTTCTAGAAAGAAATGAAGTGCTGGCAATGAGGTTGGAATAACACTGTAGAGGGCGCTGCTGATCACAGGCAATGAAAGCTCTAGATGGGGGAAGTACGGAAAATGCAACCAAAACAGACCGATCCAGTACATGGGGATAATAGTGTGTAAACATGCTTCTACGGGAAAATATTTATTGCCGAGCATTTAACCCTGTTTGAACCTAGTGAAATCATCAATTGTGATGTTTTATATAATACTACAGTGAAACCTGCCTTAAGCGAAACCTGAGGTAAACGGAAACCTGTCTTATCCGGAAAAATATGTTGGTCCCGGCGATCGTAATAGGGTTTTACATGCATTGGTACCCTGTGTTAAACGGAAACTGACAAACGCGGAAACGGAATCGATTTCCAGCACGTGAACCTGGGTTCTATAATACTATGTACAATGTTTTAACGCCACATATCTTCCTCACTCTCCTCGGTTGTCGGCATTGGTCGTGGATAAAAGTTGCCCGTACTTTTATAATTCAGAGCTTTACAGGCAAGGAACGGGAGCTTGTGAGGAATAGGGGTGATTGTGATAGGAAAATCACGCCCATTTTTTAAGAGAAATGTGATAGTACAAACTTAGCAATCCACTGTTTTAGAAATATATTTATTTCAAATAGTTCCGTTACTCTGCCGAAAGTCAATACAGCAATGATTCCAAAATTGACTTATTCCTGAAGATGCTACGGTGTAGCTAAACTAGTAAAAATAAATACTTGCGCCGTTGGGAAAGTAACCTTCGTTTATCTTTACATGAAAGGCTAACACAAAAATACATATTGGGTCTAGTTCAGAAAGTGGACGACACTTGTTTTTTGTTGGAATTATCTATATTTTAGTACTACGACTGTGGTACTACTACTGTTAAACTTTGCTCGCAGAGTGGACACCACTTTTTTATATTTCAGTACTAGTATATAAATAAACTTAAAACTTCACCACAGAGATCTAGAAAATTCTCAGAGTATTTTACTGTCAAATTAATTAAAATTTAATCACGAAGCCTCAACCATGTATCCTTTCTTAGACCTATGGAAGTGCGACAGGATTTTTTATGGCATCGCTTGTTCTCCTCATTGTCAAATTCATTTTGTGCCCTTGATTGAAAGTCTTGAAGCGTGTAGAAGACCTTTATCTAAAAGGAACCGAACAGCATGTTGTTTATCTGGAAATTGAATAATTGAATGAAACCCATGATGCAATGGATATCTCGTATTTACTTGCAGAAGTAAAAAAACAATTAATGTACGAAAGCAAACAACAAATGTTTGAGAAAAGATTGTGAAAGATACAATGGCGTCCGCTTTTTGAATAAGACCCCAGATACTTTATTATTTACATCTTAAAAGTATCCCTTTACACTTTTTCTATTTAATCACCATTAAAATTTAAGCATTTATCATGCGTTTGGCCATTTTTGAAATTTCTTCTTCATTAAATTCTGCCGCCTGTGATCGGGTTCAGTCTATCACAGCCTCATGTAATTTTTCATCGTCATCAAAGAACTGGCTCGTTCTTTGATGACGATGAAAAAATGGACCGTTCCTGCACATGAAGAAGTGGCTTCTTCATGTGCAGGAACGGGTGAATCTCACGGGGAGCCAAATCTGGGATGTGCAGCAGATGATAAAAAATGTCATCTTTGAAGTGACGCAACAGGTCTCGTGTATCTAAGACTGTGGATTTCAGCGATATATGGGTACTTACACCAAATTTCAAAAAGCAATGGTCCCTTAGGGTCTCCGATTTCGCTCAAACTTGGTGTATGGCCCCAAACCTAATAGAAAGGCCAAATAGCGCCATAAAATATGCAGGTCTTAATTTCTTGCTGAAGCTTGATTAAAGGGCAGCTACATTCCATATTTCATGATAAAATTGTGTCCGACGGGCCCCACTTCGCTGTGATAAATGTTGAAAAACAAAAATGGAGGACCAAATTCCCGAACACCGAATTAGGTACCAGAATGAATGTTTCCCTGAAAACATTATCCCAAATCTATTTTCTGAATGGAGAAAATTAATGTTCACTCACAACATTTTCAAATAACAAAATTCTACGATATATATTTTAAATTATATAAATCGCGTCCTTCATCCTTGAGCTCGCAAAAGCTGGAGGGTATGGTTTTATGAACGAATCTTGGTTCGGGAAGAGAGGTTTCGGAAAAGTAGATCCGGAATTATTATTTTCGGGAAAAATTTTTACGGGAATTTCGATGGTCGGGAAAACGGATTACAGAAAATGACCATGCATCAGCGCCTCCAGTGTATTTTAACCTCCTTGAGTGGTGGACTCTTCACTTTTTTCCTCAATTACCAGGGGAGGAGAAAGGTGTCTGCCGGCACTAGAGGTGTAGATATGGTCGTGCGTGGGTTTGGAGGGAAGCTCGCTCACATCGCGGAGAGAAAGGGTGCGGGATGACCACACTGGCAAATATCCCGTGGCGAAGGCAAAAATATATAACCTTGTTGTACCTTGACCAACATTTGAGAACCCAAGGGGTGCGAGTGCGAAAATAGGAAGGAGATGAGATGGGGAAATTTGGGCAGCATCCGAAAATCAATTATATTCAAAGATGCGTACCAACTTTTTATCGCTATTTTTACGCATTACATACGAAAAACGTGTCACTCTATGATTCGTGGATATATATTGACACGATAAAGGAAAATTCGTGATATCATCAGGAACAATTTATTTGCACATACGACGCGTTTTGATGTTTTTAGGACGCCACAAAACCCGTTTTAGTTGGTGCATGTTACATCCGATGATTATGTTAGGCACTTTGAAACGTCTCGCTTAATAAATTACTCTTGAAAATTACGGATTTGTTGTAATAAGGCGCAGTTACCGGGTTGACTTAATGGAAACGCTTCATTAAAAAAAACATTTTAGATAGTTCAGTGGGTATTATCGGCACTTTGAAATGATCTTATTTATTTATAATAGGTGATTACCGGTAAAGAAATGTTGGAATGGAAGAGAAATACCCATGCTAATCATCTTAGAAGATACAGGGTATCCAGTTGTTTGCAATACCACTAGCTAGATAGTATCTATTGTTCAAACTGAGAAAGGTGCGGAGGTTTTTCAGAGGAATCCTGATCCCAACTTTGATAAATAGTGTATAATTCACTCCAAGTGCTTTAAACGCTCTTTGAACTGTGCCTCATAGTTTCATGACGTTTGTGTAAATTATATCAATACCTGAAAACCGGAGTACGAAGGTCCGGGTTCATCTGCTGTTTCTTGATTTCGAATAACTTCTCTGGCAATCGATCATGTTTAAGATAAAATATTCAGTCTAAGCGTAAGCACTCATGTATGCGCTCAATCACTCCATTATTTCAAATGGCCAAGTCCAATCTTTGTGCATGTACGGCTGGAATAAAATTAAAAATCAATTGTACACAGTATTTCATTGTATCGCGTAAATAAATATACGAATGCTTTTTAAGCTTTAATGACGTCCAAATACTTAACGTACAAAAAGATATCTGAAAAGTATAACAACGACACTTCAACCAATGGGCCGTAGATTTAGTTGGATGATTTATTATTATGTAAGTAATCTACCGGTTGAAGGTAGGTTTTATTGTCAGGGAAAATTCTCAGATCCTTACTCGCGCAGGGCCCTAGTATTTCTTTCCCCATCTCCCCGTACTTCCTGCCCGTCCCCATTCAGTTCATAAAACCTATTCTCTTTCTTCCCCTTCCCCGCTTGCCCAACACTCTTCCCTCTATTAAGGGCTTCAGCAAACTAATCGCCCCGCATTACCTCTTCAAGCCACCTACCCTCCCTCCCACTTACCTCATTCAGAAGTTTCCTATCCTCACCCACCATACCAAGCACTTCCTCGTTTGTCTTCCTTTCCGTCCACCGCTCCTCCATCCTCCTTCACACCCACATCTCGAACACCAGCAGCCTATTGTCGTCCTTCTTTCTCAGAGTCCACGTTTATGCCCCATACAACGCTACACTCCATATCAAGCTCTTCACCAGCCTCCTCTTTATATCCTTACCCAAGGTTCCCGTCATGAGGTCCCTTCTATTACTAAACGCTTCCTTGGACAGCGCTATCCTCCTCCTTATGTCTTAGCTACTATGCCCATTTCAGCATACTATCCAAGTAACTAAATTTCTCTACTTGCTCCTGCTTGTGCCCTCCTACAGCTAATACCAGCTTTCTTTGTTCTAGATAATCTTATTAATTTTTATCTTATGATTTATCTTCATTCCGTATTTCCCGCACTGAATTTCTAATGCATCTACTAAAGCTTGCAATCCCTTTGATGATCGACTAGCCAACGCCTGGTCGTTTGCGAATCTAACAGACTTTATCAGCTGGCCTCCCACTTTGATTCCCACATGCATACTCTTCCAATGCCTCTTTTATCATTTACTCAGCATAAATGTTAAAAATCAAAAGCGACAACGGGCACCTTACCCTGCGACCTTTAACTGCTCACCCTGATTCACCGTCAGCCATCCTTTCCTGTGTCCTCTGGGTTATACATACATTTCAGATGAGACTACTATCTCACCAATCTATTCTAATTTTACCGAGTATCTGCATTGGTATTTACCAATTTACTCCGTCAAATGGTTTCTCGAAATCCAGAAAGTAAAGCAAGCAAAAAAATCTTGTTTATACTTAAGGCTTCTATCTATAAGTGGTTCCTTTACCGCATTCGCATCACCAGTTGCCCTCCTCTTCCTGATGCCAAACTGGTCATCACCAAAGTGGTAATGTGCTATACCCTCCTGCTTTTTATTAATTATTCTTAACAAAACTTTTTCAGAATGAAAATAAAATTAATAGTTTTACATTCCTCGTATTTTGACGATTTTTTCTTCTTCAGGTTAGCTATTAAGACCGTTTTCACGAAATCCTCTGGCCATACTCCGTCCTCGTATACCCTGCGAATAAGTTGGAAAAAAGGTCGTCTTCCCACATTACCAAAATTCTTCAATAACTCCAAAGGTATTTTATCTACTCCCATGGCTTTTCTTGCCTTCATCTGCCGTAATGCTCTATATATTTCGCTGTCAAGTAACTCAGATCCGAGGATATTCTTATCTATTGTTCTCTCATTCTTTACATCTAGGTTTGCCGGTCTATTAATGCTGTCATATAGCTCCTCCACGTATTCTCTCCACCTATTGGAGATCTTCCTTTTCGATTAGTATCTTCCCTGTTTGTCCTTAACCTTTGGTATCGTTTTCCCTCTATTATCGCCTGATAGCATTTTCACTTTAGCGTATAGCGTACCTAATTCCGCCTCTTCCTGTAGCTTTTCCATTTCCTCGTATTGTCCTTTCCACCAGTTTTCCTTCGCCATATTGAAGAAAGATCTAAGGCTTTCCCGGCGTATGGCGATGGTGAAGGTTTTTTGGGCTTCCCACCGGGATAAACTCTCCATCTCTGTCAACGTTTCGATATACGTGTCGTCCATCATCATCAGGGCAGGCCCAACCTCCCCCGCTGCCTGGAACGTCACCTGCCCTAGTGGGTGGCGTCCCGTAGTTGCCAGGATTTAATTATCTTTGAATGGATTTCATAATCAGGGTAGTTGATAGTTGCGGGGAATCCCCACACTCACTTCCCAACGGTATATTTAACGTGGCACCATCACGTTTACTACCTTTCGTCAGGCTCCTACCCTTGCTCCTGATCCTACCAGGAGAAATAGTAATTGCTCCTGCCAGTCCAGCTTTAGGAGTCATTGACATGCGCAAGCCCTTCTACAACATTATAATTGTAGTCCAAGGGAAGGGAGTTGGATAATTTTCATTCAAGTATTCTACCAGCTGATTGGTAGGTTCTTGGACAGTCCCCATTTTGTATCCCAACCTAATAGAAATTGTCTCTCTTTCCCTCCTAAGTTATTAGATCCCTCTTCAATTCTTCATATCTTCTACCTCCTCTTATTTCGTCCAGAATTCCTATCCTTTTCCTTCCTCTCCCACGCTTCCCCAGTGTTCTCCCCTCTATCACTCTCTTCAGCATGCCCTCTCCTCTCAAAACCTCCTCCATCCATCTCTTCTGCCTTATCCGAACCTCTGCCACAAGCTTCCTCTCCTCTCCGACCATATCCAATACCTCCTCGTTCGTCTTTCTCGCCATCCAGCTAACCTTCTCCATCCTTCTCCAAACCCACATCTCAAACGCCTCAAGTCTACGCAAATCCTCCCTTCGCAATGACCACGTTTCCGACCCATATAGCGCCACGCTCCATATTAAAGTTTTCACCAGCCTCTTCTTTACGTCTCTTCTCAGACCCCCCCTCATCAATTCCCTTCTCTTCGAAAATGCTTCTTTAGCGAGCGCAATTCTGCATCTGATGTCCTTACCACTAAACCCATTCGCCTCCAAAATACTACCCAGATACGTAAACTGCTCGACCTGCTCTATCTTCTGCCCTCCCACCCTTATATTCAGCCCCGCCTTCTTACTTCTAGAAAATCTCATTACTTTCGTTTTCTTGTGATTGATCTTCATCCCATACTTTTCGCACTGCACCTCTAATGCATTCACCATTGACTGTAACCCCTTGGCCGACTGACTAACTAATGCTTGATCACCTGCAAATCTCACTGATTTTATCAGCTCCCCTCCTACCTTTATTCCTACCTCCTCCTCCCCCCATGCCTCCCTTACCATTTCCTCTGAATACACGTTAAAAAGCAACGGCGATAGTGGGCACCCTTGCCGCACTCCCCGTCCTATCGTGGCCCATCCCGATTCTCCATTGGCTACCCTAACCTGCGCCGTCTGGTTCATATACAAATTCCGAATCAGACGCCTGTCCCTCCAATCGACTCCTAATTTCTTCAACACTCCCATTAATTTCGTCCATTCCACCCGATCAAACGCCTTCTTGAAATCTACGAAGCATGCAAAAACATCCTGCCCATACTCTAGGTTTCTTTCTACTAGCGTCCTCATCACCGCTATAGCGTCTCGCGTTCCCGTCCCTCTCCTAAACCCGAACTGGTCGTCACCCAGGTATTCATTTGCCTTCTTCTCTAGCCTTCTGTTTAGAATCCTCAGAACTCCTTTGGCCGCGTGGGATATTAAGCTTATTGTCCTATAGTCTTCGCAAGTTTTTGCCTTACTCTTTTTCGGTATAGGAATTAGTACAGTCTTTGCGAACTCTTCCGGCCACACTCCGTCCTCATAAATCCTACGAATAAGCGCAAAAAGTTTTCCTCTTCCGTTCTTCCCCATGCTCTTTAAAAACTCTGCAGGTATGTCATCTATTCCTACCGCCTTATTCCTTTTCATGTCTCTTAGAGCTCTTTCGATTTCGCTATCTAGGATACTTGGTCCGATGCCATCGCTGTCGATGTCGTCTTCCCTTTCTATATCTAACCTATTGGGCCTTGTTTCTTTACTATAGAGCTCTTCAACATACTCCTTCCACCTCTCCTGGATCTCTCTCGGTTCTACGATCATCTTTCCCGTCTTGTCTGTTATCGTTGTAATTCCCCTTCCCTTGTTACCACCCGTCAGTTCCTTTACTTTCCGATATAATGCATCTGCTCTTCCCTCTTTTTGGTATTTCTCTAACGCGTCGATCTGTTCTCTCCACCACGCCTGTCTTGCTTTCTTTGTTTCTCTTCTAAGCCTGTTATTAAATTCTCGGTATTTTCTCTTACCTAGCTCTGAGTTTACGCTCTTCCATTCCCTTCTCTCCTCTATCTCCCTGATCATCTCCTTCGTGATCCACGGTTTTCTAATTTTAGTTGCACTCACTACGCCTACCGTTGCTTTCGCCGCTTCTATAATTCCGTTTCACAAACTTCCCCATTCATCTTCGACTGATCTAACTCCATGGTCCTCACCCATTCTCTCATCCACCTTCTCCCGATACTTCTTCTTCATTTCCCCAGTTAATGCCTCCGTATTCCACTTTCGTACCCTTCTTCCCATTCTTATCTTTTTCAGTTTTACCCGACATTTCATGACTAATAAGTTGTGGTCTGTGTCAGCATCAGCTCCTGGATAAGTATGCGAGTTTTTAACACTATTCCTGTATCTGTGACGTACCATTATATAATCTATCTGGAACCTATCTGTGTCTCCCGGCTTCTTCCAAGTGTACCTACGTCGAGGATGATGTCTGAACCATGTATTCGTAATTACTAGGTTATTTCTGCGGCAAAACTCCACAGCTTTCTCGCCCCGGTCGTTTCTCCTTCCTAGCCCGTAATCGCCCACCTCCCGCCCATCTCTTCCTTCACCCACCACCGCGTTCCAATCCCCCATTACTACCAGGTGCTTACTTCCTGGTATCCTACCAATTATTTCCTCTAGCTGATCATACACCCCATCTACCTCCTCCTCTTTATGATTAGAGGTAGGCATATAAACCTGGATTATAACTAAATTCGTTGGTTCTGCTTTTAGCTCCACGACTATTATCCTATCACTCACCTGTTCTGCATACACTACTTTTCTACCGAGTTTCCTATTCATTACGAATGCAACCCCGCGCTGACTTTCATTCCCTCCACTATAAATTACTCTATAGTCGCCGCTCCAGTAATCCCCGTCATCCTTCCATCTTACTTCACCCAGACCCATGATGTCTACACCCACCCTCTCCATTTCTTGCTTTATATTCTCTAGCTTCCCCGCCCTCAGCATAGTCCTAACATTCCACGTGCCTATTCTGATAGTTTCGTTCCTCTTCTTTATCTTCTTTTCCTCTGCTGCTGCTACGTCTGAGCAAGGATTTCGTGTGATGACGACCGCAGGGGCCTTGCTCCCACCGCTGCCGGGCACGACACCCGGCCCTCTTGGCCGAGTCCCGTAGTTGCCAGGATTCATTATCAATTGAGAACTGTCCATAATTTCAAGGTTTATGTTTTAATTGAGATAGTCTTCCGTGGCCTTACTCAATAGTGTTTTTTACGTGACACCATCACTTCAGAGGCCACCCCACTGGGGTCAGACGCCTTTTGCAGCCGCCTCACTGAGGTACAGACGCTGCGCGGACTACCATTCGTCTGTCTCCTAACCTTCGACCAATCTGGCATGGGTGACCCTACCAGGAGCAATGCTCCCGCCAGTGCAGCTCTAGGGGTCATCGGAGCACGCAAGCCCTTCAACCACGACAAGGTTGTAGTCCAAGAGAAGAGAGTTGGATAATAAGTGTTGAAAATTGTACATTGGTCCATTATTACTCACAAACCCTTATAGTTCCCGTAAGTCATTGTAGAATTTGAAAGATCTTTTACGTGTGTGTTCAAATTCTACGTTTTTAACATGAATTTGATCTCATTGGCATGCAATCGACTCTCCTTAAGACTATTTATTACGTAACTGAATATAAATGCCAACAGCTACTATTAAAGCACTCATTAAAACAGCCTATCTACATATAAAAGTGGCATGGTACTTGAATTTTAAAAATCATCCGATTCTGCGTGACGTTAAAGTAATAATCTACGCTGTTGTGCCGAGCTGACGGCTAAAGCAGTTGAAAGTAAAGGCGGGAAATGCTCAGCTACCGGCACGAATCATAAGGCAAGATCTCCAAAAATAACCTCATATGCTGGAGAAATATATTTCCCTCCGGATGTATACATACCTTGAGTTTTGCGTCAGCTGTTCCCTTTCGAAGAAACATTTATAGCGGTCATGCTTTTATTTCCATGTTAAATCACAAAAAGGGGATTTCCTGGAAGGGGGATAAATGATTAAATTTTAAATTATGAGATTGAATCTTGTGGTTTGAGATCTGATCCAGGTTATCTCACGTCTTTCGACAAACGACTCAGCGCAGATTGGTGAGCAATTTAGCAAATGAGATACACTCGTTTCCACCCGCGGCGGCGCTCTTAAACCGTTCTCAGATAAGAGCATAATCTTGATGAAACATTCTGAGACATGTAAACGTTTTCTTTATTATTCCAGAGCGCGTGGATCCAACGTTCTCTCTCACAGCCTTCCACTTTATTGACGTGTTATAAACGCGGCATAATCTGAGCGGGTGTAGCATGGGAAGGGAGACTCAAACAGAGTGAATCCCGCTCTTTTCTTATCTGGCAGAGTACAGGGAAATGTACCCACTCAGCGAAATATGGGCGCTTGGTGAAATTAATGACAAGCGCCCGTTTTCAAGAGTGAGAGAGAGAGAGAGGAGTGTGCCGAATAGGCTTTTTTTTGATTCCTTGAAGAATTTCCCTAAGTTTTAAACCGACGCTTGTCATGATGCCAGGTGAGTGAAGGCCGTTTAACACGACACTTACTTTAGTGCTTGAAAATGTAACTCAATTCAGCATACCCAAACTTGGATACTGAAAGTTTCGGATGAACCATTTCATATGGTCCAATTCACTGTTTCCATTTCTGGCTGACCGAAGCTGAGTTTCTTTACATTGCTCATGCATGCATAATTAACGCTTTATCACTATTGGTTGTTCAATCCTAAGATTGGTTGACTGCAGCCCTCCATCCTTCTTTATCTAGTACTAGTTCCCTTTTTCCCTGGTAGTTCTTTTTCTGTACTTTCCTCATTATTTGGTCTGTGAGTTTATCCCTTGGCCTCCCTCCCGGCGATTTTCCCTCTATTTCAATTATATTCTTCACAAGCCCACTGTGCAAAACACCTACCTATAATCTTCCATAAACGCTTACTGCTATTGTAAAGAAAAATCCGGAATTACACGCTATCCGTCGAATTTATTTTTTGCCGTACACTGTATTTAACTACAGACTTGAACAGATGCGTATTAAAATCAGTAAACTCAATTAGAAACACAGCATCAAACTATAACTGCATACAATTGTATGATCGGTAATTTTCAAACATAACAGAGCTTGCTTCAAGGAAGTCACTCCATCAATATAAAAACCAACTAGAAAGAAAATATTTGTCAGCAAATGGCTAATCCATCTAATCTACCATTTGTTGAAAAATTAAGAACACCCAGTAACACTAACAGCAGAAATTGAATGTGTGATTTACATACAATGAATCGCAGGAAAACTTTAAATCAATTTAATGAAACTTTAAACCAGAACTCCCATGCCATGAAATTCACAAAGGTAGACTTTGGATTAACAAGTGCAATACATGCAGTGGGACAGATATGAAAGCAATTGATACGATTTTGTGCGCACGAACTAAATTCGAAAACACTGAATGCGATATGATAATTTCGTAAAAGTTCCGCAGCCAGTTGGCTTCAGAGGTACAGTGCCCTCTTTCGATCTTCGAACGAAGGTGCCGCATCAAGAGGAGGAGACGTCGGCCGTGGAAGGAGCGGGAGCGGTCGCCGTCGGAAATTCCGCCGGATCCTGCGCCTCTGGGTGGCCATCGGCGCGGCAGCCGTCGCGGGGTGTGCCCTGGGCGTGGTGCTCACGGCCGTCGCCCGAGCCGGACAGCGGGATCGCCTTCTTCCACGGCGACAGACACAAGAGGGCCTCGTTGGAGGTACGGGCATTCTCTCCTTGAGCTGACAGCTCTTAGGAAGTTATCGAGTGAGAATAATACATACCTATTATTATTATGGTGGTAGAATGTATTTCTGTTTTTGTACCAATTTGCGTAAAACTTTGCATACGTGTTCTTATCATTGATATTTTTAGATACAAGTGAAAATAATGCTTTGTATGTACCCATTTGTTTTTTGGCAATTAAATGCTATTTATACACGAATAGGTACTTATGGTTCATGAGATATATTTCGTAATAATTCGAAGTGCAGATTTTATTCTAAACGAGAAATAATAAAGTTTTCATTACCATTCCAATGGTTGCTAACAAATATCAAGGTGTCACGTCGAGTCAAAGGTTCGAAAAAACCGTATTTAAGTATAATTTTCGCTTGATTTTCGAATTACGCGCCGAAAACTAGTCCGAACACACACTAAGGAAAAAATTAAATATAATTCTTGAATCACTTCCATTACTGCATATATGGTGAGTTCCAACGTGTAAACACCCTTAAACACCAAACCACTTGATGGCCTTTGGTGGCGGCTGGGTAAAGTCTTCACCTGCTCGCCTGTTGCTGGTTCGAGTCCTACTTGGGTGGGTTTTCTCCACTCAGGGCAGTGTTCTTATCATTTTTTATTTAATTTTACTTTCGAAACTTTAGATTGAACTAGTCAAAAAACTTATTAGTCCTAATTTAGCTTAGAGGCAAGTGGTCATTATAATTATAAACATGTCTTGAAGTGTTCTTAGTATTTTTTTCGACTTCCTTAAAACATTATTAAAATGTGCACTCAATGACCCACGATAACCAATCAAGCCTCCTTTAGGATAAAATGCTACAAGTCGGCTGTATGCCAGGTGTTAACATGCATGTCGACAAAGTTCAACGTAAATACATAGTGTTTTTGAGATGCCTAAGATATTTGAGTGGCGAGCTATGTGTGTAAATACCAATATTTTGCCCCGTTAACCCATTATACACATTAGCATTTTTTTCAGGGAATATTCTTTCTTTGTAAAGAAAAAAAATCCATTATCGTAAAAAATGTACGAGTAAGGCAAAGCTTTTGCTTGAAGATCCCTGGAGTGGCATGGCGCCTGCTATACACATGCCTAGTCAATCTATCCAAAAGCCTAATTGGTTTTCTTTTGTGCTGAAAAAACCTTCTTAACACTATATGTAAAGATGAGTATCCTTCAATGATATCCTTATGTAAAAATTGAAAGTCAACCAAATACAGAATTTAGTCGCAAAGAGGGTGATAACTATAACATGCGCCATAATTTACTCCCGGTGGTTATTCTCATCTTTCGTGCATTGAAAAGTTCAAAGGCATTTGAAGGATACATTTTGAGTAAAAAGCCGAGGAGAGATGGGCAGATGCTGGACCTGTTTTCTAACAAGAAGATTGTGGGTTCCAATCTCACCTCGGCATTAATTTTGGGTGAGCTCCTGTGGTTCGACCCCAGGGAAATTTTATAACTTGTAAAACTTTGCTTATTGGCGTCCCAAGCGCATAAGGGCATAAAAAACTTCAGTTTTGAAAGTATTTTTTTAATCATCGAGTGCCCTTGCAGTTAGGTACTGGGAGAAACACGTATTTTTTTATTATTTGCAGCTTCACATTTTTTGGGCTTCAATTTAAAATAGAACGCCTTCCCTTTACATGCAAATGGACACGCTATATGTGTCCCGTGACCATATTTGACAACCTATCCAAATGCAAAATTTTTCTTGTGCACTTCATTACCACCAGCAAATACTTCTTTTCTTCCTCTACAAGATACTAGTTATGTGAAAACATTTATTAATGTTAAATGCTTCCGAGAGTATAATGCTTTCATTAGATTACCATGGTTGTTTCATATTGCATATCATGACTATTTTAACATCGAATGTTTTCATCTCTTATGAAAATACGCAAATTTATACAACCTATGGCGATTGGGTAGAGAGATATTTAGTTATTGAGAAGTATCTGCTATGAATACTTGAGTACACCCAAATCGTTAAGAGAGCTTTCGGAATTAATCAATATAAGTGTTGTCGACGTATGCTATTACATAATTCTGAGAGTGAGTTCCCTCTAGCTGGTATCATACAAAGCTTTTGACGCACGACAATGCTAGTAACTGTTTGAAGTTTTCCGCCTTCCATCTCTTCCCAAGCTGCCTATCTACCATAACAATGGAAACTCTGGAAAGTGCCGGCCTTTCCATCGAAGCTAAAAGGTTAGGCGATATGCCTGTCTATTTGTTTAAGTAATTTTAAGCCTCACAGTTACTTCTGCGTACACACCAGGCGTTTATTCATTAACAAATGAAGAGAGATTCAACGCAAGAGATTCGTAAAAAAAGTTTCAATTGTTTGTGAATCTCATATGACTTCCGGACTTCGACGCGTGAGAACCGAGTAAAATTATTGATAAGAACGTTTCGCAATGAATAGAAAAAAATACGTATCACCTCTCGAAGTATTAAGCTCAGCTTTCTGGAGTCCCTCCGTGCTGTCCTTTGATGACGACAGTTTTTCCAGCCATCCTTCTAACGTCTTCTGGTCAGAGGACATTACTTCTGACTTGAAAATGCCATCAACGCAGAGGGACTCCCAAAAGAATCCTGAATCCTAAGCTTTATATTTGTAACTGGTTTCATCGTGGCAAGATGCCATTCCATACCGCAAGATGAATCCCCATTACGTCTTGACAAACAATATATTAGTTAAATAATCCATGTAAAAAGGATACCTGCATATATATTTCATGATGAATGCTTTGATCGTCCGCCAAGCAAATCGCCCAAGGTCTGGTCGTATTTATTAAATAATACATGAGAGCGTTTTTCCAGTGTCGCAGTGTATATTATGCGAGAGTCGTCGCCTCCACGAAAAACGCCTTCATTGGCAATGCATTGCAAGAGGAGCCTGTTCAAACATGCGACGTGACAATGGAGACACACCTTCCGTCCGTCACAAAGGATTATAAGCTTTTAGTTTACTTAACGAAACATTCATTGTATTCGGAACACACTGAACCTTCTGCGGGCGCACTTGTTGCATACCACGTTATTGAGCGCCGTTACCAGTCTATTACGTAAATCGTGACGTTGAGGGCGGTAAAATCTTCTAGCAAAAGTCAAAATTGACGGAAGTTGTAGCACTGAATAAAGGATGTATATTTTCTACTCTATAATTGCAGTAAAAACTTTTTGACCTTTTGAAACCAGAGTTATGCCCTATTTCATTGGAAACCATCCTTTTATTAGTTTTCCGTACCAAAGATCAGTTTACACCTTAGAATATCTGACCAATATAATTTTCCGAAACAATATCTACTTAAAACTCCTGTTAATATTATTAGCGCCGAACTAGGATGTGCTGTATTGCACAATGGAAAGTGAGTCTGGACCGTAAACTTTAAAAATCCATGAGTGGAGTCGATTTCCCAAGAATTGCGAGCATTATCGCTGAGCCGAGTTCGCGTGGAAGAAAGAACAATTCCCATCGTTAACTGGAGATAATGCAGGCGCGAAATTACAACCCTAATGGCCAGGCCTGAAATAGGCCAGTAAGGAGATTCAGAGGATGTACGCGGGGACTTATTTCTCAATGAAAAGTGATCGCGCTCATGATTTGATGACTCACTTTAAGACGTGATGAACGTATTTGCTGTCGTTGATGCATCATGGAAAGGCTGATATGTCTCATCACGGTGGAGAGAACAGCGTAGGTCTTACATCACTGTCACGATGCCGTGCAGTTGACGGCATACGAATCCATACGGCCATCGAGACGAGACCTAGTAGTGAGTATCCCGTACAAATGAAAAAAAATCATTTTTCCCCCCTTCCTCGTTCTGATTCAAACTGCGCTTCCAAATATGAAGGAGGAGCATACCAAAGTATGGACATCTCGCGGACCTTGTACTATTAAATGATTGGTTATTATTATTTGGATTACCCTGGTCGATGCTTCACTTGTTAAAGGAATAGCGGTCTCGTAGCGTTTATGTTTTTATGAAGATATAACTCAGCCATTTCAGGGAACTTATGCATTTAACACAAAATAGCGAAATTGCCAGGTCACTCGTTACCCGTGTTAATGCGGGACGAAAGGCATCAATTAGTCCTTCTCAATTAAGATGCCCCAGGGGGACGAGCAAGCGATTGACGATGGGATGGATATCCTTCAGCTTGACGTCTCTCCTTGACGGCAGGAAATTTCTAATCTCCTCGCACGGTTGTACAGTTGTGTGAATTGCCGCAAAATGAGTGAGTTGCCGTGGTAGGGCTTCAGACAGTGGGAACAAATAAATAAATAAATTTATTGCTGTTCTAGGACATTGTCCTATGGAGCACATACAATTTCATGCATTGAGCCTCTTATGTGAAGGAAATTAACAAAAGAAAAGAAAAACAAAGGTAGGTAATGAGAGTGAATTTTATCATGGTTGACTGTTGGTAATGGAAACGAGGTATTAGGAATGGGAAACCGCCACATCGAACCGATCTCCTTCCCGCATCCCTCTGACTATAAAATCCTGCGCTTCGAAATTTTACGGACGTCCAAAACCGAAAATTGGACACCCAAGGACCTTGTGCCATTAAATAATTGGCTTTTATTGTTTGGATAACCTTCTGTTCGAGGTTCCACTCGAGAATATCATGCATACGTTTCATGTATAGCGCGAGAGACAATTTTGAATCTGGATGCTGGATAGGAGTGTGGGAGGGGGGCAAAGTCATTGTGTTCATCCTGACCCACTTGACGTTGGGTGAAGAAGCGTTATTTAGTCGCGGTCATGAGTTGCACTTTCGTGTGAATAAATTTGGGTCAACTGTTCTCTCAACAATGGAGGAGGATGTGTTCCCGCATCGAGTGCTGACCGTAGGGAGACGGTGCAGACCTACTCCCTTCATCGGCAGTCCCTCTCGGATAGAAGTGTCTTTCTCATCGCCTCTCTCTCTTTTTCATCAATTCGAAGGTCTCATCGGGCCACTTGTAGAGGAAAAACTACGGAATGCCGCGATCCTATTACTATAGCAAAATTAATGTTCTAGAAATAGACTCTTTTGTATTTTATTTTTCACTTTTCAATGCCTGGAATGTAATGTTAATCAATTTTAGGATTTAGTAGCTGATTACCCGTCCTTCGTACGGGCCTCCGCCATTTTGTTAAATATAGGTGGATGATAGTTTGTGATAGCTTAAAGCCTTCTCACAGCTTTATACAATAACAAAAAAAAGTTTCATCAAACTCCGTCCACCAGTTTTACAGTGAAAAGCCCACAAAGAGCATTAAATACAGAAAAAACCTCCCCGACTTCCCGAACAATTTTGGGCACTTGCTTTTGAAGGATGTGGTTATATTCTATTATAAATAAATTTGATATAATGTAGAGTTATAATCTGACATACCTCGATACATGGGCAGACAGTGAATTATTTCATTGCTCAAATGGAATACTATGCAATGTAGGCTTCCCACCTTTGAATTGTTGTTCAATTTTATCGATAACGTCAGATCGCGTTGTGAAGACAACGCTTAGGGTGGAAATAATTCCGCAGTGGTTTCTACGAAACTTAAATGGAAGTGAATCAAGTTATTATGAAATTAAGCCCAAAGAAAATGCTTGTAAAGCCAGTATTATGAAGTAAAATTTCAGAAATATTTTGGACCCATTAAAGTATTATACATATGTATTCAACAGTATATGGCGACAACAGAGAGACTTATACGCAATAATGGGTCTAAAATAGACGAGAACCATAGTGCATTTAACCTAATGTAAACCATTTAAATGCAACTAGTTAATCTTCAGCTCTGATTGGCTGTCCTTACTGAGGTTTGAGTGTGGTGGTTTGAATTGAGCATACGACTGAGAAGAAAATCTAAAAAAATAGGTATAAACTCCATAAAACGTGGAATAATTTATTATGGAATTTTAAATTGATAGTACTGCTTATAAGCATGGGTAACACCAGAATCAGCACTGGAAGGAACCTCTAAATGGAGTTGAATTATTAAAAAATACAGATTCAAGTTCGGGTTATCTATATCTATCTTTATTTGAATATTTAAAATAACAATACGGACGGAGAAGTGTAAACAGTTTTTTTCAACATTTCCTCTCACGCCGGAAGGAACTCTGAATACTTTGAGGGGGCGTGGCATGACTTTCGCCACAGTAGGGTGGACGACATTCATCTGTGTCCTCGGCCGAACCCTAAACTCTATCTTGTTGATGACTGGCAAGTCGAACCTGCGCGACGGGCGACCCACAGAGTTGACTCACAAGGCGTTCACGGGTGTGATTGGACAAGGGCGTTCAGAGTATTCTTGTGGGTCCGCAAACGGGAGGCGATGCCTCAGGAAAACGAAAAAGAGGACGGCCGATTCTAATCAGCTGATAGACAGTTGTTGACATGTGTCCTTGTGGACCCAGAGGATTCGTAACCGGGAGTAACACCCGTCACGATGGGTGGATTTTTTTTTCAAGAGTCCGAAGTTTTGTTTGTTCTTCGGTCTGCGTCCCACATCGGCAGAGGAAATTGGAGGTATGTGTGTCGTGGGGCCCGTGGGCGGTCTCAAGTCCTCGTGGCGAAAACTTCCCCCGCCCGCTTGGTCTGATGTAATGCATCACATGATTGGGACTTGAATTAATTTTTCATCATCTAGTCATTAACTGGGCAATGGAATAATGAAAATTCTCACAGACGGGATTAATCCAATTCGGAAAACTTGATGCAGGTACAAAATGAGTTTATAGCGAATGAAATCAAATCCGCTGCCAAAAGATTAGTGTCTAGTGAGATCACCAAATATCATCATGCAATCAAATAACCCTTTGTACCCATATTTTCTGAATATTCTAATAGTTTTAAATTTTTTATTCCAGACGAAAATTAGTGAAGTCAATGAGCGTCCTGTATTGCAGTCTATAGAAACTTGACTCATGAACGCGCGAGAGAAAATTGAGAAAAATTGACATCAGCGGCTGTCCCGGAATTGTTGATTATCTTTGTTCCTATGTCATTGTCTAATATAGATTAAGGTCATTACGCAAGATGATATCCCGCTAGTCATAATCAAATTTTACCATTTCATTGCATTAAAAATATGAAGTAGATAGTTCTTTGTTTCCATTCTCTTAGCTTTGACTAACGAATGACACTTCCGGCAAGGAGAAGTCTCAGTTTTTGGAAAAGTAACTGGAGATCGTGGAAAAAAAGTCGCCTCAAGTTGCTTCCCATACGTTTTACCCGAGTATTCCCCCCCGAGGGCTTTCGAGAAAGACGGGTGATATAATGTGTCCCTTTCTTTTCATACAGTTTTCACTCACTCACTCATTCTCATAGCCTCACTCGCACTTTCTTTCCCACTCACTCCCCCACGCCCACCTCTCTACTCCTCGTTCATATCTCATGAGGCCAAGGGCAAGCTCCACTCGAGACAGCGCTTAGAAAGGGATTTAAAAAAAACCGACCAACTTTACGTTTCCCAGCCTCTTTTCTATTGCGATCCAAAAAGTGTGAAGTTCTTTTGACATCCCACCCCAAGAGATTTGAAATGCACTGCTTTAACAACTTCCTCGTCAAATTTACGAAATATTACGAAAGCATATTAACCGCCTACTGAATGCCAGTGTAGTCATGGGAAGAAATCATAGCTTTCGGTTGTATTAAAAGAAGTGGGTGTCTTCTCCAATTTATTGTTACCATCTGAACCTGAGGAACCATTACGCACCATTGTTGCCGTAATTTAAACAATCGGCCCTGGATGTGGCATCCAGCCGTGAATTTCTTCAGGGTGTCTTCATGTCCGGCTGGCAACAGCTTAATTAATAATTTAGTTAGCCCATGTGTAAGGCAGATATTAGTAAGCTTGCCCTGCGCATGAGTTAAACCAGTGTTCACAGTGTCGTTTTTGCCAAGAGTGGCCTAAGACCCCGCAACTCTAGTCAGTTAGAAGTGACGTTATGATTGAAATTCGGTTAAAATAATCATCAGGGTGGAAGGAAGCCCCGGTAACTAACTAAATGGATCAATCACGTAGCGCGATATCGACGGAACCGGGATCGAGTTCCCGTCAAGACGGATGATTTTTTTCTGTGGAATTTTCGACGTAAAATTCGTGTTGAAACCGAGTAGGCACTAATTTCTGTCTCTTTCGAATTCTCCCTATGAATAAGACTGAGTAAAGCCTTCTAAAAACTAGTTTATCTTGAACTATATAAAAATGTCAACTAGCCTATAGTTCGTCTGCTTTCTCAGGTGTCAGACCGTCTCCACATCCCACTTCGTTGCTCTTTCCTCCAATAATAAGTCCTTATACCATTTTCTCATACGTAACAACTGACCCCAATTTCCTTTCTCGTATTGAGTACGTAGACTTACAGTTACATCATATTGATAATAAATAAAGTGCATTTCTTCTGTGCAGGAGCGTGCTAAAATATTAACACCCTAGGGCCAGTTGAAACTTTTGGTCAAATTCTCATGACGAATAAAACTCCTTTTACTCACGCTGAGTGATAGTAGCAAAAGTTTAGAGAAAAATAAATTGAAACGCCTGTGCAGTAACTGTAACTGCTGACAATGTACTTAAATAAACTCTTATAATGTTTGAATATCAAAATGTAGGTCACGAGGAACTTAAAAGAGGTGAAAAAGTGAATTTCGAGGGGGCAACGGTAATTGCTGTACTAGAAAACAGTTCATCTAAACGTGGATTTTCAAGCTCTAATCTTTGAAAATTGCCATCAAAATCTATTGGTAATGTTAAAACATAGATTGCGCAATCTATTTCTACCCACAAATAGTCTCCATTACAAGGATCAAATCAACTGTCCGTGGGATTCAATCTAAAAGAATGGCCTTAACCTAACTTTAAAAGCTCTTTTGTTGTCCAGTCAAGAACACGAGGAATAATTTCCTGAACATGAATAACAAAAGAGTAAGAAGGGACCCGTAGGCGTCGCCTTCACCTGTCAAAGCTGTACTCTTGGAGATGCTCCTATTGCAGATGACTCCCATACAATCATTTCCAGTATTAACCTTGAAATGATTTATCGTTGGCTGCAAGTGAGGAAGCAGTTTTCGAGATTTCAGTCCTAAACACTTTACAGTACAAGGTTTTTTCGGTCGTAACTAATCATTTGTTTGTCTCGCAACGAGTTGCGAAGCTTTACAGTGAGCATATCCTTAAAAATGTATGCTGATTGGGAGTCATTGTGAGAGTATTTTAGTGTTTTTAGCCTCTGATCGAAACTGCCGCCTTGATAGGGTAAGATTTCGTCAGAAGTCGATGACCTACTTTTGCGTTAGCCAGATATTCATAGATATTTCATAAAATTAAAAAAATGCTCGTGAATATGAATAGACATCCTTTTCGTGACAGCCTTCTCGTTAAAATGATAATCTTGGTAGAAGTCTTGCTCTATTAGATACACGGTGGCATACTCTGTTCATGGCATGAGTTTCGGAACTGAGCATTGCGTCAACTTTGTTTCTCACGAGGAATAACTAAACGAAGTTGGGAAAGATCGACTCGTGTGTACGTTACGACAATGCCGAAGCACTAAATCTTTCGCAGACTCAAATTCCTATGCATTCCCATTTTGAGTAACCGCGGAGTGCGTTTTTTTGCGATAAAATGTCATGCATCTGCAGAGGCGAGTTGAGGAGAATTCATTTCAGTCATAATGGATAATTCCGTCAATTTTAATATATTTACTGCAAGAATCTTGCGAATGCATAAATGTGGAACTAAATTTCGAATATAGGCTCTATGTTGACTAAAGAAACATTTCACTTACACCACCTCAATGACTGGTAATCGGTCGCCAACCCAAATAACCAGCTGACCAAAATCAACTTTCTCCATGATTATAGATAGATAACGAATTCATGCTCGTGAACAACCCCTAGAATGTGCATATCTCCTGTGAAACGTTTTTTGTCAATTCTAGTGTAACTGTCTTATGTTCATTTTTATCAACAACACAAAGCAAATTCAGATTATCGGAGGGATCGCTCCATTTTCTCAACCTATCTCATTCAGGACCAGGAAGGGAGAGCTCAAATGCACAAAAACACTTTCGCCTTTCGCTTTGACATCGTTTCGGAAACGTTACTCCGATTTGCGTTACACGCGAAGCTGACAAGGGAAACGACGAAAACAATGCGTCCGCATCAGATTCGAAGCACATTTCCTCTGGCTTTTGTGGGCGCTCGTGAGCGATGAGTTTCCGCTCTTTTCGGAAGATCGTCGTTTGTCCTCTCCTTCCGTTTCGCTCGCTCCCTCACGCCAGAATCGCCCCAACGGATAAACATAAAAGGGAGAGAAATCGCGAAAGAGGCGCGATGAATGTGGAAAGCGTTGGCGGGATGAATTGGAAAATACGGGACGAAACGTTAGAGAAAGAAGAGAGGGAGATATATTCGTCGCATGGGCTTTAATAAAGGAGAAAGGGAGAATTAACGTAATCGTTCATCAAAACGGAAGGATTTCTCGATGAAAATCAATGAAGTGTCGTCTTTCATGATATTATTCTATTGTCGAATATTTGGATTTATTGCTTCAGTAATTTCACCTTTCCTGTAGATGACACGACGGTATTTGGTAAGGAGAACTAAAATTAAGAACAGTTTCAAAACCTACAAGGTTTAGTAAAATATCGCACTTGATGATGAAAATTTATTTATAGTATAATCTATCACTGTTATAGTATTTTAATTGGAAGTATTAATCAAAATAGGAGAGTTCGGTGGTATTAAAGATCAGGATACATTATCTACTTCTTCTCGAAAAGTAACTATTTCCATAACTGGAGATATACATCTTCGGCATTGTCATTTAGCAAGGCTAGTTAAACTCTATATTCATCAAAAGTCTGTTTAATTATTCTTTTATCGATCATAAAATTTAAATACTTTATTAATGGACTTAGAGATCACACAAGCAAGTGGCATGCAACTAATTTTTTAATCAAGTATATTTTAATCATGCACAAAATGATGATCAGTTTTTAAGCAAAGATCGGGTACCCGGGTTGGAAATCCCAGGAAGTGAGGAGGATCATAAAAAGATTAGGTGGGATACTTTAATCGCTAAAAAGACTTGGTAAGAAATTACTATAAGGTTGAATACACCCTGCTACTTAGAATGGAAAGACAATAAAATGTAGAAAATAAAAAAAAACTAAATTCTAAATAGCTCCTTCTTGAATCGAGGAATAAAAGAATGGACTAACTCACCTGAAGATCTATTTAAAAACTTACCTGAGAATGTAAAAATGTTTAGGAATAAGTGTACATTACTTATTAATTAAGATTTTTATTAATTTTTTCTCATTTTCCTTAATTTTCCTTTTCAATATAGCATTGCCAACGCTAAATATACCTATTTGTAACGAAGTGTTATTTAATAAATATCTCAGCTTCATTTCTTCCATTCCAAGAAGTAAGGGTCTATCCAAGGAGGACACACAGGATGGAACAGAAAAGAAGAATATACAGAGAAGGAAGGACACATAATGTGGAAAGTGTCTTTCAACATGACGTGGAAAGACTTGTCAGTATACGCAATGGTATCAATTTTCATCACCACCACCGCTGTGTCAGTAATATAGCTCTAGGCTAGTTTCAACTCGCAAGCATATGAAAAGAAGTTTCCTTTTGGAAAGTAATGGGATTTAGGAGTAAATTGCTGGACATAAAGCTAACATTTCTCTCACTTTCTCAACTAAATTTCGGATTTAGAAAAAAGAACATGATAAGCCATTGAAATTGGAGCCGGGAAGGGAGAGATATAACCGTGTCCCGAAGCGAGTGTGAACAAAAGAATGGCAAACGCCATTATTGTGAGATGATTTGAGATTGTCTGTTCCAAATTTTTGAAAGAAAGATAGGTGTCGTCTGATTGTAAAAAGTGACAGGTATGACCATTATTCTCTCCACAATGCCTAGGCAAGGGTCGTGAGGGAAAGTTTGCAATTACGATGTAGAAGAAAATTCTGTCATTTAAATACAGAACCAAAACGGCAATTGGAACAATTTTGGGAACTCACGGGTGAAATTTCACCGAAAAAAACACATGTTCACCGATTACACTAAGAAAAAACATACCGGCGAGGGTGATGTAGGGCGATCCTCTTCCCTGAGGTGTAATGACTCTAAACACGAAAACACGTAAAATGTGAGGACCTCTTCCCACGAGCCAGCGGCTTAGAAAAGTTTTCACCATTGTCTTTTTTTTATTCCTCTAATCTTTCCTTTTGCTGTAAAAGGGTTGTGCTAATGATGTAGCAAGTCCTGCCATCGTTATAATTTATGCGAGTGGTACACTTCTTCGTCGACATAACTACAGAAAGTTGAATCTCTCTCAGTAAGGGACGCTGCCGGAGGTACTCTCAGAGGCGCAGTCAACTACGCGTAGCATACTGCTATCTAGTGAGCACAGAATAAGCTTGCTAAATGAGTTTTAGTCATCTAATCCCTCGAAGTAGGAGGGCTAGAATAATTATTAAGATTTGGGGGAATAAAATGGAGTATTTGGAACAGATATCATATCGGAGGAGCGTGTCGTACATGAATGTGTTATAGACATAAATTGTATTGGCTAAGGAAGTGTTTATTTAACTCAATGGAATATGCTTAGTAACTAGGTTTTAAATATCTATGATGCTATAAATTAATAATATATTTTAAGATTTTTCCGATGGTCCGACAACCTCAGTTAGAAAAGGCATTATCATAAAGAACAGGCAAAAATGCCTTCGAAGAAGAAGAAGATTTTTCCATGCAATTTGATGTAACTTGATGTGAATCAAGCCCATGGAAAATAATGATGGGTATTTCTGTCCATATACCTTAGTTATTTAATGCATATCAATATATTTTAGATATTTATATAGGTCTTATTAAATGTGGGTATATATGCCGAATAAATCCAAAACTTGATTTAAATGGATCTAAATTTAGCATTAATCAGAAAGAAATGGCAAAATATCTTTTAAAATGTTGCATTCCACTGATATTTCTAATGAAATGGCTATTAATAAGTGATAAGCGAGTGATGAAAATGAAAACATCTAAAAGGCTGCATTATTAATAACCTCTATTTTTTCTAACTCCAGTGATTATTTATTACATGCAGATGGCGTCTCACATTCGCATGAGGAAAATGCTGTATTCAGAAATCCGTTTACGCTGAAGGACCCAGTGGAGAAAACGATCGAGTACGCGCCAGTGAAAAAACGTAAGTTGAGATGGGATGATTGACCAAATTTTAAATTATAATTATTAAGTTATCTACCGGTAAGGGTAGGTTTAAATAGAAGTCAGTAAAAATCCTCAGGATTTTGACAAATGGAGGACCCTATTTGCCTATAATATTTCTTTCTTCATCTCAGCCTACTTCCAATTCACAAACAATATTTTGCGTCCTTATAAATATGAAACTCTTCCTAAAGTTATATTCTCATATTTACCATTGTAGATATGATGAATGTCCTTGCCGATTAAGCGGGCTCCGAGTAAAGGCTTTTTCAAAAAATATTTATCTTTGACTGAAATAGTTTTTGGCGATAATGAAGTCCCTTCCAGATTGGAGTGCGGTGCTCATATCTCATATGGAGCCACATCCGGGAAAAAATGGGAAACTTTCACTGAAAGCGCTTAGCATTTTGCGCGCGTTCGGGGATATCGAGGTTTTAAATGCTGGCAGGCCGTGGTCAGCGAATTAATGCAAGGTTATATGTTCGCTCAGAGTGGTTCAAATCAGGGAAATCCGCCTTTCAGGGAAGTGGGGACTGGGTCATTGGTATTAGTGAGTTTAACGAAAAACTTCCGACATTTTATCCATAATTAATGATATTTAAACGTCGCATATAACTCAAAATGAAATACTCATAATTTAGACAGGGTGTAAGGCATGAGGGATTATTACCCAATTATTAACCTCTTCCGGCCCCATGTGACATTTACGACGCGGGAGGTTTCCTTATTTTCGATAATTTGGGATCCTGAGTAGATATATTTGGGCCATTATTTTTGTCAAAATATTTTAGATATTTATACGGTTTCAGATATAAGCTCATAAATGTGGATGCTTATGATTGAATCCAAAACTTGATTTAATTGGATCTAAAACTAGAATTTATCTAAAATAAATGGAAGAATATCTCTAAAATTGTTATATACCAGTGATATTTCTCATAAAATGGGTGTTGATAAGTGACCAGCGAGTGATGTAAATACCAGCATCTAAAAGGTCGTGTGAAAAAACTTTCCATCAGTTTTTTCAATTCGCAGTAGAGATCAGCAAACCATAGAAACATATTCCAATATTCTTGCGTACGTCTTGCAGAAGTTCTAACGCATTCCTTGAGCTCATGCTCCCTGAGAAGGTTGGGCCTGATAGCTTAAAAGCTAATGAGGTCGTTTTCAGGAATTGTGAAACGTGTGATGAAATCCCCAATAAAAGTTTCATCTCTCATGTAAGAATCACTGGGTATCATTGCACCAACAATCTGGAAATATATTTTATACCCTGAAGTAGAAATACTCACTGTTAATTACGTTTTAAACATATTGCAGTTTCAAAAGGGTCAGAGTAAGGATTAGGTAAATATTTTATAACCCTGAAATATTCTATATTTTAAGTTATTTGGCGTATGTTTTACGGTCGGATATTAACAAATCATGAAATATGACTTAAATAAGCCTGAAAATATTTATCGCAATTTATGGTCAATCCTGTTAAATATTAAATTTCAATGGAATGATTATAATGAGTTAAGAAAAACAGAGAACGATTTATCATTCACCTTGGAGGCTAGTAAACTTGCTAAAGATGAAGGTTTCAGTCCAAGCTTAGCATATAAAAATGGCATTGAATCAGCCGTTTAACAGAAAAAAATGTTAACTGAGAATGTTCCAAAAAGGTGACCTTAAGTTCAATTGAACACATAAAGATGATGCATAGCTTTCATCTAGACAGACATACTAAATCAATTTTCTGAAATTGTTTTAAAGAAACAACTTTCAAGTGAATAAAAGAAATATAGTTGTCTTGGGAAACTGGGTTCTACAATATAATTCTCCTCGTTAATAATTATGAAGGAAATAATTGCTCCAAATTTTAATTAGTGAAAACGACCGAATGTGGATAAATTAAATAATATTATATATTTTTGCCGTCTATTTTAAGCTGAGAGTGGGATTTGAGGAATTGATTATGCTTTCAGAATTCAGATTTTTAACTATAAAAGCCTTGTGAATTCCATTCCCTGTTCCATGACATATACAAATACTGATATGTGATCAATCGAGCAAATATAATCGATCTTAACTCAAACTGATCTGATAATTTTAAAGCGAGCTGACTCAGATCAACTGGTTTACCAGGCAGGACTGAAAATATATCGATATGTCAATCTCAGTAGTCTGAACTATTATGAATTTCATTGCTTCTTTCAGCCATCATAATATCACACTTCTCTCTATTCCCTTCTCGAAACAAACCACGCCTTGAACGATATCGATTATATTTTATTTCCCATCGGCAAATAATGGAAGAACGAAGAGCGCCACGATCCGGTCTCTTCGGGTTGATTAGAAATTTTAGACTGGCTGGAAAAGCGGGCAGAACTCGGCTCGCTTCCATCAGACATTGATCTAGCCAGCCCGTTCCGTTTGTTATAACGAAGCTGAGACGGTGAGATCGATTGGTTGACGTAGTGTATCTTCCATCGTTGAAATTATTTTTGAGGCCCTAAAATACATTTTTTAAACTTGAGCACGTAGAGCATTTTCATTGCTTGGGTATTAAGCCAGGAGAAAATTGACATATCATCAAAGAAATTAGGAGGAGAATAGCGCCAGCGAAAGAAGCTTCCAGTAATAGAAGGGAGCTGATAACGAGGACCTTGGGTAAGGATGTCAAAAAGAGGCTGGTGAAGAGCTTGGTGAAGAGCTTGGTGAAGAGCTTGGTGAAGAGCTATGGAGTACAGCGTTGTATGGTGCAAAGACGTAAATTAAGATGAAGGAAGACGAGCATAGGCTGTTGGCTTAGGAGATGTGGATATGGAGGAGGATGATGATGGTGCGGTTGACGGAAAGGAAGACAAACGAGGAAGTGCTTAATATGCTTGGTGAGGAGAGGAAACTTCTAGATGATATTAAGGGGATGCAGGGTAGGTGGCTGGAAGAGGTAATGATGGGTTGCTGAAGGTCATGATAGTAGGGATGATGTTGACCAAGCGAGGAAGGGGAAGGAAGAGAATAGGCTTTATGGGCAGGACGTACTATGCTGAGATGGAGAAAGAAATTGTTTAGGTAGATATAGTGCTCTGAAACTTACTTCCACTGTAACCAATCTTAACTGGTAGATTACCTTAATAATAATGATAAAACGCATCTCTTTTTATCAACCATGCCTTCCTTATCATTGTCTTAGGAAATTGCAGCGTCGCCCAGGAGTTGTGGGAGGAGGTGAGGGTGCTGTGCTGGGTGATGACGAGGCCCAAGAACCACGCGACCAAGGCGAGGGCGGTTAAAGAGACGTGGGGCCGACGGTGCAACTCACTCATCTTCGTGAGCACGGAGGAGGGTGAGTGGGAGGATGGGAACATTTCACTCGGAGAGGGGAGATCGAGGGAATGGGAGGAAGGGAAATTGAGATGTTAGTGACCCTTGAATGACAGAATATTGTGCTAAGAAACTAAAAAAATATACATATTCGTCATTCTCGACGTGCATTACATCATAAAATTCATATATGTATATCAAATGGGTTAAATTCGATGTGGAAAAAATCTTTTGATTAGACCAGGATTCGAACCTGTATCTCCCGATTGTCGGTCAGGTGCGGGTAGGTAACATACCTGACCGGCAATTTGGAGATACGGGTTCGGATTCTGGTCATGTATAATAATGTTTCCATGGCGAATCTTCCCCATTTGGAGTATACATTGTATATCTTTGCAGCCGTGCGCGTGACTGCGTACCATGATATTTGCGCAATCTAAATGATTTGGGAAAAATCAAATGCATTATAAAGTGACAGCCTCTCATTTTTGTAAAAAAAACAATAATATTGAAAGATATTGGTTATTTTCGATGTTGAACGAAATGGATGCATTCAATGGAAAACAGTAATTTGACGTTACAATTCTAACTTTTTTCAGACAAGAGAAATCCTCGTAGATTTGAAAAGATATTCACTTAAGTACTTATTTTTACCTCTTTTTCCACTGCGCTGATAATTTAAAACTCAATTCAGGAGACAAAAACAGGCTCTATATTATTTAAATTTCAAATAAACATACAAAATAATAAGTTATTTTCCTTAGAAAAATTCATTTGCTCGAAGAGTTGTACAGTGCATTGTTTGTTAATTGTATTAAAATCAAATCGTTCAATTTGTTCTTACGAATGTCTTTTAATGCTATCACTGAATTGTGACTATTTAAATTTATTTGATAAAAAGCTATTAAAATTCACTTCGCCTCATATTTTAAATAACGTTTCCGAGCATTTATATAAATTATAAGTATGGCAAAAGAAAAAATTAATGTTAACGATTGGGTTATTAATATAATTAATAACCCAGTCTTTAATAAAATAATGTATTTGGTAGTTCGAATGTTTTTAATGCGGTTTCTTTATAATGTATGTATGTAAAGCTTTATTTATAAATCGCGTTAAACACTTGAATTGTTACATAAGCTCAACTTGCCGCTTTATGTGGATTTTAAGACGCCTTATGAAAAAAACCATGAGTATCAGATGGCCCGAGTTTGAATATACAAAAAAGGCATATTATTGTTAAAAAGTAATAAGGTCACAAAAATTCGATAATTCACATTTTCTATCATAGGGGTGTTTGGGAATGTCAGTGCAGAGGAAGAAGAGGGATGAAAAAACAATGGCCTTTATAATCCTCTTGCCTGAAAATTCCATCAGTATAATGATGTGGAATTTGTAAGTTTATTGTAAATGTATGAAATCCATTTGCATATTACCAATGTATCTTCAGGGACAAATCGAAAAGTATACACTGATAGAAAAGTAATTTCTCAAGCAGTTACGAAACATTCCCGCTAAAGAAACTTCTCCCTTAAGACAAACAAAGACTATTTAATCATCCATTACATATGCCCGAGTAACACTTTCATTTTAGGATCTCACACAATGCCAAAAGCATGCGTGTCAGAGAACACTCATTATGTAACTCTTTTTTGTCTCGGTGATTGACCGAAGCTAATGGATTGGAAGCAGAGCTCTACCACGGCGAAATTCTGTGGGAGATTACCTTTTGTTCAAAAAATGATTTTCACGGTAACGATTTCGCAATGGGAATCGTTAAAACTTATGGCTTCTACTGATGGTTTTCCCATCTCTTAAATTAGTCTTGGGCAACCAGAGTGAAAATGGTCATTGCACTGAGTTGGCAAATATTTCAGACTTAGAATGAATTGAGAAGAGAGGAAAAGGACAAAGCACTACCACTTGATTGCTCTCTGCCAGTGGCAACTCAGCCGTGTGGAACGGGAGTTTGGTTAAGCGTGGGTGGTGACCGAAATCTTTGATATTTACTCTCGAAGGCAAAATTATTAGTACAATTTATTGCAGCCATTAAACCTCAACATGCATGAAGCCAGCCATTTCCTCCATTTTTTATTAGTTGCTCTAAATTAAGTTTCTGAATAACTTTAATTTTTTGCGCGAACGTCTATTTAATCACGAGCATTAGAGAGGCTTAAGACGCTATGAGGCTGAGGCTCAGTGATCGTAACACTTGATCCTTTTGAAAAGCATATTGATGATGAAAATAGATGGAGCTTGGTGATTTTTAGCCACAAGTCCATAAACGAAAGAACGAGGCATAAAATGCGAATTCATATTTTTAAAGCCATGGAGTAGAATTAATCTGAAAATCGATGCGGCGTTAAAGTTTACTTATCTCTTTTTACAAATCGTAAGATGGAATTAAATTATGTAACAACTACCCTGCTGAATCGGAATATTGTCACCAGTTAAGTAGGTATTTAAGTTTTAACTCATTACAGTAATAGTTACTAATTACCTCCGTCATTCTGATTGAGGATCTTTGAAGACCAGATGCCTTCTCCTGATGCATCCACACTATGTATCATCTAGACCTACTTCACAGCCAATTTAACAGCCGTATTCTATGATAGAACTATGACATGTCTTTTCAAATTAGCATTCTGGACAGAATATAAATCCTAATGAGCAGCCATAAAACCGGGTATTTATATGCTGCATATATCCCCTCCATTTTCGACTTACCATTTCATTTCATAGTTCTTTTTCCATTACTTCTGTTTTGGAAAATTCCATATATTCAAACCTGAGACAGTTAATTCATTCATAAGACTTCATTTTAGCGTCCCTCAAGATTCTCTTGTTAACAGATTACGAAATAATGCAGAAATACACTTACTTTGGTGAATAAATGATTTAGGAAGGTATCAGAAAAAATATTTGAGACTATTTTTTTGATGAAATAATGCGTTTATTTGCGTAAAAACATGACGACCTTTAAGTCATATAGCAAAAAAGGTTCCAATTTTACCATATAAAGCATTATGTTGGAAAAGCATAGAAAATTATCAATTATTTTACGACGTTAATAAATCATAATTTTACAAGCAAAAAGTGAAAAGATACCATATGAAATTACAGTAGATTTTAGCCAGAAAATTGATTACAAGTTTTTAATTTCATTGATAAGCCGATCTTTAACGATTATTTCGACTTTACCATGCCTTTGAATTCATATGCATGCATAGATATGCAATTTAAAGAATGAGGCAACATTTTAAGTATCATGGAATAATTTGGACTCACCATCTAAAATCATCTAAATGCCCATAACGTACGGACATGCACTTATTAGATTCTCCACTGGAGAATTAAAGTCTAGACGTCCAATACTTGCATCAAAATTTTGCTGACATATGCTTTGCTAATCTAGCATAAAAATAAGATCTAGGTTCTTAAAGTGAATATCTTTATGAATGTTTACTGCTCTCACTTATTTCATAGTCTATTTTTCGGGATAAGACGCCAGTTTGCCGACGGTCCGCTTGCCTGTGTCAGAGGGACGGTTCAAACTCTGGGACAAGACGCGAGCCGCATTCACGTACCTTTACAATGAGGGCTGCCTGAGTGACAAAGTGGACTGGGTGCTGAAGGCGGATGACGATACGTAAGTGAAAAAAAGCTCGAAGGGCAGAGGGAAGGAAAAAGTGTCGAATTTTAAAGACGAATGTATTCTCTTAGGGGGTTACGTACTGCTGGACCTTCGCCCGGCGCATTTATTTCCCTCACAGTTCACATATCCTCGAGAAATGTCCGTCGAAATTTCAATTTTAATGCCTTGCTTCAAAAGATGAAAGCATTTGTAGAGCTTAATCTGACTTATGGAGTGGAATAAAACTCGGTTCACATTCGGTTGCATAGGTGCAGTTATTGTCAGGCCGGATTAATACCGGATCCCCAAACTTCTTACTCACAAAATCAACCTAAATTAACCACTGCTAACTTCAAGTATCAACTGTCCTTTTCGTCAAATCGTAAATATCACTGTCATTTAACTTGAGGAATTGAGTATTGAAGAACCAAGAAAAATAGTAAAACGAACAAAATTTAGAAAGGTTAATATCTAGCAACAGAACAAGCTAGCTGCCAAAATTGAAATGTTTAAGTTAAAACAACATTTGCTAATACGTTATGATTTCTTTTTGGCGTTGTAAATCTAATAGAAAAATAAATGAATTTTACAAAGTTTTACGTCCTCTCAGAAATAAAAAAAAATTATACGGGAATTAGGATGTGCAATTTTGTGTTAAACTTGTCTTTATTTAATTTCCAGGTTTGTGGTGATGGAGAATCTGCGGTATCTTCTCTCACAGCATGATCCTGAGAAAACAGTATACCTTGGACTTCACTTCAAGGCGCATTTGAAGCTGGGTTTTATGAGCGGAGGAACTGGTACGTACGTCAAAATCTTGTTATTTATTTTCTCATCTTCGTTTGAGCTTTTGACTTCTTAATTACTATAAATGCATTGTTTGATAAAAAACTACGCGGAATTTTCTTTCTTCTTAGAAATAGTTATTTATTCGTCAGTATTCCTTTTTTTCCCCTTCAAAGTAGTCCCCATCAGATATACATTTGTGCCAGCGCTTTTTCAAATCTTCAAAGCACTTCTGGAACGCAATTTTCGGTATGGCCTCTAGCTCCTTCAGCGATTCTATCACTATCTCTTCAATTATGGTAAAACGTCGTCCTTTCATGGTTGTTTTCATCTAAGGCAATAGAAAGAAGTCACAGTGGGACATGTCCGGCGGATACGGACGGTGAGGCATCATAACGGTGTTGTTTTTTGCTAAACATTTACGACCAGTCAATGAAGTGTGAGCAGGGTGCATTGTAGCGGTGCAATTGTCACGAGTTATTTCACCACAAATCCGGGTGCTTTCTTCGGATCACTTCACTCAAATGGCGTAGAACTTTCAGATAGTGCTCATTGACTATGCGACCTGGTTGCATGAACTTATGGTGCATTCCGCTGTTGAAATAGAAGAAAAAGTTTCCAGAACCTTCACATTCGAACGAAGTTGACGAGTTTTGTAACACACGTAAATACTTGTTTTGGGTAAAGATGGTGATTCAAAAGCAAAGTTTAACATTTTCGAAACGGGGCTACACTTTACTCCATTCTTATGGCAAAATTTAATGGAAATTATTTGTACAATTTTTCCATAACTAAAAATTTGCCGAGGGCACCAAAATACGTGTAATCTTTTGATAGCCAACATGTGAAGTAAACAATCAATATGGCAACCAATGTCAACATACGTCAGGGACAAGCGTATCAACATAGCAAAAAAATGTGACAGTTGGATTTGTACTACCTGTGAAACAAGAAAACTTCGCGTATTTTTTCAATAAAATTTCGTATATCAGGAAGCACTTTTTTATCAATTTTATCAATTTATCAATTTCACCTGAACTTCAATGCATTGAGTAGCTTTATTAATTCAACACAAAAAATACATTTTCCCTTACTCATTGATACTTTTTGTTTTTGAATTAATGATTCGTTATGAAACGACGTTAAGATATCACTATGCTGTTTGTGTGATTTTTTATTAGAGTACAGAGAATTTCTTTCCGTAATATTTTTCAGGTTATGTTTTGAGCCGAATCGCAGCAAAACGATTTGTAACTGAGGGTCTTCCGGGAAACAAAACCTGCAGAAATTACAGCCAGACTTATGAAGATGTTGAAATGGGTACGTGGTGAAATAGTTCTCCAACAGATGGGACGCTAACAATTTTAACTGTAGCTGCATGCCGAGGAAAGAGCTCACAATTATCAGTCATATTGTCTCAATTTGCGCGTGTGATGATTTCGCCCTGTAATTAATCATTCATGTGGGACGGTTATTGGCTGTACCAAGATATTGAACACTTGTAAATCTCTCTCGAAAAAATATCTCATTGAACTATCTCATATGATGACAAAATGACACGATAATTTTTATTTTTCCATCTGACCATTCAAGGACGCTGTATGGCGACTCTGGGCGCTGAGTTCGTGGATGCCAGAGACTCCGATGGGAGACATCGTTTCTTTCCCTATCAACCAGAAAGGCACCTCAGCGAAGGCGGAGATGCGAAGCTTAAGTGGCTCAAAGATTACTTGTCTTCACCACTGAATAAGGTGAATAACAAAGATCTAACTTTCCATTTCCTCGAGTTATATTTATTCTGATGCTTCTCTCCCGGTAGTTCTGATCCCTACGTCCGCTAATTTATAGCGAAGAATAATTACTACTGCGTCATGTTTAATAATGGACAGAAATACATCTTTTTGAAGGACATATATAAAGTTTTTTGCGGTTACTTGCTCGTAGAATGGCTAGAACGGCCGGCCATCCATCTTACCGAACAAATATAAATATTATCCTTAATCAGAGTTGAACAATACATTCCAGTTATCAATTCATCCAAACTACGCGAATATTCTTCAGCACACTTTGAATCATTAAGATTACCATATTGAGAGAGCAAATGTTCTAGTTTCCTCAAACTTTATTTATCCTGGCACACGAGCGTTATGCCACTCTGTGGCATATGATTATGTTTCCACCAATTCACGTCTGATATCATCAGTTTTATTCAAGGATATTTTCATTTTTTCCTATCAGATCCAATCTTGGTAAACTGGCAGATATTTGGCATTCACTATGTACATTCACCATCATCGATAACGACGGTTATTAAAGATTTTGTTAGAGATGTAGGTGCGTATCAGTACGTTCATACACTCTCAATACTTTCCCTTAACATCAACAGATAGCCAATGGATTAAATATTTTCATTCTAGTCGTGAGATCGTTACGTTTCGTAATTACACCCAGAATGAGTAGAGGATCATGCAAAAAATCTGCGATGAAAGCAAATTGGTTGTTTGGACGAAGCAGTTAAATTAAACGGCCGAGAGATTATGTAATTGGAGACCTTTCCTCGTACAGCATTTTCAGGGAATCTTATCGGTTGATTAAGTCTCAATATCGGGGCAAGGGAAATGAAGAGCATGGAGTGGCAGGAGTTAAGGGGTGAGGAGATGGGTAAGGGAATAGGGACCACACCGAGAGTGGGCGATTGTTGGGCAGTGTTGCCAATCTATCGATTTTGTCGCTAGAATCAGCGACTTTCGCAGGCCTAAGGTGGCGAAATATAACTTTTAGCACCCATCGACAAATCTAATTACTTCTCCGGAAAAAATGTTCATGCAAACACGCACGTGTTGACGAGATTTTTACTCTCCCTGTCGATGGTCACCTGGATGGCCAAAATGCATGGGTAGGAGCCAAAATTCCTTTGATTGTGTTGACAATTTGGATTTATTTTTAATTTAAACGGTAAAAGTGAGTTATATTACGTTTGTTGAAAACGAAACCAAAAGCATTGAACACATATTTAAAAAAATCTATGAAACGCTAATATTAATGGCATATCTTTATATAATAGACGAAAAAACTATCTACTCCGATACTCTTCTTAAGCTCGCTGCTGGTGAGTTCAGCATAAAATTAATTATTAGCGCGTAAAATATGTATTTCGTACATTCCCATCCTGCAAAAAAACACCCCACATCCATTATTATTTTTGATATGGCGACGAAAGAGTGACTTTTTACTAAAAGTTAAGCTTTGAATCATAATATGAAAGTTGGTAACGCTGGATGGGAGAGTCGCACACTCGCGCGTACTGGCCGTGGATTTAATAACGCAAAGTGGGTTGCAGTTCGGCGGGCACTTCATAAAGAAGTGAATTCAAACACACGGGACGGCGGATTGAATCCTGCCACCGGCGAGGAGAGAGGTGGGGAGATTAGGGAAGCAAACACCGCAGGGCACGTCCAAACAGTCCAGTTAAGGGAGTCGTGGGAAATTGAGTAGTACACTGGGGTATTCGGAATCTCTTCGCGGACAGTCGCTCGCCGGAACAGGTGTGTTGCTGTCGTGTCTGCAGCGCGCTGATTGGATGATCGGTAGCGAAGCGAGGGCTGGCCGTTAAAGGGAGGATTGTGGAAGGGGGTGGAGGGGCACTTGAAGAAGATTAAGCCACTTTTTCTCGCTGAAATCGCGGTGTACAAGCATTAATGAATTGTGTCCGGGAAACCTTATCGAATTCATGAGAAATTCCCACCGTTTCGGACGAGTACAATTTTCCACTATTTGCCATTGCTTGCTAAAGGAAAAATATGGAAGGGGACCGATGCTTGTGATCAGTTTACTGTATTTAATGTACAAACTTAGCGCATAGAGTCGCCAAACAGCATCCTTGAATGGCCAAACGGAAAAAATTAAATTATAATTTTATTTTGCCATCGTATGGGATAGTTCAATGGGATTATTTTTCAAGGGAGATTTTCAAGTATGCAATATCTTCGTACAGTTTATCATCTGGTTTTCTTCATTTGGATAGATATTCTTTTTAACTCGGACTCGGAGCGTGATGGTCGTCATATGTTTAGGGGGAGGAAGGTAGAAACATATATGGTAATGCCGACAAAACTTCCAGTAAAATACGATATAAAAATCTCAAAATGTAAAATATTACCAATTTATAATTCATTTTTCCAAATTGTAATCATGAAATTTGGTAGTGATGTAAAGAAAAGGCTGGCGAGGGGTTTAATATGAAGTGCAGCGTCTCATGGTGCAGATACGTGAACTCTGAGAAAATGAGACGAGAATAGGTAACAGGCATTTGAAATGTGTGAGCGGAATAGAATGGAGTAAGAGCAATGAACGGAAAGGAAGGCAAACGAGAATATGCTTGGTATGATGGATTAGGAAAGAAAACTTTTGGGTGAGATTAAAAATTGGCAAAGTAGGTGGTTAGAGGAGGCTATGAAGAGGGAATGGTTGCTTAAGACCGTGATAATGAAGAGGATGTTGGGTAAGCGGGGAAGAAGTAAAAAATAGCCTTAATGGACGGTAAGAATTGGAGGTGGGACGTTAGCTGAGATGAAGAAAGACTACGTCATCTTTACGTTTACAAAGTATTGAAATTGTTCTACCTCAGAAGTGGTAATAAACCTAAGGAAGGACAAAAAACCAATGTATGCAACCTAAGATCAACAAAAATGTATATTTTGCCCAAGCCAAATTTGACCCTGTTCAAACGCTTATTTATCTATGCATTGCCAAAATTATTTCTTAGATTGTCAGATAATATAAGAGCTTCAAATAGTTTACCATCTTTTTTGAAAAGAGTAAAAAATGGTTACTTAAAGTAGAAAATCTAGATGTATTTTTTGTTAACAGTACGGTAATAATACTCACCTTAAACTGTATGCAAGACAGGTTGAGATAAAACAACAAATTGTTATCTTTTCATGCATTTATTTATGTTTCGTATCTGGTCTCAGTTTACTTTTTTTCTTCAATTATTCGTATTGTAATTGGTCTTGAGGTGTCCCAATACAGGCAATGCCTAAAAGATATTCCTAATATATCATTACTTATTTGAAATATAAAATGTGGTTGTAATGTTGATTCAACGGATAAATAAATATATTACGTGCATTAACTATGAGTAAGGAGATAGCGGCCTGGGCCTTTAAAAACCTAGAGAAACTTTAATCTCTTCCATTTCCGCTTTACTCGAGTAATAGTTCATGATATTTGAGAGTTGAATCACAGGGTTAATAATTTTAATCTAATATAAAGTATTTTTAAGGATTAATTTCTAGTACTTAACGTTTCAAGTAGCTATAATAATGCAAAGTTTGTTTCAGTCTACTTCATGAGTAAATGATCATCATTAAAATTCAATTGGAGAAAAATATTCTTTGAGTTTCAGGTCCAATATGTGCTATTTTTCAACGAATTTCATAATTCCAATTTCCATGCATTGTTTCAATCTCGCGAGTCGCGAGAAAAAGTCGCGAGTTACGAACTTAATGAAAAGAGGTTATTTTCGGGAGACAGTCTGGGGAAGATCAATGGCTCGCAATGGCAATAACATAAATGTTAAATGATCCCCGAATGAATGATTAACGTTAGATCAGAAAATATCTAATGTGGAAAATGATTAGAAATGAAAACCCCAAATTAAATCAAAGGCAAAATATAACTAGGTTCTAGTAGATACTGTAGAAAAAATTAGCTTTGTTGCTTTTATTCATTAAAATAAATTAAATTTTGAATTATGCTATATTGAGGATGTAATGAGAATCAACAAAAAAATTAATGATTCGAATATGCCATCTCCAAAGAAAATCTGTGAAAATTGTTCGCCTACTTGATTACTTAATCCTGTTGAAGTAGCTTTCAAGATCTTCTTCACTGATACCGCAATCTAATATTAACGCCACTCAATGAATATAAACCTTGTCTAAACGTAGATATTTCTCACGCACATTCTCTGGTATTCTTACTTAAGTTATCTTATTAAGTAGAAGTATGGTTTTGAACTACTATAGGTCGCAGGAGCTTGTGCCAATCAATACCAATTAACAAGATTTTTGAAACTTAAGATTGATTTAACTCAAAAACACCATGAAAAATGAACATGGCGACTATTTTCAGAGGTTTATTCCACCAGAACCATTTCATTTTTACATTATTATGAAAGTATTAAAATAGACTAGCAAATCTAGCTAGTCGCTATGACACACCCCCGTATGCGGTGGCATAAAAATGGATATGAATGTGACACGGAACAAGCGAAGAAGCGTAAAATATTTCCAAGCTTCTTACCTAATTGGATCCATTCGTTCACTTTAAAGACTCCCTCCTATCTTTCATGGTATCCCAGCGCGCGAATTTGGAGACTTCTCAGCGATAAATGTAGATACCGCGCAGCACTTGTTGTATGTTTCCCATAGATGTGAATTTCCTTCTCTAATTACTGCAACATCAAGTCTTTCATCAACTTTACTTCATCGTGGCAGCAGAGGCTGTTCTATCCAAATCCGACCCCGATTCGCAGCGATAAACAATCCTTCAGCTCCTCAGAACAAAGGGACATGAAACCCAGGTAATTGGTCACGGAGTCACAGAACAAAAGTGAACGGATCAGGGCTTATTTTCAGGGAAATAGGGCGATGAGTGTTCACCCGGGAAAAGAAAAATACCATACTTCTTGTGGTAATTGCATTCAGACAAATAATTCCTAACTCAAGCGGCCAGTAGGAAATTTGAAATACCATGTTTCAAAAGTGGGACACTTGAGAAGGCAGTGATAATGGATTCACAGAGTGTTAATGTGTAGCAATAGATGTGTTTTTTTTATGAGGAGAAAGGGTTGAAATAAGGTCTGTGGTGACAAATCGAGGCAGAAATCACTCTTGTAGTAATCTTTTTCAACGATGTTGATGTAATAATTTTCCTTCGTGAATATAAACCTAAACAAAAACACTGGAGAAACGACAAATGAAAGCATTTTATTTTCATGTGTGGTTATTAACGACTTCGCTTTTACCGGTTTAGCCACTCCGCGATGCAAGACTTAATTTTCTGGAAAAAAATCCGCGAATAGTATAGAAAGAAGAACTTGAAAATCATAATTATTGCAAGTTCATGAAGGAAACCAATTATTTTTTCCAACGTAGGTTTCCATATATATGACATAATTGTGATGTGAGACTTTTGATCTGTCGATTGTTCCGGGTGATGACTATGCACGGGATGACAATTTACTTTCCGCCGAAAACTGAAGGTAGTATATTAAATGATAATGAATAAGGGATAGAAAGGACTAATTTTAGGGATTCCTCGCTCTTTTTTTAGAGAGCGTAAATTAGAGAAATTGATATGTTTCATATAGGACTATAGTCGCTCTTTTAAGTTGGTTTAAAGAAAGAGTAACTATCAAATCAACTGCTACGTGAATACAAAATTTCGTTGATCTCACCAGGAATTTTTTCCTTAACCGTGAGTTTCTAGAAGGAAGTACCTACGCAGTATTTAATTCACAAATTTTCAAGGATATCGTAAAAACCACGGCTCCAAGAGTAATTCAGGTCAAAATATTCTATGTTTTTGCTGTCACATGTGCAAGTATCATAAGAGCAAACGCCATTATTCGTCGGGCTGACTGAAGGCACTGAAAGATTCGAATTTTAATTAATGTATTCCAAATAAGTACTTTAAAGCCCTATATGTCCTCTATGTGAAGATTCCGCAGAGGAAGGAGAAGTCTACTGTACGTCTTAACCTAAATATACGTATGCTTGTTACAGGGGAAGGACTGCTGTTCGCGTTTGGCCATATCGTTTCATTACATCACACCAAGTCGAATGAGAGAAATGTACTACTTGATATACAACCTGACTCCTTATGGAATCCGCAGCGTAGATGATGCTGCAGATGTTACGCACGACGCCAATTCAACACTGGACACCGTTGATGGAGATGCATGCTGACATTTTGTGAATTCAATCTTTTGAGCTAAGATCTTAATTAAACCAATTTTGAGCTAAGATCTTAATGGAAACACAGATCAAGAATTTCTCCTTGCGATCTCTACGTGGCATCTAAGATTACTATGTGCGTTCCCCCATTGGATCTATTAAAAAAGAATTTTAAAAACATGCCGTGTCATCCTTTATCATCGGTAGATCTTTCCATTTAATGATTGTATTGTTGTCTTTACGAGTTATGGAAAAGTAAGCAAAGGTATTTATCATCGCAGAGATCAATTAAATTCCTGTTATAGGGGTTGACATACGTTCTTGTTGAATGAAACGTACGCTTAATTTGTGATAATAAATGTAATCATACACCAATAACTATGAGGTAATTTTTAAACTACTATTTCTTTCAAACGATATTGAGCAAACGCCAGGAATGTTCTGAAAATATGGATGTGCAGGATTCCCTCACGCAGAGGCATGCTTTTGAAATGATGATGTGTACCTTCGTGTTCACCCCATTCACGCGCATTGTTTTTCAATAAGTTGTAACGGTGGATATTAAATAAATTAAGTCAGATTTACTTTTCTGAGAAAAATCAGCTGGTCGTATCAGTGTATTGCTTTTAATGATAATAAAGTCACATTCCCGGGGTGGGGATTCTTTTGGATGCAACCGCTAGGGAACCTAGTTCAATCAGGCATGGCATACTCATTTCGTTTTCCTCTTCCCCAATATGTGAGTACTTCTTCGACCTCAATCTCTCTCCCTTGAAGACGAGGTATTCTCCATCACCTGTGCAACAATGGGATTGCCAAAACATCGGGCGATGTGTTCGGAGTGAGCGGAAAAGATCCGTCGACTTATCTGGTCAGAGAATGAGTAATGTTGCTCTGGTCATCATTTTTTCGATATCCTGAAGAGTAGGGGGAGAGGAGCTGAGAGGGGAGAGTTACGTGGGAGTAAAGGCGCATTGAAGAAAGTGAGGAAAATGTGTAGTTGAAGTGAGAGAGAGAGAGATAAACTCGGGACTTGGGATTAGGGCGTAATTCATACCAACGTGTAATCTCCTTTTATGCCCACCTTGTTTTACAGTTTATAGGTAGGGTAAACGAAATAAAAATATGGGAGACGTTCAAGGGAGATAAAACGCAAATAATGATCGTAAACATTGAAATGCGCACGAGGCTTAAAGGTAAACCAGATGACTCCAAAGCTGCAAGTCCCTTTAACGTTCAAGTATGATTAGAAAAGATTGTTCGGCTATTGAACGTGGCGAGTTGTCGACTCCGTATTCGAGAGAGCATGTAAAAATGCTCTGTTACATCCAATATCTGTCATTTTCTGGATACTAGGACATTTTCAAAATTAGCGGTGGGTACAAATTACCGTATTTCTCCGAATATAAGCAGCACTTTTTTCCCGATTTTGGGGCCTCAAAATCGGTGAGCGGCTTAAATTCGAGAAATTTCTCAAAAAGTCGTAAAAATGACCGATTTGAGCAAACCAGCCATTCGGATTCACGCGGACGCCAGATAAACTCGCCTATGCCACAGGGAAAATAAGAAATAACGCTGAAAAAGGTCAAGTTGGTGCACAATTTATTCATATGTTAAAGGATAATATAGGTAATGTTGTTTCACAGTTACATAGGTAATGTAAAAACAGATATACAATTCTAATGTCTAATACTGTAGGTAGTACGGGGTGCACTAAAAATGGGTGCGGCTTAAATTTGCGTATTTACTTTTTTCCCTGTTTGAGACCCCAAAAACGGGGTGCGGATAATATTCGAGTGCGGCTTATATTCGGAAATTTATTTTGTTGCATCGACCAATGTAATTAGCCATTGTGCCGTTTTTGGTTGTGTGAGATAAATAAATAAATTACGGTAATTGGGTAGTACGTTAGAAGAAAATGGGCATGGTAGCAAAGAAAATTGGAGAAGAATAGTAGGTACTAGCTAGGGATCTTGGGTATAGAGGTACAGAAGATGATGGGGTAGAGTTTAAAATGAAATGTAACGTTTTCTGGTGCAGGATCGTGGAGTCTGAGAAAGGAAGACTAGTGTAAGTTGCCTTCCTTTCTCATTCTTCATATTTCTGCCCCGTTCTGCTACACTATATTAAACTCTTCCCCTGCTTCTTCTAAACATATTTGTTACATTAGTGATATTTTATCAACTTTTTCCTTCGACCTCAATTCAAATCAAATAGTTTTACTCGACCCGTCACAATGACATATTGACCTCTGGGTGTCTACGTCGACCACTTTGGGTACTTTTAGTTCTCTCGTGAATCTTTAACTCCCAGTGATCGAAAGAATAAATATTCCTACTTAAACATTATATACGCTTATGTACACCCACAGGGATTTTAAGGGGAAATTCTTATTTAATTATTCCCCGCTTCTCTTGACATCGTTTATTTTATTCTAGCGTAACGTTGTTTTAGGAATTCACAAGAATACCACCTACCTTCTTTATCAATGTTAATCCAAGAGAAACAGAGCGACAGAAAAGTAAATGGAAACTTTTAATCCAAAAATTAGCAAGGTCCAAAAACAAAGAAAAAGTTAGCATAGTCAAATATTATTTGTAGAACTCGGGCCATTGTTTTTTTTAAATAAACTTCTCAGTTTCCACAAGGGAAGTATATCCCTGGACACAACGAAACTCTTATGGAAGAGGGGGAGAAAAAAGTTGGATATCGTGTTAACTGCTAAAAGAGATACAGGTTTTGCACCGCTCGTAGAGAAAAGGGGGATGGTGGTGGTGAAACGATTCAATGAGACCCCAGGAGATTTGTGGGAACCCCTGAGAGGGAAGGGGTAAAGGGGAGTTCTTAGGGGCGGGAAAGAGTTTTTTTTGCCGTCGCGTGGACTGGCCTTGTGCATGATGACATCAGGACTTGCCGGGAAAAAATATCCAATCATCGGAGGTTTCCGCAATCTCATCGCTTCGGGGGAGAACGGAATGCTATATACCTCCTCCCCCGCGTTAAATGCCGCGCCTCCCGCCCCGCGCCGCTGTACTCCAAAACGCGGACGTCATCACGGAAACCCTCGTCCTTTGTCAATTCGGAAACCCTTCCCCTCGGCCCCGCCTCCTGCCTACTTAACACCCCGAGTCCCGCTCCCTCTTCGCCCGAACCTCGACTCCTCAGTCCCTCAAACCCTTTCCAGCGTCCGGCAGCATCCTGGTGTACCTCGTCCCTCACTTAGTTATTGTTGAATCAGTTCACGTCACGATTGCTGTTGCCCTGATCAGACTTGAAAAAAAACACTTGATGCTCGTTCTTCTTTCCCTCTCGAGGTTAGAACGCCGGCGAAACCAAAATACGATCGAGAGTCAAACCGTAAACAGGGCTATGTTACACAAAACCGAATCGCAGAATTATGTAAGGGTCAGTTTCCTTTTATCATCTCGAAAAAGAGCGTAAAAGAAATAAAGCTACCGTGTCAGACTTACAGGCCTGATTTTAAGTTAATTTGTTCCAGGGGAATAAAGCGCAAAATTATATTTATATCATTTTACACCATAATGACAATCTATCAATATACATTGAGTATCAATTCAAAAATGCCTGTCTGTCAGTAACGCCTGTTTAAGGAACTTCCAGGTGAGCTAGGACGTTGCAATTGGTTGGAATACAGCTTGTGACCCAGAGCCGATCGCAAAAAAGTAAAAAACTACAAACAAAAATTTCAATGGGTTTTTTAGCCTTTATTTGTTTTAAATTTCACTCCCATAAAAATTGAATGGAGTGTAGTGCACGTGTTTATTTTTTGCTTTTTATGAACCTACGAGAACCATATAATCCTACATTTCCCTAAAATAATTACTTACTTACAATCAAGATATAAGATTGACATTTTTAAAATGAGATGGCTGACAGAATTAAGTTTTTAATCCTTGCATCAAATTTTCCTATTAGCTCTGTTTTTGCTTCAGAAAGCACTGAACATTTTCAGCGTTGAGCACCTCTTAATTCACCACGATGAGCAAGAGGGCTAACGTTTTTTTTTTTCATTTTGGCCCCTGAAAAGCAAAAAAATAGTGGAAAGCCTGCGAGTGGAATTGGTTGAAGGTCCGATGAGGTGAAGTGGGCGTAGGCGCCGGGTAGAAAGGAAGGATGGGAGTCGTATCGCCCATCTTCCTCTTGATATCCTCTGCTTGCGTCAAATTTACCGATCCCTTCCTATTTTCTTTTTTCGGTTATTGAATCGAACGGCCGAGTGAAATCCAACCAAAGTAGATTCCTTGAGCTTGAAGTAAGTCCACAAAAGAGACGCGTATAAATATTCAACTAATCCATGCTATGCGTAATTATCATTAGCTTTCTATCGGTCAGGGTAGTATTTTTTCACCCTACTACTCTCCTAGTCCATTTCTAGGCGTCTCTTCCTCATCATATTTCTCTAGTCGTTTCATCATACGTGCTTTCTTCCTTCGTTCTGACCAATACGCCCTCTCCTTATCATCCTTCATTCACGATTTCCCGCAATTTCATCTTTTGCAATTATTTAATTTAATTTATTGGTTTCTTAACCTGGGCCAGATGGGACACAATATTTGCCCCTCATTCCTCAGCATAGGGTTCGTACAAACATATATATGAACATGCATGTGAGGCTTCGCCTCATGACAAGCATTAGCGATTTATGCTAATGCATAATTAGTCGTAGATACACTAAGTTTAGGGTATAGTGTAATGCATGTTGGTGACTATTCACCCCCTGCCACACACCCATGTGGTGGCTTGCAGGGTATTCTGTAGATGTAGATGTATCGTCAGAAATTACAGCATTGCAGAAATTATGCGCATGTTATTTCTAAAAGTATTGCCAGTTTATTGCACAAAATAACGGTCAATGAAAATTAAACGAATGCATACTCTTAGTCAGTGGAAATATAAAATGAGGGATGAATACAATATTTTTTTTGTCGTTTCAAGTCAATAAGTTTTGAAGCCAAAATTTATTTTGGTACGCAGAATCATTGCTAATCAGAAGAATGAGGTTATTGTTAATCAAACTAAGTTAAGCAATTTACATTATGATAATTGAAAGTGTATAAATATATAAAACTATTTTTATAATTTCAACACACGGTTGTGAAACTGAAACGGTTGTGAAACGGCCATATTTATTTCTGCTTCTCTAGATCTGAAATAAGGGTAGCTAAGCATGAATGCAGTTACTCAAGGCTTTTTTCAGTGGAGGAGTACATTGCCTAAGAACTGGCAGTAAACGGTGGAGTAAGGTGATTTCCGCGTTTGACTACCTGGGTTGCCGAGGTCGTAAACCTTCATTGCTAATTTTTAAATTATCAATCTGTTACCCACATCAGCTTTCTATCTCTCAATGGCTATAAATCCAATGGTTTATATGAGCTTCTCCGGCAAGTTATAAACAGTATTAGCTTAATTTGATCCAGCTTCGTTTGGGATGGTAAGCATTGTCTTGAAATGCGCTGCTTGTCCTTCCCTGCCCATTGAAGTCTGCTGGAGCAGTAATCGAGGGTCATTAAAGTTTATTTTAATTTTACGTAATATTATTTCAAGTAAGACGAAAAAATACAAGGCTCACATTACATTCAAGTACATCTATTTATGCGGAGGAACTCACTATACAAACAGTATGAAATTGGAAATGATACAATAATTATATTTTAAATTTTTGCCTTCAATAAAACATACTATGAATTTCTTTGCTATTGATTGTTTTGGGCGCGGTACTCGAAATGCATGCGAACCTTATATAAAAATATGGTGTTTTGAATCTTTGACTCGGCGTGACACCTTGATATTTGTTAGCGACTATTATAATAATATGAATTGTGTATTTTGGTGTTTAGAAGAAAATATATACACATGTTATCGAACGATTATTAAATATATCTTATGTGCCATAAGGCTATGCGTTAAAATAATTAGAAATGCCAAAAAATTAAACCGGAAAAATGAAATTTTTCACTTTTATCTATAGATATCCCTTGTTCGTGTTCAAAGTTTTATGGGAATCTAGGTATTAAAAAAAGGCTCTAACCACCTTAAATTAGACGCAGTTTTGTTGGCAGCGTTAGCCTCTCCCTTCCTCGTGCGTCTTCCCTTCATTGACGTCACGCTTGGCGTAGGCGACTGCCACCGAGTTTTGCTACCACTACGCGTACATTTTTATTCGTTCGGTATCGTGGTACACGAGATCCATTGTTGCCAAATTTTACGCCACACCAACCTCAGGTTGGAGCTTGTCATTGATCACGGTACAAATGTGGCAACATATGTGCAATATTACACTTCAAATGTTGTATGCTGAGTTCCATAATTACTGCTCTTATCTCTTGATTTTCCACCGCAAATATTCATGCCTCTTGTTGAGAGTTAAACACCAGCAAAATTCTGTTTTCTCTTGCTCAAGTGCCATCATATCATAAGATTGTAGAGCTCATCTCGAATTGATTGCTTTAAAAAAGTGCATAAAGGAATTTATATCCACGTAAAAGTTGGTCCTCGTGAATATTTGAGTGTAATGTTTCATGGAAGCCAATGTAAGTTGATCTGGTATAAATCGAAAATTCATTGTATTTGGCTAGGAGTGTTCCTCAGGAATGTATTATGGCGACGCCAATGGGAAATTTCGTCTTTAATCTTTTAACTATAAAGTTAAGTATGGGCGGAATAGTCGAAGTTCTAATCTATAAGGATTACCATAAATTTTTCAGAATACTTTTTCTCGGTAGAGAACACAAACATCATGACAAGTAAACATTGGAAAGCAGAATGTGGGTTTACATTTGAATAAATATTCGAACGCATTGGAACATATGAGTACATGTGGTAGTGAGCAACTTAATTTTAAATGAAGTATTTTTATTCTAATATAGAGCATCATTTTATTAGTAAGTTTCTACTTTTCTCATTACGTTAGCTTTCAGGAAGTACGCTCGCGTGTTAATGACGGCTCTGGTGGTATATCACCTGTTTATGGAAATTTAGGTAATATCAAAGTCAGATTAAATTGAATTTAATTGTGTGACTCACAGGTGAAAGAGATAGACTGGAAGCTTTGATAAAATATTCACGAGCAGCTCTGGACACCTTGTGTCATGGTTATAGAGTATCTTTCACAGTAGCAGTAACATGAGCTTCATAAATGAAATAGTACATATCCCAAAGTTGGGAAGTTAAAACTATCACGATGAAGTTTTTAAAAATTTAACTATTATTCAATATCTCTCTTGCCGAAGGAACTTGACAGAAATGTCCCTCAAAGAGTAAAACTTCGTAGGACTGAAAATTAACTGTGAAATTAGCATTTTCATAGATGACGCAACAGTAAAAAAGCCGTAAGTAAAGATTGTTGCAATAATTTATAACGGTCGAAGGTAAAATTGTAATACATTAGGTTGCTGAAGTTCCAACTTTTTAGTAGTTTGCAAGTTTCAAATTCTGAACCATTAACAAGTTGGTTTCGCTCAATATTTATGTATCACTAAATTGCTGCCATAGCTGGCTGGCTACATCCAGATTAGTTATGACATCTCACAGCAAACACTTTGCTCTGTTCTAAATAATTCTATGAGGACATTAATTTCATATTTATTAGTCACCTTAATTTCAGAAATAATTATAATATACTTTTCGCACCAAACACTTTAGCGCTAAAAATTGATTAAATGTTCCTACTACATAAAATGCCTCTATCATTAACGATTATAATACAATTTTAACTCATCCCAAATATTTTTAAAATGTTCTATCGAGTTTTGCTGTTGTATCACTACAGAAATTCATCGATGCCATTCCACAAATATCATTTAATGAGCACATTACATTTTCTGTACTATTGGATGAAGAAATCATTTGTTGATCCGGCCCTTAATTAAGACAGGGCGCTAGAATTTTATTTTACCCGATAAACATTTTATTTTACCCTTGACAATCCATGCTTCTATCTATCTGACTGCGATGCCTTACCACAGCTTTTCCCGTAAGTTGGATGTTGGCGTTGGATGTCCGCCGCTTTCGGAAACTGGCTACTTTTCGATTTTCGGAAACTTAGGATACATGAATACTACTGCGATAATTGATATGGTTTGAGACACTGAGGTTATTCGTGAAAACCTTCCGAAGTAGTTTCAAACTACTTCGTTCAGAGACTTGGTTCGTCGGATAATTGGTTAGTGCAGGATTGGTGTCTCAGTTTCTGGCGTTTAGGCGGGTGCTGAACCTCAAATGAGCAGAACAATTGAGGCATGCTGGCTTTGCTGGAAAGGTAGCATATGGTGAAATAAAAATGAGAGTTCCACGAAGAAGACCAAGGTATACTAAAATCGTCCAATTATTAGGTATGTATGACTGAATAATTATTAGGCTATGCGAGTGGTAGCATCGAAAAGGAAAGAATGGTTATAGTTAGAGGAAAGAATGGTGATACAGAGGTCTCAGTTAAATTTTCTTGGAACTGAAACGCTTATATTGACCTAGTAATGGTCACAGCGACCTGGCCGATGCTTTAAGCCCTTATCTAGCTATAATTGCTCCTGTGCCAGACCCAGTTGGTACTTGCTACCAAGGACACAGCTTTGTGCGATTAGAACCGTTCAAGAGGCAATCACTCGGTCTTAGACCTTACCACATCACACAGTATCAGAGTAGTATCACAGAACATTGTCATATTATCGACGACTGAAGGTCACATCGCGTGTGTGTGAAAGTAAAGGTTTTTGGTCAACAGCTCATGTACCTGTTCGGAGAGAGTGCTAATTTTGAACTACACCAATCATGCAATCAAGGGTCAGGGCAAGTAAGGTAACTGTCACGTATGTGCCCGTGACACGCTGCTGTTGAATGGTATCGAAGGATTCTGGTTAGGTAACACGCTAGCTAGCGTGTTACCTAAATTCCTCAAATTCGTTCAGGGTCAAGTGCGTACCGTCTAGAATCATATAATAGTAAGCTCAAAAGATGGCGTGTCTGAAGTATCAGTCTATTCAGCCTATCTAGTATCAGCTTCTATGAAATACACTCTCACCAATCTAAAACCAACTTTTGAGCTGAGTAGCGGGTGATTAATAAATCTGCACATGGGGTCAGGATAATTTAAAATCAGCCTAATGTAATTTAGACGTTAAGATTTTTTCTCCTCTGTCGATTTATTTAGTACAAAAGAATAAAGAAATTAAAGCCATTGGGTACCCGTTAATCATATGAAATTACACTTTGATCCATCGACTAATAAAATCATCGTATACCGGAGAAATTTTTGATGTAGTCATGTAAAACTAATAGAATTCACAATTCCAAATGCGAGGAATTATTAGAAATCGCACCGGGTGCACGGTCTTGAATTGATCGAGCAAGCTTCTACAAAGAATTTTCATTATATATTATGATATTTCTGAGGCAAATTACCGACGCTGTGAAACAGTAGCATTTTTAAGGTTAAGTGACTCGTTGAGCTAAGTAATTCAAATTCGGAGATGGTGATTTTTATTGTCACAGCATGAGTGACAAATGCCCACGCCCACCTCTAGGTTAAACACATCATGAACAAAAGGATTTGTTTCACGAGTCAGTAGATCAAACTAAAAAAATTGGCGGACCTGTGTGCAGAAAAGCACGAATATGATTTTTCTTTGGGAAAAAGATGGAGGGAGTGCATTGGGAGAGCAGTACGTCGAATCGCTCGAGGCAAAACGGAGAGGAAGCGAGTTCCATAATACATCACACGGATCTTCTCTTGAGTTAGATGTCCCAAAGTTTCCCGTGGAATCTTAACCCCGGCAATTCCCACTGTCGGTGCAAACAAGATGGGGGTAGCAGGGGCGCAAAGAAGACAGCGCATCCCGATGGTGGCGCTGGGAACGCTTGGGGGGCGGGGGAAGGATGAGCCGGAAGCGCTGAGGAAGGGGACGATGACGTCAATCGTCTTTTATTCCGGGAGGACTTCGTTTTATATCCGTCGGATAAGGAAAAATATGAGTAAATGCAGTTTATTTCAGAATCTCACATTTCGGAGAATGTGAGGACCCCGAGACCGTAAAAATTAACCGTTACTATAAATACCCATGGGTTGCGCAGGAAGAATTTTTACGCGGGTCAGTGTAGGGTGGAGTTGGAGCCGCGTCTCCCTAATTTGAATACGTATATTTTTTATCAGCCGAATCAGACGCTAATTAATTGCCCACTCCTTCCGTTGAAAGGATTTTTCCCCTCTGCGTAGCCCTGTTGCGCATTACCCTCGCGCTTCTCTGAATTCTCATGTTATCATTATCTTCCAGAAAGGGATAGAATGATTCGCCTCAGTTCGCTGTTAAGGAATGGAGTTGACGAGTTTTCTTCAATATACTATTTATAATTTCTTTGAATATACTTTTCATAAACTTTGGATAATCCAGATTCAAGAGTGAAATATCGACAATTCAAGCGTTTCAAATATCTTCTTTCCGAGTCGAAAGATTAAGCATAGTGAATGAAAATTTTAAATTGCTGCCGCATGAGAAAATCGCTAAATACCGTTTTCTCAGAGTACATCGCAATTTCAGTACTAGTCGCCCACCTCATTCTTTTTTTAGGTGGATGACAAATACACTCTAAGCGTTGTAATCATAACTATACACCGAAATTTGGCGAATTGTGGAAGTTTGCTTCTGAGTTTCTGCGTATTGTCCAAATAATGTAAGTAGTGTTTCAAAATGAACTTCTAAAGCGTATCCATTTTGAATAAAAGCTTTGTACTTTTCCACACTTTATTTAACTATATTTACACACAACACTATATTTACCGGTTTCACCTTAATAAGGCATCTTCTGGCACTTCTTCTGCCAGAAGATGCCTTATTAAGGTGAAACCGGTCGCAGTTTTTAAATAAAGTGTGGAAAAGTACAAAGTTTTTATTCTAAATGGATATCTAACACTTCCACGAAGTCAAGCCTGAAACAATCAAATTTATTCTAAAGCGTACTTAGCAGTCCAGTTCAATGCTGTAGTTTATGACTGGTGACCATGTATTTCTCTAGTTATTCTATAAATTATAGGAAGCAATATTTGTTGCATGGTGAAACATATGTCAGCGTGAGTTACTATTGATTGCGACAAAAATGTTCCTTAAATCGTGATGTTTAATACACTTTCCGGCTAAAACAAGGTCGAAAAAAATTATACATGCCAACTAGAAGTATATTGCTGAGCATGGGTTCACAATTATGAGACTTTCGAAAGGTCGCACCCTAAGCTCAATTTGGTTCAGCTTTAACAAATTATTTTTGAACCTAGACTCCGCGGATTAAGGTATAAATTCCACGACTTACAATTAGAGCTAAACTATTAGACGTAAGAACCTTCAGTGACCACTATCCTAATTTTTATGCTCCCAAAATCAGCATTTTTTCAACTTTTGGAAGAATGAACTCTTTTCCAGCTCTCCTCGTCACTGTGATAAAACAAGAAGTAACACTGGAGTATCATGGCAAGGCGCATAGGCAGAAGACGTGCATAGTGATTTAATGAGAGCAAATTTAGAGATAACATTTTTATTTCCCTAATGTTTAATAACGAAAATAGCTCTTTTGCATCCATAAAACTTAAGCTTTGTGAAATTCATTTTCTCTCGATCAAAAGTAATATGTTCTTTGAAATTGCTATTTTTATAGGGTCACGATTTATATTTTGCTTTTATGTTTTACTGGGAGAAAAATAGGTTTCTATGAAAAAAATGTTCTTCATCTTAAGTCTTCAACTGACAAGTGAAATAAACATTTTAAAATATGTGTATCAGTAAAAGAAGCTGTCCAATCTGTTTGTATAAAAGGCTCAAGTGTAGGATACAAGGCAATAAAATTAAGCATCATCTCACGCACCGAATTCATTAGAGATAAAGAGTATCCTCTGGCTGCTTTCGCATAAAACGCTGGAAGTTTCAAAAATATTTTAATGAGAGCTTTGCTCATACATTTTATTTTATACACTTTTTTTCGAATAAATATGAAGAAGGAATGGTAAAATATAAATTGTATCGCTTATCTGAAGCAAATTGAACAATTTTAATTTAATATGTTCTTTTACTATCTGTATTAGGCTAGTTGCTTTATGAGCTACCTTAAAGTCGACAAACTAGGCAAATGTCACAGGGTCTTGCTCACAGTTTATGTCTTCAGTCCCCCTTCTAGTTTTTTTTACAGGAAGAGATATTTGGTAATAATAAAGTGTGACTTATCTCTGAAGTAGCTCCATGAGCCGGCTTTGTCATGGTTTTGGAAAATGTTAATGGGTATGGGGCATTAATAATAAGTAGTACTCAGGAAAGGATACTTTTAGGTCCTAGGGAGACCTAGGTTATAGGGAGGGCGAAAATAACCAGCTTCGATTTGTGAATGGAAACTGATGGTTCAAATATTGCCCTCTACGATTACTGTTAAAACGCTTCACAACCAGCCCATGGAATTAACCAACTATATGAGCTGATCACCGAGAATATAATTTAAAAAATAATGAAAGTTTAGAAGCTTGCACATATCGAGAAAGGAACTTCTTCGTAGGACTGGTGATAACATCCCAGTTTACAGTCTACATCGTAGTTTACATTATGCTTATTGCTGTAAAGTCAGTTTCATACACTCAAAAGGGCTAAGGAACGATAGCACGAATACAGAATTTATCGTGCATCCTTTTTTTATTTGGATTTTCTCTCTGAATTTTTTAAGGCAAAGTGAAGCATTAGTTGAACAAGAAAGTAAAAAATATAATAAAAACGTAACAAGTGATGAACTTCTATTTGAAAAAAAATGATAGCAAAAATATGAGAGATAAGCAAAGTTCCAAGGTATTAAATTAATTAATTAAAAAAGGCATTGAATATGTTTATCCTTTGTAAAATCAAACGAAGATTGGCCCAGTAAAAATTGGTTGAAGCTATCCTGTGTGGATTGAGCAAAAAGCTTCGTTTATATTGATATGATTTTTCATAATTTTAGCCATCCTTTTGGACAAAAAATTGGGTTGAGCTTTTGTGTTACCACCGTATCCATGGGTAAAAAAATCTGATGCCGTATATTGTTCAGACGATTGAATTAGGACTCCTTCAAAAGAGGAGGGGAGTCACGTCTTCAGTTCACTGAAAGAATTACTCTCAAAGTATACAGCGGACTCACGGCAATGATAAAGATTTGTATGACCAGGAATAATGAAATTAAAAGAGTAAAATTATATTTACCCCAATCTGTATTCATCCAGGACACCGAAATATTTATTTTCTGGAATAAACTGAGGAATTTTATTTCATTGGTGGGAGAGAAGGGGTCGGTACCGTATCTGGAGAGAGTAGTATCGGCCAAAAGTCTAGCTAGGTGTAAGCAGAGGAAGTGAGGGGAAAAGTGGTTCACAGATTGGGTCACGATCCATGAAAGACTTGAAAGGTCACCTCCACCTTGATAAATTAATTGAAAATGACAGGAGTTATGTGTCCTGCTAAGTATTTGGGGAGATCTTTAGAATTGCCTTTGAGAAACATTTTCAGTTACATATTTGATGCATTTTAGAATATCATTTAGATCATCATAAAGTTTATTTGAGTCTAGGAATCTATATTGATGGCAATGTGGCTAAATATTATGAATTTAGATTCATGCAAACGACAAAATATTCCACTGAATGAAGAAGGGGGCATTCATTATCTGCGAAAGCTTTAGGTTGAAATTATCTGTTTGATTAGGCACCCTAGAATATACAGCTATGTTCTTAATGCTTGAAGGAGATTATTTATAAGTAAATGCCAATTACGGTACGTTTAAATGGAAGTCAGTAAAAATGCTTGGATTTTACAAATGGAGACCTGTATTCACCTATAATGTTTCTTTCTTCAACCAAGTACCTCACATGTAACTACCATGCGACTACCTCTCTTCATCCCGTCGATAAAACCCATTCTCTTTCTTCCCCGCTAACCCATATCTCCACCCTATCATGTTCACGTAATTATATGTCAGGGGTGATGTAACTCTGGGGAATAAATGGATTAAGCCAGAGAAAGTTTAAGGTCCGGTTTTATAATACCAGGTTAGCTTCAACCGTAAGATGACGTAGCCTTTTTTTTAACTTTATGTTAACTGAGAGTTTATGTTTTGTACGCTACATCGGACTGTCGCTTCGTTGGTGTGAGATCTATTGATGGGAAATCGTATAATACTCGGTTTTAAAGCCGAGAAAATATTTAATCAGAGATAGAAAACTGAGCTTTAGTCTTGCTTTGCGATTGAAAAAATTCCAATGTTAGGTATCACCCTCTTTGATTTCCTTCAAATTCTACAATTTACGAAGAAAAGGAATGACCAATCAAACTTTTTTCGATACCAACTGAGGGTCAATTTATAAATTTTGAGTGGTAACTGGCGTCTCTTTTTCTTAGGGTAAAAAAAGATTTGTACAGATACTTGCCCATTCCATCACGATGTGTTTATTGTCAATAAGGAAGGGAGAGTTGGATAGCCAACAGAAGAAATTAGCATAAAAATTCAATGTAACAAATGAAGGGATAGAATCACCCCTTGAGAGAATATGACAACGGGTGGTCCAAGAGCTTGGTGTGGAGATAGCCCAAGAGGATTACGAATTTAATTCAAGGAAGCAAGTTTTCCCTTATTTTACATTCTCCTACCAGAATCCTCGCATATTCTCATATCCCACAATGCTTCCTATAGGAACTATTTGGTTCACGCCATACCTCCCTTGATTTGCATATTTCATAACGCAACGGCTTATGCAGACACTACCAATTACCCTCCTGGGGGCAGTATACATATGACGTCGCACTTGGGGCCGCTCGTGTAAAGATGCCAAAACAAAAAATAGAATTCCTCTTAAGGTCAGAGGACAGATGGGGAAACTCGCGTAACTACTTGTATGCGGCAGAACAATGACCTTAGTTCTTATGGTGCAATGCAAGGGATCATACAAGCCAGGATCAGAAGCAGGGTTGTAGCGGGAGGGTACGGCTAATTCAAAAGGATTTTCGATATGTTCACAATTTAAGCCCTCTGTAGAGCCCAGTGGAATATGTATAACCATATTAACCGCGGAAAAATAGAGCGTTTTCAGATGCCCAAAAAATTGGTGAATCAGAGCTATTAAACAACGGCGGAAAAAGTCAAGTATGTGCATTATAAATATGTAGACATAGCTCGTAAAACATGAGTCAGAAATAAAATATACTACATTAGGAAAAATAAGAGAAATCTTCTCTTGACTCCTTGTATATTAATGCCACTTGGGAAAGCGACATGAAGAAGTGTGATAATCTACACAACATCCACGATATCTATGCAAAGCTCGCTGGGCGGCGCCCAATATTACGACCATCCACGATTAGTGTTACAAATTTTTGTGCCGTCTGAGTCAAAACTTGACTCTATGCGTTTACCACTTGTGCAGTGTTACATAGCTCTAATTCGCATACTTTTTGCTCACATATTTTCCTTTCAATAATTTGCATTGTTAAAAATAACTTGACTTCAGTAAGCCGATAGGGCAGGTAGTGCAGAGGGTGATGTCAAATCTACTTTCGCAGTGAAGCCTTTCCGTAATGATTGCAACGTTCTCCAAATTTTTTTGCAAGTAACGTATGACTTTTGGTCAGAATATAGGTAAACTATAACTGCAGTAGATAACCTTATATCCGCAGAACTGAATGCTCTTAAAACTACGAATTGGAGTGAATTTTGACTGGAATGCTGTAATTATTTGGATTAGTGGCATATAACAGAAATAATAAGAAAAACTGAGTAGGGGAAGTCATTTTTTTTATTCAATTTGGGAAAATGTTAGATAGTTAAAGACGGGAATTTTCAATTGTTTGCTTAAGCAGTGTCAAACCCATTCGAATTGAACAAAGTCCAAATATCCTCCAAAATTATCATTAAAAATAATCTCTCAAAAAGTATAAGTGACAGTAGAGCTACATTCTATTTTGAATCGGAATAAGCTCTTAAAAAAATTGCTAGTCCAAGGTGTCAACCAATGAAAATGACCGGTACTCCAACATAAGGAGGGCGTATGATTTATGAAACTGCGAGAGCAAAAAAGAAAAACAAAGACAATTAGCGGTGCTATTTTTTTATAAACTTCATGGTTCAGAAATTCTTACGCGATGAAGTGAGGAGCTCTTTCTAGGTTATGTTAGAGTATTTTGAGCCTTTGTCTACAAAAGTCGTTTGGTTTAGGCTATAATTTCTTCTCAAATCCTAGAACCATACCTATCCGGTGTTTACTACTGCATACCATGCTATAAATATTTCGCATTCACCATTATGGGAAGCTTTAAATACTTCCGAAGCTCAAGCAGGAGCATCACTGCTTCATATATATTGCATTTAAAAATTCAAGAATTGCCTCAAATGTACGATAGGGTAAGGCGCACACTTAAATAGCAAACAGTGATAAATAAAATTGACGGCAAATATTGTGTATCCGCGGTAAGGGGCTAATGAGAGCATGTTTTATATTCTAAATCAAACTAAATAATCTTCGTGGAAATGAATTTCAGGTAATTTGGCTTCCTGTGGCTTGAAATAAACCTCGACAAAAATGAAAAACGCAGAGGCAACATAATAAAAATGTGTACCTCCATTTTTGCAATAATATGCTGTAATATGTAGCTATTTTAAAATGTCACCTAATTGATACAGCTGGTGCAAAAGTTGTATCAATTATCCTAGAGACTAATACCGAAATTATAACTCGTACGACGACTTTCAAGCATTTAAGTTGCTAGTAGTAGAATGAGTCCTCATTATTATAAGTGCTTTTCAAGTCCATTTTCACCTTCTTACAATAGTTTCCTAATACATACTGTAATATATGGAGTAGGCTATCGCGCAAGGGCCCCCTTTCGTCGCACCCGACTGTACGCCTTCTATACAACATATTAATTACTTTGCCGTAAGTGCAGTCTTTCATATTATTACTTGTACGTGATATAAAGTTAAGTAAGATACATGTATTGGAAAAGATTTCAATGTGCAAATTAAATTTAACATTTTTTTACATTGTTTTCATTAATTTCCATTTTATCCGACCTTCTCACTTATCCGACCTTGCCGCGGCCGGTTTAGGTCGGATAATCGAGACTCTACTGTACATCATTTTAACTTGAATGGTATTCAAGGTGCATACTCGTGTTGATGGATGCAATCATTATAGGATAAATATTCCTTTATTGAACTAATATGTTTAATTTACACCTTATATTTATTTTTGACGGATGAATCAATACAAAAAAATGAGACCCTTCTCAAACAATAGTTGTTGGAGATGAAATTATGGACTCGTGCAGTAAAATTTGAATCTTTACTCCGTAAAAACGCAACGGTTGATTGAATAATCCAAGGACTTGGCCTTTTAGCTTCTTCTAGTTAGCTTACGTCCACCACAAAATAAAATTATTAAATCATCATTCTGGGAGAAGAATGGAAAACAGAGCATATATTTTATTGCCTCTCGTGGTTTGTATTAGTTTTCACCCGCTGTTATTTCGTAAAAGTATTAACTCTGAAATAGTAACCCTGAGTAGCTTCAACTGTAAAAAATATGCTTTAAAATTTCAAATAATTATCCAAAGCATTTGGGTGCACTTGATCAAACTATGAAGGCACGTCTTCCATGGTTCAATAAGATAAAACGTGAAATGTCGCGATTAGCAAACGATGTCGCTCATAATTTGACGAACAGATATATTAAAATGGAATTGGCTAATATATTTTAGTGACTAAGTGCCGTTTTCTAACGTCTAAGGTTTGAAATAAATCTATTTAATAACGCCTCAACTTGCTGCATACTCAATTTTGAATGTAAGTCCACTTTACTCATGGAAACACACTGCTAAGATATCTACAGTGGGTACACTCAAAAGGGTTATACACAATGAGCGGATTCAAGATGCCATCCGATTCTGTAATGATAAATGGTAGTAGTAGTAGCTTTACTTTAATTTAGCGTGCTTCGACAGCTAAGGTCATTTCCCTCTCACAGTTTGCCGACTGGAGAGAAGAGCAATAGGATCCGACATGAATAAATGGACCCCCTTCCGAATTTGAGCCGAGCCCAGCGACAGCCTCGGGTGTCAAGCGAGAATCGGTGTTCCAATCGAGGCAAGTTGTAGTCCAAAAGATGTATGTCCTCATTAGCTGATTACTTCAATGGTGCAAAGGCTTTATAATTCAGTGTTGGTTTTATCCTACTATTTCTACCACGTTTCTTGATCTTGTTACTAGGTTGTACATTTCGCGGAGATTTAATTCAACCAATTTAGTAGTGTTGCATAAGGTGATAAAAAGAAGAAAGTTTCGCTCAGGGTATTTGATTTTCTATAATATTTTTGTTGGTATATATAAGCCATGATTCCTACTTCAAATGCTTATTAAATTTTAATAATATTTATTGCTAACTAACGACTGTTGTTCTTACATTAGGATCTTATACGTCAACAGCGTTCAATAGAGTCCATAGATTAGCTAAACTAGCAAATTACCTTACTTAATAAGACATATTTACCGTAATATTGATAAGGTGTGACACAGTAAAAATTAAATTAAGACGAAATTGCAATTATCCCCAAACAATTTGAAAGCATTCGGCAGGGGAAAATATTTTGACCATACAAAAAATAAGAGAAGTTAATAGAAACACAACAGGTACCGATAATGCTAGTCAAATCTATGTATTTTCGCTGATGCTCTAGGGCAGAGTTCTCCAAACTTATCGTAACGAGGGCCACAATGGGTACTTGAACACTTTTCAGCGGGTCGCAGTAAAAATGAATAAATAGGAAACTCTAGATATGAGTTTTATGTAAATCAGAAAATTTTATTAACTAATTACAGAGGGAGTGAAATGAAATTATCGTATATATTGATGACGGAGAACACTACCAGCAAATTCTCATACTCTCATCACAAAACCATTGATATGAATGATGTAACTGTGTTTGTGCTTTTAAAATCTTATTAAACTGAGATTTAAATTTTCTAACGCTAGTTACTTGAAAGTAGTGACCATCCAAGCAAATATTATGCGGCGCATTTCCGCATAATTCTTCTGCGGGCCGGATATAATCATCTTTCGGGTCAGATGTGGCCCGCGGGCCGTACTCTGGACACCCCTGCTCTAGGGTAACATGGCTCCATAAAGACCTCGTCAATTTTATCTAAGCCCGCCCTCGTGGATCAGCATGTGTTAAAATGCCTGGTAAATTTCTCTAAGCACTTAACGTTCCATGAGTATAGTGGTCAACTATGCATCAAGTTCCTTAATGGATCAGAGTCAGCTAATAATTCTAGTGAATTTGACTGCACATTTATATTAAATGGGCACTAAGGCTATAGTTTTTACCAAGTCTAAATTATCACTTTAACAGCCGTTCCATTGTCGTAACCCCAGAAATATTTCACCGTAGATGAGGAGGATCAGTAATCAAAATAGCTTCTTTTTAAAGTCATGATTGGAAAACGGTTGTTAACCCTGGTGGCTGCGGAGTAAAATCCTCGCCCGTTAACTCGAGGGGCCGCGAGTTCGAGTACCACCCAAGTGGGTTATGCACCACTCGGAATGGTAATGTGCGTTTGTCATGAATTTATTGTTTCCCGATGTTAAAGGCCGTACGAAATGTTTTCAGTTGTTGTGGAAAATGAAAATAAATAAATATATTTGTCTCTTTGTTGATTATTTAGCGGAGTGACCTTGGTAAGACCAGCCTCCAATCCATTCACCTTGGCTGGAGAATGATGGAATGAAACCAACAATTTTTCCTTGGTGATGAGAAGCAAAATAATTTTTTTTTAAACTTGGTGCTCGTGAATCCGAAGTCAGGAGTTGGAGCAATTTACGCGGGAGGCAGAGAAAGTCTCTGAGGGAAAAGCGGGTACCGAGGCGAGCGTTAAAAAAATGAATGCCAAGGATTTTGTAATCTTTTAATTCGGGTTGAGGCTGGGGAATAACATACTTATGTGCGCCGAATACTTTGGACGCCGGAGTTTCCAGCCAATCGCGGAAACGAGATTATTTTTTTTTACTCCAGCCATGAAGAGAGGAAGACGCAAAGGAAGAAGAAAAGAAGCCAATGGAGGAAAACGAAGGAAGATGGAAGGGAAGAGGTTTAGTTGGAAGTTTAGCAAGACGAGGGACATGGGGTGGTTGCGATATAAATCGATTAATGGGAGGTCGAAATTGTGGTGGGGAGGGGGAGGGGGGGAGGGAAGAAATTTACGAATCCCGGTGACGAGCACAAGTTAGAAATAATTGGGTTTAATTTGGGATTGGTTTAAAATTAAGTTTTTATTCGCGTCTCGGATGAAGGAGGTGACGATATAACCGAAGGGCCTGGGCAACTTCGCGAGCGGAGAATTGGGAATAGCGATAGGAGAATTCTTTAAACCGCTTGCGGAGTTTGGATTAAACTCCTTGGTTTTTGATAGAACATATATTAAGATTCCTTTTCATCCGTGAAACGTCTGGGATAATCAGTAATTTTCATAATTTTATGATTTAAAAAATTACCTATAAGTACCTAGTTGATAAATGCAAGTCAAGGGAAATCAACGGCTTGTTACGATTAAAATTCAGCTGCGCTGAAACAATTATAGATCAGACTAAAAGAAAAGTAAAGGAACGACATTGTGACTATACATTTTTACTAGAATTGCCTGACGCAAACCAGGTGGAATCTACAAAAAGACACAAATCAGATTTAATAGGCAAGATCTGATACTTGGCGTATAGAAACTGGGTGTCGGCACGGATTAATTTGAAGAAGAAGGATTCAAGATGAATTTATTGTAACTATCAGCACATGTAGAAGGCTTGTCATCATGTTAATGCTCATGCAACTCGGGGATGGGTTGCTACTGTACCTTAAGAAGTCCCCAGCTCAGCATTTCAGACCTCAAGTACCAGTGAGCTAGTATCAATTATTAACGACATCTGTGATAAGCTGCTTCGCCATTTATACGCTATTCAGCCCAAGCAATCACGCCCATGGCTACGTGGAGAACACATGCTTTTGGAAATTCCAGGCGGGGATTTAGCTCCTACATTGGCACAGAGAATAGCTTCGCTTCTCTCAGCAGAATAAGCCAACATGTTCCATTTAGAAGGATTGGGGCAAACTTTACTGCATGCATATCATGTTGTAAGCCACCGCGAGGGCATATGGCAGAGTTTTACTTCACCACCTATAGAAGGAGGGAAGATATAAGGATTTTTAAATATCTCAGCTCATACCGTCTCCATTACATTCGGCTGCATCAGTAGTTTCTACAATTATCTGCTGACTTTTACCATTGATTATTATTAGCTATTGCTGTTAGCTCCGGTTGCAAGAATGAAAAAATATAGCATAGACCATCTATATAAAATTGCAACTAGAAGAACAACAAATTGCAAATCAAAGTGGGGCATAATATGTGCTTAGATTTAATGATAGAAGGCTCAATATCCGGTCTATACATTTTGTTTGCTAAAATAATATTCGTAAGTTATAAAGCCAATGATTTCAGCCATGCATTGGCGGATTCAAAAGTTAGTAGAGGGTTTGACAGCTCCCTTCCTCCGGGAGTAATGCACGAAATTAGCCCTATTTAATTCGTAGCTTGTTGATGTGTTTTATGTTAACTTCCCCGATGAAAAAGGCCGTATGAGCTGTTTTTTGTGTCTTTAGAAAATAAACGAAGCAAAATAATTTATTGAAACCATATATCGTTTCAGAGATGCATCCAATATTCAAATGTTTATATGTATTTGCTTCAATTTCACCAGTAGAATGAAGCCTACAACCGTCTTCCTGCCAAAGATCTTAATTTTTTTAAACTCTGCATCACGCTACGCAATGTTTTATACGAAATTCATTCATCAACTCTCCTTTATACTTTCATCTACCCAAACAGTGTCAGATCACTTGGGTGTATCATATATCCTTACAGTAAACAGACGATTTTTAATGAAGAGAACAAGATATTTTGGCAAAGACGCCGGAAAATATTTAATTTTCTTCAAACGCAACAACGTATGAGTTTCAACGCGTCAAGCTTTCCCATCGGGATTAACGCGTGACTGAGTAATTTAGACTTTAATAGGGGAAAACCTTAATCTCAATTCTTCGGGCGTGCGGGCGCGGTTAAGAACGCCCGCTCTCATTGTCTCGCGTGAGTTAACCGCGCGGATGAAAGCAGTCCCGTGATCCCTTTTTCATGGTCACATGATCCTACTCTGCCCATCGCCTCTCGGACCTTGTCCCAAGGCGCCTTCCCCGGTCAAAATCCTTCACCTTAACAGTCACCATATAAGCTTCCCTCACAATGAGAGTAATCCCGACAAACGTTGCCCAGAGCTTCGCTTTTTTTTCTTCACCCTTCCTGATGGGGCAATGACGGGCCGTCGTGATCGAGGCAGGCACGGGCGATATATATGTATAGCTGCCTCGATGAACCATAAATACGTAGATGCGAATGAAATTCGGCAATTTCTGCCGCCTTTATTAAGGGGTCGAAATGAATGCAGGGAGCTTCTGAGAGGGTAAGGGGGAAATTGGTAGACTAGTTGAAAAGCCCACTGAAACAGGCAAAAATATTGGCGAAATACCCAAGAAGTAATGAATAAAGTAAATAATTAAATAGAAATTAATGTGTGATTTTATTATGCTCAAAGAAAACAATAAATGGTACTGTGGAACACATATATAATGTCAGATATTTCTTTGAATACAATAGTTTTGGTGAAGCAGTCGGAGCTGTTACTAAGCAGTTTCCCTTTCATGTATTTTGATAAATGAATACTCCCGCGCCATTTGTCAGTTAGTGGAAAACCTATATGGGTGCTCACTCATCATCTATTGGTGCACATATGAATCACTACGCCTAGCAGCTGAATCATACGTACGTACGCGTAGCCTTTTACATAGTAGATGACGACGGAAAAGATACCAAATGTGGGAGGTGAAGGATGTCAAAGAAAAGTGAGAATGAATATTTAAAGAAGGGAAGTATCACGAGTAGTCTCAAGACCGAAAACTGATTGATGGCTAACTGAACCTTTGTAAACATCCTTCTATTTCCATTAGAGTGTTTGGAGAGTAAAGAGCTGAATCGCTAATAATTACGATGGTGTACTTATTTGTTTTTATCTCGATGACGGTGGCGTTATGCGCACGCTTTGAATGCTTCGTTTGTACGGTAGTCGTGAACATCCAGTCTCTTTAAATATTTCAAAGTTCAAAAAGAGAGAAAGAAGTGTCGGTGGCTTAATTAGTAGATAGATCCCCAGAGCGCAATGTCTGTTTGAAGCAACATGTACACGTTCCTGTCATTAGGGCGGAATTTTGTACTGTTCCCTCGAAATAAAAGGTATTGTTTTACTGAACTGAGCGCATGCCCACCTAACATATTCCGTAACAAGTCTTTGTAGCATAATACATGCACCATCCGACTCTATCATTTTCCGGACAAAACGGTGCGGATCCGTAGTCCATTATTATACTTTGGATAAGCAGACGGCGATTAAAGATGCTATGTCACAGTCGACACTCCCGCACATATTCACGCAACCGGAGAGAATGTTTCGTGGGATTGCCTCGGGTTCAGCGAAGCGCCTTCGTCCACGTCCGAAGCAAAGGGATGGGAGCCAGGGGAAGTTAAGGAGGACAAGAAGGTGGGGGTGTGCCCAGGAGGACCAAATTATGGAAAGGAAATTATAGAATTGGTCCAAAGAGATACGCAGAAGGATCAGGAAGTAAGCTCGAGGGGACGTCAAGGGGAATTGACTAATTGATTTGACATTTGGCTCGGTTAGGGTGACTGGTCAAAGAGGGTCAATTTTACACCCTTTCGAATCCCATTCGTCACATCACACGCGGTGTGAAACTGGAGAGGAAAACAAAGTGGAATTCGTGAAGCATTGGGTTAAAATCAAAGAGCCTTGTTACATCGAGCCCCAGAGAGTGGAATAAAAGTAGAAGTGGAGCGAATTAAACATATTCTTTACCTTGCGTGCCTACTTATCCAAAAATCTGAAACACGTAAGCAAAAATAGAGAGTCTATCCAAGGGGATTCATTTTGAATGTTTTTTTCATGTTATTTCCTGATATGAGTGAATTCAGGTGCACACCAGGGCTTGCTATTCTTTAAGTTTATATAAACCAAAATGGCTTAAAGAGGAAACGCTGTAAAAAGAGTAAGGGCTATGAAATTTTGCTTGAGGATTACAAATTCTCCATTTTCTGTGTTCGGGTGGAATGGAGGACAAAACGATTGTATAATTCGTGGCTATTATCGTTAATGCTGTACTCTAATCAAGTACATGACTTTATTTAATCCTATAATATACGAAAATAAAAATTGAGATAAATGTAAAATATGAAATAGTGATGGAGCAAGGCGGCATGAATGGATGGCTGGAAAGTAAACTCTAATATTCTCTGCAGAAAAACGTCATCACTAACCTTCAAAGTGTAGTTTAATGATTGAATCTTATATTGATGTCATCAATAAAAAATGAGCGGTATATTCCCCTTAAAAAGAAAATGAAAAATAATATGGAATAATTTTTAATGTTGAGTTGAAAATTGAAGTCAACAAATTTTTTCCGGAACAGTTACATTTTGAACGATCCTCCCTTGCGCTATTTAGACAAATAAGCAAAGCGATTTTTTTTAAAGACATGGAAGGTGAGATAGTTTTTTGATGAGTTACGTCGGCAGCGCGTCATATGAGTAGACATCAGAGTAGGTACGCCTAAAAGTGGATTTGAACACGATTGGATTGAACGCATGTGGGCAAAAATTAGAATCGACTGTCAGACGACATGTAATGAACAACACGCAGAGGGGTAAAAAGGTGTCTGCTGATAGTAGGTATACCGTTATTAGACAGAACCTACCTCCCCTTTAGGTACATGGAGTGTGATATGTATATAGTCATAATTTTACCATGTTTGAATACTTTTGAAAATTCTAAGCAAGAGATTAGGTTAAATACAGTGGGAATGGTGTGCCAGAGAAGTGTTTCCGGCGTAAGCAGGATGGATATGGCTCGAAATGAGTGGGTGATGAAAGAATGTGGGTTGGATGCTTCAGTAATGTGCAAATATTAAAGGAGCGTGCTTCGTTAAATTGGTCAAGTTGAGGGAATTGATGGGAATCGAAAAGCGAAACAGATTTAGAAATGTGGAGTGAAATGTGTCAGAGGAAGTGGTAGATTGAAAAAGTCAAGGGCGAATGTGACGGAAGTGATTAAGTGGAGGAATACTTGGAGTCTAAAGAATAGGAGAGCGTGTATGCAGCGATACATGAGTTGAAAGCTCCGTACACACAGCGATATTCATGATACCGTAGCTGGCGGGGGAAGTGATTCGCGGTAACGTTATCCGCGTGAGCATCAATATCTCATGCCATCCCCTGGATTGTAATAGAATAACTTGCGATTGCCTTGCTCTGGTATGGGTTAGATCTTGTTCAATTTTTCTAGTTATCTGTCAACATAGGTGTGAGCATTTCCGCCTTAATTTGTTTGGGAATATATAAATGAAATTGCATGAATAAAAAGATTTTGAAATGGAGGCGTTGAATATTGATCTAACTAATCAGCGAGCATTTACAATTTTTTTCACTTTTCTTTTGGGTTCTTACTTTTATGAGTATTTATGCACAGATAAATGATCTACGAGCATATTATCCGTTACAAATTATGACAATAAAATTTAATATAGTCAAATTAATTATGCATAGTTTTACTTAATCACCAACTGTCACTAATACAATCTGATCGTCATCCATTTAATATGCTAAGCAGTCTCCCGCACCAAACTGTATCCGCGACTAGGTCAGTGTCTGGCTTAGTGTGTTGCTCGTTGTTTGCTATCAGTTGCCGTCATTCCATCCGACATGGCTGGGCGCAGGATTGCTGGCCAATTCTGGTGCAATAAATTAATGCTTCTGTGTGTAGGGCTTTAGAGAAGCGGAAGAGGTGTGCATGGATGGGGCATTATGGAGAAAATTATCAAAAGAGCCAGTTTCTTAGGCCTAACAACGATAACTAAGTTCTTTGGCATTACTTACTCTAAAAGGCAATTCATTCTGGGTATGCAAGGATGGTTTAAAATTCAAAAAGTTATTATTAGCAGGAAGCAAATGTTAATGACACAAATATTTTGATTTTATGACTGAACTTATCAGTAATTCACAAAATTCACATATTTTAGGCATTTACTTTACTTAGCAAAGCAAAGATAGAAGACTCCAATGGCCGTAAAAGTTTTTGCACCACATTTGGAATAGACACATGCCACAAATTAAAAATATTCCCGATTAGCCTATCTGTGGTGGTTAGAGGGAAGGTTAATTCCTCGCCAGTGACCAACCACAGGACACTTGTACTCAACTCCACAGAGGGATCAGTCCAAAAATATTTCATCTTCACCTAACTAATTCCACGCATGCTTGTAGCATGTTTAGGGGCTTGCTGGGTAAGTGACTTTAAATACGGATATAAAGCTTCATTTACACGATACTTGATCGAGCTCAAGGACACTCGCTATTATGGTAGCTTACCAGTATCATGTGATAAAGGACTAGCATGCCAGCTAATAAGCGTGATTACTGTCATTCTCATTGAGATACTTGATTTCATAATTCATAGGAGACTGGCTGTTTCGGGAGCATAACCAGTGATTATCTTATCACTGGAGAAATCATACGGGACTAGTTGGCTATACGCTTCCAGTATGACTGTCGATCAGTCACGCTAGCTTTTACAGCCGCGGTGCGATATTCACTTTCTAAAATCAGCGCCATCTATACCTTTCTGTGTCTATTAGTATATTTTTTGGCCGTGAATAAAAAAATAGAAATATCACGACGGTTGTTTTGGTCCCCTGCTGCCATAGATTGGTGAATTTAAAATCATAGTAGACATGCGCTACGATATGAATGCAAGTACGGCTTCCTCGCCAGTACAAGTTCAGTGATCGTATGAAACCTTATAGGATGGCTCAAATCATACTGGATTCCGCACTCGACAGCAAGTATCGGCTCGCATACAAGATCATTTGCCGAATGAAATAACGCGTTAAAACAGGCTTAAGTGTAGAGACCAGCAAGTATCCTGCAGGCTAAGGATCGACCCCGGCGTACATCCAGGGACTTGGAACCAGACGAAGAGAGGAAAATGGAGAGCAAGGGAGAGATGTACCAAGCGAGAGAGAATGAGAAAGAAAGGGGAGACGAATGTGGACGGATGCATGATCCGGAAATATGGATTTGCGTGGGCGCGAACGCGTCCACCCATGAGAATGGGGAGGGGACTGGCCCAGCCGTTGGTTTGGAGGGAGGCGGAGGACAGGGATCAGAGTGACGTAGGAAGATGGGGGTGAGGTTCGATGCGGAGGGGGTTTGGAGAGAGGAAGGGACAGGAGAAGTAAGGATGAGAAGGAAGCAATGCTTTTTGAAGGTCGTGGGCGGCGCGCGACGGTTGGCGTGCGCGTATGCCGGGCAGTTTAATTACCCAGGCAAAAATCCTCGCGTGCGAAGGACAAATTTATTAGTGTGGTGATTATGGAAAGCTTCCTTGCGCAAGGGAGGAGGTTGGTAGAGTCATGGGGGGAGTAATTGAATCGGAATCTCATTCTTTCCTCCCCTCCATTCTACCGCACCCACTTTCCGTTTGCGCGTATCGTATTACACACATGTGCCCACGTATTCGCTCACCCTCAAGCAATCGAAGCTATTCACTTTAAGCCCTTTTCACACGGTTTAATCGAAGAAGTTTTACAGGAACTGAACAAGAAATAAATATTATACATATTTAAAAGCTTCATCCGTCACTTTGAGGAATTTCAGCGTTTTAAAAGAAAAAAGAGAAATTACGCCTTGGCGTGGAAACTATAGCGGTCGACAATCAATTATTGTGTGGAAATAAAAAAAATCTTTCTTTTCCAAAAAATACTACACAAAAAGCAACAGTCAGACTAATACTGACTTATGTGGCAGAAAAAAACTGGAGAAAAATAAAACTAAAAGTCTTCTGGAAATCTCAGAAATGAAAATTCTAGAGATAGATATCTCAGTGAAACCTTATTGGTTAGGAGAAGTGATAATATCAGAAAGAACTGTCACGAAGAGAATATCAAAGGATGGGTAAACGGGTGGAAGCAGGAATGACATGGCCACATAAATGGAATAGAAGACGGAAGAATAGTCAAGATTGCCAGAGATGAGCTCCCAGATGGAAGAAGAGGTGTGGGCAGACCAAAGAAAAAAAAGTCGGGACAATGTACGGATGGAACAATCTGAGGATGTTCTGAGGGAAACAGGTGCAAGCCTAGGAAGAAAGCCAGAAGAAGAAGAAGACAGGAAATATTGGAAGTGGAGTCTTGAATGCAGGAATAGGTTTCATGTTATTCAACTTCAAGACTTGATTACTTCATGTTAAATGAAGTCACTCACTGTCAGTAAATTTTAACGCTGTGGAATTTGGAAGTAACCATTGATTCAACAAGTTCAAGACTCATGGTATGAAAAAAATGGTCAATTTCTGGTAAGGCAGTGTAAACGTTATCAAAGAAAATTTGTTGATTATAGTTATCACTTTGGCCGCTTAGTCATAAGAATGGATCGTATGAAAAACTTAATATAGAGACTTGATGGTGGATAGGTATTGTTCAGGAAAGGTAAATGACGACCCTGAAAAGGGGAAGCTAAGGAGGTAGAGTGTAAAAGCCTTCCAATCAGCTTCTTGAGAGCCAAATTAGAATCGAATTTGAGACTTTATGCAGATTTAATATTTCTGAAGAGGATACAACTCTATATCGTTTATTGCTGTCATTTTTACCCTGTGTAACGTTAGTTACTTTAAATGGTGTACTTGTTACAGAATCAACACCCTTAACCTTTCGATATGCTTTTTTCAAGTTAAAGCAGGCAAGAGCAAAATTCCGCAGAGAAAAATCATTCACTTTGACCGTGGCTCGGGCTCAGATCCTTCGGTATCCCGCCGAGTGCTTTAGCCAGTTAATCCACCGAGGCGCCCTCTTTCTCTGTGGAATTTTTGGGGGCTTTAAAGGAAAACGTTAAGACTAATGGACATATAATGCGACATAATCAGCCCAAAGCGTCCGCTAAGTACCACCGTACGCGATGTTGAATCCAAGCATGGAACACAATGAGATATTCGCTCTTTTGACGAATTTTGAGGATACCGGGGCTAACCACGGTAATTCCTTTACGTCATTACCCGCTAGTGCAAATAAGTGCGAAATTCAAAGGAGGAAATAGAAAAAAAATCACAGAGAAGAGCGCCTCGGCAGCTTAACTGGCTAAAGCACTCCGTGCGATATTGAGGGATCCAGGTTTGAGTCCTGGTCAACGCAAATGATTTTTCCTCTGTGACATTTCGCACTAATATGCACTTGCGGTTGACTTCGTAAAAGTAATACCGTGGCTATTCGTGGTATCCTCAAAATTCGCATAAGCAGGCAAGCTGAAAAATCTCACATCTAACTGTGAGTGACAATCGCTCTGTATCGCCGAGTGCCGTGTAAGAATGGCAACATTGGATTCGATTTTTATTGAATTACGTTCGGACGTTAAGTTACATAATTGATACGTGTAGAGGGGAAATTAAGTAAGAAGGTGATCGGGAGGGATTTTTGCGATGATTTCTGCTTCAATTGTTGACTTTGTCAGAAGGGGGAAAAAACATTAAAAGCCAATCCCACTGGAAGGTAGTATTCGAAGTTCACATAAGCCCTCCAACTGCACTCCCCCACTTGACGAATCGTTTCGGATCACTCCCCCAGAGGTCAGCATGTCACACGCCATACTGGCTGGAACCAGGGACCATTCCAATTTTTCGTGACAGCAATGTGATGTGTGTTAACTTTTGTGTCAGTTTTAATGTATGTCTCTTTGGACAACAAGCAATGATATTCCTTTTTCCCACGGCTGGCGAGTTTGCTATGTCCGACGCTGTTTCATAAAATTTTCGTTTCTGGAATAAAAAATTATAATATAAAAAGTAGGATATTTTTCTGTTTGCGTGTGACTTTTCAATCATAAACAAGATTTATATATATTCATGTGTTTTTAGGGATAATTTTGTTATTAATTTAAAGAAGGTGTTTTGATGGAGACGTTTTATCATACTCTTTTGATGACATGACTCAGTCCTTGGTATTAATGATATTTTGTGCTCCGCCACTATCCAGTTTTATCGAAGTTTATGGTATGTTTACTGTTTATTTAATTTTTATACCGATATTCGTCCTTTCTTTGGAAAATGTATTTATTATTTTGCCAACAGTCCATGAATTAAAGTAAAAAAATATATAAAATATATGGAGAAAGGATAGCGTGGGATCGAGCAAAACTTTTGACGTCTGGTGATGTATACTTACACTGGCAAAATAAACTTTCACGCAAAAAAGGAAATTCTATTTAACTCCCGGAAAATCCCGGTAGTTCAGCAATCATTCAGTAATTCTGCCTCCTACTTCACTCGTTGAATATTTATCGTGGTGATTCGACAGATGCATCGGCTAGAGGTAACCGTCAGTGATTATGCTCATTTGGGGGGCTATCTCATCTGTCTAGTATTACCCTGAGAATTTTGGACCGAAGCTTATGAAACTTGAATATCGCTGTTACAAGATTAGTCTTAGATGTATGGAACAACTTTTGCCATTAAATACCAAGATAAGGGAAACTGGGATGGAAATTTTTGATCCAAACTGTTTAAAAGATAAGGCGTTCAATATGGCAAATTTTTTCTTAATAACCGGCGATAGAAGCATGCCATGTAACAATTTCAGTGGCCCTATAATATCTCTGCCTATAGACTCATTTGAAATAAAATTATTAAATTTACAGGACTATACTTCGCAGCAGATGTCATTATTTTTCCGAAGAAGGATAATTGTTTAAAATGGCATGTATATCCATAGTCATCCAAGGCATCGCGCAAATATCGTGTGATGCAGTCATGATGTGTTAAAATTTGAGCACCATGAAAGTGAAATAAATACGAAATTTCATATTTTGCGACAGTGCTACGTCTTGTTTTTAGGCAAGTTTGAAGATATCGGAGAACTTCTTCCTTTTATATTATGCCAGAGGCTTGTTCTTCTTCGAGCATTCCTAAGTTGTCCTTCCATCATCTTCATGGTCCTTCTACATATTGACCACTAATTGGTAAGCTATATCGAGCAATCTTCACGATTATATAGTTATTCTTCCTACTTAGTCGTAGTAGAGGTAGTATTTTAATTAGACATGTTTCGTCAGCTAAGCTCATTTCGCACATAATGTCGGCCATGTGCAGAAAGGGGCAACAGTACTCGAAAGAATGGGAGGATCGCCCCTCCAAATTCGAACCGAGCACAACGATGCTTAACTTCGGTGACTGATCGGGAACTAGTGTTCTCATTGTGGCAGATCCTTGCCCTACTTAAGTCATTCCATTCACTTTTTGCCAACCCAGTCAACATTTTTTTCGTTCTGAGATGCTCTTCTTATGTAGCGTAATTTCTTTTTTGCACGAGTAAGGTGTTTCCTGAAATTATACGGAATATTCTAATTCCTGTTGGTTCTATTATTTTATTAGTTTTTTAGGTTTATGGTCTCGTTTCTGCTGCACATGTGCCGATTAGTCTCATGGCAGATTTATAATTTCTGAATTTTGTAGGAAATAGTCTAGCGAAATCTGAATTTCGTTAAATCAGAAGAAAAGGGTATTTTCCCCCATTTCATTAGGACATCAGAGAGTAGCACCTCTGCAAGCCGTATGCTTCCCTATCAGCTGAAGACCTAACAAAAGAAGAGCACAGACGTAAGCATTCGCGGTTGGAGGTTTTTTTCTCCCTTTGGGAGTGAGGCATGGATAGAACTGTTGGTAACTGACGCCAGTCACGTACGATACGACAAGCATGTCAAAGGTTCCATCTTCGTTGTCATTACCCTCACTTCATAGTCCATCTCCGACAGATGGAGTGTGTAATCACGGGTGTGCACGGGGCATGGGAATGAGAGTGCGTTGTCTCAGCTGCGGCCCAAGAGTTTGAGGAAAGGGCGGACGAGGGGCAGGGCTACTGCACCCTGGAGAACCGGAAGTCGAATGAAGGGGGAGGCTGGCAGACGTCACCGTGCCTTCAAATATTCGAAAACGTGTTCAAATAGTAATGAAAATGCTCGATAAATAATTTTTCAAGGAAGTTTCACTGTATAATGAAGTGATTTTTTTATATCCGCATAAACTCTATTAATTCAGGTTCCATTAATGAAATTGTATACATCATATCATTAAAAGGTACAATTTGATTTTCCCTAGAAATTTAAAACTCAACTCACACCCCCATGTAGTCTTTTGCGTTTATAGGGCCAGAAACGTAGACTCTGAGAAAGGAAGACGAAAACTCGTTGCAGGCGTTCGAGGTGTGGGTGTGGAGGAGGATGGAGAAGTTGTGGTGGACGGAAAGTAAGACAGACGAAAACGCGATTGGTATGGTTGGTGAGGAAAGGAAACTTCTGTAGGAGATTTGTGGGAGGCGAAGTAGGAGGCTGAAGGAGGTAATTGGAGGTGAAGGGTTGTTGATGGCTGTGATACAGGGGAGGATGTTGGGTAAGCGGGTAAGGGGAAGAAAGAGAATTGATTTTATGGACGGGATGAAGAAGGGTAGGACTTACGCGAAGATGAAGAAAGAAACTGTGTAGGTAGAAATGACTATGCACATCTAAAAGTCTAGTGGGTTTTTATTCAATTTCAATAAAACCTACCTTCCATCGGTTTTTAAAAACCGGTTCATAAAACTATAATGTACCCTTAAGCCCTACTATCTTTGTATCTGACGATGCTGTATCACGGTGAAAAGCTTCGTACCAATCAAAGTTTCGTGGAAAAGTATGTCATGCCTTTATAGATATAGGTTTTCATATTCCTATTGGGTGGAGAAAGAAGTGCCCTCTTTATTTAGTCGAAGCCGTTCTCCGGTTTCTTACCGCGTCTCTAGGCTGATTACTAACAACGCTTCGGCGGTTAAGACTGCGATGGTATTCAGTTTTCCCTGAAACCTCAGTGTAAATCAATCTAGTGCCAAAATAACTTTGGAATTATGTGGCTTTCAAGTTTAACAAACAGATATACACGAATATTGGAGACCAGTTTCCTACGGAAAACCAAATAAAATATCGTCCCTCTAAATGGAGGATATATTATCCCTTCTGAAAACGCGTTGAGTTAAACCTGCGTTTCACTGAATGATTTCACCTCCCTGAAGTATGGAGCGATGAAATTTGAATGAAGTTGGCATTGTAAGGGATAAAATTTCCTAATTAAAACATGTCTTAAGTTTATCCATCTCGACATAAAGGTCCCATTAATCAGAATGGGCGAGTAAACGGTGATAGATGGAGATCGCTGGTGAGAGGAGTAGGTACATTCTTGCCACTTGCGAATTCCAATGAGCAGGAGAATTCGAGAGGATTTCGCATTTTGGCGGCTTGAAGGAAGTTTGCAGTCGAAGGCTCTCTCTGTGCCAATAAAATGCGTTGTTTTTTATGATTCACTCATTTATTTTTGATGCCGAAACGAAGGTATGAATGCATTTCAATCCAGGAATGAACGGAAATCTGGTGGCCAGGACAAGCGTTTTTAGAATTTCAACCATTTCGAAACAGTCAGTTTGAGGCGAGGATACACGCTTGCATAAGATTTACTTGGATTTACTAGAGAGTCCTAGGACAACATGAATGGTAGAGGATGCATGAGAGCTGCACTGACCCGAAAAGAGTAGGCGTTGGCGCCAGGATACTAACGAGAACTAGATTGATGAAAACTGGGTAAAAAGAGAGAATATAAACATATTTACTAATAACCCTGACAGCTGCTGCATCGGCAGAGCGTGTGGAACCGTGGGAAAATGAGACCTGGGGTGGAATCATGGTTCCGTCTTTCTCGTTATCGTTATGCAAACCGCTAATCACTCTATATGGCCACTGTTACTATCCAAAGAATATAGTCAATTAAAACTAGTCATTGAAATCATCCGAAAAAATTGAATGACGATAACGTTTTAGTCCTCACGAGCGCAATCGGAAAATAGCTATAACGCGTGCGCAAGCGTTGTGGAGAACCACAATTGCGTCCAAGATGAGCTAAAAATAATAAGAATAATGGAAAGGCGTCGTTGGCGACGTCTTCAATTTACCATATTATGTACAATTACTCTTGTCAAAAATTAGCGTTAGAAGGAACTAAACGATATATTAGTCCTGGAGTGAGTAACAAGATATTTATACTCACTGCATAAAGGAGTGACAATTTTGCAAGACTAAGCTGATTATTAAGATAGACACGTACATTTAGTTATACAACTTTAGTTATAATTGGAAATTTATTACTTTACTGAAAAGCAATAATTCTGCTCCTTCAACTACAGTAAAACGTTTAAAAGCATTATTAATGAAATACATTTAAAACAATAACAAATAAAAATGGTGAAAATTGTGAAATATTTGGTGGCAAAATTCCTCCCCGATCCTTCACCGGGTTAGTGCATCCATTCTGACCGATGTTTCGATGCCTGGAAAGCCCCAATTCTTGTTAATATTTTTAGGTTTCCTTTTCGGATAATATAAGTGAAGTCTTTAAAGGGTTTCCTCCAACTTTAAATATCAAATATCAACAATTTCCGGCGTTTGAATGACTATCTTAGGGGCTGTCCATAAATGATATCACGCAATTTTTTACCAAACTAGACCTCCTCCCCCATGTCACAGTTAGTCACAAATAGTGTCACCCCCCCCCACCCCCTTTAATGATGTCACAAAAATGAAAAAACTTCTACCCCCCCCATAACAGTCTGAGTAAAAAATAAGCCATAATATACAGGGGAAGTGTGGATGTCACATGAAGCATATTGTCAAAAGGTGGTGACCCCCCTCCCCCCCAATCGTGTGGACATCATTAATGGACAGCCCCTTAGAGTTTAGTGGCCTTATTGAAGCGTTCAATCAAACAGGGTTACGTACACTTGATATCTTATAAAAAGTGTAGAAATGAAAAAAAGGAACTTTTAAGGAACTCTTTCCAAAATGAAAAAAGGGAACTTTTAAGTATTTCAAGAGGCAATTATGTGATGTAAAGCACAGCTGCTGTAGAAAGGAGTTGTATATATGCGTGGTAAAACAAATTACACCAGAAAAATTATTGAATTAAAATGAGTTGTGAACATTGCTCGTATGGCGTTCGGGTGTGCAGAAGAAGACGTCGTGGAGGGGTAAATTTTGGTGGAAGGGGTAGGGAAAAGGGACGTCGGGAAAAGCAAAGACATGGCATTTGTGACATGCATGATTGCATTTTAAAAAATGGAATTTGTATGACATGGACAACACAAACGCCGCGCATCCGAACGCCATAAGCTTTCGCGAGAGCTATACAAATGTCACCTTTTCCTTAGCAGAACTACTCGGAGCTGTTTTCCTATATTGCTCAGGCTATCAAAGAATGATCGATATTGGCTTGAGTACTGCGGAGTGTGAGTGCACAATAGAATACAAGATTAAGGCCAAGGGCCGAGTAATAGGTGAGAAAAACTCCCAAACCACCAATCTATACGCTTAAACGTAGCATGGGAGCGTGTGAATGAAACAAATTATCCGAAAATTAAAGTAATGGCAAGCGAAGAAAAATCGTTTCGGGCCGAATTGGGTACCGGAAGCGGGGAATGCGAGGAAAGGACTACTTAATTGGACGGAATGGAGGCTGGGAATGGATTTGGGGCGACGAATTTGATGCTGAACTGGTTGGCGCGGAGGCGAAGCGAGCAGGAGCACCAGCAGCAAGAGGATGGAGATAGCGGAATGTGTATTCGTGAGTGTGCGAGTGACAGGACGGAGGTGTGAGATTGGAAAGAGGGAACGTGGATTTGGATTGGGAGGACCCTGATTAAGTAGGCGGGAGGAGAGAGAGAGAGCGAGGGGACCTTTGACCCCGAGGGGGTGAAAGCGAAGAAGAGGTGCGAAATGCGGGGACGGGGGAGTGGAGAGATAGGTGGAATTCAAAGGGGCGAGAGATGCGTCCGCTTAGCCGGAATCGGTTTCCACTTGGTTCGGATTCAATTCTCACGGTCACACATCATGAATGCAGATAAACATACATTTGTACATCCACAACCATCCACAGCCTACGTCCTAATTTAAAATAATAATAATGTCGTATTTATTGCTGAGAGAATTTAGGTATTTAAAGACCGATCTTACAATTAACTCATTGCGCTCATTACATATCACACAATAACACCCATCCCCTGAGTGAAAAAAACCCACTCAGGCGGGACTCCAGCCGGCGACCTTCGGATTAGCAGGCGAGGACGTTACTACGCCGCCACCGGCTTGTGGAGGTGCTGGGATTTGAACCCAGGACTTTCAGCATGAGAAGCAGACACTCTACCACTGAGTTACACTCCCTAATCATTCTTTGAAAAACACTGAATTCAATTATTATGATACTTTGGTTGGTGAGAGTGGGCTATATTCAGTAACTATGGAATACATGTGAGGTGCTTGCGATAGGAGTAGAAGGGATTGGGTTAGGAATGAGCGGGCGATGAAAGAATGTGGAATGGGTGCTCCGGCAATGGGCACACACGAAAGGAGCGTGCTTCGCCGCGACGAGTGGCGTGAGAGGAAGGTGTAGAAAGTAAAGCGCGAATGTGGCTGAAGATACTCTGAAGAGAAGGAATACCAGGGGTCTTATGAACAGGAACGCGTGCATGAAGCAATGCATGAGGGTGACTGTAGCAAATGAGATATGCAAGGATGGGGCAATATGAAGTAATTTATAAAAGCAGAGCAACTTTGCTAGCCTATCTCCGAGAATTTAACTTTTTTGACCGTGCCTACCCCGAAAGGGAAAGGCGTGAAGGGTATGTATGTACTATGCATGTATGTTTAGTTGGTTGGTTTGTTATTTGGAGAGGCGACCGACAACTGACGTTAATTGCACCATTTAGAGCAGGTGGGTATGTAAGTAAGGGAAAATTAATTGGAGAATGGTGGAAGGGTGGAGAGAAACACGATGTAAGCATTAGCCTGCTCCTGACGAAAGACGCTGAAGGGGTCACATTTTAACGTCCCACCCGACGGATGAAGTACTGTTCTTGAAGTTCTCTCCACATAGCTCACAAGTAGTGATGGGGATTCCACTGAAGAATCTCAATCACAACCAGAATTTGACCCCGCGCCTTATTACAATACATTTTGCTACTTTAAGTAGAAAATTTATTCTCCACTAGGGTTAATGAACAAGGAAGTTACTGCGATTCATTTCGTTATATAAGACAAAAATGAGGGATGTGCGTTATATGCGAAAGGGATGAAAAATCATAAAATTTGATTCATGAGAATATTTAGCGTTTATTTCTTCGGCGTAATAGAAAACTGCCATTTTTCCTGGTGACCAGTCGTGAGGTGAGTAGTTGATTTCGAATTTTTTTGCAATCCACATCCTACAAATGACGGAACTAATTTTACGTAATCCGAGTGAAGGCTTCCGCGGCTTATCTGTATTCTGACGAGTTTATATAAAACTATTTGAAGATGCATGTATTCCGGGTTTCTTTCCACGTTAGCCCATTGTGCTGGGACTACAGTTTTGCCGGCGTTGTAGGCGGCTTCTTCAGGTCAGTCTTCCTGTTCAATACAAGTAAGGCGCTTCTCTGGGAGCAAGTCCAGCACACGCGAGCGGAAATCCACCGCTGCCTCGTTCAACTTCTTCGCCTGCACTTGGAGTTAGGGACCGTGCTGAAACCAGACAACTGGAACAAATTGCAGAAAATCACATGGAATTCCTCGATCAACATCTTCTCATTGACGAGGAAGAAGCGATTGAAGAAATTTGACAATCCACACAACAAGCAGCACGGAACATCAGTAAGCAATTTTACTGAAAAAAACATAATTAACCTCAGTGGCCATGATTTGAGTGAAACTGTAATCTCCTTATTGTCAAAAGGCCTAAATTAGGCCATTGCACATCACAGAAACCCCACAGAAGACATCACCACAGGAGTAGAAAATGCCGTTCGGAAGCTCAACAATCAAGAGGTTGACGACATTTGGGAAGAAGTGGGACGCATCCTGTTCAAGGCAAAACCTCCCAATGCCAATATCACCAAGAAAGAGAGAACGGCAAATAGAGAACTCAAGGAAAACAATTGCCTTCTAATACTTCAAGCGCACAAAGGAAACGCGACGGTAGTAATGGATAAAGGTGACTACCAAAACAAAATATCCAACCTCTAAAATACCAGTGGTTACCGGGAGTTGAAGTCGGATCCTATATTAAGGATACAACGGCTAACGAAATTCTCTACCAATTATCTATTCCTCTGGAAGAACGAAAAAGTCAACAAAGAGGGCAACAAGGAACATAAAACTACGACTCTCTGTAATGGCATGCGTTACTTTCCGCATATTTGACGGGAAGCAATTGCAAAAAGCTAGATTCCTAATAACTTTTATCGAGATGACAGTTACTCGCTGTCCAGCGCATGGAAACGCGTGTTATGCGGGAAAATAAACACAAATAACAACAACCAATCAAAACGTACCTAACCCCAACGGATGATGTATATAAAACGGTCAAACTGCATTACCACTTCACTTTACTGGCCTGAAGAAGCCGACTGCAAAGCCGGCGATACCGTAGTCCCAGCACAATGGGCCTACGTGGAAAGAAACCCAGAATACATGCATCTTCAATTAGTTTTAAGTAAACTCATCAGAATATAGAAAAATGACTAAATCCGGGGTCAGTAATTAAATAGCCATCACGAGCATGAATAAACAATCCTGAAAATACTACCATCTATCGCGGGGAGGTAGCCAGGTTCCATCTCGAAAGACAGAGCAGCGAAAGCGGGTGAATGTTCCGCAGTCGGGGAGAGAGTGAATACAAGGAACGGAAGGGGAAAATGCGTGGTTGGACTCTGAAACGTGAAAGAAGGGAAGAGTTCTAAGCGGGGATTCCAAGCGGAAGAGAGCGCGTGCTTTATCAGTTGTGCTGCGCGGTTAATCAAAAGGGACGATAATTCAAAAAGATCGTGTTTACCCATTTCGCTTTATTTTGTCACACCGTTTGCTCAATTTAAAAAGATTCTGGAAAATTTATCCAAGAGTTGGATTCGCGCAAGCATAAGTGGTATCTAACTGATTTATGTTCAAATGTTTTACTGCTTAACGCTTACGCAGTGTTGGCTCTGAGCGTGATTTGAGGTGCACGAAAATGATATAGGGCAAGATTTTGCCTCGGTGAGCACATATGCTCTTATTTTCATTTGAAGTGGACACCCCAGAAGTTTAAAAGTTGCCACGTGACTTTGCACTGGCGTCATGTGGATCGGCAATTAAGGCGTGTACAAACTTGTGTCATACGCGTCGACTACTTTTGGTCCATCTACTGCCTGTATGCAAAACTAACATAGTTAAAAAGAAATTAAGAGGGCGATGAGGGAAGACACTGTGTTGCATGGACTGTTTTCTGATTGTTATCATTTAATAGTGCATCCTCTGGTGAGTGAGAAGCAACGGAATGTAAAGCTAAAAGGGAAAACAAAGATACCAGCAAGTTTATGACTCAAAAGATGTTTGCTTGACCTTCAGATTAGTCTCAGGCCTCGTACATGTATATGATGATAATCAATATTTGGTGGATCACTCTCGCTTCGCAATGCGCTGCCATTTTGAAAATGAAAACATGGACACGGAGCCGTTGAGAGTGAAGGAACGTCTTACCCTGAACCAATCGGTGGATTCAATAAATTATGTTTGTCCTCTTGTACCACACTTAATGAAAATTAGCGTCATACGCATAGTTGTATAAGTTTAAAAAATTCCAAAATGATGGCTTAGTCGCTCAATTTATATATTTCGATATATATTTATCTTTTGTTGAAGAAGTTCTTTGGAATCCGTCGAAGTTTCATTTTGGATGAACAGATAATTTGAGTCGTTGAATAAGTGAGAAATTGAAATGCAGACTGTAGAAATTGAAATTTCTTATATGGTCTTCGAAACAATGGATTGACCAACATTAATGTTTAAGCCGAAGACAATGTTCTGCAACCCACAGTACCAAATTTATAAATGTATACTTTCAAGTATATTCATCTCTTAAAGGCTGAGAGCCAGGAAAAGCGTATTAGCTCGGTCTGAAAGTACAATGGTGATAAACGGATCATGAAGGTAACACCCCTGTATGATGTTGTGATTCATCGTTAAGTAAAAAGGAGAGCTGCCTTATGCTCTTAATGATAATTTTATAAGCATGGCTTACTTATGGACGAAAAAATTTTTGTTGATCATCATGAATGAAAAAATGCAGGTACCCAGATGAAGCTTGTATGTTAATAATCTAAACTATGTATGACAATGTAATTTATAATGAATGAGACAGAATTCCAGGGAGTGTTTTTGCTATGCCTAAAAAAATATGAAATTAGGTATAATGAGATGCGTACGAGGAAGAAAGGACCAGAATGTTGATACATTTATCACAAAAAGTTATGGGGGCGATCACAGATTTTTATAACGCGCACTCTCACGTTTTCATTAATGTTTGATAATGCGGAGAGTAAATAGTGATCACCTTTCGCAGAATTTTCTTGGTTTTTCAAGCCGCTGTTCGCCAATGGAACTGTTTAAAAGAACATTTTCTGTTAAAGAGACACTACGCTTTGATTCCCTGGTTGAATAGTGGTAATGCCTATAAAATATTCGTTATGTCACCCCTAGATAAGCTTTGAAATGGATTTTGTCACAGGTGGAGAGGTAAGCACTGCAGTCACTTGTATGTACGTGAGTATTTGAATATACTTGTACTTGAGCGGTACAGGAAAATTCATTTCTGACACCGCTGGGATTATCGAACTCCCTCTCCGCACCAGCGGATTTAATCGCCCAAACAAAATCAAGGCGATGGAATCAAGTACTGACTGGTTTAAATACTCTCTTGAATTATTCGGGATCAGATCCATGGCAAAGTATCCAGGGATGAAATAAAAATTAAGTTCAAATGTGTTGCACTTTTTTTATCAGAAATTAAATCTTACTCAAGAGGCGTTATAGTTCATTGAGTTGAGTGGTTGGCTCATGTCTGGAGGTCCCAGGTTTAAGTTCTAGTGAAGCACGTTTCATCATATGCTTACTCTATAATCCAGGATGTGAAATTACGGGATAATCATAACATGCAGCCGCAAATGACTATTACGAGAAGAAACTGATCATGAGCCATGAACGTGTGACTATCATCTGCCTTTGAGATTACCACGAGAGATGTACTTTTAATAAATGGCTGGTGTCTTAACAACCCATGCCGGAGGCTTTTGCGAAGGCAAGTGTGGAACATGGTGAATGTAGACGAACTTTCAGTGAACGTAACGCTGTGCATTCTTGGTGAAAATCCATCCTTGGCCACACCTTGTTGATGCACTTAACACATATACATGTATTCAGAGCTGCGTCTTAATTTATGTAACACGAATTAGTGGCAATAAATGACGTCCAACGATATTTCACGCGGTGCACTCATTAGAGTTAATGAATTTTTCAGGCCATGGCAGGGAAGTGAGTGGGTGGGCCGAGTGCGTGAAGGTGGCTCACACGGTGCATTGGGAGTGATTTTGGAAAGGAGAGGTGGAGGCGGGAGGGTGGATGGCAGGGGTTGCGTTCGCTCGTTCATTGGACGAAGTGGACGGAGGAGAACGTAAGGCCAGTGTGGAGTGGAAAGTCGGAAAGGCATTACCAGAGTGTCAGGAAGAGATGGAGGCGGGAGAGAGCAAGGGGAGAGATGGATTTAGGGCCGCTGAGAGAAAGAAAACGGTGGGAAAGGAGAAGAAAAAAGAATTGGGGTGCTAAAGGACGGGGATGGGAGATGAGCGAAGTCAGGGGAGACCCCAGGTGTCTGTTGAGAGTTCTCTCTTCCCTCCTCCCCCTCTCGCCTCACCACACTCCCACCCCTCCTTGTCGTCCCTCCCCTACTCGTTTGGTTTTAGGGCATGCGATCAGGGAAAGACAATGGTTGGCGGCGATGGTGGAGTTACATTAGTTTTGGCGAAATATCGCTACACATATAATTAAGAATTCCGTCTCATTATAATAAAAATATTAAGTGTTTCTGAAGGTTGCATTTTACGTGACAGGTATAGGTATTGTAGAGGTTTGAAAACTTTTGTACATGCTAATTCCGTGGGTATGATGTTATTGAAAGTCTTTTGCATGTTGGCACTTCATATCGAAGCAAAAAAACTAGCTACGATATCTCTTTATTAATCCTGGAAATAGCTAGTACTGAGCAAATAGCAAGTAACTGAGGATTAAGCAGGAACAAAGTACAAAGTAAGACAAATACGATAATGATTCTATTATTTAGTTCTGAGAGCTTGATAATGTTGCGAGTTGAATTTATTATTTACGTCTGAAAATAAAAAGAAAGATACTTATACTTTTTCAATCTCAGCTGGTTTTAAGTACAGTTGTGGAAAATGCTTGTCTTCGTATTTAAATAAAGCGATCATACCTTTTCTGTTATTAATAAAAGAAAATAATTATGTTTGTAAATTATGTTTACTGATGTGCTGCGGAGCAATTAGGAGCACGCGATCAATCACTCCAGTTCCATTAGCTTACCAGATAATCATGAATATTAATGAGAATTACGGTGCCTTAATTGACTTTCAAGTGAGGATTCACCTGAATTGTGTGAATTCCACTGTGAAAATGATTATATCCTTAGATTTAGAGAAGATAATCAGAAGCAGTGTACGTGGATTAATTAATCAACAACACTGGAACATTCATTGGAAAAATGGGAAGAATCTCCGACGACCAAGAATGGGATACATCAAGCAAATAATGGACATAAAAGTAAATAATTATACAGGAATGAAGCGGATGGAAGAGAGGAGAGTGAAATGGAGATCTGCTGCAAGCCAATCTTCGGATTGATGACTACTGATGATGATGAAGAACAATTTATTGCAACACTTGGTGCCTATAGATGATTTACTCGCTGTTAAATTCCCTTATTTGTGTCCTTTTCATTGAGTGACAGTCACGGAATTTCCCCCAGAAAATCGAATAAAGAATCATCTCGTCCGCATGAATTACCGAAAGTCATCCAAGACGCCTCAAGCAGGAGCGGCATACCCATACATACTTGCGTAACGTTGCCTCATTAATGAACGCAGATCTTAACCCATATTTTTCAAAATGCGCATTTTCTTTTAGCTCACCAATTTTTACTCTCATTCATCCCAAAGACTCCTTTTCAAACGGAAGAAATGGCGAAATATTTCATAACCTGATCCAAAATGAAAATTGCTGCTATGACAGTACTGAGTGAAGATCGTGAGATCTCTTCTAATGACAATGATATCAAATGAATACCTGGTGGTTATGTGAGAGAATAAAGAGAGGGACATAATTATCAAGGGTATCACCTTCAGTGATTCTACATGGAGGTCATTTTCGGTTTATCGAAAAATAATGAATTCAAATGAATGATATCTATCAGAGAGAAGAAGTTGGGTAGTTTCCGTTATATTCAGCGGCTGGATTCATGTGATTTATCAGAGTAGTAATATGAACCTAAAGATTAGTCGCGGCAGGAATCGTTCGTAAAATAACGCCGCGTGAAGTCCCGAGTTCTGCGATATCAGTTCACGAGTATTAAATGGTCAAGATGAATTTCGTTTGTCTCCTTTTTTTCACATATTTACGATTTATCAATACGATTATCCCCACGACCATTGATTCAAAACTGTCTACCACACACCCTAGCCGCAGCTTGCATGGAAAAAGTTAGGTGCAAATGAAATATAGGCGTCCTGCACTCATAAGAAATTCGAGTCATTTTGGCTCGTTTTACTTGAAACACTCACTTATATATTTAAACTTCATCATTTATTTGTATCAAAACCAAATCATTTATTACTCACTTATATAGTTTGAATTGTGTAACTGGATAGTTTATCTTCGGGAAGGTGACTGAAAAATCAAGACATATGCGCCATTAAGGACAGATACGTAGGTAAGTCGAATTGGATTATTAAGGAACCAAAAGATAATTGGAGGGAAACCCGGTTCTGGCATCAACTTACTCTAGATTACTGTCTGTAAAACGGCCTTAAGACTTCGGGGATAGAGTGATGGAGCTCTGCCGCGATTACCTTAGATTAATTTATAATACGGCAAACATTCGGCATTTCTAATTAGGATTCTCATTCCTGACTTGAATGGTAATTTGGCTGCGTTCACTTACAAGTACATACTTCAATTGACATGCAATGAAAAACCACCGTTATTTTTGGAATCTAATTCCAGAATCACACGGAATTGTAACTCGTTGACATTGTTTAGGTGTAGTGACGTAACAGTCGAGACATATCCACAAAACTAATGCCTCCATCCATTTAGATGAAAAAATAAGCTGCCCTTATAGTGTCCCAGTAGCTACACCGATTCCCTCCTACAAAAAGGTCCCGGGCAAAAGTGACCTTGGCATCTTTTCGGCTGTCGGAACTATGGGATGCATAACTCGGCCAGACTAATAATTAAATGCGGGAAATAAAGGATTTTTTACTAGGAAAGCCATCATTACGCATTTCCGTATGAGCCCTCATTTACCAGTAACGTCTTCACGTTACCTTTAAGGAAATAACGCAAATTGTAAGAACTGAATTCTACGCACTACGCTCATATTTAGCAGTCCGCTTGTCATGTGGTACACGTGAAATGCCTCGATAGCTTGCGTTGTAGCTAATCGCCTTTACTTAGCTAGAAAGATTCATAATAAAGCAGATGAGTGCAGAAATAACCTACCCTGCGATGCATCCACGACCAATTAATTAAATAGATTAAAAATCCTGTGATCGTGTTCCGTTTTGCGTGGATGGTGGATGAAGTTGTTTTCCATCCTTTCAGAAATAGGTTCTTCAGAGCCAAAGAGAAGGTAGAATGATGACAGATGAAGTTGGGAATGGGGATCGACAGATTCATTTAAATCCGGGATCCTCCAGATAGCAACCGTTTGGGATAATGTATTACCCTCTCTTACATTTCAGTCACTGCCAAAAAAGTCACACATTGTAATCATTAAATTTACTTATAATAGACTGGAACTTCACATTTTATTTCACTATTTATTCTGTACTGTTACATCCCATGCACCATCTCTATAACCACAAAATCAACCAGTTTTTTGCAAATGCCCACCCCTCTAAGCAGCATAGGCTCTATCAAGTGGTTTACTTAGATTCCATTTTTATTTCATCTCAAGTCATCAACTATTACCGGTAGGAATTCACATTTGTGAACAGAAGTACTGGACTGTTAATGCAGCAGAACTTTGTTCAGAACAAGGTCAATAGTACAGTAAGATAGCATATGCGCAAACGTTCTGCATCATCTGCCGCAAAGCCATACCATATAGTTTTATTAAACAAGAGACTTACTCAGAACTCGTTTTGAAAATTTTTCCAATTTATGATCTTTTGGTTCATCCGGTCGTCCGAGAATTTCAATTATCACCATGGGAAGGTAGGAATAAAAATACTCACTGTGGTTTCCACAAATGACATCGTGGAGAGCCGATGCCCTCTGGTTTTTCCTTAGTATTTTGAATTTTGCAAAATTCTCAGTGACACGAGAGTTCCTCACGATATGATTGTGACTTGAAAAATAACTTCCTCTATGTTTTTTTATTATTTCACTGACCCTGCAAGAACTTAAAACTGTTTAATTTCACATGACATGAAATAGCGAAGACAGTACCTGGAAAATGTACAGCGATTCCTATGAAAAACAGAAATTTAGCGAACTTAGAATTAAAGTCACACACTCCTAATATTTTAGCTAAGGTAACAAGGAAAAGCCTTTTCTAAAAGTGCAAGGAGTATGCTAAAAACCGAAAAATAACTTGATAAAGCTTTGTATACTCAGTTGTGTATCCAAAATGTTCCCATAAGTATCTTTTAGGCCCATTATGTCCTCATTTCAATCATTTAAATATAATTTATTTCATATCCTGTTTAGAACTCGCTAAACGTTTGTGAAACGCAGAAACATATTCATCAAGACTTGTAGAAATATATTTAAATCAAAACATACTGCTAAAGTACTCAAAAGGCAAAACTTACTAAAACACGATGACCCAAAAATTCGAAGAAAAGACAAGTATTTCAATGGATGAAGCATCGTCTGCAAATCTCAATGGCAATCATATATACAAATCACTCGAACAGCCTTTCAATAAATGAAGGAATGGAAGGAGGAGACTATTAAGTGGTGAATCCTGTGATGGATAAACTAGCCTGTTGCTTCATTTCATTAAAAAAGGAAAAATCAAACGAAAGAGAGGTGAGTGCTCTCAGGCGTAATGCGCCAATGTTCCCGAAATTTTTTTCACTATACCACACGCATCCAGAGAGATGATCCTGATGCCAGTCAACCAAGCTCAAGAATTATCCTCATAACCTGCGGCTGAAAATTCAACCAAGTATTGGAATTTACGCCGTAGAAAAGAGACCAAAAGGGCGCACAGGGAATTTTGGCAAGAAGAGAAAAAAATGCACAAATAAAAAATATCTCGGGGATCATTTCACTCGAAAGCCATTTCGATTTCTTTTGTTTTTCCGGGAAGGGAACAATGATGAGAGTGCAGGCTGAGAGGAGGGAGTAATGAGGGAAAAAGAGAGCGATGGGGATTGAGAAGAAGAGGAGGAAGAGGGCGAAGTAGGATTGGATTGCTTGACCGTGGAGAAGGTCGCCTGGGATTCTAATGGACGGCGAAAACGATTCGAGGTGTGATGGTGGAAATATAAGAGAAGTTTGAAAAAAATGTTGGAAATCAATAGCGTGGACATTGATCGAGGGGTTTACGTGGTCCGAAAATACCGAGGTAGGTAAAAAAGAGGGGATGATATGTTAGACTTCTGCCAAAGTTTGCCGAAGAACCATTATTTGCTGAGCTACTTTATACCTTTTAATTATGCCGGGAATCGATTTCGGAAGAATTTATGAAGGAAGCATGCTCTATTGCAATGCATGTGACAGAGAGCGATTCGTACTAACTAATATGCTGAGCCAACAATTTACAAGTCTATTCCGCGAATCAAGCGAATATTTTCTTTCATTGTGAAGTCAAATGCATCTCATGTGCGGGTGGCGCCCATTTAGGTTATAATGCTTTAAATTCGTAAAATCCTTGCATTAGGGAATATCATTAAAGGAAGGTCTTTGATAAATATCTGAGGTGGAGCTATCGCAAATTGAACTTCCAAAGTTGAAAAAGGCACTTTTTTTTAGCTTTCTAATATTTAAAACTTGTAAATCGCTAAGATTAATAGGTGGATTTGTAACTCATCGACACGGTTATGTGATGTTTGAATGGTAGACGTTAGAATGACAAATTTTTAAACCTAATGCAGAAAATGGACATCTAGATCAAGAGAGTTAATGTACAAGAATGCCTGAGATAACTTATGAGTCGCCTGGTAAATTAAATTACTTTTGATATAGCTTGAAAGAGTGATAAAAACTATTCCATGCTTTATAACTTAATGCTCCTTTGTTTGGTAAAATACAGTACTACTTGAATGATTGGACATGATATCATTTAATTGGAACATGAGGAGGTTTTCGTAAATAAATGACCAGCAACATGTAAAAAAAACCGCTCTACGCGTAAAAGCGTATTTCAACATGGAAATTGAAAACAACAAGTAACCCAGAGACCTACCGACGGCGTATGTTAATTGATGCTTTAATGGTAAATGGAAGAGAAGGTAACTTTTAAAATGAAATGAAGAGGAAGTGAGATATTTAAATAAGACTGAGTTATTTTAGAATTTCCCCGGTGCGTTACTTTTATGATCAAATAGGTTGTGTTTGTGACCAAAACATAGTGCCCTCCTGTATTGTATTGCATGCTGTAGAAAATAAATTTCCGGTAACTCGTCAGGTAATTTAATTTGCAGGCAATACGTGGGAGAAGAGCGATAGAGCATGACAGAGGGAGGGAATCATGAATATAGAATACTAGATGGGAATCAATGGCCCGGATAGGCCCGGGCCCGGATGGGCCCGGATCTGTTGTCGAAAATTCTTTAGGCTAGGCTACCGCGACTGAGGCGATGGCAGCGCTCTAAACAAACGGGCATTTGTATAACTATTGGCGGCAGTTTAAACTGGCCACAGAGCGAGTACTAAGGGTTATATTCATGATTAATCGGGTAATTGAATGAGTATCTCTTCAGGAAGTAAATACTGATTAAATTTAGATTGGATTTTATTCCGATGTCTGGAACTAATAAAGTTTATTCATTTAAAAAAGCCTTAACTTAATAAATTCATTTTTATAAAAAAACTGCTGTAGAAATCCGGGAATTCCATTATGGTCAGGGTGGTTTACTTTGCAAAAATTGCAATTACAAATTACCTACCTATTTTTCTACTGATCCAGCAAGAAGAAAGGCCTGGGTATTGAACTGACGGCTGGACAAGTGGAAACCTATGTTCTTTATGAATATGTTTGCCGTGCTACCTATCAAGAATCGGAGTCTGAGGTAATTTCACAATTTTTCTTGAGTCGAACGGAAGACCGGCCCGGTTGTCTAAACATATTCCCAAGTAGCATGTCATTGCCTATTGTACTCGCAAGTTTCATTGTTTCATCTTCCGTAATAAGAGAGATATCCGTGGTTCTTTTAACCTTTGTCAGCTACGTAGAGCTTACGCTCTATGGTCAGCTACGATCTGAATTCAAGATGATGGGTTACATTAGTTAAGTGCGTGTCTTCACCTGGGGTATAGAGACCTTGAACAACCTTATCGACGCTAACGCTACCTACCAACAATCCACAGTTAGAAAATGGAACTTTTGTAGGGTGCGGAATTTACCGACAACAACGCTTTCGGGGGGTTTACACGGGAAAATATGGCGGATTTCCATCCAGTATCTATATTCATTTCGGGAATGATTGCAAACAATCGAAGAGGGAAAATAAATTTCCAGAGCCTAAAAACATATGCGCCCTCGTTTTAGGGAAACTGCATAATTTCGCATTCCAACTCTCATGGCTCGCTTTATATTTATTTTCCACGAAAATTAAAAACGGTATGCCGCAGATGGGATCGAATGTTGGTCTCTCCACGCGGTAAATGAATACAAATAGCGTTCAAAAGCCGATGGTGGGAAGATCGAGCTCCTCAAATTATTTAATTAAACACAGTCCAAACCCTTGTTCAGTGTATGAAACATGACATGAATCATTGGAATTTTTTAAAAGTTCTCGACGAATCTGGGAATGCGCTCAAATGAGTCTAATGCATGTTTTCAGTAAGGAATGCATTGAAAAATTAAGGGAAGCTCATTGAGGGAGATGCTTTGAGAAGAGACGGAATGGAGAGATGAATTGTACGACTGGGAGAGCATGTTGAAATGACTTGAAAATCACTGATCTGAAACTATGGATTTTAATACGAAAATGAACACAATATTTGTAATGATTTCAATTCATAGAATCTCAAAATCGGCTTCGCCATTATTTTACATATAGTTTTATATGGGTCATTCCACCTCAATTCAACAAACGTTTGTCCCTTAGGGTCTCAGATTTTGATAAAAATTGGTGTATGGGTACAATATTAACTCAAACTGAATACCCTCAATCCGTTTTGTGAAAAAAAATTTTTTGAATGAGTTATGCATATTTTAATTTTTTCGCATTTTTAGCAAAAATCCGTGCCTTAAATCATACTATCACTTATATCTCCGCTTGTAATCGCCATAGAGCAATGGTTAATAGCTTTTATTAAAGCTAAATATTTATTGAATGCCAATATATCAATAAAAAATTATTTTCTTTACCCTATTGTTGTAAATCACTAATGTTTAAAAAATTGTTAATAAACTTTTCTCAAATACTCCATCTCAGAATCGGCCGAAACTTTTTTTGAGTAATTTAAACATATTTAGCTAACTATTCCAAAAATAAAATTTAGTGGAAATTCATAAATGCGTTTTTTATAAATATTTAAACATTTACAATTTTATCTCGCGCGGCCCGTCAGCTTCCCATTTGGAATACATGCAGCAGACACGTGATGCAAGCCTAAACATTTCCCTAATTGCTCAAGGTCGTGGCTATATGAGATAAAAATATATTATAAACTATGAATGTTAACAACAATTGTTACTTGTTCTGTTAAATGGATGTTTGCAGAGAAATTAACCACTGAGCCCCACTTTCTCTGCGCGAAGTTTTTTCTAACTACTCCGAAACAATCGATTGAAAACTCTTGCTCGGCGTTAATGACAATGGAAAATGGACACATAAACAGAAGACTAATTTTAGGAAATTTGAAAGAGATATTTTGTAATTTAAGGACAAATATGCCGAAGATACTGTTTCATTTTCAAAATTTGCAGAGCTCAGACCTAAGAAGTGCGTTCTGGCGGGATCATCAGGAACTCATACCGTATGCGTGTGTCTGGCGCATCAAAATATTAAGTTAATGATTTTAGGTGCAAGGTTGTCACCACTAAATCTAGGGGATAACACCGAGCCGCTGTTGTTATATAAAGACTATTTGTCAGCAATGATGTGTTTCCCTGCGAAAGAGGCATGCCATTTGAACGAATGTAAAAACTGCCCTGGGCCGAGCAAAATTCGGAATTCAGTAGAAGAACACTTTGATGGAAATTTAGTTGATAGCATTACTTACCACCGATGGGTTCAAGCTAACCATTGCTTCCTAGAAATTTTTACAAAATCTACCGATAACTTTTAGAAACTTTTATTGAAAAGTTACAGAAACTTCAGCCACATGACTGCATTGCTAAAAATCAATCTGATTTTCTTAGAAATGTAAAGCATAACATCCAAGTGGGGCAGGTTCTCGTCATTGTAGATTTTCCAGAAAATTACGCTTTCGTTTTTCAGGACAGCATGCAAGGTATGCACTGGAATAACGGCCAAGCAACAGTTCACCTCTTTGCTTGCTATTACAGCCCTAAAGTCCAGGATAATGTCATTCCATTGAACTTCGTAATCATATCAGACAGCGTGAAGCATATAACATCAACTGTACATGTTTTTCAAAAACTTTTCTTAAATTCTTGAAATTGAAAGTTCCGAAGCTTCAAAAAGAAAAATATTATTCAGATGGAGCAGCTGCTCATTATAAAACAAGTATAACATTCAGAACTTATCTCTTCACAGGAAAGATTTCACAGTCTCTGCAGAATGGCATTTCTTTGCTACATTGCATGGTAAAGGGCCAAGTGACGGACTGGGAGGAACTTTGAAAAGACTAGCAGCAAGAGCAAGTCTTCAGCTTCCATACGAAAAACAAATACGTACACCTGTAGAACTCTTTAAACGGGCAAAAGATCATATTTTAGGAGTGGATTTTGGCTACGCAAAGAAAGAAGAAATTGGAAAACATTCCAATGTACTTGCGAAAAGATTTCGTCAGGCAGTTAGTATACCAGGCATTAGGGAGTTTCATGCAGCAATACCCGAATCAAATGGAGTGGTTATAATGAAGAGACTCTCTTCGTCCAAGCAAGGGACGAGGATTCATCTGTAGTTGCAGGCAGGAGTATCAGGATCCTCAAATAAAATATTTCGGAGAGTACCCCTTCGTACAAGGTAGGACATCATATGTTTACGGAAAGCATGCTAACTTAGCCATTTTACATTTGTTATAAATACAAGGTTTTTGCTTTCTCGTTAGTTTTCAATCGATTGTGTCGGAGTAGTTAGAAAAAACTTCGCGCAGAGAAAGTGGGGCTCAATGGTTAATTTCTCTGCAAACATCCATTTAACATAACAAGTAACAATTGTTGTTAACATTCATAGTTTATAATATATTTTTATCTCATATAGCCACGACCTTGAGCAATTAGGGAAATGTTTAGGCTTGCATCACGTGTCTGCTGCATGTATTCCAAATGGGAAGCTGACGGGCCGCGCGAGATAAAATTGTAAATGTTTAAATATTTATAAAAAACGCATTTATGAATTTACACTAAATTTTATTTTTTGAGTAGTTAGCTGGATATGTTTAGATTACGAAAAAAAGGTTTCGGCCGATTCTGAGATGGAGTATTTGAGAAAAGTTTATTAACAATTTTTTAAACACGGGCCGCGCGAGAGAAAATTGTAAATGTTTAAATATTTATAAAAAACGCATTTATGAATTGCCACTAAATTTTATTTTTGGAATAGTTAGCTGAATATGTTTCAATGACGGAAAAAAATGTTTCGGCTGATTCTGAGATGGAGTATTTGAGAAAAGTTTATTAACAATTTTTTAAACATTAGTGATTTACAACAAAAGGGTATTGAAGAAAATAATTTTTTATTGATATATTGGCATTCAATAAATATTTAGCTTTAATAAAAGCTATTAACCATTGCTGTATGGCGATTACAAGCGGAGATATAAGTGATAGTATGAGTTAAGGCACGGATTTTTGCTAAAAATGCGAAAAAATTAAAATATGCATAATTCACTCAAAAAATTTTTTTTCACAAAACGGATTGAGGATTCAGTTTGAGTTAATATTGTACCCATATGCCAATTTTTATCAAAATCTGAGACCCTAAGGGACAAACGTTTGTTGAATTGAGGTGGAATGACCCATATATTTACATAGAGTTAAAATTATTACTTTTATTAAAAGTATAGGGCGATAATAAATTATACAAATTCTTCAGATGAAAACTCTCGATGAATGGAAAAAAATCATGACCTTTGTAATTCTATGCTTATTTTTTGACTAGGGTCATTTTTATGAATAGTTGGTAGTATTAAATTATATTTTCAGTGAATTTTTGTGTATCCATTGCAAATACTTGGGACGGAATCTTTTCGGCGCAGAACATGATAGGAACTTTGCCTAGACGAATGGGACAAGTCTCCATGGTAGCCGAGCCATTTGCATATGATAACACAGCATGTGCGGAATTTTCATTGAAAAATTCTAGTCGACTGGGATACTTAGAGTAAGAGCCCCGAAGGACGACCTTGCCACTGTGAATATAACACATCCCTGACACGTTATGTTTTTTGCCATCATTGATTGTATCGTATCGTATTAAATTCTTATGCCGGTTGCGCGCGTAAGCATTTTTAGTGAAAAGCAAAGATAAAATTAGTCTTAAAACTGCCAATTTTAATATAAATGGGCCTGTTCAAGATAAAGCCTTTACATTGAAATTGGTTCATATATCATGCAATGAAAAAGCGTAGGCAACATTTACATAAAATCGTAGTACGAATTTTAGAAAAAAATTGCAAGTTTTTGTTTCAGGCAAATTTATACCGTAAGAACTTATTGTGCTCATCGATTTTCATGTTGTCATCAACAATGTAGGTACCAGAGGATCGGAAAATATAATCCTCTAGGACCAGAGAAGCTAAACCCAAAGGATTATTTTTAGAATTAGATTTTTCAGAATTAGTTTAAATAATTATTAGGATTGGTTGGAAGAAACCGTACAGAATTAGCACTGTTTATGTAAAATATTTTTGCTAAGTATAAGTAACAAATCATGACTCTAATCCTTTTTATATAAAATAAAAAAATTCTGTGGAACCTTTTATAGGGAATTCATCACCGTAACCAGCGCATGCCTATCTTCATGTTTACATGAACGTAGAACAAGAGAACCTCATAGTTGCATCCCAAAAAACGTATTCGTGGGACGAAGGAGGAGGAGGAAAAAGGATAAGACCAGAGAAAAGCGAGATTGATACGGCAAGGTAATAGGGAGAGACGAAAATGAGGATGGGGTCTGGATCGAAGGACCGGGATAAAGATTAAGGAGGTCTCGGCGAAGGTGTCGCCCGTCCTAAGGAGGGCCCCCCCACCCACACTCTCCCCACAAAGACGCCCGTCAAACCAATGGCAGCCAAAGGGATAATGGGTAGTGAAATGATCACCACGAGGAATATCGCCCACGAGGAGGGCCGAGTGACGCATTTCATTGGGAAGAAAGATGGAAAATTTGATGGATAAACGATGAAAATGGTTGCGGCGGCGGCGGCGTTGGAGGAAGAACTTTTACGTTTCTCCTTCCATCAGTCACTCACACCCGATTTTTCTCGTCTCTGCCTTCCTTCACGGCTATCTTGCTTTTCTTTAACTCCGCGAAATGAGGAGATTTGAATGAGGAGAAAGGTACGAAAGAAGTATCGTTTCTTTGGTGATTTGGGGAGGCAAGCGACAACTAATGACACTTGAGTCGTTAAGGCGGTTGGAGCGATTTTTGTGTATGTACAAGTTTGCGTAAAACTTTGCATACTTGTTCTAATTAGTGAAATCTATCGATAAAAGTGAACAAAATTGCATCACACTGATTTGTTTTTTTGGCAGTTCAATGCTATTTAACATGTAGCCTTATGGTAAATTATATATTTCGCAATAATTTGATTACATGTGTACATATTTATTTCTAAACATGGAATAACACATTTATTATTATAGTAATTGATGCTAACATATATCAAAGTGTCGCGCCGAGTCCAATAATCTAAAAAAACATATTTCAATACCAATAATTTCGTCTAAATTTAGAACTCTGCACCGAAGACACTAGTCATAACATGCTTAAATAATAAAGTGTAAAATGTAATCCTAGCATCATTTCCATCACTGCTGTATGGCGAATTCCAACGCAAAAACAGATGCGCTTATGTGAAATTCGGCCCTAGAATATTTTCCGACTCTTAAAATTATAGAAATGTGCACTAATTGACCCAAGATTACTACTCTAGCCACCTTAATGATGGGTGGGTAGAATGGCATATTCATAATGGCAACCCGGCGTCGGTATTAGCCTGCTCTCAACAAATGTTGCCTAAGAGGTAAAGAGGTTGACGTCCCGTTCTACGAAGGGCTCCTCTTGAAATTATCTCCACATGCAATGAGAAATCGGGAACCTAGACATTACAACAAACCGATGTATAATCAGCCAATAGAGGAAGGTGGTAAGGGAATACTCACTGGAAATTTGAGTGGCTGATTGGTTTGTGCTAAATACTCAATTTTGCTCTGATCGCGAATTTCAAGTGAGATAAAGGATCAAGGTCCTGTGTCTCTGTTTTGAGACAGCGTACCTATTGCATCCGTTCTTAATAACCTGACCAGTTATTATTGCACGGCGGTTGAAATATCACCTTCAAATAAGCATTAAATTGAGTTATTTAAATTTTGCCTCTTGGTTATGACTGGCGTCCTATCTTCGCCGACAGGCTGGAAAACCAAGGGCTGGCCACAGCACCAAACTGATTTCCTTGTGAACTCAATTGCTTCAAATTTCACTTCGTGGAAGTTGTATACATTCATATCATTAAAAGGCAAAGCTTACTTTTCCACAGAAATTCTATTGGTTTGACTCGTTTCACCATGATAATGAATCGTCAGGAACTAAACAGGTGTGCTTCTATGGGAGAGTATATTTTGACATTTAATGATATGGTCTCGTTGTACGTATATTTAAATAAATTACGCCAAAATGTATTTCTTTTAATTGGCAGGAAAAAATGAAGCTCGCTATAAAAAAATGGCATTGGTTGGTTAATTTGAGGCTCCGAGCGCAAAACGTGTCTTTTATGCTATTCAGGGTAATTGGGTGAATTAGTTAGGGTAGAATTTTTCGGGGATTGGAAGGAGCGTAGGTGGGAGAGGAAGGCAAGAGATTTGGAGGAAGGGTTAATAGAAAAATATTTTGCCATCCTCCACGCCTCTCTTATTGATTTATTACTTTCACTCAGCGAAATGAAAATATTCAAAGAAGGGAGTTTAAGGGATATTTTTGGAGAGCTGTGGATTAAAGTTGAGTTGCAGATGTATTCCATCATGTTCGGTGGGGTAGCGCAGGGTTTGAGGGGGTATGAAAAGGCTGGGTACAGTCATTGGATAAGAGAGTTGAATTAAAGTTATGGGAGAGCAATATCAAATTAAGCGGCGCTTTTTGCTTGTGAAGCCTGTGACGTATTATTGAACATATATACATACACCATGGATATTTTTGATGGAGGTATTGGTCAATTATAAATTTATAAATACAATGTACATATTTAATGAATAAATAAAAACGTTTTAAATAAGTCACACTATAGTAAATAATTAAATAATCCGATTTGTGTGTTTGGTTGTTCAATTCTAGATGGTACCCTGAATAAAATTTTCGCGTTTTTTTGGCGAAAAGACTCCTTTTAGAAATTGGTCATGATAGTATTAATGTATCCGAAAAAGATAATCCACATTTACCAGTTCAGTCGAGAGGCAAAAGCAGGTGTAGTTGGGTAGGCGGGTTTGATTAAATTGACTGGAGGGGAAATTCATCGGGTTGGAATATACCGACGCGACGCCTCCGCCGATGTTCGCGGGGATGACATTATATTATCTCTAGAATCTGCTACTATAATGGGTCGTGGATAGGAGCTCACAGAAACATTTGTCTTTTTGAATGTCTCAATAATGAATCGGGGTAATACCAATCCGTTCAGCTTTAATTTTATTTGGTAGCTTTTGTGGAGAGGGTAATAACGAGTATAAAAATGGAGCAACCGTTTCTGTCATTGGTCTGAACTCTCTAAAAATAGATATTAAGCCGACGATAAGTTTAGAGCTGAAGGGGGTTCGAGCGATTCGATGAAAATATGAAGGATTATATTGATGGAAGGAATTATTATGAGAAATTGGGTGGGGAAGACGAGAATGAGACCATAGTCTTCAATCATATTTTATGCGTCTGTCTGGGGATTATGGAACTTGAAGAAAATCAGCTCAATCCCGAGCAGTGTATTGTATAATATTAGGGTAATCTACCAGTCAAAACAGGTTTAAATGGAAGTGTAAGAAATCCTCTAGATATTCACTGGCGCAGACCTCTATCTATGTACACAATGTCATTCTTCATCTCAGTATACGTCCTACCCTTCTTCATCCCGTCCGTAAAACCTATTCTCTTCCTTCCCCGCTTACTCAACCTCCTCCACTATATCACGGCCTTCAGCATACCTTCGCCCCTCAATTCCTCTTCCAACCACCTACTCTGCCTCCTCCTAATCTCCTTCAGCAGTTTCCTCTCCTCACCCACCATACTAAAGCCTTCCTCGTTTGTCTTCCTTTTCGTCCACCGCTCTTTCTCCCGCAATTATATGATACCCAATGACTTGAAAGAACATCTATTGCCAGGACTACTACTACAAACGAGCTCCCGCAGTGTGGCATCGGAAACCCACAGGTAAAATGTGGCTCTGCTCATAGACGAGCATTGTACTGGAAACATTTCTTATGTTTTGGCTAGACCTGAGATCATCTGATTCTATGTACCTAAGAATAGCTTATTCTAAATGGCGCTGATAATATCAGTCGTTACCATCCTAAAATTTTTAAAAACGTTTGATTGTTAACGTGATGGAGACAAACTTAAAAAATATCCGTCCAAGTTTTATCATTTGTTGAATTTTATTTTGTATTAAGTAAATTGTAGGGAAAAAATATTGATATATCACCTAAAGAGAGTTATATTAATTACCTTCCTTCATTGTAGTTGCATCACCTCTGAAGAGCCAAACTTGTCCGCAGTTTCCCATTCATACTAATTAAATGCCTTCAAAATTTCTTTTCTGAGCAAGAGCGACTCTATATAGCGCCTTTTTTTATAGCGTATGTATGTCCAAGTTGAGTCATTTGTTAATTTATTTAACATGAAGTAGAAAAGGAAGAAGAAATGTTTCGTAGGTCAACTATAGAGTTATATCAATTAATTCCATTAATTCCTTCGGTGTGGTTGCATCTTCATCTAAGAGAAAAATTTAGTCCGCAGTTTCCCATTCATACGAATTAAAATGCCTTTAAAATTTCTTTTCCTAACAAGAGCGATTCTATGCAGCGTCTTCCATATGGCATAGTACCTATAAACATTTTAGAATTATAATGCTCCGCACTCGCTCTCAGACACGCACCTTCATCCCGCGGAAACATTATCGGATCCAATCTATCCTGACATTAACGAAGAACGTGGCTTGGAGATGGGTGGGTGTCATGATGTAATAAGTATCCATGGAGTTTTGAGCGTGTGCGGGCTGGAATGGGATGAGAAGGTGAGATAGACAGTGGTGTGGAGAAGATGCGGTAGCTGAAGAGGTGCTGACACTCCAGGGGGTTGAGAAAATCAAGGGTACCCTTCGAGGAAGTTTCGCAGCCGAAGACAAATGACGACAGGTGATCGGTATAGGGTGCTAAGAGTCTCTCGGAACGGGCATTAGGGTTCGACCTTAGGAGAATGGTTAGTCTCTTCGGCGAATGGCGCAAGGCACATGATGACATGGAATGGAAGAGTGAAGAAAGACAAGCGAGACAGGAAAAAATAATATTTGGACGGTGGAGAGAGGACTGCGTCGATTTTTGAGTAAGCATAGGAGTGTACGAATGAGGGATGCATGTGTAAAAGAGACTTTTCTCGAGGGTTAGGGTTGTGACCTAAAATAGGAGCTCCAAAGAGCAAATGGAGGGGATTCGGGCAATCCGTTCAAAATCTCGAGCCAAGGTGAATGCGATCGCTACCCTCGGAACGACTTAGAACCGGTCGAAGGAAAAAATCTTGCTTGAGAGATGAATATCAAAAGCGTCCATCTTGAGGGGAATGTGGAAAAATACGTCTAACAGTGAGTCAGCTCAAAGGTGAATTACGAGAGGGGTTAGGTCTTTAGTACTCGTATCTCTCCATGAAATGAATTAAATGTCATTTGATTCATATTCTTACAATTTACAGGAAAACGCGTTCTCTGTTTGATATATTTAAATAACAAAATCCAAACCTTTCCACTATATTTTTTTCACTTCTAGAACTTAAATTTACGTGGTGATAGATTAAAAAAGTGAGTGGAACATAAGTAAAAGCTAAATATCTCTAATATGAATGCCATTTTAGCGAAAGAATTTTACATACATACAAAAATACCCGTAACGTCATTCCCTTTAGGGGTATGTAATGTCAAAGAACTTGGTTATTGCTATTAGGGCTTAGAAAACTGATTCTATTCTAATTATTTCCTCCGTAATACCCTATCTTTTCATACCTCATCCACTTCTTTTACACTCACGCATTGTATCATACATGCTCTCATATTCTTAAGACTCCTAAAAAAATCCCTCCTCTTTAGTCTCTTCCTTCACACTCACCCATGACTTTTACGGCCTACCCCTTCCTCTCACACCACTAACTCTACTATCAATAATGTATCGGTTTCGATATTCAACTCTGATCCATTCTCTCAAAATGGATAAAACATGGGAAAGAAATTCAAATAAGAAACAAATGCTCCCTGGGAATTGAATGGCCATGAAATATTAGCACCAATTCATCTTAATGTTTAAGTTACTATCATTTAACTATGCAAACTTGAGTCCAAATGTTTTCGTTAAATAGGAATGGCCCTGCAGTTGGTTGGCATGGCCGGAAAAGTGCTCATTATAAATATTATCGTGGAATAATCTTCATCTTAAACGTCATATATCTTAATCTTGTGCCCTAACATATATAAGGACTGTCATTAGCGAAATCAATTATTTTAACCATTATGGAAGAAAAGGTGGAATTCAATGTCTGTTCTGACTCACACAGTCGCAGCGGTATTTCCTTATCAGTGGTTTGCCGTGAGACATTACGTTACTATTTGAATGTTCTGAAATTAATAAGACAATTTTTGAGGCCACAAGTGTATTTAGTTGAGCATAGCGCATTCCGACGCTTTGCGCAATGTTCATGGGACGACATGAATATGACGCAAAGCGTCAAAACGCGTTGTGCTCAATGAAATAAATTTGTTTAAATCACAATTGTATTACTCATTTCATAAACATCAATCTTCAGTCAAGTGAGAGTAATTATCACTTCATCACCTTCCGGTAAGGGATGGATCTTGAAATATCGCCCGAAATCCGTGATTGAAGAGCACATAAGGTCCTCTCACAACATTTCTCTCTAAGTTCAGCACATTTCCCACCTCTCCGAAATCGGGAACATTCAAAATGCCTACCCGTCTTCCTTCTTCCCAACATTATACCCTCCAAAACAGCCTCCATACACACCATATCCCCTCCTGGTTTCAACAGGAAACATACTTTCTTCCCTCACCATGTCAAGATCTTCTTCGTTCGTCTCACTTCCGTCCATCATCATTTCTCCATCCTCCCACGCAGCCACAACTCAAACCCCTTCTGTTTCTCCCCGTCCTCTTCCTGTAGGCTCTAAGTTCGTCTACCATTGAACGCCACGCTCCATATCAGGACCCTCAGTGACCTTTTCTGAGTCTTCACTCAGGGTTCTAGTCATTACGCTCTCCTCATGATGAACCCCTCTTTTCCCACCCCAGGCCTCCTGATTTTTTCTTTGTACTTCGTCCATTATATCGGGGATTCTCTTCGAGCAAAATAAAATAGCTCTCTCCTCGCAGTAATCTTTCGCGTCCATCTTTTCTCGCGGTCTCGCACACTATTTTCCTGCTTCATTATCCTCGTTCATGGTTCTAACTCCAGTAATGTTGACGCTAATGAAAATGACATAATTTTAACACATAAATTATCCCTGATGGGAGAGCGTGAATGTTGGAATGACTTTTCGTTAAGAAAGGTGTATCAATACTTCAACACCTACTTTTGAAATCCCTGAGCGTTTCGGTTTCTTGATAAACCACTTGCAGGAATTTAGCATATAATTTGTGACATTCATGGTAACAACCAAACTCATTAGTAACTTAAATAGCCAAGATATGATGACACCTCAGTGCATGTCATAGATATGTTAACGAATTGAAGCTGTGTAATCTCCTTCATTCTTGCCAATAAATACTATAGAAGCACAATTTCTGGGGAGACATGAGGAGTATTCGTAATCGTATCGTGTAAAAGGCTCAATCTTATACGATGGATGCGCTTAATGCGATTTTCAGCGCTAAAAACAGAAATATTCGAGATCATTATTTTTAATCCAACTCTCGTGTGCAACTAACAACTACCTCACAGAAAAGTATAGCGTTTCAAGGAAATATCGGTGGTGGAGCTAGAATCAATAAAAATTGTTTCAGCCTCGAAGCGGTGTAATATCGTGTGGAGAGTTTTCCGGTGCACCTAATATATGCTCCTGGACCACGGAAGCTACCTTAAAATTGATAAAAGAGTATTTAAGTACGAAGTTTTTTTTTGCATATTACTTATAAGTGGTAATTATACATGTATTTATGAGCAATGTAAACAAAGACAATAGATCATATAAATACAATAGCATCTATGCATGCGCGAGTCAGAAATCGAAACGGAGAGTTGAGTCGCATGAAAAATTTCATTTTAGACTTTGAGTATCCAATTTTGTATTGTTTTGCCGCTTTGAGTTCGACTTTCAGGACTTATTTAAGTTAAGCAGCCTTTGGGTGTGAAGTACATCTCGGTAATAGTGGATATGGCAAGCGCTATAGTACATTTGGAGTTGATAGTAAGGGTAAAGGTAGGTATTATAGTAACTTCATTAAGGAATTCGTTAAATAAACCTGCAAAGGTTGGTTTTTACGCATTTATTTACTCCTTTCATTTGATTCATGTATCAAATTATTACTAAACGTACCGCACCATTGTGTCTGAACTCCTGTTTACAAATGGCTTACACTTGCGTCAGGCGATGCGTAAACACGCGTGAAAAAATGATTCATTCAATGACAAGGATGAGATGTTTACCTTTAGACGAAGAGATCAGCCCCCTATATGTAGGGAAGACAGTCGCACCCACAGGGCGTTGCTGCGAAGGAGTTGCTGGCCTGTTATCATGTTTATATGCAGAATTGGTATTAACATATAACTACCTTTCTTTCCTAACATTAATTTCATCTTCTATGATTGCTCATTGTATTTAATGAACAGAAATTTTGATAAATATTGGTGGTTCTTCGGGTTACCAACCGGGTCAAACTCTCCATTTCTGCCGACGTTTCGATGAACGAGTCGTTCATCATCATCAGGGCACGAGGATGATGAAAGAGTCGTTAATCGACACGTCGGCAGAAATGGAGCAGAGTTTGACCCGGTCGGAAACCCGAAGAACCACCAATATCGCTACACGCCGGGAAAGCCTTGGATCTTTCATTTTTATAAATCTTGAGAAGAAGTCAGCACCTTTTTTCAAATGTTAATACTATAAGTATACTCGAAAAACACCACCAGTATAATGGATATATCTTTTACCGGTGTTCCGCAGAAAGTATGCCATAAGTTTTACAGAACTACATGAATAATTATCCAATACTTTTTGACGATAATGAAATAAAGCTAGAAAATGTTTCGAACCAGGTGAGTCCAATGCACTAACGCACGCTGTTTGAAGGGCAGAACATACCTCTCGTTAATCGAGCATTCTATTTTGTTTTATAACAATAGGAATATCTTCTTCTTCCGAAAAGAAAATAAGAAGGTGATTGAAGGTTTCCATCACAGCCTGAAGACCCACACCACTCCTTGAGTGCCGAAGAGACACAACGAAATATCAGCGAGTGCTCGTCGGTTGACTTCTGTCTTCTATACCAGGAAAACCACTCCAGGTTTGAGAAGATTCTTAGTTATTTTTACCATTTACTCAACTTAGTGATCCTAAGCATTAGAAAAGGAACATATTGTAGTATTTCATTTAAGACTGAAGGAATTAATTGATCCAGTAACATCAGGTTTATCTCGAAATTCTCGTTTAACATTAGTTCTCTAGAGAAGTGTAAATTTACTGTAGCGAAGAAGAAAAATAATTCCTTAAAATTGGCACTTCAAGTTGGAAATGTTATTTAATGAACACAAGAGTTGAACTCTTAATTCTAATTTATTATTCATTTTTATATTTTACGAAAGGAATTTTCCCAGTATGGGTATCAGTTTGAAATCCTCGGTGATACTTGTCGTTTCTATCTCCGAATAGATTTTATAGATTGAGGCCGTTTTCTATTATTATTCACTGATCTCTCAGATATCATTTCTCACATTTAATCTCGCGTGCTAGTAAAATATAGGCAAAAACCAACTTAATTTCCTGGGTTGCTCTCCGAAATAGGTCATATTAAATATTCCCGAAACGAGTACCAATCTTTGATTTTCAATTCTACATGACACCCGCATCGTTCTGCTCAAGTAGCCATAGGTTTTGGTTGAAAATCATAAATAATAATTTCTTCATTGGCTATAGCTTTCGCCAATTACTACCAGTTCATTATATACTAAGCAGAAAATGTAAAATTATGCCCAGGATGGTGAAAAAACACCCCATTGGAATACAGACCCGCGACTTCTAGGTTGGATGGTGAGGAAGTAACCCCGCCGTCACCGAGGCGTTTTAATACAGCTAAAAAATTAATAAAAAAATAAAGTTGAGATTAAATTAATAATATTGGTATTGTTCTCAGTGATTGACATTATTACAACATTATCGTATATAAATTGGTATTCTATTGAACTAAAAAAAGGCTGAGAATTCCCTTTGTATTTTTCTTACTTTACGAGGAATGAATCCAATGGGGGTTCAATTTTCTGTGAGCAATAATTAAAATGCTATTGTATATAAGCAATAAAAGTAATTAGATTCAACTCACATAAAACAAAGCCTTGCATATTTTAAAGCGTTTTGTGTTGGCTTTTTGTTATGTCGAACCTTCTTGCTGTTGGTTATTATGTTAACAATTTTCATACATGATCACTATTTTTTACCCACGTTCTCAATTATTCAATCAGATACACTCACAGTGCAGTCTTTGTCTCAGAGTATTTTGGCAACCGTTCCCTCTCGGTTATTCTCATTATTAGGCATATAGCCGAAAATGGGCGGGGCTCACTGAAACATGCATTACTAATGCCATGCTAATAAGTAAATGTATCGATCCATTAAGTTCTATAAAAAAATTGAATTTGCAATGTGAATACCCCTTGCAATTAATGTTCACTGAAGCACTTGCTAATATCGCTGTAATGAATAGGTAACTGGGGTAGGCTTAAAGAAAAACATTATGAAACTTTTTTGAGGCAAAATAATAGTATTCTATTAGAACAGGAGGAATTATTTCATGTTGAAGTGACAGAGAGGATCAAACACATTGAAATTATGTCAAAATTAAATTATACGATCATTCTTTCACTATGGTGCAGCATTTTCAAATTAAGCTGTACCGTGGCGAAACCATGTTATTTCAAATAAAGTAAAATTGTGGAATTTCAATGTTTTTATTCCTTTTTGTTCCTCCAATCCTCTGAAGGTCTAGTAGTGAAGTGAAGCACATATAAAGCCGAAATACTATCCCACCGCATATGTACACAGAAAGGAAAATACGAATTTAATTAAAAAGTATGATAAATTCTACGTGACGAGGCATTGTACTGTCGAAACGCGCAGTAAGCTCATGCGCCTGTCACGTGTTCTCACCAACGCTTGATGAGTTAACGAAAGAGCATAGTATTTCTGGACTCGGATTTCTGTTTCGAAGTGCGAAGAGTAATCTTCCACCTCTGCACTTTCATCCGTTTGGGAATCTAACCCTATTTCATCTCCTAGTCCCTCGCAAAACCCTCAGAATGGAGTAAGATGCATGGACAGTCAACGCCTCCAATGCAAGGGAATTATTTATGAGCGCGAGGATCTTCACGACTCGGTAGTTCTTGAGAGTGAGCAATTTTTATAGGATCCAAAAATTTTTGCCTATTTCTAGTAAATTTATACCCTTTCAGAGAGAAATATCTTCAGTATTTAAGATATACTACGAAATACCCCTCCCCCCCTCTTTTGATCCGCAATTCCTTGATTCACGATCTACGGTTGAGCGGGCAGCGGATACAGGAGCCGAGTGTGGAGATTGCATTCTTTAAGAAGTATTACAAGTCTTATTCCTTCTATGGGTTCAGGGGTGACAATTGTACCATCGTGTCGGCCACCATAATCAATGAATGCACATACAATTTTCACGGGCCATTCTATATCAAAATAAAAAAATGCAGGAGAATGAATGAAAACTAGCTATATTAACAAACCAGCTATTGTATTTATTTATTTATTTGTTAGATGTAGTTTTTTAACTTAAGTTGTACCAGTACCGAAGTTTCCACCTTGAAGTGTTTTGAATGAGCTAACCACAAATTTTACTCTGTTTATTAAACTTGTTCGCGTTCTTAATCTTGCAATATAGTTGTTTACCTTATTTCTAATTTAAAAACGTCCTTAATTTTCACACTGTTACGGGAGTCATCTGTATAAATGTATAAAAAAATATAACATGTTTTCATCCTACCGTATCATTTAGGCAATCTATACGCAATTTATGGCAATATAAACAGGTTATCTTAAACTTCATTTCATAATTTCAAAGAGTTGACCATATATAAGACATAAATTTAATTTGAATGGCTTACCTTCTTCTCTTCTTGCATTTTTTCCTAATCTGAAATAAATATGTAATTGGTTTATTGTTATGAAAGTTAATTTTCCTATTTTTCTGTATCATTTTTCTTTCGATCGTTGGTCGGTTGGAGCGTTGGTCTAGATCAGTGGTTCCCAACCGTAGGTCCGCGGACCAAAGGTGGTCCGCCAGAGCCTCGTGAGTGGTCCGCAGGGCATATAGAAAAGTTGCCAATAAATGGGGATTTCGAAAGCGATGTACGTTGAACGAGGTTGGCAGTTAACTTGTACTGAACACTAATTAATAGTATTAATACATACATGTGTTCTGTTTTACTTAATCACCTTTGAATTTGGATATGGGAAAAGCACTGAGGAAGGGTTACAACTGATAGCGGGTATGGTGAGCGGTGGGGGTGGTTCGTACATGATTTAATTTCAGGCTGAGTAGTCCGCAGACTTCTACGGGTTGAAAACCACTGGTTTAGATCAATAAGTTTTGTTCATTCAAATATTGTTGCCCAGACCTACGTCAAAAGTGGAAAATTAATAGATTTGGACGAACACATGCAGCCATGCCGTGGATGGTGAAAATGCCTACCACCCTGGTAGGATTCATGCCTGCTTAGTACCCGTGTAGCCGAGGAATAAACCCCACCACAAACTATACCGACAGATTTTTTAATTATATAACGAGAACGCACAAGGAGTAATATTTTGTACTTCGTATTGAGTAAAATATCGTCCGGTGAGTCGGGGATATGCACGCTTAAATCGCTCCCGAAACTTTCTGAAATGTTCCGTGGGTGTTCTTTTGAGCATTTTAGATTCAAAATTCAATTTTATTTCACCCCTTGACCTCCCTCTCTGTAGGTATTTTTTAAGATTCTAATTTGCATAAAATATTTTAATGATTTGCTATTCATAACCCTCAAGTTTTCAACTTTTTTGATGTGTTCTTATATCTCATTTAGAACAGTCAAATCGCTTTCAAATCAACCGTGTGTGTACCTCAACGGACGTAAACTCTTCGCACGAGTTTACGTCCGTTGATGTACACACCCCCAGCGACACGTGATTTTTACGACAGAGATAGGCGGCCGTCCTATTTTATTTGATGACGATTTCAATCCCAAGAAACGCAAATATTTTACTCTTTTAATATTTTTCTTTAGAATGGCACATGGCTAGTTTGAATATCGCTTATGTTTTCCGGGAAATAAAGAAACATTTTTAAAGTATAATTTTGTTGCTTCACCACCAGCCATAGTATCACCACCTATACCGAATTGTTAGACTTCTCACCTCAATAAAGGTAATAATATTATTATTTGGTGCACTGACCGGTCATGGACGGTTTTTGTGTGAACACCACCCGCACAGGGATGGCTCACATCTCCTATTCCTTCGTAAATTATAAATGTAGATGAACGGCTTCTTGTCGACAGCATCGCTGGTTCAAACGGTTTAAAGGCTCACATCTCCTACTCCTTCGTAAATTATAAATGTAGATGAACGGCTTCTTGTCGACAGCATCGCTGGTTCAAACGGTTTAAACTGACTTGTGATTGCCATGCATAAAATCTAGGAAGTCTAGTTCCCGCCAATGCTAATTAACTTTTTCTCAACGAATCTCTCTTTATTAGTGCTTTCACGTGACTCGTGACATCGCTCAAAGCGATTGAGTCACTAAATCGTGTTACGAAGCGGGAGTCTTAAGAACTCAAGGACCTATTCTTCAAGCTTCAAGCATTCCGTTCCATGATACTCCTTAGATTCGCCTTCGCTTAATCCTGAGAGAATGTGATGCATGGAATAGAAAATTAACTGGGTTCGAAAGAAATGAGTAGGAAGTAACTGAAGCTGTAATTTAAATTTGTAATTAGCGACTTACGTGGTTATGGGGAACTGGGCATGGTTGAGTATACTTTGATTTACCTTAAATGACACGTAATGATTCTCCGTTCACCCACTTCAGCAGGAAATCCCCAAACCAAATAATTTCAATCAAGAAGCCATGCCCACAAAATGCCAAGTTACTCTTTAAGCACAAAATGTCTGCCGAACTTAGATGTATAAAGTAAACATTAAGGCAAAACATTTGTGCAAATATGTAAATTTTTATCAGTTAATTTACACATTTGAATATTTTAATTAATAACTGTAATTAACGAAGCCGCTCTATAATTATCTTTGGCCGATTTTAGCAGATTTACAAATATATGACAAAATTAACTCATCCGTGGATGCGATGTGATAATTTCATCAAAACGCTAGAAATACAATATAACAATACGTAATACTTGTCAAGACTCAGATATTGCGCGGATAATATTAATTGAAGTATAGATATATTGGTCTCTGAAAAGATGGCATGCTTCAGAAACGTTGAGTGTAAGTAGAGGCCTCATATACATATTGGCCTCGCGTATAAAGATGCTCTCATATATATAGAGACCACAAGTTCTCTGTCGAAGTGAAGCACTGAGATAGGTTTCGTCTTCTACCAGAGTTGATTGGTCAAATCCACCTTAAAAAGCATACCTTTTGAATTAAAAAAATAATTTGAAAGAGAATTATTAAAGGTATTTCTCCTAAATTTCCTCGAGTTAAGACAATTGATTACTTAAACTGCTCCATATTTTAATAAAATTGGGCATTTGTGAGCTGAACTAAGTTCCAGCAATCTAATTGGATCCATTTCAATATTACACTTCCAAAAGTGCAATAAAATGATTCCATGACCTGTTGAGGTCTTATTCGTCGCTTCGGCCCAAAATCTGATCGCGTGCTCCTCTGCAACTGGGAGCGATGAATCCACGCCTTCGCCCACACGTCTTAAGCCGTGTTTACACGATGCATTTACCCGCGCGGGTAGATGCGTGAACACAATCACCATCAAAATTTCACCGTGTAAACACTCAAAATTGCGCAAATGCGTGAATGCGTGGACAGAAAATAGCCCCTGTTCTAATTTGGTGAATGTGTTCACGCATCTGTCCAGCCACGTACTTGCGCGGGTAAATGCATCGTGTAAACACGGCTTTACTCCTGTCCTGTCACGAGGCGTGTCTAGCCTTCAACAGCACCTGAAATCGATTTCTCCTTTCCATTTTCTCCATTAGAACCGCTGTTTTTCTTCCTACTCAACTCATCGGTTGTTTTAGTTTATTCACAAGCAGCCGTCCGCCTCCCCTAACTCATGTGCCCTTTTATTTAAAAAATCATATAGGTCACGTTTATAATGTACCTAGGTAAAAATTCTCTAATTACATTTGTTTCGTTTTAGAAAGCAAATATTCTCTCTACCAAAATTTTCTTGCCTTATCTTTCCCATTTTTAAAGTAACTTCGGTTATTTTAATACGCTATACAATATTTCCTTTAAGCTGAATTCACCCGCAATCTGCTCATTTTTGGAAGAGGCTGTAGTTGATTCCTGCATGAATGAGAGAAGTGTGTACAGGGTGTGAATGAACTTTCAACTATTCTCCACTGAATTGAGTGTTGTATCCTTAGTAAAAATTCATACTCATATGGTTTACTCAGTTCTTTTGCATTCAAATTCGAACAAAAAAAGCAAGGTTGCTCAAGTTGAAATAAAAATCATGGCGTATCTATCTTTTGTCTGATAAAAAGTCATGAACCGTCGTTTGCCCGTTGTTATCGCCATTCCGTGCATAACGCTGTCATACAGACGTACGCTAAACAATGTACATACATGGTGCTAATTGTAATTTAAACAAAAAAGCTCCAGCGTGTGCAAAAATGATTTACTCTATAATTACCCCCCAATGTAATGCAAAACCATAGTTATTAAAATTCACTCGTCTTTGGAAAAGTTCTTTAAACTGAGATCTACAAATTTCAATTCCTAAAGTCGACTTCGAAAACTACCTGTACCAAATAATTTGAAATGTAATCAGGGAATGCCATTGATCGGAAAATAACTCTCAATATATGCATAAAGCCTTGCATAAGTAATATACCTACTGAGACTTCGAAATGGATTGAGGCTCAACCTTCGCTATAGTTATAAAGTAATCACATCACCGTCATTGGTGTTTGAGGGATTTTCTGCTTTCAAATAGAGCTCCACTTTCGTTAATTATCTTGCTATGGTCCTCCTTTTCCATCACCAGTTGACCGTTGAATTCTCTGAATTTGATATCGTATCATTTTCCCCTTGGGTTCTTTTAATTTAATTCCATGGACAGTTTCAACATTTGTTTTATCTCCATCGCTGCAAATGTAACCATGACTTCGCGAGTCAGTTACTTCTTTCAAATGTTTCCTCGACACTACCTTGCTTACTGACTCATCATCTCTCTATCGGTATCATTATTAAAGTTATAATAAAGGCGACAATGAGAAATTACGCCTAAATAAACCAATGATCACGAGTAAGCCTTTGTGAATTAACTTTTTTTCACCCTTATCCACCCTATCAAACAATCACATCTGAAAATATTCCCGTGATATCGTTGGCGAATAAACAACTGTGGTAATGGCTTGGTACTGACCAGTTTTTCAGAATGAAGTACATTACTGAATAAAATAGCCATAATAAATAGTAGTGAAAGTCATGCACATTATTTCAATATTGACATTTCCAAAATTTCCTTAATTAGACCATAGAGTTGAGTAATCTACGATGAGACATAAGACGACTGTGGAGTACAAGCAGGTTCAGTATATGATTCGCTTCTTCAACCCAAAAACAATTCATTTTGCTAACTTTTCAGCGATAATTTCTCATGAGTTTTGATTTTTTACATAGAATTCGAAATTAAAAACGCCTCAACTTATTCATAGGTGACAGTAAAAAAGCACTAACAGTTTTTCACACTTGATGTTTCTGTCATCATGGAATGGTTCCACCCATATCACACCTGAATGTGAATTTTATAATTTATACGTTTCATTGCATAATGAGCTGAGCTATTCATGTTTTTTAGATACATGGATTGCCTTCCTGTACCCCAATCATCGATCTGATTCTTGGTAGTAGGTCAGCTGTAGTAAAACAATATGAAATTTCTTTTTCTATTTAACAATTTCAATTAATTGGCAGGAAATTTCAAGTAGGGTATGAATGCATGCTTTTCCATGAACTTAATGGGACCAAGCCTCAACTTCTTTTCGCTCGGAAAAAAGCTGTAAATATGTGATGGATTTCTCGGATTATATTCGCTGACCTACGGGGCATTTTAAAATACCCTTGAATAAAAAAATAACAATTAATTAGACTTGCCCACCCATGCTACGACAATTTCAGGAAAAAAATTCAGTATGAATGGTCCATCTGGCGGATCGCCCGTTGAACTGCATGTGACATTGTCACCCGTGCTCGCGGTGAGACGGGAGACACTGATGAAATTCGTCACAAAATGATGCGGGTATCTCATCGTTTTGCACGCGATACCCTTGACGTGTCCTTCATGTGAAGAAGCATTTATAGCCGACGCTATTTTAATATTTTTTGAATGCAGGGCGCGAGAAAATATTTCCTGCACTCACGATTTCGAGCCGAATTTCCCATGGAACTATTCATTGAATTAACAAAAGGTTAATCGTTCAACGGAATCCTCTTGAATCACTCGTAAACATCGAGAGTGATGAAATATTTCGAGTGTATTGAACAGCCGCCATTTTGTTTTCCTTCGATTGTTTTTGCTCATAAAATACTCTATCCGTCAATGCTGACAATATCATTCATAAGTAACGACTTGAAACTAGAAAATCAAGTTAGCAAAGTAAAGAAGTATGTTAAGTTATGCAAATGAGCTGCTACACCGACAATTAGTGCGTACATTTATCAAAACGATTGACACTTGTGTGTTATTTGAAAAATCTCATGAGTTTTGACTGTTGAAAAACAGGTCCTTTAGTATTACTCAGTGGTGAAAAAAACTATGAAGTAGGAAAAACTGTTTTCTCCCATTTTTGTCAGTCACAGAATGTCTACCACGTTGTCACCTTTCATTATGTGAGAAAGCTTTTAATAGGAAATAAACTGGATAAAAAATGAAGTTTTTAAAATCATGTTTTCTTATTCAAGCGCAAGTCGTCTGTCCCAAAATTGACTAAAACACGTGTGTTCACGATCTTGTGTACACGATCAAGTTTCTAACGTAAAAATTTATGGCTACCAAAATGAGGACTTCATAAAAAAAAGAAAAAAATGCACAAACCGGCACTTGTGAAAATTTTTATTTATATTGGACAATTATAAACTTATATATTATAATAATTATTTATTATTTGTGTAACTGTTAAAGGTGTCTAACCAGTCATAATTGAAAATTGTACTATATGTGTAACTGTTAAAGGTATCCAACCAGTCATAATTGAAAATTGTAATGAAAACACGGCCACGGCGAAGTAAATCAAGATAATTATGCATTGAAAATTTACGCCAAATGGTAAGTTTTTGTCGGAATAAATTTATTTTAATTGTTTTGAAATAAAATTTTTGCAATCTCTTAGTTCATAAAATCGAATTATAGATATATGGACGAAGGGGTATCTTATCTTATATCTTAAAGACTGTAACGAAGGATTCACACCATAGACTTTAATCAATATCTACCTCTTCGACATTCATCTCCGTGAAACTGATCAAATAATTTCGTTCCTCCATTTATTTTGCCCTTCTTTTAAATATGACTAACAACACACTCGACATGCTGGAACAAAAAAAATATCGAAAGTTAAACTAATTCGCGGGAGCTAAATGAAAATGGTGTCACCTTAAGAGTCATCAACACAGGGTTACCATCTTATCTTTCTTATCTTTCCATTGAATTACTTTTACTTCATCACCCATTAAGTTTCAGGAATAGCAATTTGTCCTACAGCTCCACATCTGAATTTGCATCTAATTTTCCTCACCGTTTGAGAAGGTAGTCTTATGGAATTAACGTTTCGATTAACGAGATTACGATTTTTGACGACCAACTTCAAAGGAGCTTTAATCTCGAGACTTCAACGTTCGCTTATGTTATAGATTTTTTCTTTTACTTAAATAAAATGCCATCTATAGCCCGGAAAATATACTCCTGAACCCAAAAATAAAGTCCCACTACACAATTACGCCTACTCTGAGAGTGGAGAAGTACGGTAAATGTACTTACATATTTATTTTTTTTGCTGGGAATCCCATCTAATAAGATCACCACATGTAATCACGCAAAAGTGTGTTCATTCTCCGCCCTTTTCCCTGCCGCGTGTTTTATTTATTTTTCTTCCGAGAGCTAATGAACAGTATCCACGTCAGCCCTTCAAATTTTTTTTCATTATTGCCTCCGTTTAATGATCCTTCAGCCTACTCCTTCCCCCTTTATTCCCACACAATCCTCTTCACTCGAGGCCTTATCTCCCGCCATCTTCGACCGACCGGGTTACGAGAGCACACGCTCTTTTCGTCCGTCGACAGGCACGCCACACGCCAGCGCAAACATCAACGCCATCTGTGTTTGTGGGTGTGCATTTATGTGCGTTTCCAGACAGTAGATGACGGTGAGTGGAAGGCGAGGACGAGCTGGCGGAAGGAAAGGGTGGTGGTGGCGTGGACACCGAGGCCACATGCGCCTCAAGCACACAAACACAACCAAAACCAACCAACCACACAAACAAAATTGTGTGAAAATATCCTCCTGGGACGTGGCGTCCGCGACAATCACTCCTCTAGATACCGGAAAATTTTCAGCCGTCACACATCGGTAGCGCTAATACAGTTTTGCCCATCGCGTTTAATTCACTCGGCGGGAAAAGGAAGTAAGAGAGATGGTGAGGGTCTGGATGTTTAATCATAGGTTAGAGCGTTTGGCTGACGGCAGAGAATTGGGACCGGAGAAGACGGTATTTAAAAGAAAAAACAACATCCAGGACATATGATAAAAGTGGCTCTCATGTCTATTGATGTCAAACTTTCTCTAGCTTTCCTTAGCTTCGGAACAAAAAATATAGTGCTGCATATATTTGGTGACTTTTAAAGCTTTATTAAAATTTCAAAATCTGTTTTTAAAAATATGTGGATTCAGATTGTTGAACAAACCATCAGAGGATACCAAAACCGAATGGGATATCTGGTGCGTAAATATCCTTGAGAAAACAACCTGTGAGTAGAATACAATAATGCGACACATTTTTCCTACATTATAAAAATATATCAGACTTATATTGTTATACTTTGGCAGCAAGAGATTTGCTTAAGTGATAGTGGGATTTTGCATTAAGGGATACCTGAAATTCTGCCATTTTTCAATGGGATTCAAAATGTCACGGGAAATATGACAGTACCCATGATGAAGTGTACGTCTTGGGCGATGCCGCCCAAACAAAGCATGCATTCCTGAATGAAATGTAAAAATATCGAGGACTTCTACTGAAAATCTGGCCGTTAAAATTTTATTTGAAAATTTTATATCATGGAAGTGAAATTGTTTATCAATCAGTACGTTCCCAAATGGAAAGGCTCCACTTGAAAGTTTTAGTAAAATGATGCAATGACATCGCTGCTTTTTTTTAGATGATATTTAATCGGTAAAAGGTATAGATTTCGTTAACGCTCATTAGAAAATGTTATGCCTCTTTTTCTGCCTGTGATAACATATTGGAGAAGATTTCTTTTTTTTAAATTCTTGATTCCTTTTTTTTAAACGATTTTTAGCTGAGAGATGACGAGTCGTATTAGCTTAATATAAGCTAATTTTTAAAATAATTCCACTGACGTTATTTTATATCCTTGGCATCAATTAATAAGAAATGATTTTATGCGAATTTTGAAGTTATTGGATCCTTTGGAAATATTTGCAAAAGCTTTCGCGTTTGGATAGTTTCGGGGGAATGGATGTTTCTAATATCCACAATGCTGTATATAAATAGGAAGGATAAATTGTTTGTAGAAACATATAGTTAATAAAGTTTGGTCTCTTTTTTACTAGTTGTTTATTTTTAAATATCAATCCGTTGGCATAAATCAGTGTGCTTATACTTTCGAGCAAATATTTTCTCTCTAAGCCACTGAAGGGGCTTTATATGTTTTTTTACTCTAATCTCTATTGATGACTCAGGAGATTGACTTTCAAGCTTAAACATCGGAAATCTCTCGAGTGTATTCAACGTGGCCACAGCTGTCAGTTAAATGACAAAGTTTTATGATTCCCTTGGTAGTAAATATAAACTCATGGGGAAGTACCGTTGACGGGTTTTCTTTAACTTGAGTTTATTCGTTTGGTGAGGAGTTTCCAATTAAGATATTTTAATGAACCGGGATCACTTATATTCTTTTAGAGGTGAAGTTAGGCACGTACTTTATTTCGGGTGAGGGTTTATCCTACTTTTACAAATTTTTCTTGCGTGGATTATTTTGTGACTGTATTTCATGATTTTGATATAAAAGGGATTGTCTTACAAGGCTGTTTTGGTAAAATGATAGAGGAAAGATGCTTGTACTGCACAGCCAGGAGGGAGAACGAACTAAACTATTAAAGAACGCCCAACTTGGGGACATAACCCAAAATATGCCAAAACCCAGCCAACACAATTTTACCCTAAAAACTTGAGACAAAATCTATATTTTCGTTACTTAGCTTTCGGCTCCGTTACAGTGGATTCTGGAATAAATTAATGCAAATAAATACATGGCGGAATATGACTATAAAATATCACGTATATGTTTGAATAGATCTATGGCGAAGAATGCAAAGGCACTAACTTACATCCACAGAATCACGCATATGCTTCGGTTTCGTAGGATTTTGTTAACACCTCTCATAATTGGAATCTCCGAGGGACGTTTGCTGGTTTTAATTTTTATTAATTAAAAATGCCTGTTAATATTATTGACTGAAACAGTTATTTCGGATTACCTCATCAAATGGATTACACAATCAAACAAGAGAAAAAACGAATAACATAAATATAGTGCCGCACTGACAGGTACAAAAATAACTTCTTTCCACGCGCCATTAGTGATTATAACTAAAACAGCATGTTACTAACATAAGACAAATCATTAACATTCAATTCACCTCTACCCTCTCCCCACTTCTTTTCCCTACTCCCACGTTTCCCTACTCCCCCATTTCATTACTGGCGTCCTATCTCCCCCCTGCCACACGCATCTGATTGAAATCGCAGGGTAGAATGTAGATGTAGACTTAATTGACCGAAATTCTATCCCACTTTGAAGAATTCATCTCCAACGCAAGCTTTCTGTCTGCTTCAGTCTCTCCATATGAATCCTCACGGAGGTAGAAGGCGCCGTGATTGGCTGAGCACACAATTTTGGAGTTTAGTTTAAGGGGGAAGACAGTAGAGGGCGGCATTCGGAAATGCTTGCTTTGTTGCGACAATTGTCGAGGAAGACAGTGAAATGCTAAATTGGATTCGGATAACTCAAGCATACCAGAGGACCATCGTACGGAGGAGAATGCAATTTGACTTCTGGAGTGAATCCGTGGGCCTTTTCCGGGAATTCTATATTTTTCGCTTCGAGTGAATGATGAAAATATTTTCATTACTGCATTTATGAATTTCTGAAACTCGCAAATGGACGCAATATTTGTCCTCCAAGGCCCTGCCTCTAATTAATTATTTTAATATATGTATGTATAGGGTTGGATGCTCCAGTAATGGACATACAGGAGAGAAGAGTGCATCGTTGGTATGGCCATGTTGAGAGAATGGATGAGAGATGAATAATGAGAAGGAATCCTTACTAATATATAAAAATATAATGGTGTATATCTGTCTGTCTGTTGCTCAAGCACGCAAATAATACTGGACCAATTGCGCTGACATTTGGCATGTAGATAGAAAATATATCTAGTTGTAACATAGGTTATATTAAAACGCCCTCAGGACCCCCAAAGACCCCCCCTGGAGGTCCTCCCTAATGATCCATGCTAAGCATTGGGTTCGGTGCAGTGGCTTCATTTTCTGCTTTTTAAAAGTACTTTTACTCAAGATAGAGAGATGGGATTTTTAAAAATTGGATGGCTGAATAAATAAGGATTTTTATTCTTTCAATCGACTTTCTTTTACGCTTTGAATGTGTCTGAAAATCATGTTTTTATCCGAAAAATATCACATTTTTCTCTGAAATCAACCATAGCATATTTCCTTGACAACCAGAGATTTGATTATCAAAGGATATTCATGCCACTAGCATTTAAATATCACGTTTTCCTGCAGGCCCATGATAGCACGTAGAAAGAAAATCTGTATACGAAGGGCCTAGAGTCCCAAGGGCCCCATGTTAGATTGCTCCGGGGGTATTAGATAAATTCAATGCATATTTACAACAAGTATACTCTTCAATGTTTATTCTCAAAGTAGCTCTCATAGGGGAGCATGTATATGAGGGAACACTTACATAGTAAACGATACACATAAAGGAATTCAATAGACTACACACGCAATTAAATGGGTGAGAATATTTACGTACAACGAATAGTAATGGTAATAATACCTCTGTTGCTACAACAAACACGGCGTTGTTTTTTTTTCGTTAAATACTCACAATCGGATGTATTACACGTAGTGGAACCGTCTGCCTCTCATTACGATTGCGAACTGTTTTTTTATCAATTCCCACATCATAAACGTTACGAGTTATTTATATATGTTTAGAAGTGTTAAAGTGCAATTAACTTACATTCACTCAATCATCGAGTTAACTAATCAAGACTCTCACTCGCCGCTGTATTTTCCCCCCTTGGACTTTAAAATATATCCATCAACATGGCAAATAGAAAAAAATAGTAACCTTTTGAAAAAAACTTTTGAAGCATGAGAAATATCTTCTTTGCGAGAAAATGAGCCCTTGCTAGAAAAACGACAAAGGTTAGTCATGAATGCTCAAAGACATGCCTACCAGCAATCTCTTGAGCATCTCCCCGTGGTGTTTCTCTGGTCTAAGAACCGCACAAATTCATCCTAACCCAACCTACGGACGGGTAACCAGCTACAAATCTGGTTCAAATATAGACCCATCTGTTTCGAAACTTTAACCTGCTTAAAGATGGCGGAAATTATAATGACGTCACTACATGCTTCTTACCCGAAAGAAGAACGGATATTCTGCGCAATGAACGACATCCGTGTATGAAAATCGGTAAATGAACTAAGAATCACCATAGATTTTTTATTTAGCTACCGAAACCAATGATCATGGTCACCCTTTATGATGATAAGTGCAGTCAGGGTGTTGGAGGATTAATAGGACAAATAAACATGGCTGCTGCTGCAATTGCTCCTTTTGACATTGTCAACCGCTGGATTGTACCCTACTCTCAAATCCTGATTAAGACACTCAACGCGCATATCAACTGAATTGCTCAGCTCAATTAAGTCACTGAATGAAAATATAAGTATGTACACAAGGGAAAAGATCAAGCTGACAATCGCTCAGAAGGCGGCTCAAGAGAACCGGAGTGACGAGGTGACCATCTATCAACCTGGGTGGTATTTAAGTAGAAATGAGTCAGCGTGGCCGATTTTTGGGTTTCCCGTGCATGAAAGAATACCAACAGTCACTCATCTCTCTGTGCACCTGAAAAACGGTCAGCGTGTCTACTACAACGAACACAATATAAAAAATACGTTACGAACTCCTCAAATGACTACGCTGACAGTATTCTTCAGGATTTGTGGTTTTCTTATAAAATAAGTTCAATGTTTTTCACACCCGTTGAATTTCAACGGGTACCTTCCCCTAGTAAATGATAAGGAAGTGAATGGCGCGAGAGTCTGGGATAGATAGAGATAGTCATGTGTGGATGTGGTGGGTGAGACTTTTAAGTGAAGGAATATTTGGAGTCTTAAGAATAAAAGAGTGTATGAAGCAATACAATAATGCAATAAAAGTGGAAGAAGGATAGGGCATTACTGAGGTAATAATTGAAAGAAAACCAGTCTCCTAACCTTACCATCAATCAGAAAGTTCTTTGATTTTGAAAGGGAATGGGGTAATTGGTATTTGTGTATGTAATATTTCAAAATATTGAGCAACTATCCATCACATTGCTGGCATTGAACAAAAGAGATCTGGTGGCTAATCAGGTTATAGTTCGGAGGAAATAGATTTAATTTTTTTCTGCGGCTCTCTGCGGATTCTATCACAATGCAGTATTTTTAATGACGATGGCTCATCGTTTAGCTGAAGTAATGGATAAATAATTCATTCAAATCCAATGAAGGCCTTGCTATTCTAATAACCGCGGTTCTGATTACTCTTCGTCAATCGCTGCAAAGTAACGTTTTTAGAACATTCACTGAGAGTAAAATTGATCCATTTCAAACAACGCGTAGGGAGCTGAAGTTGGCGATAAGCTGCTTCGATATACGCACGTGCATCATTATTAAACTGATTCTCCTCCCGTTTCTGAAGAGGACAAATTAAACGAGGTACCGCGCAGTGACCTCAAATCACAGGTTCAAAGAGATATTTACGGGTCATTTACATGGCCTCTTCCACGTCATTGAAAATTGAAGGATTTCACGAATCGGTGGTCACCCTAGGAAAGTACTTCGTGGGAATGACTGTTCTCATCTTTTAGGGTCGGTAACAATGGAGCATGAAAACGGAAATTTAAAAAATAGCATTACTTAAGCTCGGGTTGCCTTCGCCCGCGTCTCCCAACCAACCTTCGATGGTAATCCTCTTTTTTATGTTGGCTAATGGGATTTTATTTTCTGAGATGTCCAATATTCTAGGCTGCTTCCTCGCTATAATGGGTTATAATATTGATTTTTTTTCAATTGCGATCCATTTTCCTGTGCCAAAGTAGCCGCTCGTCAACTGCCTCAAATGAATGTTTCAAATTCCTTATATATTTATGGTAAGCGTACATGTACCCTCCATGGTTATTTCTGGTTGGTCAATTCAAGAAATCGCTGTTATTTGTGACTGCCAAACTTTGACGGCGTAACTTAATAGATGAACGAGTGTAACATTCTGGGTTATGTCCTCAAGGCGCGTGGTGTGTTATCTGCATCTGACTCATGCGGTCATATTTTATAGTCTTAAGTTACGCTGTTAAGCTATCCACACACTACCTCAGGAGCCGGCGTATGGGCGTGTGGTGGGGTTTGTTATTTATTTATTTAAGTTTAATACAAAAAGTCGCTGATATAGGGTATTATAAAATCAATAAATTAATTCAAGTAAATTATAAACAACGTGATGCGGACGCAACAAAATCAGCAAAACAAACAATATACACAAAGCTAATTATGGGGTCAATCTATGTTGCAGGGTTTTAGTGAGGAGGCAAAGGTTCTGTTTGGTGAGAAGAGGTCAAGAGGACACTTAATGGAGGAGAGATGAAATTTGGTGGAAACGGAATCTAGTGGAGACAAAATAGACGGAACTGGAGTGTGTGAAGAAGACTCTTGTTTCGAGTGGAGCGAGATGAGACACGAACTGAGAAGGATGAGGGGAGTTCAGAGAAACAGCGGGAACCATTTAATACATGGTGAAGGAACATCAAGTTCGGAATGTTCGGATACCAGCCATGAGAAAGGGGAGGAATAGGGAAAGGAATTGGAAGAGAGAGAGTGAACGAAAAGTTATTTGTTTGTTGACGGAGTGTTTTGGTGCCTTGCACTGTTTTTGTTGTGGTATTTAATGTTGCTTGGAAATAAATTGTTGTATCTCCTAATTCAGCGGTGCGTCACTCTTAATTTGTCGTTTCTATCAGTTCCAGGGATATAGTTTGAGGTCAAAATAATATCATCCATGTCACACTGAAACTGTTTTACATCCATTTCTGTCCTTAGGAAAAAATAACTTTCGGAGGCTTCTATCATTAGCTGGACACTAATTTCCACTGCAAATACTGCATACAAATCAATTGAAGTTTAACTTAGCATCATAATGGTCAACCAAGCCCTTAACCATTAGAGTATTTTCTTAACATACATCTACATATTACCCTGCGAGCCACCGCAGAGCGTTTGACAGGGAGGAAATAGGAAATAGAATTTTGAATAGGAAAAGAACGAAAGTAGAATGTATGTGTCATTGTGTATCAACAGAGTGTGCCATTGTGTCACACTCTGCTTTTGGCCAACTCACTTTGAAACTCATACTGAAAAGTGATAGTGGTTTCCAAAAAGGAAAAACTCCTCAACGGCAAACGTCTTTTTGTAGGTATATAGTTTTGATATTATATTGTATCAAATGTAAATTACTAATTTCTAAAATTATGTGCATTTATATTTATCCCTGAAGAAGAAATTATACCATTTCAACACGTCGGCTATGAGTTAATAACGGTCTGTTATTTCCCGTGACCTATCTTCTCCCTAAGAATAACCATTTTAGTCATAAAGAGGTCAAGAAAGTCTAATATCTGGACATAAATGCATATGCTTAGATGTAGAACGGTTCTTTAAGTTCAACGTGGACCAACTCATTCCCGCCTTCGACCCTTTTGAAAGCATTTGAACCCACCTTACCGAGCCTCCTCGCTCGACATTTTCGTGTCCTCCCGCACCCCTTACCGCTAATTCCCCCCCCCCCCCCCCGACCTCTCTCCTCAGCCTCCCCTCATCCCTTCGCCTGCACCCTCTCTCCCTCCAACAGAAACCCTCCCTCTTCTGCGCAATCCCCTACAAACATAACCCTTCCCCCCTCTCCTCCCTTTCCTTCCCTTCCCCTTTATCCCTGCGCGCCCTTTTCCCCCCTGCTCCCCCTCTCTCCCACCAGACCTGCATCGGACTTCCCCCTTACCCTCCACACACAACACATCGCGCTCACACCTTATAAAGGAGACGCGGGACCGAGTCGAGTCCAGAAGACAGACACTTGCGCGGACCGTTCATTCATTCGACTGGGAAAGAACAGACCAACGACCCTCCGCGTGGAAACTTTGGGGAAGGAAGGAAAGGAAGAAGACTCAGATAGAGAGTGAGAGGTGGGAACGAGTGGAGAACGTTTTCCGAATCAAACACCACCCTCCATCTTCGAAGCCGCTGAGCCAACTTGGGCGGCTTTTGGGACAAGGTCGATAGGGGCGAACCAACCAGGACCCGTCAAACATTCTTCAGGAGACTTCACTAGAAGAAGGTTACCAGAGAGCACTCACCCAAGTTCCCGGCACTAGACCGAGAGGGCACCGCGTAGGAGGAGAGAGGAGTTCTGTCGTCGGTTCGGGAGAAGAAAAGCGGCCGGGGGATCGTCTTCAGGGTTCCGAAGGGGAAGGAAGGAACCGCGGGTCGCCGCAATGAGGCCGAGAGCCGGGAGCAGCTGTCCGTCAGTCGTGCTGACCATCGCTGTGGTGATGGTGTTCATCTTCGGCACGAGGCAACTGGTGGAGGCTAAGAGTGAGTTGTTGTTGAACCTGTTGCCAGCGGTCGCGTCCAAAGTAATCCATACCCCCCCCCCCCCCGCGTAGTGTTAATTTCCGACGTCCTCAGTGGCCTTTTATTAGGGAATTAATGGGTTTGACGGTGGAGGCACATCTGGGCGAAAGGTGAGGAACTTTGTACGGCAGGCTTACCGTCAAACAAAAACTTTAAAGAAGTGTGGTGATATGGGTTAGCGACCGACGAGTGAGGTCATTTGGGCATTATAGGACATAGATGGGTAGGACGGTAAGGGGAGGATTAGTGAAGGAACGGAGGAAGGTGGAGAGAAACCCTGCGTAAACATTGGCTTACTCATATGGATTGGCACCAAGGGTTCAACAGCCTTACGTCCGATCCGACAGACGGAGTACTAGGTACACTTGAATTAATCTCCTCATTGAACCCAGTAGGTATGGTAAAGTAGAAAGTGAATTATTTTTTACTGAGAACGTATTTTCCACTTTTTTAGTAGTTATTCTAATTGAATTTTTCTCATTTTTTCTTACCCACCGTTTCTGTAAATTGGTATAAATTTTAAAGTGAATCTTAAACTTTTATAGCCCTTTTATTTTCGCCCTTAAAAATATTGGTCACTGCGTGAAACTATGGTCGGGCACCAATGTGAAAAAGTAAAAATGTTTAAAAACTATTTTCATCCTTTGGCACGTATATCAACTTTATATACTTTTAACAATGGATATGTTACTTCCAATTTTGAGATTACCGGGAATAGCCACGGTATTACCTTTTACGAAATCAGCCGCAAGTGTATTTAAGTGGTAACGATCAGACCACTCTTACTCAGTAATATAAGTGAGTGAATGGGTAATATTTCTCTGGAATTCCCCGGAATATTGCTTTTTTTATACTAATTGCACTACATTTTCTAGGGATTAAGGATTTATTTTAGGTATTCCCCACTTATTGGATCTGTTCCCAACCTGTACTGTGACATTGCATCTGTCCTAGTAAAGGCAGATCTGATGATGCCTCCACAATTCTTCCGGTTGCGGTGAAAACATTAAAAAAAATGTCAAAAGTTGCACCTTCATAAGCGATTCTCAGCATCTAAATCTTCTTCTATAGCTCATTCCACTGAGCTCTACAGAAAGCTGCTCTGTCTGAAGTGTAACCTACCCTTTCTCTTTTTTTCATATTCCTTAGGCCTACACTGATATTTTTGGCATTAGTTTTTAAGTAAATACTACGCGCATCCTTTATTTACGCATAAGTTCTTAAATTTTCACCTCCACCGCAACCAATCTTTTTCTCATAACCTGATATGTTTCTCATAACTTTATGATTTTTTACGAAATATTTGCAGAACTCATTAATTCAATGAGTATACTTTCACTAATTACATTCTTCGCAGGCGTTAAAAAATGCTCCAATAACTTTTAAGATGTAAAAACAAATATATCCCTCCCTTAACACCCTTTATATCTATTACCACAGAAAAAAATCTTTGGATACAGAACTCTCGCATTGCTAGTAGAACTATCGTGCTTAATATTTTTGTTTTACTTTACGTATTCATATGCGGTTACTTTGTATTTCCTTCCGCATACCGGAGAATTTTCTCTTCAGGTCCCACTTGTTCACGGCTGCGGGAGCTATGCCATTCTTGCATAGGCTGCAAATTAGTTTTTGGCGAGAAAACATGGAATAAAAAAGTTTGTCTTTCTTTGATGTACTTTCGATGGGAGTGCCACTTTTCTAAAAAATGTTTTCACATAAATTCAGATGCCGCCTTTCATACCGCTTGCGCCAGATCGAAAGGTGACGGCTTCCGGTGAATATTGAAAGCTGTTGTCGAGCTGTCGCATAGTTGTTGCCCGAGTCAAAAACTACAAATCCCTTATTTTAGTCAGTAGAACGGCACACATTGATGTTTATAATCGATGTAGCGTAAAAATATGATAAGTTCGGTTAATTATCGAAGTGATATCGTAAATAATTTCATCCACAATATTTTATTACTTATTTCGTTAAAAAATGCTTCCGCATTAAAAGTACGGTTACATAAGGGAAAATATGAAATAATTTGTTTGTAAATATTCATGTGCATTTCGGAATTGAAAGAAACTCACCCAAAGGGTATACCCATAAGGAACAGAAACTGAAATAATTATATTTTTCTAACCCTCTTTTATCTTATAATTTATCTTATAGGCTCTGTCAGTTGGTCCACGCTAGGATATAAGAGAGTGCCGGTGAAACTAAAATTTTGTTTTTATGATCGTTGAATAAAAACGTTATTTTGAAGTTATTCATTTCAGAATCTGAATTTAATTGAGTATTTTTTGGTGTTCCGAATGAAAATGTTGAATTGGGAGCCTCGATCACTTGCAAGAATTTGAAATGATGAAAAGTGTACGTCAAGAATGATTTTGGTTAATTTCCTTTTATGCCCATCAAACACTGTCAATATTTATTTCGGTTGCTTATAAAAGGAGCTATTTAAAAAAATATAGCTTATACTTCCTTCTAAATTTAAAAAAAACTTATTGCTAGGATTTTATTGTTTATTCATTTACCTCATGTCTTTAGATGATAACCTTGCGCAGAAACTTGGGTCGCAGTGTTTGTCTATCCTGTGATTCGAGGAAATGTTATTCTTAAAATTGAAATAATGTACAATTAAACATTTTTAACATGGTTACTGTATTTTATATAAAAAAAGTTTTATTAAGGTGATAGTAAAGGAAGGACTCGTACCAAGTCCTTCAGAATGTGGAATTGTCACAGAAAGGACACGGGGACAACTCCTCATTGGAAATTTGTGCTTATGTAGCAATTTTATTTGCTTCAAAAGCGTTGAATTTGGTTGGTGTGGAGACTGTAGAAAAAACCTCTCATCCCAAGGGTCCGGGTTCCGAGTCCCGTCAATGACGCAGTTTTTAAATTTTAATTCCGATGTGGAGAACATTTCAAGTGTTATTCCTCCCATCGGATGGGACTATAAACCTTTGGCTCCATCCGTTTAAAACAAACTAATGCCGGAACTGGTTTTCTCTCCACTCTCCTTCCTATTCCCTGTAAACTTTCCCCTTGCCAGAATAATGCCACCACACCAGTATCACCACAACGACGCAAGTGACCTCGGCTCTCGGTCACCTACCCCAATTACCATTGCTTTCGAGTACCACTTGTGCCTCCTTGATTTCAGCCATTGAGACACCGCTTCAATACCTTGCTAATCAGTGGACAGAAGCCATCACTCCGATTCAAACCGGCACTCCATATCTCCTAATCGAATTTTTGGAGCACATCTCCATGCATGAACTTATACAAATGGGTAACGTAGGGGCTAAGTGAGAATAATGATTCTGTGCTGACAGTAAACTGATCCAGTTGAACAGAAATTATCTCTCAGTAAATATTTTCATGTAATAGTATAAAAGCGTAGGATGGAAAAGGTGCGTTGGAGGGAAAGGAAGAGAAATTAGGAAGTGCTCGGTATAGTGGGTGAGGAGAGGAAGCTTCTGGAGGAGATTAGGAGGAGACAAAGTAGGTGGTTGGAACAGATAATGAGGGGTAACTGTGTAAGGGTTGCTGTAGTCCGTGATAGAGGGAAGGATGTTGGGTTAAGGGGGAATGAGAATAGGTGTTATGGTCGGGATGAAGATGGCTAGAACATATGCTGAGATGATGAAATAAATTATATCGGTAGATAAGGCCCGGAAAATGTAAAAATCTCGAGGATTTTTTATTCAATTAGTACAAATATACAGTATTTTTACTATCTTCAATTTACACCTACCTTAACCGGCAGATTATCTTACTAAAGATATAAAAACTTTGGAACTCGTCGCAGAGTTAAGCGAATTCATTCTCTAAATGTTTGGGGAAAAATTAAATTTGCGAACCGACATTCACTCGTGATGATGCCGCCTCACAACACGACGCATCTCAAAATCATAACGTCTCTTCACAGACCTTCCTTCGCTACGAGCTCACTTATTGTGCCTGCCGATATCTTACTGCAGCGGAACCTGCTTCTGTTCGCCTCAGTTCACGAAAGAATCTCCGATTGAGGAGCTTGTAAGGTCGTATTTCCATTCACATCGCACTTTACAGCGCCAACCAAATCCCTTCCTTTCGTCACCTCCCCCCCCCTTTCACTTCTCCTCACAACTCCGATTCCTCTCACCGCGACTATATTCAAACTCACTGCCAACATACGAAAACGTCTCACGCAAATTTCACGTGCTTCGAGCTTGGTCTGAGGTGTGGCGCGGCCAAGCTTCCCACATTTACTTTTGCCGTTCACTGTACATAGGAACGGCGTATATTGATTGTAATGATAATATTGTAGAAGGAAAAATGAACGAAAACTCACTCACCAATAGTGATATTTTTTTCTAAAGATACTGATCGTGCGAGATGGAGTTCAGGGTACCAACGATAGACGGGGAACAGTATGGAAATATGATTAGTATTCGAATTTTATCGATAAGTGTAACAAAAGAAATTAATTGATTAAAAGTAAAACTTATCAATATGTTCTTTGTTTCTCTGATAAAAATTATCCGTCCTAAAATAAGTACGCCAAAAATTCCCTTGATAATATTGGAAGAAAACCCTTCCCGAGAACTTTATCTTACACCATCTTCCTCTTTCTGTGTTCAAGCTTTTTTAGCAAACTTCCTAGCATTCATATAGCAAACGTCATCAAGTTTCTCCAGCATTCCATTAATTTGCAATACTTAAATTCCAGAGTAGTACCACGATTTCAGCTATTCTTCAGTTTTGCAACAGCGAGGTTAACTCAGACACCACTTCTTAAGACTCAGAGTGGATTTTTATCTTCCTTCGTGACCATAAAACGCAAACTCTGTGCATTGGTAGCTGTCCATTTTAGTCAGTCCTAGAAAATGTGGTGTTAAAGCATAAGTGGTGGAGGACGAAGGAAACGCTATGGCCCGGTTTTAGTACGGAGTACTTTATTCTATTATTAAAAAATATGATACTTTGCCCTTGAGACACAGAGACTTGAACTAAATTGAGGAAGAAAATGTAGTGTTACAGCATAAGTGGTGGATAACAAAGGAAACGCTATTGGAAGGCCCGGTCCGTTAAATTGGTGGACTTGCGACGTGATTTTCAGAGACGCTCCAAAAATTCATTTGCTCTGCACGTGTGAATGTTTTCATTAATTCGCTTAAAGAAAAAAATCCGATTCCATGAAAGATCGGTATCCAAATATTATGAATTTTTAATTGAATAATATCATGTCATTTTTTAAAATCTTATATTTGGGTAAGGATTAAGAGAAAAGGCTAGTGAAGTATGGAGTGTAGCTTTTTTTTGGGGAAAACGTGAACTCTTGAGAAAAGAAGACGAGATGGCTGCGGGCGTTCGAGATGTGGGTGTGAAGGAGGATGGAGATGGTGGAGGTGGGCGGAAAGGAGGACAAACGAGAGAGTGCTGGGATGAGAGGCGAGGCGAACATACATTTTTAGATATTGACCCTCAAAAAGTTCCGATTCGGTTATTTTTCAGATTTTTCGAAGCTTTTTTTTTTCATAGTTCCCAAACAATTAACCGGAAGGACGATCGCTAAATTCTCATATGATATTCACTATCCCGCCCCCAGCCAACGAGGTTTCCGGTTTTGGTTGCTTTTACCATAATTAAGTAAGGCATAATATATGACACCCCTTTCCGCTATCTTGATCAAACGCCAAATCAGCCATGGCTCATCCCCGTTTAGCGAGTTTCGTGCCATGCCTGCAAACGACCCTGGATATGCAGGAACGAGATTTTTATGGAAAATAAAACTTACCATATCCGTGAATATTATGCGTTCACTTGGTGTGGGAGAATCAGGCTCAGCAACTGGCTGGTCGATTGTGGGGACTTCTTACTTTGCGGGGACATATTACTTTGCGATCCACCGCGCCGCAGGGGTGAATTGCAGGGGAAGAGAACAGGGAAAATGAAAAGGAAGAGGACAAAAGTGTACTGCGAAATGTCTCATATAAGTGTCACGCTCTGTTATTGTGATAATCACTAATTGTGTGAGGAATGAAGGAGTTGATGCATCAATAATTTTAGCAGTGTATCTGTCGTGTATTTTCAGTTCAAGAGGTATAGTGTGGGGTTAAAAAAATATCCTCCGTGTCGTACCGAAACTCGCCTGAATTGAATTTTACAAACAATCTAAGCCTAGCTTGTAAGTGACTTTCAAGCAGCTCACAGCCTTGTCCTTCTATCTGACATATAAACAGCTCGTAGCAGTTTTTAACTAAGCTTGTGGTTTTCCTTTGTATTTTATTAATTTCTCCAAATTAAATATTTCTGTACATGTTCCTAAATGCTAACAGTATCTCCTAGATGTAAGCTAACCGGAGCAAAATAGCATCCGTGTAGAGGTTCCCAATATAGTCCTTCCTTCAGCTGCGCAAAACTCTCTGTTGGCTTGCAGTAGTTTGTTAGTACATAGTATTAATGAGGCGTGCGGCTTTCCTTTATTTTATATTCATTTGGCGAATTAATGATTTATGTGCTGGGTCACTAATTCTCGCGGCGTATGCCATTGATTTGGCGGAGGGCTCACATGCCTTACGCGGAGTAGCTAGGCTCTAATCCTGGGGATTGTAGACCTTTTTCTCCGGTTTTTCGATTCTTAGTCGAGTGTCATAAAGGGGGCAAATAAGTATCAGTGTTCCTCCCGTCCAATGGAGCGTGAAACCGGTTTCCATAGTTCTTCAATCTACTGTGTTACACAACCGTCGCAGTTTTTAACATAGCGAGCAGATTTCCTTTCTATTGTATATTTTTCGTGAAGTCAATTTTTCTATTAGGGTCCCAAATGGTCACGGCGTACTTGAGATGTGGCTTAGCGAGAGCGAAAATAGCATCTCGCTTTCAAATGAAATGAAAAGCACTTCGTAAAGTCCACACTTGAGTCCACACTTGAGTGTGGACTTAGCGAAGTGCTTTTCATTTCATTAGCAATGCAGTTCCAAGTCACACCTCAAAACAACAACTTTATCTTTCTTTCACTTTGTTATTCGAGGACCTTATTCCTCCTTGCTTAGTTTATTGAATACAGCGAGGCAAATATTTCGTCTGTTTTACCCACGCTAGGTCTGAAGTTAACGTGATTTCCAGGTATTCTACGCTGACTTCTCAATACCTCAGAAGTCGATCGTTTTTCCAAGTCACCAACTTCTTCTTTTCACAACTCAGTATTTATATTAAATCCTTATGTAAACTTTACTCAATGGTCCCACTATGGGAACACCTTTTTAAGCACATATCTTTAGCAAAGGCAGAGGTACCCCAAGATGAGAAATCCTCTGCTGAATGGTTCCAATAAACGAAGTTTATCCTCCAATAGTTACTTTATTTGCAGAAAGGATGGCGCTGACGACTTCAGTGTAACGACAGGGCAACGTGTGCGCGGATGAAATTAAAAAATCATGCTTCGTTCACAATAAGACTCGTCACCTGCGAAAAAGTACTCTTTAGCCAAAAGATAAACCAATTTATCAAGAAGTCACAGCGCGGACATTTCTTATCAACTTTCAAAACTCCACCCCACTCCAAACCATTGGTCACGTAAAATAATACCTCTGCATGAGAATCCGCTAATATGCAAAGATAACAATTTTTTATTCAATTATATTTCCATTATTTTGAAAACAGCCGAACAGGCCTTTAAAATCAATTTCTATAACATATAATCAGGGAGGAACACTAGAAACCATGTCCTGGTTGTTGAAAAATACACTCATATAGGTCTCGAAACTGCGTCCCTAGAGTATTAGCTGACAGCGTCATAGGAGTAGTAAAACTTTGTGACACTCGCGTGTGACGGTCATGACGTCAGGGAGGAGAAATCATGCCAGATAGGTGGATTAACTGGCCGAGGGTCCCTCCGGAAGTTCCCTCGGGAAAACTTGCTCCCTCTGCATACTCAAACACGCTTTATTCACCCTCACTGACGTCAGGCTATCCCCTGGTGAGTACCAGTGTCAAGTAAGTTTATGCCCCTACCCTGCTGCCTCCGGGAAGTAGGCATCTGTAATCTACCCTTTTTGTGATAAAGCGACCACACGGGATAGTCAAAGGAAGCTCCAATCGCCAGCCAATAGATTGGTTGACTATTTTAGGAGTTGACCGTCAGCTGAGGTCATTTGCGGCACTGAGGGTTCGTGGGTAGGCTGGTAGAGCGAGCGAAGAAAGGGAAATGGGGCAAGGGTAAAGAGAAACCCGGCGTCGGCATAGGCTTGATTTAAGGAAAGGAGCCTAAGGGATTAGTGTCTGACGTCCCGTCCGATGGAATACTACACTCAAAGTGCTTTACAAATGACACCCAAGTGGGGATGGCGATTCTACTGAATTGTTACCATTACCTGGATTTGAAACCCGGCTCACGGAATGGGAAGCCAATATCCTAGTCATCACACCAAACCGATCATCACCAGCCAATAGAGGGAGGTGATTCGGGAATACTGGCTTGATAATTGTATGGCTGGCTGCTTCCGACCATAGATTGAAAAGAGAATGGAAGGGACAATGCGGTGCGAGTGCACAGGCGATCTCCACTTCCAGCAACTTCCAGGCATGAACCATTCAAATGCGCAATCGGCCATATTGAATGGATCAGTTGTGCAGTTAGTAAGTCGAAAACATGTGTGTTAGTAGCAGTATTGCCACGGTACCATAATGACTTACATAGAAAAATACAAAATGGAAATTATTTCCGAAAAACAATGAATCATTCTATCTATTATTTTGGATCAAATCTGTGCAAAGTAGATTGTTTTCCGCAAAAAAATAGGGTTCACTTTCGTGCAACAAGACTCCTATCAACCCTCCTCTTTAATCTATGGTCAATGCTTATTGTATCGTGCTCCTGTTAGCTACATTTTATGTGAGGTGAAGGGAAAAAAACCTGTGACTCAATTTTGCAACAGTGTGCTAGTCTCATCTTCCCTTCAGTTCCAGCCATTTATTATACGGCATTGAGTGATCACCTAGAAACCTGCATTTAATTGAGTGATTCAAATTTTGGTTGTTGTTTATGATTAGCGTCCAATCATAATGTCTCAAGCTGCTCTCAAGTGTCCCATTTGCTGAGCTGCGTATTCTTCGAAGAATTTTAACGAATCAGGTAATTTTTCTCTGTATTTAGTGTAGTTTGCGACGTTAGTCTGAACGCCATAAGTTGAATAAAGGGGAACTTTATAATGTAGAATGACACAAAATTACCTGCGTAAGTTACATAATCTCAGAGAACCCACCAAAAGCTTTGAGTGGGAACAAAAATAACTGAAAAAATCTCTAATACGAACAATTTCTAGAGAGGAAATTTTTAAAGAACCTCATTAAATATTAGTTGATGAGATAAATATTAAGCCAAGATAAGGGAGAGTAATTTTGAATTCCTATTAAAGTCAAATAAAATGTCGGACTATACAATACCTCAGTTAAATTTAAGGAGGAAATTCTTGTGAAGAATGGTAGAAAACATTTCACTGTCTCAGCTGACAGTTAAGACAAAAGAGAGACGCTTAGGTATCGCTGAGACCGAAGCAGGACAATATCGAAGCATAGGTATTGGATTTGAAACATTGCGAAATGGTGTTCCTATCTATAAAGCGCATGCTCTAGTCCATATGTTTAATTTATGGCCATAAATTGAGTAATAACTATTTAAGCTGAAAAATGCAGACCGTGTGGAAGGCCAATTGTAGGTGTATGTACATTGTATGGGGGTTCAGCAAGAGTGGGAATATAATTTATCAGTTTAGAATATTAAGTTCGCACAATATACGTACAAACAACAACCTAATTCATCACTCTAATAGATTTTAGTGAGATTAAAACAATTTGAAGCCAATAAAATTAATCGCTTCATTTACGGCGTACAGTAATATGATTATTAATTAAATCACTTATGCGTGTATGTTAAAGGACTTAATTGAAAGAAATAGAAATTGTTATTTTTGGAATGTGGTAATTGGACAAGTTGACGAATTAAACTTTGTTGGTAACATAATTTACCGTATTTTCTGCAAAAACAGCTGGAAAAAAGATTGGTCTCTACCAAAGTAGAATATTTGGGAATTTATTCCCGAATTTCAACCACCGTTTGCGGAGTATGGAGCCTTGAAAAGTACTACGTCAAGTACATTAATAGTAATTAATACTGGATGGCGTAACAATCGTAAAACGATTGATCCTCGATTTGTGGCGAATAAATGTGATACTTGAGTTTAAAAATTGCAAAACATTTTTTCTTTGATGGTGATTAACCAACTCCTTTCATTTATATCATAATCGACATTAAAGGTGGCTAAGTGCAAGAAGGTATTATTCGTATAAGACAGATAAGTTCATGACATTATATCAAAATCTGTGACTCTATAAAAGTTTAATTTAAGCATCCCAGCAATTTAAGCAATTTAAGATGCACTGATAAACATTTTATCTTCTTTAAAAAAATCCAAGTATAATTTGTGATTAAATTCGTTGACCAAATACGCACATTTTTCAAAATAAAAATTCTCTAAGGTAAATTGTGATGGAATTTCACAAAAATGTCTGGAAATGTCAGAATTAATGTATTCGTTTAATACTTAATTAAAATGTAAAATCTAAATTTTAATTCCCAAATCGCAATGACTACGTTCCTGCGCAAATTTAATGGCCTCTGTCATAATTCGAAACAAGAATATTAAACATTGAATTAAAATCTCGATCTCATGGGCTAATTGCATAAAATAACAATGAAAATCCATTGAAAATACACAGAACAAATAAGATTGTGGCGGAATAACTAAGATTTACTATTCAGATGCAACCGTGCGATCCGCTATACAGATAATTATTACGGGTATTCTGGCTAACAACGCGGGAAATATAATTGAAATCTTACCATATCGGACAAAACTATCAGAAAATTGACTTTCACAATCAGATATCAAGAGCGCATTAGACCTAATTCATCTTCAGAGGGGTAATTGATCACAATTTACTAACTAAGTCAAACACAATTCGCACTTGTCCGCTGGATTTTGTTCTACTACGCGTTTAAACTCACAGTCTTCTTCTGGTACAACGGTGTATGTATGTATGATTTCATCCTTTCCCAAAACTGTCTTGTGCCATAAGATAGTGTGGTATCTGTCTTGTACCATAAGATGGTGTACCATAAGATAGTGGTGTATCTAGAATTTGGTTCGGGGATCCCGGATATTCGGGGATCCCGGAATTTTATCCGGGGGGGATCCCGGACATTTTTGATAGGTGAAATACTGGGAGGTCTGGGCTTAGCCAGCCTAATGGGGGGCCCTCCCATGGAAAATATTTTATAACAAAACTGAATTTCCTGCCTTTTTTTAGTTAATTTAAAATATTAAGTTTGTTAATCTTTGTAAATATTCATGCTGGTACTCCAAACAAATTTGCTTATGGGGGGCGGGGGGGTCCGGTCCCTTTCGTCCCCAACCCAATGCCAGAAGATGACTCTACGAGTTAAAACGAGTAGTAGAATTAAAATCCATTGGAAAAGTGCGACTTGTGTTTTAATATGATATGAATCCCTTACACTAAATCAATCCAGAATCTGTAGAATATTTTTCTTAATTAGTTTCGAAATTTTCACTAATTGTGAATGGGTAACACACCAACCGTCGATAGTTTGGATTTAGCGCGCAATGCGTGCCTTGGTCAGAATCGTGTATGTGATGGAGTTTCGAACCGAACAGCATCAATAGCAAACTATGATGAAGCATGTAAAAATTACAGTTTAATTCTGTCATGATAACCCAAAATGTTTAATTATTATTATTTTGATGAGGTGTTGACAACGTATTGAATGATTCACCTTCAGCGTATTGTGCGTAATTTTATTTCCTTACCCAATTTTTTTATCTCATGAGGCTATTTTTTCACAGCTTCTTGGATATGCAGTTTAAGCCCACAAGTTGGTGGCAGGCTATAAAATTGAGGCGGTTTAACTCGTTGAATATTTTTCAATAAACCGACTGAGATATCATTCCTCGCCAAACTTACTTTACTGCCAATTATTTGGAAAATTGTCAGCTCTTGAGGGCCCAATTAACAATTCTACAATGCCGAAAATAATTTTATGGATATAGCCATTCACCCATGAACTAATTTACAGGAAAACTTCAAGGGAATTGAAATCAATACCTAGTATACTAATAGACCTCCTAGGGTATCGAGACTAGGGTCGTCACACCCGTTGGAAATTATTTTTTCATATCAGCGATGAGGATAAGCTTCAAAGCGCTAAAATAATTATGAAAAATGTTTTTGACATCCCCATTCGTATTTGTATTGAAGTATTTCTTCCGCAGTTTACACTCTCAATCATATAAATATTTCCTGAACTTTAACGTTAACCCAGCCGTTACCATATATAGGACTTACTGGATTTTTTTCCTCAAATTTTGTAGATGTTAGATTTATATATTCGAGTCCACCATGTAGAATAGCTCGATTATCGTTCTGATATGCTTAAAAGGGTAAGTTACTATTGACGATACAGAAACCCTCCCACGCGGTCAATAAAAAGCATGCTATATGTATGGGTTTAAGATATTTTTAACAAAAATATAAGTAAGACGCTTTCTTTCACTGATTCAGATTTTACGGATATGTTCTTTAATCATAGGCAGCGATGAAAATAAGTCATCCCTGTCAATGTACGTGACAGGAATCAATAAGTTATGTTAAATTAAAAAAATAATTGGAGAACTGTAAATCCAAGTGCTGTGTTACAGTATTTTAATTTGCCAATTTTTATTTTAAATACCTTAAATTATATAGCACATAAGTATTATGACAGATAATTCTATGCATTAAATTTTTATGAACCATCAACTAAAATTTTAAATTTAAATTCTTATTGTCATGTGGTTAGTATTGTGCGTCTCAAGGAAAAACTAGTAATTCTTTCAACAACATTACGAAGAAGTTTATAAAAATGAGTTCAATTTCATAGGATACCTACATAGATACCTATTTTAAATCCTATATTTATTGTAATATAATGTACTTTTCATTGTTTACTGATCATCCATTCAATTCAATCCAATCGAAATCCAATATTAGTCCAGCTCTTCTGTCTTTAAAAGAAGCAATTTATCAGTAGTTTTCATCGTCATGTGGATAAAGTGTTAGAAACTTCGTTAATCTTATATCAGTCGTTTTAGGTTGATGCGACATTTGTGTCTCTAACGCAGTTTTCCATCACGATGAATAAATATGAGCAAAGATACGTGGGTGGCACTTGGGAAGCGCAGCTTCGTGTGCGGGGGCAAGAATTAATAATAAAGGGGTAATTATAACTTCGTACTTCAAAAAAGAAGCTTGCAGATGCATACGCAGAACTTAAGTTGCAGCCGGAGTCATCTTCTATGAAAGAAATACATGTAGGCTACTATGATATGGAGCAAGGAATAGAGTGAAGAGAAGCGATGTTACCAGAGGTATCAAAGTACATAGTTAAATCTATCCACGCCCAAATTGCACTTTCTATCCTCATTGGCAAAATCCCCTGCCAAGTACCCTATCGACCATATTGTTTTTTCAGGCCTTTACAAGACAAGGTGTTTGTTAACTTAAATTAAGTTATAAATTACAGTTTCAGTTACCAATAGAGTATAAATAGTTGCATTTTCTACCAAATCATAAATTTGGAGCAGTAAGCATAGTTAAACTTTAAAAGTTTTGCTCAATAGCTTTATAACTATACTCTATATACTATACTACCGGATACAACTTTGATACCGACCGATTTTCTCGAAAACAACTTAAGAGATTGAAAATGGAATTCATATCCGTAACACAAAGAGTCATCCCCCTCGGTACGAGTAACTATAAACAGAAACTCGATAAAAATAGTTATAGTTATGGGTTTACCGGAGACCTTACGAGTAGTAGCCAGCAGGTAAATCTCTTTTACTCCTTCTGCTAGACTTAAAATTAACACTTCAAGAATGCCTATTAAAATTACTTAAACTTGCTTGCAATAATAATTAAAATATTTAAAGGTGCATTAAATAGCTTGTGATTGCCATAAACTGTGTTCATAGTAGTTATTGGCACATAGTAGTAATAATAATCCGAGTGTGAAGAACGATATGTCATTCAACAATTTCTGATTACACCGGATAAATTACTTCAGTCGCAAATGGTCAATCATCGCACAGTGAGGCATTTTAAGGCAAGGTATAAATTATGTACATTTTAACTTTTATCAATCCTGTCGAGAGAGAGGAAAGAATACTGGAAAAACAGGATGCTAAAGCATACGCAACATACGAGAGGATGACGAGAAATAACGTAGCTGAAATGAAGAGACGGAACGAGACGTTTGAAGGTGAAATAGCTGACTGTAATGGTCCATGAAAACTAACCTTAACCAACAGAATGCATACTGTGAAATACTTTTCCTATGGCTATGAAGTTCTCAACACTAACGAACATCACTTCCCTTAATATGATCTAATTTTTAAATTATAAATTTGGTTAAATGATATTGATAATATTTACAATAATTAATAATACAAATATTAAAAGTAATTTACTTTGATTATAAAAAATATTTCTTTGAATACACCTACACAATGTGCACATTACTTAAAATTTGAACGTACAGAATGTATAATTAAAAATCAATGCTATCCTCTAGTAATCATTCGCAATAAGTGAAAATAGAATGAAAACCATTTTCAATAACATTTGACGTCCTTCAATGTGTAGTTTCCTAATTACGAGATACAAATATCAATTAGCCTAACATAAGATAATTGGAATTAAGGAAAATCACATAAGCATACTCCCCATCTAATAAAGTCACCGCGTCCTCAGTGAAATAAATGCAACAAAGCTCGGTTAGAGGAAATCCGCCGTTATGACCCCACAAATTCATAAATCGCCCCTTAATTGGACGGTCTTGACCCTTATGATAACCTGTGACCACAGCGTATTTTCATCCATTGGAGGGCAATTCTAAAAGAGATAAAGGGAATGCGAAAAGGGTGATGGGCATTTCCTTTTAAGGACGAAGGTTGCATGATATCTTAGGCGATGAGGTAAAAATTAAGATGGACAAAATGCTGTTTGCAGCAACTGAGAATAGGTTTGGGACTCAAAAACACAATCTCTCCTTATTATTTGGTAAGGCGAATGACAAGAGGTAGGTCATTTGCCCGACCAAGTAAAAGTGTGCCGGTCAATATGAAAGTGATTAAGAGTTTTTTATTAAAAGATGAAGATTTTATTTTAGGAATTTGTTTTAATGTGATCCTATGCATTTTAATGTAAGCCTCTTGAGTATTAATGCTCAATAAATACGAGAAATGTTGTGCAATATCACGTGTACCAGTCCGTGTGGAGTGAACATACGAAGTTTCAATGTGTTAAAAGAAAAGGTTTTGTGTACTTTTGACAAAATTTTATATCAGCCCCCTGAGACTTTCCTTCCCGTGCTGCCGCTGCAACTAGTCCCAAGCACCCTATCCTTGTCCACTCTCCAAGCTGCACTAAACACCCCTATCGCCCCCTCTCCCTTTCGCGTCGTCCACCAACCCGTCCTTTTATATTTTCTTTTGAGGGCGCTAATCCCGTGCTACACACCGCCCCGCCGTCCGGCCAATTCCGCTCACCTTCCTCTTCCGCAACCCGCGCGCGTCTCCGACCCGACAACCGTGCGGCGATCTTGCAGCCGTCCGCACGGGCGACCCCTCCTCAACCCAGACTCTTCGACTCCTCTCTCCCCGCGATTCAGATTCGTTTGCCTGCAACCTCGCTCTCTCCCTATCCCGTTACAGCGGCGAGGCTGCAGTGGAATATTTCTTCGTTATCTTTTGCCATCAGGAGTGCCTTCGTTTTGCATATCAAAGGAGTGACTATACACTAGGCAGGACCATGCATAGACACAGCGAAACATTTGTCGGCATATTATGCAAGAAGTAACTTGATGCGTCACTTCGTGAAAATTTCTGTTGCATACGGTGAACAATAAATACTTTATTTTATTTTTATTCACATTTCATTGACTGACCAAAGTTTCAGCATATTACATTCATTATTAAGGTTCATCAATGCACTTGATAATGACACTAAGGTGTTGAAACAATCGTTGGTCAATAATATAAGCGTGAAAATTGTACAAAGAATAACATCAAGGTCAAATGTATGCACAATCTGCCATATTGAGCAAACCATCTCTGCAATTCGTACGCATAAAACAATGGTAATGCTAAAAGAATTGTTGCGAGGTCATAAAAAGTGATCTATAAACATATAACATATATACATACATATATACACTAAATTCCCTTTCGGGGTAGGCAAGTTCAAGTAATTTAGTCATTGCGGTTAAGCCTAGAAAACTGTCTCCCTTTCAATAACTACCCAATTAATACCCTTTCTGTACCTCTTTCACTTCTCTTACACTCATTCATTGCGTAATACACACTCTCAGATGTTTTGGACTCCTAGTATTTCTCCTCTTTAAATCTCTTCCCTCACATTCATGTATGACTTTCGCGGTCTACCCCTTCCTCTAAAGCACAAATAGTAAAAAATATAGCGTTTTGTCAAACATTTACTGGACAACTTTCAATCGTACTGTGTGGATATTTTTTTTCGCAAATATATATAACGGGCTCCAACAAGATATTTATTTTCCACTTTGATTAACAGCTCGACTGATCTTTTTCCAATAGCCCGCTACCGCATTTGATCATGCAGAAAATACAGTATAATCAGAAAATTTCCGTTCTCCTAACAGGATCCAAGTTCTTAGCTTTGTAGGGAACCAAAAACTTATAAAAGGTGAACCATTTCAATGAATGGGGTGGACAGCCAATACCAACGTTGCGATCACCAAATGAAATCGGCACGATGCTGTGGAGGCAGAGTCGAGACTTGGATGATGGCACAGTTCATATGATTGATTCCTGATTGGGAAATGTATATTTTATATTCGTTAAGCGACCCATGTAAATGCCATCGAGGAAATTTTCCAAGTAAAAGTCTTTTTCTAGCTCGCCTTGTGAATTGATGTATTAAATTAAGATGCCGATTTAGAGGAAGTGACCCAATCGTTATCCCGTTATTTCATTCCTAATGTTCAAGGTGCACGAATCATTGGAAAACCTGAAAATATATTTGAATTATCGGGCTCCATAAAAACCCAGTCACCACGATGCGTTTAAGTGACGGGAAGGTAAAGAAATTGCACGAGTAAAGCAATAAGAAACACAACTTCTCATTCGAAATCATTTGAAAACACTTCCCTGGATGAGGCAATAGAAGTTAAAATGGCGAAAGATAATTGCATTTACATACTTTGCATACATCTTGGAGCCACCGCAGAGAGACGTGTGGCATGGGCGTCAGGACGCCAACCATGAAATAGGTAAGAATAGGGAAAAGAAGGGGGGAGGAGGATAGAGGTGAATTTTATGCTAGAGCTATGCTAGCTGTGTCTTATCTGAGTTTTACATGGTCTTTGTCAAGATCTCTCATGGTGCATGGAAAGGAGGATTTTTGAAGTTATACTTCTTTGCGCCCGTTGGAGACTTTTGGGATGGGATGTTGGTCGAGAAACCGCGTCACGCTCTTTTCCGCGTCACGCTCTTTTTTGGGTGAGAAAAATCCACAATTGTACTCATTGATACGAATTCCTGGGTATTTCTAATCGAGATAAAAGGATGAAATTTTCAGGGAAGGGTTCAAATTTGGTGTCGAGTCAGGAAAAAATCGAAAATCCCAATATTTTTCATTGGTTTCGAGTCCAGATAGGATTTTGTTTTTTAATGGGTTTAAATGGGAAAAACGAATAATTTACGTGTAGAGTAATTTTCATTCATTCATTAAAATATGAAATAATTTAGATACAAGTTTCATTCTTTGACTGAAATGAGGCCAAAAGATCAATGCATTTACTTCTTGCAACCGACGTTTCTCTATCGATCGATAAATTGAAATATTTGAAGTTTAAACGCAAAATTAATGCAAATTTCGATCTTTTTTCATTTTCGTTGCTAAGCAATTTTTTCATTGTTCCCGAGACTTCCAGTACCTTATACGCGTGCTATAAAGATTAAACTTAAAGGAATATAACATTCTCCGTGCGTATTTCAATCGCTTTTAACGATATTATACCTTAGAAATATACTTTTTACAATGTTTTATAATTATATACATAAACTGTTTCGTAGCTTTGACACTCCTCCATTTGCTCATGCCTACGAAATCCGTTGGGATCGCTCCAGATTCCTCCATTTTGCTTCTGAAACACTCTTTACACCTTATTCCGGGTTTCCCTCTCTCTGTTTTTCCAGGAAACATTAATCCTTGCACCTACTTTCTGAAATGTACCTCGAAACTCCATTCTACAAGTCAAAACCATGTAAAATGATAATGTTCTATGATGCATTATCTCTTGGATTTTGAAATTATGAATTCAAGTACTACGCCATGTGTTTAATATGTAAATTATAATAATTGAGATCAGCAAAAATGAAATGAAATGTGAAAATCCATAGCATTTACTGAGCTCATATTGATTGAATTTCATACTGCCAAATAACTGTAATCATGTTTAATTACAAATATTTACTTCAAAATTGCTCAATGGCATGAAAATAAAAGGAAAAATATAGCAATTACTAAGAAGAACAAAGTACATATGTCATGGGACCATTTGTTTTATGCTATTATCTCATTATTATATTCTTAGGTCAAAAATTGACCCAGCTAAAATAATTTCCAAAAGAAGTAAGACCTTATTGCATTCGTTTTTAATGATTTACAATGTACTATCATACACTTTTCCCCTTTTGCTTGCAAACTGCAAGCACCCATTTACTCGTTTTGTACGTTTGAACTTTGAAAAGAAGTTTTGTTTAAAATAACAATATATCGAAGAGAAATATATTGAATAATAGAGAAAAAATGTCTTTTATTTCATTTATATATCCTGTCTGCCTGTGTGTGTGAGCGGGTGTGTGCGACCGGCCAAAGAAGTATAACTTCCCCCGTCTGGTCCGACGCAGACCACGTTTTTTTGTACCTATCAGTTTGGCATTGTACCTCTCTTATTTTGTCGCTAGGCTTCTATTATTATAGGCACCAACGAAACTCAAGGAGAAACGTACTCGCTCAGTTTCGCAAATGGTACTGATACATTTAGTGAATAAATGAAGAGGACTAGTCCGTGTCTTTGAATGACATTGATCATGTATTTTACGTAAGAATATCTTAAATGAAAATCAGTAGGAAGAAGGATAAAATTATAATGTGATGTAGAGGGGAACTGAATTCGGATATTAAGATACCGCAAGAGGAACTTGATTAAATAGAGTGGTTCACTTTCCTCGTAGGCGAGTAGGCAGCAGATAATTTCCAATTTCCGCGATCAATCATTATTTGGAAGAAGAACGAGTGACACACTACTCGGAAAACCTCAAGGCAAGAATAAAGTCTTGATGAAGAGACATTGGCAAAGGCCAAAGAATTTGTGATGAAAGACAAGGAAGAAATACGTGCAAGAATTCATTTTTGTATGTAATCCATACACGAATCAGCCACATAGTCTATTCAAAAGGCGGATGAATGGAAGAATCGGAAGGAATATGCTATAAATATATCTGGAAGTTGAATGGTCAGTTACAATGAGTAACTAGAGTGAGCAAAGAATAGAAGGCGGAACCTTCTATTCGGATCCTGTCTTGAAGGAGTGTATACCACGCCTGAAAAATTCATTTTCAAGCCATTGGCTTTTACACTGCCACGTTGCCAGGCTAATAGATAAATATATAATACAATAGAATAAAAAGTTAATCTAAAAAACCACGTTTTTATTTAAACTAAAAAGAAGAAAATAAACCACCCTGCCTTGGCCCAAGGTCCCACGATTAAATTTTACAGATAAAAGACTATATGTTCAAAACCAAAAATGTGGTGCACATCAATGTCAATATCTATTTATTATGGAGCCCTGAGCTGCCTTGACGATTAAGTGACTTCCCCAGAAGTAGCTTTAAGGAATCGAGTAGTCTGTTTTTCTCTCATGTTCATCTTCTGTCTCTATTAAAATCGTATTGTCGTGAAGGTATGTGAAATGTCATAAGTATTAGAATTATACTTCATCTCTGAAGCAAATTTTATGACCATTTACATTTCACAGTGGAGTAATATAAATTCATCATCATATATTTGAGATTTTAGTTGTACTACTGTAATGAATATTCACAGATAAAGAATTTGATTCAAGATATTGAAATTGATGCACACCACGTTTTTGGTTTTGAACATATAGTCTTTTATCTGTAAAATTTAATCGTTGGACCTAGGGCCAAGGCAGAGTGGTTTATTTTCTTATTTTTAGTTTAAATAAAAACGTGGTTTTTAGATTCATTTTTAAATCTATTGTATTATACATTTTCTCAATTTTATTTCATATGTGCAAAAATACAGAATATTTGATTAATAGCCTCCCTCGTTGGCTTCCAATTTTGATTATTTTGGAGTACCAGGCCCACCACGAGGAGGTGAGGGTAGGCACATGAGAATCAGTGGCTAGGTGTAGGTTCATTCTCGGTGTCCCGTTTCGCTTGTTGGGCCAAAAGCTCCTTCTCCAGTCGTCGCTTGCGTTGGGTTATCGTCTCGGGCATTATGGGCTTTTTATGTAGGCAAGATGAAGAGGATGAAGAGTATAATATAAGACAAAGGGCATAATTATTCAAATGTAAGCAAATAAGGATAAAAGATAGAGCAGAGGAAGAAAATGAGATAAGGCATTAAGCAAAATGGAAAGAGATAATAATCTTTAGACAATAAAAGTAAATTAGATTAAGAATCAGAGAAGGTAGAAAGATCGAATTGAAGCAAGTCAACGAAAATGTGACAGCTTACAAACAGAGAGAGAGAGGGGGGTCTCAGGCTGCGTTACGCTTCATATTAAGCTTGTATGGAGCTTGTATACAACCCTTAATTAGAAATTCAACTCTTCATCTTGCCAACCTGCCTTGTCCTAATGTCATATATGCACTATATTATTATCACTTTCCTTATTTCTGCAGCTTCTTCTCGTTGCCTGGTGTTTCCGGAGGAATGTAGCGGACGATATCCGCTTCGTCCATGCGCGCAAAATTGTTGGTGGTCAAATCCTTGTACAAAGGATTATTGCAGCGTATTCTCGCTGAGAGGCAAGGCGAGAAACATAGGCATCCGAGGACTTATTCACTCGAGCTAAGAACTTTCGCTTTCGATCTTTAGCAAGGTGAGAAATTTGATAGCTTTCATTTCGATTTCGAGCAGCAGACGCCTTCCGCTCGCGATCTTTTGGTCGGGTGGCAAGTCGGAAGGACAAGCAAACAAGAAAGCACTTAATAAAAACGTGGTAAAATGGCTCACTCACTCACTCAGTGCTTCAACCCGAAGGTTGCTTTGGGGTAGGTGAGGGTAGAGCTCACCTCAGACTAAGCCATAGGCGTGTGAGTTTCACACATTCAGGGTAGGGGGGGCAGTTCCTTTCCCTGGGCCACCTCGCAACGCGAGGAAATGGCTTTCAAATCAAACAGCGAGAAATACAAATGTAAATTATCGAAAATAACGGCTCATTTTGCCTCTGAAGAGCTAGATATAGCGTAAGAATGCATTGTCATTTGGATATGATCTGTACTGAAAATATTAAGTCAATAGCTAATCTGGAAGTGGGTTAAATTTGAGTTGCAAGATTTTGCCCGGAAGGACAAATGGTCCTTTCCTCTTCTCGTCCTCTGTATACTTCTTCATTTTTTTATTTTATCCGTCCATTTCATCTTCAGCATCCTGATCCAGCGCCAGGTTTTGAAAGGTTCTAATCTTTTCTGGTATGCTTTTCCAGTAGTCCATGCTTCCGATCCATATTCAGCCACGCTTCACACGAATGTTTTCAACGTTTTCACATACTGTTTTCAGTAGTTGCCTTTTCATCATGAACGTTTTCTTAGCTTGGGATATTCTGCGCTTGATGTCAGTTTTACTTCTTCCGCCCCAAGGTGCTTTTGAAGTAGGTGACGGAGTCTACTTGATATAATTTTTCTCCTTTTAATGTGACTTCTGCATTCAGCTTCTCTCTTCCGCATTCTAGGATTTTTCTTATTTTTATGTATCAAGCATAACTGGAAAATAGAAGTAGTGTTTATACGAGGAATGTAAAGGAGCAAATAGTTGGCCATGTTAGGGACGATAAAGGAAAAAAATAATTAGAAGATAATTAGAATTTGTTAGAAAATGATGGGTGGTGGAAGATAATCTATTTCAGGTTTTTAATTGTTAACTTTGTATTGATGACTTATTTACTCTATCGTAAAGTTATGAACATAAACTTATCTACGTGCCATATTCGGTGCAATACCTCTTCACTCTTTCTGGCTGAAGGATATTTCTATATTTGAAATGCAGTCAAACCCTACGTGAGCACAAATGCCAGACTCCAACACAATTTAGGGAATCAAGGGATACAAACATAACTACGCCTAAAATACAGGAATAAAGGAGAGTGCATACTTCAATCAGGAGAGTTGCACATCGATGAATTGAGGAATTCTCCAAATCCTTTTCATTGGGGAGAGAGCCCTCCACAAGGTGAACAGCCTGCCGGACTTGGGGGGAGAAATGAGAGGAAACCCATTCCAGCGGAAAGAAATGACTCGACCTTTACGCTTTTGGACGATGAAAGGGAGAGAAATCCAAAGACCAACTGATGAATGTACGCATTTCCAAAATCGTGATTTTCTTATACTCCGAACGAAGAAAAAGGACTGGAATGGAGACTTTGGTGGATAGTTGTCGAAATGTACGAAAGTGTACTTATTATAAATTCGCACTGTGCCGAAAAACATACTGTTAGTATAGGGCGGCTTAAGACCCGCGCGGCTGACGTCATATTAGGGTGTTACCGTGAAAATATATATAAACATTAAAAATAAGGTAATTTATTTATTAACGATAGTAATTTAAGGAATAAATGGTTATAAATTCGTTTAAAAAATAGTCTCTCAAGAATTTTGGCAAGGAAGACGGACTCGTGGGGTCAGCCGAGGGCGACCTTGCCTGGGTAAAGAAATATTCCTTGAGCTGCCACTGCGGTTATATTTCCCTATGATACCACTATTCACGATTGCAATTTAACTCTGTAATAGTTTAATAATGTACAGTAACATTACATTATGGAAGAACCATTCCCTACTATTACTACACCCAGTGAAATTCCTATTCCTTAAAATGGTACATAATACCATGAAGATCTACTCGCCGCATTGCATAGCACCGAATGTCACTCAAATTTAACTGCCGTTGTCACTTTCTTGCCTCTTCTGCAGCACCAGCTGTTTGTCGTCCTCAGCCATCTTGCGGAATTTGCACCCAGTGGGGAGTAATGCTTTTTCAGCTGGCCTGAGAAAACCTAGGAACATCCACTGTGGTTCCCACTCTCGAAAGACAAATCGGGAATCTTTCTTGCTATTATTCCGTGAGAGGTGCAGCAGTGTTGAGGGGGATGGGACGTCATGTTTTTTTTGGGATGTCTAACTTCGTTGGAGCTGACGCATCGCGTATTCTTGCTTAGTTTGTCGCAAAACCGTAAAGTGTTGTGGAATAAATTATACGATAATTTGTGAATATGCTGCTATTTTTTATTGTTTTGTTCAACTTCCTGTGACTCTTAAAATATTTGATGAATTTGGGCACCCATCTCCAAGGTGGTCACGAAGTTCACGGTTTTTTCCCTCTGATATCAGACTTCCAAAGTTTACTGAAAATTAGTGGCAAAAAATAGCCGAGAACGACAGTTTCAAGACTTAGTATCGGGAGTTTTCTCACCAGCTGCTCCTTGGTATCTGAGTATCTTGATAATCACTCATTATTTAAAGATTTCCGCTGGTAATTTATCTCTCTCATCAAACTTACTAATTGATTCTTGATTGACGACCATTCTGTTCACCCTCAACTTGAACATATATATATTCTCTCTGACGTGTTCTATCATTTGAACTCGATTGAACTATCATTTCGCCCAATTTAGAAAACCGCGCTGAAAACTCAAGTCAAAACATGCATTAATTAATGCAAAATGTAAAATATAATTCTTTTATTATTTCTCATATTTTCTTCATGGTGAGTTCCACCGCATAAACAGATAGGTACTCTAATGAATTGTGGTCCTATTTTTTTGAATGGAAAAGTTATTAATATACCCAATCAATGACCTACGATTATCACTCCAGCCACCTATGTCGAATGTTCGGTGCAATAGTGCTTGTGTTTCCTGCTCCTTGCCGGTGCTGGGACAAGAATGTTTCCGTAACATGCTGTCAATTTTCAGCATTCAATTAATTCATCTCGATCAATAAATTTGTTCCATAATTTTGTAAATATCGCAGTCCTTTTCGATGGATGCACGCGTGTGCTAAGCGTAGCAATTAATATTGAGTTTACTTGAATAGTGCGCTTCCGTCTTCCTTCCGCCTGGAATTACGACGATTTCCGATTTAATGTACTTTGAGCGAGATTTTTTCCTAATCAAGATAGAGACCATATTCAAATTATATTTTTTAAATTAAGCAACTTTAAGAAGTACGGAGTAAATATTTCAAAAATTAATGACGCAAAAACTTTGTTTTAAATTGTTGAAATTCTTAGTAATTAACTAAATATATATGTGTAAGTTTTTAGCTTGACTCATTTTTTTCACGATACACGCTGAAAAAGCTTTCCAAACAGAATGGATATTATTTAGCTAATCTAAAAAAACTACTGCGGTAATTGATTTATTATGAAAAACATTTGAGAATTAATTCAAACTTCACGTTTCTAAATTTCTGACGAGATCTATGCGTTAGAAATTCCTAATTTTGTAAACAATTTCTCCCTGGAGTACATCCTCGTACTATTTCCGACGGAAAATGGTTGGTAATTATTGGTAAATATGTCGAAAAATAGTGTGTTAAGTGGCTGATATTTTATCATCATAGGCAACAGGAGATCTTTTTCTTTATTATGAGGCCGAACTCATCGAACACTCACTCATCCATCAGGTATTTTCAGTGAGATATCACTCCACATAAAAATGTGGAGTGATATCTCACTGAAAATACCTGATGGATGAGTGTCATATTAGAGAAACCGAAAAGATGAAATGCGTCCACATCCGAAGAATTCGGCACTCCGCGCTTGAGCCGCATATATTTTTTATTTCCTCGCAAAAAGAGCACGCTTTTTTTTTAATTTAAAAGGCTGAATATAGGCTGCGTGTAAACTGAAAATTGTCATAATTTAAAATATTTTAATAATAATTTACTGTCTCATAATGTAACAATTGATGACTTCAACTAAGTGCACGTCATATTTTAAAACTTAATGCATCATAAAAAATAGGCAAGTGCGAGTGCCAAATTGCTTTGTAACGGTACAAGATGATGAAGATATATATTTAATGTATTACAAGCCAGTGAGAATACAATATAATTTGGAAATTTAATCATAAAGAATTGGAACTCCGTCCTAAGTGTTTTATTCCTTTCCGTCATTTTCAGGACCTCTCTGCGAGACCAGAAATTGACACAGAGAAAGAGTTATTACTTGTTAGAAACTTCTGGGCTACATTCTTTGGAAAATTTTAATAATTAAATTTTGACTGCGTGAACAAATAATTAATTTTTAAAATATATTAAGTATATTCCGATACGTACACATATAACTATAACAGATCGCACCGTTCTTAGGCATAATATTCAAGAAGTCATTGTCTGAAGGAAAGATACCATTAGACTGGAAAATTGCAAACGTTACACCGATATTCAAAAAGGGAAACAGACATGACCCAGGGAACTATCGACCAATTTCATTAACGTCGATTATAGGCAAGATACTCAAACATATCGTCGTTAGCAATATCATGACGTTCCTGGACAGTCGTAACGTCCTCCATGGCTCTCAGCACGGCTTCCGGAAAGGTAGATCATGTGAAACACAACTCGCGCTCTTTCTTCATGACGTTCTCAAATCTGGTGAATCGAAAAGACAAGTTGACGCATTATTTCTAGATTTTAAGAAAGCTTTCGACACGGTACCTCATAATAAACTTTTATACAAATTACAGTCATGCGGCCTAAACGAAACAGTAGTAAACTGGATACGCGACTTTCTGAGTGATCGTAAGCAAAAAGTAGTTCTTGACGGAATTAGCTCTGATGTAATTAAAGTGACATCAGGTGTCACACAAGGAAGGGTGATCGGTCCCCTTTTGTTTATTATATACATAAATGATCTATGCTCTCGAATAAGCAGTAAAATACGTTTATTTGCCGACGACGCTGTCATCTATCGTGAAATTAGTGATCACTCTGACTTTGAAACTCTATCATCGGATTTAAACAACGTTCATGTGTGGAGCCAAGAGTGGGGACTCGAACTTAATCTGAGCAAATGCACGGCGGTACTTTTCTTGCGGAGGTCGTCCAACTATTCCCATGTATATGCTGTGGATGGTATTAACATAAAGGCGACAGATGAAGTGAAGTATCTAGGAGTTACGATAACTACGGACCTATCGTGGGGAGCACATATAAGAAATATTTGTGGCAGAGCTCTGAAGAAGCTAGGATTCGTCAAGCGTATTGTGGGAAGATTTTTGGATGAAAAAGTAAAAGAGAGGTGCTATTTCGCACTCGTCCGGCCACACCTTGAATATGCAGCGAGCAAATGGGATCCGGTGCAAAAAGACAATCCGGGAACTTATTAAAATACAAAGGAAAGCTGCGCGATTCGTCAAAAACAGCTACGGGCGTACAGACAGCGTTACACAGATGTTAAATGAATTAGGCTGGGAGCCGCTAGAGACTCGGAGGCTGCGCGCTAGGCTTAGATTTCTTGAACAATTGAAAATAGATATCTTTCAGAGCGACACGGAGAACATCATATTAGAACCCCACTATATTTTCAGGTCCTACAGAAACGATAAATTAAGAGAGATATTTTGCCGAACGGAAAGGTATGGGAATTCGTTTTTCCCCCGAACAATAAGGGTATTAATAAAATGCTAGGCGTAATTTCATTAGAGCGTTTCATTTTAATATGTAAACGGCTGGTGTCCTAACACACCCCGCCACACGCCTATTGAGGCGGCTTGCGGGGTAGTATGTAGATGTAGATGAACAGTTTTAAAATAAATTATTTTATTACATATATGCCATCACCTGTCGGTTGTTGCTTTATAGTGCTAGGAAGTACTTTTTAAAAAGTATTATGGCCTTGAAACTTTCATACAGCGACGAGTTGAACTCCGGGTGGCTGTGCTGAATGAAACAAAGTTCACTAAATCCGAGAAGCTACTGCCACGGTCTCGGGTCTGAAAAAAGAGATACCGTCCCTATCCCCACTTAAACACCGTGTTTATTCGCGTGCAATCTAAATGGCCACCATTGCTACGAGACAATTGCTCCCGCGCGGCCCGTCACCACTGATATCTTGTGTCGTGGAGAGTAAATTTTCAGCCTGGACAGGGAATGGGGTGTTTCTCAATGAAAGTGACCTCAGCTCCACCGGCTTGATCGTCAGCGCTTGCTCGCCACATCGCCGTCCCATGAGCAGATGGAGAGCCAAGTGGAGATTGGAGAAGGGACTCCAAAGCGGACGGCGATTTCCCCCCTAACTCTCAACCCCCTTAAAATCTCGCGCATATGCTTCGTATTTTATCACCTTGTTGTCGCGCAGACACAAAAAAGGTCAGGCCGTCGCCTCCGCCTTATGTTTATTCCCCGTAATCATCCCGTCGGTCGCAGCCGCGACCACATCATCATCATCACCCCCTTCTATCTCCCGGGAAGGGTCTCCTTGCCTTCTGTCTCTCGCCTTTCCATAGATTTCATCCACTCACACGCCTTCCTGTCTCACGGACGGCCCTTTGCAAAATGTTTTCTTCGCCAGTGTCCGAGTCTCTTTCACTCCCAGCTCCAATTCTTCTTTCACAAATCCAGGAGAAACAAGACGTCCGATTCGACTACCTCAATCTTCGGCCTTCTCTTCCTTCGTCTTCCGGCGAGTTTTGAGCGTCACGTGACGAAATGATATCAGGAGGTAGAATATCAGCGATACCGTTCGATTTTTTAAATTCCATAATCTTATTGACAATGGTCATGAATAATATTTAATAGGTATGGTTTCCAGGCTTAGTTCCCCTATATTTGTTCCCGCTACGATCATGGTATTTCAGTATTGCGGTTACGCTTTGTCATTAGTTATTACTGAGGAGGTCTTTAAATAGCTCAAATGTGTATACTTTTCTCATTTTAACTCTTCATTAGCGTTGTTAATTTTTCTTTTTTTTCATTAATTTTTCTAGCTTTATTCATTTCACTTCATTAATTCATTTCCAAAACACTGCGGAACACGCCAATGATATGGTACGCAGTCTCGCGTAATAGTTCGAAGATATCTACATTAACAGGCACGCTTCGTTAAAAACTGCTGCAAGTGAACATTAAGTGTTTCACAGCGGATGGAAGGACTAGGCTGGGAACCGTTAGAGATTCGAAAGTCACATGATAGATTTTCAGTACTTGAAAAGACTTCGATCAGGTGAGTTTCAGTACGACACGGATGATATTATTTTAACCCCACGCCATATCTCTAGAACTGATAGGAATGAAAACATAAGAGAGAACGGCCGAAACGATAGGTAAAAATATTTATTCTTTCCACGCACCATTAGTGATGATAACAAAAACAGCGTGACACACGCAGTATGAGACACGTCGTTCAATTCTGTCCTCACTCCCCCCCCCCCCTTCCTATTTCTGGTGTCCTAACACTACCTGCCACATACCTCTGCGGTGGCTCACGGAGTAAAATATAGATGTAAGCATACACCAAAGGGATGAAATTCGGCATGAAAAAATCATTTGATTTGACCGGGACTCGAGCTCGTATCGCCCGAATGCATTCCTTGTGCGTGACATCGTACGGTATCAATTGTGTATTCCGCAGTGATTTGGAAAATGCCAAAATTTTGAGTATTAAAGCAACGACAATATTGGATTTATCCTCCGGGAAACCGTCAAAACGAAAAGTGGCGAAAGTGGCTTGTTAAAACATTTCACACAACATCTCATGTGCCACAGTGTGGACTGGAGATGAGTAAATCTAATTTGTATAAACCCCCGCAACAGTTCACCTCGAAATATTGTTTCATAGCTTGGTGGTGTAGCTGGCAAACACTATTTGTCGTAAATATGGAGATCCGGGTAAGCATCCCGGTCAAGTCAGATGATTGTTTCATGGCGAATCTAATCCCTTTGGTATAAGATATTTGAGATTTTATTATTTAAAGCAGTTGCGCGTGGCTATGTCCTTACCTATGAAATCGGAATGTGTATTGGAACCGATTAGGGAGTGGCATGGTTTGATATTCATTCATTCCTCGGGTTGGACGAACTAAACTCTTAAAGGGGTAAACGGCTTAAAGTGGAATGACAGCTGGAAGTCGCGACGTGGAGGAAGAGGAGTTCGACTGAAATTGGAATAATAGTGAGTTGCGGTGACGACAGGCGTACGCAGTTTCAGGAGGAGGAAAATAGCGAGAAATTTCGAGTGGGATTGACATGGAGGAGGGTAGTTGAGGAGCACATTCCTTAATTGAGATCCAAACGTGTCCATATGGCTCGGGGGGTGTGTTCAAAGGGCATGGTAAACTACCACTGGGAAACATCGAAACACTCGGTAACGGAGTCGCGGAATTCATAGTGACTCTTGAGGGCTGTTCCTGGAGTGCTACAGTTCCAAAGGGCTACAATTGCACACAAACCTAGTTCGTGCAAAATGAATGAGATTAGAGCCTTATGCCGTGCTCTCTTTAATCCTTTTCGGCGGAATAAACAATGTAAGGCGTTAGTTTCGTCTCTGCGAATCGATTTCTTTGCTTGTTTATTACAAGATGAGTCTCTATAAGATCTCTTCTTGTTCCTAGCATGATTTAGAATAGTTATATTAATCTTTTCTGGGTTAATTAACCTTATTTTGGTGTGAAGTGCTGCTCGACAGTGGTATGAAAACTAGCTACTAGTTAGTCGTGTGTCACTGGACACTTTTATTTCATTGTGTTATCATTGTGATGGTGTTCTACTTTCTTTTTTATATATTTTTGTGCACATCAATGATTCAAGTTGGGTAGAAGTACTAGTATAAAAATATATTTACTCAACAATTATGTTATTAATTGAAAATTGTTTTAAAAATTATAGAGATAGTAAAATTCCAAAAGCGCTGCCGTGAAAAAGGTAAAATTAACCCACATGTACAGGATTTACAACAAATTCACCAACGTGTTTTTAATGCGTGATAACTAAAGTACACCGGTACTGCAGATTGAGAAGTTTTTCGTGTGATTTGTTAGAATAAGAGTCATTGAACGTAATGGCAAAATAATAATCATGGTTATTTGTCACCAGGGAGAGTTGTATTTCAACGCAATATAGGTTGCACTAAGTATTTGATAATTATGTCGTTGAACTACTTTAGTCCATGATGTATCATACACACTTGTAGTTTAAACCCACCTCAACATGCAAAACAGGATGTATTTAAAGTGAAGGAGACTTGTCCAATGCTCCGTCGTTTGGAGAAAACACGCAATTTTAGGCGCATAAAATGAATATTCTCACTCTCTGAGATGGATAAAGTTAACGGTGTTTGATATTTTATCAATTGTTTTAGGTCCTTTGCATCAGTTGCACCTAAAATATTGTTGGTATCTGCTTTTACCTCTCTTTTCTAAGCTAATATAAGCAATAGCTGTTTTTAGAAGCAATATAAAGTTAGGGGAATATTTCAATTAAAAAGTGATGTAGCTCTACTAGTTTGAAAATCGATTCGAGAGTCCGTATTTTTGGGAATCCGCTTGCTGCATGCTTTTTTACCAGTCACAGTGATCAGTAAACTCAATTTTTAATTTTACACACCTCCATGCTTTTAAAGCTCCATGGGTCCATGTTACATATATAAATATTAAGTCTCTGCATTAGATATGTAAATATATACAACGGCGGGAAATCAAAGTGAAAAGCAAATTTTAAGTATTTATACTAATACATACATTCATCAGTACTCAACGAAAAATAATGCGTATGTTAATATTCGCTATTTATTTCGGGGGTTAAAAATGAGATTATTGCCCATTTCCGTTTTCGCATAAAGAGGAATCATAATTTCTATACAGTATCGGATTATTTGGACAACTAATTTAAATTCACGCCAGACGTTCGTCAAAAGATGAAGTAGTACTCATATTCATCAACACATGATAACAAAAAGAGCATGGATGAAATTATTCCATCAGGCCCTCAATATTAAAAAAATTAGTCAATTATTGAAAATATGAAATAGGTAAAATATAACGCTCTATTATTAATTCATTATTTTATTTATATCCAATTATTATCAATATAAATACTTAATGCTACAAGAGAGGATGCACTCTGAGTCAATATTTATTCACATATTCCCTTTTACTAAATTTGCAGTCGAATCTTATTCACGGTTACTTGCTGAGTTGATCTCATGCATTTTAAATTTATTTCCGGCAGTGAATAAATATATGTTCTGCATGAACAATTTATTATCCTGCATATGAAAATATATGGCATTCTTTTTAAGGTTTTAAATTGAAAAATATGTATTCGTAGGTACTTAAATTTTCGTAAAAACATTGCCTTCGCATTCTCACTACCCATTCCGAAAAATAAGCAATTTCGTGTTTTAATCATTATAAATCATGCAGTTAATATATCCTCATTAAAAACTAATCTCAAAATTTATTAAAAGCACTGAGTAAGTCAGTTATTTTACGTTATAAGAAATACCTCTCAAAAGCTATACATTTTACTGTAATTACTCGAACATATTTCTTTTTAAAGTAAACTTATTGACACTCGTGATGTGTTCTCGGGATTCCCACCCACCGGGTCAGGTGTTTGGCTGCTTCAGACGTTTTGACGGATGACATTGAAGACGTTTGAAGTATCATCCATGGAAATGTCCAAACCCTTGACCGGGTGGGTATTTCGAGAACACTTCACATTAGTCATTCGCCGGGAAAGCACCAGATCCTTGCTGTGCTACACTCTTTCAAGGCGCATAATAAAAACAATTTCATTCGTTGAAATAAAAATTACTCAAAATAAAAATGTCATTATGTCGGTTAATAAATGTTTTCTCTGAGACTTTTATTGATATATTACCTATAATGTTTTGCGTTACAATTAATAATTGTAGCATCGTTTGACGTAATGTGACCTTGATATTAAACAATGTACACATTTTTATGCACTTTTGACATGTTGTTTTTCGTAGACACCAAATAACTGATTGCGCTCTGTATAATCAATATAAAAGTAATTTCCTAATAACAATAATTGTAAAACAAACTATGAAATGATACGTGTCTGATGAGAATGTTCTCAATCAGTTTATTTAATATGATCGTCAAGGATTTCGTCCTCTTCAACAGAAAAATGTAATTTAAAGCATTTAGAAATCTCAAATCCTGCCTGTCTCAGCGCAAAAATAAATCTCTTGACGTCCTTGACAGTATCGCTTGAATTATCAACAGTGAAAGTCTTTGAACAGATGTTGACCCGCTTGAATCGCGTTCGGACGACATATAACATTTAAACCTGCCGTTTTCCCATGCATCAACATGTCAGGAGATAGTTGAATCAACAACGGATGCTTGCCGTACCACATGAAAAGGAGAGAAAGGGTCGGTGGTGGTAAAAATAATTTATGAATGTCGCACATGGTGTTGCATTTAAGACGAAAATTACGAATTTTTCAACGGGTTAATAAAATACTGGCGTTTAACTTTCTGGCGTCTCGGGCATTTGACGAGAAAATGCGTGGGCCGCATGCAAGGGAAATAAGTCATATTTCATGCGCTGAGGGACATGTATAGATGCGAGTGGTTAAGGGTGAGATACTCTTTTTTTCTCCCCCTAGACGGGAAAACTTTGAGCGAGGGAATTTCCTTGAATTGCTGAGTTCAAATCCTGACGCGTTAAATTAGGGGGTTAAAAAACTTGTAAGTTGCAAGATAGTTTATATCTTAAGTTTAGTAAGTAAGCATTCCGTAGTGCTACTGCGAAATGAGCTAAGCTTGAGGTGATATAAAAAACTCATAAAATTCGACTTACCCTGCCCTTTCGTTTCAACTGAAGGAAAGTCTGCAATTGTTTTCTAGTAGGGAGCCGTGCTAAAATTACGAAAAAGAGCACCAAAGAGGAAAAATATCCCTCCGTTGCATATTTTTTTATTTTGGCTAGAATAAATACAGTTTACTCAACATGTTTCACTTATCACTTGATTGTTCCAGACGTGTCCCACTATAAACTGTAGGGAGATGTGAAAAGAATGAAAATGGAGTATTTTAACCCTAAATGCGTAAGATAATAGGGTCGGACAGGGATATTCCGAGCACGGGAAAATTGCTATCAAAATACGTTATACCTCGCTATTTGTAAATGATAATGCGTATAATAATGTTATAACACGCTACGACACAATCACTATACGCGCGTGATGCCATATGATAGCTTTATTGTCTAGTCTCAGCTGATTTCATCACTCCCGTAGCAAGCTGTAGCAAGGCGACACTATAAAAGCACGGATCATCGTCTATAATACAGGGGGTCAGTTTGGTGAGATGGATATAGTACTTGATTCCCATCCCAGGGGCCCGATTTTTTCAGTGGAGTTCCGATTCCTTGCTCGGTACTATGAAGAGAGCACTTCAAGTGCACTCTGACTATTAGACGTTTCTCCTTGTCTCTCCACCCTTCCTTCTTTCCCCACCAACCTACCCACCAATGGCGCAAATGGTCTTAAGGCCGTATCACACTAGCGTTCGTCGGAGCGGTTAGCGGGAGAGGGAGCGGTTAGCGGGAGAGGGAGCGGTTGCGGGTGTCGGTTCTTCTAATCACACTGTGCGATGCGGTTGTCGGTTGGCCGTCACAGCATTGGCCGCATTTCAATGAGATCACCCACAAGAAATATTTTTTTCGTGTGAAAACAAACATTCGTCCTTTTTCGGCACTTTTATATTCTTTTATCTTAATGAGGATGGATTTGTCTTGATTAAATTAAATCCCCAATCTTGATCCCAATTAAATATTTAATTCAGAGTCAGAGATTGCACACTTTAGTACTGATCGTTACAACAATACAATACAAAGACTAAATAAACTTCTACCATATACACAAACAAGGTGTTGCTAATGAAACTCAAATATAATAATAATATAATAACAGGCGCTAAAACAGGAAAGCCAGTGAGTATTACTATTTATTATTAGGGTAATCTACCGGTTCAGGAAGATTTAAATGGAAGCCAGAAAAAAATCCTCTAGATTTTAACTGGCGCAGATCTCGATTGACCTGCAAAATTTCTTTCTTCATCTCCTCATACGTCTGACCTCATTCTGACCACAAAACAATTAAAATACCCACTTTATGGATAATCTTTGGGCACATTCAAAATATAAGGCCGTAAATCAGTTAACTATCATTGCTCATGCTCACAAACTAATAATTTTTATTATTACTATTAATTAATCTGCTGGTAAGGGTAGATTTAAATGAAAGTCAGTAAAAATCCACTGGATGTTTACAAATGAAAGCCCCTATTTCCCTATAATATTTCTTTCTTCATTTCAGCATACATCCTACCTTCCGTCCATAGAACCTATTCATTTCCTTCCCTGTTGACCCAACATCTTTCTTTTCATTACGGCCTTCAACATCCCTGCGTCCCTCTTTACGTCTTCCATCCACCTTATATTCTACCTGATCCTAAAATATTTAATGCATACAAACATACAGCATCCGAAGACTGGCATAGAAATTTAATCGCGAAAAAAGTTTATAGTTTGAAAAGAGTTAACTTAAGTTAAAGTTAGAGATGTGGAGAATATCGCGAGGACAGAATGACAAGAGAGATGGAGAGGGCAAAGAGGTTAGGAAGAGAGAAAAAAACAGGATCACGATACGAGGAAGATTCTCTGAGATGAAGAGCGAAGGGGTGAATTAGGTACATAATCAAGTAATCAAACGGGACAGAACGAAGTTAAGCGCTAGTGAAATCCCCAAGTGGAGAACAGAAAATAAAAATTAAACAGTCCAAATTTCTAAGAGAAACTTTAGGATAAATAGATTATAAAATTGAACCGTTTTTTTTTTTAACAAAAAATATGTAAAAATGGAAAAATTCTAAATCATAAGCTTATAATTTCTATGGTGGATGAATAAAAATGATGATGAAATTCTTCAGACAATTAACTTTGTAAAATCCTTGCCGTTTTTATTATGCGTGTTTAATAAAAATGGTACGGAATTTACAAAGTTTATTTATTTAATCATGCCCACAACATTCCACGTCAAATCTCAGGCAACTCAAAATAATGAGGGCTAAATGGTAACCGGCCACGTTCTCCATTTTCTCTGTTAAACGTTTACGTTACCATCCACGACGACGGTGTTGTTCGAGTACGACTGAACGATAGGCAAACAGTCAAACTTCGGACTTGCTTCTCCTTTACACTACATAATGCACGGCAACAGCCATCCAATAAAATTGTTCGTTAAGAAATGGAATAAATGGACTTGGCCCCTCTTTATCACTGAACCCTCCAACTTCAACACTGTGCCCTCCTATTAATTATCCGAATTCGTCATCGTTTTAAGAGACCGGACGAGGGGAGGGAGAAAGTGTAGGGAGGAAATATGTTTTCGGAGAGGCGAGTGTAAGTGCCGCGGCGGGTAAATAGATGGAGAAGAAGAGAGGGAGAGAGGAGAAAATGACGAACGCGCCATGACTACAGCGAGGGAGGACATGGAGACGAGGGACGAATTTATGTGGCGAGGGTTTCGCCGTTATTCGGGGGAGAGATTATATACCACTCAGGCATGACGCTGCCGGGGCGGGGGGTGAGGGGAACGGACGGGGGGAGGGACGGACGAGGAAGGGTGGCGGACCAGCGGACCAGTTTTGGAGGGAAGGAAGTGGGTGCCGGACGCTCAGTTGAGTCGGTTCCACCGTATAATGACTTTGATATCATGTAATTAATATCCTGGCTACTCATAGAACAACGAGTTATTTGTTTGGTTACTATTTTTATTATTAGGGTGATTATAGGACGTGATGAATAAAGGCAGTGTGTAGGTAGATAGAGAACTGTGACTGTAAAAACCTTGAGGACATTAACTTTATTCAATTATAACCTACCTTAACCGGTAGATTACCTCATAATAAACAAATAACACCAAACTTTTACAGCCGCCGGCCCTTGAATCCATGAACGGTTTCATTCGTCCGTCAGCTTGACATAAGTCCCACCTCTCTTCATCCCATACATGATTAATTTAATCCATCAACTAATAATATTGCATTCAAAAGCATGTACCTCAATGTATCACATATGTTACATAGCATCGTATTTTTCACATAACATCGCATGGCTCATAGAATCAAAATCTCAAAGTGATATTTCCGCAGGATATGGCAGTCAATGATTTGGGATACAAATTTTTTTCGCGTAGGTAATACATGACTATTGGTGCCAAGAAGGACGATGACTAAGGCATATTCAACAGATTATGGAAGATGTTCAATACAATAACTACTCGAAACAAAGTCGATTAGGAAGAGTCCAACAGACCATTCTAAGGATTGGGCACCCTGAGAATAATATTGCATATTTATATGTGCAGCAGAGACTTGATTATCCGAGTTAAGGTGGTTGGAGAATTTACCTGAAACATTGCATACGTATCCTCATTAATGATATCTATAGATAAAAGTGAAAAAAATAGCCTAATGCCTTGTGGCACATGGCATATATTTCGTAATAACTCGTTTGCTTATGGACAGATTTTCTTATAAACATGAAATATACATTTGTCATAATTTTAAATTTCTGATTACAAACATCAAGGTGTTACGTCGAGTCCTGAATTTTAAAATAACATATTTCAGTATCATTTTGTCTAAATTTCGAATATAGTGCCGAAAAATCTTGTCATATCATGCTTAAATAATGGTAAATTAAAAAAATAATATATATTGTATGGGTGATGTCGATTTCAGGGGGACCGCATGGCGGACGGACCCAGGTAGTCTCCAGAAGACCCTCATTAGGAAGGCCCTCGCTCGCTCTCGAGCTAATCCGGGTCCTATTGTATCATTTACTTGACTGTTTGCATGGTGGGTTCCTACGCATAAACAGATGTATTTAATGAAATGTGATCTTAGTATTTTTTTCGATTTTCTTGAAACATTATTAAAATGTGCACTCAATGACCCACAATTCCCCCGTCAGCCACTTAAATGTTGACTGAGGGCATCTCGGATAGTAAAAAAATCGAATAATACGGAAGGATTGACCGGCATACGGAAACAATAAAATGAAAACGCTTTTTCCATGCTTTGATGTAGTACGACGTATATTAACATTAAAATAATAAATTTTGTAGACATAACTTTTTTGAACAAAATATCATTATTTTTTTCCTCCATAAAATTTCAATTCCTCGGATGCGGTTCTCACCAATTTCATCCAATAATTTCTATGTATCTTCGCTGCAAAATATATGCTGGGATGGTACCCACCAACAAACTGCTGATTTATAATAAAATAAGCATGAGAAATTCTGTTAAATCGACCAAAACTTAAATTATAGTGCATAATACGTAATTAGATTTATAATACTGAGATCTAAATAAGATCAGTATGTACCTCTGATATTACAGAACCTCAGAAAATCGGGACTCAAATTATCGAGACTACACTGTATGTGCAATGTTTTCACCGCTGTACGTACGCTTCTGTACACAAATGTTTTCACGTACCCTACATACACACTTTGGTGAATTGGGTGTTGAAAGGGGACTTGTGATGGGGAATGGAAGTACCTATACGAATTGCGGAGGGGTGACGTGGAAATTAAAAACAAACAGAAAGGAAAAGAGGTCGGAGATGGAGAAGAGGCTCAAGGTTTTTTTTTCGAGAGAAACGGAAATCAAGAAACAAATCTGCCCCGAGCGAGGAAACAAAAAATATATTTAAAAAAAAATTGTCAGTGGACTCGGGGTAGTTGAAACCGCGGGCGTGCTGCTCGGTGCTGCCACAGCGGCCGTGTTGGTAGTTGAGAAATGTGGGACGGAGAGTGCAGGATTTTTACGGGTGTCGGAGGGCTGTGGCGGAATTCGGATGCAATATTTCTTTTCCGCAAACCCACATACACCGAGACAAAAATAAGGAAGCAGTGAATTTTCCTCCCTATACGAGACAGAGAAACAATGAAATAGGCCGACCACGTCCTCCTTTCTCGCAAACGAATAAAAGCACGGAGGTCTGGGACTTTCAGTGATATTCCGCACGACCGCAACGAAGAGAATATATTTATATGAATATTAGACGTATATTTTTCCCGATTTTCTTCGTCTCCGGTCACCAGGCAGGGTTCAGGGTTCGCCTTGGGGAAGCGATAAAAAAACTGCTTTCTCGCGCACCCACACTACCTCAGTGGCTGGAGTTGATTCGCTATGAAGTTAATCTGAGGCATGGAATTAGTTTGGGTTTTCAAAAAGAAAAAATAATAATACCCGTTAAAGTAGTTTGAGCGAGCTATCATTGCATCTAAAATTTAATGAATTTGGCCTCATCATGAAGAAAAGGATATCATTTTTGCAATGATAACAAAATATCAACCACTGAGCACTATAATGTTCGAGTTATTTGCCAAAAAATACCATCCATTTTCCATGGGAAACGGTACGGGTATTAATTCCAGAGAAACGTTATTTGAGTAATGAGATACGCCTCACCTAAGATTTCGTTATTTCTCTTTCAATTACGTAAACGATGGCTTCATTTTTTATTTTCATCAATGTAGTAAATATTTTACAAAAACTACAGTTCTAATGCTTACTTGGCAATTAGCTGAAGCTACATCAAACAAATATGTGAAATTCACTATTAAAACTAATTTCCCAAGATCTTTGGAGAGAAAAACTTACTTGATGTCACACTTTGGACGTTGAACGAATGATTCGTCACGTTGACGAACTTACGAACTTAATCGAAAGTGACATTATTTGACGGTTATGTTTAAAAATAGATAGTTATCGCGCACGGCAGATGAATTGATGAATACCGCAAAATGGAATCATATGGAAGTATGAAATTTGGGGATTGTGTCGAATTGATTTTAAATATGTTACTATGCAACGCAATTACTCCCCAAGGATGCATAGACTACGAAATTTGCATGCATATGAATTTAAGGATAACAGAAGTGAGCACAGAATTAGGAAGATGGGCCAATTTTTTTAAATGAACAACTTAATTGTATTTTCACACATTTATGTTTTACAGCTAATTTGTATCCTGGATTTTTAAGCAAAGTAAAATACTTGGTGGATTAAAATCGATTGGCGCTAAGCATACATTACGGTTGGCAATATGGCTGCATGCGGGAATGCCAAGCCGTGGTGCCTTAGGATAATCAGCAAGATTCTCTACCTAGAGATGCTACAATTTATCATTTAACTCAAACAGAGGACGGTCTGCCATAACTCTGCTCGTTGCAACTGATTTATGCGCATCAAATTTCATTAATTTAGGTTTCCAACATTTAACTCTAGATTCTTCAGGAAGGCAGCGTTATGAATACTGCTGGAGTAATTTTAGACACCCGTGAGGCAGCTTAAATGGGCCTTAAAGGGCCAGAGATTGAGCTTAGCATTACCGATAGCGTTCATGAAACTGCCACATGTATGCTAGTTCCTTGATATGGAGGCTAACTGTGGAATATTCACGAGAAATCGAAAAATAAACAGTCACGGTCGAGTAAATTACGGACAAAATTTGGATTTCACAAACCAAAATATTCTGAGAATGAAATGAATTTCCGAAATATATTCTTGACATGAGTGATTCGAATGTGTGGACAGCATATCTGTCTTACAGGACTTAACGACTTCATGGACTGGCAAGGCTAAACTTGTTCAGCTTTAGTAGAGTAGTAGCAGCAGTAGCTAGACTCTAATCAGAGTCTGGTTGACATGACACCGATATGCTTGCATCCTCACTCATTCTCTCTGCTTTCGTGTAACCGCAAAGAGCTAAATGGATTCCCAATAAGTAAAATACGCTTCAGAGATAAACTAACGAAAGATCACATCTAAAACTTGTATACGTGTCGAGTAAAATAGGAATGTATGTTATAGGTGAAGGTTACTCGGGTTTCATACCGGGTAAGATTATTTAAATTGATCAACTTTTCGATGGCTGACTCAGCCATCGTCATCAGGAATGTATGTTTTCACCGTTTAAATTAGGAAATATTATTGAAAATTATAACAAAAATAACGAGCATTTTGAGATAGATTTTGAATGCATAAAATTCTGTGTAGATAAGTGCTGAATTTTTCAGAATTTCAAATAGACCTTGCCGGAAAACACCAAAATTATAGCATGGATGAAAATGCAATAAAAATGATATGGTAAAAAGGCATTAACATTAGAAAGTCATTAAAGTATACTTTATGGGAGACTCGGATTAATACTTTCAATGTATACATTCTAACAGCGTCACCCGCGTTAGGAAAAGCATAAGCAAGTTTAGGTGATGAAAATAAAACAGGATAGCACACCTCTGTAGAAAAATCCTTCTGACAGCAAAGCGTACAATCCTCAAAGGTAGAGACATTCATGGTACATCAAGGTGCACATGAGAAATGTCAAAAAAATCAAGAATTTCAATGAAAGGTTAATCCAAATTGTAAGCGAAAAAAAACCAGTCAAATCAGCTTACCAAATTGCAAACAATTAAATTCAAGACACAAAACCTCATGGCTGACATACTATTCTTTCTGAAATTTTTCAAATAAAAATTATTTCCCAAAATTTTCCCTCCAAAGGAGCGAAAACAGCCCACATGCTACTAGAGCCATGCAAGCTACAAAATATTTTTCGTAAACTAAAACATCAAACAAAAATAAGCTAACATTACGCACAACGAAATAATTATGTACGATCTACACCTAAAAATCAAGATGAACTTGGAAGTCTGATTTCAACAAATTTAACGAAAGATTACAGAATATAGACGCTCATAATGAACCGAAGTAAAAAAAGGAACACTAGGACTAAAATGTAGAGCGATGAACAGTATAACGATACAAAACCAAGAGAATAGCGAGCTCAATCACTTATTAAACCTCTCACCTCACTATTGCACAAACGAAGAAATAAACCTATTCGATAATGGATTAAAACACTGTTTACCATACAAGTCTCCCCCTATACACAATCTTGTAGTAGCCATTGAATCTAGCACAAAAAATCTTAGTGATACCAAGAAAAAAATTGATAGACATGCTTGCAAAATTCAGATAGTAAAAGAAAAAGAAATGCTTTCATTGGTTTGAAATTTGGATTAGTCTTTTATTAAAATTTACTTGTCAATTATTGCTCTTTTCTTGAATAGCAAGATTTAAAATGCAGAGTTTTTGCGTGTGAGCGTGCATTTTGGGGTTTGACTCACATAACTAACATGTTGCGGTCTTGCCGTCAATTCTTAGAATTGGTGGAGTAAGTATGATTTATCGCTGAATCTTGAAATATATGGTGCCACAGAGAAGAGAGGATTTAGTCAATGAAGAATGGGTTTCATAGAAGACTGACAAGAATCAAAACGTACCAATTGGTATTCGATGTGAAAGCTCTTCAACGTGTAAGAGGGACTCAGATAACAGCCGCAATGGCGTCGGGCAGGGGATTTTAGAACACCAGGAATGATTACGTGAGGGGATATGAAGAAAGGATATGGGACAGGGAAGTGACGTCAAGTGAAATGCGTTTTGACAGATTTGTCTTACTCCGTTTTCGTTGTAGTCATGAATGACGTATGAGAAGAAGGAGATCTTGTATGCGCTCATCTGTTGGACAGTGGGTTTCTCATGTACTGCCACTACTGTCAGTTTCAGAGGAGGTGGGGAAAATGGTATTAAAAATTATCCTCCCTCTCAACCTGTTACTCCTGTGATCTGAATATTTCTAGCGTTCTTACCTTTCTGTGTAACCTCTTTGAGTCTTTCAACGGCTTCGGACCTAGTCCTTCCATCGACACTGGCACATTTTATGTTCGCTCTTAGAGTTTTTGACGAAAAACTCGGTTTTTCTTCTGCATTATATTATTTAGTTCGCATATTAAATATTTCTACGTTGGATACCAAGTACTCGCGGAATCTGGTGCGATTGGCCACACATGAAGTACTCCACAATGAATGTCAGAGATTTTGATCGATCAGAAAGGATTGCTTGTTATTAAGCCCTGATAGTTTGCCGTATACTAAAGTGTAAAAAATGTGGACGAGGATGTATTCATAGCTCGAAATAAAAACCGTGTACCTAAAAACATGAACATAGACTACCAAGTGAACTTAGCATTATGAGAAAACCAATGGCAAAACGATTTTTGGGCGACGTTAGGTAAAGAAAGTGTATGAAATAACGCCAACCAACTGCTGGCCATAGCTTGCATAACACCTTTCCTGTAAATTCTTCTCTGAAACGAATTAATGCAGGGCGAAGTTCGCCGTATTCAGGCAAACTGAGACGGGAACTTTTGCACTTGGTGGCATACATTTGATTCCCCGTTCAAAAGATAATTAAATGCCACCACCACTCATGTTAACTGAAAGACAATTTGCCAAGAGTTTTTCCTTTGGCGACACTGCCAAATTTAGACCAGCATAGAAGTACTTTCCGAATGTTTTTGGCCCAGAAAATTGAAATCAACAAACCAGACAAAACATTTGGCCATCCCAATCCCTGTTGACTAATACTCTCGAATAAACGCGGTGAAGTAAGATACGGGATTGTGGAGTCCAGGGGAGTCTAAGGGTGAAATTAATCCGTTGAATACGTTGAGGAAAAAAGCTTATAAAAGAGAGAATGAGGAAACTCTTCGTTCTTTAGAAAAATAAGGCCCAATTTAATCAGAGGGGGGAAAGGTAACGTTTGGCTTGAATAAACCTGGGGTTTATTCACGAGACTGAATTCCACGCCACTGCGAGTTTCGAAAATGCGGGCGAGTATTTACTCGTTCTTCCTTCGAATAGCATTTTGGAGCAAGCCCGTCCACGAGGAGTTCAGAGATTCATGTCACCAATTCATTTTAAAGAATTGAATCGTGAGAAAAACATTTATGAGAGGCAGGTTGGGCTGTCATTAGACAAACCTATCCTGGAGACATTTGGGGTACTTGCTTGTTTTGGATTGTGCTATATCTACCAGAATTTATATTATAGAAGTTATCCTTCAGATGAAAAGATGATTTCCTAAAAAAATGGCACATTTAATGAACTTGATAAAAATGGTAAATTAGACAACTATTTATTCAATCAATAAGACTACCAAAATACTGAGGGGTATTTCAATCGTTAAACTGAATAAAGTTAAAACCTTAAATATATCACCAAAAGTCTAGTAATTTGGCCAAGGCTGGACCAAATGCTTACTTTTGCTTACGTGTAATAAAATTATTTAACCTTCTATGACTGGAATAAATTCTACTTCATAGAACACTTCCTCTCCCATAATTTCATTGAGAAGCTTGAATGATGGAGGCAGCGATGTTTACGGTGATTTGAGCTATTAATCAACGGACTAATTAAAAAATCTCTTACTTCCGTACATGGGATTATAGCAGAGGCCCGGAAGTTTTGCCTCCACGAAGATAAATATTTCACGTTTCGAAATTAAAAACTTTTAACTTTGTGGTTCCGCAATGATCTCGAAAGTTAAAACGTTTTTCATTCCATAATAAACAAGTTCCATCAAGTTACGCCTAAAACTACCAGCTGTTTCACGTTTATTTCGTATGACGGAGCATAGTGCTGAATGAAAAATAACCCTCTACTTTTTTCCCGATTCTCTTATTAAACCCTGATTATAGTTTTTCGCGCCTGGGAAGCAACATATTTATTTGCCGTAATCACCTCCTTTTCTGGCACCATTTGTAAAAACAGCATAAACGGGAATATATATCCTTTCCGAAGTGCTTCCAGAAATCACATTCTGGATGAAAAATTCTTAATCACATAGTATCCCGATCAGATTTTTTATGACATCTCTCTCATCTTCACAGGATGAAAGTGAATATTTAATAAATTGTCATTGCCACGCTCAAAGTGAATAATATATGAAGTTCTCCAAAAAAGTGAGTGGAAGCCATGAGAGCATTGGAGTTCAATCATGGACCGGTGGATTAAAAGCCGAGTAAAATCTTACGATACCCCATGCTAAAATCTAAGAGGAACGATTTTACGAACACTGGTACTCAGCGGAAAACCGCTGGTGGTTCAAGGAGAGGAACAGCCCTCCTACTCTTAAGAGTGAGTGAATAAGCGTTCACACACCTTAGGGGTTTAGTGAAAGGGTGACCTCGACCTTTACCAATTAAAGAATCAAAGCCAACCATGACGTAAGTCACTCGTGCGGGTGTGAATGGGGTAAGCTGTGAAACGTTCATTTATGTACCATTTACAAGTGGCCTGTCACTCTCAGCTTTCCTCAGCTTTCAATCCTCTCCTCCATCGACGTCTCTCTTCCCTCACATTCGCTTCTCTTCTACGCCAAATAGGCTACGCACGAAACATCCTTTTCACCATTTAAGGTGGTTTTTTTACATGCGATTGAAAATTCCTTCGAGACAAGAAATCCTCTGATCAGTTCCTCGAAGGAGACATGCCCTAGATTATAAAGTCACCATAAGCTACGATTTCCGTCATTAATTTTGGCCCTTACTTTCATTGAAATATCAGTTACTCTGATTACTGTAATTAATTTCTTATATCTGAGAATTTTGAATTCAATATTTTTGTTCAAGAAAATGCAACTTGGAGTTTATAGTGGTCGAGCGTTCCACGTGGAAGACACACGCAACTTTTTGACAGCTCCGGCTTTAATTCTTACGGGCAGTCACTGCAGGAGCGATGTTAGTAAGACATTATTTCATCCTGATAAACAGCTATTCTTTGTAATCCTAGATTTAACTTTTCTCGTTGATCGATTGATATCGTGGACGCAGTCTACTATTTCGGTATCCAAATTCACTTGTCACGATCCACAGTTCTGATAGCCGACATTCACCAAATGATTGTTAAGTGATCAGCAACTTCGCTTAATACTAATTATGGCATTGAGCTAACATCCGACGTGATGATGTGACCATCTCTGTTGCCATATCACCTAATACCAAAAGTGGTCATCTTCTTGGGCTTTTTAAAAGAATGGAAGTATTCCAGAATTCTATCAAATGTACTTTCTAAATAACTCGTACTCACTCCAGTGATGATTTTTTTAAAAACAGATTGTAGTTTTTATTTAAAATATTACCAACGCCCTAGTCTATCCTCAAATGTTTTAGGTCCAGCAATAATATTTATAAAATAGAAACTTGACGAGAATTGGAGATAAAACGGAAAATAATCCATTAACACCAGGAAATATTCCCATTCAAGTGAATGGAAAACAATTGTACAGTGTTTTATGGAGAAAAACAGGTGCTATGACTGTCTCGTAAATTATTTCAATATGCAATTTAGACAAGATACTGATTACATGCAATGAAGGTGAAAATATAGATTCTAATGAAATATATAATACAATGAATACAATGCGTTTCCATAACTTAACGCAAAGTCATAGACTTTATTCTTGAAATACTAACAGCCGTATTCATAGTTACGTTAGGCTAAGTTTAGGGCAAGTTTAAGGAAGTTCGGCCGGCGATCTCGCCAAACCCGTATTCATAGCGTCGTTTTAGCGCTGACCGACCATAGTTTTAGTCCGGAGAAAGGAATTATGGTTTATTTTTGAGTTCAAGCTCATTGCGGAGAAATTTTCAATGCAGGCATTTGTGTTGTGGTGATTTTCGAAGGCATTCTATGATTTGTCGTGAGTGATCTCGTTACAGTTGGTTTAGAGTAGTATTATTACTGTTTGTAAAATGTGTCGAGATACCCGAGTTTGAGATACTCTATATTATAAACGAGGAAACGGAATTTAATGCAGTAAAATGCACCGAAGAAGCTTTTTAATATCTAAGTTTATCAATCTACATTAAAATGTTTTTTTGACTTGGTTGTACTTTTATTAAATATTATTTGCCAAGAGCCACGGTTTTTGGCGCGTTAAAACTGATTGCTCATATTTGAGCACTTGGTATTCTATTAATTTTTAATTTACTAACTTGCATTTTTGAATTAAGAAAGCCATGTTTATTCTTAACAGTTTGCTGATAAACAATTGTTGTATATAAAAATGCATGAGTTGCTGTAACAAGTATACTATTGTTACAGCACGAATAGCGGTGTTGCCAAGCGTTTCATCCTCGGGCAGTAGGTAAGACTGCACTAGTCCCCGAGACTAGCGTTCACGACTCGAGTTGTGAATTTCAACTTTTAGTTCCGTTCTACACCATACTTTACCGAACTAGGAGAAATCTCCAAACCCCAGGTTTAACTTATAATGAATGAATGAGGCCGAAAGTGATTAAGGCTTTTTCGTGTCAATTGGTCGTATTCCACATTTTTGATGAACTTACGAAAAACTAATTTGTAATTGAAGAGGTCTAGTGAATTACCAGTAAATTACACAATAAAGGATCACCTACAATGATAATTTTCGAAAAAGATTTTTGGAGCTAACTTCATTTATCTTTTTCGCTCTACAAATATCGTCACCAATGCAAATTCATTCGAGAATCCGTAGCATTCCTTTCTAGCTCTTTGAGGTGCTTAAGTCATTTCCAGTTAGGGACTGAAAGCAGCGTCAAGGAACACGAAAGGAACTCGGGCGGGCGACGATGGAGGGAGGGTGGATATATATATTCAGAGGGCCCGGAGAAAAGTCGTAACTTGATTTGGGAAGCGCGAGAGAATTTGTTCGCCGACGGAGATCGTTAAGAAGAAGCAAGAGGAGGCTGTGGGGCATTGAGAGGGAGGGGGGCTGTGGGGCATTGAGAAAGTGACTGTTGAGTTCCCCCCCCCCCCCCCCTAAACCATTGGGGGAGCAAGGTTTTGCTAAAAGAAGCTTTAGCGCACTAGGGGGCTTGGGAAGAGGGGCCGACGCTTCCGGAAACATCCTCGCTGGTAGAAAAGTGAAACTTTGCACAGTCCTAAACTCATAATTATTCTTTTTCTCCACTGACAACCTTTTCCGTAAACTCTAGTCATCTTTATCCTTGAATCCTTGCTTTAAATTTTGTAAGATATTCATCTTCCCGCCCATCAGTAGCCTGTCGCAAGCTAAGCCGTTTGATTAGGGGTATTTATTTCGTGGCGCCATTTTAAACTTCTCTTAGTAATCGTTATTAGTGGATTTTCTGTCCAAGCAAGTTCAAGTTGCGATTTAAGAAACAATTGGAGGTTCTTTCATTACATTTGACTGCGTTTTCTCATTTTTTGTCAGTACTCTGGAAAAAACCCCAACAAAAACAGATGCACTGGTATTGAAATTTGTGGCTATGACAGAGGAAATTTCTCGGGGTTCTATTCCCACCACTGGCGTGAACATTTTATTTACATTCGTACTGCAGCATAAGGTTTTGTCGTCGTGATAAGATCTTCGCAGTTGTAACACCAAGAAACTCTAGTCTACTGGTACAATATATGGCCTTGTCCCACACCACACTCTAATCACTTGAGTCGGTCGTTGAAAGAGAAGAGGAAATAGCTGAAGATGTCGCTAAATTTTCGATATCCTTCCCCGCACATTCAACCCTTCCTCCGCACCCCACTTTGATTAACACCCTCCAGGGTGGGGGTTGCGGAATGGGGGAAATGCCTCCCACTCACGCGCCCGAATTTCCTTAAAGGACGGTGCTAACTGGCTCCTTCCTCTCCCGAACAGCCGTCAAAGGAGAGAGGAAGGAACATTTAGGAAAGAAGACAAACCAGTGATGTGTGGCGGAAGAAAAGAAGAGAGCGAAAGAAGAAGAAATGAATGTATTTTTTCGTAATTTTGTTTCACCCGAAAAGATAAGTGCGGGAGCGACCCTATTAGGAGTTAAATCAAATCAAATCCCGCCCTCCTTCCCTTGCTCCAAACGCGTTTCCAAAACTCCTCGGGGATGTTGACGGCTCATGCACCGATCTTTCACTTATAGGGCGCTGAATGGATGCAAATGGGCCGATTTTATGGTCTGGCGAAAACTTTTAATCCTTTGTTGAATCCATAAATTAAATGAGAAGCTTTCGGATATTCAGTCTTCACTGAATGGATGCAGTGATGCTGTTGCTCAAGGATATGTACTTGCAGTTGTGAGGATTTGTATAAATACCGCATTCCGAGGGATGAAAGGGTATAGCGTACTGATGCACTCTGTGACAAGCTGGAAGACGACTAATTTTGCATCCGTTCGTCTCCAAGTCATGCACCATTAATATATCAATATAAATAAAGAATAATGTAGTCATTAATGAAGATCTACATTTTTATTCCAATCGTGATGAAATTTTGCACCCTAACCGTTAAAAATAAGAGGAAAATTTTATAACATTTAATTTCAAAAATCTACCCCCACATCCTCTTTTCTACACCTTAAGCAAAATTTTAAGGTGCAGCTTTGCGGGTTTTCACGAATATCTCTAAAATGGTATCGAAATTGACCAAAGCGGAATGTATTAATCAGAAAGCCCATAATACATATTTGTAACAAAATATATTTCATTCCGTTCCAACAGCGCTATTAGGCTCCGAGTAATTTAATGTCAAAGTTGAAAACCAATTTTGACCCAGCGAGACGGGATTTTCGACCAACCAATCTGCGCATACGCGGATTCTTTCATCCGTTTCCTCGGCTGCCCATGGGAACGAAAAACAAAGCATACAACTGGACTCTATAAGCGTGGTAAAACTAAAGGACCCAGTTGTAAGCTTTCTCTCGAATATAAGCAAAGATAAATACATAGTTAATCTATCCAATGGATACGTAATGCACCTGTTGTTTACAGTGGATTGTGGTGCACTGGTGCCGGCATATTTATGGCTTAGTGCACACATATGAATAATGAAAATAATGGTTTATATTAATCTAAAATTAAGATCTTTAAAAATATTCCGCCTTTTAAATTTGAGTTATAAAAAATCCGTACCGAGTCTTCTCAGTTGCTTAATATCTGCTTATACGCTTTGATCAGGTAACTGAAAGGATGTTATCCATTTAAAAAAAATATAATTTAACTTTTACAAAAACCACTTATTCATTAAATAAAATACCCGACCCGGTTTTCGATGAGTAATCATCATCATCAGGCGTTTGTATTTATGTTTTGTTTGTGTAACTATGGTAGTTGTAGTTACGCGTCGTCAGAGGAGAGGAGATGAGGTTGTTCGAAACGGAAACCAGGATTTTGCTAAGCACTTAATATGCTCCAATCACAGGATTGATTTTGAACTGGAATTTTTAAAATTTTGCAATGACCAACGCGAACTGGACTCACGATAACAGCTAGAGATTTTGAAATTTATGAATGACCCAGACATCACCCTCATTAATGAGTCCTTGTACCCATCCTTTTCCCCTATCCTGGCCTCCGTTTCGAACAACCTCATCTCCTCTCCTCTGACGACGCATAACTACAACTACCATAGTTACGCAAAGAAAACATTAATACAAACGCCTAATGACGATGATTACTCATCGAAACCCGGGTCGTGTATGTAATGAATAAGTGTTTTTGTAAAAGTTAAATTATTTAAAAATCACAATAACATACTACAAAGTTAACCTAGAACAAGTTAATGATGTTATCTATGTCCTATATATTATGACCAATATTTTCTTCCCCCCCCCCCCCGTTGAATATCAGAATATTTAATAATAATCTCTGCCCGTCCATCGGATTGGCTACCTTTCACAATGAAGGCGTTACTTTAAAAAACGACGCATCTGCAAAAGTGATCTGATCGGTATTGAGACTAGAAATAAAATTGTTTTCTTATCCATCTAAAATTTTCATTTTGAAATTTTTTTGCTCACAATTCTTCACATGTTATTCGCAATGGTGAATAATGACTTTAGACTCGAGAGAGCAATCGAAAGCCACAGGCAATTACATAAAAGAAGTAGGCAATAAAGCGGAGAATGCAGCCAGGTGAATCATGAAGAAAGATAGGCACTCAAAAGGTGTTCAAGGACGATTTGTGGTCGAATTAATTGTCACCTCAAATGAGATTCGCGAATTAATGAATGATCAGTGGTATGAATGCATTATTCATTCAGAATGAAAATAAAAAATTCCATTGGGATTCATACACATGCATTCGTGCATTAGCACGAGAAGTTAAACAAATACAAAGAATTCACTCATTTACCCAAGTTAATTACGAACCACTCGCAGTTTCAATGAATGAAACACTACCACGCACCGGATTTATTTTCTCTACTAGGAATATTTCACCGATGGACTGGGATCGAATCACGGCTCTAACGAAGATTTATACGTAGAATTCTGAACCGTAATTGGATGTTATGTGGAGATCACTCCAATTTTGTAGTACCTGCTCTTTCTCTTTGGCTTTAAACTGTGGGTACCTTGACGCCTTTCGTTAAGAGTAGGATGATACTTACGCCGGGTGACTCTTCACCCTTCCTCCATTCCTAGAAAATAATGCTTTCCCTGCCAACCTTGCCACATATCCTTGATGACGCAAATGACCTCAGGTGTCGGTCGCCTCCAAACCAAAGGACATTAACTCTCACTTCACTTGGGAAAATGCTTAAAATATGTTTCGAATTAAATAGGATTCCAACTGATGGAGTCAATACAATTGAGATAATTTTGCGAATAATCTACATTAGGTAAAATTCATTCACAATGACGGGAAGTATACGGGTCACGGACAGGATTTTAAATTTGCTACGCTCATTCTTTATGAAGATGACGTGTTATTTTAGCTATAATTTTACGTACATGAATCGTCTGGGATGGATTAATTACGGAATAGAATATGACATATTTTTACCTACCATGATTAGCGGGGAAAAAGCCATGCTCAGTACGTACCGTTACGTTAAGTTACATGGATTGACTTTAAATTAAGCAATTGAACACAGGGGAGAAGAATATCTCGGTAGCTTAGCTAAATAACTTGGCGCGATATCGTGGAATCCGGGTTAGAGTCCAAGTCAAGGTGGAATATTTGCACTCCTGTGCACTTTCGGATGACGCCGTCAAGGTAATACTTGTACTTCTACATAGCACCCTGAAAGCTACCGCAAGAGTGTGTGGCAGGGGGTGAGTTATCACAAACATACGTTATACTATACCCTATTAAAGTTATTTAACTACAGCTATTGATGCATTAGCAAAAACTTGCTATACTTGTCAGGAGGGAAAATTTCACAAACATGCACTGCACATTGCTACATTGCCGCTGCCTAAATGAACAGAGATATAAGAGTTACGTAGGAACCATGCAAGAAGTGCCGTTAGTACTACGTAGGATATAAGCATACGAGCGATTGGGAGCAAATCAACTAATTATCTAGTCTACCTATCGACAAACCTAGTGAAATGCCTCATTGACAGCTTTTATCTATCTTATCTCTTATCGGTCGCGGGAAAAATGACATTTTAAACCTGTCCGTTCTGCGGTCTATTTCCCAAATTATATTCCCATCATCTGATCTATCATAGTATGTCAGATTTCATAAAATGTTATTAACGTCGTCAGAATATAAATCGGTTTGATACCTACATAAAACATTAAGTCTAAATTTGAATCGACGCGTCAGACGCGCTTTCAGACCGTCGCGACGGTCTGAAAGCGATCTCTGTTCAAATTGGTGTAGAAGGCTTGTTAAACTAGCGGAGTTATCATAACGGTCTTTTACGTATCCAACCGATCTTTGCTGTACGCGTTCTAACTCAGGGTTTAAGGCTACCTCGTAAGCATCCCAAATATTAGCAACGTACGTACCTACCTCATAAGGATCCCAAATACCGCGGCCAGGGCGCATTAGCCTAAAAATGTATTCGCATCAGTTACAGATTGTGATGGTTTGGATTGCGCCTTGATCAGTATCTTGACTGATCTCCCCTTGGGACTCGATGCCTAATAATCCTTCTTTCTCGTCTTTGTTTAACATGAAGCATAGAGGCTGTTGAAAACCCCAGAGAGAGATCACTGCCGTGAGGGCATGATTGTTTGTTTTCAATTTGATAATTTAATGCATTCAAACCAATTAGCTCTTAATATGTTTCATTTTCGATAAACACTTAGGAAGAATCGATTTTAAACGCTTTTCACTGGCTCATATTTTCGATTTATTTCCAGTTTTAGGGTGATCGAGCAACATCAAATTGGAGCTTGCCAAATGTAAACCTGCACTTCCTCGATGTGAGTAGTCACAGGCTAAAAAATTAAAATATAACTAATTTGCTACTATTTAAAGACTGCTCGTTTCGGTAATATCACAGGCCAATAGATTTCCTCTCTAACATACTTACATGTGTTATGTATCGGACAAATTTTCAATAGGATTCTAATATAATCAATGTTTCAAGATCGATGATTTTATCAAAAAACGCTTTCATATCGTCAAGTAACTGCTACTTTCCATAACCACCTTTATTATTTTAATACACGGGATGTTTAAAATTGTAGAACTTCAATTTAAATTAAAAAGTGAGATATAGACGCAGATTTATCGAAAAATGCATTCGTAATAATACTCCTTAATTTTTATTAGTATAAAAATACAGAAGTGGGGAAATAAATAAGTGGGGAAAGCAATTTTATCAAAGTGAACTCTCTTAGTCGTTACACTATCTTTAGGGTATAGTGTAATGTTGGTGACTACTCACCCCCTGCCACACACCCTGAGGTGGTTTGCAGGGTATTTTGTAGATGTAGATGAATGCTGTCCCTTTATCCATTTCACTACCCCTACCCTCTTCCCCACCGCCCACCCGTCACTGGCGACCTTCTCAGGGCATCATCTCCTCCCAAATCCCATAGTTCCTCATAACCCCATCATCCTCTCTCCGCCTAAATTTTCTTCCTTTCAAGGCGGAAACCACCTCCCCCTTTTGCTTCCTTAAAACCGAATTACCATATATTATTCACTTCGCGCCTTTCCTTCAGGCGTGCCTATACAAGTACGCATATCCCGAGATTAAGAGTTTTAATATCGTCGGGAAACTTTTAATAAAGCGTGTCAAACAATACTATTAGCACGAATTCAGACGTGAAATGAACCGATAAACTGAGGCGTCGTAATCTTTGTGTGTCGGAAAATTTAAGCTCGTCGGACTTAGGAAATGAGAAAAGAGAGGGAAGTTTGTATCGGAAATAGAGTCGAGAAAACATTTAAGGAAATCATTTTTGTTTCATTAGTCTCAGATTCACACAATCAAACCTTTTGAATATTCCTTCGAAGTTCCTTTACATACACCCGCCATAATGTTTCAATGACCTTTTTTTTAATTCTAATGGAATAGATGTAGAGGGAATGTAGAATTGGACTCTGAATAATAGATCTGACTCAAAATTATATAATTTTTAATTAGCGTTTACCAACATTTGTGTTGAAATAATGTTTCAAAATGAAGTGCAATTTTAATTGACTGATTTCTTTCCTCATAAAATAGCCAAGCATTTAGGGTTCCCCCACGTAGATTGTAAAAATAAAATGTATTACTGATTTAAATACAACCCACATAAATACACATTTCATAGAACGGCTTTCATCGGCTGTGGCCACGGCAGAATAAATGATTGTGCGATCATATTCTTTACCACATTGAATTAAAAAGATAGACAGACTTGAAAAACACATAAACACGTAAAATGACAAAAATAAACGTAGGACGTTTCGACGGTCAAGCCGTCATCGTCGGCGCCAGAAGAATGGCTGAAGGTCATGCTCTGTTCCCCTGAGGAGGAAAGAGCAGAGAGGTTGTGGGGGAGCAAAGCAGGAGTGCAAATGGGTAGTGGTGGGGAGAGAAAGGTGGCTATTGGGCTCACTGTTCATTAGGCTAGGCACGTCGTCTTCATAAAAATGTGCTTAGTGCATTTCAGAACCAGTCTGTAAGGAATCCTGAGAGCTGTAAATTTAATGTGATTCTAAATTAATTTATTTCGTGAGCATAATTTTGTCCTCTCAGGCCAACCATCTTATACCGTACATTAATGAGATGGAGCTTAAATAAGTTTACTTTCAGAAAATCATCACGGATTCATCGTATTCCAATACCTTAAATTGCAGTACCAAACATGTGAGGATATATGATGTAAAAATGACGAAACGAAAATTTTTGTTTGATTATTTCGAGGTACAATAGGATTCCATTTTTTTCCAATTTCATCTTAGGTTTGTTGGCAATTTTTATGCAAATAAATAACCATATGGCATGACTGGCTGAAAAATCATAGGATATGCGAAAAATTCCAATACTACTGTCTTCCTTTAATTGAGCAAAAACATTATTACTTAGAAGCCTCAATTGCATTACCTGACATAGCTTACAGCAAAGGTATTACTGTGTTTAACGAATTTAAGTCCAATGGGATAGCAAGTTTATTATTAGTTTTTAGGCAAAATATGGCAATGCGTACTTCGAGTTTGGTTCACAAATTTCAATAAATGCCTATTATACATATACGTTAAACCAAGCGAAAAATGTCGCAGTCAGCATATTATTGAAATTGATTTGTAACTTAACTGTTAAAGTTTCCTAAATTATTTTTGGTTAGTCCACATTCATAGCACTTAGTCATATCTTCCGTGTGAATTTAATGCTCTTTACATCCTGGAGTCAACAATCGCTAAAATCAGCCTGAAATTTTGTTACAGAGAAGGGCCCAGCTCCTATTTTTCTTATCTCCGCGGTACGCGAAAATTTCACGTTCACACGGACAAATGCGCTTTCTGTATGACATTCCAAGAGGGTTCCGGTACCCAGAAAATCACACTGGTATAGCTAGTGGTCTTTCAGAGGCATTACTCACGCGTTTATTATACCTAAGAAAGTCAGTTACCTTGGGTACATTCACGTTTTCCGTCCCTTTTTGCTAGGGCGGGCTTAACATACTCATTTCTCCCATATGCAAGCACGCAGCTTACTGTGAATTGTATAGTATCTCATTGTATACTAATATGAAGTACTTTGCTTCATATGGTGCCCATTTCTACATATACTAGTGATTTTTTCATACGTAGTTCTGAGGTTGATAAATAATGACCACGAGGCTTCTGTTATGCAGGAATAAAAATATTTTATGTTTAAGTGTTCAGTCTGTATATATGCGTGTGTGAATGGTTGTTATTGTCTCACATCTAGTGAACAAGTGTATGTAGCCAAAGTATACTTATAACTTAGTATATTTTCCTTGTGAATGTTTTGTTATATCCGTTTTGTGTATGTTTTGTGCGCCCTATTTTCCGCTATCTCCTTCCATACATTCTCCGGCCCCTATCGATCCCTTAAACAGCAAATATTTGCTCGCTTTATACTCCTCCACCATTTACATTTGTTTACTTACTTTCTCTTGGTGCACCTTAAAATATGGCCATCGTGAAATCCCTAGTTATGTGTTGCAATGATTCTGTTCTAGGGAAATAAAATAAAAAGTATATCGTAGCTAGGGGCTGGTCAGGGGGGCGGCTGCTTCAGGAGGGCGCACTTTGCAGACCCACAGCCTGCGGGCTGCTGGGACACAGGCACACAAAATTAAAACATGATGCTAACTCGCATTTAAAAAACGCACCTAATTACGATAGTCACCCCCACAATTTAGGAACGGCGCACAGTGGGCTCAAATCGAAAATCGCCGGACAAAAGTCCAAAATTGCTTTTTTTGAGATAACGTCTTGAAACTTGGCACATATACACACAAGTGATTAGTGATTATAGAATGGTAAGTCATTTCTCATACGTCTTACCCGTTACTTAGATACAGAGGCTCAAACACGATCAAATTTCTTAAAAAGCGCCCGCTCTCATTTTTCTTCGAAAATCTTAAAAGTTGAGCAGATATAGGAGTAATTGAAGGATTTATATGAAATACAAAACATTACCATTTGTAAACAGGGTACTTTACCTATGCTATTTATAAGTTTCAGACATATTTGTCCATATTTAAGTGCTATCATGCCACAAAATGCCAGACCCTTTTTTTAGACAAAATTGTACATGAAGTAGACAATATAATCCTTATTCGGAAAATGGTCTCTGGGATACTTTATCAGCGTATACACTAAACATATTTCTAGATTATTCCGTAAAAATATTCGAAAAAGGTTTGCGACGCCGAAAATAAACTCGATGTTTCGATCGCGCGTCGCGGCCCGGCTCCGCGCAGCGGGACCTGGAAATACAGTGACTCCCGTTGGATTGTTCAAGTTGTGTGGACATTAACTCCTCAAATTCAACTTTTTCAGGCTATGCATGTTGTCACTGATTTCTAAAGATTCTAAACTGAAGATTTTGCGAGGATATTGGATCGAGAGAATGGATAAGTGCACGCGTAACTGCGGTACATTTGTTTTTCTTTGGATAATTTTCGGAATCATGCTTCAAATTATGTATGTCTTTCAACTCTTGAGAAAGAATGAGGGTTCTCGGGGTACCATGCATATTTTCCATAAAAAAGGCATCATTTGGGTTTCCTTCTTTCCCTTCACCCTCTCCTCCCCCACCCCGAATTACACCCTCAGCCTTTACTCCCAGAGGAGGGTGGCGCGAAAAGGAACGTTTTATGACACCGGGCTGCCGTTGACGGTATTAAGCGTGTAAACTCCAAAAAAATTAGACTAATTTTCAACGTGTTTTTTGTAAAGTTACTAGCAATTTACTTAATTTACCTTCGAATTGTTATGTAAAAGTTTAACCGAAGGAAACCCAAATAAATTTAGGCCAACAAAGTCTTTCTCGAGAAAATATGCTTCAGGAAGATACATTTTTAATTAAACAAAAAAAGAATTATTGGATTTGGGCTCTTATGGACAATCCAGGCTCCGCTAATGTGATCTAAAACTGAAAAGGCTTTTTGATGGTACACCGACTAAGTTTCATCACATCATACCTAGGAATATAGTTGAATTCAATTCTCCCATTCCCACTTTTCCGATTGTAACCAGGCATTTTTTTCAGTGGTCCAAAGGATTGAATTCGAATAGGGCACTCTAGTAATTATTTTTTAAATTTATCCTTTGAATGTCTCTTGCTTTCGGCCATTCAACGCTCTTTATGTATTTTGGTTGCCTTTATTTGGATCCCTAAGGCTTGGTTGTAGTACTTCACATCTGTCAAACTCATTCTAATGAATAAAATTTCCCCCTTAAGATTTTCAGTGCTTGTGATGATGAATATTCTGATTTGAACAAATTGAATTGAACAAAATTTATTGTCCTGGAGCAATAGCTCCGTTAGAACAAAATACAATAAAAGAGTCAATGAACTCTCATGAGGATTACATTTTGAAATTACATGCAGCTATGAATAATAATGCAAACAAATATATGAAAGAAACAAACAATAAATAAAAAATGAATTTTCAAGTAAATAAAACAATAATGATTAAGATACTCATAACAATAAATAAAAATTTACTCTTAAAATTATTTACCAAAGAAATAAAAGCATTTACGTGTTATTTAATGAGATTTTTTTCCTCCATTAATAAATTATAAAAATTAGATTAGAACAGCTGAGGGGCGGAGGAATTTTTTAGATTTCCAGGTAGGGAATTTCAGAAGGAAGTAGTCGATACCAAAAATGAATTGTGGTATGAAGACGATCTATTCCCAGGATTGTATAATAATTGGGATCACCTCTGGTACAAACGTCAAGATTATTTGGTTTCGTTACAAACATCTGTGAGGTATTTGGGCTCATTTGCTTGGAAAAGGCTGTACAGAAAAGTCCCAAGAAAACATTTTCATCGGGATTCTGTTTTAAGCCATCCCAACTCCCTGTAATAAGGAGAAGTATGTCATCTCTTCGGAGATCAAAAATAAATCTAATGCTCGAATTTAAGGCCCGTTGAAGTTTAAGGTTAAGTCCTTTATTCAAGTCCTGAAGAGGTAAGGCATGAATTATTCCAGCAAATAATTAAATTGATAATCATCAAATAATGAACATCATTAGTACAAGCGATTAGGAAGCACTTGCAGTGCCGAACTTCAATGTATTGTGATCTTGAGTCGAATATGAATACTCCTAAAATAAACTCACCAGTCATCACACTAATGCAATCTTAAATTGAAACCATAGCTTTGAAATGGATGGAGAAAAAGTTTTAAGCATGCCGTAGAGAATGGTATCCTGACATGGTGTCGCAAAAATTAATAAAAGGATTTAATGTAGGACATATCATGTGAAATAATAGCATTCATTTTTTACCCTCAAAAAGCTTTACAAAAACATGCCACCTAAAATGATTTCATAATTCTGGATCAGAGGGAAGATACATATACTTTTATTTGCATTATGTTACGAGAAAGATCGAATGAATGAGAACATAGATAAGAGATTTCTGGAGGCGGCATAGTCAATGGTTTGGGGAAGGCATGCAGTTAGTGACTCTATTGAAGTGTCTTAGAAGATGGGTGAAGTGAAGTGGGAGAGATGACTCCCTATTGATCAGATAAATGGTCAGATAAATCAGGAGGTCGTCTCCAAGTACTCAAAGATGATTATGAGAGCGAACGACACCCATGATGATACTGCCATTGCCCTCTCTTCTTAATTTAAAAGAGGGATGAACCAAGAGAAAATGTGATGAAACAAATGCCTTTCTTCTGCCAGCAGTGAAATACATACAGGGTTTGTACCGAAAGTACCCGAACTTGTCGCAGTGTGACCCTGTATATGATTTGAGTGACCCCTGCAAATTGTTAGGTCCAAGAAAAAATATTCTCCATATTAAAAAAAATTGGCAGCCATTCATTCATGTATTGAATTCATGTGCGGTATCCTTTCAAACCTCTGAGGGTTCACTGAAGGTGACTTTAGGAATATCCCAATTGAATTAACACCCCGGATGAGACGGCAGTTTTATTTTTTTATTAATGGCCACGAAAAATAAAATACAAATAATTTTGTTTGAGTAAAAAATTGTTATTATTATGTATTTTAAGGCAAGTGATTGAAACAATTAAAAACCTAAAAATGTACTGCAGGTCATCGGAATGCGTTCAGTCTTTCGCGTTGCTCTGTTAGCTACCAAAGCTTGACCTCTTCACTAAATAGTCACGCGTGCAAATGTAAGATCAACAGAATTAATGCCAAACGTATACAGTGCTAACGAACGATTCATCATTAGGATAGCCGAATTAAGACGTCTTAATGAAGGCCCCCAAACGCTAAGATATTCCCTTCATTCTTTCAAAATATAAGGTTTTTATTACAATCAATATAAGAATGTGCCAATTAGTTGTTTCTCGTACTCGTGGATAAGGAGAACATTCAAGGGGTCGAGTATAGCAATGAAAGTTTAAACTTTTTCATTGGGTTAATGGCTATTTCGCTGGGAATATGAACCATTTTTTCAATAACTTCTAAGATAAATTCAGTAATGGAAAACGTGAATTCAATGCTCATGAATAGCTAATTTAATTAATATAGGGTTAAAAAGGAAACGTAAAGAAAGTACAATCGTGCAGCTCTTTCATGATTTTTATGCCAGAGATGAATGGGAAATATTGTTTATAGGAGAAGATGAAATTTTGGATACGGGAAGTTAATGTCTTAGTGATGATTTTACTTGAATACAACGCTTAAGCTGCCATCTCAAGATTGAAAATCATATCTAGATTAGAAAATCTATGATATCGTGTTAGCTATGGTAATTCATTTTGTTTGAAAATTTATGCTTGAATAAATGCACTACATTAATTATTTAGTTAATAAACTCGTGTCTTTGTGACAGAAATGGTATTATATTGCAGCTTCCTACGTTGCAATCAACGGAAAATAATCATCATTTCGTGATTCAGCTGATTCATTGGTTTTGTATAGGCCTGATTTTGTTTTGCTATGAAACAGAGATTTTAAAATTGAAACTGCAACTATAAAATGAAAAGGAACGAGATTATTAACATTAGGATCCTTCAAGAATGATAAAGTTTGTGCAGTAGATACTTATAATTATTTCAGTTGATCTATGTTACTTTACCTCCAAGTGTCCGAATGCAGGCAACGATTGCGACATCATCAGTTCGGAAAGAAGATATAGCAATGCTCCAGTGTATACATTTTTTACTCCAGCAAATAATCTTTTTGCCATATCGCAAAAAGTTGTGGGCAAAAATATATAAACATTTTATTTAAAGAGAGATGAAGAAGAACAGAAGTTAGAGAACAATGAAGTTACTGTAACACAGAATATTTTAACTGTCTATTGTACTAAGGCATATTACCTTGGTTGTTTCCGACTAAACGGTTCCTACTGCAGCGAAGAGGAAGAATTTTTTTTATAGGAAGGCCGCTTTCCGAATTCCTCCAGTTCTTTCTAGCCAAAATTCTTATTAGGATTTTTTCAAAGCAAATCAATAAATTTCTAGTAAATCCCATTAACATAATTATTTAATATATTATTGCAACATATTTATAAAACCATACATTACTTAAATATAAAACCCATGTCTTTTACGGCTTCTCCGGCAGTCCGGCCCGGGCCTCATAACGCCTATAGCTTTGAGCAGAACAGCATTTTGATCTTTAAATCAAACACGTTATGTGATTGATCCCAGCCAGGTTTTGCAGAGGCTATCGTTAGTACAAAAGGCAAGTCGGAAATAGTCGGGAAAGTTTCTGCAATGGCTGCACCGACGTTCACGTCAAGGGATTTTTGTGAGGCAGTCATGGAATTTCTGCGCAGTAACTAGTGATTTTCCGGCGCAACTTTCCCGGTCCTCTTTCAGTATCGAATTCTGCTAAACTTTCACGCTTTGCAGCAATCATTTAACTCTTCCCTTCGCTACCATCCCGGCCAACTTTGACCTGCCACTAATTCCACGAGTGACAATAAAGGGTCGGGTGGGGGTTGAGAGAGAGAGAGGGGAAATTTGAGAAGTAGCGAGGACGCATGAAGGACAAAAGGGAGGGAGGATGTCAAAGAGTAAGCATTTGAGCTCGACCCAGATGAAACGGAGGAATAAATGGAACCATTTCATACAAAAAAAGAGCGAATTAGTTATCAATGCAATAGTATCAGTAACAACTTAATCACCTATAGAAAAAATATTTTCCTAAAACAAGGTATACTTAAATAAAGTTGTATCAGGGCAGATGTGGTGGAATTCATTCATAGTAATGAAATTTCTTAGCAGTTTTCCACTTTTTTTAATTTTTTTATTAAATATAGGTTTGTGCGACCAGTTTCGATGTATTACATCATTGTTGTGTATAATGTATTCATATCGTGCTTGAAAATGATGTAATGCATCGAAAATGGTCGCACAAACCTATATTTAATAAAAAAATTAAAAAAGTGGAAAACTGCTAAGAAATTTCCAAACTAAGGTACACTTAGCTCATTCGGAGCAATGCCAAGAGATGCCTATAACGTGATTGATTCGAGTTCAAGCAAAACTATTGATGGGGGTCTCGGAAAATAAACCACCATTTTGGGAAAAATTCGTTTTTCTTTCGTTTTTTTCCTAGCCTAGGAAAAAAGGAAAGTTTGGGAAATTTTGAACAATAGGTCGAAAAACAATATTTTTCACTTAAAAAGTTAAGGGAATATTTCTGTAACTTTCCGACCCAAGTCAAAGAATAGATTTTGTTGCTCACGGATAAGATAATAAAAGTTCGGGAAACTATTGGTAAAAGTAACATAATAGCAAATTTAGGACTTTTTCGCTCAACTGTATCGTGGATATTGATTTTTAACCTATGAAAGATCAATGAGAAAGATTAGGCTCTCAGAATAGAATACTATGGTAGAAAAGATCGAAATTGGCATTAACATGATTTTTAAGCAAAGCGACAAGTAAACCTCGATCATATGTCACATTCTAATGGCAAAGCACTGCGCACAAATTGCTCCCTTCATAGGATAGAGTAAGAGTTCGATTGCCTATGAAACTTTTGCCCCATTTTGTGTAGAATCCAGCACTCTAGTCACCAAACCAATTTGAAATCTACTATGTTACATGGTAATAAAATAATTAGAGGCTTGTTGGTGTTCAAAGTGTAAAAAGAACACATGCAATTTCCAAAATATGAATTCATTAGAATGGGTTATCACTAAGTGAAACCCGAAACCATAGTTTAATTTCCAAAACAACTTAACATCTCATTATTAATGGGGCGATTTACCGGTTAGGGTAGGTTTAAAAGCAAGAGTAAAACTCCAGTGGTTTTTTACAGATGCAGACCTCACCCATTCTTTATCATCCCTTTCCTTACTTACCCAACATCCTTCCCTATATCATGGCCTTCAGTATCCCTTTGCCTCGCGTTACCTGTAACAACCACCAACTCTTCCCCATCCTTGTTCACGTTTCTGCGCCATACAACGCCACACATAATTTATACTATTTTCCAGCTTTCCTTTTCTTTGCATCTGTATACAAGGTTCTCATCATCAGCTCCCTCCTATTGCTGAAAACTTCTTTTGCTAGCGCAATTCTCCTTCAAATGACTTCGCTAATATGCCCACTTTAGTCCAGCGTATTGCCGAATTAATTACATTGGTCTACTTGCTCCAGTTTGTGCCCACCTACCTTTATGACCAGCCTCACTTTCTTAATCCAAAAACAACTATTTTATTTTTTGCCCTTATGTTTATTCCTCATTCCGTATTTTCTGTAGTGATGTTCGTATGTAACTATCAAAGTTTGCAATCCCTTGGATGATAGACTAACCAACGCCTCGACATCCATGAATCCAACCAACTTAATCAGCTGCCTTGCTTTATTTTCTAGAAATAGCTCCTTACAAGCATTTCTTGTCATTTCCTTGGCATACATTTTAAAAGCCAAGGCAACAACGGGCAGGTTTGTCTTACCTCGCGACATATAACTGACCATCCTGATTCTCCATTAGCCAGCCTTACCCGAGCCCTCTGGGCCATAAAGAAGTTGCGGATGGGTCTTGTATCTCGCCAATCCATTCCTATTTTCATCATTATCTTCATTCGTGTCTCTCAATTAACTATGTAAAACGCCTTTTTCAAGTCCACAAAACAAGCAAAGATGTACCGACTAAACCTAAGTTTATTCTATTACTTCCAAGTCAGTACTGTCATCTGCTAGGGTATTACTATCAAATTATGGTAATATTTTAATGCTTATTATTTGTGCACTATGATCATTATTTATTTTGGAAATGCTAGGAGTATATTTCGTAAAATGTTCAAATTTTCCAGGAAAACTTTTCTCCAGGCTTTCAAATTTTCCAAAATTTTACGTCACTAAGTATAACCATAAAGTAAGGTATAACTCATCTCTTTGATAGAGCCATCAAAAACAGAATGATAGATTGACGTATGATTATGACATATTATCACAAAATTGTAAAATACTACTTGCATTTTTTATTTCGATTCAACTCAGCTTTCGACATTAGGTGTCATTTTCAAGGCAGTGGGTCGAAACTAGGTCAGTTTTAATAACATTTAGATTGAAAAAAGTTTCTACGCATAGTGTATATAACAAACTTTCTCAAATGTAAGTTTTAATGATACTTGAAAGAAGCATAAAATGTTTCTTTAAAAAAGAACACTCTACATGACACTTCAAAACATCGGCGGTTTGCATAGTCTCCTCGCTGAAAATAAGCTTCTATTCTGAGTTCCGCATTGGTCTTACTAGGGGGCCTATTGTGTAACTTGGCTTACGTTCGATCGTTATTGACCCGTTCACACTCGATCGAGCGTTTACCGAAAGGGCGATCGTCAGCAGCCAATCGAACTTTACGGTGTTGCCAGATGGACAGAGTATTTTGCATTTGTTTCTGTTGTACAGATGCACAATGAACAAAATTATGAACGCTAGCACTCGTTTTGAATAAAATGAATTTAAGAATTATTACAAGGACTAAGAAGTTGAAGTTGACCTCGTCAAAATATTATACTCTTCCCACAATTCGTTGTCATATGATGAGCAAACATTTAACTGGGAGAATATTCGATACACAGACATAAAATAACAAGGCACATTGGTATCAACCCTATTCCTTGTCATAACACGGAAAATATTGACACACTCAGCATTGCTATAACTAGTCTAATTTAATTACTGTACCACACAAAACACAGCTTTTTATGCCATTTGATACGTAAAATATATTCATAATCCCTAATAGTTCAAACAAAGATCCTTACAGCGATAATTTTCTAACTATGCATAAAATTGCAAACCAAAACAAACCTTCAAACGATTGACAATGGCCGTAACGTCAAGTACTTCGTAGTCGACGCCTTTCCTTCGATCGTGAGCCGAAAAAATTTCGAACGTGAAGTTACACGATCGCGCCTTCAACTGTTTTCGAAGAATTACCCTAAACACCAAAGGCCCCAGAGATCTATTCGCTTGACTCACCTACGGAATTACGAGTCTCTCTGAGTCCCATTTTTTGGTCTTCGCCTCCTCTGCTCGATAGGTATCGTCTTTTCTTTCCAGTTTAAGGTAGTTTGAACGAAAAATCTCTTCGCCTAGAATTTGATCTCATCTTAAAGAAAGAACTCCCATCTTTCAAATTATACCAAATTATTTTCCCCTTGCCGAACTACTTTTCGAGCAATTTGCCAGAAAATACGAGCTGTTTTATATGGGATAGATTACGGCTGTGCGCTCCAGAGGGAGAATATTGAAAAAATTGAATTTATAACACCTGGATTTTGTCAAAAAACCAACTACGTGTGTAGTTTGTATGTTTTCTCAACTATTTATAAAAAATAATCTATTACTCACCGCAGTAAGTTTTACAGAATCGTAAAAACACCTGCTGTTTTGAATTTTTTTTAGCCGCACGGCGTGAAAAAATGAGTTAAGTTAAAGACTTATGTATATATATTTATTGAATTACTGAGAGTTTTTGTCCTATATAACCAGGGGAGCGACAGACCCGTAAGACCAATGCGTATAAGCTTTGCAGCAGCGCCGCACGCGAGTCCACAAGGAAGTGTAGGCGCGTGATTTGAATCGAAACCCCAGCTGCCGAGAAATCTCACATTCACTTTATTTCCGCTTAAGACTTAAAATTATATTTCCCACGCAGAAAAAGTCAAACCCAATCTTGAGTTTCTAATAAACAACACCGCATTTCGAACTTACCTTATTTCCTGACTCTAACGCGCAGTGGAATCACTTGGTCACAGGGCCTTGAAAATATTATGCACAGGTTGATGGAATGAGGAAAAACAAAAACTCGTACACAGTACTCGTTTACCGGAACATATGTTTATTCACTGGTACGCAACAAATACAGGCATCAAAACAAACACTTAGGTCTTTTAATGTCACTTTAAAATTTAACAATTCCAACCAGACCATAAAAAGTACGAGGGGAAAATGTATTGTGACAAATTACTTAACGAAAATAGTCTGATGTTGACTGGAAATTGAATCCGCCACAAAATCAACTTGTTTAAACAGCTTACATGTATAAGAGAACATGACACTCTTGGAGCAAATACTACGATAGCAAAGGGCCGCAAACGGACTTACTCAAACAAATTGAGCAGAGAAGTCATATGCAATTATTAGTTCACTATGCTCCCAACATCAAAATTATATAATATTTACAAGATCAACTTATTTGAATGCAGTGGAAAATGCTTTAAGGCTATACATACGCGAGGAAAAATTTATCCCTCGTGCAGTGCGGCTTCCTCGATCAAACCATATTCCTAGGCATTAATGATTCTTCATGTAGTACGACAAAGTGATACGTGAAATAGAAATAATAACTGGGTGAGTTATTGTATTCATCAACTTACACATTCCCTGCAGTGATTGCCCCATACAGAGCATTTTAGAATCAATAATAAGATCATAAATTTACACGCCTTCTTCCAATACTGATCACGTCAGTAATGTGAGGGTGATGAGCTTTAGTTACTCCATTTGTAGCAATTATAGTGTCTTCCTGGCCGTGGTGCCAGCTATAAACAAACTTTCTCTCCATTCCAGCATCAGGAATATTCGTCCGGACACAGAATACTGCCGATTTGCCAGACCTGGATTGCATACAATTTTCTGTTAGTCACAACATCGACGAAGATTCACTCACATGTCATGTATATTCATGTACTAAGTACTCAACGTATTTCGAACACCACTAATGGTGATATGACTGTTAGCGTTATTCTAATTCAACACACCTGATTCCACGAAAGCGAAGTGAGAAGAAATCCTCTTGTTCACACGTCCATTTATGACTCTTAGCAATAAATAAACAAAAGGTTTTTCAACATTAGATGTATCCATGATAATGTGCCACAAAAACCTTTGAATATCAACTGACAACAACAACGAGCCGATTTCAATATGGCTATCCTCCACCTTACGCATGATTGGACAAAATGATAAAATTAATAAAACTAGTTCAAATTTAAAAAACTACATGAAAATATATTAATAATGAGCATAAAATTAACACTCGTGATAAAAACTTAAACGATATCTATTAAATTATTTGAAACTGCAAATGCAACAAAACAGAAATGCCCCTTTAAGAATTAGGCTAAAGCAGCGCCTCTAAGCTTCAACAAGGAAACCATGACCACACGATTGTGATCGTGCACAATCGATAGGAGTTTTCTATGAGATATCGCACTTTCGTCGCACGCCTGATATAACTATATTTTTGCTCGATTAATTGTACGAATTCAAATTCGAATATGGTCACCATTATGACTAGAGAAATATTTCGCTCAAACTACCTAAAGTCTACTTTTTCGTGGCACAGCCTTGGCCCGGCGCCACGGCACGAGGGTAGAACTCCCCAAGCTACCTCGCTCGAATCTCCGCGCCCGCTCGCTTGGCTCCGCGATAAGGACCGATCGTGATCAGAGAGCGCCTGCAGCCGTTTATCGGCGTCGAGACGGGGATAGGGTGGCGGGAGGAGAAACGGAAACAAAGGTGCTGCTGGGTGGAAGGGGAATTAAAGATGAAGGGTTGCGGCGGAGAGGGAGGATGTGTGGCGGTCCGTGTTGAGTGGCGGGCGGTGGGAATTAAGGCGTCGGAGGCATTGGATTCTGTTAGGGACGCTCTCGGAAGAGTGAGCAAAAAAAGAAACAAAACAAGTTCCATCGAGCGGGATCTTGTGCGGCGGAAGGAGAACGCTCCTCTTCCTCCTGCTTCCGAGGAACGAGAAAAGTGAATGGGGATCGTGGGTGCGTATAGGGAAGGAAGTGCTCTCAAGGATGAGGCGAACGGGTTGTCCCCGGGGGGAACTCGAACACAACCCATCTTTAATTTCGCGGTCAGCTTTCGCAAAAAGAGGAAGTTATTAATTGGTGATGACTTACTACTCTCCATGACAGTGCTCTATTTGCTCTGGGTGCGATAAGAGATACAATTAACTCCTTTCATTCCATATATATTTCAGGGCGTCTCGACCCTATGCCACATCACGGTTCTTTATAACGCGTGCGCTCGCCTTATCGTTACTTTTCAATTTCGCTCACGAGAGCAAAAATTAGATTTTCATTCTTAAAATTCTGTCTGGTGCTTTTAATTGCCAATTTTAATAGTAGTAGTTCGTTCTTAGGACATTAATTGTGAGTACTGCTCTCCTAAAGCGGCTATCGTTTTGGATTACGATAGAGACAACGTGAAAGAAGGAAACGCGATACTTTACTTGAAGTTTATTCATATTACTATCTTTTTTCGAAAATTTACTGTTTTTAATTTAAAATGGGTTCGTGCTTTCAAAGCCTAAAGGAATCTTTAGTTGAAATAGTTGTACTTGCTTAATGTTTTCTGCTAGTATGTGTCTGTACTTAGTCGTTTCAAAATTCACACTTCGGCTGTGAATATAACGAAAGAAATTATAATTCATTTCTTAGATTAGATAAGGAATTATTCGCTTATGAAATAGTGTTTCATTAGGTACTATATTTGTTTTGATAATCATAGTTAAATAAATCTGTCCCTCTAACCGACTATTATGCGTGATTTTTTTCCCCCACACACCCCTTTTATAATGAAAATATGTAATTTTTTCATGCATGTATACTTGTATCCTTGCAACGCATGTTAATCAATATAAGATATCCTAAACACAGGTCAATGGCTCTCCAAGTTGTAAAACATTGTGTCCACTGTGTATGGAATAATTAATTAGTAATAACCCATAGTTTGCACTTGCAAATATGAGACCACTTCATAATATATTAAAAAGAAACGCGTCGTGGGAATCTAGTTCAATTATAGAAATACAGGAGCGCAAAAAATATTTTACGTTTATTGTCCTCGAGCCATGTCTTGACCTCGAGTGAAGGAACAACACGAGCCCTTGAAGATTAAGTGGCCGTCAGAGTAAGCAAAAAAAACATACCCTGATAGGAAGGGAAGGAAAAAGGAAGGATAACTGAACCCAGGGGAAAGGGATGAGGAAAAGAACGGAAAGGCATGCGGACCGTGAGGGCCTGTGGAGTGCTCACGCTTCAGAAGGAGAAACATTCTATCAAAGTGCTTATGATATGGGAAAGAAGTAAGCGATAAGAGGGGACCCTCTGTGTGCGTGTGTGTGTGAGGTGAAAGATGTGCGTGGAGGTCCTGAGAAAGGGCATGGGATTGGCGTCTCTATTTCCTTCCCAAGAGAAAGGGCAAGGGGTGAAGGTTGCGGAGGTCTAGCGTCATAGAACTGGGAGGGTCGAGAAGGAGGTGGAGCGAGAGAAGAGAGAGAGAACGTAGTGGAATGCGAAGGAAAAAGACAGAGACTGAGAAACTGGATTCTGAGTTGGAAGAAGAAACGAAGAGGTTGAAGGCAAAGCCCGTACGACGGTCAAGAAGACGTGTGAAACAAGCATTTGAAGCGGCTTCTCTAGACTAAAGCAACGCAAACCGACCACCTTTTAGAATGCGGTAAAAATTTCATGAATAATTTCATCAAATTTTCACGGAAATGGCACGCAGTGGATTTCGAAAAACTCTCGCCGGAGTTCTTTGCTTAAGAAGTGTGCTTTAATTTTTCATTAGATTCACCCACTTCGTACCGGGAAACTTTCCTCATGGAGAAATTCTGAGTGTTTATCATGTAAGGACCTACATGGTTATGCACGGTTGCATATTTTACAACAAAACGCTGTATATGTTTGGAAAGCACGCAAATTCGTGTTGGAAAAAATACCACGTTGAGAGTGAGATGAATTTTTTGTCACATTAAACTTATAAAGTAAAACTTAAACTCACATATCATAAAGAAAGTCAACCATCAAGTTTAAGTATCATGGTACTCATTATTATCTTTATGAGGAAAAAGGTGATTAGATATGATTAACGATAAGGAGTGATTGCGCTTGCACTTGGACCGAAACCATTTGAAAGTTGTTTTACTTAGTTTTTAAAGTAAATTATGATACTAGGCCGGTTGCTTTTACCTTGAATACTACTTTTACTTTGGATAAACGTACTTACTTTAGCAAACAGTGTGATCCCTAGGAGATATTTTTGGCGTTGAAAAATAAAACACGAAACAAGTGCAAGATATAAAAGATCAAGGAAGAAGTGTGGTTGAAATGGCTCACCGTTTCCTCACAGTTTTCACACTGATGATCTCTCCTTTACTTTGTGTTGTGTTTTCGGTTTTTCAATTTCCGTAGCATCCGTCTCAAGGCGATGGCTTCGTTCCGCCGGGAATCCGTTGTCACCTGCGCGGTCGCCCTCAATGGGTAGAAGGGGAGAATGAACTGGATAAACGGGACTAATGACCTCATATTTGCATGCTGCCGGAGTGAAAAGGCAAGAGAGGACCATAAGGGAAGATCCGGGCACCCTTGAGAGCCTGGATCCAAATCCATTCCATTAAAAGAAGATTTCTGCAGTCGTTTAGGCAGAAATGGAGGGAAGGAAAAATCCACTTTTGTGCCACAAAAGCCACCGACAAAGTGCTTTGAAGAGAAAATACGAGAAGAGAGGTGAGCGCATAGAGGAATAACAAAGAAAATTCGCATTTGAACAATTTATATTACAATGTTGCCATGATCACATCTCGCCATTATCATATCATGCGCCATTAAGCTACGTGATAAAATAGCATTTAATTGCTAAAAAACCAAATGGGTATGTTGCAATTTTTTCACTTTAATGTGTATATATATATATATTTCACTAATGAGAACATGCATACAAAGTTTCACGCATATCTCTACATTTTCAAAAATCACTCCAACCACCTTCATCTAGGAATTTGCAAAATAGTTTTAGTTAATTTACGAAAAATCACAGCATTATTCATAAAAATGTATAACACAGCAAATAGCGCAGGGTAGCCATTTTGCGTGGATGATCATTATACGCAAAACATAGGCATCACTTCCGTGCGTTAAGTCACCATCTACTCTCTCCTTTAATCTATGGTCATAACAAACGTCTCTCTCTCACTTCGGAGTGAAATTTAACTGTTAACACGAGCCCTTGAAAGTCTGAATGGGTGGAAAATAATTGATTTATTTTCGCAAATTTAAAATATATGAAAGCATTTGTGTGGAGCGTGGCCCCCTTTCATGAATCGAAATAATGGATCATTGGAATAGCAGACCAGAAAAGAAATCATTCGAAACCTTGCTTTGGAGAAGGATGCTGAAGATCAAATGTGCGAATAAAATAAGAACTGAAGAAGTTTACAGAAAAGTGGAAGAGAAAAAGACCGTATGGAACATTATATGTAAAATAAGAAACCAACAGATGGATTGGAGGCACGATGGGTTGGAGAAGAACATAATTGAAGGAAAAAGAGGGAAAAGTCCCAAGAGGAAAGCCAAGGGATAAATAAATAAATAAATAAATAAATATATATATATATATATAATAAATATTTCGTTCAAACAGGTGGTGAAAGAAAGAGGATAGTAAACACATAAAATGTGATGACATATATATATATATATAACATATAAAGAGGAAAGTACATAAGAAGAACTACCAGGGAGTAAGGGAATTATCATTAGATTGGGAATGATCGAAGGGTGCAGTCAACCAATCTTAGAATTGGACGACCAATGAATGAAATTTAAATTAACGCACTTGTGAAAGACGCGAAATGGAAAGAGGAGATTAAAATTTTACTGTGCAGATACTTCTTGGGGGGCAGGGGGAAGGAGAGGGGAAAAGATGGGGAAGGAAGAAGAGTCGAGGGGGTGAAAGTGAGTACTGTGGGAGTTGGGGTGAGGTGCAAGATGGAGACAGAAACAAGGAGAGATGTCGAGATACAGAGAGAAAGAGGCGCAAGCGATTCCAAGAGACGGAACGAAAGGGTTATAGAAAGAGGTGGTGGTCCATCTCATCTTGACTCCTTCCCATGCCTCACCCTCATGTCCTGGAAAACTTTCGATCTACCTCTGTATACCGTGCGACATCCCTTTTCAAGAATTCTCTCCTTTTCGACGCGTTTTCCAGGGTCAGAACGAGGAGATCGTCGCGTATTCTCTTCTATGATGTCCACCACGGAGGGTGCGAGCGAGAAGGTGAGAGAGAGATTCGCTGAAGAGTGTGCTGCCGAGGGGGTGGAGGTGAAAAAGAAAAGTTAGCAAGGAAAGATATGAGGAGAGGGTTCTTGGTTGGTTATTTCAAAGATAGGCTATTAGGTTTTCTATATTTTGTAGTAGGATTATGTAGGATATGTTGGGAGAGTTCAAAGAAACAGCGCCGGATTTTACCCACTCGGAACAAAAGGCATTTAGGAGTAAGTAAATTTATGAAACTATTTCCGGACGGAGTATAGTGGTAGCAAAATATGGTGAAAGTTGCGGAGAAAACCCTTTTCGGTGGAATAATCTATTGCCTACAAACTAGCCCTACATGTGTGAGTGGGATAGTCTCCGCGTTTGATTACCAGAATTCCTTAAGGATGAAAACCTTGGTTTCCGTCATAAAAATCCTCAATCTACTGTTAGTATCAACTTCATAGCTATCAATGGCTCTTAATTATTATAGTCAAGTAATACACCGGTAAGGAAAGGTTTAAATGGAAGTCAAATCCTCTGTCTTTTTACAAATGTAGGCTCCTTTCTACCTCTAGTATTTTTTCTTCATCTCAGCGTATGTTCTAACATTCTTCATCCCGTCCATAAAACCTAAACTCCACCTCTTGCAACCTCTTTCTTTCCGTTCCCCACTTTCCCAACATCGTCCTCTCCATCAAGACTTTAAGTAACCCTTCACCCCTCATTACATCTTCCTACCACCTACTTTGCCATCTCATTCAGAAGTTTCCTTTCCACACCAACTATACAAAACCCTTCCTCGCTAGTCTTCCTTTCTGACCACCTCGGCTCCTCCATCCTCTACCACACCAACATCTCGAATGTCTTCAGCCTATTCTCATATATTTTTTCTCTCGAGTCCACGTTTCTGCCCTACAAAACGCTACGCTCCATATTAATCTCTTCACCATCCTCTTCTTTACATCCTTACTTAAAGTTCCCGTCATCAGCTCCCTTTTTTAACTAAGCGCTTCCTTTAACAACGCTATTCTACGCCTTAAGTCTTTGCTACTATATCCATTTTCTTCTAACGTGCAATCCAACTAATGAAACTCAAATGGGGTTCTCTTACGGTTGGCGAACATTATCCGCGTATTTTCTTGCAAATTCGCTTTAGATCGTAAGCATCGTGAAACGCGTTGCTGGCTCTTTCCCACCCACTTAAGTTGAAAGCAGTCACGTTGGCAGCTTATCCTACCTTGTACTGTCCTCTCCCCTCCGCTCCTTTAAAGCCAACCCTTACCACACAAGCCTTCCTCGACATTTCATTTCGTGTAGTCAACTTCCACCAAGTTTCGCGACCACTACAGTGACTGGAAAGGCGCTCGACATATCACCAAGCAGGGATTGCGATTTCACTGAAAAACGATTTCGCTGCTGGCTGGAATCGAACCATGGGTAGGGAGGCCAGTACTCCTCTTAAAGTGCTCTCTGAGTAGTGCAGAAGTAGTGTCCGGGATTATACCGAGAAATCTTCGCCACATCCAGGATTTGAACCCGAACCCTCGGCATAGGAAGTAAGCACTGATGCCACCTCACGTGCTCAAAGATTGGTTACCCTCTCTCCACAATGGTCTAACGTCCCATCCGACACATGCATAGCAAGTGCTCTCCATGTAGCACCGAAGTGTGAATCTGGATTCCGAATTCAAGTCCCTGCCACTGCGAAGACTCGAACCCGGGCACTCTAGACGAAAAATCAGTATTCCGGCCACCACACCGAAGAGGGTTGTTGTGGGAGGAGTGAGAGGGCTGGGAAACCGAGGGTTGGAGGTCGAAGAGATGCACACGACTCGAAATCAGAATCTCAAAGAGAGGAAGAAGCGAATGCTGAAGGTTTAAGGATAGGGCTGCTCGATACTGCAATGCATCGAATGCGAGATGCGGATACATCGCATTTTGGTGTTGCGACAGGCCGGTATATGCAATATATCGCATTGCAATGTAATGGGAACCAATGCGATTTGATGTTATGCAATTTTTGATGCTTAAATCATTAGCATGGTTGAATGCTGAACAAGATTAAAACAACGTTTTTCTTACACAGTGGTCGTTTTATAAAAATAATTGATCCGATTTCGTATTTTCCCCTACAGGATTCGTTTGTAAGCCGAAGTATGTATATTCCCTTCTAGTGGTACTAGTGTTTAATTAGTAGCTGGAAAGTGATTAATTAGATGGTCGCAAGCAAGCAAAGGGCTCACAGGACGCCGTCATAAAAGGGAGGCATCCCTTGTTGACGCAAATATTTTTTCTTGAAATATTCGCACCAACTCGCTTTAAGGGAAAGACCATCATGCAGTCATGAATTAAATGACATGGTTCATAATTTAAGCTTTATTGTAACCTTGGAATAATATGGGGATGACCATATTACTAAAGGCTTTCTTCTGCACTTGGCCGTTTTTCTAAGGGAGCTCATAAAAAGATCAATAGCAAGATTACGTAGGAAATAACGCGGTTACCACATGCGACATCATTCGATAAACGATATATTACAGTGCAATGATATATATAAGATACATTTATAGGAGCAATACATGTCATCCGATATGCGTTGGTATTCGAGTCAAAGCCATCATTGTAATGAGATGATATAATCATACTAATATATAAAAAATGAATGGTGTCAGTCTGTTGCTCAATCACGCAAAAAATACTGAACCGATTGAGCTGAAATTTGGCATGTAGTAAGAAAATGTATCTGGATGTAGCAGAGGCTATATTAAAAATCCCTCAGTGCCCCCAAGGGTCCCCCTGGTGGTTCCTGTTGGTCCATGCTAAGCATTGGGTTTGGTGCAGTGGTTTCATTTTTTGCTTTTTAAAATTACTTTCACTCAAGATAGAGGGCTGGAATTTCTTTTAACGGATGGCTGAATAATTGAAGTTTCTAATTCTTTCAATATATTTTCTTTTACGCATCGTAATTGTCTAAATATCATGTTTTTTACTGAAAAATCTCACATTTTTCTCTGAAATCAATAATAGCATATTTCCTTGACAACCAGAGATATGAATTTAAAAGGATATTCACGCCTCTAGCATTTAAATATCACGTTTTCCTGCAGCTGCATGATAGCACGTAGAAATAAAATCTGTATAACAAGGGCCCAGAGTCCCAAGGACCTCATGATAGATTGCTTCTGGGGGTAATCGATAAATTCAATGCATATTTACAATTTTATTTATGTACTCTTCAATGTCTATTCTCAAAGTAGCTCTCAAAGGGGTACTGCATTCATTTGAGAGAACACTTACGTAGTAAACGATACACATATAGGCATTAAAGGTGCAAGAATATTTACGTGCTGTGAATAGTAATGGTAATAATTCCGCTGTTGCTGCAACAAACATGTCTCGGTTTATTGTCGTTTAATACTCAGATGCATGACACGTAGTGAAACCGTCTGCCTCTAATTGCGATTGCGAACTGTTTTTTAGAACAATTCCCACATCATTAACGTTACGAGTTATTTACTTATGTTTATAAGTGTTAATGCGCAGTTAACTTACATTCACTCAGATATCAAGTTGCCTATTCTAGACTCTCACTCGCCGCTGTGTTTCCCCTTTATGGACTTTAACATATATCCATCAACATTCCTGATAGAAAAAGGAGTAACATTTCGAAAAAATCTTCTAAAGCAAGAGGAATGTCTTCTTTGCGAGTAAATGATTCCTTGCATGAAAAACGACCAAGGTTAGACTTGGATGCTCAAAGACATGTCCAATAGCGATTTCATGAGTATCTCTCCGCGTTGTTTCTCGGGTTACGCTAAGAACCGCACAAATATCATCCTAACCCAACCTACGGACGGGTAACCAACTATAAATTTAATTCAAATATATACTAATCTGTTTCGAAACTCCAATCAGTTTTATGATGGCAGAAGTTATAATGACGTCACTACATGCTTATTACTCGAAAGAAGAACGGAAATTCTGCGCAATGGACGGCATCCGTGCATGAAAATCGACAAGTGCACTAAGAATCACAATAGCTTTTTATTTAACAACCGAAGCCAATGATTATGGCTACCCTTTATGCCGATGGCGCAGTCCGGGTGATGGAGAATTCATAGGTCATATAAACATGGCTGCTGCTAAAAATGCTCCATTTGACGTTGTCAACCGCTGGATTGCACCCTATTCTCCAATCCTGATTAAGATACTCAACGCACATATCGACGTTGAATTGAGAAACTCAATTGAGTCATTGAATTCAAATATATTTTTGTACAAAAGGGAAGCGATCAAGCTGGTAATCACTCAGTAGGCGGCTCAAGAGAACCGGAGGGACGAGGTGACCATCTATCAACCTGGGTGTTATGTAAGTAGTATTTTGGTTTACCGTGCATTAAGAGGACCAATAGTCACTCATCTCTCCGTGCCCCTGTAAAATGATCAGCGTGTCTACTACAACGAACACACCATACAAGATAGTTTACGAACTCCTCAAATGACCACGCTGACCGTTTTCCTTCAGGCTTTGTGGTTTTTTTTTATAAATTAAGTTAAATGATTTTCACACCCATTGAATTTCAACGGGTACCTTCCGCTAGTACTTAATAATTAATATAACATTGTTGCGGCGAAATACTTCCTCTACCGATGCGATATACATTGTAAAACGATATATATGCGATGCAATACGACACGTTGGGTTTTCGTGATGCAAAATTTACGTCTGAATGCGATATTCATCGGGTAGAAGGCGAGAGAGTGGCCAGGAAAGGTTGAGTCCCGGTCACGGTGAAATGGAGTTGGGAGAATTGGAAGTAAGAGCGGGATGTATATGGAAGGAGCGAAGAAGATGTGAAGCAGTGTGAAGAGAGAGACAAAAAGATACAGAAAAACACGTATACACTGACAGACACACCCACAAGAGGGGAACGGAAGAGTCCATCGCAGAAGCCGGGGAAGAAAAGCTCGTCGTACGGTTATACGAGAGGATACCACTCATATACTCAGTCTCTCACGAACGGCCAGAGGTGAGAGAGGAAAAGTTTTCGCCAGATTTTTTCGGGCTCCATTCAGTATTCCCTTTCATTTTTCTCTTCTCTCTCGAGGGCGTGGCACAATCGTGCTGGAGAACATGCTGGGAAGAGAGTGAGAAAGAGGTGCTCACTTTCCACGTCATCGGAAAAAGTCGTCGACGGCGGTTGAGTTATGGGCGAGGAAGGAAATCGAATTAAATCCTGGGGGCGCTCTTTGTGAGTTCTCCCGTGGGCTACCGGGGTATGCATCTCATGGATAACCAACCATGAAGGGATTAACGTAGTTAATTAGGGGAGGAAATTATCCTCGCACAGGAATGCCTGTACAGGTGGCGCAGGGCGACGCTCAGTGATCCGAAAACGACTTGGAATCTTCCAGTTACACTTCTGAGAGGACGCACCAATTCGCGAGAACGTGAAATCGGGCGAATCTTTAATTCATTATAAGTTTGGAATTCCCGATTTGAATAGATTAAAACAAACAGTGCGAATGATACAAGATTGATTACACCATTTCAAAATGAAATTCAGACCCATTCGGTTGGTGAGCTGTGTACAAATTCCCCGAAGACTAAAATCAGTTTGAGAGAAATGCTGTTAGGTATGCCTGTTCTTAAACGTCTGAAATACAGGGAGTATGGTTTAGTATAAGTTACATCGTGTCAAAGGAAAATAATGAACCACGCTTAGTGCAAATAGTTCTCTGAGTGGCGAGTAGGATTAGAATGTACAAAGAAGATTGCAGTAATATGTCCACATGTTTAAAATAAATCTTCCTTTAGCTTCTATACTCCTCCAGTTATTATTAATTTTTTCCTCCTTTTTATGACTAGCGGTCTTCAATCATCACACATTTATAGTTCACAAAGACCTAATGCTAGTTTTATCTCAAGAAAATCGGATTTTTAAATTATTTTTTCTCGATATCTTTCGCTTTTTAAACGATATTTTCATACTTATACCTTATAGCCCCGTGCATGCTGTCTTGCTCCTGAAATTATTTCTTATATCCTCGACGACATTAACCTATGATTTGATCGGTCTAGCCCAGGGTTGTCCAACTGGCGGCCCGCGGTACCATTTACTGTGGCCCGCAAAAGGTTTTTAAACAAAAATTCAGAAATTTATTATTATATCTTAAGTTTCTTCTTATCGTTACTTTAAAAATAATAATTTATTACTATATGGCCCGCAACCATATTAAAGGTTAAGTTGTGGCCCTTGAGGCCTAGCAAGTTGAACAACCCTGGTCTAGCCCTTCCGATCTCTCCATTAATTATATTATCATATATCCCAGACGTTGGTTGATTTTCACCCGTTCTTTAATGGTGGCCAAACTTTAAGATAGTAGTTTTTTCGCCAGTGGCCACTTTTTGGACATCCAATCCACAAAATACACTTTAATTTTTCCGCTTTCTCTTTCTTAGTCATCTTTATATCCGAAACATTCTGTTAGAAAAATAGTTGCCCTTGTAAACCCAAAATTTACTAACTTAAAAATTGATGGTAACCAATAGATATTTACAACCGTAAAATAGATCCATGCAGAGTTCTCTTATGATCTACAGAAAAATTGTTGCAGATGTACGCAACTTTTCTCTTCAAATTCCCGTTATTTTAATATTACTCTAACCATTTAAAGTCTCCAAATACGCTTAAACAATCCGAAAAAGGCAAACGCAACCCCATGCAGAGATAATCGAACTTTCGTAACAAAACTCGGTAGGCATAAAAAAATTTAAGGAGGTAGGTACTGAAACTATCCATATAGATAATTATGAATTATTTGTAATTGAAATTGAATCAATTATTAACGAGACATCCATTGTAAAATTGACAATAATACATCCTCATAATTCGGCATATTTGAACTCAATTTCACATTAACTAAGTCAGTTTCATTACATTTCCTTCCAAAATGTCAAAATTGGTTTCAAACAATCCAGTATTCTATTTGATGTTCCACCCTTGACTACCTAATTTCGGTAAATGGATTGATTATAGCGCTAAGGTTTCAGATGTGAGATAAACTGCAGATGGGGAATTTATTCGTTCACGCTGTAATAACGGACTATATTCATCGTTTTTAACGACAGTTTTAATTGATTAGATAAGTGTAAACGAGCGAATGCGCGTCATTATGATAGCGCAACTCACTTGATAAAGATGGCCAGTCGTCGAAACCGTTCGGGTCAATAAGAGACCTATTAAAATGTAAAATAAGAATAAAGAATTCTGAAAGTAATAGTATTTGAAATGCACAAAATATGTTTTAAATAAACTCAGTAGTAGTGATATAAAGATCGACATCTCAGTAGTGTGCAAAGAGATCAACGGGAGAAATAACTGTCTCATCGTTGACTGGGATTGGGGGCTCTTCACTGTCGGAATATGATCTTTAGATATAAGTGAGAGTCTATTAACCCATAGACAAAGCGAAGCAAAGTCGTTGATGAAGCTGTTTTAGCATTCTCCCAGAATTGCAGGCTCCTTAGAATGTAAGATTTGTAGAATGTAAGTTCCTTCCCGAACAAAGGAGTTCGCTCACAAATGCTCGCACCGTCTTCCTTTATCTCTGAGTATTGGGAGTCACTGACCACCCTCCTCAGAACTTCTTACCTATATACAGAACTCCGTCCCTCCTTGCGAAGCCTCCTCCAGAAATCATCCTTGTGAAGTCGTATCACCCTTTCACCTTGTAAGAAGATAGATACCTCAACGTTGCATGTTTTTTTCCTTTAAGTACGCTACTCTAAAAATTAAATGCTAAATGCCGAATACAGCGAAATAACATGGATAGAATCAAATGAAAACACCTTATCCTTTAGATCCGGCCTAAAGGCACTGGTAGATTTCGACGTTTTTTTTATATAGACTCAACTCACTTTGCTCACCCCTTGCAGCAAGGGTTAGTAGTTTCAAAAACATTGTTTCTGACAAAAGTTTTAGATAATATTTATGAAATCTACAATTACTTTGAAAGAACGTGCTTTAGTGTCTGCTAATTAATTTATGATTTTTTGACCGAATAGCCCTCTTTGTCCACCCCTTGAGCTAATGGTTGGTGAACTCAAAAATATTTACACACAAGTTTTTGGTAGAAGTGTTAGAAAGTATAATGAATGTAAACGAGTTCAATATATTTAATATTAAGGGTGATTTTTCATTTTTTCAACAAATCTTCCCCATTTACTTTGGTGCGACTTTGCCCATTAACGAACTAGACCGCGATTTTTTTTATTTTACGTATTAGACTGGAAAGAATTTGTGCAAAATAACGGCAGCTATTGAGACTATAAAACAGTGATATAATGAGCTAATGTGATAGTGCTTCCTTTTGTTTTACTTCAATTCATTACTTCATTCGTGCTTTCTTGTTCTTAAGATTGCTAATGTACCCATCTAGTCCCTTCAGCCACATTCACCCATGACATTCTCGGTATTTTGACACTGGAATAAAATTTAAGGAAATAAATGTTATGGATTTTATACATTAATCTTGGGAAGTCAGATGTAGTAAACGAAAAAATCGTTCCTGAAAATGAATATAATTACTACTTCCTTTTTTGGAAGCGTGTGTTTTCAATTTCAATGGATATATTTATAATAATCCACCACCTTTCGGAGCGAGCTTTAACTCACGAAAGACTTGCGACAACCCTCTTCCGAGCCAAGTTGGGAGTTTCGTGAGTGCGATTATTACGACGATGGGGTCAACAGATCCCGTGGTCACACGAGCGGAGACGTTCATCTATCCACCTCCTGGCTAGCTACTCCTGCTTTGTCCCTCCTCCCACCTTATCTTGCCCGTCCACCCACTTCTTCCCAACCTTGTCTTTCTTCCAACCTTTCCCCAGAAAACTTCAGAAGTCTCTCAGCCCACCATGTCAGAGGAATCGCCCTCCTACGGTCTCTTCCTCTTCACACCCATACGCTTTTCTTGTTGCTATCCCATCGTCCACTCTTCGACTCACCTGACAAGTGCGCCTCAAATTCCATGGCATCTTTCTCCCTCAAAAGCCTCAAGCCTTCCCCCTGCCTCACAAGACGAATCTCGCCACATCTCCACACTTAACCCAGCCTCCTCCGCAACGTTCGCCACTTCCGAAACCCCAACACCCGGCTTCCATCCCTCCCGCACCCTCCCACCCTTGTTCGCCTTCATTCCACGTCATCCAACCCATCTTTCGGCCTCTCTGCGTTCATCAACATCGTCTCGGCTTCCGTCGCAGCATCCCCACGTGAAACAAACAACGATTCCCCAGGAGTGGATCCTTTTTTAAGGGCAAGGACGACTGGGGTGACGGCATTCAAGCCAGCTGCTTGAGCATGGATTGTGAAAAACATGGATTGTCTCTGGGAAAAATCTGTGGAACAGCAAAAACTTTCCGGAGCACACTCGACATGATTATATGGTTACAAAGTTAATTTCCAAAGTCATAGATTAATTTCTTCCCTAGACCAAGAAACTCGCCTTATATTCATTGTACCTGAAACTTGAACTCCGCATGAAAAATTTTTATTCACTAAGTATGCCTTGGCTCTTCGAACAAAAAAAAGATTAATTTTCGTCAAACCGCCCATACACGAGAAAAAGTTTTTTTTACATTTTGCATTAGGCACAGGTTAATTTTTTGCAATTCATTGAAGATTGGAAATCTCGAATAATAGTTATGAACCCTTCCATGCCTGATCTATTAATACTTGGAGTCGAGTAAATGAGCTAGTGAGCTTTTAAATTGGATCAAAGTTGCACAACGGCAAATAAAGGCGGAAAAGGGCATTTTTTACTTGCACCGAAACAGCACAGATAAGATAAATAGTTTTCAATCGTTTTCCACAATTATTAATCCGAAAAAAGAAATAGCTACATGGTGATGTAAATCGCATACAAATCAATACAATTTTTTTCATTCTTAAGACTTCAAACTTGAGTGCACATCATAATAAATCTTAAATTATAAATAACATTTCAATACCAATATTTGTCAACTTATTTTAAATCGTTATTTGCACTATTTAGAGTAAGAAGCGATTACTTCTGTTTTATATGCTCTTGTGCTAGATTAGTTTCATTCCTCTGTTGTGGATGATCAAAATAATTAAATCCACCAGACCGAGCATTTCCCTAATGGAGTAAAGTGAGCCTCGCTGACCGCAAAAAAAGACTTCCCAGTGTCATAAAACGACCTACCCTTCTTTTCGCTCGTATTTTCTCCGGGGAAAGGGGAAGGAAGGACGGCATGAGACGTTGATTATCGATATCGTATTCCATCTTAAGATGCCGCAGTTGACTTGATATACAAATGAAATTATCATAGCAACCTTTTACACATATTGCCGATCTGCAATGGATATGGTATGAAATGAAGGGGAAGACGGAGGATGTAATGACTGGATTGGGTGGAAAACACTCCAAAGAGGAGGAGTATTAAGAGTATCAAGAACAAGAGAGCGTGGGTGTATAAAGCAATGCATTAACGTAACTTAAGCAAAAGAGGTGTCCAAGGAAAGGTCACTATAGAGGAAATTATTTACAGAGAGTCAATTCTACATCTATTCAATAAGTAAGCTTTTAACAGTGCCTACCCGGAAAGGAAATGAGTATATATGTATATAAAACGGGAATATTGCGTCCATTTCAAATCAAATAGTATTGGTAAATTTCCACACAGTATATTTAAAAAACAGTTAAAACACACCACCGACCAAGGTTTCGGCACGTAATGCCATTATCAAAGTCAAAGGCCTTATAATTTAATAATGGTATAACCTTGATATTGGCATTGCGTGCCGAAACCTTGGTCGGTGGTATGTTTTAACTTAGTTTTTAAAATATACCTACTGTGTGGAAATTTACCAATACTGTTTTAACCTACCTTTCTCCCTTTTTTTATATGAATGTGGTCCTGCTATAATTTACTTGGGTTGTTGAGTAGTCCGGTAATTTCCCCCGGTCGGGCACTACTGGGGCCGATGTCTGGTTGTGAATGGCCGCACAGGGTTGCCTTCCCCGGCGATCTTCGCTCTCTCCCTGCCGTCGGTTGGGTCGTCTTCACGCGTAGGGCGTCCCCACTCGTCCTTTTTTTCTCGTAAACTTTTTGAAAAAACTCTCACTTCCTCTTCACCCATTTGCCGTTTAAAAAATAAAACGTCCTCTCTCGTCTCACGTAAGCGAACAACAACCCCCACTTCTCTTCCTAGCTACCACCAGTTCCTTTACCAATTGTTGGTCCTATTTGTTTCACCGGGTGTACTGCCAACCCTTTCGCGTGTAACAGACGGGGTACCAACGGAATCGTTACACTGTTTTATTAGAAATGGACATCAAGTATTTCCACAAATGTAAGCCTGATACGCTTTTATACGGGAATATTGCGCCTAAAATATAATTTTTAATCCCGCAGGTTCACCCACATTTACCCACGGTGTGTAAAAAAGTAGAAGTAAAACGAGAGAAGGGCATTCCGTCTCAAACTCCACCGTGCTGACAACTGGATGTCATCAGCTGAGATGGATGAAGATCTAGCACCGTGCTCAGGCGTAGAAGAACTGTCAAGGGGGGAGGTGAAAATGAATGGTGGACATGGGAAAACGAGTAAAAATGCAGGAGATGAATGAAATTAGGAAGAGAATGAGAGAGGGAGAGAAAGATAGTACATGAAACAGAGTCAAGTAGGGGAGTGGGAGGAATTGAGGGAGAGGAGGATCAGGTAACTGGAGGAATGGAGTAGGAGGGGATGGCCTGAAGAAGAGGTGGGGCTCAGGATGAGGTGGGACATCTCCTCTCATTTTTTTCACAGGAGATAGTGTCCAGCCTCCCACAACAAGTGGAAGGACAAGCCCACGAACGCGTATCCCGCGCCCATTAAGAACGGAAATGATCTGAGAGGAGAGGATGGCACTTTTTTTTGGGTCACTCGAGGCGGTGGGGGAACGAGATTTTCGTGGGCGGGATGGATCTTAAAATAAATCCGACGGATCGATCGATCTCCTGAACGTCATTATGTTCCGAGAATACGGCAGCTTTCTTCCCAAGTAGCTGACCCTCTGGTGAGGTTGAGAGATTAACTAACACGTTGCTTGAGGCTGTGGAAAAAATTCTATAATTAAGATTGAAATTACAATTTTCCCCTGGATAAAGTTTATTGCGATATATGTTTCGATATACTACATTATCATCAGACGAATTTCATTCAGCCTCCCCTTTACCCAGTAATATATCGTACAAAGGGATATTACTAAGATATTAATAATAATGTCTTTATTAGTAACAGCTTTAGCTAATTCCTGATAATTTATAATTTATCGCGACAAACACACACAATCATGCCCTGGGTGGTGAAAAACCACCCGGACGGGATTCTGATCAGAGACCTCCAGATTGGCAGGGAAGGACCTTTTCAGACCATCGAGGCCGGCAATGTAGTGGGCAAGAGTAATATATTTTAAACTATAATAGAAGGTGAGATGATACGGCAAAGAATATACGTTGAACACGTCACGAAACAGGATTAATACATTTTTTTTTCTTCCACGCACTCATTGATTTCATATTCGTGAAATTTCAACGCAGGGTTCCCAGGTAGGTACCTACTGAGCCTGTTGGATATGTGTTTAATTTTTTATTCACACTCTGCTATTTAAAGTTCATGCATATCATACTTTCGGTTAATATATATTCATCTTAAAGAAGGCCAATTCCGCGTGCTTTATACACTTCCTATATAAAACGACCAAGATCTGAATTGTAACTTTTCACTGCCAAGGATAGCATCATAAAAATGCCAAGATGTAGATCGGTTTGAATTAAAAGTGCTGAAATTACCCAGAAATTTCTTTATTCAAGGTGATAGTAATTAATACGTCTCCCCAAATTTGTGCCGGAGTCTGCTGTATGCATTAATAAATATTCGACTTTAAATTGAAGTGATGCATTTACAACTCACTAGTGACCACGTAGTGATGCAGCAATGAAGCTTACTCACAAACGATGACGCAATATCAAAAAGTGTGTGTGAGTGAAACAATGAGAATGATTAAGCAGAAATGGATGTCGCTTACATTTTTCCTATTTTACGCCCTATCACTTCCATGAATGCAAAAAATATCATTTTAATTGCCTTCAGCGGGTAACGAGAACACATGAACATTTAAGGTGGTTCCACCGTAAATTGACCCAAGTTTCATTTCATTCATATTCTGTTTATTTTTAAAAAAAACGTGCCCTTTGTTTAGTATTGTAAGGAAAGTCAGTAAAATAAATTACTAATTTGTTTTATTATAAAATATCTATTACTAATTTAATAGCTATAAAACATTTTCCCAATAATTGCTTAAAATTATTTGCTGAAACAATAGGTTCTAATGCTTTCTCAAGTACGCACGTATTTTATACTGCAGCATAAAGTATTCCTTAAAATGCGGTAGGTATATTACTACAAATAACTGCCTAACTTTTTTTAACCTCGCCATAAGAATATCACAGCGGGCGAATTTCCCGCACGTTTCGTAGGACTAATGAATACTATATAAAAGTGGTAGTAGGTAGTCTTACAGCCTCTACACCTCTGGGGCTAGGGTCCTGCGCATTAACACGTTACCATCCATGACCACGTCGAAGGCGAAACGGGATGAATAGGATTGATAGAATGGAAAGGTAAACTTCATTCAGAAGCCACGAACCACGCTTCCAAATGCACTCGACATTCGAGCGCTTTAAACAAAGGGCTATTTCACAACTCCACCCGAAGGAATCGGATGTCCACTGGAGTTCAACAGAGGACTGCCCACTTATCATTTCATCGGTTAGTTTCCCAAATAGTCGAGGTACGCAATGCCTCGCGCCGCTAGTGTCATCGAGACGCAAATCGGTGCAGGCGTCTACAAAAGATATGTAATTTAGCTTGTAATGTCGTAATTTAGCTTGAAAAGGCAAAAAACCAAATCCTTCAACTATGGTTTTCTGGTTGAACCAGCCGAGTGAGAAGGGTCTAAGATTGAAAATGTTCAGCAAATTTGAGTATGCTACCAGCAGATTGGCAGGTTTTTGGACAGCCCTTATCCTAACATCCCAAATTCTTGGTCCTCGTCTCGTTTTCCCTCCTTAAGACGCCTCGCCATTAGAGCCCTCTTAAATTCCTCATATCGTCTACCTCTTCTTATTTTGTCCAGCATTCCTATCCTCTTCCTTCCTCTTCCACAATTCTCCAGTGTTATCTCCTCTACGAATACCTCCTCTTCAACATGCCCTCGCCTTTCAGAACATCATCCATCCATTCCTTCTGCCTTCTCCGAACCTCCACCACCAGATTCCTCTCCTCTCTAACCATCTCCAATACCTCCTCATTCGATTTCCTCGCCACCCAGCTCACCCTCTCCATCCTTCTCCAAACCCTTATCTCTAACGCCTCAAGTCTACGTATATCCTCCCTTCGCAATGGTCAAGTTTCCGACCTATACAATACCACGGTCCATATTAGAGTTTTCGCAAGATTTTTCTTTAAGTCTCTTCTCAAACCCCCTCATCAATTCTCTTCTCTTTAAAATACTTCTTTAGCCTGGGCAATACTACATCTGATGTCCCTACCATCAAAGCCATTTTCCTCCAAAATATTTCGTTAGGGCCATGTCGTTTTGAAAGACACTTGAGAAAGGTAAAAGTCAAGTTATCCCCGTACCCATCACCAGCTTTTTACAATGGTAGTCCATTATAAGGGTAAAAATTATTAATGCAAACGCCCAGTTGGCAACGACCATGGTAACTTTTTCTACACGAGTAGACTCACCATAGTTCTTCTACTATAGTTGTTTTCTGCCATCCAAATACTCGTTAATAAAAATTGACACGTGATCAAACTTCTTCAAATGACCGGGAGGTGATGGCTAACGAATATAGTGCAGTTACAGGAAATAAATACCACTTGTAACATTGTGGGTAAAGGCAGGTACGAATCCGGGTAGAAATTACCAACTTTTTTTTTACAATGACCGGGCGCTATTAATACAAACGAGTAATTAGGAGTTGAGCGCATTGAGAGAACATGTTGGCAGGCGAAGTAACTTAGCGAAGCAACGACATAATAGATAAAAACACTTGGTAATTCTCCACTCAATATATATCTGTTACCAACGGGTTTCAATTTTCGGATTGTCCGATGTGTGCGACATCGCGCATAATACAAAAAAAATTATTGCACTAAACCGGAAATGCTTCCAGTACATGGAACAGTAGTGGTTTCACAAGTGATTCTTGAGACAGGTTTTACGAGGGATAAGTGCCAGCGGTGAAAGCAGCAAAAACACTTTATTTTAAAAAATATGACGAAAAATATTTGTACATCGGACGATATGATTGATATCAGGTTGCAGAGGAATCTCAGCTTATCTCCAAATGCAGCGTCATAAATACAACATAATTTATTGTCATTAAGTACTTTGAGTATATTTTATGGACCTTAGTCTATAATATGATTGGCTTCTACTGAGATACAATGCATTCATGTTAATTTTGGATTAGTTTTGCTTTGAGGTTATCGTAAATATGCATCTAATTTGAATGGCGTCGTTGATTTGTAATGGCATTACTGAGAGATTGGTGGCCTGGAGAGTAAGAAGAACTCAGATTTGGGAAAAACTTGAATGAAATACTTAACGTGATTACTAAAAAGGCATGCATAACAACTTAATAGTTCGTAGTTTTAAGGAGAGGAATTCGTACTTTACTATTTTTATTGCAACGACAAGAGTCGAATGAAACTGTAGAGGAATAAGACATTAAAGATATTGAAAATTAACAGTATTTTCAGCTTAAATCCCAATTAGGACAGAATATGAGTTCATTTGTATTTTTTCTCGTTAAAAGAATCAACGAACAATGGCAACATTTACGAAATAGGGAAAGATTAATTAGTGCGAAGAAGCGAAGAGAAAAATATTAATTAAATTTTGAGTGCCTATTTCTTCATATTTTAATTAACCCGGACTCCTCACTTCCTCATCCTTGCACACTTTCAATTAGAGCTCCAGTGTCGTAAGAAATATCGTCACGAAAATCAATTCGAAACTAAAGATTTTGTTCGCCAAGTTTGAATCTTCCCTCTTGCTAAGGGTTGCTCATCACGGTAAAAACGCAGTGCGTGTTGTTAATTGCAGTCTTGTCCCAGTTGAGTCACTTGATTGCTATTATTATTATTAGGGTCTGTGTACTGGTACAAATAGGTTTATATGGAAGTAGGAGTAGGTCTCTATTGGTACTAATCTTTCAAAACTAGAGGTCCTTGTCCCCATACACTATTTCGTTCTTCAGCACGGTGTACGTCCCATCTCTCTTCATCCCATTTATAAAGCCTATTCCCTTTCTTCCCCTTCCCCACTTACTTAACACCTTCCCCTCTATCACGGCCTTCAGCATTCCTTCGCTCATCACCTGTTCTAACCCCTTACTCTTTATCCCCCCTATTCTTCTCCAACAGCTTCCTCTCATCACTCACCATGTCGAGCACTTGCTCATTCGTCTTCCTTTCAGTTCACCGCACTTTCTCCCAGGGCCGTTGCTAGGGGCTGGCCAGGGGGGCGGCTGTCAGGGGCGCAAGCCTCAGGGGGGCGCACTTTGCAGACCCATAGCCTGCGGGCTGCTGGGACACAGGCACACAAAATTAAAACATGATGTTAACTCGCATTTAAAAAACGCACCTGATTACGATAGGCACCCCCGCAATTTAGGAACGGCGCCCCTAACTTAACACACAAAATTTGTACCGAACCCTAAATAAAAGCAAGAAAACTACACACAAACTAATATTTTGTGACACTCAAGTGTACATTAACAGTGGCCGTTTTTGCTCTCTCCGGCACACGCCAACCAAAGCGGCCGGCTGGCCATACTTTGTGAGAAAGACCAACGAGGGTAGCAAAACACTGTGTGGGGAATCCCGACAATTTGTTCGTTCTGATTATTAGATACATAGCGTTATAGTCAGTATAGCGGGGGCGCAAAATTATATATTGGGGGGCGCAAAATTCAAATCTTGCCAGGGGCGCTGGTGACCCTAGCTACGACTCTGCCTTCTCCATCCTCCTCCAAGCCCACATCTCAAAACCCTACTGTCATCTCGTCCACCTTTCACAGATTCCACGCCAGCGTTAATGCGTTATTCAGCGCTACACACCACATTAAAATATTTGTCTTCCTTTTCTTCACATTACAGAGTCTTTTAATAAACATAAATATTATCTACGAAAAAATAAAAGAAAATCTAACAACAATTTATCAAGGTTTAATTCTCAACTCAATTTAGCATGGAATTGGTTTCAAATGGGGCACTAGTGAAATAGGGTGAAGTAGTTGAATGGGTGCACCGCGCATGTCGGTGATTCTCGGAGGAAACAAATTTAATCGAGCAGTAAAATTGTCGCAAAAGAGACGCGACAGAGAACAAAGTTAATATAAAGCAAAATTGAATCCTCGAATAGAGAATACAAGGAATTATAACTGACAATGAGAAATATAGTAGGCCGAGGAGATTCTGCGAGTGGCATTCAGAACGTTAAAAATAAATGTAATAGTATTGTCCATCGATGTCTCCGAATTTTTGGAAAAAAAATTCCCTCTAATGGACTGATGTCCCCACTAGGAAAGTTATGTGATTTGGATATTTCGTTCTCTCCGATTACAACAACACCGACCCAGTCACATTTTTGTACATAGTGTTTTTGTCACGGTTATGACTTTGGATAAGAGTTATGCGTATTCGGAGATAAAGGGCTCCGCCTGCTCCGTAACAGGCATGAGATCGACACTGTTCTGGGGGGTTATTCGGGAATGTCGTCGGTCATAATGTCGTTACTCATTCATTGAGGCATTCAATGAACGGCAAAAAGACCGAATCGAACGACATTTCGAACGAATCTATGAGCTGATTTCAGAGCCGTTGGCTCAGTTTTGTGTTCCGTTTTTAGCGCACCGCTACGAGTTTCGCATTTGTTTTTGTAGAAATTTGGCGGTATAGAGAAATTTCAGAAATGGAAAACACTGAAGGCTGTGAGTTTTCAACCTAGGATTATGAATTATGTGTAATTTAGCATTTATGTTTGTGTTTACATAGAAGAGTTAAACAATGTTTTATGTCATGAATACATGGATTTAATTAATTAACGGCGGTTGAGGTTGTTAATAACGTTATCATCATTATCCAGTTCCGTAGTAATATTTATTTTTGTACGTCCGTTTTACTAGTAGAGGCAGAAAAATTTAGTTCTAATTAATCATAGGCAACCGTTACGTGACTCCTAGACAAAAGGAACTCCTTTTGTCCTACATGGAAAATCACAGATCCCTTGCCATCGGCCTATGTAAAGGCCCCGAAGGGGCCCTCATGAAGAGGCAGTTGTGGGAGCGCCTCTCTGCGTCCCTCAATGCCGTGGTAGGGGGCTCAGTGAAGACGCCGGACAAGTGGGAGAGAGTAAGTTGAATTAAAAATTGCTATGAAGTGTCATTATATTCGTGATAAATTAAGTCACCTTCTTCACTATCAAAACATTGACAGTTCTATGTCTGCAAATCGATTTTTCCAATTATGAGATGTACATACGTACGGATCTTTCTCATTTGTGAAGGCAGACTTCCTATGTATTTGTTTGACAAGTACAAGTAATTGATACACTACTGGTTTTTCAGTCATGGCGGGACTGGCGGTGTGACGCCAAAAAGAGGGCGGCACAGTCGGCCCGCCACTGTAAGCAGACTGGAGGTGGACCTCCAATGAAGACCCTGTCTGACCAGGATGATAGGCTTCTTTCCCTTGAGTCACCTGAAAGTTGTCATTACCTTAATATAATACGACCTCATGAAAGCATACAGGATAAGCCATACTCCATTTCATATTTACCCAACAACCAACACTTTTCATTGGCTGCCCACATCTCCACCATCCTCTCTCGGACAGCAGAGTTGGCCCAGATATATGAATCGTGGTTACTCCCAGGGTATCTTGCCAGCACATTCATGATTATCATGTCTGCATCACAAACCTAAGAGATATGTACATTAGTTCTGTATCACATTGCTACAAATCAGGGCTTATGACAAATACTTACAATTTGGCAGTTGAGTGAGTGACGTGCTTTCCGGTTCAGGTACAGATGCTCGTTTTCGGCGGGAGTCTTTATGGTAACATGAGTCCCATCTACAAATCCCAGGACTTCAGGTATTACACACACACGGGAATTCCTGAAAGTAAGAGAACACCCATTTATGCAGTTTTAAATGAGCAACTTCAAACCATAACTCTCGAATGATTACTTATATAATATAATGGAAAAATGAGGTGGTACAAATATCATTGTATTCATTGACACTAAAACCTATGTTCGTGCAAATGAAATTATTGTTGCCAGTGTTCACAGAATCAGTAATCTCCAACAAATTCCTTTTACTCACCTCTGAATGACACTCCGAACATCATTCCGGTTCAAAGGGAATTCCATCCATTTTCTGACAATGTTGCGGTTATTTAGGGTATGAGTAACCTCTTGTATTGCTCGGCTCGCGCTCACTTGGCTCAGGCCAAGGTTACTGTCGCTTCCAGCCGACTTTTGATAGGAACCCTGGCCATAAAAATGGAGGGCACACAACACCTAATAGAAAATTGTCATAAAGATTATGGCCATGGGTTACGTGCAGGATATCTCCACATTCCAATGCAACACACGTTTCTTACCTTGATTTCCAAGGGTATTTCCAAGCACGAGTGGGTACGGGACAGTAAGGCCTAATTTCCTCCACTAGCCCTCACCATGTCCTTTGTTAGCCGGTAAAGTCCCACAAAAACGTTCTCCCGCGAGGCAAATGGATCTGCACCATCTCTTAACTGTCTCAACCTATTTCTCCTCATCGCATTTTCTCTCAGTATTTCTTCCTCCTCATTCCTACGCCGTCTCGCAATTGCAGCTTCCAAAGCCCAGTCATCCATGTCTATGAAATATTAACGGATGTAAGGTTCCGTGAAAAATAATTCGTACGAAACTCTTTTAATATACGCGTCCAACATGTGTGCAAGTCGAAAATAACTTCAAATCACATGAGCGTCAACGGCATGCTGAGATATCTTTGAAACTCAACAGGAAAAGGAATTCCTTTGTAACTCAAACGCAAGGCATCCAAATAGTATTTTCAAATGAAATCACTGTTGGATGAGTGATATTCTGATTGCGTAGATCATATCCGTTAGCATGGCAATAATAATTATTTCTACGAAGAAGACTGATTTTCCACTAGGTATACAACTATGAAAGCATGAAATAGATTAAATACGAGGATTTCTAAAAGTATAAACGCCGGGATTGTCATTAATCAACCTCGAATTATGAAAATATGTGAGAAGTAAATAAGCATTACTTGACTCTCAAATACCGCCAAAACAATAAACAAAACACTAACGGAAAGCGCTTGAAAAGCTCGGCTGCGGAGGCGGGGTGGGGGGGATTTCCCATGATGCTCTTTAATTCCCGCCGCGACGCTAGCGCCGTCCACCGAAAAATTACGGTCGACACGGAAGCTTCGGTTTTGAGTCGGTCCGTGAACGAAGAACTGCCAAATGAGCCGTGGGATTCGACGAGATTGATGACGTATTTCTCAAAATGAGGGAAGTGATGACGTAAATGTCACCGTTATCGACATTCCCGGATAACCCCCCTGGAGAAAAATAATGCGAGCGACACACAAAAGAGCTACGAGGAGGAACATAGAAGCACTCAGCTACGGAACGAGGGAGGAGGGCTACAGAACTCTAGCGGAAAGGAGCGGAGAAACACTGAGCGATGTTTTTCGCGGAGCTCTTTTTTCGCCTATCCTATCAAAGCAATCGTGAAAGAAAGATCACCGTGACGAACTTGCAGATCGTGAAATCACACCCAATATCTAAAATATATATGAGAATATTCCTAGAAACAAGCAAGGCGGATCCTGGTTGACAGCAAATTCCTACCTACGAGGTAGGTACCAAGTCAAAATTGTTCCTACCAATGAGACGGGCTCTCGGGTTTCCTCAGCTTTGGAATAATTATGATATGTATTACGGCGTTTCACGTACTCTACTGTAGGCGTCCTCAGTCCAGGCTAAAGTTTCTCGTTTCCGATTCTACGCGTTTAAGCCATAGAGTTATTAAGGTACTATACTATATATATATATATATATTGAACTATATACTTACTCTAAGGTTTAAGCCAACCACCAAAACGGAACTCCGCTTCTGCACGGCAGTCGGAGGCGGGATGACGTCCAATCGGAGAGCAGCAGCCGTACCGACACCTCCGCGGTCGCATAATAAATGGCAGCCTCCCAACAGCAATCTCCACTTCATCCTGACCTGAGGATGCCTACATCAGAATAGGTGAAACGTCGCCTTCAGGCCTCCAGGTTACCAGTCATCACGGGGAATGAAGAGACCGCCTGAATATAGGAATTGCTACGAAGTGGCTTCATCAAATGCATCGTAAATGATTGTCTTAGGTCTAAATTAACCTTTTATACACTCAATATCATCGTACATATTCGAAATGCATTATTTCCACGCCAACCGAAACTAATAAGAGGTGCTTAGTAGCAACATTCATTAGACCACTGATATGAGTAGCAACCGACGGAAGTGAAATAATCTCTCATAATGGAAATAAAATGTGTTAATAATAAACAACAGATCAATTGAGCACTCAAAGAGATCGGAAAATTAATGATTATTCATCCACACGCTAAAGAACATTAAATGCGACTTTCAGTTTTTGGATGCGTCCTCGAAAAAGCTTGCGGCAGATACGCAGTGGACGAATTTGGGACTGAAACGATCTAGTTCCTAAAAACGAGGTTTTTAAATTTTCTAAAAATACTCATCACATGTGAGTGGGTAGTAGCTGTGTTCCTATGCTTACTTAAGAGTACACTCATTGACATGCGCTTACAATGCTAACTATACGGCCAATCAGGTTTTTAGAGGTAAATATTTTTCCTCCTCCACTCCTGAGCATTCCGTCCCTTCTCACTATCCCTTCACAGCACTAACTTCCTTCGTGAAGTTGAATTCTGCGCATCTGGTTGCCACAAGCTTTTGCAAGAACTGTGAAGTGAAACCACAGGCGGCACAAGGTAAGGAACTGCCCCCTGCTACACTGGATGTGTGAATTTCAGACGCTGTTGGACTTACTACTACTTTTGGTACTACTTACTGATGTGTGATGTGCACATTTAGGGATCTAACTGACTTTCGATTCGATGGTTTTGGATACTGTTATGAAGGTATACGAAAGTAAATGCACTTACGAATTCATTTGTAATTACGAAGGTAAATGGCTAGGATGATGAAAGGAGTGATTGGATGGCCCCTTGGTGACAAGCGAACGAGAAAGAATGGAAACAAAGAGGGAGATGCATACCTAGGGTAGGCTGTATCTACCAGTTTCTATGAATCTCCCCTATGTTTCCCTTAGAAAATAACGGGCCTATGAAGAAATATGACAAGCATTTAAAATTTTGGGGTGTGAAATTTCTGATAAGGATGTTTTATGAATTAAATATGTTTCTAAAAAAATATTCATCGAAATAAAAAGTGTCAAAATGTAAAGTGTTGATTTGTTGAATCAGTTCCGCTGCCACGGATACACCTTCCTTCCCTCGCATTTTCCCACCCACCACCCACTTCCTTCCACAATCTTGCTGACGCTCTCAGGTGGCTCGGTTAGCGGAGGAGACTCGTCAACTTGACAGCGTTGGATGCCATGTAACGCAACCTAAGGGACACCAGAGGAAGCCGCCACCCCAACCCATTCCACCCCTTCTACCACTCCCCCTCCCTTTGCCTCACCTGTACTGCGGGAGACCATGCATGCAGTTAGTGTAATTCGGGACATGATGAAATAAAGTCATCTTTCGCGAGTACGCGTCAAATTCCTATGCCCTGACTCCCGATCCCTCAACGAATTCTGGGCGGAACAATGATCCTTTTTCTTTCGTGAACACGCCTTTACAATTATTTTAAAATTTTAAAACTCTCTCATGTTGATTCGCGCATACCTTTCAGGGGGATGTTCGGCGTTCGGTCACTCATGTTTCGGTGGTCACGGTAAAAGGGCAGACCTGCCTACCGACGATGGTGGCAGCGACTTCCCGGCCATGCAGCAGCCATCTCAAGATGTCTTCATATCCAACGTCGACGACGCCAGCCCTCCATACCAAGATCCACTCGAGCGTAACTACAAACCATCTCCACGACGCTACCTCACATGGTCGAAAATGCAGCCAATCCTGAGGCAGTGGGTAAGAAATACAGATGGATTAAATTAAGCTCTAAGCAATCATAACACAATACATACATAGTTTTGATGATGAAATGTCACATTAACATGAGAAGAACGTATAACTACTGTGTAAATACTTTCATGTATTTTAGAGTACCTACATTGAATCTTTACTCCGAAATCAGGTACCAAAACCCTCTACTAAACCACAAGTAAATTACTGTGAGCAATAAAGATTTTTAACTTCGTGCTTTGCTAATTAACATAGTGACCTTTTAAAAACAACCGACAAAAGATGTCGAGGACTCACTGGGCCATGTGACGATTTCAATGGTTGTGGAGTTACTCAAAAGCGAGCTCAAATGTAAAATGAATTTAAGCGTTATAAGAATTTTTCAACCTGGAAATCATTTCTTCTAGCACCTCAATGCCATTGACGTTTTCGCTAAAATCAGATTTGTGCGAGCTAAATATTAAAGCAGAGAATTTGGAGCGTAATGAAACATAGAAATTAATGAAGTCTATGAATCAAAGTCAAATGAACAGAGAAGTAAGTAATTATAAACTAACCTAGTCAAATTTAAGGGGAGCGTGATGGCCTAGTGGGTAGATCGCTTGGCTACTGATCAAAGGGTCCCGGGCTCAAATCTGGGTGAAGCCTTTGGACGCTCCTGAACAAAAAAAAAGTCCCCGGAGTGCGAGGTGCCCAGGGAAAGGAACTGGTACTGCATACTGGAACTGCGTAGGAAATCACGGTGAAGAGAGAACTTATGCAACTCACTTTGATTATTGCCTAAATTTGACTCACTCAGTGATTCAACCAGGAGGTTGGTTTGGATAGTTGAGGGTAGAGCTCACCCCGGACTAAGCCACAGGCGTGTGAATTTCACACATGTAGGGGGGCTAGATCCCCCATGTAGGGGTGAGCTCTACCCTCAACTATCCAAACCAACCTCCGGGTTGAATCACTGAGTGAGTCAAATTTAGGCAATAATTGAAGTGAGTTGCGTAAGTTCGCTCTTCACCGTGATTTCCTACGCAATGAGTCCATCTTCACCATGATATCCAACGCAAGAAGGAATCAATGTTATTGTATGTGGCCGAAGAAATTCCTTAATTCTCAAATAGCCTGCCAAATTCGTCAATATTTCACCCAAAGGATTCTTTCATGAAACAAGTTCTGCGTCAATTGGCGATTTTCAGTTGGTTCATCTATGCCAACGTAGACCCGTGTTCGATCTTTCCGTTTTCTAGCACCTGCTTGGTTGTCCAAAATATTAAGGAAAAATATGACAAACCATAAAATATATATATTTTTAATTTATGCAACGATTTAATTACAATTTCAACTTTTTCTTTAAAAAATAACATGCGATTTATGATTCAAACTCACCAGTTCTCCTCTTCAACTATCGAAAGGACCGATATCGCAACATTCGAAATTGAGGTTTTGAATAGAAAAAAAACATAGATGTACAAAGGGTAGATGGCGCACCTAAGGCTTAGTGAGACGGGAAAAGCAGGGATAAATAGCTCTATGTAGAGTGCATGGAAAATTTGTTTTTGGCGCTAGGTACGCTTTTGAAGAACAGGTGATTCCTTTCAATAAGCAATACCAAATCAGTGACAGTATTTGCGGTATTTGCTGAAAGGAAACCACATCAGCGTCATGAACATCGCATCAGCATCTTAAAACTAATTTGGCCAATCTGCGCAAGCATCGAGAGCTGACGTGTACAAATGTTTGGTATGTTTAGATATGTGTTATTGTCTGAGATACATTCATGATTGCAGTACATTTCTTGCTCTTTTGGTACTCTATTCCATTTTAACCATTTCTCTCTTAATTTCCCCGTTATACATTTAAATTGTATCATCATTAACGCCTTCATTTTGGGGCATGTTGAGTTGTGACGTAAGTTGTGCTCTGCAGTGTTTGCGTAGTTTTTATTTTTTATAAACCTTTTTATTTTACGTACAAAGTTCGCAATTTTGTTTGCCTGTTCGATTAGTGTTTAGGCCCTTCCATTGGACCGCAAACTTGATGTGGAGGAGGGGCGGCACGTTTCAATAAAGTTCAGAGCGGGACAGGTGGGCTTGGGCGCACCCTGAAAGGGGCAGGGGGTGCGGGGTAGCTGCCCCCCCTCGCACACCCCGACCCAGACACTTGAATAAATTGGCTTTTAAAGAATTGCCTCAAATCGTGTTTAGAGTTGGTTCAGCTGAGACTAGCTGCTCAGCAGAGGACAAAATTGTAACCTAGATTTGCGTACTTACAAGACGCACAAAGTAGAAGCACCCCCTCCCGCCTCCCCGTCACTTGATCTAAAATGAGCTATCCCTCCCTAGCTCAAATCCTTGGTACACCCTTGCTAGTGGGAGCAATAGTAATTGCTCTTTGTAAGGCCATCAATGACGTACAGGACGAGTGGTAGGGGCCAGGCAAAATAAAGTCCATTCCATCGTGTCCTGAAAAAATACCCCTGGGGAAGCAATGAGAAAGCCCACTCAACTACCTCATTCCAAAAAATTGACGTTCAATTTAAAGAGTATGGAATCTTGGCGACTAACGGAGTTGGCCCATTGGAGTTCATTGAGAATAGGTGTTGTGCCCAGCAGAGGGGAAGACAAGACCTCCGCGGTCGTCATTATATTGTACTGCAACTGAGAAAGGAGATAAAAAGTGCAGGAAAGCATTAGTGAAAATGGGAACTTGGGAGTGTTAGGACCATTATGAGGGCAGGAAGCCAGAAAACAATAAGCAGTGCATAGAAAAATGGAATATAGATGAATTGTGGTTGAGTGAAGTGAGATGGAAGGACAGCAGGGAATATTGGAGTGGGAGTTGAAGAGTTAATTAAAGCGAGAATGATGAGAGCCATTGTGGGGTCACTACTGTGTAGAATGAACAAATAGGGGAAGATGGAAGAGCTAATGGTGGACGTCTGCGCGTGGGGCTAACCACCCCACACGCTGTATCACTGGTTCCTAAGAGGCAAACCGGAAGAGCCACCCACAACCGGCCCCTCTTGGATGACGGCTCTAGTGGGATTGGGAGTGGCAACAATGATATACCTCCTGAGAAGGGAGCATGTAAGCAGTGGACGGAAGCCCTACCTCCTTGCGACGGAAGACCTTCTTGCATGCTATGCTGCCAGCGAGCCCGAACGCAGGGGGTATATGGCAAGAATGCATTCTTTAAGGAGTGAGATGCATCCAGAACACAACCACCTGTCACAGCATAATCTGCACGACTCTGCCAACCACCTGCGAAAAAGGAAACTCTCCACCAACCGCCAGTTCAGAGGACTACACCACAGGCCCCGCCAGTTCAGAGGACTACACCACCCTCCCCGACACAGTCAGCCTCTCCACGGGCTTAAGTGAGAGCCGCTTTACTGTAGGATTATACGCCAAATAGAAACTGGTCAGGCCGTCACTGAACTACGATCGCGGTAACTGAGCAAAATTAACTATGATGAAGGACAAACTAGGCAGAGAGACATCCACCGCAAAATCTCTCTGCGGGGTAAGCACCTGTCCTGGTTTAACGGAGTTATTGACGAAATCCTTACAGAGACGTCCAACCTCTGAATGGTCAATTGCGTGGTCTATGCTCCTGCCAAAATAATGGCTGCCTCCCAAAAGAACACCTCTTGGGAGGACAAAGCTGCAAAAGTGCTGAAACAGTTGAAGGCCAATATCACTCAGGCGATACGACAGGCAACAAGAATATAGTGTGTGATGGAATACATCAACTCTGGGCGAACATTTTCTTCCAAAGTTCGGCTTATAGCTCGCAGCCTTCACCATCACACACTGAATAAGTGCGTGCTGCTTACTATTAAGCAACATGCGATCAATAGAGTACGGGCGCTCACCACAGCCCGAAAAAAACTCAAAGTGGTGTACGGCTGTGAGAGAACATTCAACCTTTCTCCTTAACCCGTCCTATCTCTTTCGACCACATCCACCACCCCTCCATAAGGTTGAACGTTTATGGGAGGATATCTATGAAGCGTATAAGGTATTCAACGGAGACACTCTGGCTATAGGACCCTTTAAAGAGTTCAGTGACCGCCACCTACAACATGTGGATGGACCTCTTTAAGTTACAGAAAGTGACTTGAAAATGGCCTTCTCTGTCAAGAAGAACTTCTCGACTCCAGGAATATACGCCGTGAATAACTTCTAGTGGAAGAAGTTAACTTCCACCCACCTACACCTCGCCAGAATTTTCACGTCCTTTCTGAATGACAGGGAGCCAATTCCACCTTGGTTGTCTGAGGGAAGACCTAAGAAGGGGGACTTGTCCAATCCAAAGAACCACCACCCTATAAACTGCCTCAATACTGTAAACAAGGCGTTCACCTATATCTTGAGTGACCTTATCCTTCACCACGTCCAGCCTGTGTGGAGTGAGGTGTAAGAGCGAGATAGTGAGGAGGAGAGAGTGATACAGGGGAGAATTAAGATGACAGAAATTCTGGATGGAATAAGGAAAGGTAGACGATATGAGGAGTTTAAGAGGGATCTAATGGTGGGACATATATAGGAGGGAAAGCAAGATGATGTACAAGAATTTGTGATGTTAGGATAAGGACTGTCCAAAAACCTACCAATCAGCTGCTATCATACTCAAATGAAAGTTTCATCATTATCTTTCCTCAATAGTTCTTGCCGTTCATTTCTCCATGCATTCTTGTTTTTATGTGACTCTTATGACACAGAATGTGCACAATAAGTTGGTGTCATTTGCTTTGCTGAATTTTTATAAAACTAAGCTTCTTTTCTCCTAAACTCTTCAATGGGGAGTCACTCCATCCATTTAAAAATCATTCTTTGATAACTCCATGTTTCTATTAGGTATTGATAACGCCCTTTATTATGCTGCAATTACTATGTCCAGGAGATAATTTCTATTGAAATTCTGAGCATTCAGTATGGCAATTTCCAGTTGTTTACATATGAACTCTCACATCTAATAGTTCATATGAGCAGGTCTTAAAAATCTACTTTCTATTGCAAAGGCAAGGTATCCCCTTGTCGCTTTTTCAGTCTTCCAAGGTTTGTCCTTCCCTTAACATACAGAGTGCAAGTGAAATATTTGTGTCATTTCCCTGCTCCTTAAATTTTCAATACAGCTTCTTTTAATAACTAATTGCTGTCACTCATGTGAGAGACATGCCAGCCACTTTTGCTGTGTATCACTCATAAGTAACACCCACACTCAACGTGTTAAAGGAGAAGGTAAGAGGAAGCTGGTAATAACTACTTTTCTGTATATATCATTGGGGTTGAAGCATTGAATGTCTCTCAGTGATGGGTGCTGTTTTTTGTTGAAATCATTATTTCCTGATTGAAGGGGATGTTGACTGGGGTCTTCGTAACTCCTGGTCTACAGCTCATTGACCACACTTCTAACAAGGGGCTCTTTCTTAAAAACGTTTAATGCTAACAGTGAATGATCAGAACTAATGTGATGAAGCCTCAATGCCTGGAAGATTTTTTGCCAGTTTAAGTTAGAACTAAGCAGAAAAGTGGCTGCTATACATGTACAGTGTTTCTACCTTGAAGTGTTTGCAAATGTGGCAAATATACAATCAAAGAAAAAGTTTTTTTTAAGATACAGGGATCTGTAGAAGAAAAATTTCCTCCCTGTACTATGAATGAAGCCAGTCAGTTAATAAGGCATATGTGATTAATGCTAATGCACAAGAAGGTGGTTCTCATATCTGTGTGATGTCAAAATATAAATTTTCATGGCAATATCTTCAACTCTTGTTTCTGCCATTAATCTCATAACTAACTGTTTTGAAAGACCTTAAAAACATTATATTTACTTGTCTAATTTATTTCCATGAGTTACTTTTACTAACTTCTGCTTTTAATCTTTTTCCAGCTTGAATTATACAGAAGATCAACAGAGGGAACGGAGACGAATTAATGGATGAAAAGTTTTCTTGCTCATGTATGTTTAATATCTGTAACATTTAGTCGAAAGACAACATTCATATTTGAGTAACTGTAGATAAGATCATGGAGTTTGCTGGAAGATAATCTCTTTGAAAACCAACCTTATATGTAACAGAAAACCATTTGTATTATTTAACTTCTTATAATCTTGTAGCTAACTTTAATCTCACTGTAAGATTAATAAGTGGGAAAATAAAATTTAATTTATTGATTGTTTCATTAAACTATGAAGGAAATACATGTTTGAAAGTTATTAGTTCTTGGGAAAATCTATTTGTGTATGGTCTAGAAAAGTGGCCCTGGTAGTTACCAACAAATGTTAAGCAGACATATCACTATTACACTAGCCGATATTTATTATTTTGCTAACATAAAAAGCATACTATTGCTTAATGAGTAAGATCTTATCCATTTTACCTAGTGAGCTTTTGCTCATTGGTAAGTAATATAGGTGACATCGCTCAAGTATGTGACTTGAATGAGTTTTATATCAGTCCCATGTTTGTTTAAGTTATATTCATGCCATAATTTTTTTCTTGAAAACCCACGGCTATTACTTATCTATTAATATATCATAATTTGTTTTCTCCAATTCCTCTGAGCAGATCATAGAGCACTTTAACCCTTTGAGTACCGGTGAGCGCGATCGTGCTCCTCCCGTCTCTTGCTAAAAGTGCCGGGAGCACTATCGCTATAGTAATTTTCCATCTGCAATGTCACTATTTCGAATATTAACCCTTTCGCGCCAAAGCCTCGTGGAGGGAAATTCTTCCACGTTATGAGTTTCTTGAAAAATTTTTGCACTCCCCTGTACGAAGCTCTCTCGCGTCGACGGAAGGCAGAGGTCCGATCCCTTACCGTTTTGTGACCCAACTCAGCGGGACGCCCAACCCTTTCCTTGGCCGCTGTCCCAGACCCTAGAAGGATTAAAGACACCTTCACAGCGCAATTCCACGGTCATCTGACTGAAATTGCAGTGTTTTATATAAACAATTATTTGTTGGTTGCATCGATTTCTTTATATAAAAAATTAATTCCTTGTGTTTTTCTGAGCGTGCAGAAATTTTGAATGGAGTTCTAATGTCCATATTGACGGATTTAGTATATTTTTAATCCCTATCGACTGATTTGGAGATTATATATTTCGCATTCTTCTTTTTCATCCGGGCTTTGGACCGGAATTGGCAAAGTTAAAAATATCTTTTTTGCTTTTTGTATTCTATGATTTTTTTTTATATTTTCAGTCTTTTTTTACCTCAAAAGTGTTCTGAAATTAAAAATTTTTCTGTGTGATAAATTTTAAAACATGGAGCCACGCACAGTCCCACATCGCACTCAAAGCTCATGTAACGAGAGTCGCATCTTTTACCATGTACAAGTATGCTACACACAACACATTGGGTGCCTTGGGAGGGGTGTAAAGGTTATGCGAAGCCTCTTATAAATTATAAATAAAATAAATTGTTCTTATAAATGTTCTAAAAAAATCTTATAAATTGATTATATTCGTTATAACTCATAACAAACTTTGAATTGAACCACAAGTTTTTCCAAATGCGTACGTTAATGCCTATGTCGATTGCCGTTCTGTAACTCCGTTGATATTAACGCTAGAATTTGGTTTAAAATTTCCATGTGGTAAGCAAAAAAAGAAGAATTCATTTCTAACTTTAGATTTCTAAAGTAAGCAACAAATAAATTTTTAGAAAAAACACTGCAAAAAGGTGTAGTTGACCGCGTGGAGAGGATAGGAAAGAGTCGATCCGAGCGGCCGAGGAAGGGCCAGGGCTCGAGCTAAGTTGGGACCCGAGGGGCGACCACGTTCCTGGGTCTATTGTTTCCGCGGCGGTCACTTTCCTCCACCCTGCGCCGCATACATGCGGCATTCGTTCGTTTGCGTTGGAAAATTGACGCCGCATATATGAGGCTTTCGTTCGTATGCGAAGAAAATCCTCGCCGCACATCTGTGGCATTCGGCGCGAAAGGGTTAATATTTTTTCAAATATTGAAATATATGATAAAATCATTAAATGTAATATGTCAAACGAAAAACCAAATATAATAAAGTATTCCTAAATTTTTTGTAAATGAATTTTATTTATGTATGAAGAATAATTTTTTTCGTAAACTACTGCAAAATCACCAAAAATTCCACGGCACTCTTAGCATAATACCTACGAAATTGGTTGGCACTCAAAGGGTTAATACAGATAATACTTCTCTCTGCTCATATTTTGCCTCAGAGTCACTCTGGTCAGAAACTATTATGTTATTATATGTACATACTAGTAAACTATTTTTTTTGATGCCATTCAGGAACATGATATAATTTTATAGTTGCTGGGATGATAAACTTCACTGGGAGATCTTGCTTTCTAATGAGTGTTTTCTATTTCTTGTAAAATATGGCATTTGTGACTTTATATGGTTTTAAATTTTTTGTATGTACATATAATAATAACTTCCTACCTCCTTTTGTAATCATTGAATTATCTGTGACTGATTTAGCTGAAGATTGCAAGATTTTGATGACCTTTATATAGTACGGTACCTATGATTTATATGGTATGATTCATTTCAACTTTTAGAAATTAGCTTCTAAAATACAGACATGAATGATGCTGTAGCATTAAGTAAATGTGTACCTAGTATTAATTTCATCGTAGAATTTGCTATTTTATGAGCAAATATTTAATTGAAAAGTATTTAACATATTTGTTATATTTCACAGAAAAATAAGGTATAAATATTAACTGATATCATTTTTTATTATTTTTTTTGTCAGTAGATAATCTCAGAAAAGATATTGATTCATCGGAACACAAAAGTATTCTGGAAAATTAACAATTTTCACTGCATTACAGTTCTTACCAATGTACTATATCAGCAACTTCAGTATCTAGTGCTAATTTTTAATGTTAAACCTGTGAAATGCATGGTGTTTCAATGAGGACAACAATTTTAAAAGCTTATTAAAATGAATAGCAATGACTTACAGAATCACGTTGTGTGATTTTAGGGCAAAACACATCAAGATTTCATATCAACCAGTTATTTCTTTTCTATGTGATTACCATTTGTGATATGGCAAAAATCCCACTTAAAGTCAGTTTCTTGCCAAACTACAGTCAGTAGATGTGTCTCTAGTGTCACTTCTGCTACTGTGGTGGAAATTCGTTTTTCTCCAATCAGCAATATCGGTAGGTAAAGGTGGGACAAAAACTCGATCGTTGATGAATCCTCAAGAGAAAAATTGAGAGGGGTTAAATCTGAGGAGCTAGGTGGTCATGCAATTGGCCCTTCACGACCAACTCAATGACCTGTGCAATGACAATCATGAAAATCCTGGACCTCTTAGGAGTTCTGAAGTGGAACTCCATCTTGCTTGTTGACAATACGGTTTGTCCATCAATGAGGACATATAGGTGAAGATGTCCATCTTGGCCATCTTCATATATTCCGTTTGCTTTAAAAATTACACCTCAACATAGTCTATAAGCTACCTGAATTAATTTCTATGTCATTTAAAAGTTGGAAAATCCTTCCTGAAACACACTGTATTGAGGTTTGCATTATATGATTACTTGTTTCATGGAAAGTAAAGAACTTTCAAAATTTAAGCAAGTGTTAAAAATGGTGGATATAGAAGTGGGTTTTACAATTCCTCTGCATTTATCCGTTTAAAAACTATATAATCTGTGAAACAAATGCTGAAATAAGCATTTGATAAATGTAGCTGTTATAATGAAGTTGACATGCATAAAAGTTTTTTGTAACCCATGTCCCTTTATAATTTTTCTGAAAATAAATTACTGGACAGTGGGTGTGCATTTCTGTTTGTGATTGCTCGTATGTTTTTAGTTACTCACAAGGTAGACATAGATGGTAGTTGTGATGTACACAAATGCATGACTGACAGGTGCTGGTAATGATGCTCTATCTTCTAAACTTATTGTTGCTTCTAGCTCAAAAATAAACATATATAATTGTTCATCATTGTAAGATTGGCCTTTTTTTAGCAGGGATAACATCTCTTAAGAGTTATACAGGGTGTTTCAGGAGGAAGTGGCAATACTTCTGGAGGAGGTTGGGGACGTGATTTTAAGCATTTTTTGTCCTATGAACATGGGGTCGCAACTCCTTAGTTACCGAGCTATGGCAACACAAACATTTTGTCGCAAGCATTCTGCAGTTACCATGAAAACCCCCAAAAGCAGTGGCATCCAGCAATACCTACAAATAAAAACTGGTCTAAATTGTACTTAAAGTTTGTATCTTTCTTTTTCTGCCAAAATTTACGCATATTGCTCACATATTCTGAAGTGGTAACTGAAATTGTCAGTATTTTTCTTCTTCAAAAAATTATTTTTTAGAATAACTTTTTTATTTTGAGATGTACGAAAAGGTTAATAGAGTCATAAAAATTGGAAAATGTAATTTAATTTCCATAACTGGTAAAATTATTTTCATATCTTAATTTTTAGCGAAGATATGGCATTTTAAACGATACCGTTACATGGGCACATTTTTCGACGGCTCTCTTCCATGCATGGAACTTATATTGATTTACCGATAAAGACAATTAACTTCACCAATCTAAGCTTGAGTACTTATTTTTAAACGTTGTGAAAGGAATAACCAACCAATGAAACACAAATGTAGGTGTTTTTGTGAACCAAATGAAGTAAACAATCAAGCGGCAACAAAGATCTCAAGTGGAGATTATCTCCATGGATTAATTGTCGATCACTGGCGCTGAGATTCATTGTTTAAGAAGCTTTTTCAACAAATAAGATCTTATAAGGATATGTAATTAATTGCATCATTAATTCTTGGATATGTTGCCAATGTAATGAAAGTGAAAATGGGAGCAAGTTTGAACAGGTTCATGGTATTTCGGTACGTTTCGGCGAGACCTTCACAATGACTCATGATTTTACTTAATTACTTTTACATGATTAATCCATGGAGATAATCTCCACTTGAGATCTTTGTTGTCGCTTGATTGTTTACTTCATTTGGTTCACAAAAACACCTACATTTGCGTTTCATTGGTTGTTTATTCTTTTCACAACGTTTAAAAATAAGTACTCAAGCTTAGATTGGTGAAGTTAATTGTCTTTATCGGTAAATCAATATCAGTTCCATGCATGGAAGAGAGCCGTCGAAAAATGTGCCCATGTAACGGTATCGTTTAAAATGCCATATCTTCGCTAAAAATTAAGATATGAAAATAATTTTACCAGTTATGGAAATTAAATTACATTTTCCAATTTTTATGACTCTATTAACCTTTTCGTACATCTCAAAATAAAAAAGTTATTCTAAAAAATAATTTTTTGAAGAAAAATACTGACAATTTCAGTTACCACTTCAGAATATGTGAGCAATATGTGTAAATTTTGGCAGAAAAAGAAAGATACAAACTTTAAGTACAATTTAGACCAGTTTTTATTTGTAGGTATTGCTGGATGCCACCGCTTTTGGGGGTTTTCATGGTAACTGCAGAATGCTTGCGACAAAATGTTTGCGTTGCCATAGCTCGGTAACTAAGGAGTTGCGACCCCATGTTCATAGGACAAAAAATGCTTAAAATCACGTCCCCAACCTCCTCCAGAAGTATTGCTACTTCCTCCTGAAACACCCTGTATATTTGAGAAATATTCTTGCAGTTTGAGGGTACTGTATTTCAGGTCCGATAGGAAGCACCAGCCATCAGATACACTGATTTTTCTGGTTAAATTTTATAAATAAAAAAGTATAATAATCAACATCTGTTGAGGTCAGCAATATATTGGAAGAGAATGTGAATGTTAAATTCCATAAATAGGAACTGCATTTAAGTAATTTTTTGTGGAATACTACAAATGAATGATGGAGAGAGCTCCTGTAACTTGCTACTGTAATGCAGTCTCCAGTGAAAGAGAGAGATAGGCACCTCCTACGGCAATGTAAAATCAGATGCATAAAAACATAACTTTACCCTCAGTGGGTAAGATGCAGGAAGATTTTTGAATGCATGTACAAGAAGAATGAATTTAAATCTCATGGGCCAGTAAATACAGTACTGAAGCCAGTGGTAATTTACCATGGCCCTTGATGGTATATCAGCATCAGAAATGAAATAACTTTTAGAGCTGGCTTTTTATGTGAAATTTGTGTTACCATGGCATTTTCTTAGTGGTTGAAATGGCAAGAGAATGGTTTGTTGTGAGAGGGTGTACCATGGTATGGGAGGGGACAGAAATGGAGAAATGAGATGTTGATTGCAATTATGAGAGGTGTTTTATAATGCTTGTAACAATCCAGGGTTTGGAAGCAGGGTGTGGAAGATAAGAAAATATTGGAGATGAGGAGAAATTTGTTGGGCTGAGATGACATGTATTGCCAATGTTCACATATCATCACACGTCACTTGATGAGAACACAGGACATGATACCACATTCTCTACCCAGAATGTGCCAAACATAGTCACTCAGCCTCTTTGCTTGGTGCCCTCAATCTTCCTTGCCAATTTGGTATTGATGCGTAATTAAATCACTTTTATATCAATGAGGCACTTGAGCAGAACCTTATTAATGTGATAGGACACAAAATTGATTCCATGGCACATTCTAAAGAATTAGTCATTTTGGCTAGCTAGAAAATGCAAAGTCCATTGGCTAGCTGTGTGCTAGTCAGAATTATTATCATGTGTACTAGTGAATAAACAAATTAAAATATGCAGTATGCATAAAAAAGCTATTTTATTTTCATACAGATGACTTTATTATTTTTTGAAAATGCAGAGAATGAATGAATTAACATTTAGCCTTGTGTTTGGCTAACATAGTGGCCAGCTTGAAACTTAAGGAAGGGTCATGAGCCCTGCTTCCACCCTTGAGACCCCTTCAACTCACCATTGCTAGGAATTACCATGAATTTTCACAGGCTCACTTCTCATTAGAATATAAAAAATATCTAAACAACTACTGCATATCTGATGTCTGGGTGTGGAATTTTGTGTCTGGAGTATTTGGAGAGGACAGAGTCACCACACTTCAAGTTTTGGATGGTTTGTCACTTGCTGGCTATGTTTGGCTAAGTGTGCTAAAATTATGGTTTTTTCTTCTTCTTTATTTCTTGATCAATGTATATTTCCAGTTTGTGTTAATGAAGTACATAATAAAATGGCAATGAATGGAGTAAAAGGAGGTAATATGCCCCATAATAGTGTGGCAGTTGTAAAGTTCAGCTCTCCAACTTATATGTAGCTATTTTTATTTTACCCCAATCATTAGCATGGTAATGGTGGAAAAATCACAAAGAGGTTGAGAAGGGTGTGTCTCTACTAAAATATTTGCTATTATAGGTACCTTTGGGAGCAAGGAGACTGACTGTATTCTAGAGTGTACCCTTGTGATATAAGTAATAATGCCTCAGGTTTCCAATATTGATTTTTTTGTGGTTGTAATGTGTTAATTAAAATTGAGACTCACATTGAATCAATATCTGAAAATGTTTAGGCACCCAAATATTCATAAGTTAGTAGGGGCCATGAATGTGTTAGATTTAGCAGAATGTATGTGGTGTAAGGGTGCTCAAATAAAAAATGGTGTAAAAGTACATACTATGAAAAGATTAATTATTTTTGGATGAATTTTAATAAATAAAAGAAATAAAGCCTCTAGCATGGGGGGACTGCATCTGCATGCATAGAAGAATATGTATTTAGGAAAGACTAAAATACTGAGTTCCTCATACATGGAGAGTTCAGGGGCATTTTAATCCGAGGATTCAAACTTCCTACATACTTGATTTTTAGCTGATAAATTTGATAAGAGTACATACTTTTTTTAAAATAGAAGCTGGCCTTAGTTTAAGACTGGAAGCTCCACAGCAATTCATAAGTACACATTTAAAGTTAAATATGCAATAAGAAAACTTTGAATTAACTGTTGGAGGTCTCATTATGCACTACATTTCTTCTTTGAAGATACCTAGTCAAGAATTTCATCTGGAAATATAACAATGCGGTGTTCTAATTTTGCTTTCTTTATTGCTTCAATCAACATCATCCATGAGTAGGGGCTTATATGTTGTGATATCCTTCATAATGCAGCAATGGTTGCTCATGATAGGCCTTTAAATTTTATGGAGTTCCTTGATTCAATTTTGTTATGGGATGCATAAGTCTTTGTTGTTGAAACAAAATTATTTAGTTTTTGAAAAAGGTGTACATATACAGTACAGGACCTCAAATCTGGAAAGCATGGGACCGAGTGATTTCTGGATTTTGGAGTTTTCTGTATTTTGGGTCCTCATTAAGATTAAGGCATTTCATTCATCTTAAAAGTTCTAAATTGAGGTATAACACCTGACAAGCAAATTTACGTCAGTAAGATCACGTAAATCTAACATGAATCGTCTCCAATAGTTCCAAGACTGGAAGAGATAGTGGCACTACGTGGCGGTAGAACGAAAAAACATGTGGAGGGAGTTTGAAAATTTAGCTTCAAATCTTGCGGATTTTGGGTTTTCCGAATTTTGGGATTACGAATTTGAGGTCCTCAACTGTAGTATACTATAGTTCTCCAATGTGTAGAGAATTATTAATTAAATATGCAAGTATAACAAAAGTCATTGTGGGGTGGAGAGGAAGTTCCTTGGTAAAATTTGATGAAGCTTAAGTGGGAGAAAAAGACATCTTTTACAAATGCTACTGAAATTTATTGAAACTCGACCCGGGTTTCGACGTGGGTTCACATCATCATCAGGCAAAAATGTAAGAGAAGCGCAAGCCTTATATACATAGCCAAGTGAGGGAGGGGGGAGGTTAAGGAAGCCGGGAGGAGGGTAGAGGGGGGGGGGGTGATTGCAGGTGACGGGCTAAGAGGAAAAAGGGGGGTTAAAGCTTTGAGAATGGGGGAAAAGGCTTAAAAATTTTAATTTTAATGGAAGCAACTTCGCCAAACATCTTTTAACCCATGGAAATTTAAGTGATTTTACTATGATACCTCTCTATCTTACCGATGACAAGTGAAAGCTGAATGTTTTAGAACAGCTGGAGATTTTTTAAAAACAACTTGACTGTGATAAATTCCTTGTTGATTAATGCAAGTTCCCAGCCTCTTCCCCTGTTCTCAAAGCTTTAACCCCCCCCCCCCCCTTACGTCCTCTTAGTCCATCACCCGCAATCACCCCCCCCCCCTTCCCTCCTCCTGGTTTCCTTAACCTCCCCCCCCCCTTCCCCTAACTTGGCTATGTCATGTATATAAGGCTTGCTCTTCTCTTATATTTTTGCCTGATGATGATGTGAACCCACGACGAATCCCGGGTCGAGTTTCAATAAATTTCAGTGGTATTTGTAAAAGTTGTCTTTTTCTCCCTATTTGATGGAATACCACCAAGTAAACCTTAAAAAAATTAATTGCTCTGAAACTTGAAAAATGATGCCGGGGAAGGTATGGAGTGATTGAAGAATGCTGAAAGTTGTATTATAAGCAAATATTTTGGTAGGTATTTCGGGAATGATGATGAGGACAATCGGCAAGGGTGTATCCAGGATCTGAATTACGATATGGCAGCTCATGTTAGATCAATGGGGTGGGCAGTAGTGATGAGCGATATATCGCTAACTGTGATTGAATCACTGATATTGAAAAGTAGCAGTCACAACCAGTGGCTGGATATTCGAAATCACTGTGATTGTGATTTGTACTCACTCCGCTACCAACTGCTACAATGCTACCAACTGATAGAATGCTACCAACTGATAGAATGCGATCACAGCTACTGCAAAATAACTGTGACCGAGAGTGTGATAATAGTTGAGCGTGATAGTGCACTTGTTTTGCCGAACCGCGGTTTAACAGTGATTTAACTGTTAGAAATGGAGAAAAGGCGTAAAATTAGTGAAATATGGAACTTTTTCACCGAAGTAGATGGGGAAGTAGCAAGTTGCAACATATGCAAACACAAACTTTCCTACAAGACGTCGACGTCCAACTTGAGGAAACACATGTATGCTAAGCATCCTACTGTGGCCCTACCACCGTCATCAAGACACAATAAAGCTGGGGTACTTGTCATCTCTATATTTTAAATCTAATTGGTATTTAATTGTGTAAGCAAAATTGCATTCAGTGGACGTAGATCGTACGCTATGAAAAATATTAGCTGTTTAAAGAAAAGTATATTTACCCCTCTACGGCAATTACAATCCATTCCGCAAATTAATGTGACGTATAGTTTGTCTAAAATCTAATCTGCGACTATATTACTTTGATTTGAAATATAGCTATCAATAATAATTAATATTGGTAATTATATAATGACGTCGATACAATCCATAAATGTACCTATTGAACACAATGTGCTTCTTCTATATGGTATATTTTCAATTAATATATATATATATATATATATATATATATATATATATATATATATGTCTACAATGAGTACGTAAAGTATAGCTAAATTACAGCATGCTTTTTACAGAATTTTACACTATCCTGTGAGGACGATCCTCCAACAGAAGTTGCGGAAGGCTTAAATCTTTGCGACACTTCGATTGATAATGGTACTCCACGAAGTCATGACCATGATTCTCCCCAATTGTCTGCTGTCGACCGATGTCCTTCTACCCCTTCTACTTCAACGTCAAGCCAACCTCGTCAGCTGATGCAGCACCAATTAACAATTCCTTCATTTGGCCCAAAAACGCTCCCTCTGAAAAGGAAGCAATACATTGATCGGAAGCTAATGGGATTATTTTTCATAGATTTGCAGCCTTTTAGCATTGTTGAAGATACTGGGTTCAAAGGTTTGATGAAAGCAGCATTTCAGAATTATGAAACCCCAGGCAGGCATCGCATATCCAATACTATGATCCCTGCCATGTATGAGGAATGTGCATGTTGTGTACGTCAGTTGCTTAAGTCAGTTAAAAGTGTGTGCTTGACGACTGACTGCTGGTCATCTATTAGCGGGAAAAGTTACATCGCTGTGACTGTTCATTTTCTAAATGACAATTTCAAGAGTATCTCCGTGCTCCTAGAGTGTGCGGAAATGAGTAGCAAGCACACGAGCCAAAATCTAGCTCAAGAAATTTTGAGAATTACCTCACACTGGGAGGAAGTTAATACCAAAGTTTTGCTAGCAGTTTCGGACAATGCTGCTAATATCAAAGCTGCAATCACCAAAGAAATTGGCTGGAGACATCTGGGTTGTTTTGCGCACACACTTAATCTCATTGTGAAAGACGGACTGAAAGATGAGAAAATACGTTCATTAATTGATAAAATAAAAGCAATTGTGAGCCATTTCCGACGATGTGCTACATCTAATGCTTTGCTGAGAAGTGCTCAGGAGACTAGGGGAGATCAACCTTTAAAGCTACTGCAAGACGTGGAAACCAGATGGAATTCGACATTCTTTATGATAAAGAGATTTGTTGACCTAGAAGTTGCAATTAGAAGCACAATAGGTCTAATTGATAAGGACTTGCAGGGTTTGAGCGGGGAAGAGTGGAAAGTTGCTCATCAACTTTGTTGCATTCTGAAGCCATTTGAGGATGTAACGAAAATGATGAGCGGGGAGAGGTACCTTACCGCGTTGATGGTCATTCCAATAGTTAATGGGCTACAAGATGTTTGTAAGAACCTATTGAGAAGAGATTTGGCACAATCTATTAAAAATTGTGTCAGTGTGTTTGAGGAGGGGATCACCTCAAGACTGGGGAATGTGGAACGCAGCAATACCCTCGCTATGTGCACGTTCCTTGACCCACGGTTCAAGAATGTAGCATTTTCCGACAAAACTGCTGCTGACAGCGCCAAGTCATTGGTCGTTAGTGTATTAGCATCATTTATTTCCTCAAATAAGGATACGCCAGTTGCTGTAACAGAGCCTAGCCCGACTGCAGCACCTTCAAACACAGATGACGATCTCGAGGTGTGGCATGCTCTGGATAAAAAGATAGCGGTGGCCCAACCCAGAGGAACCAATACATCGAGGGCATTAATTGAAATTCAGAGATACCAAAATGATGACATCCTCCCGAGAACTGAAGATCCCTTAATGTGGTGGAAAAATCATAGATTCAATTACCCAAATTTGTCAACCCTTGCGCAAGAAAAACTTTGTGCTTTAGCTAGTTCCGTGCCATGCGAAAGATTATTTTCCAAAGCCGGACTTGTCCTCGGCGATCGTCGCACACGATTAGGTGACGATAAGCTCAACGCAATTCTTTTTTTAAATTCAAATTATAAGTACATGGAAAAACATGACGCATAAATATGCGCGCATCTAAGTTATTGTTCAGCATATTATTTATTTCTTAATTATGCTCTAATCACTGGCGTACGACATACATCAGTCGAAATATATTTATGTCATAAAATGTAGAATTTTTTTATTTAGATGATAATATATATTAAGTTAATATATATAAATGTAACATTTATAGAAGAAATTACTTCAGTTATATTTATTTTCAAAAATTAAAAGTTTGAAGAAACGTATTGAAGAACATCTTCGGGATTTGAATTATTTCCTCTCCAATTCCATTACCACCACTACATTAACTAATTCTCGCTAATTACTCTGTACCAAGGTTATAAACTTTAAAAAATACCGAAATTTTTTCAGAGTATGTATTACCAGGAACTGTGATCAGACTAATAATGTAGGTGCATTATTCGTCATAGTTTGTCGGGAATTGGTCTCTAAGGCCTTTATGCCGAAAATAGCAGACAACCAAAGTAGCATTACGCATACTGACATTTCGAACGTCAAATCACGAATAGTAGCGCCATTTATCACAAACGGCTGAAATTATCCTCTGCGATTCTTAACTGTGATCGCAATCACAGTTAAAAATCACAGGTACTGACGAGTAGCAATCACAGGTAAAGAGGTGATTGAAATGTCACAGTTCCGCTCAACACTAGTGGGCAGGCAGTACCAGGGTGCTTCTGTTTGGTGTTTCTTGTAAGTGGGTAGATTCACATACACTAGCTAGGTTATGATTTTTTCTTTAGGTGGGCAGCTAGTCATACATGTAATAACAGGAAACACAATTTTATGCATTTCATTAAAAATCACTTAATTCTCTTAATGCTTCTAGGTTTTATATATGTTTAAGATTTTAAGGGGAAGGGGCAGCTGCTCCTCATTGGGTGTTTGTAGTATATGTCAATGTAATTGTGTTGAGGTTGGTACCTTATGTGGGTTGGTACCACTGTAGGAGCATGGAGCGGAGTCGTCGTTGTTTTCTAAAATGATGTTACACATGTAAGAACTACAGAGAGCTAATAAAGTTGTATCTAATCATAGCTCGTGACATTCATAAATATACAACATACCATGGCGCAGTCAAGTTAAGGACCATGGATAGTTTGCTGGAGCCAGTGAAGAAGCTCCGTAGGGATGGCAACATCATTGAAAACTGGAAGAGATGGTGTCAGAAATGTGATTTTATTTCGATGCAATTGGTAGTTCAAACCTCTCTTCCACAAGACATATACTCATTCATTCTAGGAGCAATGATGCAGATGAGATATACCTACTCACCCATCAGATTCGTGCTTAATGAGGATAAATCATTGCAGTCTGAGTATGAGAAATTTGATTAGTACTTTCTCCCGCTAAGGAATCCGATGTATGAATGGCATAAATTCTTTACCTCAAATCAAAGGGAGGGACAACCTTTTGATGAATATTTGGCAGACTTGAGGAAAAAGGCTGAATATTGTGACTTTCGCCCAATGAAAGATGAGTTAATCAAAGATTTTATAATTTGTGGCACAAAGTGGAATGGTGTGAGAGAACATCTCCTAAAAAATCATGACCTGATGCTTCCCATGGAAATGGATATTTGCTGCAATGATGAGCTCACTGCCAAATGACTAGAGATAATTCAACATGAAGATGATGCCAATGCCCACACTGTGTGCTTCCAGGAGTATCCATAGGAAGCAGCAGCCGAGGAGAAGTCCAGACGACATTGCTACACCAGTGAAGGAGACACGCACCCCAAAGGAGCCTTGGAGAATCCAATGCTTTAAATGTACTAAGAAGCATGAACGTGGCAAGTGTCCTGCCTATGGTGAGCTTTGTAGTAGGTTCAAGAAAATGAATAACTTCGCCAAAATGTGTTGTCTGGGTAATAAACACTTTCAGGAAGTGATTAAGTGTCAAAACGAAGTGTGTGGTAGTGATTACTCGTCATCATATTTATACAGTGATGAGGATGACCAGTGTGTGAGTGAATTAACCACTGATACAAACAATATTGATAAGTCAGATATGAAGGCAGTCCATGATGGTGTGTGTTTCAATTGACCATAATTAGCAAGAAATGTATGGAGAGCCAAGGTAAAAGTGATGGGCAGTCATTTCATGAGTTTCAAACTGGATACGGGAGCCAAAACAAAGGTCTATGTTTGTATCTAAGGCATACCTAGGTCTATGTTTATACGGCTTAAGCTTAATCCAGAAAGGTTGTTGAAGAGAAAGGTTAAGCTGGTAGATTATCAGGGTGACCACATTTTTTTCCTGGCAAAATGTTATTAAAATTGATAGCACAATAATAGAATTCATCTATTGGAATTTTATGTCATAGATGGTAACAGAGCACCTCCTGTCTTGAGTCTGACAGCATGTGATCACTTGAATCTGATATGTAGGGTAAACGCTGTACAAGGAAAGGAACTCAAGAACAGGGTTGCTTCAGACCAGAAATTATGAAATTCCACTATTTTTCTAGGTTTACCGGCCAAAATTTTCATTTTTCTAGTTTAAAATATCCCTTCTCTTGTAACCAGGTATTATAAAGAAAGTGCAAGAATAAGAGATAAACACATTTGCTCATGCACACAATATAGTGATAACAATATGCTTTATAGTGAAATTCATGAAAAACAGGTTGGTTTTGAATCATTTATTAAACGTAAATCCACATCTAACAGGTTATGACCACTAGTGCTACACCTTGGCTCCCTGCGTGCCTACCAATAACAGAAATGGGGACAATTCAAGGAGAGTATATTTCTGCATGTTCTCCCTAACTGAATATGAGACCAAAACTTGAAGGCGAGATAAAAAAGATATCCTCCAATAAAAGCATCTCCTCTGTCTTTATGCCCAAGATATAAAAATCATCGCAGTTATGGTTTTCTAATGACTACATAAACAATGTTGTTTAGGTATAAGTCATTAAAGTTCGCACTCAAATTTCAGGAATATTAATAAAATCCTTTTCCGCTAGGGTACAGAATAACCCAGTTTTTGAACCTTGAGGTAGAAAGAAGTGATTATTTCACTAAATCAGCAGTTTTTTGAAACTCATATTTTCTACTTCAAGGACGGTAGCTTTTATAGTAGGTAGTTAGTGGAATAAAAAAATAACAACAATGTAATTGGAATAAATTCAAAGAGCCTATAGAGCTGGGGTCTCCAAAGCATGGCCCCCGGGCCACATATGGCCCGTTATATGATTTTATTCGTCCCACAGAAGAATTGTCCGGAAATGCGCCACATCATTTTTGCTTGGATGGTCGCTACTTGTAAGTAATAAGCATTTCAAAATTTAAATATCAGTTTAATAAGATATTAAAAGCACACAAACCATCCATATTAATGGTTTTATGATGAAAATGAGAATTTTCTGGTAGTGCTCGTCGTCATCAATGTATGATAATTTAATTTCACATACTCCGTAATTAGTTAGGTTATACAATTTCCTAATTTCGGTAAAACTCATATCTAGAGTGTCCTATTTATTTTTACTACGGCCCACTGAAAAGTATTATAGTATCCATTTGGGCCCTCGTTTCGATAAGTTTGGAGACCCCTGCCCTAGAGTATTTAAAATATTCCAGTTATCATGTGCACAAAATCTTCAACATTAGACAACAATGTACAATGAATAGATAAAAAACTTGCAATTAAAGTCATGCTCAAGGGTTTAATTCATTATCACTTAAGTGTCCAAGAATCACTATTGCAATATGACTGTATAATACAAAATTCTATTTCATGCCCAACATTCACATCAGGATGAAGGCACACTTGGGGCTACGCTTAAGGATATCCAACAGGTGACATATGGTAGGTCAGCCTCCAGATGAGTTCCGAAATAGTCATCTATACTCATCATGCAAGGAGTAATGGGAAATAAGCAGAAAAAGGGTAGGGGCCCTTCCTCACATGAGTGAATGCGGACACCACAGTGGTCAGTAGATAAACACTCACTTCACTACAGGTGTGCTTTGTAATATGGATAAGGACAATAGAATGGATGTGGAGAACTGCTCTTAGAATTTCAAACAATAAAAATAAATAATCATCCCCTCGAATTTATGCATGGAAGGTTATGGAATTGGACTTACAAGTGGATTGATCAATCAATTAACAAAGATACACTGAGAAGAGTAGGAAATGATTGAAACCTCTTAAGAACTCGAAATAAAAGGAGGGACGACCTAATTCGGCATATTTTAAGATACAAGTGTCGAACAAAGACAACTAGAAGCAGAGTAAGACCTTGGCGGAGATACATGGAGTAAATAATGAATGATGAGGAAACAAAGAAATATGTAGAGATGATGAGGCTAGTTGATAGAGACATAGAGGGGAAAGCCATGTCAAACCAAACATAGGAATTGATGGCCAGCAATGATGATGATGACAAAGGCACGGTTGTGATTTAACAGGAAGTAAGTCAGGTCATATAAGTGCCTGTTCACACGGAGCCACTCAGCAGCACTGCCATTGGCTAATAATAGGTTAGAATAGAAGTGTACACACAGGGCCACAGCTACCGTCTGGAAGCGCCAAAGATGGTTGCAGTGATTCCCTCCGCCACAGATAACGGCATAGAAAAGTGGCGCTTCTAGTGAGTTTAGCCATAGCTAAATGGTGGTGTTCTCATGGAGCAGCTGTCACGCCACTGTTCAAGCAGCACGTTCATGGCCCTGCAGAAGCGCTGCAAATGAGCATTTGAATTTTAAGTAAAGCAAAGGTTGCAGGTTCAAATTTGCAGATATTCATTATTAAATGAAAGAAAACAATTTGCATTTCCATACAGGTCTTCGTCTAGAATTGAATCTTCTTCTTCTACTCTGTCGTATCTTTCTTTGAATAAGTAGTGTCACTAAAAGCAAATCACCATCCATGTTTATTGCTATTCACTGACAGGAAGATAGTTGTAAGCTAACCGCGCTAGTTAGAAGTGCTTCTTACACCTGCTAACAGCACCATGCACACACGTGCACGTTTCTGGAAATGCCACATCGACGCTCAGTAGTGGTGCTGTGGAAGCAGGGGCAGATTAAGGGGGGTGGGAGAGGGAGGGGGGGTGGCCAGCCACCCCCACCCTGTAATTCCCGGGAAAATAGAAAATATGGTAATCATTAAGGTGGTTCTCCAATGCAAGTTTTTATTTCACCAGCTCAATACACAATTTTTAAAGATAATTGGAAAATATCTAAAAGCCACTTCTCTAAATAGACACAGTATCCTCGATGTTCGCAATTGTACTTTTTTAGGCCTTTTGATAAACAGTGTTGTGAAAGCTTTGGTGCCATAACGGAATAGTTATAAGATATTATACAATGTATGCAGACCTATATACACCTATTTACTATGTATGCAGAGAATCGTGCCACGAGTTAGGGCAGTTGAGCCGTAGTGCGTCTGTGAGAGGGGAATACAGTCTCCACGCCCTCCTTCAGCATTGACTACCTTGCGACACCCTCCGCTCTTGTGCTCGTCGCGACATGTCAGTTTCCCGGCCCTAGCGAGTGTATTGTTTCAGTTGTAGTGAGTGACATGTACATGAGTTCTTCACATGTTTAGGACCCTGCGTCCTTTTTCCTTTATTCTGAGATATACCTGACGTGCAGATCAACCTTTCAGCCAGAGATAGTAAGTTCAGTCGGATAATTACAATGACATGACTTATTTGCGCTTTCTCATGCTCGCCATTAGGGTCGAACGGCGGGTTTCAAGCTCGGGCCCACATTAGCCTCCATTGCTATTTATCTGCTTTTTGATCAAGGAATTGAACACCCACCTACTTAATGGACTTTCATTTTCATTGTGTTATCATAGAAATGCTGTAAGAGGTCCACCCACCGTAGTTTTGTCCCCTCTCCTTTTGATAGCAGTAAAATTGATGACACTCTAAGTAAAGCCAAATAATTTTCAAGTACATATTATGCTATAGGGTGAGAAAAAGATATGCTTATAACGTTTTTTGCAACTCGTTATAGAAGGAATAGCTAAGGTTTACTTTTGTTTACAGGCATCTTCTTCTAGTAGGCCTGGTACAAAGGGGAAAACTAATAGTGCCTCTGCGGACCTTCGAAGCTTTTTCTCTCGCGTCCAAAAACAAAAGACACCAGAAGCAGCAGGAGGAAATACACAATTTGTTAACACCATGCCTTCATGCTGCACAACTGACAATGAGACTCAAGCTGAGCCCATGGTCCTTTTACAATCCCCTCCACGTAGCCACGAAATATCCACTGAAGCTTCAATTTCTTCACTTCCTTTGGCTGAAAATTTCAACTGTGACAGGTTTATTCATTGTACCAGGAAAGGAAAGACCTGATGATAGGAAAATAGCAGAACTTTTGGAAAGCCCTTGGACATCCACAAGCGACTACAAGTATCCCTTTTGAACTCATAGGAAGGGAACCACAGAAGAACGTCGTTATGTGAGGATAGAACATCTTGAAAAGTATTCTCGGATTGTGGTTTCTCCCTCAATGAATGGACGTTTTTGTATGTATTGCTCTTTTTCCCCAATCAATGGCAGCTTGCGGTACAAATTTGCAGTTAAAATCCCTCGTTACAGAGCCGTTAAAGTTTTAAAAACTGCTAGGGAAACTAGATGACCTGGAAAACCACCAATACACAGTCTATCACAAAGGTGCAGTGCCCAGTTGGCCCTGAATGTTCTGGAAAAATACAAAAAAAGTGAAAATCAAAACAAGCCAACTGAACAGCTACAAATTGAGAAAAAATCAAGGAAAATAGAGAAAATCTGAAGCTGATACTTAAAAATGTGATTTTTCTTGGCCGTCAGAACATACTATTCAGAGGTCATCAGGACGACGCGACGGAACATTATCATTGGAAGAGCCTTGGCGAATGGTGGTAACTTCCGAGCATTACTGCATTTTCGTTGCTGGGTATTACAAAAAATTATAAAAATATTCAAGAAAAATAGTATATTCTGAATATGTACTTATCTTTTTATTTCATTCCAACCAATTTTCATTTTGTACGGCATTAAAGAAGATTTCTTTCAAGGAGTTCAAAATCCTTGTGTAGGCTGCCGCGGGTTGATGTATAGGAAGATGATGGTCTTCCGCCTTTTGCACCGCGTTGGTCTATGTTTCCTTGGTCGACAGTTTCGTAGGCATTGTAGTCGGCTTCTTATGGTCGGTGAAGTGAAGGTGCAGCTATTCGTCGTCTTATATATCTCAAGCGTTACACCTGACTCCAACGAGTGAGATATATAAGATGAAAAATGGCTGCACCTTCACTTCACCAACCTGAAGAAGCCAACTGAAACACCACCGAAACTGTCATCCAAGGAAACATGGACCAACGCGGTGTAAAACCCGGAAGACACTTCACTTCTTCACAAGAATGGCATTGTTTACATCGTTTTTATATGATTTTCAAATGTGATTAGACAGATTTACTCAATAATTTATCACATCTCTTATATACAGTATGGCCACACCAAAACTACATTCCAAGCCCTCCCCTCAACTCGTCTGGGGTGCATTATTCCAAAGAGGCGTCTGAACGGGTGGCTCGTAGGATTTTTGAGCACTGAAGATATTTTTTAGACTAGATGATAGGTCATATAGTGGGATTTTTAAATATTTAACCAAACGCAGCCTCCGAGGAAATCCGCATTGCGAAAATGTTCACACCCAAGTAAACTTAGGAGCGCTAAAGCCGGTAAATAGTGGCAATTTTCCCAAAACTCGTACTCCAGTGAAAGAAATGATATCAAATGTAATAAGCACTTCCAGTGAAATTCGCCCACCTAATACCCATAAGCGTGGAAATGAACCAACCGACACTCAATCGACAAAATATGACATTAACTTTATAGTAGTCAATTGCCGTAGCGTTAAAAACAAGCGCGCTGAAATCGAGCATATATTTCAGGACGCAGACCTGGTCATAGGAACGGAGAGCTGGCTTACTGAGGATTTAAGCGACAGCGAAGTTTTTCCTCCAGGATATAAAATCTACAGATGCGATCGAAGCAATAGGGCAGGTGGCGGAGTTTTTCTAGCAGTTAAATCACATTTACACAGCACCGCCCACGAAATAACTGACAATGAAATAGAAAGCGTGTGGTGTACAATTAAACAACGAAACAAAAGGAGTATACATGTTTGCTCTTTCTATAGACCTCCAAACTCCAAAATTGATGTTATTTACCAATTAGATAATCAAATATCCGCATTTACTGTGAGAGACAGTAAAAGTGTAATAATTATTGGGGGAGATTTTAATCTGCCATCTATAAATTGGGATTCTTACACTGTAAAACCGAATTCTAGGAATAGGGAAATCAGCGAGATCTTACTCAACACACTTGCTAATCACTCACTTTCCCAAGTAGTTGACAAGCCTACGAGAGGAAATAAAATATTAGACCTTTTTGCAGTAAGCCATCCTAAGTTGATAAAACAGCTCGATATTATTGACGGCATAAGTGATCACAGAGTAATTTTTGCAACCTTAAAAATTGAAGTAGAGTCAGCTGTAAAACCGAAACGCAATATTTATTTATTTGATAGATGCAACTTCATCAAATTTGGCGAGATGCTTAATGATTCGTACACGGATTTCGTAGCTAAAACTGAGGATAAAAGCACTGATGAATCATGGAAATATTTCTTAAAAATTCTACGACGGGGAATCAACGAATATATTCCGCAAAAATTCAAATGCGACAGTAAAGAACCTCGCTGGTATAACAACGATGTTAAGAGGGACCTTAAGAGACAGAGAAAATTGTACAACTTGGTTAAAAAGTTCACTACGGTAGGTGACAAATCGAAGGAACTTGAAGCAAAAGAAAGTTACGCTGCGCAACGCTCAAAAACTAAGAAATCAATGCGTTCTACATTGCTAAATTTCAAGAAAAAAGTACTTGGTGAATTACTCGAAGAAAATCCGAAATCTTTTTGGTCATATGCGAGAGAGCTTCAGGGAAAATCTTCAACCGTAGATTCGTTATTTGATAATGATGGCAAACTTGTCACCGAAAATATTGACAAAGCTAACACGTTAAATTCCCACTTCAAAAGTGTATTCACCACAGACGATACTGCATGTAATTTTGAAATACAATTCACTGAGGAACCGATGAAAGAAATCACTATTCAACGTGATGGGATAACTAAACAGCTACAGTCGATAAAAAATAGTAAATCTCCGGGTCCGGAGGGAATACCCGCGCGTGTCCTCAAGGAGTTAGTGCCACAGATCGCACCGTTCTTAGACATAATATTCAAGAAGTCATTGTCTGAAGGAAAGATACCATTAGACTGGAAAATTGCAAACGTTACACCGATATTCAAAAAGGGAAACAGACACGACCCAGGGAACTATCGACCAATTTCATTAATGTCAATTATAGGCAAGATACTCGAACATATCGTCGTTAGCAATATCATGATGTTCCTGGACAGTCGTAACGTCCTCCATGGCTGTCAGCACGGCTTCCGGAAAGGTAGATCATGTGAAACACAACTCGCGCTCTTTCTTCATGACATTCTCAAATCTGGCGAATCGAAAAGACAAGTTGACGCATTATTTCTAGATTTTAAGAAAGCTTTCGACACGGTACCTCATAACAAACTTTTATACAAATTACAGTCATGCGGCCTAAACGAAATAGTAGTAAACTGGATACGCGACTTTCTGAGTGATCGTAAGCAAAAGGTAGTTCTTGACGGAATTAGATCTGATGTCGTTAAAGTGACATCAGGTGTCCCGCAAGGAAGCGTGATCGGACCCCTTTTGTTCATTATATACATAAATGATCTATGCTCTCGAATTAGCAGTAAAATACGTCTATTCGCCGACGACGCTGTCATCTATCGTGACATTAGTGATCACTCTGACTTTGAAACTCTATCATCGGATTTAAACAACGTTCATGTGTGGAGCCAAGAGTGGGGACTCGAACTTAATCTGAGCAAATGCACGGCGGTACATTTCTTGCGGAAGTCGTCCAACTATTCCCATGTATATGCTGTGGATGGCGTTAACATAAAGGCGACAGATGAAGTGAAGTATCTAGGAGTTGCGATAACTTCGGACCTATCGTGGGGAGCACATATAAGAAATATTTGTGGCAGAGCTCTGAAGAAGCTAGGATTCGTCAAGCGTATTGTGGGAAGATTTTCGGATGAAAAAGTAAAAGAGAGGTGCTATTTCGCACTCGTCCGGCCACACCTTGAATATGCAGCGAGCATATGGGATCCGGTGCAGAAAGACTTAGTCCGGGAACTTAATAAAATACAAAGGAAAGCTGCGCGATTCGTCAAAAACAGCTACGGGCGTACTGACAGCGTTACACAGATGTTAAACGAATTAGGCTGGGAACCGCTAGAGACTCAGAGGCTGCGCGCTAGGCTTAGATTGCTTGAACAATTGAGAATAGATATCTTTAAGAGCGACACGGAGAACATCATATTAGAACCCCACTATATTTCCAGGTCCGATAGAAACGATAAATTAAGAGAGATATTTTGCCGAACGGATAGGTATGGGAATTCGTTTTTCCCCCGAACAATAAGGGACTTCAATAAATGCTAGGCGTAATTTCATTAGAGCGTTTCCTTTTTATCTTTAAGCGGCTGGTGTCCTAACACCCCCCGCCACACGCCTATTGAGGCGGCTTGCGGGGTAATATGTAGATGTAGATAGATGTAGATTTCTTTTAATTTTCCGAGGGAAGTCCACCCGGACCCCCATTTAGTTGAGATGTATTGCATACCCCCCAAGCGCCGCTGCAATAAGTCACAATTTTATGTATTTTTCAACCTCAAGCGAATAATTCAGAAAACAAGCAAACAACATAGACCATGAGTTAATTAATTTGCATACAAAAGATATTCTTCCCAATTTCTAATATCCACCCAAAGATTAAAACATTGCACCACATGTCATGTTCCCAAATTTTCACTAACGCTTGCCGATGCTATGATTTTTTCGCTTGCTTGCTTGTGTCTATGCAAGGTGAGTAGAAGGAACCTCTATTTTCATCACCCAGGACCTCACTAGCTATAGAAAGAACTAAATGGGAAATGTTCCTTTCTTACATTTACTGCTGGGGACAATCATATGGACAGCATTAGTGATAATCCCATAAACAATGATTGTTGCAGCACCAATATCCATGTCAATGAATATATTCCAATCCACTTCTCACAAAGACTCAGAACTATAATTACCTGATTTATCCAAGAATCAAACAAAAAACAAACAACAGACCCATTTATCATGATACCACAATGTAGAGGTGGATAATAAGAATCAGATGCCAAGGGAATATCACATGCCTTCAAAAGACTTGCGTGAGGGACATCGGTTAATATCACATGTAACATTGCTTCATAATCATTCAGTAGGTACATCATTAGCTGGCCCTAAATTATGAAAATGTATCATTTGTATATATATATATATATATATATATATATATAAAAACTTTGTCACAAGTGTGACTAAAATGAGAACACATAAAAAAGACACTCACACGGGTTGTAAATTTTTCGGTGGATCGCCGCCACCTTCTTCAGCGAAAGGTATAGGAAGAATCTTTGAATGATTCTTCCTATACCTTTCGCTGAAGAAGGTGGCGGCGATCCACCGAAAAATTTACAACCCGTGTGAGTGTCTTTTTTATGTGTTCTCATTTTAGTCACACTTGTGACAAAGTTTTTATATATTTGTGTTCACGCTCGTGAAAGCTTCCAATGATTATATATATATATATATATATATATATATATATATCAGACACTGCCCCTGTTAAAAGTTTCCCCCCTGTTCCAGGGTAGATCCCCCCTGTTCCAGGGCAGTTCCCTCCTGGAATCATCCGGGAACGTTAATGTTTCAGGGGAAACCTCTCAGGAACCAGGGAGAACAGTGAGGGGAACCTGCATGTTTCCAGGAGAAAAGGCAATGCTCTGCGGAACCTTTACATTCCTGAATGAAAAGGGGGAAACCTTAATACAGTTTCAAGTTCATCAGAAAAAATATTTAGAAACCTATAGACATTTGAAGGGGAACAATCACACATAGGACTGAAGAAAATACCAGCACAAATAGTGGGTAAATTGAGGAGCACATGTACATAAAAATGCATTTGTATAATCCTCCATACAAATTATAAGGGAAACTCAACAGTCATTCGAATTAGTGGGATATATGGGAACTGAGATGACTGACTTTGCACGATCGCAAAATGTCCGCCTTTTATAAGTACATTTAAAAGGTATCATTAAGGCTTAAATTTCAAATGACGAAAGCATTGGACTTATGTTTTATATTATGTAAAACATAATTTGATATTGCGTTTAAGAAAATAGTTCTATGTTAGTATAAAAACATCTCTTGTTATTTTCCATGACTTTCGGTAACGCCCGCTATGAGTTTTGCTTTCATAATTCGTGGTCTTGGCTTCGACCAGTGAGGGAGAGATTGATTTTTCTTGCGAGCGATTAATCGGTGTTGAAAATGGCATCTTGTTAACATAGGTGGTATATGTGCAGTGTTAGCACTACGTAATTTGATTTATCTCAGCGAATTTATAAAACGTGATATTAGGAGGAAAGATTAGCTAATGGTTGAGGCTGACATATTTCCGGAATATTCTTCTTCTGCCATTGAAAGAACAAGGTAAGAATTTAACTTACTCGTTGGAACTTAAGAAACCAAGTTTTCAACATGTTTTAAGTGTTATCGACATGTACTTTCAGGCACTTCGCAAGGAAATAGTAATCAGCATCCATAGTGACGATTAATAAAACTTGATTTTCATTGTACCTACGCAACGATGGGTGATCTTTGGCCTTCTGTTTTCTCAGGGAGTACTATACGCTGCAATGTTATTGTGCCTTTGGAGCGTCAAGAAAAAATTGAACAATATTGGGAACATTATAAAATTGTGTAGTTTCCATCAGTGCGTACGTAATTCTTCACCAAAGAGTTAATTGCAAAGTGTGGCTTGATTCAGTGACTCAGACAAGTCTGTGGTTTTATGATATTTTGTTTCTGTCGCCTCATGTCTTTCAGTGGATGTGTGGTGGTGTTGTGCGGAAGCTACGTTCTGAGTGTAATGGCTTGACAGGTCTTTTTATGCTAATAAATGCAATTCAGTTTCATTCTCAGTTCTTTACTCTTCGTGGAACTACCAGAGGTCAATGAATGTTTCTTGTTGAACTATCCAATCTCTGTTGCTTCCCACAGTAACTGTTGGATTCAACAGTAGCCGTAGGAGATAATAGATGTCTTAATTTACTGTTGAATTTTTAAGCAGTTTTTCAACATTTTTTTAAGATTATTATTATAGCTATGGAGTGTCTTCCAAGAGTGTCGTATTCGGTGTTTGAAAGGATCCATTCCACCCGATACATCAATTGTAGGTAATTTTTTAACCATCAAAATGCAGGGGGAAAAGGTGGAGTTCCACAATGTATCACCAGAAGCATCTTATCGGTTTTTTTCAGAGAATATCAGGGAACCGATCCCCCATGGAGCAGTTCCAGGGTGATTCCCCCCTAGAATGGTTCCAGGGTGGTTCCCTTCCCAAAATCCCCCCGGAACCATTCCAGGGGGGAACCTTCTAACAGGGTGCTCACTCTCCATTGTTCAAAAGAAAGGATTCGTGAGATAGATTAGTGCTAAAAGCAAGATTTTGGAGAATTACTATCACCATAAATGGAAAAGAAGACATCAGGGCAAAAGTGAAAGTGTGAAACAATCTTTTAACTTCAGGTTCCTCGAGTCCAAGTGAAAATGCAACATAAACCATAAATATGTACTTTCCACAGCAACAAAGTACTGCTTTGGGTTAGAAAGTATTTCAGAAAATATTATTCTATGGATCAAAGATACAAACTATCTCTGGGAAGTTTGAGTTTTAAAGAATAGCGTGTGGAAAAATATTAAAGTGATCATGATGAAGTGCACTCACCTCTTTTACAGCTTTTGCTTCTTTCTTGGCCCTTCGCTTGGAAACCGACGGAGGAACAGCTTTACGTCACAGATGGCAAATTAAGGCTTGGAACAGGAGTTTCATGCAACCTACGTTTGGGTAGATATCCCATTAATTCAGCTTGCATATCTTGCTTAAAATCATCGGGAGTGAAGTGATTCGAGCACACTTGGCATGAGTCCGGATTCCACTTTCCGTCTCTCTTGCATTTCAATATCCGTACCTTCCTAATATTAGGATTCTTCAGAAAACTAGACAAGAAAATATAACACCAAACATGAAGTATTAATGCAACATTCAGTCCATAGTAATTGTTTATCAACAGGGCCATTGCTAATTTAGTGTCTCGTCAAAGGAGTTGTAATTAGCTTTCACAGCACCCATTGATTTAAACTTGAGGTTAAATACATAAAACTGACGATATTAATTTGTCCCTCGCCTTGGGATTTACATGATTTTAAGGAAAGTATATCATATGGATGATACAACAAAACAAGGAAGACCACGTTTACTAACCTATTCCACCCTTCTTCGCTTTCTCCGAGCTGTTGGAACATGTTGCCACGGTGCAACGCATCTTCAAAATCACTTGAGAAAAAAAATTGCTATTTAATCGCCTGTGAGTTAAAATAAACAAGTAAATAACAATTTCAACACCCTTCTTTCGCATCACAACTGCAAACTGCAACTGTCGGTCGTGACTAGTATTACTAATACTATAATTATTAATAATAATAGTATTACTAATTATTAGTCATACCATGGTAAAATGTATCCTGTGCTTCTAATTATTTTATTTCACAACTTATGGCTTTACCTCGTAATACTAGTATAATAAGCTAATAAGTAGTAATAAGCTTATTTCACATAAACTGTTTTCGTTTCGTTTTGACAAGTTTCCGCGGTTTTGAGCAACTGACTGGGTGTCGCGCGCGCACCGTCAACTGTTTTTCGTTTGAATTATGGCTGTGTTTCAAAACAACTTTCGAAAAAAGTGAAAAATCTTTCTCTTAGTGAATGTAAAAGGTGCCGAAGTACACAGGAAACTTGGAAAAAGTTTCAAAATGCATAAGACTTTTGCAGTTAATGGTCGCGAGTCGAAAGGTTTTTCGATTTCCCCGAACAGTCACAAGGTAAGGTTCTGTGTCTTTGCTCATGATAGGTGGAGTCGGTGGAGTAGTGAATGCGCCCTCAGAGCATTCAAAATGCTGAATAGAGAGTAGGTATACGATGTTTTATTATCTGTGGTTCAATAAAGCATTGCAGATTGGATATCATGGACAACGTACTAGTTTGAATTTTTCTTGTGAATGCTATTGAAGTGGTTTAGCTGATAATGCGTATGTCTTGCTCAAAATATCCCCAGCCCTATACACACCCCATTCTCATAAGACTCTAGTCAATGCTTCCGTCTCATATTCCTCAATGAGCGTGAAGTTTCGGTGTTTCCGGCTGTTAACAGCTCCACGCTCCTCACGAAAGTTTTCAATAATCTTTTCCAAACTTCTTAAATTTTGGCCCAAATCACACGCACAATATTGGTTTGCTTAATTATTAACATTAATGCCAGTGAGTGAGCCTTTTGCTCAATTTATGCGGGAGAACACGTTACAGTTATTAATTTTTTAAATGAATTAATTGCAAGGTAAACTTTAGAAATGTGTATGAGAAGAACGTATTTCACATTTTAAACCTGTGTAATAGGTTCAAAGAGGAATGGGCTGCAAATTCCTTACAAGACAAAAGAAAAAATAATTTTACCTCAAATCAATTGAAAGATGAATTTTCGACAATTCAGGACAGTTTCAACGCAGATTTTAAGGAACGATCGCCTCGAAATCACAGGTAAGTCTCAAAACACTACCTCTGGAAGGTAGCAGGAAACCAGGTCTAGGGAAACCAGATTTAAATCACTTCCTATCGACTGGAAATAAGTTTCATTACATAATCAAATCACATTTTTCGGTTTCAAATCAGATTCAAACTAGAAGTAAAACAGTTGGAAATTAGTTTGTCTTTCATGAGAAGTTGGTCGTGGAGATATAGAGAAAGTGGAAATAAATGCTGAGGAGTAATTTTGAGAGGTGAGGGTATGCCAAAGGGTGATACTAGAGGGGAGACTTCTTGGAAAGCATATAAGAGGATAGCAATTTTGGAGGAACTGAAGTTGTAGGACCTGATGAGGAGGAAGTAATGAGAAGGTAAGTCTAAAGATGATCATTGCAGAAATAGAACATTTTAAGTAAGGACTTTCCTAAATCCTACCAGTCAATTGGTAGAATATGGGATGATTATTACAATTTGTAGGTACTTTTTACCTGCTGGGATCATATTTCAACTATTTTACAGACGGCAAGCTGATAAAATGTTCTTGCATGTTTAGCTGTCGCTTTCTTTCCTCTAGTATTCCCTTTCCAAGTAACAGAAAATAGCAAGGAAGTAAATTTGGGGTGCATTGTCAATAAAAGTTCCAGATAATACCTATATACATAAATTAATTCCTGGAAAATTCCGTCTCCACAAATGCTTAACAATGACTGTGTGCATCAGCATTTAGAAAAGGATAGAATTGAATCATAAGGGTTTTCTACTTGCTAATCTCTTGCCTGCCTGGAAGAGGTGAATCATCTCCTCACTCTTTGTGTACCAGAAGTGGTAGTAAAAAAGTGATGCTGTAGCAGCTGAAGGGTTTATGGAGAATTTACCTTACTCTTATAAGAGCCAAGTCTTCCACATTACTATAGTAATGTGGAAGACTTGGCTGGACTAGACAAAGTTATTGAAATTATTCCATTTCATTAGAAATGATTTAGTTCTTTTATGTCATTATATATACACTGCAAAGGTTCAATGGAGATGGTTATTTGTTTGGAATATACATATATTTCTTGTAGATTTTTAAAAGTTTTTCTGAATTCCATTTGCTTTTCCCTAGCTTGTTTATTAGCCAATGTCAAAGATTTTACTATGGAATACATTGGAGGAATATTGGGAGTACAAATTAATATATTTGGTGCCGTCAAAACATTTATGATCAAAAGTTTATCAAAAGCAAGCCAAATTAATGCCACATTTAATCAAAAGATTCATCAATTAATTACTTGGCTTGGCTTGTATGTTACAAGAAAATGGGAATATTAGCAATTGCAACCTTTAAAGGTGTAAGGAGGAGAATAGCGCTAGCAAAAAAAGAGTTCAGCGATAGAAGATTGCTGATGATGGGGATCTTGGGTAAGGTTATCAAGAAGAGGGTGGTGAAGAGTTTGATATGGAGTGTAGCATTACTTGTATGGGGACGTAATGTGGAGTCGGAGAAAAGAAGACTAGATAAGGATGCAGGCCTTCGAGATGTGGGTTGGAGGATGATGAAGAAGGTGCAGTTGGTGGAAATGAAGACAACTATGGAAAGGCTTTTATGGTTGGTGCAGAAAGCAAACCTCTCCATGTGATTTAGAGGAGGCAAAGTAGGTGGTGGGCAGAGATGATGAGGAGAGAAGGATTGTTTAAGGCAATGATAGAGGGAAGGATGTTGGTCAACAGGGATGGGAAAGAAAGATAATAGGTTTTATGGACAGGATAAAGAAGGGTAGGACGTACTCTGAAATCAAGAAAGGAACATCATAGGCAAATAGGGGCCTCCATTTGTAAAATCCAGAGGCCTCCATTACTAACCCAGAGGATACTTCCATTCCAGAGGCCCAATCCAGAGGATTTTTATGACTTCCATTTAAATCCACCATAACTGTTAAATTATTTAATAATCGCACCAATTAATGTATACGTGAAAGGCATTTTATCCTCAACTTGACGTGAAATTTAGTTTTTTGTTTGAATTCTTTAATACAGTATAGCATGCAGCTGAACAGGATGTGGTGATGGCAAGGCAATTGCTAGTATTAGATACATTTTACCACAAGCTATACTGTGGGCATAATTCTTACCTTTGTTGCATTTAAAAATATGTATGTTCTTTTAGATTGTGTACTGCAAGAACAAATTTTACTTTGCAACGCATTATAATGAAATTACTTATCCATCTCTTTTCAATCTATGAATTTTACTATCCATGATAAGGGTACCAAATTGGACTTCATGGATAACTTTGAAGTTGTACTTTTTCCAAATTTTGCAGGTCAAATCCTCTTCCCTTGAACTGCAACCTTGAGGTGGTGGAAGGACTTGTGCGTTCCAATTAACCCTAGAGCTTTACTGGCATGAGTAATTATGTACTATGGATCCTTGCAGAGTCACACATGCCAGATACGTCGAAGGGTAGGAGCTAGACGAGAGGTAGTTCAGTATCAAATTATAAATACCATTGGGAAGCGGGGTGGGAGTCCCTCCAAAATGTCAGTTACCCAGAATATGAAAGTCAATCATTGAGATTTGAACCCTGGCAACTACAGAACTCCACCCACTTGAGCCAGTGCCTTGCTTGGAAGCAGAGAATGCAAGGCCTCCACACTCATCATCACATGAAACCCTTGCGCAACATCGTCATCATAGAATACAAGGAACAGGAGATAGGGGAAGAATAAAATGAAAAAGAGGAGGAGGAAAGCAGCAGTGAATATAGGAACTTGGAACCAAAGGACAATGATGAGGGTCAGGAAGCTAGAACAAATTAAACAGGAAATAGAGAAAGGGAAAATATTTAGATGCTTTGGGGCTCTATGAGGTGAGCTGGCAGGATAGTGGGGACTATTGGAGTAATAGTTGCCGGGCTAACTACAGTGGGGGAGATGAGAGTTATGTGGGGTAGCAATGGTACTGAAGGCAAAATTGGGGATGAGGGTAGTAAACATTAAACAGGTGAGTGACAGGGTACTAGTGATAGAAATAAAAGCATGCTCGACGAATTTCGTATTGGTCTGGCTATATATGCCTAAAAATACCCATAGGGAGGAAGAGGTTGATGGGTTACGTATGCAAACAATTATAAGGGATAGTGAGAGAAGTCCAGGTCAAGAAAAACCTGATAGTGATGGGTGACTAGAATGCAGTGATAGGGGAAGGGAGGGATGGATTTGAAGTGGGAAGGTATGGATTGGGGAGAAGAAATGACTGTGATTAGAAGGTGGTGTAATTTTGTTGCAGAAATAAATAGTAGTGACAAACAATTGGTTTAAACATCACCACAGGCTTAGGTACACATGGAAAATTCGGATTGATCCTTGGAGATATCAAATGGAATTCATAATGGCAAGACAGAGATTGAGGAACATTGTCAAATAACCGTGAACTTATTCGGAAGTGGGTGCAGACTCACATCATAACTTTAGTTATGATGAACTGTGAAGTTAGGCATTTTCAATAGGCTTTTTATAAGTAGGAGGATGAACAGGAGGAACGTAGAATCATTGAAAGGGTCCAAAAAGAGAAAATACCAGGAGCTATTGGAAAAGGACGAAGGTGAAGCTAGGGAAATGGGAACAATCGACGGAAGATGGGAGGCTATAGAAACAGGCATAGAAAGAACAGCAGAGAAAACACTAGGATAGGTGGAAACGAGGAGGGTAAAGAAGCAGTGGGCAACGGAAGAAATGATTAGGAAAATGGGGGAGAGAAGGATGTGGAAAAACGTCAACACTGACCTATGCTAGAGGAAGTACAAGGAAATTTAACAGTATACTCCAGCCAATTGGGCAAAGTAAAACTGGTGGAAAGGACATTGCAAGGAAATGGAAAAGCTATAGGAAGTGGGAGAAGTAGTTGCTCTATTCACTAAAGTGAAAATGCTACCAGTGGTAAGAGAGGGAAAATGATACCAAAGGTTTTGGACAAAACAGGGAAGATACTAATTGAAGAGGAAGATATCCACGAAAGGTGGAGAAAATATGTGGAGGAGCTATATGAAAGCAGTGATAGACCTGTAAACCTAGATATAGAGAATGAGAGAATTATCAGGGATGTTACTAGTCAGGGAAATCAGGAAAATGTCAGGGAATTGGAACCCCGTCAGGGAAAGTCGTCGAGCTGTCAGGGAAAAATTGGATAAGGACAAAGGTTGATGAATTGGTCAGTGGCCGACGCACTCCAACTATACGTTCGTTTGTTGTTGCCGGAGTCGATGTTCCATCTTCTGATTTTGTCTTAGTTTCATAAATTTGTCATTAAATTTGATGAGAAAAAGTAACAATGATTTGTTTTTTTAACTTTCACTTGCACTTTTTAATTTTCACTGCTCTCTGAACGTCAAGGAAACGCTTGAGGAAAATGTCAGGGAAAATGACAATTTTTGTCAGGGAATAGTCAGGGAAATATCAGGGAATTTCATTTCCAGAATCTTGTGACAACCCTGATTATAGATAAGGATAACCTTGGACCAAAGCTACCTGACAGTGGCATAGAAAGACCATTACAAGAGATGAAGGCAAGAAAAGCCATGAGAGTGGGTAATGTACCTTCGGTGTTAATAAAGAATTTAGGTAATATTTTAAGACAATCTTTTATCATCCTTATTCTTAGGATCTACATGGAAGGAATATAGCCAGAGAATTTAGTAAAAATGGCCTTAATACCTATCCTAATGAGGAAGAAAGCATCAGATTGCGGGGAGCATAGAACAATTAGTTTCATTTCCCACGTGGCAAAAGTTTTGCTTCAAATAATTAATAAAAGGCTGTAGAGGAGAAAAGAGTAAATTATCACTTGTGTGATAACCAGTTTGGGTTCGGAAAGGGGAGAGCTACTAGGGATGGGATGGCGGTTGTGAGAACACTTAAAAGATAGAGACGTAGCATATAACCAGGATGATTTTGCTTGCTTTGTGAATTTCAAAAAGGCTTCTGACCAAGTTATTTGGAAAAACTAATGCAAATACTCCAGAAAATAGGAGTAGATTGGTGTGATAGGAGATTCATCCAAAACTTCAATGTGGCCAAGAGGGAACAGGCAAGGGTGGCTGATGGTAAATCGTCAGTTACAGGTCGCGGGGTAAGGTAAAGGTGCCAGTTGTCATCTTAGCCCTTTAGCATCTATGGTGAGGAAATGGTAAGAGAGAAATGGGAAGATTAATGTGGGAAGAGCTAGAGGTGGGAATCAAAGTAGGAGGCCAGCTGATAAAGTAGGTGAGATTCGTTGGTAATCAGACATTGCTTATGCGATCACCGAAGGGATTACAAGCTTTAGTACTTGCATTAGATATCCAGTTTAGGAAATATGGAATGAAGATAAAATCATCAGAAAACTGAAGTAATGAGATTCTCTTGGACAAATAATGCAAGGTTGGCCATAAACGTAGGAGGCACAAACTGCAGCAAGTAGAGCATTTGAATTACTTGGGTAGTATGCTAGAAGAAAATGGGCATAGTAGCTTAGACATTTGGAGGAGTATAGCATTAGTGAAGGAAGCGTTAAGTAATGGAATAGAGCTGATGATGGGGACCTTGGGTAAGGATATAAGGAAGAGGCTGGTTGTATAACGTAATGTTCTGCGGAGTAGAAATGTGGGCTATGAAAAAGGAGGATGAGAATAGGCTGCAGGCATTTGAGATGTGGGTGTGAGCGAGGGGAGGAGAGTGCTGTGGATGGAAAGGATGACAAATGCGGAAGGGCTTGGCATGGTTGGTGAGGAGAGGAAACTTCTGGATGAGATTATGGGGAGGTAGGGTAGATGACTGAAAGTGGTAATTATGGTTTGCTCAAGGCTGTAGAGGGAAGGATGTTGGACAAGCAGGGAAAGCTCCCCCCTGCAACCGTTCCTAGGCATTTCCCCACTGGAACCATTCCTTGAAATTTCCCCCCTGGAACCGTTCCAGGGGATTCACATATGTATATGTTAACATCTAGAGGATTTTTTACTCATACCCATTAGGACCTACCTTAATGGGTAGATTTCCCTAATAATAATAATAATTCATACCAATATTATACCAATTGGTGAAATAAATTATGTAGGATTATAATACATTTCACATGCTTCTTTGCTTGTCATCTCAATGTTTAGGGATGTTACCATTTCAGGACTGGTAGGCAGGTTAGTAGGCTTCAGGAAGTTTATAGGTTGGGGAATTTACCTTAATTAACTCGGCTGGAAAAGCAATTCTCCCCTCAGTAGTGAGAATCCTTTCCTCCTGAAACGCTCTCCAATGCTACTTATTATGATTTCCATCTTGAGATCTATACAAATGTTGTAGGTATAAGCAACATACATGGATGAAAACCAGGAAGGGATGAAATCATCAAATTTAAGTTATTTAAGTATTGCCTTTCTAAAAAGTATGTGCATAATTTAATTCATGAATGTTTTTTTGCAGCTCTTGCAATTTATAGAAGAATTACATGTACCTACTCGTATGTATGTACTGCAAATGATGAAAAATTTTTAGTTTAAGATACAAGGGTATTTGGAGTGGATATTGTTATATGCCTTTGTATCCAAGGTATTTTTATGAACCATGCAATCCACTACATGCATAGGATGTATGTGTAAATGGTGTTATTGCTGCTTGCTCAATGATAAGGATGTGGCTGTGAATTTTATAAGTTATTTACTTCTTTTGTGGTTACATAATAGCAAGCAGTCAAAGTAACACTTTGCTACATATTTGCATAGATTTAGAATAACGTGAATATAAACTTTTTCTTTGTGCATACTGGGTGGGAATCCTCTTGTGGATACTAATGGATGAGAGAAAAAGGTACTCCTTACAGATATTATCATTTTAATGTTCCTCTATGCATTCCCATGGCATAATGATAATTTTTTAACCAATTTTTGTATGTTGATAAAGGAATGCTGAGGAGATTCAAAAAGTGATTGAATGTTTTGTTTATGCAAGATGTTTTCGCTCCAAGCCCTGATACATGAAATCTTCTATTTTAAAATTCCTTCCTCATATGATAATGCTTTTTATTCCCCCCCCCCCCCCCCAGCCTCAACTGTCATTCATCCTTCGTTTTATCTTTCTTCCACCAGCTCTTCTATTCACCTTCCTCCCTCACTGCCTGTCAATGAAGTAGTGGTGCAACTTGGCAACTTGCCACTTTTCCATTGGTGGCGGCTTTTTCATTTTTGAACTTCTCAGCATAGGCATGTGCAGGATTTTACTATTGGGGTGCCAACGATAGAAATACTATTGTGTGAAATTCACAGTGAAAAAATCTTTGAATTTGATAAAAATACTGCCTTTTGCCCTTGTCCATGACCGTAACCATAAGTCTTAACCCAAAGTGCTCAGAGGAAAGCCAGTTTCATAATGCAACTCCTACAACAAAATTAGAGGGCCCCAGTAATTATGAAAAACAAAAAATCTATACTTATATTACATTTCTGCTTTAATTTTCGATGCTAGGATAAGATATTTCTTAAAAAATTCTTTTAAAACTGTAATTAAATAAAGCTTTGATAATACTTGCATAAAATATCGTAATTAGTCAATTATTTACTTTTAATCAAATAAAAGCAGAGTAACTATAGGGAAGGAATTTCGATTTTATAAATACGCAAAAATTTTTGTAATCAGCTTTATCAGAACATTGTTTTTAATATACTAATAGAGCTACTTCTCATTTTTTCGCACCCACAATTGGACTCTGTACCCTATTTCAAAGAAGCACATGGAATGATAGTTTGAGTAGCCATATCACAGATGAAAAAATAAATTGAGACCTTTAAATAGTTTTAGTTACATCCAAATTTCGGCACCCGTGGCACCCACTGTGTGCATGCCTATGCTTCTCAGGATTCCATCCAAAGAAGTAATGACACAAACATATTTTCTAAGTCATTTTTACAGGTCAAGTTGTCAGGAGAGAACTATAAATTTGTTGATAGCCATGGTGGACAGGTTTTTTTTGGAGGTTCCTGCTCCTTTCCTCCAACGACTCTCCTCTCAGTTTTGAGAATCCTTTCCTCCTGAAACACTCTCCAGTTACCAGTTGTTATATATTTCCATCATTAGATCTGCATAATTTTCATTTTCCTTCACACTAAATCCAACTCCTTCCTCTCTTACTTAATGGCTCTTCCTTGTTCCATGCATCCAATTTTGGGTTTTAGAATTGCTGATTCAGTGCATCCAAAATCTTTCAATGATCTTTTTCCATTTACTTTGGAATTTTGTGTTGGATATGTTTTAATGGCTAAGGGGAAATCAGAACCTGAAAACATTTTTTTTCCAGAAATAAAATGCTACTGTTTTATATGTCATTGGTGCCAAATATTTCACTTTAACAAACTTCTCACTATTTATACTTATATACAAAAATAGCAATGCACAATAGGCATATGTAAAACACATTTATTCAACTTAACAGTCAATAGTGTAGGAATCTAGTGTACATGATGGATTTAGAAAACAACAATGCTACATTTAAAGAGAGTAAATTTAACAAATTTCAGCAAAATTAAGAAAATATATTTTGCTGAAATAGAGTGTTATCTGCTTAAGCATGGTTTTCCATTATAATCTAACAAGTTTTATGTGAAAACAAGATATAAATAGAAAATCTTATATCTCTTTCCTTGAGAACCAGCGTTATTCAGGGATACCATCACCAGTAAGTTGTTTTGCTCTGGCTATTATAAATTTGTGAGTGGACCATTAAAATAGGTATTCAAGAGGAACATCTCCAAATTTTATCATCATCTTTTTTTAATTCTCCAATGCTGCTCAAACAATTTAAAATATTAAATGCAAGTAGACACTTTCTTTAGAACCAAAAATTTTGAATGTACAAACAGCATTTGTTATGAGCTGTTCTTGCTGAATTCCTTTATAACAAATAGGCTTTTAAAACTGCACTGTCTCTCTTGGATTTCCAGGAAAAAAACCATGTCCAGCAGTTGTTAGTTACTTCTCTTCTCCATGTTGTCCTGTAATAAAAGAAAAATAGTTTTAATAATGCATCTAAAATTATCAAAATTATTTCTTTCAAAATGAAGGTCTAAAACGTTATAAAACTTAAATGCAATATTTAGACCATAGGTAGCAATTTTTTCCCCACTATTTGTGTTTCTTTTAACTGGAATTTTTCCCCATTTTTAAATTGATTTTACAATTTGAATAATTTAATAAAGCGATTATAAGCCTATCCAATTCGATAATCCTAAATGGCTTTTCATTATCATACATAAATTTTAGTCCCAGAGATGCAGATTACACGTAGAGGTATGATATTTGGACCAACATCTTCATTGGCATTGCATTGTGAGCCAAAAATTTTCGAATCATTTTTCACTCAGATTTTGTCAGATTATGTGAAAAATTTATAATCAACCTCCTGATTTGTGCACGCTCAGTCACTATGCATGTTGTTTCCCTCTCAAAAGCCTATATATATCCTTAACTTTGATACAATTGTACATTATGACTTTTTTGCTGTTATTAGAAAATTGCCATATGGTTAGAAAATATTTATCAATAAAAACTTTAGGAAAGGTTTTCCATATTTTTTACATAGGTCAGGAGGCCAAGATTTTGTAAAATACCTGACTAGGATATAACTTTACTCTCCTATAATATGTAGTTAAAAATAATTAAATGCTTTGAATAGCAACATAACAATAGCTCAGTAGTTTGAAAGTAATGTGGTAATAACTTTTGCAACTACATCTTCTTGTCGTTTTTAATATAATCAAGTGTGAGTGTATGTCTTCATTCTTGAGATAGTTTGTTACATTTTGTTATTATGGAATTTTCCATTTGTATGTATTGAGATGGAAATCATGGTATGTCAAATGCTTTATCCTATGTCCCAGGTTGCTGCATATTTGTTGACTACAATTTATTGAGATTAAAATTAATTTTGGCAACAATTAATTGATTTATATCTTATATATTTCAGATTCCTTTTAATTTGACAAAAGTGAGGTAATTATTCCATTTCTCTTATTTTCAGAATCTTCTTGTAACATTAATGTTGCCAGAATAAACATCTTCAACTCAAGACATCATCAGCAAGTGTCTATCTGTTCTAGGGTTTTATCAACTCTACATCAGTGATGCCATCAACAGTTGTCCATTCGAAGATTAGTTTGCTGCAGATTTCCACTCCACTCTTCCATCAGCTAACCATCAGTAGTAAGTGCGATGATTTAATAAAATATACCAAATCATCTATACTTTGTCCTCTAACCTTTATTTTGATTCAATCATAATCTTAAGGATGGATAGTTGTGTGTTTGAAATGCTATATAACCTATAGCCTATATGTACCGCCTATGAATTGATCCTGTTCAATTATGGTTTATGGCTGCTATAATGATTATTCTTTAAAAGCTGGTATTCATGATTTAGTCTGACCCGTAGTAGGTATTATACTTGTTTGTAACAGTTTTGTTTGCATCGAAAATAACATATTTCCCTAGCCACACCAGTGTCCTACTACGTACATATATCTACTTACTTTTCCCATCCTCCTTAGTCCCATTAGACTTTTTAAATTCAGATTTTGAAGAATTTTTCCAGATTCTCTGTATATTTTATATTGTCAATCAATGTTTAGCATCTTCTGGTGGATAGTTTGTCAGGAATTATGGAGGGAAATCTTAAAAATATGAATGAAAAGTCCTGTAAAAGTCTTAGAAGTAGACAGACTTAGGCCGTTTTCACACACACCGGCACCAGATGCAATGTAATCAAATGGAAGCTTTCACACAATGTCTGGCCCGGCACTATTGCCGGCAACGGCACCGGCAACTGCAGCCGGCGATGAACTCAACAAATTTGAAGCTGAAGCCAGCACCGGCTGTCGGTTTCAATGTTTTTAAATGTGCAGTTTCACACACATTCCAATTTTGCCTGTGCCTTTGAGGAGATAGGTTCAAAATACAGTCTGCTCGTTATTTCAATAGCACTAGGAAATCCAATGTACGAATGCTCATACGAAAATAAATAAAAACTTTGTTTCATCCTTTCTTATTTTGTCATAAGTGGTGTAGAAACATCCTTCTAAATATCTGACAGTTAAAAGTGGATGAACTCAATACTGTCTTTCTCGTCTCCTGTATTTCCGCCTAAGGTACAACAGCACAAGCAGGCAACATCTTTCATTTTCAGACCTCATCTCCATCATGTCCAAAATGAAACTGGCTACTTTCCTGTACTGCCGGTGTGTGTGAAAACAACGCTAGGTTGGAGCTGGTGCCGGCACCTGCTCCAGCACTGGCTTTGCCGATGTGTGTGAAAACGGCCTTAGTCTTTAAAATACTGCTGAACTTGGCTGTAAATAACAGTTTCTTCCTGAATTTGTTTTTTTTTCACTTTTGTAAGGATTTGAAACTGCATATTTTCTTCAAACCCTTAAGAACATATTCCCCAAAAAAATATATTTATTTGCTTAAGATTTGGAGCTCTTGGGTTTCCAACTGGGTGATGATGTTGAAATGTGCCAACGTTTCAGTGACCTAGACTGTGATAGATTAGATTAGATTGCTATTGGGGGGGCCTTCGTCAGGAGCCCAGGCACTTAGACCTTTCTTGGTCCATTGTGCCAACCCCATGCCTGTCTGCCACTTGCAGGCAGGGGACAAGAGCCATCCAACCACCGTCCGGGCCCAACGTTGCTTAACTTCGGTGTTCTGATGGGAACCGGTGTTTCAACGTGGCTAGGCCCTTGCCCCAGCTAGACTGTGATTGTCTTCAGAGTAAATGTTTTGGCCAGAAAATTGTCACTTTCATATAAGGTGAAAGACTATGCCGTGGAAACATCAGTACAGTTCAACACCATCACCAGGTTGGAAACCTGAGAGCTCTACATCTTAAGCATTTACAGGGAATGCCTTGGAAATTAAGTTTTTATTTTGTTTTTTTTTTAATTGAATGGTATTGAATTTCTCATGACATAATATTTATATAGTTGAATGTTTTCTTTCAATATGTTGCTCTTTTTTCTAAAATGGCAGCCTGGAAAGTAAACTCTGTGGAAGAGTTAGTGAAGGGCATTTAAAAAGGTTTAATATAAATATACTATACACACCCATAAGTTGAGTATTCGTAGTCGCCTCAGTGCCTTTCTGCTCAATCTTCTCCCTTCACCCTCATCTTCCGTTTCATCATCATTGGATACATCTCTTCCCTTGAAGTCACCTGTCCTGTCTTCTCCTTCATCCTCTTCCTCTTCCGGATCATCAGCTAGCACCACCAGTCCCCTCCCTAGTTCTACGTCCGGCGCTGAGGCAAACCCAATAATACCCACTCCACCACTGAGTTCTGTTTCTGATGGAACTGGAATGCTGTTCACATGAAGTTTGCTGGTTCTTAAAAATTTTGGTAGCCTGTTTTAATGCATTGAAAAGTTCCAGACATTAGGATTTTTTACCATTTAAGGTAACTAAGTAGCTACACTCTTAAATTACTGATCGGAAGAGCAGAATTATTTTTCCTTTTGGACTACAAAGCCCTCCATTACATAGCATTGAGTTCAGTAGATGTATGTATCACATAGCTGAAGTAAATGCCAAGAGCCTACAACCACGAATATTAATTCTATGACAAAGTCAGGATACAAATCAGGGGTAGGAAGGTTGACTAACCTTTGTCAACTTCACTACAAACAGAGAAGTAATTTCTTCAATCCAAATGAACCCATACAGAGTATGATTAGGGTTAATGGAAAGGCAATTGAAGGGCAGTGAGACAAAGGTTTATATCAGAGAAATCATTGAAAGAAAACCAATGATGACTTAATGAATACATAATTGGGCTGGGTTGTCACCTTTTATCACAAATAATAATACATGAAAATAGATATTTTAAAAATATAAATGAAAATAACTTGTATCTGTGGCCCTCACATGAATGTTTCTGTTTATGATCTGATCATAGACATCTTATGCATGATAGGAGAATAATTCTATAGCCCATTCCACATTTAGTTGACAGTGTGGGCTTCTATGGTGATCCCTGTCATGCATAAATCTCCTTAAGGGCAGAGGTGCAACTTTGCCAGTAGCAGCAGAAAAATTAACATAGTGCTAGGCTGTATACTAATTGCAAATCCAGTAGTCTTCCACTAATTAAGTTACTGTTATACTACCTAAATACTGTTAAGTAACATACTTAAATTTAGTGTAGAGTTGGCTATGTGGCTAAGAGGTGAGCACACAGAGTGTTAAGTTTGGCAACAGAATTCTCCATAAGGTCCATGCTGTCAACTTAATGTGGAATGATCTGTGACACGACTTCTTGAGTGCTCTAGCACAAAGGTCATTCCAAGGTGGAAATTACAGACTTTACCATAGCCATGAAATTGTTTGCAAGTTAGGGAATGAAACTAATTCAATTTTTACCATGTATTTTATTGAAGCTGTATGTATTCAAATGTAATATACACTATTATATGGCAGCGAGACCTTCCTGTCTCAGGATAAGCGTCGCATTGGGCTAAATGCAGTGAGGAAGGGGTGTCTGAGAATTGTTTGCACCAAACGTAGGATGGATTGGGCTAGGAATGAGTGGGTTGGATGCTCCAATCATGGACATATATGAATTATACTATTACTTTGAGGAGGACTGATTATTAGGAGTTTGATTTGTTGGTTTGGCCATGTTGAAGGGATAATTGAGAGTCAGATAAGGAAACAGATATATGCTAGTAGAATGGTATGAGAGGATGGGGAAGACCACGAAATTCATGTGTGGATGTGGTGGAGGAGACTAAAGAGGAGGAAAATTAGGAGTCTTAAGAATGGGAGAGCGTGTTGGAAGCAATGCATGAAAAGTTCTCTTGTTCAAAGAACCTGGGAACTGGCCGCGCAGTAATTTTGACAGAGTCACCCAGTCACACAATTGTGTGAAATTTATAGTGAAAAAACATTTTCCTGGACTGAGATTCGAACCCAGACCCCTCGATTTTGCGCCAAGTGCTCAAACCAGTTAAGCTACCTAGGTGACCTTTTTCACTGAGAACTTAATGAGCGAGGTGTACTCACAAGGTTGTCCTGCAAGTAAAACTCGCTCCTTAAAGCCTCCATGAAATTCTGGAAGAGGACGCCTCTGGGTAGCTTGATTGGTTAGAGCACACGGCGATAAATCGAGGGGTCTGGGTTCGAATGCCAGTCCAGAGTAATGAGTTTTTTCACTGTGAATTTCACACAATTGTGTAAAGTTCTTATAATTTCGTTCGAAGGTTTAAGCCTTTACAATGTGGAAATTCATTTTTAAATGAGAGAGAAAAATCTCCTTCCTTCGCCATCCGGTGAAAAATTTCATTTCGGATGGAGAATGGGAGGAGGATGGACGTGTGGGAGGAGTTGGAGATTAGAAGGAACCTGAAGGATGGCCATCTGGTGAACGAGATCCTGTTTAAGAACCGCTCTGCTCTCCTAGAAGTCTCCCTCTCACTCAGGGAACAAGAAGCAAGCCCTTCCCCTACAGGAAATCCTTCTCCTTCCTCACGCTAATCCATAAAAAAGAAATACCGAACACCCATTGCCTAGGCCCATCAACTCCACTATCCTCCTCCATACCTTACTCCCCTTATTCCACGTTACCTAGAAACAGTGGACTTAAATGGATAAATTAAGAACTTTGCACCTGTACATGACGCCTCTGCGTGGAAACTATAGGAATAGCGAAACTTGGTGGCACTCGCTTGTGAAAAGCATGCAGTCCTGGAGAGGAAACCATGTAAGAGAGGTGGTAAAGAGACCGAGGGTTCATCAAGAGGTCCAAACGGGAGCCCTGTGGTACCTCTGTCTGCTCATCGACGCGTCACTCACCATCACTGACATAAGAGACTCCGCTTTTTAATGCCACCAAGTTTCGCTATGACTATAGCTGTGATTTTTAACTTCTGTAATTAAAAATCAGTGGAAAGATACGTTTTTTCTCTCTCAGTTCTTTTACTTTGCCCATCCCCAAGAGGGAATGGCGTGATGGGTATGTATGTAGGCAATGTATAGAATGACTAACATACCGATTAGTTGGCACTCCTTGGTTCACGCCGAGTTGCCGTCGCCAAATCATTGCGCCCACCGCCGTCGGATCGTCGTCCGCATCAGCCTCTCCTTCTGCATGGTCGCCCTCATCGCCCAGTCCTCCGCCGTCGTCCGGCTCCAGCTGCGTCGCCGCCATCAGCTTGGAGATGAGCCAGAGCGTGTCCTCGGAGCTGGGGGTCGGAGGGGAGGAGGAGGCGGGACCCTGAGGGATCGCCCCTCTCGAAATCCTATCCGATCCTGCATCGATCAGGTCCCTGCTCACGTGACTCCCCCTCTCTCCTGCTCCCCCACTCCTCTTCCCGTGCGCTGAAAGTAATTCAAATAAGGAGAACATAATGACGTGAGAAGTATAGTAGCAAATACATTAGACGGAGGATTGCACTTGCGAAATAAGCGTTCAGAAATAGGAGGAAGCTGAGGAGCGGGGACCTTGTGTAAAGGCACTTAATGGCGCAATTTGATGTACTGAAATTGTGAGGACGCGGGTACGGAGTTAGAGCAGGGGCTACTTTCCCGTCTTTCGTTCGTGCACTTTCGCATGAATTCTAGCCTTTCACCGCTTTAGGTGACGAATTTTTCAATGCACATCCATTCATTCATTGGATTGTGTAATAAGGTGCCTCGTGTAAACGGCCTTAAGGATGTAAAGAAAAGGCTGGCAAAGAGTTGAATGTGCTGTATATAGTCGAATAGTGCAGAATCTTGACTAAGAAAAGTCGACGAGAATTGGCTGAAGGCGTTCGGGATGTGGGTGTGGAGGAGGATGGAGAAGGTGCGTTAGACCGAAATGAAGACAAACGAGGAAACACTGAAGTATGGTTGGTGAGGAGAGGAAACTTCTGGATGAGATTTGGTGAAGGCAGAGTAGTTGGTTAGAACAGTTGATTAGGGGCGAAGGGATGCTGAAGGCCGTGACAGCGGGGAGGATGTTTTGAAGGGGGGATGGGGGAGAAATAGAATGAGCTTTATGGACGGGATGAAGAAAGTTTGTAAGTAATCTGAGCTGAAGAAATAGAGGTAAGAGAGTTGGGCCTACGCTTGTAAAACATGTAAAGGCTTTTACTCTCTTCCGTTCATCTCGATCTTAACCGGTATATTATCCTAATAATAGTAATAACCCCTCTCGAGACTCCGGCCATTATGATGGCAATGAAACCTGATGCTTGCCGGGGACTCAAAAGGGAATGTTACAAAAGTAGCATATCAAATTAATTAATTGATAAATTCATTGTGTACTCATACGTAGGACGAAAAATCACTTAGGTGTGCCAATTACTACATCTACATCTACGTACTACCCTGCGTGCCGCCGCAGGGGCATGTGGCAGTTGGTGTTAGAACACCAGCCATGTATAGAGGGGAGAAAGGGAAGGGGGAGAGGAAAGAGGTGTATTATATGTCAACGGAGTGTCATACTGTCACTCTCAGTTTTTGTTATAAGTAGTTATTTATTGTTCGTGTGAAGATGGAATTATTTTTACCTCTCAGTTCGGCGGCGTGTCTCTTATTTTTTTCGCTTATGTCAGTTCTAAAGATGTAATTAGGGGACAAAATGATATCCTGCGTGCCATGCTGAAACTCTCCTAATATGAAATTTTCGTGTAATTTAGGCGCAGCGTGTAGTCTCTGAGTCTCTAGCAACTCTCAACCTAGTCCTTCCATCAGCTCTGTTATTTACCCTCCCTGTTCGCTCGTAGCAGTTTTTAACAAAGCGTGCGACTTTCTTTTTTATTTTATTTATTTCTCGAATTTGTAGTGCTTATTCGTAAAATGTCATAAGAAGGTAGTTTGAAGAACTTGAGTACTTAGGTTTAACGTGTGTTGACAGCCATGTCCATGTTACACTTACTGTCTGACACTTTCAGATTGGGGTAACAGCACCTGAAACAGTCACCCACGCAATTTTGAGCCCAATCCAACGATGCTCAACGTAATAGATCGAGCGGAAACTGGTTTTTCCATCGTGGAAGGAAGCTTTACGACAGACCCTTGGCATGGGAAACTAGTGTTTTACAGCCATCACACAATCCCGATCAACCGAAGAAATATTTAAGGAGTTTCGGGTCAAGTTTTGGGCCAGAGTTACGTTTACGCGCCACGTTACACCAAAGTTGCTTGTATTGTTGTCCTCCAGTGCCCAGCCCAGGCTGTCTCCTGAAAATTTCTTGAGAATTCGTATCTAGCGATTTGTTGTCGCGGTTTGTCGTAGCATATTAGTTTTTAACATTCCCGCTACGCCTTGTAGTGTCTGTGCAATTGCATCCAGGTTTGACGCCTCAGAATTCGAATCTTCAAAGAGTGAATTTGCATTTGTAAAAATCGTTGGTTCTCGCACTTGCATACCCTAAGCTTTAATGTAACTTGTCTTTAAAATGGCTGCGTTTGGACTCCAGGGGGTGCGGGGTGGTTATTCTATAAGTAACTATTGCTGCCCGTCGACGATCCAAAATGGGGAACGTGCGTTGTATTCAAAAGCGACTTTTGTGTGAAGTTCATATTCTTAAATTTACAAAATCAAAATTTAGTTCGCAGTTAACTCTGTTTTATGATCATACTTATTGTTAAAAATTACGCGCTCCTAACGGCGTTAAAACACTACGTCATCGGGATTATGGCGTATGACGTCACGGATCGGTATTGCTGTCAGTAATCCGACGCGTTTTCATGTGAAGTTCAGCTGTTTAAATCATATTAGATTAAAATAATTGTTTATATTTTCTTTGTGGAAGGTAATAAACTGGTATGATTGGATCTGTCCACGTCGAAATATACGTAAGGCAGGGACGTGATATATATACCGTGCAGTGACGTCAGACCATGAAGAGATCGTTTTGCATCACGTGACTTTTTAACATTTTTATGCACTTTTAGAGGCTAATAGTACTGTATACAGTTGACTCACATGCGTATGAATAATATATTCGGGATTGCAGGAAAATGTTCTCTCATGTACAGTACTCAAATGTGAGGAATAAATTTTAGGCAAGTTCCCCATTGCCTTCCTTGTGCCTTTAGTTGACCATGGAAAATCTATACATCTCATCTTTCTCGACAGTCGACAGTTTTGACGATCTGATCAAGTGATTGTGCAATACATGAGTGACCTTAGTTGCTTGACTTGTGTCCTGGAATTCTAAAATTAGCATATTTAGGACAAGCACTTAATTTTCGACGTCGCCAAAGCTTTCGACCGTCGAGAAGTATGAGGTTTATAGACTCGCCAATGTCGTACGTAGACAACGAAAGTTTGTCAACGGGTGAAAAAAGTTACGAGATAGCCGGCCCCCTTCTTAAGGTCTATTTGACACACACTACATGTCCATTTGACATAAATAGACCATGATTTAGTTTAAGTCCATTCCGTCTCTTCCCCTTCTCATGACAAACCTTCTTACGTCAGCAACATATCTAAAATTCAAATATCCTTTTGATAGAAGTATGTATTCTGCATTTATAAAAAAACTGTTGCGAAGAATTGCATATTTAAATAATGTTATTTTATTGAAATATATGGAAAAATGTTATCGTTAAAATAAAATTGTGTGTATTCAAGTCTTTCTTAAAATAGATGTGATTTTTGAATTATAAGGGACCTGCCAAATCATTTCATCATAAAAATAAAGAATTGTCTATCCCCTCAAAGCTATATGAAGGAAGCTAAATTTTGAGTTACTCAGAGGCGAAATGAAAAACCGTTATTAGCTTTAGTTCTAATTCACTGAAAGAGCCACTGTATAATCCGTATTATTTTTATAAAAGGCAAAATACCAGACAGTCGTGTGATGTAAGTTCATCTATTTTTAATTAACAGTCTTCATTTCAGTGTATTATTGTGAAATAATCTAATCAGCTAATTAGGTAAACCTAGGAAATCTATTGTATTTGAAATTAGCTGAGAAAATTAATAAGTCGACAATAAGGAAAAATTTTGAAATATAGTTGAGGATGAAAAACTCATGGAATGCTCTAGAATGATCACCTGACCGATTTAAGTATCAAATAACACAAGTTAATTGATCCTCAGATCATGGCTGATTGGAGTACAAACCAAATAAACGTAGGAATGAGTGAAGTATATGTCAATTTACCTTGGAGCTATCCTTTCCTCTTTAATATTTTGTGATTTTAAATATACGATTTTTCCTTGGAGTTTTGTTGTGGTGGGCAGAGGTCAGTCAAAGTGATTGATCTTGATGTAATTTCCAAAAATTGGATGAGCTGAAAGTTCTGGTTTCGACTTTGAATGAATACAGAAATCAAAATGCGACTCAGAGATTAGGTGAAAAAAATATGTCATGGGCTAGAAATACATTTTTCTCTTGACTTGAGCAATTTGGAAAATTTACGTAATCCTAACATTTCAAGCCAGTCCTCACTGTCATTGTGGCATTGAGTGAACGGCCTGGCGGGGGTTTTGGGGGTGTTCCTCCGCCCTCGTGCAAATGCCGGACCATCCCCTGCCGCGTGATCGGCAACGATTTCCCTTTTTCCTAACACCTTTTCCACAGAGAACTTCCCCTAACCCTGAAAAGGAAATCACCCAAAACAGTGGTTACATTAAGCTTTAGTATATTGTTTATTGTTATATTGTAACTTGTTACATTGTATGTACTCAATATGGCAATAAACATATTTGATTCATGATTGAGTGGACCTAGGAGTACAGGCAACCCGTCATTGTTGTTTGTATACCGGGTTGTATGCCCATGTGGGGCCGTTGCCAATTTCATTAACACTAGAACGCCGGTGCATTCATTTTGACCTCAGTTGGAATTTCATATAACCGCCACACCTTTATTTTTCGTCAAAAAAGCATTTCCTTGTGTGACTTTTCCTAAATTCACGATGAGATTGTGTTTGTGTAAAACTTTTTTGATAGGTCAATTAGTAATTTAAAAAAATTACATTCACCTAGAACGACGTAGCGGTCATTTTGACCGCAGGTGTAACGCGTGTAGCTAAGCTGCGTGAACATAGACTATATTTTTCTGTTCTCATTTGTTTTATATTGATTGTAGTTTACTCAGTACATGTCGAACAAGCCTGATAAATCTGGTGTCAAATTTTGGATACTGGCTGATGCCTACTCAAAGTTTATGTGTAATGCAGTACCATACCTTGGGAAAGATGAATTGTGCCCAGATAACATTCCCCTTGCGAGTATGTGGTCATGAAACTTTCAGAGATTTATCTAAAAAAAAGTAGGAACACGTTACAGACCATTTTATTACTTCTAAGAATCTCGCCGAAAAATTAAAATCTACTGGTACAAACCTTGTTGGTATTATGAACAAGCAACGTCGCGAAATTCCTGAGGTAGTATCCAACTTGAAGACTCAACTTCTTGATACAAAATTTCGGAAAAGTAATTCTACTGCAATAATAGTTTATCAAGGAAAAGTCAAGAAAAATGTGTCGGTTCTGAGCACCTTTCACCCCTCAATTGAAATTTCAGTTGGTGAAAAAGTCCCCGAATCAGTGAAATTTTACAACTGAACAAAATATGGTGTGGATATCGTCGACCAAATGGCCCGAACGTATTCAACCCGAAATTGAACAAGACGTTGGCCTGTTCACGTTTTTCAAAATATCCTGGACCTTTGCGTAATCAATGCGTCGGTCCTTTAAGCCGTGTTTACACTATGTATTTACCCGCGCGGGTAGATGCGTGAACACAATCACCATCAAAATTTCACTGTGTAAACACTCAAAATTGCGCAAATGCGTGAATGCGTGGACAGAAAATAGCCCCTGTTCTAATTTGGTGAATGTGTTCACGCATCTGTCCAGCCATGTACTTGCGCGGGTAAATGCATCGTGTAAACACGGCTTTACAAAGAAGTCACGGAAAAGTAGATCTCACGTCGAAACTTTAATTTACGCCTAACTGATGAACTTCTATGTGAATAGACCTCTAATTCCGATTCGAATGGTGAATGTGGTGATTTGGACTGTGATAATACTGTGATCGATAAGAAAATCAACCACTCAACTTGTCGCGTTCCCCAATGTTGTAATATGGCCTAGAAAAGTTGTCAGAAGTGCAATAAACCTGTTTGCGGTCGACACACTTAAATAACAAAAGTCATTTGTGGAAAATACGCATCAAGATAACTTGAAGTGAATTGTTTCTGTATTTTTGAAATTTTTGGTCTGAATGAAACATCTATTTACACTAATTTGTAAAATTATTATTGGTTGTAAACAAACAGGTATCTACTCTAGAGCCTATTAATCTAACACTTGTAGCATTTTCTGGACAAGTGTAATTTTCAGACATGAAAAATAATGATATTACTAACTTCAAAATATGTATGATTTATTTTCGATTTCAGGTACCTGATAATTCATTTTTATTCCAGATAGGTGATTAAAAATGCGAATCACGCTTCGTAAATTTGATTGTGCTAACATCTCTTGACCTATGATATTGTTAAAGGAAGAGTTCATTAAAAAATGATCCCTCCCATTACTTAAAAAATGTAGAAGAAAGGCCTATTTGATGTCCACAGCTGCTTATGATATTCATTGAATCAAATTATTATTATTTTTTTCTCGAAGAAGTGCAACCTCTCGAGAAGCCCCCTATTGGTCCAAATTTGAACTGATGTCTGTGTAGCTATAGCCTTTCTTAAAATAAAATTCCTGTAATGATATTTAAAGAGTATTAAAATAAAACAATATTCTCATAATTTATCAACTGTGGTCAATATGATCGCTTAGGCGTTCTATGTACCAAGGAAGGCGGGTTCAGGCGTTCTAGTGTTAAAAGTGATGAGATCGGAGCTAGTGATAGTAGTTTCAGCGCCTTTGGAAACGAGGAAGTTTTTATTTAATATTAATGAATTTTGATAGTACCGGATAAGGAATTTTGCCTTTGGAGTTAGCTTTGAAAATTCCTGAACCGAATGGTGCATTTAAGAAGTTTCGTATCGCCAGAATTGCTCCCTCAAACGACTAGTGATTCCATATGGCATCAGTACGCACTAATGCACAATTCTGGATGCAGTTTATGCTACTTCTTCATTTTCCAGTTTAGCCTACCTTGGATCGCGGAAAACGATTGGTTTGCTTTTTAATCTCTTTTCTATCTAATCTAATTTCTCTTCTCCTCCCGAAATGCCTTCAATCTTTCGCTGTGGTTCCTCCTTTCTTCTGACCTGGTGCTTTTGGTCTTATTACTTTGTTTTTCCTCAAAAATACATCCACCTTCCTTCGAAAAATCTCTTTATTCCAGGTATGATTTAGATTGATGCCGACATCTTTCATGTATTTTTTTTGATTGCTCAACCCGATTCGCTGTCGTCTTTAATTTGGTGATATAGCTGAAGATTTTGTTTGTCAGTCTACAATCACTCATTCTTAAGATTTGCCCTAAAATTCTGTATATAGTATTCATTCCACGAATTTATTATTATTATAAGTGCTTCCTCCCAGTGCTTTGTGTGCTTGAAAAAAATACAGTGTCTCCTCTTGCTATTCGATCCAGCTTAATACATTAGAACTGAGATAGTAACAAAATTAATTCCGACCATTGTGAGGGGGTGGGTGACTTAGCAGAAGTGGACATAAACCACTGTGCACTCTTCACTCCTATTGCGAAGAGCGATCAGATGCTATGCATTTCCCCTCACTGTGTCGTCGGATTTACAATAGAATATTTCTCGTTCCGTCGCATCTGCATATAGGCCAATTTAACTGACAGTCTTGAATATTGCTTTGAAACTCGCAGAGGAATAATTGACACAAATGCGACATCCAATCGCATTGAATGTTGAATCCACGTAAGAGATACTATTGAAATGTAAATTATATAGTGGGTAACTTTGCTTCAAATATTCCTACAATTAGCGTAATTGGGGTCACTATGAGGTGTACGATGTGATACGAGAAACTGTTCCATGCAATCATGTACTCAAAGCATTGCCCTTCTCAACAGCTGCGTAGCAAACCCCAGTACGGGCAATCACGCATTTTTTGCGATTCCTTTAAAAAATATACTTAGATTGGCGATCGTATTCGAAATTATTTCATTGGGATACTTAAAAATGCATTTTTTTCTTATATATTTATTAATATTCATCAATAATATGAATAACAAGCTACTAAAAATGTAATAAGCCGACTTGTTTGAGAAAGATGAGATACCTTGGACAGAAGCAGTTTAATAGGTCACCAAATATGTCTGTTTCCACAGAAAATGAAATAATTACTTTATTCATCACTTTTCTGTGACATCACTGGTGTATCATAGAATTAATTTAAACTAAATAACATATCTCTAAGACTTTTAAAAAATCCGTCTCATGCTGTCAAATTAATTATATATTTATATACTCATCCATTCGAAAATCAGACGCTCAAAGGCGCGAATAAATTCATACAATCATAGGACATGGAAAGGGATAGGAACACATAAAAGGACGAACACAGGGTATATATATATATATATATATATGCCTTTTTCATTTACTAGCGTGAATATTCCTTTTCATAGGTCGCGTTAGATAAACAGCAACCAACATATATGATCCCAATGATTAGGACTTCAAATCATCAATGCGTGGGGTGTGTACATATTAGGCATACTTGATGTATCCTCTCCCTCTCTCTTTCCCCTCCCACCATCACCATTCCTCCGCGTCCCACCACCGCTCGTGTCGAAACATAACTCATTGAGGGATCCCCACCAAGGGTCGGCTTTTGAGCGTCCCTCGATCGATGGAGTGGAGATCAAATTTTGGTCAAGTGTTTTCGAACGCGGCTGTATGCTCGTACCTCAAGGCACTATGCTCGTATCTCGACGGGGAAAGGACTGTTCCACTTGACGGTTTAATTTTCTTAAAACGTGAACCTATCACATCAGCCCGAAAGGAATACCTCGGAAAATCCTTTTGTTTCGAGTGCTCCTGGTTGAGTTTCCGCATTAGAAATTTTGTATCGGAAATTTGTGATTCCACATAATATTACAAAAGGATTGCAGTGACATTCATCCTGTCGGTAAGTCCTAACCACTGAAGTCTCTGTTCCTTTATGAATATTACAATATCGTGCCCTACAATAAGTTCAGTTTATTATTGTAGTGGTTCCTGTTCTCTGTTTTTAGTGTAGCGTGATGAATTTGAGTTTATCATCATAAATAACCTAAAGAGTATCTTCCTAACAAAGGTCCTTGGATATTCTTGCATATGATTTCCCAAACCTCTGGGACCTCTCTCTATCGTTTACGTAAAACTCTTAACAGTCTTGATTAACATTTTAGCTTTTCGTATCTTTTGTCTCTCTTCACAACGTTCAATGTTTCTAATTATTTCACATTATAGTTTTCTCGAGGGCTGGTAAGAAGTTGGAAAGCATTTACTCCTTGCCAACGTTTCGAAATTTGATGAGTATTATCATCATGATTTAAAATACATTTGATGAAACTTCTGCGCCAGAATGTAAATATTTTAAGTTAGAAGGCTTCAACCTTAACATTGTGGAAATTCATTTTTAAACGAGAGAGAAAAAACGTGTCTTTCCACTGATTTTTAATTATAGAAGTTACAATACACAACTAGTTTCGACGCATAGGCGTCATTTTCAGATGTTAAGTTCGTTATAAATAAATAACTGACGAGCTTTGCACCTGAAGATGACGCCTTTGCGTCGAAACTAGTTCTGCATTGTAAATTCTATAAGTAAAAATCAGTGGAAAGATATGTTTTTTCTCTCCTTTGTAAATATTTTCATTAATTTTATCAGAAAAAGGATGTAGAGTATGCGCAAGCGTATGACTAGTTCATTTTGCGCTTAAATTGCGCCCCAATCTATATTGGAGAGACTTCACAGGGTCATAGGTATTTTAAATACCTCTAATCATTCCTTCCTTCTCACTCGTGGAAATAATCACAGAATTATTCCCTCAGTCTCCCTTTGCAATGTGTCGTTACACCACGATATGCTTGGATGAGGTAAATTGGTGTGTGCGGCATCAAGGAGGGAAAAAAAACATGAGTAAATTCTTTGGAAATTGTGAGAAGGGTGTGGTTGTTTTTTCTAAAAATCCGGAGGGGAGGGTAGGTCAGTAGAAAGGGGAAGGAGAGGCGTTGGGGGAAGGGGGGCTTAGGAGGCGATGTGGGGAAGGTTAAGAAAGCAGGTTGCGTTAGGGTGAGTGAGTACGAAGAAAGCGACGCGCTGTGATGTGTTGTATACGATGTCGTTATAGTTGTCGTCTTTATTCGACGGGATTCGATTACGCTGCTCCTAACTGACGCACGTGTTGCCGGCAGATGCACCTTTTCGCCAATCCCTTGCCACTTACGTGATGACATGTGTGGGAGAGATACTAGTAACCTACTCCCCATCTGTGGATTCGGTTGCAACGATAAGGTGGAGGGGGGGTGGAGCTGATTTACGAGTATGTTGGAATGACGGTTATTTTTTACACCTCTGGAAAAAAATGCCATTAAATCTCAATGAAAATTTTCGATGCGTGTTAATGTTTATGGGGGTGCTCATCGTGGCAAACGGTGAATGGAAAGGAGTTGAAAAGTTGAAGGGTTATCCGTACAGGAATTGTTTTTTTTAGACACAAAATTTTTTTTGCTCTTATGGTTTGTCGTCATCATCATCTTTCCTTCTTCATCGGTTTTAGGCCCGTGTTTGTCTTTAAATTACGAGAAGACCCAAATGGCTGCGAAGTGGTGTAAAACAAAGCAGCTTATGTTATAAAAATTAAACATGGTTAACGCCTTATTTAATACTTGCTGAGCCAGAAATGGGAAATATTTCTCTCATCGGTTCATCTGACCATTTTTTTGCTAAAACATATTTTTAAGTGAACGCACTTTTTTCTGGATTTTGGATTATATTAAAGGTTTTCTTTATTTTCCTGTTTCCACTATTTTATGTGGCATAAGAGCTGATGCTGCCAAATCGATGGTGTTCATAAGTGTATTTATGAATTTCGTTGTTACATTAAGTTTCTTAGAAATAGTACGGCCTTTTGAGGGACAAAAAATCAGGGTAAAATGTACTACAGTGGTTATTACGTGATATGTTACGATTTTCTTATCGAGAGAGCTAGTAAGTGTGTTATCTCCTTTTATATTCGAATCGGTTCCATCGTTGGTCAAATTCTTGATTTGGTATAAATACAAATTTGTGAATTTAATCTTGTTATAATGAAGTATTTTTGATTAAACTTATTATGACTACTAGGGATAAGAATCAGGGGTCAATAATCTAGAACAAATATTGTTAAAATCCGATGATTGATAATTTTCCCATCGATAGTTTGTAACTGAAGTTTTCACGCTACCAATGGTGTTATTGTATGGTTTTCGTCTACTTTTTCCTCTAGTATTTTGTATGATCCTGGCATAAAATGTTTGATAGTTAGTCAGACATTTTTATGCTTATTTCATAAAGTGTAAACACGTATCAGCTCATGATTTTATCTTTATTAGATGTTAAACAGAAAGCAAATGTTTACTAACAGTTTCCAATATATTTTGGAACCATTATCTCAAAATGCTCTCGTTAGTGAATACCGTAATTAAAAGTGTTCCTAAAGTAATCGTTGAATGGAAGTGGGAATTGTTTTCCATTTAAACATGTTCACTTGCGACCAATAGACTTACAACATATGTAAACAATAAATGTACACAAAGATGTGATCCATTGTTCAACATCAATGCTTTCTATATCCATCGGTGACATAGCTTTGATGGTTTTTTGGTGACAATTATCAGTGGATTCTATTTGATACCCATGCCTAATGCCAGCGCATGTATGTTTTCCTTTAAAATTTTCATATGGAGTTAAAAATTTCGTTCCGCAAGCGGAATAACTCAATCAGCAGCATTTTTATGTACTAAAAATTACTCCGAGGTATTGTTTCGGACTGATGCGATTGATTCAGTTTAAAAAATCGAACCGTCGATAAAAAACAGCCCTTTCCACGTCGAGGTACGAGTCATGTCCCTCTTTTCACCGGCTTGTTGGCTAATTTTGCTCAGTCCAATGACTTCGAGAAGTTTAGGATCTACAACAGCGGTTTTCATCCTATTTTGCACGATTTTGCCCTTTTCACCATATCCATCATAGGTCCAGAATATCATTCCCCCTTCCCAACATAAATTATTTAATGCTAATTAATTAAAAAAATGACAATGAATATGATGTGTTATATTTGATAATCAATTTTAATGGCATTCAATAAAATTTTTCGAATACTACAATAAATAAAAACAATTACAATTTTAAAGATTTTGCAAAAACTACAGAATATCACGTTTTCCTGAAGAGTGGTCCCAATTTCTCCTTAACCCTCCGAAATTCTTCTCGGGGAAGGAATTCTCCACTGGTTGAGGACCCATTACGTACACTCGTTCCTTAGGATAATTTAACCAGAACTGTCCATAGCAATGAAGACGCATGTTGAGAAGAGTAAAAGGCCCTGTAGCTGACGGCATCTTCGTTGCCTTTTTGCGATCTGGGGAAGGAGGTAGGCAAGCAAAATGTGGCCGGGAAAGGAATGTGGTTTTAGACGTCCGTTAATTTTATGAGATTTGGGAGGGGGGGGGGAGGAGAGGAGTAAGATGGTGAAGTATTCGGTATTGATTTTTTTTCTCACTTCGACTAATTCAAATGCCATGTAGAGCGTCTTCCACGAAAATTTAATCAAGCACGCTTTCCAGATGGCGAGTTAAAGAATTAAGGGGATGACGAGCGGTGCGACTACAGACAAAAGCCGGCGAGAAGGGCGAATGATGGTGGGAGCGGGAAGCTAGGCTGGGCAAGAGAGAAGAGGCATGGGTATTTGATTTGATTTGGTTAATTAAATAAATGTCTAAAATCAGCCAGCGTTGGTAATAAATTTAGGTGTGTAATAATTTACTTTTAAAGAGAATTAACACTAATTGAAACAAATTGCATAATAAAACAACTGTAAAACAATATATACAATTGATAAAAAGATGAAAAAAGGGGTTTAGGAGTCAACTGTTTTCCTGTTAGGCTGGTATATTTATGGAAGGGTTTGGAGAGGTCTATCGAAGGGTGGGCGTTCAACAATTCAGGGAGCTGCTAATAAGGATATCGATGGGAGAAATCGACGGCGGATAATTAAATAGAAGGAAGGCTGGTGTGGTAGCATTTTTCTGTTAGAGATTAAAGAGTAATCAGAGAGTATTGGCTGTATCAGGCGTGATTTGGTGGAAGGTGGCCTAAGTGAAAGTAATAAAATTATGTCTTAAAATATCTTTCTCACTTGGTAAGAAACCCTTAATAAAATCAGATATTTGAAGGCTAACCTGGTGGATTTTATCCATATTGATAAGAAGTAGACAGAGTAGTAGTAGACAGTAGTATAGGCTGAGGAAAATCACGTGTAATAATTGAAATCGGTTGAGATAAAAATAAAGAGTTTGGAAAATTACTTAATTTTCTCTAGTGCGCTCTTAACGGTTAAGTTTGTTGTTGAAGTGACGATTTTCTTCAAAGGCTTGAAACATGGGCAATTGAAAGCTTTTAATTACTCTGTGTTGTAAAAGTTTTAGCTCTTAAGTGTGTAGTTTGAACGAATTCGTAGGCTATTACGGTGGTTCCATCATAAAATGACTTAAATGCTATTTTATTCATATTCTGGCTACTTCTATAAATGATTCCATTGTTTATCATAAGCAACAAATTGATACTTAACCCCACTTTTTCTTTCCTCAAATTGAACTGGAAATTACGAGGTGTAAAATGCAAGAATGGGTGACATATGGTGGAAAATAGTAGGGACTATTATACTTAATATATATGCAAGTTTTGCGAAGAACTGTTTATAGGAAGCAAATTATCCCATTGAATTCAATGGTAATACATTATAGGCCAGTGTATATCTTATTTTTAGAGTTATTTGTAAATTACTGCCATAATTGAAGTTCAAATTCGTCAAATCTATAGACACGGCGCCGAAGTAGGCTCCAATGGTTGATAACAGTGTTCATTAAATATATATTTGTCTACTAATCTGCATTTTATGTACCTTAATCTTGTTTTCTGATAGCTAAGGAATGATATCAGTGAAAGCAGTATGTTTTTGACAAAAAAAACGAAAAGGTGAAATTCAGTAGTTGCTTAGACTCCCGCAGTCGGGGTGGAACCACCTCAACAGAAAATTGGGTCGTGAATACAGTGCATATGCGGAATACCACCTACCGACAGGTTACCTAACATTTTGCCTGTACGCCTTTTGCTATTCATCGTTGTTAGTATGCGCTGATGTGTTCATATCTACGCTTACTTCTCCATGTTGAATTGAACGCTCCCTTGGTCTTACTCGGTGTCTCCTGTCCTCCACGAGCCATTCCAACGTCCTTCATGCAAATTGTCTTCCTCCATCTTCACTACGTATCCGTCTTCTCTGAGCCTTCTTTCGACGATTCCACCACTCCAACCATCTCACGAATTCCTTCGTTCCTTGTCCTTTCTTGTTCTCCCCGTTGTCCGTCTCAACTTTATTATCTTTGCCGCATCCAATTTCTTTTCCAGTGATTTCTTCAGCGGTCAGATAACACCACCGACCTTAACAACTTCCTTTGTGTCCTTTTTCATTCTGTCGCACAGTGCACCTGACAGTTTTTCCTATTTATCCAAAGGGGATGTGAAAAACTTCTAATCTACCGACCTAGAAGCTAACAGATTTACTAATATTTGAAATTAAAGGTTTTTATGTGCATACGTATTGTGAATAATGATGGACTGGCTCTGTAAAACGACTGTACTTTGCTAATGTCATTACGTAGACTTTGGTTTTCGTAGGATTGTCTCAAAATAGAAAGAGAGATAAATGGAGGGAGAAGGTATCTAGGTTGTGAGAAAGATGAAATGCTTAGCCAAATGGCCACTGCAGGGAAACACTCCCCCAGGAAGGGATGGTTTGAGAAACCTACTATGTGTTGAGATGCAAAGAAATTTACAAGGTCCAATGATTCATAATTATTAAAACACCAAAACACAGCGGCACTCTATCATAATTGAGGGCCTGAGAGTCAAATAAAAAAAAAATCGTCCAGTGTCACCTGTATCACTTTACTCCGTTAAGAAATAACAAAAAGCAAAGTAGTTTAACTGTTCGGCGGCTAGATTGCAATACGGTATTACTTTTCCTGTAGCTACCTGACGGTACCCAACGATACTAACTTAGAACATAGGCACTTAACATTTTTCGTGTTTTCGTTACTTGTATTACTTTGACTCTCAGGCCCTCAATTGACAACAAAAGCAAGTAGATGTTGCAACTCTCTTGTGAGATATTAAATTATATTGGAATATATGCTACTCGGACTGCAAATGTCATATTTTTTCTTAGCGATAAAATAAGAGAGATTCAAGGTCAGATCTATAATTACCAAATTTCTTTTTCTACGCTTCATGAGTGACTATAGCGTGAGCATATCAAGACAGGCACACACTAACACACTTTTGTACTTAACCTCTTCCAATTATTTATCTCTTTTACCTTCCTTTTTCATCACTGGTGTCGTTACACCCCTTGCCCTACCTCCATGTGTCGTCTCTTTGGGTAGTATGTTGATGTATATGCGTGCATAACAATCCAACGAATTCTTAATTTATTTTTTTTTCTATTCCTCTCTTTATAACGGATGGCGCCCTTTTCAATCTCTGCTACCCACCCCTATGGCCGCGGTGGCTCGCAGGGTAATGTGATAATGTAGAATAGTAATTAAGTGATCCGCTAAGAGTAATGTGGATTATATTGATTGTGCTGCAAATGATTTGAAACAATAAAGAGGAACTCCGCCCTACCCTTGCAAGGGAAGACTGAGTGGGAGGGAATTGGTGTTGAAATTCTCTCCCTTTTAATAAAAAAATTAATAAAAAATAGGTAGGGTTGTAATTTGTGGGATTGGCTCAGGTTGGAACGAGAGAGTCAAATGAGGCGAGAAGGCGTGGAACGGGTTGCGTGGGTGGTGATACCAGGACGGAGGTTCTACCACGACGTTGCCAGTCATAGCTAATACTCAATTCAACCCTTTTGCTTGCTTTGTTTCAAATATTTTATTTCACTGATGAAATGCCTTAGCTATTATAATGAAGTTGACGTCAAAATATGATTATTATTCAATGAACATCTTTTGAATAAACACTTTGTTTCCAGTCATAGGATCCGACTGTAGGTACAAGGAGTTTTATCGAATTTTCTTTTTTCTAAACGAAAACACTGTTCGAAAAAACTTCGCGAAACACTGTTCATTTGTCAAAACAAATTAACAGTGTTTCGCGAAGATGACATAATAGATAGAAAAATGCTATTTTTACTGGTGCCTTAGACATTCACACATTTTTAACCATGACATTTCAAGTTCAATTCTAGAACAAAATAGCGTCGAAAGGTATGCTTTTGTTGCTTATATCAAATAAAAGTTACTTTTTTCTATAATTAGCTATAATATGAATTGAATGACATCTGAGTCGTTATGGAACCACCTAAAGACGTGGAAGATCTTTAGAGTCGTTTGGGGAGCGTGGGAGTGGTTGAATGATTCTTAAGATTGGAAATGAATCGAACAGATTTTGACGAGGTGTGAGATTGGAGAAGGGTGTATATCTTGACGATGGGAGAAGTCGGAAGGGGGAGATGTTAAGGGGGCAACTCCTCCGGCGAGGATCGCAGCGATTCGGGGGATAAAGGGTAGGTACATGTGGAGGGGGTCGGGAAGTTTTATTGGGGTGCGGGGAAGAGTAGGAGGCAGCGGCGATGTCAGAGGTGTACCCTACCCACCTGCTGAAATTGGCGTCGACAGCCATCTCCGGAGTTACCTCGTTAATCCGGCATGAAGGAGCAGCATTTTCTAAGCGCGTAGGCGAAGGGTTTGTGGAGGGGATGAGCCTTGTCATTGTTCCCTTGCATGTTACCGGGAACCCACGAGTCTTGAATGAGATCTGATGGTCTCCTTTCGTGGAGCTCACGGTTAAATGTCTCTTTCTTATTTCAATCTTCGTTTTATTGGATCGGCGTCCAAAACGTGCTTGCGGGACCAAAAAACAGCATTCCAGGTTATACTATAAAACTATATTCGCTGAAACCAATTAGGCAGAATTCGCAGCCATTTGAAAAAAATGTACGTGAGAACTCATCGGATATTTTTTGTTTCTTGATTGCTCTAAATCTCGTTCTTGGTTCACAAAATGTAGTTTTCACGACTTGCAAAATTAAAGGAAAGGTCTTTTTGATTTCATAGAAATATTTGTGTTCCTCCGAAAGCTTTAAGTTCTGAAGATGTTGTTGAACTCAGAGCTATCTTTACCTTCAGTTTTAATGTCAAGCCTGTGTTTAATAACATTCTGTCGCCTTTGAAATTTTCATTGCTTTCGAATAGTTGGGGAGATTTAAAATACTTAGCAAATTCACAATTTTGCATGGTACGTGGGTGTTCAGTGTCAATCCGTCACTGGGCTTACCTAAACAGTAAGAACATGCTGAGTTAAAAATGTAAATAATTTAGCATATAACGTATAAAGTTTCGAATTATTATAATTCATTGCCTAACATTATGCGTGAAAATCGATTTCGACTCGTTAGTGCCCATTTTAAGGTCCAGAGCACAATAGGTAAAATTTAATTGGTCAGTGAAAATTGCTTGAGCTACATCATTCAATTTTTAGCTATATGAGTTGGATACTGATCCTGGCGTATTGACCAGAAAGCCTAAGAAGTCTTACCCCAGTCCCCTGTGAAACTGGTGGAATAGGTTTTCTTTTGAGAAAAATTTAATATTTTTCCTTAAGTTTAATGCCAGGATAAAATATCGAGGCTAAAAATGAACGATTTTTCACTCCATTTTTAAGATGATTGTCACTTCAAGGTTATTTGTTTGGTTACTGTCTGTAGATTTGACTTTTTACGGCGTTTTTTTCATTTCTAGGAACTTTTTTGTAAGTGCATATTATTTATGGAGTTCATATAAACGCCAATTGGTTATATGAATCAATAGCAACATGAATCATCAAAGAATTATTTTACGGAATATACGCGGGGTGAATTAGGAAATCCACAATTTTTGATTTTTGTTTCATTTTCTGGGACTAAATTTAGTGTCTTTACTATAAAATTTAATACTAAAACCTTTATGTAATACTAAATCTGATGGAGTTATTTGGATAAATCTCCTGAGTCCGTGGATGTTACTTTAAGAATATTTTAGATCAGTATCTAATTGCAATTTCATACCTTGTATACGCATGTATTATATCTGGATTTTTTAAATCAATAGACTCCGCCTGCTGAATTTTTTTCAATATTTTGGCAGTGTATTGTTTGTTTTCAATTTATATCTGATCGTCGTCAGGTTCGTGGTCATGACTACTGATAGATTATGGTAATCGTGGGCTAAAATTTACGACGTTTTTCACGTGAATGTGCATTAGTTCTACTCCACTCGACCCTAAAGTATCCAGCTTAAAACTTGTTTTCCTCGAGTATTTCCTCATACTCCATCGCTAAAACGAAGCCGCCTTCGAAATTAACTGCCGCGTGGAGATTTTGTCGTGCCGAAGATGATCAAAGGCCCACTCTATCATTTCTGAAGCCGTCTTTACTCGACGTCATTGGCTTCGCTTGGATATCGCAGCGTAAACATATTGATGGAACGTTGCCCCTTGCCCTAGGTTTGTTGAGAAAGCCTCCCACGTTGTTCAGGGTATCCCATCCCGTTTTCAGGATCATTGTTTTTGGCTGTTCACCTTAACGTGCGCGCTTCAAAACATGACTTAAGCTTGAGTCATCGTCCTGGGACTCGGTCACGGAGGACAAGTGTGTTTTTGCCGGAAATAAACTGTGCAATCCGGTGTGCTTAAGGCAGTACCCTTATCCCCTGAATGGTATAAATTGATTATTCTTTTAGCTTATGCTTCGTTCTTTATCTGGAATCCCAATTGTAAACAAGAGTAGGTTTAACTGAGTGGTTATGGGGTATTTAAGAAGTGTTTGTGGTAAAAGCAGAAGGTGATGAGGAATGAGTGGATGATGAAGGAATGTGGAATGGATGGTCCGGTAATGGACATACATGAAAGGAGTCTGCTTTGTTGGTTTGGCCATGTCGAGAGAATGGTGTCAATCAAATAATGAAGCAGATCAATAATAGAGGAGTGAATGATATGAAAAGAGGAAGGGGCACACAATGAAAGTCGCGGGTGAATGTGGTAGAAGTTTTAAGAGAAGAAATATTAGGAGTCTTAAGAAAAGAAGAGCGTGTATGAAGTAATGAATTAGGGTAGCTGAAGCAAATGGTGGAAATTATTAAAGCAGAGTCAGCTTTACTGGCCTATTACCGAGAGTTAAAACTTCTTTTGGCATAGCCTATCCTAAAAGAGAATAGCGTGAAGGGTAGGTATGTAAATATTATTTTAGTTTGACAAAATATACTGATGGCTCAGTGATTTTGTAAGGGTACGATTCATAAATTTTTAGCACGCTGGTTTCCACCGATTGCCTCTTGGGCGATATTATCCATACTTATTATTTTTAGCAAGTCATAACATGCGACTGAGTCCTATGATTATGCATGGACTCCACTTCCGTTACTTCGTGGAGAATGAAATCAGTTGACTATTTTGCATGAACTCCTCTCCCCACGAACTCTTGCATGAAACATTTATGGCATCTTAAAGGTGAAAGGGTCATACTAATAATTCAGTGATGCCGAGCGAATATAGCAGGTTAGATGGGGGTGATCAGTTTGCATAAGATTTCAGTACAGTCGAAGAAAACATCTTTTTTTAAATTTACTTTATCTACAGGATTACTGCTAAAAGGAATTCAATTTCTTATTCCATCAAGCCGAAGGGTTGATGAAGCATTACTGCCGTATCCGAAAAAAATTGACCAAATAAAAAGAAAGAGGCAGTGGCTGGAGGGCGTATTTAGGGTTAAATACATTTTGAAGAGGGTGTTGCGCGGGAAGAGTTTGGGATAAGCGTGAGCGAGGGAGGAGTAAAATAAGATTCTGGGGGTATATGGAAGTCAAAGATTGATATCAAGAGCTTGAAAGAGATTTGGATGTGGAAAATAGATAGCCTTATGAAAGTAACAATAAGAAAACTATCCACCAACGGGGATATTAAAGGCAGGACTGTCCCGTGGACTAGCCATTTACCAGGTAGAATAACTTTTCAAGTCCTGAAATTAGGATATTGTGTGTTAACGTTATACGTTGACATAAGGACCAACAACATAAACATCAGTCATCAATCCGAAGATTGGTTTGCTGTGGGTGTTCAATCTGCTCTCCTAGCAGCCATCCACTTCATTCCTACGTAATTCTTTACTTTGACGTCCTTAATAATTTGCCTGATATCCTCTATTCTTTTAAGGTGATTTCATTATTTTCTTACCATTATAGTTTTCAACAGCCTATTTTGTCTTTTTTTTCTTACCATTATAGTTTTCAACAGCCTACGACAAAATAGGCTGTTGAAAACTATAATGGTAAGAAAATAATGAAATCACCTTAAAAGAATTGAGAAAATCAGGCAAATTATTATGGACGTCAAAGTAAAGAATTACAGAGGAATGAAGTGGATGGCTGCTAGGAGAGCAGATTCAACAACCCACAGCAAACCAATCTTCGGATTGATGACTGATGTTTATGTTGGTGGTCTTTATGTCAACGTATAACTTTAACACACAATATCCTAATTTCAGGACTTGAAAAGGTCAGCATCATCAAAGTTATTCTACCTGGTAAATGGCTAGTCCACGGGACAGTCCTGCCTTTAATATCCCCGTTGGTGGATAGTTTTATTATTGTTCCTTTCATAAGACTATCTATTTTCCACATCCAAATCTCTTTAAAACTCTTGATATTATTTTCAACAGCCTATTTTGTCGTACTCTTCCTTGAACTACGACCTTGATGTGGTGGAAGGGCTTGTGCGTTCCAATGACCCCTAGAGCTGGACTGGCAGGAGCAAGTACTATTGCTCCTGGTAGGGCCACCCTTCGCCATTGGCAAAGGCGATTTTTCGTAAACTTTTGCGCTTTTTTACTTTATAATTATAAAGATAAATAATTTTTTCAACAGAATTGTGAAAAATGTGCATATCTCGTCAACCAATGCCGTTTTCTCGATGTATTCTTTAAAAATCATCCTGGTATCTATAATATCTTATTTTTAATGCTACACGTCTGGTACGTAATGGTTTGACGGAGCTCATATAAATCGTAATTTAGTGGAACTATCGCAGGGATCAAGCTATTAATGCATTCAATTGTTTTATCGAGGACGCCGTTTGAATAAATTGTATCGGCCTTAAGGAGTACCAGTGTATTGCTGTTCGTCAAAACAGTGACACGTGACTTATGGAGCTCTTGGGAACAGAGTGAGTGTTGTTTTCAACTAAAAGTGTGGCGTAGATTGCTTAAATGACACATTTATTTGGAGGGAATTAGAGGAGAGGGCACTTTTAGCATAAGTATTGAGTGAATAGTTTCAAATACAAACATATCAGTCGCTGGAATGGACCTGTTTATTGTTCAAATAAAAATGTAACTCTTCGCATTTTTTCATGTATTATTTGCAAGAATTTTTGGATTCAACGTTGATCAGCAATGGATTCAGTCGTAGGTATTTAGTGAATAGATTAGCATCCTGTCAAGCTAAAGGTACTTACCTCCCCAGCATGAATGACCGTAGCTGAGACAGGAGCCTGTAAAAGTCAGAGAAGGGATCCATTAAAATTCTGCATATTAGTGATTGGATAATTTATATTCTACAATATTATTTGATGGAAAATATTTGTATCACCTTTCTGGTTAACTTAGACACAGCAGATAAAATGTATGCATAAACCTGCACTACCTTTCCAGCATGCCATTTCGTATTTCGGAGCTGTACGGAGTGTATCATAAGATGTATTCATTATCAGAAAAACATTCCATAAAAACCATTAATTTACTAAGCATATTAAAAATTATCGATGGTGACCCTTTTTACTTGTTAAATCTGAAATAAGTTCCTAGTTAATTTCTAAAAGGCTTGGAAAGGTCTGCTACGTTTGGTGATTCTTTGTTCTTCGGTTTTCAGATGCTTTGCCAATTTACCATTTTGGAAGGGTATATTACTGAAGACAATGGTGATGCAATATTGATAATCTAATCAGGTAGTCAAGGAAATGAATGAAGATACCAATAATATTTACATACGTGTAAGTCCAGCGCTAAAGGAGTGCGTAATGTGGAAACATACACTCTCACAGCCAACTGAAATTAAGTGTTAGATTAACTGTACTACCCGCAGAAATTTTCGGGGGAGAGTAAAAATTAGATCATGTATCATCAAGGGGGTCCGGCAAAGGGATCATGCATGTACTTTAAATATCCAGAGCTTCTATAGGCTCGAGGCGTAGGGAAACCTCAGGCTGATGTGAATTATGATGCACTTTGTGAGTTGGGAGTGATGCATAATATTATGGGAATGTAACTTGCTTCTACCATTACTTATACTGGCGTAAGGATTGAGACAAAGAGAAAAATCTGGGTAAAACATAACTACTTGGCTTACAAACTTTCAATAAGAGACAAAATCAAATGACTAATACATGTTGTCATGTGCGTCGGGCACGGCCGCATGTGAACACATCGATGTAATATTTTGCACCAGGCGTTTTGTAGTCATTTGGCATCGTGAAAAAATTGAAATCTTTAATTTTTTTGGGCCACCCTAATGTCGCCGTCTGCTCAGGGCTTTCGATGAGACGTGAATCCGTAGACCCATCGGCGTCTTTCGCTTAGAGTGGGCTTATGTTTAAGGCGTGCTTCTCGACTCGCTTCATCTATTCCCTAAAATAATCTGCCCTTTCCAACCGTACCACTTGGTAGGATTCGTTGGTTGGTATTAGTGATGAGCAGTTTCGTTCCTTTCTCGGACTCGTTCCTTTCGTTCTCGTTCACTAAAAGGAACGAGTTCAAAGATTCGTTCCTTTTCAAGTTGCGCCTGGGAATTCGGGCATTACAGTTCATGTCAACGATATGATTCAATATTATTCGTGCTATTTGCTCTCGTCAATTACACGTCGCTTCTAATTATTTAAAACATATACGAATATGACACTTTCAAAAGAAATGTAGAGGTGATACTTACTTAACCACGGCGACCACGGCCCAAAAAGTATCCCATTATGAGCTAGAATCACGCTACCTACCGAAGATAATGCAGGTAAATCTGGCTTTTCGTCACTCCAGTAAATATCCGTTTTGTGAAACAATCCCGTTAGTGGTGAAAATGAGAATGTGACCCGGTGAAAGTGCAAGGAATGCGCATTTTAGAAATGTAAGTAACATACCCGTGTGTTGGGTAGTTAGATAATTGGATAATTATAGAGAGACTCGCTTTGCTCGCAAGGGGGCTGCGCCGCAACGTCCTAGTCAGTGGAGGCGTGTGAGAAAGAAAAATGCGAGATTTTCACTTTGGCACCATGTTGCCAGAGAACTACGCGGGAGTACGGGTTTTTGCTACTTATCCGTAAAGTTCATGTTATGGCGCATGCGCCTGTCGAGTCTCAAGTTGATATCTACACTGGTGAAGGCGTGAGGGAAAGATACGTTCGAAAGATTCACGAAAAGCCGACTTGGGTATCATGTTGCCATAGAACTACGAGAAATGAAGAAAACGAATAGCAGAAAGTTGTAGGCCTGAATGAGATCTATAAAAAAACACCCAATAGATTTGAGATACGACTTCTAGTTTAGAAGCTACAGAGTAAAAAAAGAAAAAAATCGTACTTTGGTGCCATATTTCCAGCAAACTATAAGTGTTAGAGAGGAAGGATTGGCATAAATGTTAGGACTTGATGAGACCTAAAAAGCTCGCCCAACAGATTCGAGATCAGACTCTTAGTTTAGCAGCTAGGAGACGTGAGGGAAAGAAGCATTCGAAAATATCACTTTAGCGCCATGTTGCCATAGAACTAAGAGAGAATCCGGATTTTTGCTAATTATCCGTAAAGATCATGTCAAGTCGCATACCCCTGCCAACTTTCAAGATCGTACCTACACTGGTAAGGGAGTGAGGGAAAGAAACATTAGAGAGTTTCATGAATTAGCCCACTTTGGCACCATGTTTCCAGAGAACTACGAGGGATGAAAAAAAACGGATAGCAGAGAATTGTAGGCCTGCATGAGATCTAAAAAAACCGCCCAACAGATTCGAGATCCGACTTCTAGTTTAAAAGCTAAAGTCGAAAAACAACAAGTTTCACGAAAATTCCGAATTTGACGCCATGTTACCAGCCAACTGTTAGTGTTAGAGAAAAAGTAAAGGCATACAGTTGCAAACCTCGATGACATCTAAAAAAACCGTCAACAAATTTGAGATCCGACATCAAGTTTGGAAGGTTTCCTTGATTTGATTCCTTTAAGTCCTTCGAATCCTTTCGGTCCTTCGTTCCTATGAATCCTTTCCTTTATTTGATTCCTTTCGGTCCTTTGAATCATTTCGGTCCTTCGAATCCTTTCGGTCCATTCGTTCCTTTCGGTCCTTTGGAACGAAAATTTTTCCACAACCGGATTCGTTTCTTCTCGTTCTATCAGTGGATTCGTTCCAAAAGAACGAATAGTTCCGAAATGGCCCATCACTAGTTGGTACAATAAACTATGAGCTCTTGTATGTCTTTCGTTGAAATAGGCTAATGCCGCTGCCGCACGGTGGTCACAAATAAAAAAAACTGGCCAAAATTAATTTTTTTCACTTTAAAAAAGTTTGGAGTTCGGAATGGTACACTCTTAATCTGCGAAATATGGCCTATAAACTGGAATTTTAGAATTATATTAGTATCGCAATTATAAATGAATGAAACCCTTCAAAGTTGAATGGAACCTTTCCAGGGATAAATTAGCCAGTCGCGTAAAACCGACGATTTTGGTGAAATTTAGATGAATGGAAGAAGGCGCTAGGGTCGGACATATTTTAAATGTTTTTGTAGGTAAATTCGTTTCATAAAGAACTATGATGCCATTATTCTGTTCCCGACTAGTATGTTTTAACTTAAAACATTTTAAATTGGCGATAATTTGCTAAAATATTAAAATAAAGTGATCAATTTCAAAGAACAGTGGAACTGGCCGCGCATTAACTTTAACGGGGTAACACGCAGATGATCTCACAATTGTGTGAGATTTACAGTGAAAAAAAGTATTCGCCTGAACTGGGATTCGAACCCAGACCCCTCGATTTCGCGCCGAGTGCTCTAATTGATTGCGAGTGTGAATGATTTTTTCACTGTGAATCCTACACAATTAAAATGATCAATATCGTTTTGTGCCAATCATTTCGATGCTGCCATTTTGGTAGGTACAGTATGTTGTATAGTATTAATGAGAAGAAAATTCTTTCGCCTGACTTTCTGTTCATGTTAAGCGATTAACATATTTGCGTGAAACTTTGCATACGTGTTTTCATTAGTGATATCCATAGATAAGAGTTAAAAAATTGCATCATACATATTTGGTTTTTTGACAATTCAATGCTAGTTTAACACATCTTTATGGCACATGTCATAGATTTCGTAATAATTCAATTACATATGCTCAGGTTTTCTTCTAAACGCGATATAATACCTTTAGTATAATCGTAGCTTTTGCTAACAAATCTTAAGTTATCATGCCGAATCCAATATTCGAAAAAACGTATTTTAATACAATTTGGTCTAAATTTCGAATACCGTGCTCTAGTCATACTAGTCTAGAATACTCTAGTCGTAATATCCTTTAATTAAGGAAAGAATTAAAATATAACTCTTATACCATTCACATTACTGCCTGTATGGTGAGTTCATAACACATGGAAAGCATAAACAGATGCACTTAAGGTGGCTCTATACCGAGGCTTGTTTCAGACGTTTCCCTTTAACCCAGTAACGGCTTTGCAGTGACAGCAGGAGACTTGCAATTTTTGTTGTAGATGAAGAGTCATTTGTTGATTTAAGTGAAGTAACTTTATCATGAAGTGATTGAAAAAAATGGCAAACCTTTGTTTTACGAAATATTTTGGTAATATTCCGGGGCACGTTGCGAAGGCTATAATCCGAAATGAGGATTTTCAGCCCGCTTAAATCAAAGAATCGTCTTTCATATACGCAAAATTCAACAACCATTGATGCTGTTTTCGTATTAAGGCTATAGCAATGTTAAGCGTTCAAGCCTGCATTAACAACGGAGTAGACCTTTTCCATCCCCACCCAAGGATAATCGTTCCCCACTCCATTTTTGTCAGTGCCGCCTTCACAGTTTCCCGTTGGGCTTCTACCGCCCCAGTAGGTGAGAACAGGTGGCGACGGTTTATTTGAGGTGGTTTGGAATATAGACCAACCTTAAATGAAATGTGGTACAAGACTTTTTTGTCGATACACTTTAAAAGTTATTAAAATGTGCTCTCAATGACCCACGATTACCGCTCAAACCACCTTAAGCCGGGCGGCGAGGCGCAGAGTGCGGGCGCACCAGACTCCTCTCCACCCTTCCTCTATTCCCACAAATATAATCGTACCTCTGCGAACCAGCCCTTCTACTCGAATCCTGGTAGTGACGGAGTTTTTTCAACGGAATTTCTATTTCTGTTTGGTAAACTTAGGGTGTTTTCACCGTAAAGTAGCTCATTTTTCATTTTATTTATTTTCTGGGCACTTACAGCGAAGTGTATCCTCAGTTTCTGATCAACAAAGTTTAAATTTTTAACGCTTTTTTTTTCGCAAATGGAAATTGAAATTGCATGGTGTGTAATTTGAAATTTTATCAAGTATGGATAAAAATGTCATCGGGGAATTAGTTAATTTTATGGGAAACATAGGAAATATTTTTCTATCATAAATGAAGGCCATTTTCCCAAAAATCAGTTAAAAGAAGGGTTGTTATAGGAAGTTGAATTGTAATTATATTTAGAAACGTGCCCCTATTAATATTTTGAGCAATGTTTTGTGTGTTGCTAAAGTTTCGGCTTCCCATATTGTGGTTCCGGGTTCGAATCACGGCGATGGCGTATTTCATAAATGGAAATCTCACTAGGATATCTCGTGGAGAGCACTTCTTGTGTTTTACCCCATTTGTCGCGTCGGATGGGGTGTTATACTGTGGACCTCTTCGTTTCTTTCGTTATGAGTAGCCAAACGCCGACGTCGGGTTTCTCTCCACCTATCCTCCGTTACCCATAAAATTCTTCCTTAATCAACACACTTAATGGCTCAAATGACCTCGGCTGTTGGACGCCTTTCCCAAGTAACTAACCAACGAGTAAATTACTGAAATAATTGAAGTCAAAATTCGTTGGTTCATTGGAAATAGCGCTGCAGTTGGCTCCTATGGTAGAAGAAAATGTTCTATATATATATATATATATATATATATATATATATATATATATATATATATATATATATATATATATATATATATATGCATAAATAAAACAGTGATACACTAAACAAACAAAGAAACACGCAAAAAGGACACTCACAAAATAAAACTTGTACGTTTCGGCGGTCAGGCCGCCAGGCCGGCGGTAGAAGAATGAAGAGTCGGCTCTGTTCCCTTGGGAAGGAAAGGGCAAAGAGGAAGGAGGGGGGGTAAGTGCGAATGGATAGTGGTGGGGAGTTGGGCAGTGGTGGGGAGAGAGAGGTGGCTATTGGGCTATTAATTTCAATGGGCTAGGTTTAGCCCGGGGTTTTCGAATGCCCATGTTACCCAAATATGGGCGTATTAACGGATTTTCACGTCAACATTACCGGCGGATTCAGGAAGGGCTTCTAAGATTTCTAGGGAGAAACAATCGTCAAAATTTTGAGAGTGGGAGGCGGTATGTTTGGGGATGGGATCAAGAGAAGGTGGAGTTTTGGTGGCATGGCGGTGATTGTTCTTACGAATATTGAGAGGGGTGGTACATTTTCCCACATAGAAGGCAGGGCAGAAATTGCAGGAAAGGCGGTAGATGATGTTGCTGGTGGTACAATTGGCCGTAGAGGAAGATCTTTTGAGGGAGGGGGAGGCGGAAGGGCGGAGGAGAGAGCAGCATTTGCACTGTACAAGTCATGCCATTACAGACAACAATATTTTTATACCATACATACGAAAAGGTGGAATTCAGCAGTATTTAATTGCCTTAAATAGTGGCGGTGGAATCAGTACACCGTCCGAGGAGAGGGACGTGTAACTATTGACCCCAGTGGTGCAAATGACCTCAGCTATCGGTCAACTCCACGATAGTGAAAGTGCGAGATCCTGCATGTTCAGATGAAAAACTACCCACTGACAATGGCCGTGTTCTAATTCACGTCCTGGCATAAGCCTTACTTAATTTTCCTCAAGTGCAGCAAGTGACATCATCATATCCACCTTTGGACCAACTTCTCGTTCGCGCAAGGGCTGGTACGGGCTAGTATAAGGAAAGACTTGCTATCCGGCCGTGCCAGTCGTACAAATTCATCATGGTATCCGATATTAGATAAAGGTCGTGAACTTTGAGAGAGATCGTGATGGCAAAGTTGAATGATTATGCTGTTTCTGCCTTTTTAGGCCTAAAAAATGTTTCACTAGTTCTGCTTGACCCAATGAAATTTCCTTTGGGTAGTAAAATCTCAGTTCTTGGCGTTTTCACGAGAGTTGCTAAGGCGACGGCTGCCGTCATTCTTTTGTTGGACGTACTATTCGACCGTTTGTAGTACGTAAAAGCATTAGGTGTCCTAAGTATAGCCCATACACTTAATGTGTTGTACATGGTCCATCAGCTGTCGTCAACCGATATGTACATGCTTGTCACTTATGACTAAGCTGAGGACATTTAGGCATTAAAAATGAAGAAATAGGCAGCCTAAATAGGCACTAAAAATTTCAAAATAGGCACTTAAAATAGGCGCTTAAAATATTTTTTAATCAAAGATATGAAAACAAAAATAAAAAAACAAACCGATAAATCGACGAAAGTTCAATCATTAACTTTGGCCCCAAAGAGTTGGTCGATACCAGTAACAGCTGTTACTATTCTAGAAGCTCCTCTAGTGGAAAAACGGATTCATTAAGATGACATTTGAAGGATCCAAGAAATGAATACATGGCATCACTCACAATTTAAAAAAACTCACTCAATATAGAACGGCCACGACTTAACCCAAGGCTCTGGTATAGTCTCCTCACTCAAGTCTAAAAAAAACCATAGGTACGAGCTTCAGCTTGGAAATTTCGGTTTTTGCTTCTTGTAAACGGTTGTTCCGTGAAAATGGAATTCATATGGGATAGAAAAGTACTATTTTTCTCCATGTTTCTCCCACTGTCGCATTGAACGCCATGTAATTTCAAGTTCAATTTGCGAGAAAAATAGTGCGGAAAGGTAGAATTTTGTTGTTCATATCAGATATGGACAGATATCAGAACATGGTCGATGGGACATTGAATTTTCAACGGGCGCCCTCTTCTTGTAACGCCCTCTCTTACCTACTGTTTGCGTCAGTGCGGGAGTATTGCCCCACACAGTCGCTCATCCCGTCGCGAGTGAACGGGCAACGGAGTAGGCGAACCTTTCCTCACCTGCCCTGTGGCCGGCGGATAAGGACCACGGGAAAGGGAAAAATAAGGGGAGACACACACACACACTCAAAAGGGCTATAGAAGGGGGATGAAAAAGGGTTTGGGGAGGGGGAGTGTAGGGTGTGGGTGTAGTGTTTTTGTGAGGGACTAGGTACCGTGGTGGGTGTCGGTGTATGGGGGTGACAGTGGTGGAAACAACCGGGTCGAAAAGAGACGGAGAGGAGGAGAGGTGAAATGGAAATAGGACCCTTCCTTGTTTGCCATTTTAGGGAGGATCCCACAAGATGACGTGGGGTGTGTGTTGGGGGGGCGGTAGGGAGGAGGAAACGTGCGGGGTAGGGGTGGGGGGTGGCTTGTAAGGGTGGCAATGAGAGGGAGTGAGTGAGGTGGCGTCTATGGGATGTGTAAAAAGGGTTGGTGTGGACAGCGGTGTGTTGGGTTGGGGGGAGGGGTGGGTGGGTTGGGTTGTGTGCGGTGAGGGGGTTGGGGGTTCGCAGATAGCGTCCTTCCGACTGTCCACAGCTCGTTTCGGTGGCCAGTCCTCCATTTTTCAATCCGACCGCGCCACCACCACCCAGTCGATTGCGTAAACAAAAAGAAGGAAAATTCTATGCCACCCTCCCCTACCGCCAGGTTTTTATTTCTTCCCCTCACTTCTTCATCCCATCCATATACTCCTCCTCCCTCTTCATTTGCACATTATCTTTTCTTCGACTAGTGATGGGAAACCAACGATTTTTTCACGTCATTGTTTTCAAACGGAAATTAAAAAAGCGTTTTTTCACGTTTTTTTATAATTTTGTTTACTTTTTGGGTTCTGAAATGCAAAATATATCAGTTTCCTAAAATCACAACTCTAAAGGTGAATTTTAAGGAAATTAATTCCATTGGAGATAGTTTGTTTTTCACGCTCTTCTTAGGAAACGCAACACATTTTTAACGACAGTCATTAAGAACAAGGAAATGTCCCCGTATATCTTCTATAAATGATGATGGGAACAAAAAATTTTTTCGCGTCGTATTTTTCAAACGTAAATAAATAGTGTTATTCGAAAAAACATTTATTCACAGTTTTTTGTTCTTTGTTTACCTTTGTCCACTTAAAAGCAAATTTTACCGCTTTCGTAATAATATATGCTAAAAGCGAAAATAAGGCAATTAAAAACTATTTTGATAATTTGTCTAGGCCGCTGTCCAAAGAAAATGCCAAGAAGTTCAAAGCTGGGATGATATTCACCAAGAATAAGGAAATGGACCGTGTTTACATTGTAGCATTATTTAAATAATAATCAATATAAAGCGTGATGGGGAAGCCGTTATGGAGCTATATTGGACCGGATGCCAGTAGTGATAATGACCTTTTATATGCCAGAAAGTTCATAATTATGGTTGTGCAAATGAATGATTAACGTTAAGTATTTGAAAAAAACGAGTATTTCTCTTTTTTTCCATCCAAACAAAAACAAACGTTTTCTTTTTCAGAATTTTTAAGCGTTTAGAAGTTGAATTTTGTATGTCCCAAAGTAAGTGGACGTATGTTATGATTGATGGAGCATTTCAGTATCCAAGTTTCATTTTTTTAAGGTTTAGAAGCGAGGCCTTAAGAGAAGAATGCCTTTTTCCAAAGTGGCACTTACAAATACATTGAAGGCAATTGATGAGAGGTACTCCAAGTAGAAGCGTGAGAATTAGATTTGTGAAGACTCTTATTTGGAGTGTTGGGATGTATTGTTCCAAAACTTGGTACACTGGGAAAGAGGATTAGCGTCGATGGAGGCTTTCGAGATGCGGGTTTTGGAGAGAGGGATGAAGATTATAGAAAGTGCGAGGGTGATGTTAATGAGAGGGTGTTATCAGAATGGTGGAGGAGTAAAGGAAATTGGTTGGGGAAGTACTAAGGAGGCAAAAGAAGTGGTTGGAGGGTATGATTAGTGGTAGTGGGCTGTTGAAGAGAGATTGAGGGAAGAATGTTGACCGAGAGGGGAAGCACTATGGATCGTTCAAAATCAAGTTGACAGTGTTGGCCTTATGGGAGAACACTGTTGCCTAACCTAAGGACCATGTTCTCACTCATAGGACACGTATGCAACCATTCCCAATTTGTGCTAAATTTAAGTAAGTAATATTTGCCTAAGGAATTGAAAACTGCTCTGTACAAAATTGTACTCCCTTCAGCCTTATTGCATGGTAGTGATACATGAGTATGCCAGGATCAACATAGAAGTGGGTGAAATGTAGGGATGAGTGGGATCCCGAAACTTCGGGAATTCCCGAAGTTTTTGGCCTTCCCAAAGTTCGAGACGGAAAGGTCTTTCCCGAAAATACTGTTTCAGGAAATGTTTTTTTTTTTTTGCTTTTCCGACTTCCGGCCTTGCATTTTTAAAGCAGTCACGCATCGTTTAGCGTATTTACGATAAGTACAAATGATAAAAAAGAGAATCCATAATATTCCTTTTGAAATTTTAGAAGAGTGCGCAATTTTCTTCGGGAATTTGCCGTATCAATAAACGAACTTTCGTATCCCATAGTACCTGCGCTAAGCTGTCCTAAATTTTCCATAACTGTCCGAAATTTCAGGGGCAATGACGAAAGGAGAATGCACGCATGCGCTACAACTGCTATAACTTCCATATTAACAAAAATAGCGCAGATATATATAACAACCATATAAACCTAACATTAACGTGTGTAATGCATAAAAAATGGATGGAAAAGGTCCAGAATTAACGGACAAGTGGCAACAATGATTTTTAAACAAAAATTATTAATTTTCTCAATAACGCCGAGATGAATTTTTTAAAAATTTATACCTGTATTTTTTAACTCATTTCTCTCCATCACAAGGTACGTGGAATGATTGTGCCCTCCTTAGATTCACGTGAAAAAATCATCAAAGTAACCCCTGTAGCAGCAGCGTGAACTTTTGTTAAAAATAAGCATTCCTCGTATACATACAATACGGATTTTACAATAAAAATATTGACAAATAAGATGTTAAAGTACAATGGTTGTACTGGGAATACTTTTCTAAATTAAAAAAAAACAAAAGGAAAGGAAATAAAAAATAAAAATATCAATTATTCAAAAGTTTAACAACAACCGGCTGATAGATTTTGTTAAAAATTCTTACACATAGCAGCGAACTTTTACCGAGTGCCTTCTTTCACAAAAAAATATTTTAAAACGTAAATTTTCGTAGCCAAATGGGTATGCAAGTCTTTAATAAAAGCAGCAAAAAGTATATACAATTGAAATGAATACGGTTGAATAGAAATACAATGCACGGTTTCCCAATTGTTTGGGATACATCTATATGTTAACAATGGTGGCATAGTCCGTTCTATCGCAAATTTTAATATCGTCAAAGACTCGGAAACGTGTCATCTGCGGTAAACGAAGCGTGAGTACATCTTAATCTACAACTATTAGGGCAGTCAATGAAGACCCCAAAACATCAAGCTTGGGAAATAATTAGCGTAAAGTTGAATTTACCCCACTGATAGACTACTACCGGAAGAATATTTTTACAAAAGTCCCCAAAAATCCCCTGTAGCTTTCCCCCACCCCCTCCCCCTTCTAAGGTTCAAAATACCAATATTTACGGAACATCTCTGTTACTAATGATCAGATCAAGTTCATCTTTTTTCTGTATTGTTTGTTATTAAATTTTCTACAGTATTAATACCCAACATATTTACGTTTTCCTAATAGTTTTTGATAGATTAAAAAAACATTACGAAAAAGTAGGTTTTTTACTACGTAACTTTTTATTTTTGCGCTATAGATTTGTTATGTGTCATATTATGTAAAAATCCTTCCTATAAAGTTATAGCTTACCCTTTTTTGAATCTATTCATGATTTACAGTTTTATTTAGTTTTGTGTGATGCTAACGCTAGGAAGGGGAGAAAGCAAGAAGGTTCGGCTCTTTCCCGATTCCCATCCCGAAATCATCAAGAAAATGTTTTTCCCGTCCCGTCCCGAAACCAGAAATGCCTTTCCCGCTCATCCCTATTGAAATGTTATGGGTATTTACGGTAGAAGCGGAAGGGATATGGTTAGGATTGAATGGGTAGTGTTAGAATGTGGTATAATATCTCCTGTTATGAGTATTTATGAAAGGAGCGTTGCCCTGCCACGGGAACGAACGAGAAGTCGTATAAGAAAACAGATATATGATAAAGGAGTGAATTGTGTGAGAGGAAGGGGTTAAGCCAGAAGGTCATGGATGAATGTGGTGGAAGTGACTCATAAGATGGTTGGTGCGATTTTTGTTTTCGTACAGATTTGCGTGAAACTTTGCACGCATGCTCTCATTAGTGGTATCTATCATCTACATATGTAAAGACTTTCTTTAAACGCAAAATGATGCACCTCTCATTATTATCATTGTTGCTTACAAATATCAAGGCGTCACGTCGAGTCCAATATTCGAAAACAACATCTTTAAATATAAGTTTGTCTAAATTTCGAATACCGCGCCGAAAACTTAAGTCATATGTAACATATTTTAACCAAGAAAATGTTTTTAAATATAATTTAAGTATCATTTCCATTTCTACCTGTATGCTCCCACGGCTGATATTTTTACAAACCAGTCGCGAACCACCCCTTCCATTGATTGATTCCACTGAATCCCTACCAACATTCATTCATATACATTTCCTCTCCCCACCGAGGCCACTTGCTGGATTCATGGGGGTGGAGTTATGAGGGATTAAAAAAAATGTGAGTGATGTGTGCATGTTTTCAGTTATTTTCCCTGGAGAAAGGAGAGATAGCGTTTCGTGCCGGAGAGTGGGTTGGAATATGATCTGATGGGAATGACGCCCCATGCATGGGAAGCAATCCTCCTCCATGCCTACGTTTGTATTTCAACTCTTTGTGTTTTATTTCTTTTTACGCTTTTCATGCCTCGAGATACGAGATAGGTGCTTCGCTTCTCTTTTCTCTTCCACGTTGATGTTCGAAGTTTGTCTTCGATGATTGCTCCGCCTTTTTTTCTGCTTCACCTCCTGCGTCATTCCCTCGAATGACTGCGGCGTAGCCATTTCGCGACGTGGGAATCTAATCTCCTTCTGTCATCTCCGGAATTTTTTTCTAGGTAAGTATACGGCGAGAAAATGAAGATTTTCATATCTTCTTAAAACACGGCGATGAGGTACGCAGAAAAGCCACGAAAACAAATCGGCCGGGGCCGAAATTCAAACCAAGGGCCTTTGAGTTGCCGGGACAATGATCTGACCAACAGCCTACCAGGGCTTACTAATGCCCGTGGCAATTTTGGAGGATACAAGGGAACTAGAAGATTTGATTTTTACTTGTGGAAATGTTTACGTTTTTCATCGCCGTATTTTCGGCAGATATGAATATCTTCATACGTAGCTAAGCATGCCATAAGTACTGGTATAGGATGCAACCATGTGGGTCGCGACTTCTTGGAAATCCTCCACTCCCTTGCGTTGCCATCACCGCAAACGCTTAACATCCGTATTAGTTTTTCGCAAAAATGGGTATTCTCGTCGTGGTGCAAAAGCAATATCTCCCTTTGTGAGGCCTACTATCGACTTAAGACCTATGGAATTAAAATTTGGTATATCAAAAGGTGATATATCAGAATGATGTATTGTGTGGTTATGACGTCTAAACACAACAATGTAAAATACTACATTTTAACGATTCGACCTTCGGAAAAATTATAAATATCTTCATTTAGTTCAACTTTCACTTAAGATGTTTTGTACAATCGACCAAATTTTGACATTTGAAGTCATTTTTAAAGGTAATGGGTTGAAACAAGGTCAGTTTTAATAAAATTTAGATTGAGCATTGAAAGTATTTCTTCTCTCAGTTTATTCGATCTATTTTCACAAAGTTAAGCTTGAAATTATACTTGAAAGAAGCACACAAAGAAGAAAAATATGCATAATACTTCAAAGCCGCGAAGGTTTGCATACTCTCCTCACTTAAAATATGATTCAATACTGAGCTCCATGATGCTGTCACCGGATATACTTCCTTCCCTCACCTGCGGAACTAGGAGGCTTTCTGATTCCCTTTCATTTGGCCATCGCATCCTCTACTCGGTATTGTCTTCTCATTCCAGCTTAAGCCCTGTGCTTTTTCTTGGCAAAGCGTCGCTTCGGTAATAAGTTACGTGGGGAGAACTCCCCGAGCTACCTCTCTCAAATTCCCGCGCCTGCTCCTAGGGCTCCGATAATGTCCGAGATGGTGGCAGGGTGGCGGGGAGAGAAAAAGGAAACAGAGTTGCGGCCGGGAGGGAGGGAAATAAAGATGAAGGGTTGTAGCTGAGTCCCTTCCATTGGACCTTAACGTGGTGGAAAGGCTTACGCGTTCCAATGACCACCACAGCTGGACTGACAGGAGGGATAACAATTGTTTCTGGTCTGGTCACCCATGCCAGATAAGTCGAAGGGTACAACTCAGACGAATGGTAGTTCACGTGATGGTGTCACATTAAAAATACCTTTAGGAGGTGGGGGTGGGAGTCCCACCCAAGTATCATTTCCCAGAAAATGAAAGTCAATAGCTGAGAATTGAATCCTGGCAACTACCGGACGCCGCGCTCTAGGGCGGGTGCCGTGCCCCGCAGCGTTGGAGGCAAGTCCTCCGCGGTCGTCACCATACGAAATCCTCGCAGAACATCGTTACCAAAGGATACAATGAATATGAGAGAAGGAAGGAGAAAAAAGAAAGAGAAAAGCAAGGGTAAAAATAGGAACTTGGAACGCAAGGACAATGATGAGGGCTGGGAAGCCCGAGCATGCTAAACAGGAAATGGAGAAAGGGAAAATAAGGGATGTACTGGGGATGTGCGAGGTGAGGTGAAGAGATAGCGGGGACTGTTGGAGTGATAGTTGCAGGGTAATCTACAGTCGGGGAGATGAGAGTGGATGAGGTGAGAGGAGTAGCTATGGTAATGGATACTAGGGAAGAGGGTTGTAAACATTAAACAGGTGAGTGACAGGATACTAGTTTTATAAATAAAAGCATGCTCGACAAATTTCGTATTGGTGCAGTTGTATATGCCTACAAGTAACCATAGGGATGACGAGGTGGATGGGGTGTGCGAAAAACGAGAAGATTTAATGAGAGTGGTCCCGGGAAAGGAAAACCTGATAGTAATGGGAGACAAGAATGCAGTTGTGGGGGAAGGAAGGAATGAATTTGAAGTGCAAGAGCATGGGCTAAGGACAAGTAATGACCGGGTGGATAAGGCAGTTGAATTTTGTAGACGAAATACATTTTGTAGAAGGAAAGGCGGGTGAAGAGAAATGTGGAGAAGCTATATTGTAGCGACAACAGAACTGTGAACCTATTTATAGAGGATGAGAGAACAAAAAATAACCTTGGACTGGAGATAATTGACAGCGAAATAGAGAGGGCGATCCGAGAGTTGAAGGAAAAAACAGCATAATTTCGGAGTTACTGAAGAATTTAGGTACCTAATGAGAGAAGACGATCTTTTTTTGAACTTATTCGTAGGATATACGAGAAGGAAGTATGGCCAGAGGATTTCGTGAAAACTGTATTAATACCTATCCCAAAGAAGAAGTAATTGTTGGAATGCGAGGAGTGTAACACAATTAGTTTTATTTTACACGAGGAAGAAGCTTGCTTAGAATATTAAATAAAAGGCTGGAAATTAGAGGAAATAAATATTTGGGCGATGACCAGTATGGGTTCAGGAAGGGAAGGGCAACTTGGGATACAATTTCGGTGATGAGAAAACTTACAGAAAGCAACATAGAGTACAATCAGAATGTTTTTGCTTGCCTTGTGGATTTCAAAAAGTCGTTTGAGAGAGTAAATTGGGGAAAATAATGCAGAAACTCGGAAAAATGGGAATATATTGGCGGGATAGGAGACTCCTTTGAAATCAATATATGGCCCAGAGGGAATTGGTGAGGGTGGCTTACGGTGAATCGGGGTGGATAAGTTTCGGGTTAAGGCAAGGGTGCCCGTTGTCGCCCTTGCTCTTTAACATCTATGCTGAGGAAATTGTATGAGCAGCATGGGAAGAGTTAGATCAGGGAATCAATGTAGGAGGCCATCTTATAATGTCGGTTAGATTCGCGGACGACCAGGCGCTGGTTAGTATTATTGAAGGGCAAAACTTTATTAGATGCATTGGAATTTCAGTGTAGGAAATACGGAATGAAGATAAATGATAAGAAAACAAACGTAATGAGATTCTCTAAGACGAAGGAAATGAGGGTGGTAGTAAAAGTAGGAAGGCACAAACTGTAGCAAGGAGTAAAATTTAATTACTTGGGTAGAATGCTGGAAACATATGGACAGAGTAGCTAAGACATTAGGAGTAGAATAGCGTTAGCTAAGGAAGCAGTTAGTAATAAATGGAAGCTGATGACGTGAACCTTGGGTAAAGAAATATATAAGAGGCGGGTGAAGAGCTTGATATGGAGTATAGCGCTGTATTGGACAGAAAGGAGGACGAGAATATGCTGCAGACGTTCGAGATGTAGGTGTGGAGGAGGATGTAAAAGGTCCGGTGGACGGAAAGGGAGACAAATGAGGAAGTGCTTGGGATGGTGGGTGAGGAAAGGAAAGTTTTTGATGAGATAATGGGGAGACAGGTTATGTGGCTAAAAGGGGTAATGAGGGGTGATGGTTTTCTCAGGGCTGTGATAAAGCGAAGGATTTTGGGCCAGAGGGTAAGGGTAAGAAAGAGAATAGATTGAATGATCGGGATGGAAAAGAGTAGGACTTATTTGGATATGAAGAAATAAATATTAGAGGTTGATTGGTCCCTGCACTTTTAAAAGCTGGACAATTTTCTCCGACTTTCAATTAAAACATAACTTTAACTGGTGGATTACTATCATGTCATGCCGAGGAGAAAGGCTGTGTGGGGAGTCCGTGTTGAGTGGTGGGCGGCGGGAATTAAGGCGTCGGAGGCACTGGATGCGGTCAGGGACGTCTTCGGAAGAGTGAGCGATAAAGCAAAACAAGTTCCATCAAGTGGGGTCTTGTAAAGCGGAAGAGGAACGGTCCTATTTCATCAGCTGCCTAGGAAAGAGAAAAGTAAGCCCTTATTTTGCAGTCTTAAATACAAGGCGAAAGATACGCTTTCATCCCTTTGACAAAAGGCCATACGGACTCTCTCTGACTTCAGCATTCGGTTTACTTTTTCTCTTTCTTGGTATCACTACGGATTTTCCGACTGAAGTGGGATTCAAAATAGTAAAATACTCTTAGATGTTCACTACAGATGCAGACTCCTCTGTCATCATACCTCATTAAGAGGATTCCCCAATACCCCGTTCCACACGCGCTTGAGGTGGCTCGTGGGATAGTTCGTAGATAAAGATATAGGCTATTATTTTAACTTGACACAGTCATTATCGATCATTTCATCCAAAAAGACCATCCTCTCACCCTTTCGAGTTCATTTAATTTTTTTTCTTTTTTCGTATCTTATGAAATACCATTGTCCCTCATCCTCTTATCGTAATTATTTATTTTACCTCTTTTTTCCTGACATGCTAAGTAACTACACATCTTCCTTTCTTATTTTTGTGTGTTTTTTTAACCCACTTAAGGACCTATACCAGAAGCCCCACTTCCTTTATTCATCCTCTCTCCTTTTTTCTCTCTTTTACAGTTTTAGGTTTCACACAAGGCAACCTGTGAGGCTATGGCAGCGTATATATAGTTTTGTTTTTTACAATGTACACTACATTTCCGTCGGAAGGAGATGCGCGAAACCGCAAATCGGGGTTACGTCTCTCTACAGGCGAGGATTGTGGTTCGCAGCAGTTTCGCTTTGACGAAGTTTTCGTCAGTGAAAAACCTATCGTGCCATATAGAGTATATAGGGTATTTCCATGCTGGAATCGCAAATTTGTGGCACAACTAAATTTTCCGCCATCCTTTCTCTCCTATTCGCCTCTGAAAATCTAGTCCTAACATTTTTATCAATGTTACGCACTATTTAATTCAAGACAGTGCACGACTAATGATTTCTATCTGCTCCAACAAGCCTTTCAAGTTTTATAGTTCATATAGCCTTATCAATTCTGGAGTGTTAAATTATTTTAAACATTGCACGAATAAGCTTCATGGTGTATCTCTCGAACCGATATCGTTATAAATTTAACGGTGGCTTTGATCACTTAGTCACCGATTGACTCCCCGAAGACGATAAGGATGATGAAAAGAAATCGCGTTGTACGATTCCACATACGTTCTTTATTTTACCAATATATTGCTGCATCTATTTTTGTCATTTTCAAAGTAAAATTGAAATTGATCGTTGAAATTAAGAATTTAACTGGAAATAAAAATCATGCGAAATACACTAATAGTATGTAAAACAGCACGCGCAAGAGTGCAAAGACGCCATAGGGATGAAATTCGCCATAAAAAAATCATTTGACTTTACAAGGATTGGAACTCGGATCTTCCAAATGCCGCTCAGGTGTGTTATGGCGAATTTCAACCCTTTTAGGTGCCACTTAGTGGAATTGTACAAAGTTATTTCTTTTCATAATGCTTAAAGTTGCAACGCTTCAAAAAGTATCGCCTGCCTCCATCAATTTTTATCCCCGAATAGCTACCACCTCTATGCGACAGGTCCTCTTCGTGGCTATGTCTGCTTTTGTCACTCCATTCCCTAATTTAGTCTGACGAGTCCTTTCGGTGATAAAAGAGGAATGCTGTTGCGGATAAAAGCCCGAAAGATTCTTTTTCTTCTCCGCGTCCCTCCCTTGCCCATTCTTTTTTCATTCCTCTTCTTCACCCTTTCTTTCTATCCTTCTCTCCCTCTATTCCCGTCCATGAAATCTCTCGCTTCTCCATCGTTTCGCTCTACATCCTCTCTCTCTCGGCCCGGTTTCATCCGCACTTTCTTTAGCCCACCTTTGCTCTAGCATGCGATGTCCGCCCATCCCGACTGTCTTCACCAACCCGTTTAATTTGTTGCCCTTAGGGGGTCGCTCTTAACCACTTTGGGAATAGACTTCTTTGTGGGTCCGTGGTGATGGTGGTGTGTGGCAAACTAGACCCGGTCATGCGTTTCAGGAGGGTCTTCAGAAGGGAAACGTTGATATGCAAATGTGAGATGATCCAGAGCGCTGTGGGGCGATTGCCTACAATTACGGGGAGTGACTAAAAGTTGATTGTTTCCTTTCATTTAAGTTTTTTGGTGCTGTCAATTTGCTCCAGGACACAGTTAATAAAATGTCACCATAGCGATGTGCTCTATGTTGGTAGGATAAGAAATTCCAGTGATTTTCAGCACTTTTAATGATCTCTTTTTTACAACTGCGCAAATTGCTGTTGTTTCTCCCCTCTAGGGAGAGAAATCATTACCAGTAGGCAGACTCGGAGGGTATTTATCAGAGATTAAATTTTAGGAATTTGCCTGCATGCGTGGTACACAATTTATTTCTTCATCACAGCATACAAATTACCTCTTCATTCCGTCCATAAAACCCATTCTCCCCCAAGCCCTTCTCCGCTTACCCAACAACCTCCCATCTAGTACTACCTTTCGTTTGCCTCCTACCCTTCGACCTATCTCGCATGGGTGACCCTGCCAGGAGCATTAGCAATTGCTCCCACGTCGAGCTCTAGGTCTCATTGGAACGCGCAAGCCCATCCTCAGCGTCATTGTAATCCAAGGGAAGGGAAGAGGGGAATAGGATTGGCATTTAAGATGTCTTAAAGTAAACTGGATATATGAAAAATAAAAGTGAATTAGCGAAAGGAAAGGGTTAATTATTCACGTCATCCTAATGCAGTATCAATTATTGAAATTTCATGAATATGTCCGGAAACAATCAGACTTATATTTCGGTCAAATATTAATTGACCAACGGAAGCTTCTAAAACCCGTACCGAAGGGGAGCTGGGCACTGCCTGTATCTCATACTCACAAACGAGCAAAATTATAAGTATGTAATATTTATTTCTGAAACGGCTCCAACGATTTTGATGGGACAAGACATCTTTAGGGTTTTAGAACGAGAATTAATTTTGGCTTGGTATGATCTTCATAAAAATTCGTAAAAGGAAAAGGTTCGACCCTGGAAAAGATTTCAGGGCCAATTCATGTAAAAATGGCAATCAATGGGACTAGGTAGAGTATTTTAGTTTACAGTTTTAAAATTTTATAGAAAGGGTACAATGTAAGAGTAACAAACTTCAGACAGTAACACTAATTTGAGAACCAAAGAAGTGAGGGTTTGGTAGACTTTTGACAACATGGTTTTCTTCAACTTCAAGAAATATTGTACTCTGCGCGTGTGATTTATTCATGAGTTTGCTTAAAAAAACTTTAAAATACGGCCCAAGATTAGACATAAGATGTTCATAACTTTAAACGGACTCTTTTTGTTCTATATTTTTACCGTCAACTCTTCTCATAAACCTTTCTCAGTACGAGTGCGCATTACGTCGAGTTTTAGTATTTTATCCATCGGATAATGTTTTCTTTGGTGGTATCCTAGTCACCCTACGGTTAGAAATTGAGGTGCACAATAAACGTGATTATTCAAACCATCCTAAAAGTTTATCTCATCAAATTAAACTAAATATATTGAAAAAACGCGTCCTGGCTTTTTGACTTAATTAAAGGAAGTGCTTTGAATTCTTATTAAAAACTTGTTTTGACTTATCTGTATTTCATGACATTGAAGTGCTTGAGAAGGCAAGTCCCCTGGAATAATTTTCACTATAATAAATAGGATAATTTTGCTCAGTAGTAATTTTTCTTTGTATTTTTGGTCATATTTCAAACTAAAGATGCTCAAGGCATTCCTATTGGTAAGAAGAACCTAGCTGAAGTGTTAGCTTGATCGTGGAAAAATATTCAAATTCAAATAAGATATTGTATGAATTTGATTTTAAATATACTGTCCATTTTGTAATCAAGGCTCTGATCCATTTCTATTTGCAATATCGATTATCCATCGCCAACGGATGTTTACTCTTATCTTAGCTACTCTTCATCATTTAACCTCTCACAAAACATATTAACTTTTTGTATAACATTTTGACTCTTTTGAACATGGCTAAGGTAGTCTGTACGTTGTGCAATATCGGTGGTGCTCATCGAAGCTTTACTCACATTTGCTACCTAATGATCGTTGGTGACGATCAGTATTTAACAAATATTACTCTGGCACTGCATGGAGGTCTTAAATCGAGGAAAAATATCTGGGTAATAAGAAAGAAGGTGAAATGCGATATAAAGCAACATGGAACGCTGACTAACACACATGACCGACAACTGAGAGATTCGCGTTTGAATCTTAGTCAAGTCTAATGATTTTCATGTTGGATTCAGCTAACGCACCTGACCGGCAATTGTCAGATTGGGGTTCGAGTCGCGATCAAGTCAGATGATTTTTTTTTCACATTGGATCTTACCTGTGCGCGTGGTTATGAGCCACATCATTTGTTCAGCTGCAATGATTAGATATGTATCGGTACTAATTATGAGAAGTTTTTTGCTGTTGAAGCTAGGGTTTATGTAGCAAATTTCTTTTTTGGAGTTGAAATTGCAATTACGCTTTAACTGTCTGACTACCCACTAGCGAAAACCACTTAGCGTATGGAATAAAGACTGTAACATTTACGTGCCCTTCAGGGAACCGTTTGACCCATTACTTCCGGTCGGGACTCTTCCTAACGCCACCTAGGCTGCTTTCCGGCAGTCCAAGAGCTCCTTTTGGCGATCATCAGACCCTCTCCACGGGTTTTTGGGTCAATCTTGTACTTACATGATAAGATTAAGATAAGGTAATGGCGGCGCCAATGTACATATGCGCCGGCATTAAATCATTGGCGTTAGTTTCAAATGACTGCTGTAGGCATTCAGATAATAATTTTAAGGATATAGGCAGATGACAGTGAAGAAGTTGCCTGGAGGTTAACGAGGATATCAAAACCTTACCTCGAAGAGTTGAAGATACAATGACTGATGTTAACTGGTTGGTCGGGACTAATGGATTGATACTCATGGCTTTCATCGCATGCGAAAGACGAAGGGATGAGCAGAAGCGTCACTGTTCGACTTTTAATGGCATAATTTCCCAGCAATGCGAGATCATATCTGTTTTTTCGCTCGTGACTTGGTTATCCTTGTGGATGAAATTGCTATGTAGTACAGTTTTGTTGAAACCTGTGTGCATGTTCAATTCCAATTACACTCAGCGAGGACCTGGCAGTTATTTCGCCACGTGAGTGTTCTCTAATTAGGAAGAGATAAGGTGAGATTGGTGCTTTAATTGTCTTAGAACCGTAAAACGAATCTCACTGCTATCAGTCCGCTGCCCGTGCTCAAAGGTTAGATGCCTGTTCGCCCCAACGTTTCTTTTCCTTACGAACGTTAATACAAAATTATTGCGAGTAAATGTTTTCGTCGCTTTTGCTTGATAATAATATTGATCACGTTGTCAGTGGTTACACTGCACCACCGAGTGGCCTCGTGTGAAGGGACCCATAATCTTCTTACTACGGATAAAATGATTAAAGGAGACTTATGCTTTTCCCATAGAGCATTTTTTTATTTGTTTACCATTTTACATTAGAGTATTTTTAATCTTGAGAAATGTAAGGAAAATACTATTTATTATGAATACATGTTTTCAATGCATCGTAATGGTATATGTTTAACATGGTATACTCACTGTCTGGTAGTTTTGTGGTTTATGTGGCGAAAAATTATGTCTCTTTCCCGCTTGAGATATTTTTCTTTTAATAAAAAATTGTAAAAAGAAACATGTTGGCAAACGTGCCGCATGATATTGTGGTAATGTGACACGCAATGGTAATGTGACACGCTTGTGACAAAATATTATTTAACCATTTACAAGATCTTTATTGAAGTAGGGTTTAGAAAGGTATCCTCCAAAGAAAAAAGTGACCATATTGACATTACCTTTTCAACGATTTGTTAATCATGAAATTTTATTGAGGCTCGTTCGAAGTAAAATATCACTACCTACTAAGTTACTAACTGAAATATTTAAAAATTGTACTACCCTTTTAGTAAACGAGCGTTGAATCCGTTCATTTCGGTGTTTGTCAATTTTAATTTTTCTTCATGGTATGGTAGATGCATTTAATTTAAAACGGAAAGTATTATATTGAATTCATATGCCTAGGAAACTGAGTGAAGCTAAGTAAATCGAAGTTTGAAGTGAATCGAAGTTTCTTACAAATCTGGATTTCCCTTGATTTTATTCTCAACCTTGCTCATATTCAAATGAATAAAAGCTGACCATAGTTACCTTCTCAAAATGTAAATGCAATTATTGATATAACCAGATGAATGTTTGACCTGGAAAGTTAAAATTTGTGAGAAAAAACTGATTTAAATAGTTTTGTAATTCTCGTCATATCGGAGGATTTTTGTTCAAACATCAGCTTATAATTTTGACTTTTATTCCTCTGAATTTGAAATACCACCGCTGTGAAAAATATATATTTAAAAATCAATTAATCGTATTTTTCAATTTATTCACAATGCTTATTTGTAGTTAGTATAGGTACAGAGATGCTGCTGTTTAAGAATGGAGATATCTCGATATAATTATAAAGGAAATATTTTGGCAAACTGGCTATCTTGAGCTTTTTAGTTTTAAGCTGTCATGGCAAATTTACAGTAGGTATACTAACATAATTAGTCTTAAAAAAGAGACGAAGAGAAGAATAGGAATCCATCTAACTTATGGGTCGTTCTTAATTTGTGACTCAATGAAATATCAATATTAAATAGTTGTAATTCATATTGAAGATATGTTATCTTGAAATAGAAGGTAGGCAACTCGTCTACAATACTGATAACGTGCTATCGAATCCCACCATGGGGACGGGGTCCTATAACTGTATAAATAGTGACAGTTAGTTTTCAAAATCACTTATGTTGCTGAACACACTCGTAAATTTCATCATCGTAAATTCATCATTAATTATAACAACCAATTACCAACTTTTTCAATGTTTAAATTTTATTTTGAATCATATTTAGGGCTGCAAGATATTTAATTCATAAGGTTCATTATTGCACCAAACCTAACATTCATAATCTAAAAAAATTAATTCCCTTATATATTTTAATTATAAAAAGATTGATACACTGACAACTAAAATGGAAATGTTTGTTTATTGATATTATAAATGGTGCGCCTGGTGTTATCCATGGTAAACCTTCTGTTATATACATTTTACACCCTTGAAGATGATGAAAATGAAATAAAAATGTTGTCAAATTGGTAAAGTATTGATTTAATTTATGATCGAATCCTCGACAATCACAATGATTGAAGTAACATGTATGGTGTAGCGGTGGAATATACTAGTCACAGCTCGAAAAACATAGTGCACTACTTCTGATAAATTATAGCAAAGAGATAGCCTTTCCCTTACCTACGTTTTTGAAATTGAATGCTAGCGCATGACTACCTAATTTCATGAACAACGCAGAAAAGTCTAATCTAAACATTTAATAATTCAATGTAAAATCTCACGCCTTTGATCTCACGATGCATGGGCAAGCATGTTTTTTTTCCAATCCATCTGCCGGGTTCACCCTACTCTGCGTTCCCTTTAAGAAGAATGTAATAGCTAATTTTAGTCCCGGGGTTTTGGCGGTTATCGGACATTATTGGGAATACCATGTGATGATTGAATTGAATCGTACTAATTGACATAATTAAAAGCATAAACGTGCTCGATTTCCAAAAATCGCTTCGAATTACTGAGAAGGTATTTGTGGAGCGCGAAATGTTTTGATTTGATTATAGGAAAAGAGCGCCTTTTGTTCCATTTCGGATCAAATTTTGCCTTACGAATGAAAACTGGATTCATTAGTTTGTCAAAAATCAGTGAAGTGAGTTAAATTGAAAATTATATTATATATATATTTATTTATTTTTTTTTTACCGGAAAAACGCAGAGCTATGGTATCAGACAGATTTTATAAATGGTAATCACCGACGCGCACTCAAACATACATGTACTGTAAAAGTTTCGCATTTGCAAATATCATGTGATTAAGTACACATTCTATTTTTTCCAATAGTCCTCGTTTACATCTGCAGCTATTCTATGTAGTAAAAATGGGAATGATGGTTAACGCACGACATAAATTTGCGAGGGGAAATTTTTCCATATTCATGTGGGTGTACCTATATTCTCAGATGATAAGGGACACGACCGAGGACCTTCATTTCAGAAATAATCCATTTTCGTACTCATAAAATCTGCTGTTTCCCTGGATTCAACTGAAATTGTTGACTGAAACAATGAAGTGAATCATACGAGTAGAAGTGGGCCATTGAATCAAAATAGTCTATGCAACCGCATCGATCTTACAGAAAGCCAATGATTTATCACCATTGTTTCTTCATCATCCTCAACTTATCAACCTGAAGGCCTATTTTCCGATGCTCTCCAGTCCATTCTTTCATCCAATCGCTTAATTCCATCATCATTCTTCATTTTAACATCCCGTGTAATTATCCTGATGTATTTCGTCCTGGCAATTATTCCCACTCATTTCTCCTGCCATTATTATTTTCAAGACGTTACTTTGGTTGAGAGTGTTACCAATGAGTGATGACCGTGATATGAGAAAGATTGCATAAACGGTGATGCCGATCTTATACCTAGACTATTTGACGCATTTCTTTTACTTCCATAAAATGTCGATGTTATTACTTTAAAGGAACTATCAGAATCAATAAATGCTGTGAAATATGTATTTTAGAATCTTTAATATTATTCAACTTTTTCAGTGAATGTTTTTAAATATTTTCGTAAAATTTTACTTGATTTGCTGCCCTCCCACGTTTTGGATTTCCTCGTTGTACTGACACTGTAATAATAATTACAAAATTCTATGGATAATCATAGTATGATAATGGATTTTCCAGGATAAATATTTCCAAGAATATTTAAACGCAGGACAGAGAAAGTTGCCGCTATACCAATATCCGTATTTTTTCTCATGCATCATGTTTTCGCCGTGGTTTTTTAAAGTGAGGTGTAAACTACGTTTTGATTTTTTCATGTTGGATGTGATGGTGGAGATTCACTGCGGGTAGCTGAAATTTTCACTATGAGTTTGATATTTCCTCGGTGATCATTCTCTCACTTCTTAAGGAACAATATCTTTAAAGATTAGAATTTTCAATCGATTATTCTGACTTAATCTTTGATGAAATTACTTAAGAACATTAGATTCCATGTGTGTGTATAAGAATCATATAATGAACATTGTAGATTCTGGCTGGCATCGAATGAACCTCTTTATGACTGGGAGACAACGATACTAAGCGCAGTCCTACTTAACTAACGGTGTTTTTGACGTTTGCCTGCATCTCATTCTGCGTTTTGTAGTGATATCTTTAAACCTAACCGTATTCTTTCAATTATTCTAGAGTCAAAGTCGCCAAAACAATTTATCATGTATACTGTCAAGATTATTCATGAACAAAGAGGGAATATTCTGTTTTCCGCGAGATTTGAGAATGAATTTTATCACTTCAGACTGGTATCGAATCAACCTCGCCCATCTCCGCATTCGAGCTTTCATGAGTTATTATTACGAACTCAACGAGCCAACAGGTGGCTTAAGGGCGATGTACGGCGAGTAGGGGGACGGGGAAGAGCCCTCTCACTCTCTCTCCCCCCCTTCACCGCTCACGCTAATATTCGTGTGTTTACCCACTCTTGTCCTTTCCTTCATAACGATGTACGTCCTCGATAGAAACTTTGGGCAGACCAGAACGGCCTCATCGGTGGATGGCGATAGGGTTAGCAAATTAGGGTTTCCCTTCCCTTTTTTAAGGCCTTTGCTCATTCCTCTCTTAAAGTAATTTCCCTCGAAGCATTACATTGTGAGCTCTAAAGCGGCATCAGTTCATGCAGTCTTCAGCAAAGTCACGAGTTGTCGAAGGAATTCGTGCGACTTTAAATAGTGCTTTTAAACAGGAATAGTTTTTGTAACTATATATAGTTTCGCATGAAACAAGTCGGTTTTTCAAACAGGGTAATCTACCGGTGTGATGCTTACCATGTATAACTGACGATTAAATATCGGGAAGGACAGATATTTACAGATGAGGCAATGGCTATTACTGTTGCAGTGACATAAGTTGCAGTGTTTATAGGACTGCAGACAGGCGAGCTGTCAGCGGTGGACATCTATGTGTATTCAAAATTACGTGTGTGAATGGACTTAATTAGAAACCGTACTATTTTTTGCATACATTAGCTCTGTCAACCAAGATTTTCTGTGGTTTTCCTTCGGTGATTACTGATCATGGTTGCGTTACATGGAAAAAGATTGTCTCCATTAATCTTTTACAGTCGCCATCCTCTACCTTCATACTTCCTTCCATTCTTCCACGCCTGCGTGAGTCCTACCTCTCTACATCGCATCCATAATGCCGTATCTCTTTCTTCTACTTTCCCAGCTACCTCGACATACTCCCATCTATCACGACCTTCAGCATCCCACCGCATCTCATTACCTGTTCCAACCACCTAATGTGCCTCTTCATGATATCCTCCAGAAGTTTCCTCTCATATTCCACCTTACGGAGCGCTTCTTCGTCCATCTACTTTTCCGTCCATCATACTTTCTCCATTCTTCTTCTCACCCACATTTCAAACGACTGCAACCTACCCTTGTCGTCTTTTCTCAGAGTCCCCTTTTCTGCACCATAAAACGCTACGCTCCATATTAAACCTTCTGCCAGACTCTTCTTGATATCATTACGTAAGGTCCCCGTCATCAGCTCCCTCCTACTGCCGAACACTTCTTTCGCTAGCGCAATTCTCCTTCTAATGTCTTTGCTACTTGGCCCATTTTCTTCTACCGTACTACCCAAGTAACTGAATTGGTTTATATTTTGACACTTTGTGTCCATTTACCTACTTAAATGACCATCATTGCTGTATTTGTCCTAATTCTTTTTAATTTTGTCTCTTTCTGTTGAATTTTCATTCAGTCTTTCTCGCAATAATTTTCTAATGCTTTTACTAATGCCTGCAATCTCTAGGATGATCGCCTATCAATCGCCTGGCCGATGGTGAAATGCGACGCAATTTAAATTGAACATCTTTCCATGCATGTATCGATGTGCAATACATGGCCCGGCAGCGTCCAAGGTCTCGCCTGGTCGGCCTTTATGAAGTCATCCGTATACCCTTGACCGCATCTCTCTCAGTAGTGAGTCCCGAAAATGATCCATCTGATATGACATGGCCTCATCTTCCGTTGCATTAAAACCACACCTACCACTTCCCCAATCCTTTCACGAGCGCTCCCTACACCTTTCGGCGATAAGAAGGCGAGAGAGAGAGAGCCTGAGGGACGCGTGTGGTCTAAGCACTCAGGGCACGCGAACCCCTGGGGGATTATTCGTCAGTCGTCAAATCCTCGGCTTCATGCATTAAGGGTTCGCATGCTTGTGTTCACTGCGATGGATTCGTTGAAATTGATATGGCCTCCTCGGCGTCGGGCAAGCCTTTATTAGGAGGGGAAGTGTGTGTGTGCGCGCGGTCGGTCACATGTCCGTCGGATACGTGCATCTGCCGCTGTCTGCGTTATCGCCGGCGTGGTGTTTAGCTAATTTTCTAAATTGACTCAACTCTGCGGGAGATGTTGAATCAGGTGATTGATTAATTGACCTGGATTATTGTCGACCTATTTATCAAGATTTCTACGAAGTTCAACGCGATGCATACAAAGGTCAAGGCGTTTTGTGCTACGTTATCTTCAGCCTATCTACATTTTTCGTCTTGTCATTCCACCATTTTTGTATCCTTTAAACAATAAAGTTAGGTAAGGAATTTGCTGTACGAAGGCATGTAGAATCTGTCGCTTACACTTTTTATGCTTACATTTGCACTAGTTTTAAGTTCATAAATCATTTTCCTAGTATAAATTTGAATTTATACGTGATGCTTTAGGAGTTTTGGCTGTTCTTTTCATCATTTTAGTGCTCCAATTTATTTACTGCCTTATGGAAAGATCGCAATTGATTTCGGCATAACAGTGTATTGATTAATTAGTTCTCGAAGAGAGCGAAAATTCTGTATTTGGATTTCACATTTTTGAAGGCGATGAATGCAATGAACAGTAATAAAAAATAAGCCATCTACTCTAGGGTTTTTCTCCTATCCCCTGGATTTGCAGAGTGCTCCGTGCTCACTGCTCGGTTTGGTTGGTTACTTTGTGGGGGTGACTGAGAACTGATTGGTTATTTGTGCCATTTAGGACAGGTGGGTAGATTTAGTAGAGAAGAATTATTGGGGAAATGGAGGTAAAACATAGTTTCAGGTGTAATTTTGTGAAATGTTTTCTTTTTCACATTAAAAAAACACTTTTCAATCGTATTTATCCACTCTTAAGTTTTATTGAATCGACTCAGGGTCGACGGGAAACCGTCATTTTCAAGATTAAAAAGGGTTTATTTTATCTTGGAAATGAAACAGTTCCATGGAGTTAAGCCAGAATTATTTTTTCCATTCGTAAAATAATTGTTGGTTAGTTAGCAGAATCGACTAACCAATAACATCATTTGAGGCCTTTAAAAACAGGTATATATATGTTTGATTATAAAAGATAATTTTTGGGATGGTGAGAAACCCGGCGTCAGTAAACCTACTCTTTAGGAAAGGCGCGAAGGGGACAGCAGTTTATGGTCCCATCAGACGTACGGAGTACTTCACTTGGAGTGCTCTCCACATAGCACTCAAGTAGGGATTGGGATTCATTAAGAAAAATATCCCCCAAATTAGCTGCACATATGTCCTGGAAATAAAAAGAAAATCTTTTCAGTGGAAATTTCTTAAAAGGCTTATTAAGTACGAGATATTATCGTGAGTTACCAGGCATGCAGTGCCACAAAATACTCGCGCACTCTGTGCTTGAGTCCACGAGATTAAAGCCATTTTTAAGCAAATGGATCTCGGATGGATTGAAAGTAAGTCGAGGTGGATTATTTTTATCTTGCTGAATTTTGCACAATAGTGATTCCCTAAGCGGATGAGTACAGTTAAGGTTCGTACCGTAGAGGTTGTTCCCTTAGTGCTTAGAATGTTCTCTGACACAGCGAAAGCTCTGCTTTAACTCTTATCTTCCTTCTTGGTGGAAAGCAGAAAATGTGGATGGGTTATATTTGCCCTTCTAGAAGTCTTAAAAATATTTTTTGTAGTAGTTACTTAGGAAAGGGGCAGATAAACTTAAGGTACCTATAGCATGAGCTGGAAGGCAGCCCTTCTCGGGTTATTTGTATTGAAAGCACAGCCATGTTGATACAAGAGAATGAAGTTAACCACTTTATACTACCATAGATGATTAAAGAGTTACACGATAGATACCACCCCAGTTGTAAAATGGAAAACAATTATGATTTGCACTAAGATTTGGAGAAGAAGAATGTTATGGCTGGTAAAATTTATCATATTTTTGTAATATCACAATGTAAGATATAAATTAATTAGTTAACCAACACTTTTCATAATCGTATGTACCTAATCCAGCCGAATTGATTTTTTTGCTCAACTTTACGAGAACTTTAGATTCACTCTGGATGAAATATCATACCTCTCGATATGCGGATATCGTTCATTGCTTATTATTTAGGAAAATAAGGGTGGCCTTTGTTGTTTTACGAAATTGAAACAAAACAGACAATCCCGTCGTTGTGAAATTTATTCTGCTTTACGCTAGCCAATTCAATTTAATGAGTATCGACTTTCCTTTTAAATGGTTATTGCTTCCACTTTGTTTTTGACTGAATCAAATATCATGAGAGAAAATGAGATATTCAGGACTTATTTTTTTCAGTTTTTTTTCCCAATTGGCTTTGGAAGTCTTTAGTAAGGCCTCAAGGTGAAATTTCTTTTTTTTCTTCACGCGTCCTATCGTGAAATGAATATTTTTGTTGAACTTGTTAAATAAGACTCTTCTGCAGTTGAGGGCTTGAGCAATGATGTTGTCAGGATTTCGCATCGGGGGGATTTCATGCTGATTATAAGTGATAGGGGTCAAGTTTTTTTTTAAATATGAGTAAAATTGTTAGTTTGAACAATTATGAGTGCAATTGCGACTGCAGTGTGGCAGCCAATTCTTAGTGCCCTTTGTTAAAAATAATTTAAAAATTTCGGCGGTGAACCCCATTGACCCTGGCTACGTCACTGGTTTTGAAGTAATAGTAAACAAAAACTGTAATATTATAAAATTATAATGGCATCACAAATTTCTCTCTTTTTTTGGCTTTGATAGTCTCTGGTTTTGCATATCATCAGGCGAGATTGTGTCACTCATAAGAGCAACTGGACCGAATACTAATTTCAGCCTTAATAGTTGTTTCCGACACTTGATATTGTCAACAATCGTCGATAAGCCACAATATTTATTAAATTTCTCTTCAATAGTAACTCACCCGAGTGTTGAACGCAAGTTTTCTTAGCATTCTTTTATTTTAGCGCCAAAAAAGGGTGCGTTAACCGGGAATTTCAGAGTTTTCCCAATTATTTTTTTAATCTTTGGAATCTGCTTCCACCGGTATGTATATATATTTATACAACAATTTATTTCAGACTCCTATCGTTCTATTTTATTCCGGCGAAGATGGCGTATGTTGTCAATACTACCGACCCAGTAATTGGCAAGAGAAAACAGCTTTGTAGATAGGTAGACTCTTTGGTATATTCAAAGACATGTTAGTAATTCTGAAGCAGAAACTTGAGTGTTTGTTCTCTAAAATGAAACTCGTGTGTCAATCTACGTATACTTTAAACGCCGCAATTGTCTCGTTAGATTATTTGTATGCTTATTGAATTCTGGGGAAAATGTTCCCCCACGATAATTGTTAACAGTTATAAAGGATTCGAAACCGCAAAACTACGCCATTCCAAGGCTTATTGATGACGTCAAGTATTCATGATGTCACTATAAATTATGTGGGAGTAAGCTGGTGAGAATGGTGGCGGGAATTTAATAATGGAAGCTTAAGTGACACAAGTCCTGTTCTAATTGAATAACCTCTTGATTAAAGACACAGGACCCCGCTTGTCTCCTGTTAAGTTTGCTGCCTTGTCATCAATTGTTACGTATTCGAGGAACTGTCGTGTAGGCCTAGGATGTTTTGAATCTTATATACTTTCTTATATTCTTGGCTCTATAAGAGGCTCATTCAGTTTTCATCACAAGGAATCATACCTGATTACCGGCATGAAGAAAAAAGTAAAAGATTGTTATGCGTCCTAATCAAATCCAATTTGATGGCATATGCAACTAATTATTCCTCAATGCTGAAATCTATTATTTGAGTTATCTATAAATTATTTAAATGTAACACAAAAACTTAAATCCAGCTTTCTTTTATGATGTCTGTTACCAGCAATTTTGATGATACCTGAAGATGATTAGTGACAGCTTTTTCTGGCTTTCGATCGCAACCATGTGTGATATACGTAATTAATATAAAAGTAGTCATATTTCCACTCGGAAGATGATTATTGTCCTATGATATATTTGTTTGAGTTTTCTTTGACCCTTCGCAGCCATCCGCGAAGTTTTATATCATAGCGTAGCTATTTATATCATCAATATTCAAAACAGCGCATTATATTGTTTCTTTCTCAATATAGTTGCTAATGGAATATTAAGAGGGGTGAATGTTGGCTTTGTTATACATGCATCATAGGATGCCAGTATTGGAGAAGATAGTAATGAAAGAAGTAAAGCTAGAAAAATGGGAGAGATGGAAGAACCAAAAAAGAAAATTTATCGTTTAAACGACAGTTCTGCGAGTGACCAAAGCACATATAAAGTTGAAGAGGAAAAAAGAGAGATACGAGGATTTTTAAGATTACAAAAAATATTTTAAAAGGCGAGCAACATTTGTTCTGCATGTAAATACTGTTGGTGTTCTGGGTGAAAATGTTGATGCCGCCGGCGGAAGGAGTTGGTGATTGGAACAGATTGGGATTGGGAAAAACAAGAGAAAGATAAATTAAAGGAAATGAGGGATAGGAAGGTAAATACGTTTTTGAAGTGGACGAGTGAGAAACGAAGGAATATGTTATGAAGAACTTACGGTCACCATTGGTCACCACTGTTACACATTATTGAATTTGCACGTACTTCTCATTGGAATTACAACTGCAGACTGACGTTTTCATCATAAATTTAACCGAAATTCCGTGTATAGTGTCAACTATGCACTCTAAAAAGAATATACATAAAATATAGATTTGACACCCATTTTCTGATTACGCATATGATAGTACCCACCCAACAGCCGATAAAATTCCACGTTCTCTCATATTGTGAACATTATTAACATGTTCATCGAGTATTAAAAATGTTATGTGGTTTTTTTATTTCTATTATTATGTTTAAACTGTGTGGGCATTAAATTTTATGCTATAAATTTTTCTTGCCTAAGCATTACTATTCTTTGATTTTTCCTTCTTGTAAATGAATTTGTTCTTATTTTGATGACTCTGCCTTTGACGTGATTTCGGGCTCTTTAGAGGAAAACCAGCTGATGACCATACGCATTGGAAAATCAGATTTGAGCTAGGGCCAACCTTCTTAAAATATGAGATACTAAAGCAATGACCTACATATACAGCTTAAAATGACGAATGAATGAAAGAATTTGTGGAGTTTTTCAATTTTCACTAATGATATCAATGCCAAGTTGAAAGGTTAAAGAGCACCGTATTCATATCGAGAGGAAAGTTGAGCCTCATTGGTACCTTCTTATTGTGAATTGGAGAATCACGAGTACATTACGGGAATTTATGATATTTTCAATTTTTAATGAGTAGTAAACCTTTGACCTTTTCGGAGCCGTTTTGATCTCCATTCTTGTGTTTAAATTGTGTAAAAGTAATTTTTAGACTGTGTAATTGCTAAACTAGCTGTAAAATATAAGAAACTATATATGTTTTACGTAACGCTGAATGCTTCCTCTTTATAGTTTTCTGCTTGTGAATATATTTTGATGATTCTTCGTTTTATATGATTAAGGGCTTGAGATATGAGGAGCACCTGCTAGTGATCAGAAAAGTCAGATTTGTGAAAATTCTAATAATTAGGAAAAACCTAGTGATGGCCCTGCTATATGGAAATCGGATCTTCTTTGAGGTGCATGGTTGTGTAGGAGAATCTCAAGTAGATAAAGGAAATTGAGAAGTTTTTCAATTTTCGCGGTGGATATTAATGCTTAAGGACTATGTAGTCGACTGCGACTATTCGGAGCCGTTTTGATTTCCATCCTTGAGTTTAGGTTGTATAAACATGAAATGTTTGGATACATAATTTTTGTTTGCCTAAGTACTTAATTTCTTCGATACTTTCTTTTCGTAAATAGGACGGATTTAATTTTCTAGATTTTTGCGTAGACATGTTAATGGGCTATGAATTAAGAGAAAAACATACTGATGATCATGCGTAACGGAAAAGCGGATGTGAGAAAGGTTCAATAATGAGGAGAAACCTACTGATTATCATAGCTATATAGAAATTGGATCTTGTAGGTACTTGTTGTGCGTAGGAGAATCATGAGTGTATCTAGTAAATGGAGGTGTTTTTCAATTTTCAGTGAGCATATCAATGCTTAATGACTACGCAGTTGCCTGCGACCTTTTTGTAGCCATTTTGATTCCAAGCCTGTGCATAAATTTTGTGAACATTAATTTTTATCGTACATATTTTGATTGCCTAAGCACCACAGTTCTTTGAGTTTTTCTACTATTGAATGAATAGGTGTTTATTTTTCAGTAAATATGTTTAATGGCCATGAGTTAAGAAAATACATGCTGATGACAATACGCATAAAAAATCGGATTTGAGAAAAGACCAACAATGAGAAAAACCTACTGATATATGATAGGTGTATGGATTGTAGATCTTCTTGGTACTTATTGTGTGTAGAAGAATCACGAGTAGATGAAAGAAATTGACCAGTGTTTTGCAATTTTTAATGAGGATATCAAAGCTTAAGGACAATGGAGTCGCCTGCGACCTTTTAGGAGCTGGTTTGATCTCCATTCTTGTGTTTAAATTGTGTAAACACCAACTTTTAGACTGTATGTTATGCAAACCTAACTATGTATTTAATATACTACATTTTTTGTTAAGCAAACATTTCTTTGTAGTTTTCCAATTATGAGTGAATAGGTGTAGTAGTAATAGTAGATGTAAGTGTAGTAGATGTTTGAATGATTCTTCCGTAGAAGTGATTGAGGGCCTTGAGTTAAGAGGAAAACTTGCTGGTGATCATGCGCGTAGGAAAACCGCATTTCAGAAAGGGCAAATAATGAGTAAAAACCTACTGAAAGTCGTAGATATAGAAACATCAGTTCTTATAGGTACTTATTATGCTTAGGAGAATCACTGGTAGATGAAGGAAAGGGAGGAGTTTTTCAATTTTCCCTGACGATATTAACGGTTAAGGACTATGCAGTCGCCTGCGACCTTTTCGGAACTGTTAATGGCCTGCTCTCTCGGTGCTCGACCGGTTATCGCCGTATTACTCCGTTTGTTTGCCGAAGCAAAGAGTGAGCTATAAGAGAGAGAGAGAGGGGGAGGGAGCGTTGGTGTTGTCGAGTGGGGCCGCATAAAACTCGATCGGGATGGCTTTGAAATCGGCGTGAAGAGGGAGTGGAAGAAAGGGTTGATGGGCGGACGCCCTCGTCGTTGACGTCCTCGAGTAATCAAGCAATGAATTTACTCTCGCCGAGAGTTTCGAAGCGAAGTATACTGACCGCGATATGTGAGGGAGAAGGCCCTCCCCCCACCCCCTTTGTGAGGGTTTTTATGTGGATCCTCCATCCAAAATCATAAGTTCCCGCAGCGAAACTCTTTGCACAATACGCGCTTATGAGTAAACTCATCCGTAATAATGCGTTAATATGAAAGTTTTTGGAACCGGTTGTCGTCGAGTTTAGGAAAAGTAGGTCAGACTGTGTGTCGTGCCGGACGGAATAGGAAGTTAAAGTAAAATGGATATATGTTTAATAAGATTGAAATGTCAGATACCGTATATATGTGCGTAAAATCAATGTTTGTTTACGTGGTGGATATGTAATCTACATCGTGACGACATGCTGAAAAATTGCTCTACTGGAAAGACAAGAGGTTCTTATTGTTAGATTGATTTCCCATTATCTCTTGGTCTATGTACCTTCCAATTATACTCTCTTGTTGTACCGACTGTCAATTCAAACCTTTACCCTGGAATTAGTGACGCTACGTGACATAATTAATTTGTTGAAATCAGTTGCGTGTACTTATCTTTGTATTATATTCATTACATTACGATTATTCTTGATGCCAAGGCCTGTAGATAATTTTATCTACGCTCTTCGAGTTGGGCTGGAATTGATAAAAACATACGCCGCCATCTTTTTTCAATTAGCGTTAATTGTTCCGTATTCGAAAATATCGTCTGGCGTTAGCAGAAACAGTCAAATTTCGATACGTTCAAGTGTCCTTGGTTTTTAAAAATGATTTGAGTTACTTATTTTTAAGTCTGATTTTATAAATATTTAAGAATGCGGATTTAAAAAGGAATACACATATACCTATGCTCTGGGCGTGTTATGTAAAAAACTGCAATAAAAATGTCTTGTCTTCTGCATTATCAAAATGGAGGCTCTAATGATAGAATATCGACCATATTTTCCATACTTAGACATATCTTCATTTATGCAAATAGGTCTTAAAAAACGGTCATAATCGTCCTGCATCGTGGCGTTCTTTGTCTCTAGGTGTTTTGTGTTTATTCATGATTCTTTGGCTTTGTATGATCGCGGTACGTGTTCGTGTCCTTTGGTGAAAAGAACAAAACTTCTATTACTTTGGTAATGGGTTATCCTAAATTTATTTACTTTTCAATGACAACACTTCTGTTTCAAAAAAGGCATCAAACATCAAAGCAACTTCATTTTATACTTATTATTTTCATTATTACGCAAAATCATACTCATATTTATGGTTATATGGCACTCTTAATGCTAAATGCATATTTCTGGTCTCTCTACAGAAGAGTTTTATATGAAATGCATCACCCTGAGTTTTCGTACTTGCGAATCTTTATTAGAACCATATTTTCACTAAATTCCCAGTCTGCAGTTTCACATTGAAACCTTTGCTATCCAAATGTGCTTCATTCTTATGATAGCAGCACCATATAAAGTTGAGAAAAGAAAGTTCATCCTGTATTTTTCTTTTCGAAAAACGATCCACCCAAATTTATGATAATTTTCAAGATATCATGATAATAACTTACATTAATTGCCAATGAACGAATAGTTTGGCCTGTATATTTTACCAGTACATCACGTTTCATTATGAAAAGCCTTTTGCTCCAGGAAGTATATTAGCATTGTAGAAATAAGCTTTCAGTACTGGAAACAGGTAACTCTGTGGCTTGCAATATAAACCTCCCATGTATTCTATTCTGGAATATCACCTCGTAAGTTTTTATAATGCCATATCTAATCAATTTCTGTATATTGAGGTGACGATTTGACCCTAAAATTTTAGCCTTTTCTGTTCATTGATTAGGATTCAAAGGGGAATCTCCTTTTGAGGTTTGGCCAAGAACTCTACTTAATATTCGTGAATGAGTAAAATACAGTGTTTTTTTAGCGCTTAATACTTCGTAGAAAAGGTTCCAGGAGTCACTCACTGTCTCGGTTTGCATAGAGCTTTCTGAGTGAGGCCGGAGCGCGTTTATGGTGGATTTAAACGACGTTGAATCGTCCGCTTTGCCTTGCTTATATCGCGTAACTCGCATCTCACGGCCTTTTGTACGAGGAAGCAACATGAACGGGAATAATGAAAGTCCCTCTTTGCTTGGAAACATGAATATGAACGCTTCTTGGAGAGACGTGTACGATTGTTCTCAATGATCATCGGGGAAAAAAGTTTGCTCTAGAGATTTCTTTTTAAAGGAACAAGCACACATTATTATGAGCCGTGAACAAAGGTAAATGTAGATTTTACAGTTACTCCTGAATATTCTATTGTTTTCATTTCGATTATTTGGCTATGACCGTTGTATGCAATTGCAAAGGGAAAGAAACAAAACTTTAAGCAAATACTGGAATATTGGGTCCTTCACTTGACGGTGAGTAAGCAAATATTCCGTCGTAATTTCTTTATAATAAAAGTATTCGCTCAAAATGGACTGCTTACTTTTATTTTGATCATTTGAATTTTTTCTGTAAAATGTGAAAAAGTGCAGAAATCGCATCTTATGCATTTCTGTTGTCTTTTTTGTATTTGTGGTTGATTCTCTAAAACAACTTTTAATAAATGATGAGGTTTAATTCGAATTTAGATGGCTGTTGTTCCAAAAACTCTGATATCGGTCATGAAAATAACTTTTGTCACTTTCGTGTTTGAGGTTCTTTTCAGACAGAAGAGTTTAAACAACGGTTTTCTGAGCGTTGTTGTCTAGCCATGCTGGCCAAACGCTTTTGTCCCGCTTCTTTTGCGACAAGAGCCCATAATCATTAGCCACAGTCTATGGTTTGAAATTAGAGGAAATAAAATATCAGCATATTATATTCTTAGCATGTGCATATTTTGAACCGTATATGACAGTGAAGCTTTGCCGATAACTGTAACAGGACAGTTTATATTGAAAGAAATGGAAAAGGAGTGTTATGCTCAAGATCATTCCGAAAATATCGAAATAATCACCAAGGAAGAAGTCCTAAGAAGAGGTGGGTAGAAAACATGTTTAACAAAAACTAAAGGGTACTAGGATATAAAAAAATTCTGAGATACATTTGAAACATAACCTTCTCCCGGAGACAATAATGGAAGGAACTAAAAATGGGAAGAGTTACGGAGCAAGACCAGTAATGGAACACACGAAGTAAGTTATGATGGAGGACAAAATAAGAAATTATGAATGAAAAAATGAATTAAGCGGTTAGCTGAAAAGAGAATGGAATGGAGAACTGTAGCAAACCAATCTTCGAATCGATGACTGCTGATGATATTTTAAATAATGCCCAGTCGGAGACACTCTTATAATATTTAATAAATGATTTTGCCACGTGGATTATCCGAAGGTTTTTCGTTTCGTGAAATTAGGTGGTATGTGTTAAGATTTATCCAGTGAGACAAATTAAATTGTCGCCATAAGTCCGAATAGTGAGTCGTGATTAAGCTGTTCCTCGGTATGAAGCTACAAATCAAGAGTATTGATCAACATAATGCCTTGACGTTTTACGTCTTTGTCAGATTTCAAAATTGGATTCTCTCAATTTTGCGCAGAACGCCAATAACCGGAAAGAATGATCACTTTTGGCGTTTGACTCCAAAATTTAATTTTTATGTGATTGAGTTCGCAGTGCGGAACGTAATAATGGAGGCTCGCTTGTGCTAATATTTCTTTTTGTATTGAGAATGTCATCTTCCATAGTGGATTTCAGGTCACATTGATGCTGCAGTTAGTAACCAGCAAATTAACAGTGATGGCCAAACAACTTACGCTGGAATGTTCTGAACTTATTATTGAGATTTTGATAGAATATTGAATTATTCATGCGAGGTTTGGGAATTGACTCCATGAAATAAACAAGATCAAAAAATAAATGAGCGAAAATTATTGAAAAACAAAATAAAATCATGTAAATATTACTCTACCGATCAATTTAAAATGGAATATGTTATGCCTATTCTATATTTTGCCTAATATTCAAATGACATTTTGTTGGACGAAATATACTTTTTATTCCTTGAGAAACGTTTTTTCCCTCCTCTTCTCTCCGTGAAGTTTGTGTCTTACATTCTCTGAGGGTTACTTTTTCTTTTGATTCGGAATGTTTAGGCATGGCACTTCGGGCATTGTGGAGTTTCAAATACCAGCGGTTGAAGAAATTGACATATAGTTCGCTGATGGCTTTGGAGGTTTCACACTTTAATTACTTATCTGTTTAACTCAAGTATGACGACACCGTTGCCCTAGAATGAGAACAAATCCATGGTAATTGAGTTAGTAGTTGAGTGTACTATGCTAGCGAATTATCGTGCCATATATTTAAGAATCACTTGTTGCCCCAGAAATTCGTCTACCCCGTGACTCGTATTTCTCTTTAGTCGTTTCTTTTCGTTCGACGCGTATTTTGTTGATCGTTAATGGTGCTATAAGTCTAGGTAATCATTGATGGATTTATCGATAAAAAAATTTATGGACCTGTTTTCTTTGGTTAGCATTGATCTTCGACGTCATTTGCTTTGTGAAACCAATATATATTAGACTCGTCTTCTTATGTTTTAATTGCCTGTTACCACGGTTAATTCACAATTTAAACTGATTTTAAGTATTTATGATGTGCTGATACTTAACGCTAAAATATATTAGTGAAACGACAACCGCAGCTAGTTTGGTAATGAGACAACCCATATTTCATGCAGGTTTCCGCCTGTTGCTTGTACGCTCTGACAAAACTTGGACCGGTTTTCATAATGCCTGGTTGACGTTAAACTTGTAGTGCCCAATTTTATTTAGCAAGTGCTTAAATTTATTCATACATTACAAAACTCTGTCTTTTATATTTGTCTTGCCTTAGTTCGGGCGTGTTTACCATTTTTTCATTTTTTATGATCTCACAAGAAGGAAAGATGGTTCATTTGGGAGTAGAGCCGGGTAAATATGACGTGCTAGCGATTGTGATTTTGGCAGTAGAGAATTAACTGCAAGATGGCGTAGCCTTTTCACTAAATAGATGTCAACTGCATGTTCGGATTCCATAGATGACGTCAGACTGTAGGTTATTTGTCAGCGTTATCATTGGGCGAACGTATTAACTCAGTTTTCATGCCGAAAACATATTTTGCTAGAGATTAAAAAACCGGGCCTTAGAAATGAAGTATATGCATTCTATGTGTTATTACCTATGTAGTTGGAGCCCTAAAAAACCCCAATTAACCCAGCCAACGCCAGCGTTTCTGATACTTGTTGATATCAGTTGGTAAGATGTGTCTTAAAACCTTTCGTTTAAATGGAGTAAATGCCATCACATTTATCGTGATTTCGAAACACCACCTACACAGGTTAACCCTTTAGAAAGTTACTGATCTCTACGGCGTAATACGGTCTTCAAATAGTAATGGTACGTGGAGCTATTTAAGAACAAGAAACCAAAAGATCAGCCGTAATCAGAAAGTGCGGAGAGGGAATTTAGTGTCAAATGTTATCTCAGGTTATTTCTATTTGGGAATGGTTATAGAACACCTGAAGTTATTTAACCTAAAGATACCGGAAGACACACCTTAGTCAAAAAAAGGGGAATGGCCGTCCTCGATGTCAAATTGCATCCCTGAATACCGAATTTAGTGGGCGGGTCGACTCTTAATGGAACGGACAGAAGAGCCCTTAGACATTCAGTTTCATGCGTGACGACGGGCAAGACATTTCGGCCGGGGACATTAATTAGCGCGGAAAAATTAATATGTCGCGGAGATGTGGGAAAAATAATATTACAACAAGGGGGAGGATCCACTAACGTTGATGGACACCGGAGATGGATAATAGTCACCGTCGGTGTGGTCATCGAAAGCATGTTTACGATGACGATATTTTTTTATACTTTTCTCCTCTGGCTCTCGTCACCAAATTGATGGCCTCCGTGGCGTTTAGGTGGTAAGGTAAGGGGAGGGCTGGCTTTTTTTATTACTCACCACATGCGTGACTGACCAGACACGCAAGGAAGAAGGCAGCTACGGCGAGTGCGGGTTGGATTCTGCACCGTTGCGAAGTTACCGCGGCGTCCACTCTTCCCATAATTCCTTCACTCTTCTTTTTCCTTCCTCAATTCTCAGCCGTTTTCTTCCACCCTCTTCCACGTCACTTTGTATCTTCCTTATATCCTCCCGTCCTCTTATGATGTCTCTCCGGAACAAATCAAACAAATAAGTCTCTTCTTTTCTTTGGACTTATATTACCTCCTCCTTTAATCCCCCAGCCGACGCCGCCGACACAGGCGAGACGAATGTTTTCGTGTATTACTTTCCTCTTTTTTTCCTTCTATGATTCCCCACACCCTTCGAGTTGTCGGACCTTTTCAAGGCGCCGGAACGTCTGAGGGTTGTCTACCAGGGACGACGGGAGGTGAGCACCGACTGAAGAGCAAGAGGATTCGGGTGGGGATTGGGGAACGACCGTAGGAAGAGCGGGGACCCTTTTGAATTGTGTTTTTCGAAATGTAGCCAGAGAAGTTGTTGGGGGATGAAGTTGTTGTATCTTATTTCTTACGACCTATAGGTGGTCAAAAACCTCTTCCGTTTTGGAGGAATGGTTGCGGCTCTGGGGAAGTGTGACAGAACTTGGGTTTTCTGGAAGATAAGCGAGAAAGTGAGGTTCTTATGAAACGTTGGGGTGCTTATACTTGCGGTAAATGAGTGTAAAAAGCGCTCGGTGTCGTACTCCTGTACTGATGATTTTAAAGTGATCAAAAATTAGGTAAAGAACTTGGTTGTATTGGAGAACTGGCAACGAAAATGCTAAACCGAAAGAGGGTTACGAGAAGATGAGCAGAAAAAAAAGTGAGGAAGATTAGGCCGGAGCGGTTAGTAGAAGTTCTTCCAAGGGAGTTGAGACTTGCGGTTGCGGATGAGGGTGTCGTCGGCTTTCTCTCCTCGGATCTCACACGTGTTAAGGGAGCGGAGTGCACCGGCGTTCTTCAGTGCCCTCCGCGATAGTCGCGGGCCACACGAAGTCGCATAGACTCCGGTCCACAAGTGACAGCCGACGGGCGGGCGGGTGAGCGCATGAGTGGACTTCTGCCGTCCCTCCCTATCTCAACGTTGGAAAAGAAGCGATCGGGTCGAAAATGGGGAGGCCGGGGTGGGTAAGGGGTATACGGTCGCGACGAAACAGAAGAGGAAATAAAATAAGGATATGAATCAAGGGAGCGAGGGGAAGGACGCTGGCGAAGAAAATAGTTCTGACAAAATGCGTCGAACCGGTTTTAGGGGGCGGGGGTGTAGAGTAGTCTGGAGTTTTCTTTCCAAACAGAGGTCCGGAGATGAGTGTCGCCTTGTTCCGCTCCGTGCCGCGGCTTTATAGGTTGTGCCCGGAGGAAGAGTGGGAACCGCCGTAATAGGGCAGAGAGGAGTGGATCCTCTCCTCTCTCCGGGAGTAGGGGGGGTAAAGGGGGGAGGGGAGAGTAGGAGGAGAGGGTAAATGTGCGGAAAGGCAGTGTCGAGAGTGGAGAGAGTGGCTGGGATGGGAGATGGAGAGATGTTTGGACGGATCTGGGGGGAGGGAGTGAAGGGGGTTAAGGGTGTGGGTGGATGTAGAGAGATAGAGTAGGGGATAAATGAGAGAGAGAGCAAGGGGTGGGATGGGTAAGGCGTGCGGGAGTTTCAGGAGAGGGGGGTGGTGCGTTAAAAGGGGGAGGAAAGGGTGGTAGCGTGTACGTGCCAGTGGGGGAGGGGATGAAAAGAGGAGAGATGGGGGTAAGGGAGTTGAGGGGTTTGCGGAATGAATTGTGAGAGAGGGCGTACCAAGTTTGTATTGGGAGGATTTTGACGGTATGGAGGAGGGGGAAGGTGTTCGGAGAACTGGCGGTGGGAGGAGTTGGCAGAGGGGGAAATCGGCGGAAGGATAGACGACAAGGTTTTTGGAATTCAACCTGCGGTGTACAGGGTCGTGCGATATTCGTTTTTCGGTATCGAATCGTGACGTAAATTTTGCGAAGCGAAAGATTTGATTCATCGCTAAATATTTATTTCTTAACGAGCATCGCAAATTTTATTTTTTAGCGTACCAATCAAATTATACCGTATATCGCATCTGGAATGGTATCAAATATAGAAAAATATTTAGTGTGGGCAATCCCTGTTTTCTCTTATAGTAAATCAAATCGTATATTCCATTTTTGCATGCATCGCATAATCTCGCAATGCCATCCTATCAAGTATGGCATGGTCTTGAATTTGTCATGAAATCGTCCCATGATCCCCATTCCTACATGATCTTATCGATTGTTATATACCGAAAGTTATATAATTCCGCAAGAAGATGCCTAATATCCTAGAGGATTAACATTGCGAAAAGAAATATCCCTCGTTTATTGCTGTTTATGCATCAAAATATCTAATAGACTAGCCGAAGTGTCCATGTGCTGTAAAGGGGCCATTTGATTGGATATCGGAATTATGTATTACTATGCAAGGACATATATAACCTATAGAAAAAGTTCAATATAATTAATTACAGGTGTTATTACATCGAGATATTATTATCTGATTCAAGAATATTATAAAAAAAGACAATTGTAATTATTGCAATTATAACGCATTTGATAGTAACGAAAATATGTATTTATTTTACCTACATGATCTTATCAAGGTTAGTATAGTTAATGCCGCTCGTAGAACAGTTGGAAGAATTACAAATTCATAAATACACTGAAATAATTATTAACACATGCGTAAGCTAAGTGGTTGTTTACAGTTTTATAAAATGTTCCAATGTTTTGTTTTGAAAATGCTTCATGATGGATGAGTTTTTGTACAATCAAGAATTCAGTTCTAAATTCTGCATATATGGTAATATAAAAGGGCTTATTGTTGGTAGTATTGTGGTGACGTGGTACGATTATTTGTCACGGAATTATGTATTGCGATATTTTTAATTGCGTTGGTATAAGTGATTTCATATAAAATATAATATGGTGTACATGTTTTTATAAATATACATATAAAAATATACGGCTGATACAGCAAAGGTTCAGTTATCCTAGTCCCAATTTACCGAGGTTTCATATCATCCGAGGTACGGATCCTTATGTTGTATCTGTACCAAGCCCATTTAGGTCAGGCAAACAAACGTAAGAATACGGCAATTAGTTCGCTATCCAAAGAAAATGTCGATTCAGAGTAATGTTTTATCCTTAAATTATTAAAAAAAACGAAATATGGAAAATCATATAAATATCTTATATTTGCCGCAATTCATTCACTTAAGACTTTCTTCCGTATTATCCGAGTTTTTGATTATTCCAGTGGGCCTCAGTCCACATTACCACAATGAAGCGAAACTTTGTAATCTCTTAGTTTTTCAAATTTCAACCTTATCATGCTATGCTCTTTAAGGCTTTTGGTTCTACGATTATTTTTTTTAATATTATACAACTGTTTCACCGTGCTATAATGACGAAGCCGGCAGTATAGCACGGCGAAACCTTAAATTTTAAATGAAAACTGTTGCAAAATATTAAAAAATTAATCGCAGAACCAAAAGCCTTAAATAGCATATACAATGAACTGCAAAAATCTACAAAAATAGTTCATATTATCATGTTATTAAAGGGTGTTACGGAAAGGAATACAAACGAGGAAGTACCTGGTGCGGTGGTTGAGAAGAGGAAAATTCTGTAGGAGATTATAAGGATGCAGAGTTGGTGGTTGGAAGAGGCATTGAGGGACGAAGGGTTGGAGGCCGTAATTAAGGGGAGGATGTTGGGTAAACGGAGAAAGAAAGAAATAGAATAGGTTTTATGGAGGGGATGAAGAGGGAAGGACGTATGCTGAGATGAAGAAAAAAATTCTTATGGTAGTTTAAGGCCTAAGCCTGTAAAATATAGAGGATTTTCCAATCATTACATCGGATAAATGATGTGGTCACGCGCACGGGTGCAAAGATATACAGCAGGGGGTTGAAATTCACCATGAAAAAATCATTTGAAAAGACCGGGATTCGAACCATTGAAATCCAAGGTGAATTTCTGCGGAGGTATAGACGAGTTAGATGGTCTCGTCTGATGTCCACAATATAGCACAGGAGACATGGTCGTGCGTACTAAGACACTGTGGTGGAGGATAAACCCAAAATTGCCGCTTTGGAGCAACTAACTTGAACCACTTTCATTGAAGAAAATGATTCGCAGTCATGAACCCGGGTGAAAAGATATACACCAAGGAGATTAAATTTGCCTTGAAAAAATCCATTGGTTTGAGATGACTTATGTCCTCTACGACAGTGGCTTAGTAAACACTGTAGTGGCATAGTAGGTTTGCATACCTGACCGGCAATTGGGAGATCCAAATTTGAATCCCGCTCAAGTCAAAAACATTGTATCATGGCGAATTGCATTCCCTTTGTGTAAATATCGAGGATTTACTCTTTATTTTCGCCATTTAATCCTCTCTTTACCCCGATAATAACTTGATCTCCAAGGGTTACGTTAAAACCTAGCGAAGTCCTGCATTTTAGGGTGATCCGTGTGTAGGGAGAGATTTGGAGGAGGGAGGTTGCGAGGTCGCCGATTGAATGGGAAGCACCAACTCATGGAGACGCGTCGGTGGTTTGTGCGAGGGAGTAAGTAGTAGTCAGGCACTCATAGTGGGGGAAGAGCCAGGGCGGGCTGTGGTTATTGGTTGGCTGTTAACGTATTGTTCGGATGCGTGGGTGATGTGGAGTTGTGGAATCATTCCTGGAAAAACCGTTAGTTTTTGCTGAAGCATGCAGAGGAGGTCGTGATATTCGTCATCCCGGAACCATACTGCATGCTTATGGGGATAAATCATTTATGTTTCCCGTACCACCACCCGCCAATCCTCCACGAAACAAGATTGCAAAAAAATCACTCTCCAGAGCGCGTAATTGAGGAAAAAATGTTGTCCTCTTTATAGTGCATACGGTAACACGAATGAATACGCTCGGAATAAAAAATATGCTATGCAATGCGACATGCAAGAGAAAAAAGTGCGTGTTGAGGAGCAAAAGCTTACTTTTTAAGTGTATGAGAGGTGCAATATAGGTCATAAAATTTCGGTGAGAAAGAGGGCGCCGAGGTAGTGGGTTATAAAATTTTGGGAGTAACTGCCCGCGGTAATTTTGGGAGCCGCGCGATAGCTGTTGTATTCTTCACCATTAAAGATAAGTTGATAATTAGTCTAAAAGAAAATTGAGGAATATGAGGACAATTTGGAACGTGGTATTTGCACGCTATATCTTAACCTCAAATTTTACGGGCAATCCTTCGGGAGAAGTTTTTGCTCACCGTAAAATCCCAACTGGAAAACCTCTCCATTTCCCGCAATCACACCCGGGTATTTTGTTCACGTCCAGCAACACTTTACGGATTTTTTAAACAAAATATTATATTCCTGGTTATTTTGACTTTACTAAGCAGTTTTTGATTCAATGATAATATGTTTGCCTCATAATGCTTTGTACCAACTACTGCGAGTTAAGTAAACGCCTTACTAGTTTTCACAAAGAAGCGGAGTTTCATTACGCTCGTCAAAACTCGATGTATTTACACCTTTCTTATCCTTTGCATAAAATCTTCGCAAGGTTTTTACTCGCTAATGTTGTTCCATCTCCTTATTTCGAGGGCAAAGTAATTGTTTTGGCATATTTGGTGCTTGAGATAGTCGGCATTCTCTCTGCCCTCGGATAGAATCCTTCATTAGTACAGTATTCTTTAATTCTTGAAATGCCGTTTGGACTAGCTAGTGTATTCATTTTTAATAACGCTGTAATACATATGGTTCAATATTTGCACGTTTTCAAGAAACGACGTCAAACTGTTTGCAGGTTAAGTGAGGAAGTTTGTATTAAAACAGCTCATGAAAAAGTGTTTGGCGTTTTTTTAAGAAACAGTTTTTGGAAAGTAATACTTTGATCAGTTCATATGCAATTCACAGGAAATTCTTTCCTTCTAAAAATATGTCTTACCGTTTTCTTGCGCTGTTTCTGGAAACGCCGGCCTGTCTTCACATCAAGCTGTTTTCACATTTATGACAAGTGTCTGAAGAAATTAACGAAAATATAATTGATCTTACCCGTGTACTACTTCTTTTACTTGCGATGGTCTTCTACGATTATTCATTTCTTTTCATTAACTCCGAAAATAGCCTAAAAATGCATAAAAGTCTTAACAAGTAATAAAAGACGACCGCAAGCAATCATCCATGTAGTATTATTGGGAAAGATACTCAGGTGAGACTCTTACCCTGCCGCGCCGCAGTGGCGGATACAGAAAAAACTCAAGGGGGGGGGGCGCAAGTTATCGCGACGATTGTAGCTTTCAAACTGACTGCCTGGCAGCGACTCTGGTTTCCCTTATATATGTAGCTCGGTTGTTTCGAGAACATTCGGTGCCAGAATGTTCGCTTCCAGACTTTTAAGGAGTGTGAACAAATCAAACAGTAGAATATTCGCGACTTTTCTCGAACAAATGCCAGACGGAATAACGTATCGAGATCACTAGAATGGCCGCGACTTTTCTCGTTTGTGCCAGACAGAAACGTATGAAATACGATGACGCGGACACGCGCGCGTGCTACATAAGAAAGTACAACTACTCGATAACTCGACTCAGAGTCGACTGACGAAAGACACGAACGAATAGCGTGCGGGCTGACTGGCGGGGGCGGCGCGGGCGGCAATGCGAGCGGCCCCGCAAGGGGGGGGCGCGCGCCCCCCGCGCCCCCCATATGTATCCGCCACTGCCGCGCCGTAAGCAAGGCCCATATTCCACGCCGACAGTCGCCTTCCTAAAAGACAGAAAACAATAAAATAATCACGGAGTACCTCATTGTCATGCCCTGTGTTGAGACTTCTTTTTATTTAAAATAATGGGGTTGTAAATGTTTTTTCATGAATAATATCTCTAAAAATATTTTCAATAGAACGAATTTTCTTAGTTAAAATGTTATCATCCTTCATCAATCTATTTTATATTAGTGCACTGCTAACAACCTGTAGGTATAGATGTATATCACATGCGTCATGAATAACGATTATTTTCTTTCCCGAGGTGTTAAGCACCCTTTGTGCCATCTCGATAAGACGTATATAAAACTAATTATTAATTCTTACCTAGCGTTTCGACCCGTCATAAGCAAACATTTGTCAACAAAATGCATAAGCAATCTAGAGTTGGGGATAAAAGAGTGCACTTATGTATCAGCACAGATTTAAAAGTAAAATTTAGAAATTTAATATTTCACCGTAAAACACACCCAGCATGTTTCACAAAGTCGCTCGTTAAAAACAGCTTACTACAAACGGTTTCCTTGACGCTAGTACGATGTAGCCATTGGCCAGATGCAGTTTAATATTTCAACAGTAGATTGAGAAACATTACATTCAATTGCGTCAATGCTAGCTTTTTACATTTTTCTGTAACTCTAACGCAGTGGAATAAAATTCTAGAGAAATTCTCCATGGTAATTTCTCACTTCACTGTTCAGGTCCCGACTAATCCGTATTCCTCTAAGATAATGTTAAATCTTAATATGGCAATCATCGGGATGCATATGCATCAAGCCTTCATGAACCATAATTAAGGCAGTTTTTTTCCAATTCTATATCATTGGCATTGAAGCAATTAGTATATTTCCACTTTAGATCCCGGATCTCATACATAAACAGTCGGGATAACGTCAAACAGTAACAAGCCAATGGCTGGGTGTTTTAGTCTTATGAATATCGACGCAAAAACAATGCACAGCAAACCGTAATTGTTAAGCAAACTAGTTATACTTTGATTGAATTGTCACCAAATGAAAAATGCTTTGTAAATTTCGACTCTAGCTTACTTAACCGACCTAAGTTTTAAAAACTTTTGCAATAATCAAGGTCATTTTTGTAGTGTATGTGTTTTTCATGAAGTATTTTTTATTTTACGACAATGATACCGATCGTTCATTTCCACAAGTTGTCGCCTGATACTTTAAACGTTAGGAAAAAACTTGACCCTGGTGACTCGAATAAAATATAATGGTTATTCACTTTGTCTAATTGAATAAATTAGGAAACAATACTTCATTCGTACAAGGTCTCCATTGTATGAAAAAACTGGAGCCTTTAAGGAATTCTTTTAAATTCAACTTGAAGACATTTTTGGGATTAATTGACTTCAAACTAGCTTTTTTAAAATAAGTTATAAAAATGGAGTACCTAAAATGATTCATTCATTCATTATAGTAATCTACCAGTTAGAGGTAGGTTATGATTAAAGTCAGAGAATATCCAACGGACTCTGGCACGTGCCGTGCCCTATTTTCCTCTAGTATTTCTTTCTTCATCTCAACATAAGGCCTACCTTTCTTCATCCCGTCCATAAAACCTAATCTCTTTCTCACCCTTCCCCGCTTACACAACATCCTTCCCTCTATCACGGCCTTCCGCAAACCATCGCCCCTCATTACCGCTTCCAGCCACCTACCCTGCCTTCCCTTAATCTCATCCATAAGTTTCCTCTCCTCGCCCACCATGTCGGGCACTTCCTCATTTGTCTTCCTTTCCGTCCACCTTCTCCATCCTCCTCCAGACCCACATCTCGAAAGCCTTCAGCCTACTTTCGTCTTCCTTTCTCATGGTTCACGTTTCTGCTCCATACAACGCCACACTCCATATCAATCACTTCACCAGCCTCCTTTTATATCCTTACTTAAGGTTCCCGTCATCATCCCTTCTATTATTGAACGCTTCCTTCGCTAGCGCTATTCTCCTCCTAATGTATTTTCTACTATGTCCTGTTTCTTCTAGCGTACTACCCAAATAATTAAATTGTTCGACTTCCTCCAGTTTGTGACTTCCTACTCTTATCACCAGCCTCGCTTTCTTTGTCCTAGAGAATCTCATTACTTTTGTTTTCTCTTTATTAATCTTCATCCCGTATTTCTCGCACAGTTTTTCCAATGCATCTACTAAAGTTTGCAATCCTTTCGATGACCGACTGACCAATGCCTGGTCGTCCGCGATTCTAACCGACTTTATCCACTGGCCTCCTACTTTCATTCCCACATCTAGCTCATCTCTTGCCTCTCTTACCATTTCCTCAGCATAGATGTTAAAAAGCAAAGGCGACAACGGGCACCCTTTCCGTACCCCGCGACCTATAACTGACCACCCTGATTCACTTTCAGCTACCCTTACCTGAACCCTCTGCCCCATTTATAAGTTTCGGATGAGTCTCCTATCACGCCAAACTATTCCTATATTCCCCAGTATCTGTATTAGGTTCTCCCAGTTTACCCTGTCAAACGCCTTTTCGAAATCCACAAAGCAAGCGAAAAAATCCTGATTATACTCTATGTTTCTATCTATAAGTGTCCTCATTACCGCAATCGCGTCTCTGGTTGCCCTCCCCTTCCTGAACCTAAATTGGTCATCTCCTAAATAGTAGTTTGCTCTGTTCTCCAACCTTCTATTTATTATTCTAAGTAAAGCGTTTGCCGCGTGCGAAATTAAACTGACTGTTCTATACTCCTCGCATTCTGACGCTTTCTTCTTCTTCGGGATAGGTATTTATACTATTTTCACGAAATTCTCTGGCCATACTCCTTCCTCGTAAATACTACGAATAAGTTCGAAAAATGATTCTCTCCCCTTACTACCTAGATCTTCAGTAGCTCCGAAGGTAGGTTATCGGCTCCCACGGCTTTTCTACCCTTCATGTATCTTAATGCCCTCTCTAATTCGCTGTCAAGTAAATCTGGTCCGAGATTATCCTTATCTATTGATCCTTCATCCTCTAGATCTAGGCTCAAGGGTCTTTTCTGGCTGTCATATAGCTCCTATACGTACTCTTTCCACCTTTCCTGGATATCTTCCTGTTCGATTAATATCTTCCCGGTTTTTTCCTTAACCTTTGGTATAGGTTGCCCTCTCTTACCACCCGATAACATTTTCACCTTGGCGTACAAAGCGTCCACTTCCCCCTCCCCCAGCTGCTTTTCCATTTCCTCACATTGTCCCTTCCACCAGTTTTCTTTTGCCCGATTGGTCACTCGCCGGAGTTTATTATTCAATTCCTTGTACTTCCTCTTGCCTACGTCGAAGTTGACGTTTGTCCATATCCTTCTCTCCTCCATTTTCCTAATAATTTCTTCCGTTACCCACTGCTTCTTAACCCTCTTCTTTTCCACCGTTCCTATTGTTTTATCTGCCGCTCCTGCGATGGCTGTTTTTAAAATCTCTCATCTCTCTATTGTTCCCATCCGCTTTGCTTCACCTATGTCCTTTTCTACCAGCTCTTGGTATTCCCAGTTCTAAAAAAGAATATTGAATGAATCTGGTGAACTACTCAATGAAAATAATACATACAGCGGCATATGCTTTTAAGTGATGCGTAGGTACCTCCTTTCATTTTTCAAAGAGTCAGTAAAGGTACTGATTAAGTAGAATATTTTGGGTGCCAGTTTTTCATCCTCTCTCGCTTTTGGACTTTTTTATTTGACGTTGAAATGGACCTGCTCCTGCGATAGCCTGGAAATGTCGGGAATACGTTGATTTAGACTTAGAAACTAGATACCTTCGCTATGTTTCGAGTTGTTTGCTTGAATAGCGTAAACAGCCTATTTGCCATGTAAAAATGATACGAATATTTTCTGGGAAATATTTTATAGGAAAACCGATCTAGATGACGTTCTTACTCGTGGGTAGTGATTTTTCATTGAGCGAGCCAACATAATAAATATTTCAAGAACGAAATCTCTTCTTTCCTCTCTCCACCGTTTTGTATTGCCTGTGCTTCTTTATAAGGTAATCTTAGCCTTTAGAGGTTTACGCATCGGGGACGTAAAACTCGTATACCAGGCCAAGGCTTAGGTTATTTAATCGATGTTATCTGTGTTAAGCACCTAAGGTGTACGTTTTATTCCTCGATTCTCGTTTTAATTCAAAATTTGTGAACGCAATATTTAAAAAATGTGCAGTCTTGGCTTCTTACTAAAGAAGGTCTAAGTGGTATTTATCATATCAGTGAAAAAATATACCTAACTTTAACAATTAAATCTTATCCTTTTCCGGCGTATGCATTCAATAAAGGTTATTCGGATATTCCACCACGGGTCAATTATTTAATAACTTTGTAGACTTTTTTACTTTAATCTACGTAGTGATAATGTTAAGTAATTTAGTCAATAATATTTACATGTGCTATATTTAGATGTGCTTTAATGCGAAACCAATATCAATGTGAAGGTGGTTAGCCACGAAATAACCTAAGTTTCTGCCTAATTGATATCCATTAATGTGAGGATTATTTATGTTGTATCCATGTACATAATCTTATCTTTTTATCTTACCTATAGTTAGAAATTAACAACACACAGGAAATGTAGTGCACCATCACGGAAATTTAATTAAATCCACTTCGTGGACTTATATTTTTGTACGTACTATTTTAAAAATGTGCCCTCTGCATTGTCTTTACAATATTCAAATTTACTCACTTTCGTTTATACCGCTCTTATACCTTAGAGAATATAATCTTGTTACCTTAGTGGTACGGATTTTCAATACTTTTCTGTTTCTCCATGTAACGAATTTGAACGCCTTAAACCGTGTTCATCAACCTTCATATTTTATTTATTCTTCCCACTCGCATGTTCTATGATGAAATATGGAGGTCAGTTTCCATTTAATTACTCCTCGTAAAGCAATCGGTCTCTCATCGCCCACTAGTTTTACGTTCATTTGATGCCTTAATTTAATCGCAATTACACTAATTTGAATCGGGTTCTTCGAAAATGCATTCGACAGCCAATGTCAAGGTTGAATGATCAAATGGTCTTATTTGCAATAAATGCCCGTGACCCCTCCTTATGGCTATATTTTCTGCGTGCTCAGAACGGATTTGCGAGAGATGGGGAACTTCTCATCCGTAGTGGAATTGATGCAATAGTATGACCAGTGTGGGATGAGCTATAGTTTTTTGATTACCTTAATTTAAAATTCCTTGAGCATCATATGTTACGCGGATGGAGATAAGCCATCCTTTTACCATCTTTTTGTTGTCCGTTTGCTTAGTACAAAAAATGTATAAAATTAGTTATTTAATATGGCGTGAAATATATTTCCCTAGTTTAGAAGACTTTTATTAATTTTCAATACGCTAAAATGTCCTTATTACATATTTTTATTCGATTTTTAACGTAACTTGTGAAATTTGTTTTGGGTTTTTATTACTTGTTGTTATCAGTTCGGAAGTATGTGCACTATAATTGGTGATTTGTCTTCTACAGGGAAGATAAATACAGCTTTTGGTCTCGAGGATGTTTTCAAGACAGCATTTTTCAAGCATATTTTAAGAAGTCCTGTAGTTTTAAGTGTTTTATTGTTGATGACTTGTAGCGTTTTAAGGATACTAGTGGAAGGTACCCGTTGAAATTCAACGTGTGTAAAAAACATTGAACTTATTTTAGAGGAAAACCACAAAGCCTGAAGAGAAACTGTCAGTGTGGTCATTTGAGGGGTTCGTAACCTATCTTGTATGTTGTGTTCGTTGTAGTAGACACGCTGACCGTTTTCCAGGTGTACGGAGAGATGAGTGACTGCTGGTCATTTTCCTCTCTCCATGCACGGGAAACCAAAGTAATGCTTAGATACTACTTAAATAATACCCTGGTTGATAGATGGTCACCTCATCCCTCCGGTTCTCTTGATCCGTCTTCTGAGTGATTAACAGTTAGATCCAATCCCTTGTGTAAAAAAGTATATTTGCGTTCAATGACTCAATTGAGTTGCGTAATTCAACGTCGATATGTGCGTTGACTATTTTAATCAGGATTGGAGAATAGGGTACAATCCAGCGGTTGACAACGTCAAAAATAGCATTAGCAGCAGCAGCAGCCATGTTTATTTGACCTATAAATCCTCCATCACCTGGACTGCACCTTCGACATAAAGGATAGCCAGAATCATTGGTTTCGGTTGTTAAATAAAAACCTATTGTGATTCTTAGTGCACTTGTCGATTTTCATGCACGGATGTCGTTCATTGCACAGAATTTCCATTTTTCTTTCGGGGAAGAAATATTGAGTGACGTCATTATAATTTCCGCCTTCTGAAAACAGATTGGAGTTTCGAAACAGATTAGTCTATATTTGAATTAGATTTATAGTTGATTACCCGACCGTAGGTTGGGTTAGGATGAAATTTGTGCGGTTCTTAGCGTAACCCGAGAAACGCCACGGGGAGATTCTCATGAGATCGCTGGTGGTCTTGTCTTTGAACATACAAGTCTAACTTTCGTCTTTTTTATGGCACGGGCTCATTTTTTAGCAAAGAAGACATTCCTCTTGCTTTAGAAGTTTCGAAAGGTTAATTTTTTCTATCAGGCATGTTGATGTATTTTTAAGTCCAAGGAGGGAAACACAGCGGCGAGTGAAAATCTTTATCAGGCAACTCGGTGATTGAGTGTATTTAAGTTTACTGCACTTTAACACTTTTAAACGTATATAAATAACTCGTATCGTTTATAGTGTGTGAATTGGTCTAAAAACAGTTCTCAATCGTAATGAGAGGCAGACGGTTCCACTACGTGTAATTTATCTGAGTATTAAACGATAATAAACAACGCCGTGGTTGTTGTAACAACAGAGGCATAATTATCATTACCATTCGCTGCACGTAAATATTATTGCACGTTTAATTCCTTTATGTGTATCGTTTACTACGTACGTTCTCTCTCATATACATGCAGTGCCCCTAAGAGAGATACTTTGAGAGTAGACATTGAAGAGTTTACTTGTTAACTTGTAAATATGCATTGAATATATCGATTACCCCCCAAAGCAATCTATCATGGAGCCCTTGGGACTCTGGGCCCTTCTTTTACAGATTTTTTTCTACGTGCTATCATGTAGCTGCAGGAAAACTTAAATACCAGAGGCGTGAATATCCTTTGAAAATCAAATCTATGGTTGACAAGGAAATATGCTATTGTTGATTTCAGAGAAAAATGTGAGATATTTCAGCAAAAACTTGGTTTTCAGACGTTAACGAAGCGCAAAAGAAAATCGATTGAAAGAATTAGAAACTTCATTTATTCAGCCATCCGATAGAAACAATTCCAATCCTCTATCTTGAGTAAAAGTAATTTTAAGAAGCAAAATAAGAAACCACTGCTCCGAATCCAATGCCTATCATGGACCACCAGGGGGGGCCTTTGGGGGCCCTGAGGGTTTTTAATACAGTCTATGTTACATCCAGATACATTTTCTCACCGCATGTCAAATTTCAGCTCAATCGGTTGGGTAGTTTTTGCGTGATTGAGCAACAGACAGACAGACACCATTCAGTTTTTATATATTAGTATGATGATGGTGGGAGGTTCTTTTTGCCATCAATGTGCAATTTAAGAAAAAAATGTGGAGGAATGGTTAATGCCTTCGTCTATCGGTAGATTCGTTCGCAAGTTGATTATTCGAGCCACAGTAGTAGGATCCGTAGTTGAAAGTTCATTCTGAAGTAGGATATTATTATTCCGAGAAAGAATATTTCCATGATTTATAACTCGATACCGTTTCAGCGAAAAACCATACGCTAAATGCACGCTAATAGTGGGTATCATTTTTTATTTATTTTTAGAGTAGGTACTACGAAGCAGTCTCGTTTAGGAGTTTATTCCATGCCGTTGCGAAATCCAGGTAGTCCTTTTCCAAAGACCTCTAACAGGGTTCATAGCGCCTTCATTAGAGGTTTTGGGTCATGGGAAGTCATTATGTAATTGCAAATGACTGCCGGCTTATTTTTTCGGGAAGAGGTATTCCTTTTTTTTTAACGAAATGCTCGTTTGCTGCGGTCAATAAATTCTTTCCATAATTTGAGAGACGGGAGTGCTGAGTAATCAATAGTAACGTGGTTTGGAGACCTTCTTTAAAAATTAAAGTTTAAACGGGGAAAAGCAGAATTAATTTTGCTAAAATGAAGCAGAGTGAAACGTATTCTATTTCGTGGTGCTCCTAGAGATTCACTTGCTAGCCTCAATCGTTAAAGAATTTACTTCGAAATAGTGTTCAGCCTATATAGCGATTCATAATAAATTTAATGAAATTTTCCCCTTTAATGTCTGCCTTAATTTTAAAATACCGTGTCGTCTTTAAGCAACTAAAGCAGCCTCATTTGCGGAGGGAATTGCTCAACCACCGCTCCACCATGAGTTGCACTCAGCCAATTTCATCAGGACTTCAGTCGGTATTTTCCTTGCTAGAGAACTCCCAGTACCCTTCCTCCACTGCATTTAATTTGAAGTGTTAGTCTTCCGGGATATTTTTTACGGTACGCTGTAATTAATTCGGACCCCTGTTGTGCCTTGTTTACCTTGTCTTGTCAACACCTTACGGAGCCAGCGATTTAAGACCTGGTGGGTTGGAAAGGTATTAGTTTGCTATGGGTACCCGCGGGTCATTGTATATACATTGGGTGACATCGATAGCAGCTTCAGCTCCTCGAAAGATGTAAACAATGAATATCGCCCAGCGTGTCCCTATTAACTGCGGATCAAACTGTCCATGGAGTGATCTTCGTTATCTTGTGATATTGCTCATATTGGAAATGATCCTTCTTCGTGTGAGCTCATAAACTTGGGGGAGAAAAGGATGATTTCCGGGGTCCTATGTGGTATGTAAATATTTTGGAAGTATTGGAGTGACTTTCGATGTCCCAGTCCGGCTGATTTGCCGACACGCGTGTCGAGGAAACCAATGTGCCTTTCTGGCGGTTGGGCATTCTGTTATTGTGATGGGAGCTGTATCTTCACTAATGAAACCACTGATCATTTTGTGAGGGACGGTAGATTCATTATTCACGCATTAAATCATTTATGTGGTATAGACTCTAGAATTTAATTAGATGGAACCAAAATTTCGATCATTAATGTAAGTGCTGACATACTTTCGCCCATTCAATGATCTCTTCCATGATGTCATACAATTAACATCGAAAAACCAGTAATTCGTAGTAGAATATTTGTTTAACGTGTTTCGAAAGCTAAGGTCATTTCGCACATACAGTGCTGACAGGGTCAACAGCACTCGGACAAATAGGAGGATCAGCCCTCCAAATGCCGAGTCCAACGGTGCTTAACTTCGATGACTGATCGGGAAACGGTGTTTCACTCGCGGCAAGCCGTTGCTCTAGAACCAATAATTACTGGGTAGGTAGTCCATTTGTTGCATTAATTGTTAATATGTTGGAAATAACTTCCTTACTAAATATGCTACTGAATTTTGTTCCGCTTTGGGACGAATTTAGTTATAATGGCCAATCAAAGCATAGTCGACATCAACTATTACGAGAGATTGAGCCTGACCTATTATTAATGTAATTTGGGCATGTGGGCTTTGTACACGCTTTATAAAAGAATTTGTGATAATGTGAGCTAATTGATTTCCATTATGCCTTTGATTAAATGTCACCGGCCAATATAAACTACTGAAATATGAAACAAGCTGAAAGCGTTCGATGGAGCGTTATTTTTGGAAATATATTGGAATTTATTTCGATAGCAAGCTAAATCTCACCACCCTAGTGTTGTTTGGATTATTTCTTCTATTTTGATCGCATCATAATGTGAAAGCAAAATGTGAAGTGCACCGATAGCGCATCATCATGAAGTTCTATTGGAAAAAAATAAACAATAAACCGTGCTGATCTCATCTCGAGCATCCCACTGGGGCAGGTTCTTCGTACTGGCCGACGTTTAGAAAGAAGACTTTCCTTTCGTGATCACGGCTGTCGATAATTAATGACTAACAGCTCTGGAAATTAACGATCCATCGCTCTGATGACTATTGGCTAGAATGAAGATCCTTAAGCAGTAGGAAGCTCGCGGTTAGTTCACCAAGAAAATTTGCCGTAAGTGCTCCAAATATTTCAAATAATACCGTCTTTTTGTTGGTTTGAATAATTGAGTTGACGAAAGTCATCAGCTTCATGCATTATATTGCAGAAGTGCATTGGGTACCCATCTTAAATGAAACAAGTATCCTCAGAAAAATTGGGATGTCAGGGGTTGATTAAATGATGGAAAGCGATTGCAAAAAAAGAATTGCAACAATTTGGTTAAATTAATTTTCTTCAGGTATCTTTCTCAGCATGAATAATTTAAAGATTTAAGAGCTAGACTTGTTCAAATCACTTTACTCAAGAAAATAAGTATAAAATGGCTATTGTATTGATCTCTCCTCTGCCTTAAACTCACTGATCTCTACTTTAAAATAACTTTATTTAGTATCTTTTTATTTATAAATGTCCTCTTAATACGTATATGTTATTAACAAATTGAATTTGAGGATAGCAAAAACCTTTATACTTCGGTCAAGCTGTTTCACGTTTACTCTAATCTGGAACTCAGTACATCATATAGGCGCTGATAGGGGCTTCTGTGTGTTGCTGCGTTGGGAGCAACATACTAACAACTTCCTCTTGCATATATTGTCTACAATAATGTAATATTTTTATTGACTCATCTGGGTGATATAATCCAGTGTGCTAATTAATTTATCATTTTGCATAAGTTAATACAATCATCTTTAACTTGTGAGGAAAATTTACTTGATACGTCAATTGCATCCACTATAAATTGTCTAGTGCCAAATGTGGAAATTATTATAACGGTTATATGATAAATTGATTTATATATGTAATAATATAAAAAAATTCATGATGTATGGCGCAAGGTCATTCTTCTAGTAATTTCCTGAATAATTTCTTTTTTTCTGATGAAAAGTTGTGGCGAAAGTCCTTATCTAATTAGTTTTGCTGGTTACTCGTCCGTGAATTTAGTTTTATTGGTGCCATATTCGTTTTCAGGTGCTGTGTCTTCTCCATTCTCTGCACGACTCATACAAACCTAATGCTCTTATATTTTAATTAAAAAATTGTGAATGGTTTTTTCTCATGAGATTCGAAGGATTTAAATGGCGGTTAATTTTCAGGATTCTAGTTTTTGAGTCTAAAATCTTTTTCACGATTCGCGGGACTTAAGGAACCATGCCCCCAACCTCAGATGGTGTGATTTGTCTTCGTGTATCGCTGGTTTGAGAACTATTTTGTTTGGACTCTTAACCTCACGGGGAAACAAGAGCGCATGACTTTTCCACCTCCTCTCCCAGGGGTCCCTGCCAAAATATATGAAGATGGATAACGGGGTTAGGACACCGAGTATCTTGGAGTCGTGCCCTTTAATGATCAATCCAGGGTTTAAGGGGCGTTAAACCCCTTCCCATCACCAGCCTGATTAAGCGCCCAGAACCTCACCGCGAATTCTGGGAACGGGAATAGTTCTGGATGCGTCATGGGTAGGGCATCACCACCCGCAGGCACATTATGTGGCACCAACATATACCCACTCATTCATCCCAAACTCCCGGGGAATGCACCCAACGCTATTTTCGCCGCCGCCCTCTTCCGTTGCCTTATTGCTCATTTCTCGCCCTCTACTACGCATGCGCCCAACTCTGTGTATGTGTATACGGAGTCCCTTTCGCTTTGACTTGCGTGGGCAGATAATGTTTTTTTACTTCCACCTCTCCTCTGAAATGCATCCCACGCCTTTCGGGCGGATCGTGGGCAACTTTGTTCCGAGACACGTCAGAATCCTCTCCGTAATACGTAATACTTCCTTCAGAGACGTCATCATTTTCGCTCCTCTCCAGAATCATCCCTGGTCGCTTCAAATTCACATGCGTTTCCTCCTACTCGTATGTTCACGTGCACTCAACCTTAACCCTAGTCCGGGCAGGCTAATTCACCTACGTAACCGGTCGCGCTGAGCCTAAAAGGCTCACCTATTAAAATAATAGTACCACAAATAAATAACAGCGTATTTTTTTAGTTTATATTTACTTACTATAATTCAATACATGTGATACAATCTAGATATTCTCTCACAATTTTCATAATAATTCCACATTATAGTGCATTTGTTTATCATTAGGTTTTACAATTATCACATATGACAGTAAAAGAGCTATGCTCTTTACATGTTTTTTTACATCTCTTACAAAATTGTTTTTGCATCCTACTCTTTTTGGATGGACATATGTAACACTTTTTCGTGGGTTAACCGTTTCAGAAGCAGGGTTTTCCAAGGAGGTATTAAATACTGCCATCGCCCTTTTTGTCACCTGCTGCAATACCAAAATACTCCTAGATTGAATTTGAGGTTTTATCAAAGCTCCAGCGAGTGTAATAAGAAATAACCTCCGTTTGTCTTTCTTGTTCTCATTCCATTTTGGATTTAGATGACACCACACAATGTTGGCAGCAATGCCGCACACATCTATTCCATTCATGAAATAAACGAAAGGCCAAAGATTGGATTTGATTTGCCTCATGTATTCATTAATAAGTTGGTCTAATGAGTCCACCCCCCCATTTTGTATCATTATATGTAATTCGATATTATATCTGGTTTACCATTCTCAGAGATAACTCTAGCGTGGTGCATTGTTGAAAGGAGAATTACACTTTTTCCCTTCTTGGGCACATATGATACAAGTGTGGCACCTTTGGTGAACCCAAAAACTGAGGAATTCTCTTCTCTTGCTCGGCTGGGGAGAAATTGAGCAGGAATAAACCTTTTATTTTTTCTCACGGTACCTACCATCGTTAGGCCATTAGACAGAAGAGTTTTAGCTAAGTCCAGGTCAGTGAAATAATTATCGCCAGTAATATTGCGATTCGTTCCATTGAACATTTATGTCAGCGATAAAACAACTGATGATCCCAAATTATGTGCCCTTCTTTCAACTTTGCCTAAATATGGTATGCCTTACAAAGGATAGAATGTTTTTGAGTCACAAAGCCACCATATTTTCATTCCGTATTTGTCAGGTTTCGAAGACATATATTGCCTGAAAGGGCACCAACCACGGAAGGCCACTAGTTGCTCATCAACGGTCAAATTTTTTCCCGGAATATAATATTTCTTCAGTTTAGCATTTAATTCTTCCCATAAGTCTCGAATAGGGGCAAGCTTTTCTTTGTTTCTACGCTCATTTCGCGTATTTTTGTTGCCAAACCGCAAAAATCTTAGAAATTTTTTAAATCTATTTAGACTCATTATAGCTCTAAAAATTGGTGGTCCATATATTTTATCCCAGAGTGATTCATAATTACAATAATTCGATTTTAGGTGACCAGCAGTTAATAAGAGACCAATGAACGCATATATTTCCCTCCTATCGCACGGCTGCTAATTTATTTGCTTTGAAGATTGGTCGCGAACGCGCGTCATTTCAATGTTTGTATGGTTTACAATTGAATCTATCATAGATGGAGTCATGAAAAGTATGAATGAATCCCAGGGTTCCTCTAGTACCATGCCGGGAGAAAGGATAACCTTACCCACGGGGCCTTTTATTATGTTGCATTGCCAACTTCGTCCTGTTGGATAGGTAGCAGATGACCACGTAGTGGCGTCTTTTCCTACATACTCCACTGTGCTCAGAACTTCATCATCGTCAGAATCTTCGGATCTATCAAGTATGTCATCCTCTTCCGAGGCCTCATTTACATAATCGTCACCTGAACAGGATGAAATTGAAGCATCATCAGTAATATCTTCAACAATGTCTGGATCCTCCAAAATTTTTAGAATATCTCGCTCACTGATTGATGTCATTCTGAAAACATAGGAGCCGTGAAAATTTGCTTTGAAAAAAATAAAAAAGATTTTCTGAAACACTTCTCAATCATGTTTCCTCTTACCTTCCAACAGAGCTAGTTTCGCGGAACGTAATGGACAAAATTGTTCCCTTCTATTATTCGTATGATGAGTTTTTACTGTAATAGTAAGTGAAATAATTTACTTTTTCAAGTGAACTAAATATTTCCACAATTCCACTTATTCGCCGTTAATACTTCCCTCTGAAAGGTGCAAGAAAAATCCTTCTGAATAGCTAAACAGGTTAGAGAAGTGCCGGTAGAGTTCAAGATCTGGATGCGCTAGGTCTCACACTCACGAGTAACACTGTCCTGCTAGGGAGCTGTTGAACGCCAGATATGTATTGCATAATAATGGGAAATACAAAGTAGCAAAGACAGTGAAATGGATCGGAAACTAATTGGTTGGTCATTTCACACAAACCTTGGCTTCAAATGTGTTAGGTGACCCAAATGAAACATAGTTGAAAATGACAATGTGTGTAAAGCGAATGCTGAAGTCTACACAAAGTCACAAACGTTAAAAAAAATATTACTTTACAACCTCATATATCTAAGTGTCCACCGAAAAAGTATAAATACTATACGTTGGAAAGATCATTAGGGCCTTAAGATACGTATTATCCATTGTGTAAATAAAACACTTTTTCCGAGCCTTACAGGCTCACCTTACCCGGTTGAGTGCTGAAACAAACAACTTCTATTTTTCAACGTGACACAACCTAGGGAAAAAAATTCCGAAGTCGGGAGAGGTGTATACTTACATAAAATGAGAAGTCATAAAATTTCAGCAACCGGATAGTTACCATTGCGGTTAAATTGGTAAAAATGTATAGTGGTGAGCCTCAAAGGCTTACCTTGCCCGGACTAGGGTAAAAAAAACCGCATGCGTGAAGCTTTTTTTTCACACGGTCTTGAAACTTCTACCAGTAATATTGGACGAGGTATCTAGAATTTTGTCCGCAGCAAAACCGGTTTTTCTATTTGGGCATTTTACCAACTGATTGATAGGTTTTTGGAATGTTTTGGATCCTAGCATCCCAATTCTGGGGCATAATCTCAATTTCCCTCCTGTATATAGCTCACCATCTGGTCTGTCTTAAATCCCCATAAGAAATGACAAACTGAAAACTGATGCACTGCCCGATAGGCACAAGAATTCCGTCCTCCTATGTACAATTATTGATTGCAACAATAACAGATTGAGGCACAAAAATACTCCGTTCATCTAATGGCCAAATGAAATATTACACAAATAAAACATAACTGGTATTAACTACTTGGAGTAACAGTTACTAAATTCATAATATCATTTATGTCATGTTATATTATTACTTCTTAAATTATGATGTGAAATACGTTCTGTAACAATCAAAATTGTTATCTATACAAACTTTTTGATGAAGGTTGACTCGCTACTGGCTCGAACCTGAGAATGGGCCTAAAGCTTTCCTAATTATATAAAATGAACCAATTTTGTTGGTTGATAAAAGCAATAATTTACTACTGATTACATTTTTACTCTACTGGTACCTATCGGAAGAAGCTAGAACTGGACAAATTCTATCCTGCAGATGTGTATGATCGTTATTTCTTTTAGTGAGCATTTCTCACATAAGAGATTTTCTATGCAACAAAGATGCTTACTGCTTCAACTTTACTCTTCCTAAAACACTTCATAAGTGGCTCCATTGTTTACTCAGCAACGGAGGAACTTGGACACCTCTCAAAATCGGAGATACCTTCGGTAAAGAGCCTACGATTCTCGCAAGTTCTGGTGAAGCGCCGGCTTGATCCTTTCTCCCGCATTCGTATAAGAAAGTGCATAGCTCAGACAAAAAATGATTCCGATGTCGATAGACTGAAAACAAATGGAAAACGGTAAAAAGCGATGCACCCGGAAAAATTATAAATTGAGTCTTATGCGAAGAGTTTAGATGTAGGAACTCAGCGATGCTCAAGTTACTTCCTTATAGTCGTCACATTTGAGTGTAGAAAAGAGGTGTGGCAAAGAAGCAATGTCTTTTATTGAGAAATATTTTTAAAATGGGGTTTTCATGTGTAATTGTAATCGAAAATCCATGATATTTGAAAATTTCAATACCAACCTGGAAAACTATTTCTGACGTTCGCTCTTCCTAAAGTAAGACCTAAGACATTCTTGGCCTTGCCTTAGTCGAAGTCCTGTACTCTTGGTTGCCGCTTAAACGTTGTAAATTCTTCCTTCCAATAGTTACCTTACCCGTTAGCTCCCCTGCGACACTCACCCAAAACTTTCCTCTTCACTCACTCATAGTCGCTCGCACCTTTCTCCCAGCCCTTCTGTTTTGCTTCGTCGTCCGTCCCAGACCCTGCCCACCCTTTCTCGTCACCTTTGCCCTTGTCCACACTTCATGTCTGTGCCCTTCAGACCTTCCCTTGCTTGCCATCCCATCGGTTTTGAGGCTGCCCTTCTCTCGCCCACGACTGCTTGGACAGAAAGGGGAGCGGAAATTTCCGACGTCATCCTTGTGAGCATTCGAGTAAATGCGCATGTAGTTTTTAAGCGACTTTCTATGATCCTCCAAAATGAAATTCACGAGGTCTCTGCTCCTTTCTTCTTCAATCAATTTATCCACGATTGCCTCCACTGAAATGTGGGCATCCAATTTCGCTAAACATAATTAATCTCCTGATTGGCGTTTATGTTTTTCCTACATAGCGTTAGCCATTATAGTGGTACCGTGTTGCAGCTATTAGTTTTCTAAATTATATATCCTGTTTGTGTTTGACCATTTTATATGATTTCTCAGACCATGTACTTCGATGTAGCATCAAGATATCTGTATAATAATTTTATCATTGTTATTATTAGATGGTTTTATTGGACTGCTATTGTTCTCTAAGTTTTTATCCGCACTCACTACTCCAAAGGCCTCATTGTTTTCAGTTTATTATTTTTATTTCTAACAGTTATTAAGCAGCAATACATTTTCGTGGCTTTTAATTTTATTGTCTCTACTGCCGATGTTGTTCACATCTTACATCCAAAGAAATAAATGGGCATGGGGCCCATTTCATAGACAGAAATGGGCATGGAAAGGGCATGGGGCCCTTCTATTCCGGCGCAAGGGCTTTTTAAATGCCTTTTTATTGGCTCCAGGTTTAGTAGTTTGCCCTTACTTTACTACTCTCTACCATAAAGCCCTATCCTTGCATGCTTCTTTTTCACGTTTCATTCATGCATTGATTCATATGTGCGATGATGTCCTTATGGCTCATTTCCGTGTCTTGCGGTTCTCTTCGGCCTCATCCCTGGCTTTATCTGTTTGGTAATCTGACTCCCATCCGTTCTCCTAATATGGTATTAACTGCGGAGCACCCTCCAGCTTTACTCGGCCATTATCGGAACATACAGCGCACTATTTCTGCACGCACGCGTCACGCATTCCTTTCTATTTTTTTCCAGCTAACGCTGCTACACACGCTCGCCACGTAGAGGTGGTCTTGAGCCTGACAGACTCAAGATTTACTCCTGTAGCAATGAGGAAAGAGTGAGTAAACTTGAGAGATTTTTTATTCTCCAATCGCACATTCACTTTTGGGATAAATTTCACATTCTCTAGTGTCTTTTAAATCTCTACTTTCCTTCAATTGCATTTCGGAAAATGTTTATAAGTACTCCCTCATGCTGTCATTCTACCCATTTACCGTAGCAGTCAAAACTGGTGTGGTTTTAGAAGTATTTAACATTTTTTAAAACCCCAAGGGTATTTGATATATGGATCCGTTTTTATAATATACCTATTTCAATATTTAGGATACCTAAGACTTATTTTGGCTGATATTTTTAACTTTTGCACCAACGGTTCCTCTAGGTTTCTCAGCTGTTTTTCTCAACTTTTTATTTTATTGCTAAAGAGCTCTTCTCCTAATCGGAAAAAAATCATAAGAGTACTCTTCCGTGGTTTTACTGTTATTTCTTTTGTGTTTACTACGAATTGCTTCATTATTTTTGAAATTTTTCCATTACGGTATGTATTTATTTTTTGTTTCGTTTATTTTTTGTATTTTTGTACTGCACAAAGTTTTACAAAGTAATAGAATCTCAGAAATCAATGCAGTGAAGAATGAAATAATTTATACATAATGTCTTCCTGCCAAACCTTAATAGATTTGTCGGTAGGTCCTGTTGTGTCATTGTAACTCATTCCTTGGCTCCTTATCTAACCTTATATCGTCTGCAGATACACAAATAATTAAAATATAATGCTCATTGCTACATGAAAATAAAGATAGTCTATCATTATCAATTTTAGTTCGCTAATATTTTTCATTTCTTTTATGCTTTCTAGTAAACTGTTCATTCCATCATCAATATGCATTTCTCTTTCTTATTGTTAGCTAGAAAGGGCTGTTGTCAGCATAAAAATTATCGATTTATTAATTCATTTTTTCAATGTACTGGGAATTATCAATCAAATTATGACCGCCAACCATTTCATGGGAATAAATGTTTTTGAAGTCTAAGTGCCCACGACAAAAGTCTTTTTGGGGTTTCCACCTGGTCAGGGGTTACATGTTAGCAGTGCAACGGCCGTAATACGGCCATTATAGACTTGAAGGCACTCATCAGTTTGTGTCGAACATCGATTAGTCGGCTGGCATTGAACCTTTAACCCGATGGAAAACCTGAGGGGATCTCACGAAGATGATTCGCTGGGAAAGCTGAAGATATTTCACGTAAAAATACAAACTTAATCAGTCTTACTCATACTTCCTCCAGATTCATGAAAATATTTGTTGCCTTTCTGTAACATATCGCCAGCTTTTATTTTTCCTCATTCTACATTAACATATATATATACGATGATTAAATTCAGATGCTTGTTACTCTTTAGGAATTGTATTTAAGCGGTCTAAGCCTAAAATCTCCAAGGTGGGCCAAAACTAGTATCTGCTGCATAGTTGTAAGCAGCTAGTTTTACAGAGGCTTGGGGAAGACAATCATGATAACAATCTACCTGGCCAATCAGGTTGAGGATTGGGCGTAGGGATTGGGCATGATTGGGCTTGCTACCCTACTCATTACAAACTACAATTGTTAAAAACAATGATAAATTACATGTCAAGCGAATCTATCGGAACGATAACCAGGTATTCGTAATGTACATCCCCGTATAAGGCAATCCTTTTTACCACCCATTTGGCTTCTATATCTCCTGAGAAATAAGCATAAAGTTTTATGTTCCAAGTGTGGTCGAATCTTCATCAATTCCAAATTTGCTACCCATTAGCACTTACACCAACGAGACACATGGCTTGGCACTTAATTGGTTTCCTCTCGGATCGATGGAGAGTTTGATACTCATTTCTTTCAAGTGCGATTGTTTCAAATTTCAACCCTCAACATTTATGTCTTCACCTAAAGGAGGGAATAAATATTTAAGCTTAGCCTGCTATTTTGTATTTTCCACCTAACTATAACATAGAGAAATTTGAGTACATGAGTGAACTCTGCTGATGTGCCTCAAATGTATGCTCAGATGAACAAGAGAATTTCAGTTTATTTCGGTCATTTAGTTATTTATCTGGAGCGTTTTATCCTATGTGTTTTTTTTCAAACATGACTGAAAGAATATTTGAAAATTTTAAAAGAAGACGAAGAAAATCAGGGAAGTGCGAGTAAGCGTAGCACGGTACTCCACTTTTCTTTCATCAACCTGTTCTTCCAACATTACTCCCTCAATTTTTCTTCTTAGCTTCCGTTTTTTTCGTCATCATCAACAACCTAAATAATTATTGTGGTGTGATATTTTCTGCACAGTATATCTATGATTTCATAGTATCCCTTGAGCTTATACTTATGAGCGCACGAAACGTGAAATTAAAATGCTATGAAATAATTGCTAATGTCAGGAGTGTGTGATTATCCCAGTGAATTTCATGGATATGAAATGAGAACGAACTATCATAGTGTGAAAATTTAGTAATAGAGCATAGGGTTGGAAGGAACTGCGGGGTGCAGTCAATCAACCGGCTTATTTCAGGGCTACAGGTTTTTGTGCATAAACCATAACTCGGCTTCAGGGTGTTGTCTGCTCACGGATGAAAAGCCTCGAATTGGAAGAATCCGTCAAGAGTCATTCCCTTTGCTTTGCCAGTCACATCAACCAAAACTATGGATGACCTTTAGACGCGCGCAAATATCTTGGCGTTTTATAGTCTAAGCCGTTTCACGGTCAGAGGTAACATTATGAAACCCATGAAATCGGCCGAGGCTCCGTCACCTTAGTGAGTTTCTTTCGCTTTAAGAAATCGCCGGGAGATATTTGAGTGTTCCTGTTGTTAAACCTTTCTTCGACGCGCTGTTGTGCTTGCTCGTAAATTCACTCCTGTGCATGATGAAGTGTTCCCTACTTTTGGGAAATGTTGGGAAATGTGTACGAGGTCGTATGCAATCGTTTCTATCTGCTCGTATTATCTGGTTTAAGTGCTAATCCCTCGGTCATCCTCGTCAACTCCCCATTCACTTCGGGCCTGAAAAGGCAGATCGGAACGCCTGCGAAACATGTCGTCCACCAGGATGATCCCACGTGAAAGAAAACCCGGAAGACCTGTCTCATCCAAGCCACTCCGCGGAAGCCCTCTTTCCAACAACCTCCCCCCTCTACTATCCCTTCTTTCATGCTCCTCACGAGTTCATCGTATTTGAGGATGTGGCCAATCCATTGGGATTTTGTCTTTCATGGAGTGCAGCCGATGGCTTGCCCTCTTCCATTTTCTATATATTTCCTTGTTCTCATTTCATATATTTAACATTCCGCATCGTGTGTTGGGATGTTTAATAAAGATTGGCATAAGGGTACGATGTTGAGTTTTGTATAGCTCAGAAACCTGGACTTCGAAAAAATGAGGACAAGAAAAGGCGGGGATCGGGTCAGTGCGGTAGCTAGAGTAGTGACTTCTCAACCCGAGAGCCCGGGTGTGAATTGCGGCAGTGGCAGAGATTTTCCAGTTTCCCGGTCCCAACTTGGGTGCCTTGTTGAGAGTACTTTATGTCTAGTTTTATAATCCTTCCGTTGGATAGGATGTTAAATTTCCATCGGCACATTTCGTTAGGGCAGGCTACTGCCGGCACCGGGTTTATCTCAACTCTTCTTCCTTTCCCCAATTAATTCTTCCGTCACCAACCTACCCATCTGTCCTCAATGACCTCAGTAGTCGGTCGCCTCCAAAAATAACCAACCAACGGGTGTAGGCTGCAGGCGTTTGAGGTGTGGGTGTGGAGGAGAATGGAGAACGTGCGATGGACGGAAAAGAGGACGAACGAGGAAGACCTTGGTATGATGGGTGAGGAGAAAAAACCTCTGGATGATATTAGGAATAGACCGAGTTTGTGGATGGAACGGTTGATCAGGGGCTTTGAAAGAGGAGAGAATGTTGGGTGAGGAAGCAGAAGAAAATAAATGGCTTTATGGACAGGATTAGGGAAGTAGAAAGAAACTGTGAAATGAGATAGGAGCCTGCTCTTTTAAAAAATGTAGTGTATTTGTATTCACTACCATTTACACCTACCTTAACTGGTAGATTACCCAGATAATGATATTTATCTGCCTCCAGCGCAAGTTTTCGAAAATTTCAATTCCCTTTCAATTGGCGCAATTCTAATACTCTGCGATTCTAATCCAAATTGCCAATTCTAATCTACCATCATATTTTTTTTGCACTGGACAATTTTGCCTTCTTCACCGTTTTTATGCGGCTGTTTGTCTCGCAAACTGTCATATATACATTTTCAATTTTCATTGTTACTGAGACCTTTTGTGAAAAGCGTGTATGAATCTCCTTTTTATACATTTATAACCTATGCATCTTGCGTGTCCACTAGAGCAACGTAATTCATTCTTCAACAATCCCTTTCTTCTCTATTTGGAACTCAGAAACTGACATGTTGGATGCTCGTATGCCGCATGGTTGAACTCGCATCGTATTTCTCTTATCTTAACATTGCATCCTTTCTCTTTCTTTATAGAAGGCATCTAAAATTTACTCCCCTAATATGATTTTTTTAAGCTCGCCGTAACATCCTATTCCATCTCTGGCCTCTGGTACCAGTATTTGTCCCAGATAAGCCTTATTTATGTTGCTTAGAACGATCGCCACAAGTTAGACCTTCACGGAACTCTTTTAAGTGTACTTGGTATGTGCAAAAGTTTATTTAAAAATGAGAACCTTACTCTGGCATTTGTTTTTTAATTTTATTTTGTCATTTTTCCATTCCCCAAATGCATTTCGTGCTCATTTATGAGTATTTATGAACGCTGTAATCGATATCTTCTTACTCTTAGATATTAGAGTTACTGGTCAAAGTAATGAAAATATAGTACAGGTAGGTTTTATACTTTACGATTTGGGCCATTAAATATATTTTCCTTTTACCATTGAATTATGGATAACGATAAAATTCACTATTAGTATCTTTAGCTACCGCGATGTAGAGCTTATGACTTTTAGGCGATGCCTTTCACTACAAAACTAATACATATGCATTATGTTGGATAGTGCGGTGGTGATTATCTAAGTCGATGAGGATGATCGGGGTACATTGGAGAAATACGTTTTCTGATGAATGCTTACTTTTTATGTCAGCGGTTCAAATTTGATCCATTGTTTACTTGACTCCAATATTGAAATATTCTTAATGGCCGACTCTTAACCTTATAAAGGCTTTATAGTATTGATATTTCATTTCGTAATTATTCCTGTCGTGTGTTTATCCAAAATCTTTGTCACATATCCTCCTTCATATTTGTGTAATCTCAAGTCCAAATTGGGGAATATGGACACTGGCACCCACGCATGTTATACCATTTATACCATCGCATCATGTCCATGTTCTATTGCGGTTTTAGTTCATCTTCTGCCTTGAAAATCATCGCCCAAATTAAGTCTCGTCCAAGTTTTAAAGTAAAAAGAAACTTTTATGAATGTTTATGTAGCACTTAATACGTGAATTAGATTTTTACGGAGCTACTGCTGATATTACTCACTATCACTTACTTGTGAGTTTATTTTTAGGTACTCCCAACTCAAATGAAGAAAATATTTCTTTTATTCTGACTTTCAATAAAGAGAGTACTCTTTTTACTCTATGACATAGTGTTCCACGCCCATTAGCGAGACCAATAAAAAATCAATTCTACAAATGTTCTTGCAATTTGTTCTTCTCTATGCATCTGTAACGTGCCTCAAATGCTATTTTGCGATTAAGAGACCTTCTAAGGCTAATAATCCTCAGATAGATGGTCCTCATATGTTTCTAAGAAAGGATTTCAGATAATCTCTGTACTGACAGTGAGTATTTACCTTCATAGTAAATTTTTGTCTGCGTTGTTAAATGGCTAGCTTACTGTGACTGACTAAACTAAATTTCCTTCGTTCTGAATTTTAGCTGAAATTTTTCACTCAGGAATTCATTTTAAAGGCCTTTCGTTTCATTCAAATTTACCCTTCTTCAATCAAGATTGTCGGGTCTGAGAGGGAAAACATTTTCAAATACATAAATTAGGTTCAGAGCCCTGCGGTCAGTAAACGCCTTAAGAATGAAAATGGCTTATGAAATGATCATAACCATAGATAAATAATAAAAGCTGCATAATCAATGTCAGGAACAATAAATATTTAAAGCTCTTATTTCATTAATCTTGGCTAATCCTGTGTGATTCGTGTCACTTTGTGTACTATAGGGTCATCAATTTCATCACACGCTATGTCAATCTTCTTCCATAATTATTAAAAACTTATGGGATAAGTTTGTGGAAGTGTCAATAGTTGGCTTGAGCTTATTTCGTCAAGAATAACTCTCGAATTCGTTCGTTTGCTCAAGTTATTGTTGATATTTGGTGTATATTATGTTAAGAGCGATGACGAATATTTGACTGGGAAGAATTTTTTCCATTCGTGCTGTCGTTCTTTCTTCTCATAAAATTTGCTTGAAGAGTGTGAGTTAATTAATCTATATATCTTGTTTAGATGTTGATTTATAAATTATATATTTAGTAGTCAATGAAAAGAGGTGATTATTTAATTTTAATGATGAGGGAAGGTGTAATACTGAGTTCAAAGCCCACTAGTTTTTGTAAACGTTTGTAGACAGTGCATTACTTACTTGACTACTTAACTATTACTAGTGAACACACCTTTTCATGGCATCTTTACCCAGTAATCTTGCTTCTTATTCATTCACATTGTCCTACTTGCTTCTTTCGATCACGCAATTCTCCCCTGTTGTATCAGTTTTACGTCCAAAAATGCTACTCGAGCTCTGTAAGCTTGATATCTTAATCTTGTTGATGCTCGTACTTATAAGTTGAAATTAGATTTATTTTTCTAGGGAAATCTCATTGCTGAACATTCTTGAAATAACATTATATTATCTTTTTTAGCCCATACACATTTCCTATTGAATATTTAAGAAATACTGACTTAATTGCCTCAGTTTCGCTTCAGTTTTTACAATATTTTCCTTTTTAAGGCCCATCTTACCGAATTTTTTCTTATGAACACAATGTGAAAATAACTTTCTGTTACATAACACATCCCTATTAATGAAGGAATGAGTTCTCTGTCTCTCACAAATACCACCTGGCTATTCTGGGTAAAATGTATGCCTTTTAATTTTTGTAAATATTTTTATAGCCATCTTCATTTATAAAGAATATATGGTAACTTATGTCACACCATCTCCCGAAAAAATGAATGACAGCTCTCCGCCATGAAGAAAGAAAGCAATTATTTTCCGCAAAATACAATATCACGAATTAAAGATATCATATTTCCTACAGAATTAATCGACAAGAATAATGAAGCACCGGAACTGGTGTGGATGATATTTCGTTAATTATGGATAAGTAAACAGTAGGGACGGTGAGCATTGATTAACAGCGTGGATGGATACTTCCTCTTGCGCCGGGATTTTGTATACGTCGTGCACGATGTTCCCTTTGTGGGAACACTTACTTTTTTGGATGGATAAAGGAGGAGGATATCGTCTCAGGGTCATGCGCATCTACCTCGGGGTCACATTTATCCTCTCTTTTCCAAATACGTTATCGCATCCTACGTTGTAGCTATGCCAACTGCAGCAAATTTTTATCAGAAAACATAAACTTCCTGAACGGAATTTTATTCGGCAGGGATTTTTCTCTGCGGATAAAGCCATCGTCTGAGGGTTGCAAGAATTCTTCTTGGAGGTCTCATATATAACATTTTAAGCACGTTGTCAGAGGATGCAAGGGTGTTTGCAAACGGAAGCGAATTTTTATTCGAATGTTTGTCAGCTTTGTTTTAGATTTGAGGAATGAATTGCATGCGTAACCGGAACGTGTAAACGTGAAAAAAGAAAACTATTGTAGCAGTTTTCTAAAATTGCGGAGTAAAACTCTGTCTATGTTGCGATAAACTTAGTTTTTTTCTTCTAAATTGAGACGTCCCTTCCACATGGAGAAAAAAACACCATTAGTTATGGCGAAAAAATTTCATTTTGTAATTGTAGTGCAATGATATCAATAACTACGTACATCAATGAATAAAAATTGCAAACACGATATGCGTGCACAAAAGAGCCGATTCGTGATAAAAATTTATTACATGGTGATATCATTAGCGATTCAGAAAGTCTGGAAACGAAATAACATATTCCTATTCCAAATGTTTGCATTCCATCACGATAGCTGTTCATTCAGTATTGATGACATCATTATATATCTTTGGATTATTTTGAAACACGAGGAAATGAGATGCTTTCCGCGGGAAGTAAAGGTCATGAGGAACTTTTGCTATTAAATGGTATTGTTAACATATAATCCGTGAAAATGAATGCCTTATTTATTGAGTCTTTTCTAATCCCTTTATCTTTAATTAATTTTACATTTCCAATTACCACTATGCTTCAATTCAACTATGCACGATCACTGAAATGTTTTGCTCGATCTGTTTTCAATCTCTAGAAATCAAACATGGTTCACCGTTACAATTAAATAGTCGAATATTTTTTTTTCACTCTCTTTAAAAGAGGAGAGAAAAGAAAATTTACCAGCTATGATAATGATTGAACCAACCATTTAATGTATCCAATTTGGGTTAGTAATACGATTATGGTCTTAGGAAGAGACATCCAGTTTATTCGTCGGAAGAGACTGTCCAGCTTCATAAAGACATCCAGTAAAATGGAGGTCCAATTCCATGTCCATGAAAGGCATTGAATACTTTTCCTAGTTGAAGCCGAAGTAGCTTGTGATGGAGAAAAGAGTATGAAATTACAAAAGAATTAGAGAAAGGAAGAAAGCTGTTTCAGAGTGCGAGACATTTATTTTTACAAATGATTATTTATAAAATGTATATTGTATACCAATAATAAAATATGGATCGGAAACAAGGGGGATGAGTGAGAGGGAATGGAGCAGACTGCAAGCTGGGGAAATTAATTTCTGGAGAAATGCAGTGGGGAAGAGGAGAATAGATAGAAAAGAAATACAGGCTAAAGATATAAAATTAGAGATCGTAGATTGATAAACTAGGTACTTATTTGGCAATAGATTAGGATGGCTGATGCACTAAAAAAGAATTAAAGTCAGAAGAATGACCAGAATTCGGGATGAGAAGAGAAAAAGTGGGAAGCGACCTTGAGAAAGACCGTTTAAACGAAGGATAGATGACGTGATAAGAGACCTTAAGTAGACAGAAACGTCCTGGAAGTGTGTTAAGAGGTAGGTAACATGGAATGACAGAATTAGAAGGAGAAGCACATGGTGGAACGGGAACGGCTATGGATACGGTTGCATGGAACTCGGCTTCATGATACTTGTATTTAGAAAAGTGGTTTCTGGCTATCATTATATACCTACGTCAGAAATTCATTGGTTTTTACGATAAGTAACAATTTTTTTATATTTTATCATTTTAGCGAAAATTCGTTGCTGCCAATTCGGTGCATGTCGTGGAGGTGCATGTCTCATGAAATAGAAATAATGACTCTTATACGTATCACCATCAATAACTGCATATAAGAAAACTATATGACGTAAAAGAAAACAACCTGGATATAAAAACGTGGCTCAGCTGCTCATTCATGTACCTTGTAAATGATCAAAGAGTTGAAAACTGGGTCGGTATTAAATCTCCATATTGAATACGCAGTACTTTTCATCTCTTAAGTAATGTAGTTCCACCAAGTCACGCCTCGGAACAGTAAGTTTATTCGACTCTATATACTATACTTTTCCGCGAAATTGCGTGTAATATTCGTTGATGCATTTCACTAGTGAATTTCAAGTATTTGTTGTCTTATGGGCAAAGGGTCACAGATCCTTACTTAAAGAGATATTGCAGCGCAGTGTTTATAAGCCAGAGCATTTCGTAGCTGTCAAGAAAACGCCTAATGACGGTGACGTATACTAATTGAAGAAATGTGAAACTTGTCACAAGGTATTCAATATGAATCGTTCTTTCAATGTAGTTACTCATGTTCATGATATAGCATACTTTCCAGTTGGAACCTGAAAATTGGTGTTTTCATGGCAAATTAAAAGCAAATTAATACTATTATGATAATATAAAGGTTAAGGTAGGTTAGATTGGAAGAAAGTAATTATCATCTATATTTTTACAGGCGTAAGCTCACTTCTCACAATTTCTTTCTTCATTTCAGAACACGTCTCGACTCTCTTCACCCCGTCCTTAAAGCCTTGTCTCTTTCTTCCCCTTCCCCGCTCGCTCAACGTTCTCCTTTCTATCTTGGTCTTCAGCATGCTTTCGCCTTTCATTATCTGTTCCAACCACTACTCTCCATCCTCCTAATCTCATCCACAAGTTTATTCTTCTCACCAACCATGTCAAGCACTTCCCCATTTATTTTCCATTTCATTCACCACATCTTCTCCATCCTCTTCTCCCCCCACATCTCAAACGCCTGCAGCATATTCTCGTCTTATTTTCTCTGAGCCCGTTTCTGCAACATACATTCCATATGTATTCTTCACCAGCCTCTTCTTTGTATCCTTAACCCAAGTTTCCGTAATTACATTTTAACCTGCTTACCCTCTCTTCGTTATTAGAGGAAATGATTAATTGCGAATAGGTTACGCAAAATATTTTACAGTCGTGCAAGAAATAAGCGTGGCTTTATCTTTTAATTACGACCTCGGCAATCTCTCATTCACTACCAATCTCTTTCCTTATGATACTGATGAGCTTGCATGGCTGCCATGAGGTACAGAAATGTCGTTACACATGGTAAGTTTTACAGTAAAGTAATTTATCATTTGCTCATATACATTCACAATCTGAAATAATTAGCCATTGATTTAATCTGGGTTAATAGTTATTTTAACTTTTCATGATTGGTTCAATTAATACAATTTGATGGATTTAAACACACATAATGCGTCAGCACATTATATCAATTTCCCTGTTAAAAGGATAAATTTTCAGTATTAACCGTTTAAGTGCTTGTCTTTCAATGTTAACCTAGTAAATAATTGACTCTCAATTTTTACCTTTTAAGTAATAGAATCCCAGTATTAACCAGTTCAAACGATTGACTCTCAATGTCAACCATTTAAAAAATGTATACAAATCACCCTTAAAATAAACAGAAAATTCACCAAATAGTCACAATGAAATATATTTAATCGCTTATGCACCGATATTACGTGTTACCGTTCGCTTGTGTAATCTATCGCGGTGTATCTCCCCCTCGGGTCTGTCCACGAGCTGCTTCTTTATCGTCAGGGCTGCAGGGCACTACCTGCCACAGGTCACCTTCGGCTGGGGTCTGATCATTCCCGACGATGCAACGTTACTTTCGGGATGCACTAAATGCGATTTAATCCTCTAGTTGCGATTTAACTTTTGCAAATAAATAATGACTTGTAAATTACAGAAGTCAAGAGTAACGTGGAGAGTCCGAGTGAGTCAGAGCGTGATTTCGAGTGTCCTCCTGTGTAAAAGCGTTGGCTATGTATAGGTATGGCGAAACTTGTTGGCACTAGGCATCGAGAGAGTCTGAGGTCATAGAGGATTAATCAAGCGTTTATGGTTGGACAGACGTACGGAAGGACATCCGCAGAGACCTCTAAAGGGACCCTCGGCCTCTTTGTCCCATTTCTCTGGGATACTTTACCCTACCAGACGACAAGCTTCGCCCACGTGACTGCCATCAAGTTTCGCTTCACCTATACTTGTTGTCACTGTGCTAATTGTTGGCGTACGTAGAGGTTTTAGAACATTCCGGGCGTCACTTTGTCTTTGGCGTCGGCTTTCCCGTCTATTGTCGACTGCGGCGTTTCTGACCTTCGTTCCCAATATTCCGTAAGATCTCATTCGCCATGCTTGTTGTACTTTACCGATTACAAACGATAGGCTGGTTATGTTTGCCGAGGTGCCTGATTCGCCCAAATTGTTAATACGGAAATATATGACATATTTAATGTAAATATTTTCGATTTGTGTGGGCGTGGCCTAATTATATATTGTTGCTAATTTTTGGCGCACGTGGAGGTTCTAGAATATTCGCCCTGCCTTATTGTAATCTGATACGTTTCCGATATAACTTTTTTCTTATTGATAAACAAGTACCCATCTCCAACAAGTTTTCTTCACTAGACCTCTTCCATCCATACACGTTTGCCTCCTAACTAAAACGGTAGCACTCTGATTCATCCCCTGAAGAGCTGGCTGTACCTTTTTTACTTTACTGATATTTTTACCTTCAAATTTTGTTATGCATTTTTTACGTGAGTTGTTAAATGCATTGCTTAATGGTAATGCTTAATGAGAAAGGCATATTGGTTGTTTTTTGTGGTAAACGTAAATAAATGAAAGCTTCTTTCGCTAGCGAAATTGTCTTTACTACTCTACCCCTTTTCTTATAGCGTAAAATATTTTGTTTTAAATGTGTGTGTGTTATTTTTGTTTTGTTTCTACCAGAGTAAAAATAATTTGTTTAAAAATTAAATTACGGAGATATTATGATTCAAATTTTCCAAAGTCAGTCATCTCGCTCGTGGTTCTGACATGGGGCCAAACAAACGACCATATCTCCAAGCGCATTGCACCGGAAGGCTTAAAAATGTAGATAATTTTGTTTTTAATTTTTGAAATTCTACACTCCAATTTCAACCAGAATCTGAGATGATCGAGCTGGGAACTTTTCAACACTAGACCACCTGACAAGGAATGACTCTGAGGGAAAGCGAGCGTAGTGTTTACGTTAGGAGCATTTTTCCTGGAGTGTACAATTTCATGCTACCTACCTTTAATCATCAGGAAAACTTAAAATGTATAGCCATAAGGTCCGTTTGTTAATTACCCTTTTGTTAATAATATGTCCGACTCTCCCAAAATGTATATACGTACTCTTTTGTGTGAGTAACACAAATATCACGCAAACCCGTCCTACTCGTAGACACCCTTTAATGATTTGTGAGTAACCTTCCCTATTTTGAAGTTCTTCTGACCCAGTTATTCTTAATTGGTATCTCTGTTTCTAGTGCATTAGCATTTTTCATGGAAAATTCAGAAAATGTAGGATTCTTAACTCTCTCAATACCCGAGGAATTGCTTGAGATGTTTAAAAAAATGCAAATAAAGCTTAAGGGATGTTTCCCGTCCGATTCCATCATTGGTCGTTCAATCCTAAGATTGGTTGATGGCAGCTCTCCATCCTTCCCTATCTAATGCTAGTTCCCTTACTCGCTTCTTATGCTCTTTCCTTTTTATTTGGTCTATGTATTTCTCCCTTGACCTTCCTTTCTGGACTTCTCTATTGACCTCCCTCTTAGAGCTTTTCCTCTTTTTCTCTTTCAACGTTTCACTTTAATGAATGAAAATGTACTAACGGTTAATAGGAAGATATTCCAAGTACTCTTCAGGTGTGTTTCCGAGCTGCAATTAGGTGGCAAGAACGAGAAATATTTTAAAAGTAATCTTGGTTTCATATCTCTTAGACTTGGTTTTATAATGTCTGGTTAACGAGAACCACATGATAACGTAGCCTTTTCGTTAACTGAGATTTTGGGTTTTGTAACAGACGCTCGGTTAGTGAAATGAGCGCTATCGATGGGAGAGCGCATTGACATCGGTTTTCATACCGAGAAAATATTTAACCACATGTTATACAACCGAGTCTTTGAATCTTTAACTTTTTCCGCTAGGATGTCTCACATATATGCATAATTTCATACTCCATCAATATACAGTAGCCATTTTACTCGAAGGAAAGATGTTATTCTAAACTCGAATGTACGTAGGAATAAGAAATAAAGGAGAAAATTGCATGGTGTTAGATGTTAAATTTATCTTGTTGAGAAGAACATAACGATTATAGTAATAACGATTTATGATATACATTGGAATCGTAAGGATTATATGCTATTGTTAACCATATAACTTCGTAATTTTTAGTTTATGAATACAGATATATGACTTTTATAAGGATATCATAAGATGTCTGCCTTCATTTCTCCTAATGATGCAACTCTTTCATCCGTCCCAGTACTCAGCACAGATGTTTCTATCATTTTCTTTCAGAAATCCATTCTTTATCTTAGTTTCTTTCTTTGCTGATGACATAAAGCTTACAAGGTGCTGTCTCCATTTGTGACTTCATACTTTACTTCATTTACACTTTCGCCTTTATGATCAGTCGATAAAAGAATGCGCTTTCAGTATATTTTCCACCACAATATATTGGCTAATAATTATTCTAGTTCAAAAAACATTCGTTCCAACTTTTTAAATAGAATAATGGTTAAATGTACCAAGCATTTCGCACCTTTGTCTTGATTATGTAATTTGGATAATGACAATATGAAGCGACTTACTTTCTAAGTCAGTAATATTCTGAAAGAAAGACCAGGAGTGACTATGAACATCACTTAGGTTTCGTCAACGTAAAATTTCGTCCAGGTGATAGAATTGGCGATCCTGAGGAGGTTACATGACGATGCAATTTAGAAAGACAACGAAGGGTTGCTATTTTAGTCCTTTTTCGTGGAAAACGTGCTGCTGACACAATCATTGAATCATAATTTAACCGGCGTTTTTCCTGGTAACATCGTGCATGGTAGTAAACTGACGCACTTCCCTTCCGTGTCATTCTGCTACCAATCTTCTGAGGCTCTCACGTGGCAGTTTTCATGGGAAAAATGTAATATCCATCCAAAACATAGGGAATAATTAATTTTCAAAGAGCATTTGTGCATGTGCCAATCCAGATATTTCAAAGGGCCATATTTTTATAAGTTTTAAGTCATATTGCATCGATGCATTGAGTTTAAAACGTTGAGTTATTGGAAAAAAGTAATTTTTGTAACGTATCATGCTTGAAATAACCTTATTCGTTACAAATAAGGTATATTAAATCTTTAAACCAGAACCGAAATTTTACTGGCCTTAAGTAGGATTAAAAAGATACGGATATTCATAAAAACATTCCCATCACTTTTTGGAGGGCAGAGTCAAAGTAGCTTGATTCTTGGTGCTGGACTTAAAAACCTGGCAATGTTTTTTTTTCCTTCCAAACTGCCCTGTCCTTGCATACTTCTTTTGCGTTTGTTGCATTCATGCATTGATTCATACTAGCTCTCTTGTTTTGAAGACTCAACAAGTTTTTCCTTCTCTTAAGAGTCTCTTTCACCACATTCCATTCACCCACGGCATTCTCGGTCTACCCTTTTCTCATAAAATATTCACTTTTATATCATAAATGTATTTCTCTAATGACGCTCATCCAATATCGCAACATGGCCAAGCCAACGAAGCACGCTTCTTTCATACATGTCCATTACCGAAGAAATTATTTCATATAACTACATCGCCTCGTTTCTGGCCCAATCAATATCTCCTGCTTTTACCGTAAACACATCTCAAATATTCCATTATCAAGGCATTTAGGCTACTTTAATGCCCTTATGGTGGCATTACCAAGTTTTCTTTCATACCGTTAAGTAAGGAGTGCACTTTGATAAACTGGAATATTTGCTTCCTTAGAAAAACATTTTATCCCTGATATACTCTACATAATACCCTCAACTTTCCGTCCAGCATTGGCACACCTTTTCATATCTTCATATTTCCTCACATCTTTCCTGAATATTTGGTCAAGGGACAGAACATCATCCCCTAGCTCAATTATTGTACCCCATTATTCTTTATTCAAAAACCACCACTTTGGCCTGTGATGCATTTACCCTCGAATTCACTCTCTTGCTTCGTAGAATTTACTGAGGAGCTACCTTAGTTCTTGTGGACCCACTGAGAGCAACACACACATTATTGGCGTGTAGTAGAACTCAAGAATTTAAATATCCAATCGGTAGGTACGCCAAAATTATAACAGCAAACATCCCTCACACATTTATCCTTAAAAAAAATTGAACAGCCACGGTGAAATTACGCACTCTTGCTTTACGCCCTTTTTATTTCAAACTAGGCCATTCTAACACTTGCCTTATTACGGTCATACACCGCTTTCATAACGTTCAATAATTTTTCATTTACCCCATAGTCACAAAAAAACCTTCACAGCTTATTTATTATTATTCTTTGGTATGCCTTCTTCAACTCCACATGTGCGCAATATGGTTTCATTCGTACCCATATATACTATTGAAGTGCTTGCTGAAGTGTAAACCACTGATCCACAAATAATCTTGTAGGCCCACTCTGCAAAACCCAAGTTCATTCAACTCTTATCTTCCTGGACTTTTCGATTATTTTTTTACTTAACGCTTTTCCCAGAATATTCTATAGAATAATTAGAAAAAAGTCTGCTATGGAGCTGAGAATAATAAAGTTTGCTACTTAATTTAATGCTGCACCTTATGGTATGAATCGGCATCGAATCAAAAATGAATCGGAATCGAATGAAGGAAGGCAAACAAGTTTCTAATGATAATAGAAGATAGTCGAAGGAAAGTTTTTAAGGCAAACCCATTGTCAGTGTTACATTGTTGCGGTGAATCTTAGGTCTACCGTTGAATATAATGGATCTTTAGCAATGATTAAAGAAGTCAGCTCTTCATAGATTTTTTAATTATTTACGAGATATGTTGTCTTCAAAGTACCGGAAGATCTGGCTTTTATATTTTCAACATCTCTCCTTGGGAACATTATTTTAAATTGGTGTATGTAACATAAAAAACTCAAAAGTACATTTTGTAAATCAGTTAATTTTTACTTTGTATATTTTACACTTTTTTATTTTCGACCATTGTTTCCACAATCATTGCCATAATAAGTTACAATAGCTAGCTAGCGTTTGCAGTTCGAATATACAAAAACTCGGAGGACTGTGTTGGGGAGGCGGAGTTGTTTTACAAGTTGAGAGGGGTAGGAAAAAGCATTGATATTGACGTTACGACATAACCAGAGAGGACTGGTAGGGGTGGGGAGGTTATTTTATGCTAACCTCCTATTGACAACTTTTCATGATAACAATGGAGAACGATTTTGTGGAAATGATTTTGCTAGAGATTCGAAAAAAGTTTGTATAGTGCACATTTAAATATATTTTTTAGATGTTTATGCCAATTGTGACCATTTAATTTTGAATTTATTTATTCTTCTAATTGCGATGGAGAATGATATGATTATGAAACTATATGATTGAATTTTTATTCGTTTCTAGTCGAAAAGTTTAGGAAATTTTCCTTACAGTTTGGCAGAAATAAAAAAAAATACTGTATTGGTGATATATCACACTTTTTATTTTGCAATTTCTATGCAAGTTTCCATGGTTTCACATAATTATTAAAGGTTTGAAGGACTAGATTGGCTGAATCAATAATAACGACGTGAAACCATCGAAAACGGTCTGGTAAGAAAAATGAAAAGTGTGAAAAATCACGATTTTTTTATTTTTGCGACAAATAATGAGCTCATTCCACAAAGTTACGTAGCCCACAATTGCTTCTATTGAATAAAAGAAGCTAACTATGTTTTTTATTTTAAGAATGTTTTACTCGCCAAAATCATCGCAATTGACGCTAAAAATGAATTTTATGAGAGAGGGGGAGAGAGAGAGGAAGGATTGGGAGTTACACGACTGCCTCCGTTGCGCACGAAAGTGGATGGTGGCCCTAGATTATTGCCGTGGAAGATATTCGAGATGACTGGGTAGGGCCTATATGGGTGGGGTCGGAAACAGCAAGAAACCTCACAAATCGAGATGTAGTAGCTAATTACTCGGGATCCAATGCCAGAATGAAATTAGCCTCGGGAAACAAGATAGGAAAGCATGGAGCTTTAATTTCAGTTCTTCTCGGGAATGGGCTTCTGGTTGTTCTGAAAGTTCAAATTTTTTGTCAATAGCCTTTCAATGAATGGTTCTTTTTGACTCGTCGATATGATTTCGTGATTATTTTCATACTACCGTCGCACTGGCTATTCTTTTATTGAATGATACGTAAAAATGAGCTTCACTGAGTGAAGGAGAGAGTTATGCGTCACTAGCCGATAAAGAAGAATTTTTACTATATGCAGATGCCTTGCTTGCCGCTTAGTTATATATTTGATAAGATTAAGTAAAGTTTAGGATCATGCGATTGACTTCGCAGGGGCGATAAACTGAGCTGCGTTCGAAATAGGTTGACCTAACGCGTGTAGCCTCGTCCGAGAAACCAATTCCGCGGCCTTTAAGAAAACTGCCTTTTAGTGCATGGCGTTATTTGAGCAGTCATATATTGTTTCAGTCTGCATATAAACTGCTCACCTGTCTCATCAATGAAATATTGCTTACAAAATGAAGAAATTAGATTTTTGGTCGAGACGTTTTGACCATTTAAATATGTTTGTTTGTAAATAACGTATATAATAATTAGCTTCCGCCACAGCTTGGATTACCTATGTATGGACTCAATGGACTAGAATATGGACTAAATCCGCCATCGATTTAGTAGCGGGCTTTCGAAGTTGGATGTGATGACGGTGTATTGACGCCGCTCGGCATTCGGGATTCCCTCCGCGTTACGTTGTCTTTTGATGACGACAGCTTTTTCCAGCCGTCCTTCTGGGGTCTTCAGGTCAGAAGATGCCAGCAAAATGCCGTGAATAAAAGACTACGCGACGGGGAGGGTATCCCGTAAGCTAAGCTGCCTACATCGAGATGGTACGGATATCACAGATTCGACATAGTATTTTACTAACTCACATGATTGGCATTAGGGAAATCCAGTTTCTATTTAAGTCAAATGATTTTTTATGGTGAATTTCATCTTCTTGGCATATATTCTGACCTGTTTTCTGTGTAATTTACTTCCCTTTTTAATTAATCATCCAAATATACTAAGGACATACTGCATTCAATTAATGGTTTTACCAATTCATTTAGTTCGTTATTCCTGGAGAATTCAAGCGCAAATTCTTCTAATCAAATTTCTACTGTCCACGAAGGTAATATTGATGTACAAATAACGGGATTATCTTGTAAATCGGCGCTCCTAGTTCCGAATACCATAGCTGAAGAATCCTTCGCGGAAGTGAGGATGGTGTTGTACCTTCGTATTTTAACTGACTTTGGCTTTGTGGAACGAGAGCTTGAAGATCGTGGCCATTCAGACAGTTTCAGCTCGAGGCTATTTAAAAAGTGAGTCTTGACCATTTCAGTTTATTTTGTCTCCGAGTAATGTCCATATTAATTTTCGACTTTCGGAACTTCGTTTACCATACTTACGGTGGGGAGTGGAGTGTTGATCTAATCGTATATCTCGTGATCAAATGCTTTAGGGATATTAACTCAGGATATTTTAGTTTCTTCGTGCCGAGTGTATTTTAGCAATACACAGTGTAATACAGTTGCATGTTGTAATTTATATTATTTTCATTTATTTTACGTGCTCCTCTTCCTCTGCCGTTGTATTGTTGGAATTTTGGTTAGAATCCTCACACATATTCTTCATAAATTTAGTTCAAGTACTAACGAATGCAATTAAATTAATTTTAAAATTTCACAATAAATTGAAAATAGTTAATTTTACCATGAAATGACAAAATTGTTTTCTTAACATGACAGCATCCTAAATAAGGATAAGAGGATGATAATAATAGTATTTGATGGCGTATAACAAACTATGTACTTATCAACACACTAATTATCATAACAATCTATTTTGACGGATTCAGTGTAATTTTCAAAGTTGAAATCGAATGGTGTAGTAAATATTCTGTTGGAAAGAACAAAGTTTATTATTAATTATTATGGATAATTCTCCCGAATTCCCCAGGGTTACGCCTGAATAATTCATTATTATCCAGGATACGAGATATTCACCCGGAAATAATGAGCTTTCCTCTTTCCAATTACTGGCTGGTACAACAACCCGTCGTTCAACGATTGACCACCACAAAGGTAGGGATTGTCCCTGAGGCACACCTAAAATTGAAAATTAATGAATAATCACCGGGGAATAGGAATTCTTGCAGATTTATCGTTGCTTAAATATTTTCTTAGCTGTGAATAATTTAAGTATTTAATTCGGTATTATAAACTTTTGCTTCATTATAATTAAAAGATATTGATATAATATTTACATTCACTGTGGTATCTATTTGAGTCTGAATTATTTGTATTTCTGATTGGCGAACAAAATGTTTGGGTACACTCTTGGATTTCTTCCTCCTACGCTTCCTCTGTTTCATTACTGCGATCATAATGGAATGAGTCTTAAAGTGGGCGTGTTTGTCTCGCATAAGACTGTCTTTGTATTATATCTCGAGAAATGCGTTTATTTATTAAATGATGTTGGTGGATCATGAATTTAATCATACTTTCTGTTGCTGAACACAAGTTTTAAGGTTGATTAGAAATGTGGTAAGACATATTGACTAAGAAAAACATTCTCCAAGATTGATTACACGAATTACTACATTATTGAAGTCACAGTTCAATTAAATATACAAAATTAATTGAGCCCTTTGGATTGGGTGCTTCTGGTCATGTACAGAAAATTGCGGAAAAATATCGGAATTTTTGGACAGTAAATTGCATTTTTATTCACCTATCTAATATCCTGGAGAATAGGCTGTCGGAGTTTATAAATATTTATATTTAAAATATATTATTTCATTTTTTCTTATCAAAAGTAAACCTCTGGTCATTTTTTGTGATCTTGCAACATTTATACATACATTTAGAATGTATAGAATTGTTAATTTAAACCAATTTTACTTGTCTGTTTTTAGCTGGAGTTGGGTAATATTTTTTTGAATGATTTTGATTTTTTTACCGGAATTTAATCAACTTTAACCATTCATATTTATATCTCAAGCATTAAATTCATTATTTCCTTAAAAAGTAGCTGTTTCTTTAAAATAACACTGTCAAAATATTTATCCTTTTTCTACCCCTTAAATTATCCTATCAACATTCATATCACTTAGCAGTGAATAATGGTGTTGCGAAAATGTATAACAAACGTTGCTGAAAAATAGTTTTTACAGCAGGAATTAGTTCTTAATTTTCCAGTTACAGTTTTTAGATGGAATCGAATCTTATTAATAATGAACTTCACTGAATCAAAAGCAATTGGTGTAATGGTAATGTGGCCGCAAATTTTATAGAAGATATGGCCTCGAATATCTTCCCAAGGACTGCAACCTTGTCATGGTGGAAGAAATTGCGTGCTCCGACGACCCCTAGAGCTAAACTGGTAGGAGCAGTACTCCTGGTAGGGCAACCCATACCAGATAGGTCGACGGTTAGGAGACAGACGAATGGTAGTCCGCGCAGCGTCTATACCTCAGTGAGGCGGCTGCAAAAGCCGTCTGATTCCTGTGGAGTAGCCTCTCACGGGATGGTGTCACGTAAAATACACTATTGAGTAAGGCCACGGAATACCATCTCAATTAAAAAGAATGGAACAGTAAACTTGGGAGAAAAGTAATGTATGCAGAACAAGTGAGTGATAGGAGAATAGTTATTGGGCTAGAGACAGATTCAAAGAATTTAGTTATAATAGAGGTGTATATTCCTACCTATTATCATAGGAATAAGTAGATGGTGTATACGATCAGCTAGAAGAAATAATTGGTAGCACTCATGGGAGTCTGCTCTTGGTAGTAACGAGGGATTGGAACGCGGTGGTGGGTGAAGAAAGAGATGGGCGGAAGGTGGTCGATTATAGGCTAGGAAGGATACATGACCGCGACGAGAAAGCTGTGGAGTTTAGCCGGAGAAATAACCTAGTGATCGCAAATACATGGTTAAGGCATCGTCCTCGGCGTAGGTACATTTGAAAGAAAGAAGGAAACACAGAAGGGTTCCAGATTGGTTATACTCTGTTTAGACACAGATACAGAACTAGTGTTAAATGCTTGCGTACCTATTGAGGGGCTGATGAAGACTCAGATGACGAATTGTCAGTCATGAAATGCTTCGTAAAACTCAAAAGGATAGGAAGGGGAAGGAGGGTATGAAGTTAGAATACAGAGGCATTAGTTGGGGAAATGAAGAAGAGGTATCGAGGGCTGGGTGATAAAATCATGGGTGCGGGTAATGGAGTGAGGTCAGTGGAAGATGAATGGGAAAAATGAAAAATAGGGGTTGTGGAAGACGCGGAAGCAACGGTAGGCGTAGTAAGTACATCTTAAATTAGAAAGCCATGGATTACGAAGGATATGATTATGGAGATGCCGGAGAGAAGGGAATGGAAGAGCATTAATTCATAGATAGGCAAGAGAACATACTAGAAATTAAACTTAAGGCTAAGAAGAGAAACAAAGAAAGCAAGAGCGGCATGATGCAGAGAAGATATCGACTCTTTAGAGATATGCCAAAAGGAGGGAGGAGCAGATGAATTATATAGGAAAGTAAGGGAACTGACGGGTGGTAGTAAGGAAAGGGTAATTTTAACTATAACAGAAGATCTACAGAAGAGGTGGAAAGAATATGTTGAAAAGCTTTATGGTGAGTAAATAAGGTCAAGTACGTTACATATAGAAATAGACATCGAAAGTGTTAGTATTGGACCAGGTATGTTTTGGAGTGAAGTGAAAGGAGCACTACGAGACATCCATAGTAATAAAGCGGTAGAAATACATTACGTACCTGTTGAGTTTCTCTAGAGTATGGGGAAGAACGGGATGGGAATACTTTTTTCACTTGTTCGTAGTATATTGGAGGATAAGGTACGACCAAAGGACTTCGCGAAGACAATAATAATTCCAATACCGAACAAGAGCTAGGTAAAAACGTTCAAATGATATAAGACAATAAGCTTAATATCCCATGTGGCCAAAGTAGTTCTGAGAATTATAAATAGAGAAAAGTCTAGAGAAAAAGGCAAACAAATACATGGGTTACGACCAGTTTTGGATTTAGGAGAGGAATGGGAACGCGAGACGATGTATAATTAATTATCGGGATGGGTCGTGAGAGGACTGGGAGCGTTGCAGGGGTGCCCGTTATTGCCGTTTCTTTTTAACTTGTATTCAAAAGAAATGGCAAAGGAGGTATTGAGCTAGGTGGAGGTAGGAATAAATGTAGGAGGGTATTTGATAGAGTCAGTGAGATTTGCGGATGCTTAAACAATTTGGTTTGTCACTCTTGCCAAGGGAATTACACTCAATGATGAATGCGTTAGAGGTGCAGTGCGAAAGGTATGGGATGAGGATAAATCACAAGATAACGAAAGAGATGAGACTTTCTGGAAGTAAGAGGGCGGGGCTGAATATAAGGGTGGGAGGGCAGAAAATAGTAAAAGTTGAGCAGTTTACATGCCTGGGTAATATTTTGGAGGAGAATGGGTTTAGTGATAGGGATATACGATATAGAATATACCCTTATTCTCTTAGAGGATGCTTAAGAAGCATTTTCTAAGAGAAAGGAAGAGATAAGGTGGGGTCTGGGAAGAGACGTAAAGAAAAGACTGGTGAAACTCTAATATGGAGCGTGGTGCTTTATGGGTCGGAAACCTTGTCATTCCGAAGAGAGGATGTACTTGAGGCATTTGAGATTTGGACTTGGAGAAGGATGGAGAGGGTGAGCTAGGTGGCGAGGAAGACAAGCGAGGAGATATTGGAATTGGTTAGAGAGGAGAGGAAGCTGGTGGCGGAGGTTCGGCGATAGTAGGAGGGATAGCTGAAGGATATTTTAAATGGAGAGGGCGTGTCGAAGAGGATTTTAGAGGGGAGAACACTGGTGAAGCGTCGAAGAGGATGGAAGATAATAGTAATTCCGAATGAAATTAGAAGAGGTAGACGATATGAGAAATTTAAGAGGAATCTAATGGCGGGACATCTATAGGAAGGAGAGCGGGACGATGTACCAGAACTTGTGGTGTTAGAATCAGGAATGTCCAGAAACCCACCTATTAAATGGCCTCGAATACAAGATAGATGACCTAGGTTATACTATGTAATATATTTCAAGAAACTGCGACTAATGCATCTCAACAGTGTTTACAGTAGAGTTTGGACTCCGGATACACAACCTACAGGGGTTGATTTAAAATCGCTAATTTGAAGTAGATCGGCTTCGTAGTCCAGACGTGATATTGAATGTGATATCCTGTGTGCCAGATAATTCCTTACTCCAATGTAATTTGTGTTGCATATGCATCCAGGCGTAATGATCTCAGAATGCATTTTTCAAGGCTAAAAATTCAAGACAAGATAAAATTCTATTCCCCGAGCACATGGCTGGATGTTAACGGGAACTTTTAAAACGCGTAAAACCTTTTTGTGTTTTTCTTTTTAAGTGCATTGGCTGGACATTTTCTTTTTTGCTTTTGGTGAAATTTCATTCCTCTTAAGGACCTCTTTGCTGAAAACGTTTTAGTAGATTTTACTGTGGTTTTTATGTTATTTACTGAATTCATTTGTGAAATATGGAACTAGGAATCGAATGATCGACTTTTATTACACATCTGCTCTACAAGTAGAGCTTTAACATACCACCTGTGCCAACATGGACTGTAAATTTGAGTGACCTTGGAGTCTCTCTGACGGTCGCATTGGGAAGTTTTGACGCTTCTGTATGGAACTGCAATGCTGGAGATGGTTTGAGGAGACCATTCCGTTCACTTTAGCGACCAAAACTATTAGTCCTTATCTCACTTATCTATTTTCCATAACCACCGAAATAGCTCCAATGGACTTATACATTTGGGTATTTTACAGTAAGCAACGGAGAAACACACGACCTGAGTGGTGAAATATTCATTCAGGCGGGATTTGAACCCGCGATCCAAGAGTGAACAGTCGGAAAATTTACCCGGGGCCACCAGGGCCGAAGCCATTGAACTTGGAATGATTTGACTGGGTGGATCAGAATTAAAGTTTGTTCACTCGAGAGCCGAGGTCAGAAGGTATTTGGACGATAGGATGATGTAGTTAAAGTCTTTGCGTTTATTTGAACAAATGCAGCCCAGAAATCTCGTCTAGAACGACATTCCACAAAAATTTCCCATTCAACTCGAGAAGACGGATGGCATATCCTTTTTCGGCATTCCTTCTCTGCTCCTATAATGTTCCCAATTCATCCCTTGCATCTCCTTAAACCATTTCTAATGTTGCAGTTCCGTGCCGAAGCGTCGATACCTCTCAAAGAGACCGCCAGAGTCAGACTCCTATACTTCTTATATTTATTTTCCACAGTGGTATTACTTTAATAAGAACGCATGCATTGGCCCAGCATGCCTCGAGTCCTTCAGTATAATTATAGCATTATTTGCCCTTTAAGATATCCTCCATAGGTTTTAAATTTATGGCTGAATGATAGGAGACAATGTTTTCAATCAGACTGGCTCTCGTGTCTACAATGTATGGCTCTATTTGATATACTCCGTTGTCTCAGGCGTGACTTGGTGGAATTTGCTTAACATTGTAAATGAAAAATATAACTAGCTATTCCACATAGATTTATTAACACATTACCTTGTGTTATTGTATTGTGTTACCTGTATTGTGTTAATAAATCTATGTGGAATAACTAAGTGATACTTTTCATGTACTATGTATGGCTCTGGTTACAATCACGTTTCCTTCCAATAATGATATCTTCGTGGAAGCGTTTGGAACAATTTTAAGTCGTGGTACTAATTGCTGTCTTTTTATACTGGCAGGTATTTGTTACTTAGTTGATAAGACTTACGTCAAAAATCCCAAAAATGAGAAATTTTATGGTTGGTCATGGATAAATATTCTTTCCCCACGGTGGAGTGTTAGAAGCATCAAAGTTGCCAAAATATTTTACGTTTGACTTTGTAATCTGTCGACTAAAATATTTATAGATAAGGTGAACCGTGTAGTTATTGGCCACCCTACAGTTATTGGCCACATGGTATTATTAAGAGTATGGTAAGAGTACAGTTGGAGAAAATTTGCAATAGTAACTTTAGTAAATTTTGCTATCATTTTTGTAAATGTTTTCTTACTGTACTCTTACTATTGTCTTCAAAATACCATGTGGCCAATAACTGCATGGTGGTCAATAACTGTACGGTGGCCAATAACTGTACGGTTTACCCTAATACAGTTACCCCGGGGAAATATGGTATCAGAACGGTAGATGAGATTAGTGACATTACTTTAGAACTTATATGCGCGTATATTTTGCCAACCAACAATTTTTCTCAAGCATTACGTTATTTTAGTGTTTTATTGAATGTTTATGAAAAACTTTTCAACATGGCTTTTACGCAGCTGATAACATGTTAGTAAACTTAATTGTAATTATCATTCAATGGAAGGAAAACTATATCTCGTATTGAAAACATGTGAGGTAAAGGTATCATAAAATTGAAAAAGGATTCCATGAAATTCATTGCCATTTCGTTTACCCGTGTGTCCTCAGGTCAGCATCTTCCTAAACATTTTTGCGTTTATAATGTCGAACAACCGTGAAATAAATGTATCAATGACAAATATAAAAACTTTACGCTTAAGGTTACGCTTTTGTACTGTTTTCAAAATACAGCGCCAACTAGTGGATTATTTATGAAGGTTGCAAACAACGAACAAGCGGGCGGAGCAAAATATTCAATTGGGAGATATACAGCAATTTGTTGAAAACGTTATGCTAGTGGAAAAATTATCGGATTTTGATGCTCCGATACGAATATGCCGATAGCCGAATATCGGCCAGTATTTATATCGGGTTTAATTATCGGCTCACCCCTAATTAAAAGGTCGCCAATGATTATTTTGAGTGAATTAAATATCCACAAAATATTTGGGCGTTTTTTGTAGTTTGCCAATGGAACACGTTTTTTTGTTAGTGTATATATACAGAGCTATTAACTATCTAGGTTTCTATTTGCTCGTGCAAAAGGTAAGTAATGCAAATTAATTAGTAATCCACATCGCAGTGTCACCGTTCTTTCACTGGTGAAATGAATATCTCATATCCAACTTTACCCAAAAATGGAATAGAATTGTGATTGTTCATTTGATTTGAATGTTTCATATCAGAAATAAATAAAAGTCCCCATGCCAGTAAAAAATTAATCTATCAGTCTTTGGGATCTATTTTATCAGATGATCTAACTTTGACTGTCTCAAGTGTTCACTGGGCTGTCTTAACTCCTATGCTTACCATGTGGAAAGGATGACGAAGCTCTTAAGATTCGTAACTATAAAAACTTTGCTATTCCACAATGGTTCGTATTCATATCAGGTGAAACTTGCGCTTCATAACTGCCTGATATCTTGAAGTAAAGTTATAACGCTGTTACAGAACCGGTCATGTTGACTCAAATGGTTATGCAACGAAGATGGAAAGATGGGTTATTTTCCATTGCTAAATATAGAAAAAAAATTCACAAGAATTTTACAGGACTGAGTCATAATGATTTATGGTCATTGAAAATACCAGCGACCGCCATAATTTCCCACATATGCTTTAATATTATGTGTCATTCCACCTCAATTCAATAAATGATGGTCCCTTAGTGTGTCTGATTATCATCACAATTGGTGATTGGGTATCAGATCATCTCAAATGATCTTAAATGGATCAGAACTTAAATGGATTATCTTTAATTTCCTATTATTTGTTAAATTTAGTTTTTAAATAGTCTAATAAAGTTTCTCGAATACTCCATCCGACAATCAGCCGAAAGTTTTTGTTTATAATTCTACTAACTATATTGAAAATGTTCTCCATGGTTATTCATAAATACCATTATCAAAAATAATTAAATATCTACATTTTCCTCATTCGATCGATTTAAACTATGCAAATAGTATTTGAAAAAAAACTTATCTTTAACTCTAGCCGTACATTATTTCTCTAGGACGATTAGGAGCAGAGAGAAAAATATCAAAAATAATTTTTACATAAAGTAGTTATTACGATTTAAGGTCCGAATTTTTGGCTATAAATGCAAAAAATATTTAAATGCGTATAAATCTCGTTTAAATGTTTTTCTCAAAACGGTTCTACTGTATTCTGTAGAGGTGCTACATGGCCTTTTGAGGAAAATGAGAGACTAAGGGACTGTTGAATTGAGGTGGAATGACCCATATACCTCTACGTTCCCTTTGTTGCTTCTTCTGCATTTTTTTCTGTTCCATATCCTCCGATTACCCTTTTCTAACGAACCATACAATGACTTGTATGGACCACGTTTGACTCACAATAGTTGTACTTATGATGGATCAGTAGTATTTCTACATAAATATCCTAGTCAGAAAACTTATGTTCTCAGAATATGCTTAACAAAACCTGTCAACACATTGGAATATGCTTAGAATATTCCAGAAAGTCATGCTGAGAACATAAAAATAGCACTGCTGAGCGTATACCTAGCACTTGTGCTGAGGATGCGCTCCGGACATACGAACGGCACTTGGTAGTTCACGCAGGACATACTGAAAATGAACTTGGAGAACATCCGCTGTTCTAGTTCCCTCAGTATGTGCTGAGAATGTACTCCACTCTGATGTTCAGTACTATTTCTCTCAGTATGTGCCAAGAATATACCCGGTGAATCAGCTCAGCACAGGTCTTAACGAATATAATGTTCCATTCTCATTCTCGATGCAACATGGTTATGGGTTAATACTGATAAAAAACGCTTTAACTTGTGTGTGATTATAGTTACAGAAGCAAAAGAACGACCTCAATAGTAAGTTAATTAATTTACCATTTACTTAGCTGCGGCCCCTGTGACAAATACGTGGTAGGAGCTATAATAAACGGAGAAACTCGTCATCTAGCTTCTTAGTGTACTTACAGTGTTTGACTGCGTCATTCATGGTGCAATACCATTATAATGCATGTACCAATAGTACTATGGTACCAAGAATTGCTTCATTTTCATGTCGTTTCCCTACAAATGATATTGTGAAAACTAATTTTTACATAAGAATTAGATATACTGTAGCATACCATCCCGCGGAGAAGTCTGTTATCAGGAGTTAATTAATTGCTACCAAGATAATTGTGTTGAATTGACTTGCTACCCACGTTAATATGCAATGGATAATAAAAATTTCCATTTTCAATTAAGAACAAAACATTCTGAGCACATCCTCAGTATGCTCTCGTAGCGAAATTAGTAGTGAAATTTCAACTATTGGATGCTGAGTGAACATATAAACTCTTGGATACAGAATTTGAATATAACCCTAGCGGCAATGTCGCATCCCATATTTTTCATGGTTAGCATAAAGACCCAGTGAGTCGCGTCATTATATTGATAAGTACTAATTAGATATTGTAATTCATTTTCGCTAAGTAGCAATGGTAAAATTGAGTCTAGATTTTCAGAAAAGGAAATGTGGCGTAATTTTTGAACTTATTGTTAGCTCCAACGCAGTATACATCCATTTTTTTCGAAACTGGTACAGTAGCAGTAGGTTTGAAAATGATGCAGAGGAAATAGTTTAAAAACGTATAGTTTAAGATTAGTAACAAATGAATTGACAAAAATTGCTCTTTCCTGAATCTTAAGGGTTGCCCTCATACGATGAAGCTCCTATTTGATAAGGAACCTTCGTCGTCATTGATACTCATCATTTTGTTATCTATTTCATGAAGTAGGTACAGTCTTTTGTGGCTAAAAAAATATTCTTTGGCCGTATAAATCATCCGTGCAGTTGTGTCCTCTTCCACGAAGACTAGATATGCTTCTGCCTCAAATTCGTGCGAATAAAATTTTCCCGCTAAATAGTTCAGTCCGACGAAGTACCTTGTTCCGCCGAATGTCTCCTCACATCGCTGCTAGCGCCGAGTACGCTGCTGCCGTCGTGGATGATCAGTGTAACTACCTTTGCGTTGCGAGTTACCGTTTAAATATGCGCGCTATTGATTTTACAAACAAGTTTGCTCTAATTCTAGTGCCTACTTTAACTTTTATTTGTTGCTGAGTTACAATATGTAGATTCTATGGTTACTTCTTAATAAAAATATATTTACGGAGTGGAAATGTGACATATAACCATGGAGCAATAAAAGAAACAATTGAATTAGTTCTTCAGGATTTTTTGTTTTCACATGTTCGTTTGGCACCATTTCTGCGCAAGGTAGGAGTCATTCCATTAAATTTTAGGCATATCATTCACCTCCTTAGTTAATATTTGACCTGGTTATCGCAGCTCTAGGTGTGGTACAAATTTAAATGAGTTCTACCGTGATCTAGTTATATTTTTTGGGTACTATTTAATATTTAATGCATATTTTTTAAAGCTTTTCTATTTCAAGTAATTGGTATAGTTTTTCTTAGAACACAGCGTCTTATCATCTTTCTTAGTTAAACGTTTTTATCTTACAAATACGTTGGCTGAGACTGATTCTATCGATGGTCACGTAATTAGCCGACTTGCTGTTTGCAGAATAATGAGGGTGCAAACCTTGAGGTTAAGGTGTCTTATCGAAGGAAATCTAAGAAGATTGGGGCTTAGAAAAGATTTTTGTAACCAAGCGAAGATATTCGGCATACATTGATAGTTTTCAGTTACTTACGCGAAGAGCTAATAGATGGCGTGAAAGATTGTATAGACTGTGGTATTACGCTGATATTCTACAGTATTAATCCTACATCCTTCAAAGGGATATTCATTGGTTGCGACATTGAAGGCTGGTGGTTTAAGACAGCCTTCTTCACTACTACGATATACTACGTCATAATTATGATGCTATAGGTTGTCTTTAATGGAATTCATGGTGATGTATTTTATTCATTTTATAAAAATATTACAAAATAAAATAAATAAAAAAGAAAAAATAATTTATTTACTTTTACTTCCATGTTTAATCCTCGATAATGCCTTTAGCCTCTCTATTTCTCACTTTTATCGCCCATGCTTGTATCTGAAGAATTAAAAGTGGTAATAACCACTCACGATGGGTATGAAATAGGTTCACTAAACTTGCTGCTATTCGGTGAATATGGAATCTACTTCGGTGATTCATCATTCTAATAAAATAACCGAGTTAATTTTAATCCCCAAACAATTACCCCCGATCTGAAGAGACTGTTAGTTACCAAAGAAATACGCAAATAGATTTACACTTCATTACCTGTAGATGTCTATCTAACAATTGTGCGTTAGAATACAGGTGTGTTATGCATGCAATTGATGTTCATTCGTATTCCCTTCTACTGATGGTGAAACCCTAGCATTGAACCTGCCATGTAATCCAACTGCGATGAAATTAAAGGAATTTTTACTTCCAATTTCCTAAAGAATTCAAAAAGATATAGTACTTTTTTTACAGAGTTTTATTTCAAGTGTCGCATAGGCGACATCCTGATGATGTCGCCTATGCGACGAAACCGGTCGACTTGAAATAAAAATCTGTGAAAAAAGTACCATATCTTTTTGAATTCTTTAGAATGGATTTTCACAAAGTTAAGCCTGAAACCATCGAGTTTTTCCAATTTCCTGTTTGACACACCTATGTCATGCTGAATCATTCAGTTCCACAAGTTTAGGTAGATCAAATCGAGCCATTCAATTAAGCTCCATGGCTTTTTTTTCTAGTTATGTGTCAGGAACTCGATTATCTCTTATCTACTTAGAATTCCGGGCTGAATACATGTGTTTTGTTACTCGGGGGTCATCATCTAAGGTATTAATACAAATATCGGGTGGCGAGTATCCGTTTAACAAAATGTTTCGTGTCATTGAAGTTTTTATAGATGGGTTTAATGAGAGAATATCCTATTTGCTGAAGTAAAATAACAAACTGGCCGAATAATTAAATATTTATTTCAGCGAAGTGAAAGTACCTCTTAATTAAGGTATTTACGGTAAATTTAACACTGGAAAATTTTCGGTAAATGTTACACTGATAAAAATTCATTGTCATGGCTTCCCAAGAAAATTTCGTACAGCTGACGGTGAAGCAACGATGCTAACTCATAATTGAAGGCCTGAGAGTCAAAGTATAACAAGTGACAAACGTCGTCCAGTGTCACCTATATCACTTTACCTCGGTTAGACATGACAAAAAGCAAAGTATCTTAAGTGTTTTGCGGCTAGATCGCAGCACCATACTTTTGACTACTTGCATTCCTTTTCGTGTAGCTACCTGACGGTACCCGACGGTACCAACTTAGAAAATATGCACTTATATCGTTTTTCGTGGTGAGGTCACTTGTATTACTTTGACTCTCAGGCTCTCAATTATTAGCGACCTCATTATAGTCGTCTTTTTAAGTTTGTTGCTCTTAAAGGTATTATTAATTGGCCGAAATTAGCTTACGATATCCACAAGAAGAGAAAAAATAGATAAAATCGCGAGCACCGAAGGAGTTAGAAATCAGAAAAAAACCGTGAAAATCAGTAAAACAAAAATAATTTCAAGTTTTTATTGTCAGTGAGCAAAAAAGCTTAGGTAGTTTGATAATCCCGATGACCTATGAGAGAAGTTAGTTAAGTCAACGAAAAAAAATATTTTCCTACTAGCTTGAGTTCGCAAAATTTAAAAATATTTTAACACCGTATAAGTCATTATATTTTATTAATATTTATTTATTTTATTTATGACTTATCGTATTGTTCAACGTTGTTGTTGTGGTATCGTAGTTTTTCTGTTTATTCCTCTATATTATATTTTTTTAATGGTTGACGGGATTGTTGTGGATGCGATGAAAGGATTTGCAAAAGCGTGGGTGAAATAAATTGAGTTCTGACTGCGGCGGAATAGGCTTCGACGCCATAAATTGGCAATTCTAATTAACCTAACGACTTAACTGCTCTCCCATCTGTGTGTGTAACCAATCCCATTGACCTGTTGTTAAACTATTACTCCGCTCCGTGGTCGAAACCAGCAAATTCAGCTCCTCCATTGGCTGACCTTCTGGCGCAGTACCCACTCTCATCCGCATGTTGCCGCACTTGGGATGGATGATATGTGGACCTACTGTCGGGTGCATTACCATCCGGACTCTCGGCATAAATTCGGGACGGCATGGCATCGGCAGCTTGTGCACTGTCTAACATCGGAAGCGGTAAACCGAAGGAAAAGGTTGTTGCCGGTAATGATCCCTTTTCTGTCCGTCGTGGCGACAACCAGGTCAGGCAGCCGGCTGGCCTACTTCGACGAAGAAGGCACTGGAGGGTCTGTGCGCTGTAGGAGGAGCTAGGCGAGGCGAGGATCGCACGGCCGTCCGGCGTAATTGGCTCGGCGAAGTATTGTTCTTGGTGAGAGCCACCTCCGTGATGCCGTTTTGGAGCAAGGCACGTCCGTCAACGGTGTGGCCACACCCCGGGAGAATGGTGGTGTAGGAGAGGGCCACCACCCCCCACTGTGTATGCTATCTCAGGCGGTGGCAATTGGTACAAAGCCGTGGTGCATTGCATTAGGGGATTAGCCTCTCTTCGCCCGCGGCACACGGATGTGCATGTGTCCTGTGTACCATCGAAACTCGCCTGCTCATACCACCTGGCGAGGAATGAAAGAAAAAACTGGGTTGGTCATAATGGTTGAAAGAATACTGGTATTCTTGGGATTAGGTTGATGCAATCTAGCCACGGATTGGAGTTGTTTCCTGCACCATGATGTGAAATGCTCGCGGGCTGAGGTGATATATATGGGTGAGGTTACAATTAGGCAATTATGGTAGGGTGAAGAATGTATCGATAACCGTGATATTATGTCGCGTATTCAGTACCTAATGGACCACGAATATTTTGGTGAATTAAAAACCACTGAATAAATACAGCAATTAGTTTTTAAAATTTCCATTTTTCCCGGTATAGCTTTGGTTGGTTTTCTGAATCACTTTCGCCCATCCATCGAAATTTACTCTTGCTTCAAGTTTGAATGTTCTATTTTTGGTAGTGTAAAAAACATGAAGCGGGTTACTTATCACGAGGGTAAAGTAATTAAGGAAAAATTAAGAGTGGAAAATTATAAAGTATTTATTTATCCTTGATATAAATTTAGTGCCCTTTCCACGAAGTTACGTCGCTTAAAAATGCGTCTATACATTTCTTGCAGCTTTTTAAATTTCATTACTGGAACCAGACCTCCTACCAACACCTGTTAATTAATAAAATACCAGCTATCGTGACGGAGAAAAAGATTTAATTTTTATCTATGGAGAGTCATAGTCATTGACTTTGATTAGTTTTTTATGCAGTGCTGATCAAACGTTTCTTGGTTTCGAAAAGTGGGAACTCGTTGTAAAGCTTATAAAAATTTGGTAGGCTTAAATATTTAACAAATCTTTAAATTTCATGACACGCCACCTATGCATTTAGTAAATCGTCCTGCGGTAATTTTTAAAGAAAAATACTTGCGTGAGCACTTAAGGCTACGTTGTTAACACAGTAAAGAACAATTTTACTATTTAGCCTATGAAAGGGATTTTAGATTTTGCTTCATTGCTTTAAAATGAACGCGGTCTCTTCCTTAATAGCTGCTGTTCATCAAAACTGCACGTGGATGACCCAGACTACTGTAGGAGGTTTTTCTATTTTTATTATCTATTTAGTCGAGTCGATATTACGTCACATCATACGTTACTGCAAACATAATCCGTGGCCGGTGGAAGTGCTTTTTAGACGTGGAAAATTCCTAAGTAAACAGCTGTGAAAAGAGCCGATCGACAAAGCTCGCTGTCAATTTGCATTCATTTGTCATTTTTGAGCCGTCTTCCCTCACCATATGTGACTCTTTTAAAGCTTGGGACGAGCACGAAGTTAAGTATGCAGTTCTGTGCAAATATTTTACCCAAGAGTATGCGACAACTCGGCTGTAATGTTTGTCCCAATCATTGCCATGGTGTTAACACGTTTTCTTGTAATACCATCAGAAAGGAAGGCATTTAGCGGAAAATGCGCAGTGAAATTTGTGACAGATAAAGTAAACTAATTTAAGGTGGTGAATGTTATTCACATAAAGGCCCGGTTTTATTACCTCTGGGTAAATATTTAATGGCATGAAATCCGAGGCAAACGCTGTTGCCAACTGACCGACAGCTTGAGTAAATATACAAAAACCCGAACGCTCAGTGATAATCAAGTTAACGTAATGACTACGTCAACCTGTGATTAATGTTAACCAGACATTATAAAACCGGGCCTGAGAGAGGGACACATTTGACTTGTCATTTCGCCTTTTAAGAATTAAAGTTTTTGGTTCAATAGATGGCTCGATCATTTTGGCTCGATCGATCAATACGTGATACGGAATTTCCGCAACTCATTGGGTGTGTATGTATCGTGGAAATGCGTTGTATTTGACGGTAACCTGAATTTTATCATTCTGCTCATCTATGTTTAAAAAAGAGAATAAGTTTGAATTACTCGAGTGAGATAAAAGAAGGATTATTAGGTCACCCGCTCAGAATATGATGCCTTATTGAAATATATTTTATTTACTTTGCAGCTAGAATGAAGAATTTACATACACACATACATAATAATCACGCTCATACCCATTCGTGGTAGGCAGATTCAATAGAGCTTGATTCTCGGTGTGGGGTCAGATAACTGTTCACTTTCAAGAATTCATTTCATGCTTTCATATTCTTACATACCTTTTTTCTTTAGTTACACTCGTACATTGCTTCATATACGCCATTCAATTCTTAAGACTCCTTATATTCCTTCCATTCAGAGTCACTTCCAACACATTTATCCATTACTTCCACGGCTCTACCCTTTCCTCTCACACAATTCTCTCATCTGTCATAATTCAGCTTCTTTTTTTCGGCTCTCATCCATTCTCTCGGTGAGACCCCAGCGGCGAAGCACGCTTCTTTCATACATGTACTTTATCGGAGCATCCATTCCACTTTCCGCCATGACCCACTATCCCTCCCTAACCCTATCCTTCCTGTCCCCTGAACTACGTTGCCAAACACTTCTCAGATGTGACATACCCACTAAATTTAGCCTAAACTTATGCTTATTCAGGCGTACTCAAGTTTAGCAGTCATGAAATAAAGTGGGAAATAATACACTTTTGTAAGCTTCAATGTTTGTTTCCGTAGACAACCAGATGAAGAAAGTGTGTAGTGAAATGAATTTCGTTTTTGTTAAATATCAAACCAAGTACTTATGGGTGTTTCAATGCTCTTAATCAACTTCACATCCTTTGAAACAAATGTGACCCAATTATTTAAAGGCTCTATCCTGACAACATGGATGTCCCTACGGCATTGGCATGATACTAAAAGCGACCACCGTAAAGTGGAGTTATTGAAACTTGGATCGGGGAGGCTGCAGCGCGTGGATTCATTACCTAAGTTAATCTCTTTTCCACCCTCGTGTCAACGCGAGGAACCGGATTAGCGTCCTCTGTGAGTTTGATGCGGAGTGGTGATTTAATTTTGGTTAAGTTTCGTAAGTTCGAAAACTTAGTGGGAAAGGTGTTGAACGAAGGTATTTTGCAGTTGGATTAGGTGTTAGAGGGAGAAGCAGAAATGGAAACTCTGAACAAACAGTAAAATAAATGAGCTCATTGCTTAGGAGAGGGATGCAAATATGTTCATCGGAACACTTTAAGAGAGACCTTTCTGAAAATGAAAAATCGCTTCGAAATTAAACTTTAGAATAAGTTATACTTAACTTATCATTCCTGTTTCCACCAACAATTTATTCCCATTATTGTAATTTTTCATTCCTTACTTTATGTGGAATAACTTCTTAGAGCGATGCAAACGTGCTGTGCCAGAAGGACTGGTTTGTGCTAGCAAGGAAACACGTATTGTCGCATTGGGATTCCCTTAGGGAATTAGAATGGCGTCCAGCACTTGAATGAAGAAGACATAAGCAAAAGCTTGGCCGAAGGGGAACTCCCAACAAAAGGTCTTAAAGTTACACTGCTCTGTAAAGATTCTCCCAGGATGCGAAGAGAATGAGAAGGTTATAAGTCTTGGGCTAATTTAGCGCGGCCATTCTAGTTTTCAGTAAAGCTTCGTGTGATATGAGGTTTAGTTAGTGGTTTATAGAGGGAGTATGGAAAGATTGTATTTTCCCTCTCCTGAGTAATATGCCCGCGCCAAAAGTGTAACTTATGTCCCAGCTTCCAACTTTCTGTGTCTTTTGTAGTTTAGCATTTTCGCTTATCTTCCTTGTGTAACTCAATGATTTCATCTTAATTTTTATCACTATAATACGGAATGCGCACTACAATACATCCGCAGCTCGATGGAAACCGTATTTAATGATATTTTTAATAATAAATAAAATTCAATTTTGTTGGAAATAATAAATCTATCGCCAAGATAGGATTGCCTAATGACTTGGGATGTTGGTAATCTCTTTATAAGGTGTGTAAAAATCACGTTTTTAATATGAATGGCAGCAATGTTTTGGTAAACGGATAACAAAAAAAATATCCGGAAAAATGTATGCTACACAGTATTCTCTGCTAGGCCTCTGCCCAGAAGTATTATGAAAATATTTATCAAATTAATTTATCGTGATAGAATTTTATTATTCTGAACAATAACGGTGATAGATGCTTTTGCATTATAGTTGTAATGAAAGGCGCTGACATGGAATCCACATAGAATAGGATGATCCTTGAAAAATCCTGGCTGAAGCCTTTGTTTGAGCTATAAAACTTTATAGTAATTTACTTATAATTAGAATTCATATGTACTTATTAGCGTAAACATATACAATAGGAAAAAATCAAGCCAAAGTTATGCTAGTGAAACACCGAGGTTTAGCGGATTTAAAATCGAACAAAGTCGCATTCAAAAGAATATGTCGGGTAAAACGACCGCTTTCTAACTCATATGTTGCGGTGCATCTGCCTTCGACGTGCGTGGTGACAAGCCAGTAGCATCTTATCGGGATCCCGGGGGCACGCGTACGTCTATTGGTGTCCGTAAAACAAAATGATATCTACCGCTTCTCCTCTCTGTCAGTCTACAATTCATAGTATCACGTTCAAAATCATGTTAACACTTGATAAGAATTATGTATCTTGCGCTTTGTGGTTGGTTTTTGACATGAGACGAGTAAATGTTTCCTCAAATGTTTTTAATATGAATATTTTCTAGCAGAAATTCCAACTTCAGGTAGGTTCTTCAGCAATAGTGAAGGCTGAGGAAAATTATACGGCCGTGGCAATTCTGCAAAAGGTTAAAGGATTATTATTCCTACCAGTGATAGAAGCAAATGAAAATTATAATTTTAAGAGCTGAGGCGATTAGAATAAGATCATGGTGGCAAAGCACTTTTCGTGCAAAAATTGCATAGAGGAATGTATAGTTGACTTACCTGCCGGCAAACTTTGCGTTACATTGGAGTATGACGGTTTTTTACAATGAAAATGTGCACTTTGAACTCCACTGGAATTTTTTTAAAATTATATTCTGTTTCCCCTGTGAGGGCATATGCGACTACCTTTGGTTCCATTAATGAAGGTTACTTAGGAATGTGCAAGGGTTAATTTCATTGCGACAAACGTTTATCCTACCCACAGTCCTTACCGGAGGTTAAAGGAAACCTGTCAATCCAAGAGCAAGACAGGACGCAAGCATGTGCAAAAATAGATGGGAATTCGTATTTGGGCTGATTTTTAAAGTTGCCGTCTCCCAACCTTTCACGCTGAGTGACGCTCATGGAAACGTTGCCTGAGCTAAATGGATGAAGGCTATTATGGACCCCAATGATGGGAAAGGAACATGGGACGAAAGATATGGGAACAGATAAGGGGGCAAGGAAACATAGAGGCTGTGGGATGGGGCTGCCCCACCACTGTAAGGGCCTAAATCAGGCCGAGTTGGATAGATATTTGCGAAAATGCTTCGAAGGGAAAATTTTTGGTGGGACTAGATGAGCGAGACTGATGACAGACATTATGGGGCCGTAACCTGCCTGGAGAGCGAAGGGAACGGCAGACTCAACCTTGGGAAGGAGGGCAAGATTTCAAAGGTGAATCGGCGAAATCCCCTTGATATAATTTCCGTACGTCATCTATTCGAATGGCAATACGATGGTTTTATGCATGGATGAATTAGAGAGGAGTATCCTTTGATTTAATCGTTCCTAAGCCCTTAAGGCGAGCCAAAATAATTTAAAAGAGTTTGGACTATGTATTTCGACTGTCAAATACGTGGAAAAATGTCAGGAGATTGTGGAAGGCAGTAAGCATATATTATGCCGCAAAAATTAAGCTTCTGTATCTCGTTCTTTCGTCATTTGTATTATGTTTTAGGACTATCCCGTTTCTCGCGAACTTTGGTTGAGAGCTTTCTCTTAAGGCGTCTAATGTATAGATTATAGTCCTATACTTTATTCCCAACGCACCAAGTTTTACCAATTTTACTACCAGTATTTTATTCAAGTATTCTTTGAAGCCAATTTGTTCAAAGTCGCTTACTAATCTCAATCACTCAGTCGTCGGCTTGCCGATAAAACTTACTTCCTGTAGCAAGAAATGATGATTTCTGCGCTCTAGGAGTTTTTTATATCGGTTTACGAACCATTTGTATGAACGTTTGCATAGTGATTCAATCAAATGGATGGCTCAGCACTGGTGTTAAGCTGGGAGGAAATAGGAAAAAGAGTCGATATTCATTTCAGGTCATCAAATGAGGAAATATTAATCTTATAGGCCAAATTAAACTTATCGTAAGTACTTCCTAAGTAATTGCGATTAAAACATTGTGATGTTTAGGGATGTAATTCCTGTATTCTTGGAAAAATTCCACACAACGTAGGTGGAGCTGCGGAATTAAGGAAACCTTTTATAACTCCACTGGGCGTAATGTCTACCTCCATGCATTCGCTCTTTATGTTTCGCATCACATTAAATCTGATTAAAATTTAATACCGTTAAAAACTGTTGGTTGAATCGTGTTGAGTTTGTTTTATACTTAAGACTTAATTTGTTCTGTTGCCGAGAGCAGTTGCGCCGATTCTTACGGTCATATTATAGAGCATATTATAGATTATCATAGATTATAGTCGTAAGCCAAATCTATGCGGATTATAATTCGAGTTCTTTAGATGGAGGTTGAGCTTTATAATGTTTAGTCATTAATAGTCTCGGACTTGGGACAAAGTTTATCGTGAAAAAAAACAGATATTTGATCAAAAACAGTAGAGTCAGATATGCCACATTGTACGTATTTAGATAATGCCATCACCGGTTAAAATGGATGATTTCGTTTCAACCACGTCTTTACCAGGTGAATAATGTTATGGTACGTTTTTTTATATGCCTAAAAAGGTACTCTAACAGACGGCCAAATTAGATCTAAGTGTTGTTACTGTGTATTTTATTGTGATTAAGTAGGACTAATTGTATATGGCAGACGCAACTATTCCTCAGGTAGCAAAGTCTTATAATTTACTAATGTATATGTGGTTCAAACTTAGCAAAAAGAGATTGCTCTCTGACAAAAAGTATAACTCAAAAAATAATTTTATAATTTACCAGAACTATTCTTTATTCTAGAATAAAAACTCATTAAAAAAGTAGAACTTTGACACACCTAGGTAATTATTTCGTAAAATTAACAAAATACATTACAATCGTGTACCCGGGGGTTAAACCGATATCTTTGTTCTTTCAAAAAACAGACCCGGGAAGTTATGGGTGTCGCTTCCATATTTCGTTTCTCCTTGGCCGACAGGCGGGAAGTTTCCGTCCCATTCAAGAAAAGGTTTGTGATCTCTACGGGTTGCACGAACGAAGTAATACGTGGTGCGGCTCGTGGAGTGGGATGTATTTCGCTTTAAAACTCGCGCTAGGAGAAAGAGTCGCGGCTTTCTGCCGTGGCGGCCGTTCAGAATGCGAGAAGTGTATGAAGAGGAAGAAGAATTAGAGGAAGCAATCGGGATGGGAATCGGCGATGAGGGAGGATTCGCACAACGCGATGAGGCGGGTCCGTCTAGGGGGTGGTTTAAGGATGGGGTAGGGGAGAAAGAATGGGAGTTGGGGTGCCGCCCGCACACCAGCGCGGCGTGTTTAACGTACGAGCGCATGTGTTGTGGGTGGGGGAGGAGCTCATGTAAGCGGGAGGGGGTTTTATGTGGATAGAGAAAAAAATTAGGTGGGAGGAATGTAGGTAGAATGTGGCCGCGTTGTACGGGGTAGGGAATAAAATGGGACCCGTTTAAATGGAATTGGTGGGAGAGAGTGTAGGGCTGTGTACCTATGTACAGGAGAGAGAAGGAGAGAAAAAGAAAAGAGAGGAAGGGCTGTAAAAAGGGATCATGGGATGGAAAACAGAGAAAAAAATCAAGTCCTAAAAAAATACACACCCGGTCCAGTAGTCTCCGCTGTAATATAATGAAGTCCGGTGGTGTTCTGGAGTTTTTGCTACCTCATTTTTGTTCCCTCCTCCTAAATCCACTCCGGTGGTAAGTTCTTTTGTCTTTTATTTTGGGGGCCAGGAGTTGCATCGAGCGTCACCACAGGGGCGAGGGGGTGTGTTAGTGGAAGTTGAGAGTAGATGGGGATGGGGAAGGTGGGGTTGGGGGGGGGGGGTAGGGATACGGGGTGAATGGAGACGTAGAGTTTGGTACACACACATGGGGATCGCAGTCTACTCATCACGTGGGGAGGCGGGGATTTCGAGAGACGGTTCACTCAGTTTGGCACGGCGCTGTTTGCCCTCCAACCTCTCACCTGCAAAGAGTCACCAAATGACTGCCTATTGCCAAGCACGCGTCCTTCCTTCCCTTTGTACCTACTCCGCCTTTTCTTCCTCTCGTGTACCAGGCGCCTTATTACTGCTGACTACCAATCCCACAACCCTCCTAGTGGTGGCACTTCTTTCTTACTTTGACATAATCTCAAGGGGCATTTAAGGTAGTTCGAGTGAGTGAACCATTTCATATATAAATCAAACGTAGATTATAGACTTTATGTAACCATACGGTGCCATAGAGAAGGAGAATATTGAAGCCATTATAGTGCGCAGACGGCCATAGTAAATGGATCAGCGAAAACATTAGTATGGCCGCGGACTTGTCGCATTCCGTAATTATTTATCTAGAAATTCAATTTATCCATCTATAAGTTCCACTTTATTTGATTAATCTAGAAAATTACAAAATTGATACGGTTTTCAATAAAACACTGCATTAAAATATTATAAATTGGTGGACAATTTGAGCGCGATAACGAAATTCGGTGGGTTATCTTTTTAAAAAACAGGCTTGTTTTTCGTGCGCGACATCACCATCTACTCTCTTATTTAATCTATGAATTTAGTGAGTTATGTCTATGTGTGAAAATAAATATCTCCCTTATGCTACCTGAATACCATATCAAAAGTTTAGCTACATTTGAACAACTCATGGAGATATTTGTCAAGAAGAAGAAGGCGTTTCTTAAGGGACATGCTTCGGTTGTGCCCTTCAGTGAGACATTATTAGGGAAATTAGGAAATTATGACCCACAGGGGGGTCATTCTGTATTTCGTCGGTTCCGTACCGATCGGTTGCGCTTCCTCACCCACCGACCGGTTGGGATTCCGTACCGACTTGGACTCCGCTACCGACGGAGCCTATTTCAGCGATTCTGTATGCAAGTCGGTGCCATTCCAGTCGGTTGGGTAACTCCTACCACTCAATGTTCCCCCTCCTCCCAATTTTCCGTGTGTTTCCGAAGCTTAGGGTCACATGTTCTATTCCCACCAATGGAAGACGATAGAAGAAATAAATGACTACAGGAAGCCGCCTACTGCTCTCGGGGTTGACAACAACAACAGAAATCAACGATGTCGAAAGGAGAATGATCGTATTTATGTGAATTTTGAACGTTACAATGTGTATTTGATAATTAAAATAAGTGCTTTATATTTAAAGCACATATCTAGTGGCATCCGTGAGAATATGAAGTATTCATTAAAGATGTTGAGTGCTACGAGATTAAATGAAGTGTGTAAATTGAGAAAGAATCAGTTGTGATCGCTTGAATCCAGAAATAACATTCAAATTTTCAATGTTACCTGTATATTGATTGATTATATGTACATTAGGGTGTCCCAAAAAAATCGAAGTCGTTTTTTTTGAACGCATACCCTCTCAATTTATTTATACGATGTCTAAACAATTGTAAATAAAATTTTATATACGTAGGACCTCGGAAACCCGTGCCGACTTGTATTGAAACATATCAGTACTTGGTAAGGCGTCACTGAAAACCTGTCATTTGTTAACCCTCCGGCGGCTGATGCAGCAGTTTAACCTGAATATAAATTTTTTTAAGTAATGGGAAACTAATATATGATGTTTGAACATGGTCTGGTGACTGGTATGATGGCTGGTTATTTTTTATAACCAAGAAATTATGCCGCGTGGAGTACGGCGGCTCGCCCACCGAAGGGTCCCACCGCAAGGAACGCACCAAAACCTGACTCCTCAAGTTTGAACGCCCAAACGGATCTGACAATGAGATGGTAAGAACACAATAACTGCTACAATGTGCACAAAATAAGACGAAGTACAAATAGCTAGACTTACAGGTAGCGCACCCGACATTTTTTTTGATATTCAAGAAACTTCGGCGGCGCGCCCACCGGTTAATGCGAATTTAGCGAAAAATGTACAATTTACATTGCACAATTGTACATTGTACAAGGTGTGTAAATAAAGTAACGAGACTGAATGCTTAGTGTTCGATTGAAAATGTGATACGCTATCAGAGTCACGTTGGTGGTCCGTAGTGATTGTTTAGTGAAGCGTGTTTTGCTTGTATGTTGTGACAATGTGTTAACGCGTCGAAGCCGTCGATGTGTTTGTAATCACTTGTTATTTTTTAAGTAAATGTATTGTTTTCAATCAGAGAACAATGAACATGTCAGTGGAATTACGTAGTTCTAAAAAGGGTATATTTTTAAAGGGGCGTAAAACATCTAATAACAGTCCATGTTGAGAAAACCTCCTTTTTTATTTCCACAAAACTTTATTCCGAGTGGCAGCGGAATAAAGTTTTGTGAAAATAACAAAGGTGGTTTTCTCCACATGGATATCCATAATTTCTACGAGGTTAGGCTTGATATCATTAGTTATATAAAATAAAAGGTTCAAAACTGCCCTCTAATAGACAAGTTCTGGCAGTTTTATTTTATAATATCCGTGAAGTTAATTTTACTGTCAATGAAAGTGCAAATCTTCTCACTATTCGCGAATTTAGTATCTTTTGGGAAAAGGCGCGTGTACCTACCAAATCTTTCTCTAATTGTGTGAAGAATCTAGTGAACCAAATCAATTTTGGAGGTTGTTACAAAAAAAGGCACAAAAAACACAAAACGAATTTAAGCAGCGCCTACAAGTTTGTCAACAACTTAGATAATTTGTTTGGCATTGAACACGCAGATACGCTTCAATTATTGAAAATAAATGAAGACAGAATCTTCTTACAGCGACAGAGAGAGAGTCAGGTCGGCCTGGTCACGTAACTGGAGTGGACAAAAAACTTAAGTAACTTACTGATAAGGAGGAAAGGGCGCGCCTCGGAACTATTGAAGAAGAAATGCTACGTGCTACATATTTTTCCACGACAACTCCTTCGACGTCATCTTATGGAGCGTTACAAAACGACTGATCTTCTGGTTTTAATGAAAATGACATGCATTTAAAAGAAGATGTTCCAACTCTGATCGAGAACATACAGCCCGGAACCAGTAAAATAACTTTGCGGAAAAATTTCATTACTCCAAAATGAGTAGCAGCGCTAGATAGGTGTCAGTTAAGTTCGAAAGATCCAGTGATTATTCTTGAAGCTACCATTGAGGCACTTGGATATAGTACTGCTGATTTTCCTATAAGTAAGTCATCGATTCAAAAGATTCGTACGGAAAAATGGAAAGAGCGAGCGGAAGCCATAAAAGCTAATTTTAAAAACGAGTTACTAAATGTTGTGACTTTTCACTGGGATGGCAAACTGTTGCCTGCTTTAGATTCTCGAAAATCAAAAGAAGAACGTCTTCCAATATTTATTTCATATGCAAGTAAAGAAAAACTTATTGCTCTGGAGAGGTTGGAAAGCTCTTCAGGAAGCGGACAGGCGCAGGCTGTTTGGAACGCGATTGAAGACTGGAATATCGAAGATAAAGTGCAAATTCTTTGTTGTGAAACTAAGGCTTAAAATACAGGTCATATCAATGGTGCCAATGTGCTTCTTGAACAAAAACTTAATGGAGATATACTTATTTTTGCTTTCCGCCATCACGTGTATGAATTGGTGTTCAAAAGCGTGTTCGAAGTAAAAAGTAGTCAAGTGACAGCAAATCCCGACATTTCACTCTTCAACAAGTTCCGAGATAACTGGAATGTTGTCAATTCAGATAAAGTACAGTGCTATAAAGAAAAGCTCGCATTGCACCTGACAGTTTCCGAAATTGACAATCTCCTTGAACCTAATCTACCGAACTGAACTGACCAAAGAAATAGAAATGACTATCAAGATTTAATAGAGCTTTCTGTAATATTTTTAAGCGGAGTTACACAGCGAAAATTTATAATTCGACCTCCAGGTGCCATCTACCAAGCTCGATGGATGGCGAGAGCAATTTATTCCCTAAAAATATCATTAATTAGTGATCAATTCAAAATTACGATCAAGGATAAGGCAGCGTTTTTAGACGTTTGCCTGTTCATCGTGACAGCCTACGTCAAGCCATGACTCCAATGTATTTTGGCAGTAAAGCACCTTACCAAGATTTGTGCTTTTTGAAGTCGATGACGGTTTACGAAAAAATTGATTGAAGCAGCTTTACAGAAGATAAGCCAGCATTTATGGTATTTGACTGATGAAGTTTCTGTCTTATCACTGTTTGACGATGATTTGGATCAAAAAATAAAGTAAAAATGGTTGAAAATTTCACCAAAAAGTATTTATCAACTCATGGAAAACGTTACATCTCAACGAAGGAAGAACTTTGCGGTCCATTGTATGGTAAGTTAAATTAGTAAATATAGAAGTTGTTTCTTTAGCTTTCTGTTTAGAGCACAATTTCGTCAACTGACTATCTCTAGTTTTATTTCAGAGAAAAACATCTACGACTTCATTTCAGTCAGAAGTAAGTCATTGTGCGATCGTCTTAAAATTGATGACAGGTTTCTCCACGAATGTCCTACCATGTGGTCAAATAACAATTCGTTTCAAGAAGCCAGAAAGAAGGTTTCAACGCTGAGGGCAGTGAACGATACAGCTGAAAGAGCGGTCAAGTTGATGCCAGATTTTCACGATTTAATCACGGTTGAGGAGGAACAAAAGCAATTTTTCCTACGCTGCGTACAAGAACACCGGAAGATTTATCCTGACTGCAAAAAGCAAACTATGAAAGGAAAATTTAAAGAATAATGTTTTTTACATGTTAAACAGAAATTAAACACGACATACGCATATTGGTGTTTTATTTACTAAATAAACATTAAGTTCCAGAATCCTTCCATACTAAGCCAGGAAAAATTTTTATTTCTCATGTTCGGGATCGAGTCGGCACGTGTTATCATAATTCAATCGCAATAATATTTATTATGTGAGTTATTAAGGTCAAACAGAAAAAAAGTAGAGGGTATGCGTATTTGATTTCGCGAAAAAAAAAATTTCCCTTATGTCTTGGGACACCCTAATGTACATATTAACTCGTGTGATTGAAATCCGACTTTTAACTGCGTTTTGCATTTGGAATTTCTAGTTGCAGAAAAGGCATTACGTATATCTACCTATTATTAGTATAATTAAGTTTGTAGCGGTGTCCGTCAGTCAGTCCGTCAGTCCAGTCGGTTTTATTGTGTTTTCTCGCGGTGGTTGAGAGCTCTGGAGGTGGAGAAAAGTGCGTTCCATGCAGAACGTGTCCGCGCACAACATATCAGTAGTTTTAGATTTCCTTTGTACCTCCTTCCCGCCCAAAAAATATAATTGTAGGTTTTATATAGGAAGAAAAGCGTTGTGTTTGGTGCAGGCTTTTCTTCATTTGCTTTTTTAAATTACTTGCACTGAAGATTTTTGATTGAGATTTGCTTCATAGAACTTTTAGGATTTTTTTAGGATAGAGTAATGATTGATAGTTCAATGCAAAAGATTCATAATATATATCTCCTCAACTACGAAAATAGAGGCCGGTAGTAAACAAACACCAGTATAAATACAAACTTTCGTTACCCTGGCCCAAAATCGGGGGATAACATAACGCTACCAAAATACGATACAAATGTGTGAAATCGCCTATTTTCTGAAATCAGAAGCTACTTGAGTATTTCATCTAGTTAAGTGAGTGACTGCATACACGATATTTGATTATAATTGAAAACTTTCAACGGGAATCATCCATTTAAGAATAGCTAAACCGCAATATTTGGCCTTCACCGCGGACGATTTTTTGCGATTACTATGAAAAATATTTCGGTGACAGTATTCTGAATAGCCTAAATATGGAGCTATTTACGTACTTGTTAGTGCCAAATAGTAAAACATTTTTAACAGCCAAGCGAATACAATGCAATACTACGGAGTTCTAGTTGTGTATAAGTTTCTCTTATAGATCATCACCTTTATGACCTTAACTTCATCGTATTTTGCATTAGCTCTCTTAAGAACAAATTACCTCGCTATTAAAATGACGAATATATGTATACTCATTATTACAAGTATCAAATTCTCCCATTTCAGGCTAAAAATTAAATTTCATTATCCATTTGCTTCGGTGTTTCTCAAGCAAACCGACTGATTCTCCACCGTACCAACAGATTTTGCGTGTTGGTGGGATCAACCGACTAGAGCTCGCCGGGTCACCGATCGGGTGCGTACAGAATCGCACGGCTGCTCTCTCTGAGTCGGTGTGACGTCCCACCCGACGGAAAGCCTACCGTACCGATCGGTTTGGAGTTACATAATGACCCCCCAGATCGCGTCAGATGTGTGACGTTGAGTGGTTTGTACATTTTTTGGAGTATTTTTGAAAGTAAATTTACTATTCACCGCAATAGATGTCATGAAATCGCAGAAAAACTTTCGGTGTTGTTGGCGTTTTTCAAACGCACGGCGTGAAATTAATTAATTTGTGTGAATGTATATTTAGGAAATTACTGAGATGTTTATTCATTAAAAAATCTATTTTTATCAGTTATTTACCTTATTTGCAGCACTTTTTTCTCAATTACTTACACATTATGAACAAAATCCTAAGATGGTCTCTTTTTTTACTAGAAAAAAATTTCCGGTTACGCAAAATCCCGCCAAATAGGCAACCAATATGTATAGATATGTATAGATAGACCAAACCTTCATGCTTCAGATATCGTTAATGTTTTTGTCCTCTTTGAGACTATGGTCTACAGTTATACGGCGATATAATTACATTGTTTGATGTTATATTACCTTAAACTGAATCGTAATCTACTTGGCTCATCTAATACGTTTCAACCGGGTGGGTTGCTTTAAACAGTAGTTCTCGTCCAAAGAAGCCATACAGCCTCATGTGCCCTATGGGGATTTTGATATGCATGATATTCTCGAGTATTTGAATGAAATTTATATCATACGTATTTAATAATAAAGATAGGTCAGATATGTTGTACCATGAATTTTTTAATTAATTTACTTGGCGTCTTGGAATATGATGTTTTTATTGGGATTGATGTTTCAACTTTAATAGACGCGCATAAAAACTTTTAGTGGCAGTAGAGTTGTCTGTTCTACCTAGTTACTCAGTGATTCAACCCGGAGGTTGGTTTGGATAGTTGAGGTTTGGCGGCTCACTCCTGACTAAGCCACAGGCGTGTGCATTTCACACATTCAGGGAAGGCCAGTTCCTTTCCCTGGGCCACCTCGCACTCCGAGGATTTTTTTGTCCGGGGGCGTCCAAAGGCTCTACCCGGATTTGAATACGGGACCCTTCGATCAGTAGCCAAGCGCTCTACCCACTAGGCCACCACGCTCCCCTTTTCTACCTAGATGAGTATAATTTAAATCTCCCTCCTTCTACCTACTCTAGTTTGTCAGTTTTAGTCTTGCCAAACGAGATTGACTAAATAGATTCATTCTTTCATTGAAGTCATCTATCGGTTAAAGGTAAATTTTAATGGAAGTCGGTAAAAACCCTTTAGATGTGTAATTGTGTAGGGGTATATCTACCTCTAGTATGTCTTTCTTCATCTCCGTATACGTCCTAACCTTCTCCACCCCGTACCTAAAACCTATTTTCTTTCTTTCCCTCCCCCCCATTCATCCTTCTCTCTATCACTGCCTTAAGGAAACCATCCCCCCACATTACCAGTTCCAGACACCTACCATGCTTCACCCTAATCTCATGCCGAAGTTTCTTCTCTTCACCAAGCAGGTCTAGCACTTCCTCATTTTTCTTCCTTTCCGTCCACTCCGCACCTCCTCCATCCTCCACACCCACGTCTCGAGCGCATGCAGCCTATTCTCGTATTTTCACTGAGTCCACGTTTATACCCCATACAACGTTACACTCCGTATTAAACTCATCACCAGCCTCTTCGTTACATCCTTACCCAAGATTCCTTTCATCAGATCCCTCCCACTACTGAATGTTTATTTCGACAGCGCTCTTCTCTTTGTAATGTCTTTGCTACTATGCCCTTTTTCTTCTAACGTACTGCAAAAATAATTAAATTGCTCTACTTGCTCCAGTTTGTGCCCTCCTGCTCCTGATCTCATTGGTTTTGTTCTCTTATGATTTATCTTCATTCCGTATATCCTGCACTAAATTTTTAATGCATCTGTTAAAGCCCTTCGACGATCGACTGACCAACTCTTGGTTGTCCGCGAATGAAAACTAAGTATATTTTCGCTGATACGTTTAATGTACGAGCAGTTTCGTCATATAGGTGATATCATCAGGTAACCTGCATATATGGATCGCCCGACGAGGTCGTATTTTTGGCGTAACCGGTGGTACGTTAAATTTATCAGTGAAACGTTACAAAGTTCATTCATTTACTCTTACTCCCAGGGCCATCTATATCTTAGTTGATATTTAGACCCATCCATCTGGATTGGTCTTCTGCGTCTTCTTCTCAAGATCCAACCTTCTCGAACTCGGTCTTAACCTGTTCCCACTATCTCTGTCATGCACACACAGCACGCTTCCTTCCTCTCTGCTTTGTAAGTGTCCATCCCATCTGATTATTCTGCACTTAAATCTCACGTATGTTGTCGGCATTCTTTAATAGGTATATTATTGTCCTATTTTTTTTCGCATTTCCGTATTATACTTAAAAATTGAATCAATTTATTTAGTGAACATACATTTTCACAAAATTGAGCCAGAAAAACAAAAATGGAATTTATTTTACATCTCCCTTTAACCACCTTTAGTTGGTCAGATGCCGAGTAACCTGAATAAACCAACGAAAGTGATGTTAGGGAGACCCATCAGCATGGCATGGCGCAAGGTCTTTATCCCTTCATCACGTTGGGCTCGACTGAATTATCCAGTGACGGCCAATTTCTTAAAGCACGCGTCCCTTTGCTCAGACCCCATTGGCTCCTCGCTCTGTTTGCCCGACTTTGGCAGCAAGACAGTCACCCTGCTCTGCCGAACCACCTCCTAACTCCCTCTTCATCCACCAAATTCGAAATCGCCCCTAGTATTTTATTCTATACGCATGAGTAGGCGCTTGGTTTGGTGTCCGAACCGCCCCCTTATACCACCAATTCGCAGATAACTGCGTGACTGGAGGATGAGGGAGAAAGAGGGTACTTCGTAGGTAAAGGAATTTTTTGGAATGGTGACAGCAGGGAGGTAGAGAGTGTCTTTGATGAGGGAGGAAGCAGGTGTGAGAGAGAATCGACTGGAGTGAATTCTAGCAGAATAGGCGAAGGGATTGCAAAAAAACTAGGAGGTGAAGGGGAGATGAATTGGTTTGGGAAGCGACACGTCCCTAGCATTCCCAGCCCGACTCCAGTTTTGCTGCCGTAAACTCATCTCGGGTGACCGCGGGAAATGTTTTTTTTATTATTTTATGCTGAGCCCTCCGGAAGTTTACGCCAAGCGAAAGCCCTCGGGTCGACACCAAGTGACGTCTGACACGCCCTTTGGTGCAAATGGCATTGCTTGATAGATTAGTATAGCACCTATATAATCCATGCGAAGACACTGCTGAATAGGATTTTTAGGACTCAGTTTGTCCTGAAAGTTACGACCTTGATGCATTGCCCGCACAATATCAACTTTACCCATATTCGTCCGTTGGGAGTGTAATATTTATTCATACAAAATTTAAGACTTATCTTTGAATCGACGTTTAAATCTGAACTGAAGTAATTCAGTATTATCACGCTGCAATTTAATGGAGGCGTCCGTTGCGTCTTTTAGCCGCGTATGAAGTAATGGTGGACTCAAATGAGGAGTTAAATATTTATCCTTTGGCGTGAACAAGATGATCAGAATTATTGGAAGATTTGATATCAAACATTTCATTACCAATACGTTTGTCACCATCAAGTACTTCTTTACTTTAACCATCATATGGATTCTCTGCGCCTTAGCGGCGCTCGTGGTTTTAAAAATGATTTTAAAATTTTACATTCCCATGGATTTTTCCGAAACTTTCAGTAGTCTATTTTTCTGCTTTCTTAGGCTACAAATATATTTTTGCATGGATAGTGTGCGTAGTTTTAATTTTATTCGCCTCTAATTAAAAAAGTTACGTCGTTGGATTTACGGCGCCGCTGCGGCGCCGAGAGTTTCCTCGTCGCAATGTCGGGGACTGCACTCTCTTTACTAATTTAAAGTTTATTACGTTTCGTATGAAATTGTATCTTCTATTTATAATCATAATATTAAAATATGTAAACTTTATAAAAATAATTAAATTGTTTAACAAAAGGAAAATTTTACTATGCCAATTTTGCTTCGCCTTTATCTAATAATCATAATTTTTGCCTGTTTATAATGTTAATTGACAAAACTTTATCTATTTGCATGAATAATTCTTATAAACTCATGGCTAGCCTAAGGGTGTTTTTTCTATGGCCTCAGGCATTGCTTTGTTTGGGTACCTCCTCCGCTCCGTGTTCCTCCTCCGCGTCCTGACCATCTCCACCTGTGGTGGAGATGGTCACCTATGGGGACATCCCAGGGATACTGTGCATAGAATTATACCAAGCAGCAATCCCAAAAACTTTAACCACAATGTGTTCTCAGAATTCATACAATAATGCCTCTTTACCTTCGTGTGGAAATTTCCCGGTGAATGAGTAGCTGAAGCTCGGTAGACGATTCAGAAGTTGGACTGACAACCGTGAAGAACACATCGCACGGTTGGTGTCATATGTCTTGTACCTCTCATACGAAAATATTCCTTTGCGGCTGCAATAGTCTTCACAAAATTGCTGGCGATAATATTATTTCCCAGGACCTTACTCTTTACCTATGGATTAGGGGGTTTACCTTACCTAGGAAAGGAGAATGGAGTGAGAGAAGCGCCTAACCTAGGTGAACGTGTAGTGGAAAAACTCTGTGCCTCATATTTTGGCTCCAATCGGAACGTGATCTACGATAATTTCTTCACGACCTTGAAGCTAGCACTTTGAAAATTTGAATTAGCAATTTGAAAAACAGTGGTCCTTCTTAATCTTCTTCTATTATTCTTAACTTCCTCATTTATGTAATACAATTAGCACATAACTAAAAAGGCATTTCATGTCAAATTAAATATTTAAACAAAAACTAAGTATTTTATATTGTTTTATTTCGTATAAATGGAATTACTAAATAAAGAATAAACTATCCAGTCAATGTTAGCAATCCTTAGCTAAATCTAAAATTCTCAAAATGATGTATTTTTCCTTAGTTTTAATGAAAGTTTTTTTCTTACAATCTATCTCAATTCTGCCCACTCTTACCTATATTAATCAGTAGAAACATTGGTAAAAGGATTGATTAAGTTAAAAAAATGGTAATGGTGGTGTGTGGCGAACAATAGTGGACTTCTACGTATTCATTTGCCCGTTTTAAATAGATTATTTAATTTGTATTTTTTATCGATTTTGGTGATTATTGAGAATTGGTATCAGTTCGTTACGTTTTAACATGTTTTATCATCTACAGAGTGAGAACGATTAGCTTATTTAGACTTATTTACCACGTATTGTTTTCGAAATGACTGATTCTTTCTTCTTGAATTCGTGGTATTTTCGTGAAATACTTAAGCAGACAAGATATTTCTTGAACTACACTCGCTTGGTTTCTCTTCGTTCGTTAGGCAGGAAACAGGGTACAATAACCTATGAGGGTTTGTGAGAGGTAGGCTGTATTGCTGGGCGAGGGGAGGACATTGAACAAGAAGCGACTGCGGAACACGTGACAGAAATATAGCGGTGGGTAGCAAAGTTGAAAGGATAAAGGGAGACCAGTGTGGTATGGAGATGTGAACCGTACGATATGGAGGAAACAGGCAATGGTGGAGGCTTGAGAGGGAATGTATCGTCCCAAACAAGGCCCGTAATGGCTGTTTAGAGACAATCACACTGACACCGGAGCAATTTCGGCTCGTTTTGAAGTTCACTTCTCTATAGAGGGGAGAGAAATGATTTGCGTCCCTCGGGGTGGGTGCTGGTACGGTGCAGCCTTGTTTGTGCCTTCATAAAACGAAGGGTCCTTAATTTCAATGCTCCGCTCTCTCATATCCTGTGCAAATGGTTGAGGGTGGATCATATCCAACGCCGTGCAAGTTCTTACTTTTCAGTGATAACATAGAGTCTTGGCTTATTTCCGTGGTATACAAGGAGTGGCTTGCTTTAAAAATGTTTTTTTTTGTCCACGGGCCGTTCTTCCGTATTTCTTTCAGTATTTTCGTTCAGTGCATTTGGAGCCGTATGGAATAAATTTACTGTTTACGTGGGACTTCGTGATTTGGCGCAGCCTTCAGTACGAATATCTGCGTATTATTGGCATACCAATTATCATGTGTGCTATTGCGTAATGTACTCATATTAAAATAAAATTTGGCTAATGGACTTCAACTTGATTTGGATGTTTATGTGCTTCTTTTATGGTTACAGGTAAATTTTAAGAGGAATAAGTGAAATTTTAAAGTATCTATCGCTTACTAATTTCGATATTCATTACATTTCCATACCAAAAATACCAGCCCTCAATACTTGTTGTGGACGAGCCAATAAGACCGTTTATTATGATTAAGTTTACAAAAAAAATACGAAAGAATTATTTTTTTCTACTAATAATACCAATCGGATTTTTAATGATGGCCTTGTATTTATTTGATGATATTCTAAATTTGTTGATAACTTAAAATATAATTTAGAACGTTATCATCGTACTAAAAATTTTCGCTAGCTAAAAATGTTTACCAGAGCACCTCTGGTAAATCGTGAGATGATTAGGATTGTTAATGTAAAATGAGTGGTATAAGTGGCTTCTTGTGCATTTTTTATATGAAAAGGTGAATTATCAATCCGCTGAGCCACTTTTAAGGATACATGCAGACCTCTTTTTGGGTACTGCATGCACCAAACCAGAAAAGGGACCTTTTTTAAGGTTGCATATTTTTCTGAGAAACAAAATGCCAAAATTACTTCTACATTATTAAACACCCGAATGACTTACTACTGAGGATTATATCTCTTCAGATGATTTGCTTAGTTTTATGTTGCTTATTCAAACGGTTCAAGCAACATTCTATGATTTTTATTAACCTTCGCTTTTTCTGCATAGAATATCTTTTTTCAACGAATTTGAAGTCTTTTTTGGTCGTGATTCATCCGTAGACAAAGTGGTGAAGTATATTTGGAGGCATATACAGATGGGTGGACTAACGGCACTACGAAGTTCATTTGCTTGCCTGCTGGCCCTATCGTCTCCGTTTGAAAGCAGTACATTTTGCCCTCGCCGTCAGGTGGCGATGGAATTTATTCCTGCGCACCTCACGTACACGGCCTAGGTCTTCAGAAGATATGGAGACCACACCATCTACTTAACATAACGCTTCCAGCGCCTTTGGAGTTCCTCGCTCCATTTTTTGCCCGCTCGGTATTCTCCCAAATACATATGGCCGAGAAGTAAATTAGGTGAACTAAAATAAAGCTAGAATACTTTGACTGAATGTCATCGTATTTTTGGTCACATGTTGGCGAAAATTTGACTGTGACCATTATATATTTTCCAGAATTGACACAGCATTATGTTTAGAAAATATGAGCAAATATAAATGACTTTCATCGCCTCAGTTAGTGGTACTACTCTTCTAGGTGCTCGTTGATTGACGATACGTAGGTACTCATGTGTAGGAGTAGTAATTGAGTAGAACATTCAATACAATGTTGCTCAGGTCATGTAATTAAATGTTATTTAAAGGTTTGTTTTTCCGAATAAAAATGTTTGTAAACAAATTTGAGCCTTGTTTGATGTATGCGATAATAAAGGTAATGGTTTACGAGCCTTATAAAAATACAAGTATTGAATCGCAAGATGAAAAACTATTGTCAAGCATTCTATAGGTATGTAGTATTTTATGGATTGAGTGTTATTTAGTTATAGAGTCTACACTTGAAATTTGGTCCTTGCCTCAAATTAAATTAACCTTTTTTTTTAAGTAGGTAATATTTTTTAGGTTGGGAGGCATTTTTCTCTAATGACTTCATTATTCCTCAATATCCTCATTTTGTACACTATTAAATTACTCCATTGATTTATTTATATACTCATAATCGCTAAATCATTCAGCCTTAGTTTGACTCTTTTCTTAACATACAAAGTTCTGAACCTCTTTCCACAGTTCTGCATCATACAAATTATAGCTTATTATCTGCAAAACATCAGTTCAAATCTCCGTACTCTAAGTAAAAGTGTCATCCGGTCTAAAGGAATTCAGAAGTCGCTTGTTAAGCTTGTTTATAGATATTTTGCTGGTGTTTATTTAGGTTATGTTTGTGTTCCATTTTGAACGATTTAAGTTGCAGGGAATGTCTGATATGGAAGCATTTATTCCTATCCACCAGTAGTTCTTGTTAAAGTAGTAAAACTTTCTACAGTTGGCAATGTATCATGTAGATGAAACATCAGCTTTCGAGGAAAATTTCCTTTCAAACTAAAGTCTGCTCTGTTTACCTCTGGGGTTCTCTTCTACATAGGTAATATTGATAACGTGATCCATCCTAAGGCAAAAAATAAATTTATCGGTTTGTGGACCCACGACGGAAGTGCAACTTCTGCACTACGATATATAAAGCGCTCGCTGTAGACGTTCGTTTAATGAGCAGTAAATCCAAGCATTCGATCTCCTTTCCTCTCGTTTATGGACTCTGGGCAGGATAGTTGTTATAAATAGGTACACGTAAAATAAATTTGATTTATGATCGTTATACCATATTTTTCTTCATATTTTTTAAATACATCACAAATATTAATTATATATGCAATTGCGTACAAAGAATACTTGAAATGACATGCATTCTCTCATCAGAATTCACTCCAACATCGCTTCTTCAACTAATATATCGTTAACTTGTTAATAGCAACCACAGAAATAAAATACAAACAAATGTTTATTCATCTAAAAATTCTGTATCAAGCCAGAATCTACGGTGCAAAATAATTCATATCGCTTAAAATAAACTATGAAACAATTAATGTTAATCAAGCTCCATAAATCGTTATTATATCTGTTCCCCAAACAAATTAATATTACGCATATGCTATCTTAGTTTATAAACAAATGTGAGTATTCGAGGCCAATAATAGTTCTTTCCCTAGTTATAATCATGTAAGAGAGGAAAAAACATAAACATTATACGCTTCAACTAATATTTTACAATTTTGAGATCAATAAGTAGCTAATCATTACACGCAACAAAAAACAAAACATTAATCTTTTTGGCATATTTCTGTCCAATTTTCGCCGTTGTAGGCGTATTTTTTCATATTTTGATGAGCGAATGATAATTAATCTCCAAGAAAAGTTTTCATTTCCCCATTTAATCCCAATTGAAAACGAAGTTCTGTCTATACTCGACAAATGGATACTTTCTCCGAGTTTACGACTTTTCCCTTACCCTCTGGGTGATTAGAAACATTCTCTGAAAATTAAGCCCTGGAGCTCGATTATAAATTCCGAGGAATTTGTAACATAGATGTATGACGTTTTTCTGTGTCGTGTCACGTGTAGTTCGTGAGATGGGTTTTCTCCTCATCAAGCAAACTTGTTAACAGCGAGCGCTATAGCGGGCGTAAAATAATTAACAACAGAAAAGATGTTCCACTTCAAATATGCGCGTTGCTTCTTCAATATATTTATTGATCATAGTTTTGAATGAAATTGTACTGTGGAAAGAGAGTGACTTTTACTCATTATTTATGCATCAGTAATATATATCGATGAGATAAATATTCTTTTTGGGGGTTTCTATGCAAACTCTGGAAATTAATACTATTAGGATGTTTTCCTATAAATAAATAGCTTCTAAAAACCTCATTTTGAGTGGTACTGGCGCAAGGATTAAATTTGGAAACGAGGGCATTCGGGTCTCCAGTTAGTAGTTTTTATTTCCATTTTCAAATCCCAGAGAGTTTTATTTTGGAATTGCTTTGTTTCTTTTCAGCTTTTGGGCTCCCGTTTTCGATTTTTACTGCGGAGCTCTTTCGACTGACCTACCACCCCTGCTGCCTCCGATGTGACCCCTTCGTCGCTCTCTCTTCCTCCGCCTGGGACGGCCCGCTAGACATGTGTTTATCGTCGCCTGGGCAGAAAGATAACGAGCCCAGAGAGACCTGACCCATCTCTCCTCTTCCCTGGTCTTCTCCATGTTTCTATCGTGAAGCCTTAGGTGAACATTTACGTGAGTATACCTTGTGCCGTGGTGTGTAATAGCTTGAAAATACTCTGCTTCAAGAGAAGATTTTCGCGTTGACGTTGTCATTTTTGCACTGGAAGCAGTTTAGCGCAATGACCCTATTAAACTGTGTTAAAATTTAAATAAAAACCCTTAACTATCCCGAGAGTTAAAATTACAATTTATCACGAATAATGACCAAGGAATCTTTTTATATTATCAGTAAAAATTCACCTAAAAACGAATTATATATTTTTGGTTCAAGTTAAATTAGCAATGTAGAATCACGAAATATTCTATTTTAACTCATAAATGAAAGACAATTTAAAAAAAATTATCTTCATTAAAAAGATTGAAAGCATTATAAACATAGAGTAGGAGGATGCTGATGTTCAAATGTATGGATAAAGTATGACATGAAGATGTAGGTATACAGAAGAGTAGAAGAGGAAAGGACCGTTAATGACATTAGATAGAAAAGAAGAACCTGATGGATAGGGCACACCCTAAAGCAAAATGGGTGTGCGAAGAACATAATTGAAGGAAACATAGACGGAAAAGCCCTGAAAGGAAGGCCAAGGGATGAGTACAAAGAGCAAAGAAAGAGGAAAATGCAGAGGGAGAACTTTCAGGGAGTAGTGGAACTAGCATTTGATAGGGAAGATGGAGGTCTGCAGTCAACCAATCTTAGGATTGAACGACCAAAGAATGAATGAATAAGTTTGATTGCATTCTTTGGGGAAGGGCGGCCATGGTCAGATCGCTGCGGGCGTCTCAAACTGTAGCCACACCATTCAGCTGATCGGAAATTGGGATATTCGGTTTTTAATCCCGGCCAAGTCAAATTATCTATTCATAGCTATTTCATACACGTTTGAGTTACATATAAATATCCAAGTTGGTGTTGTGCCTTTCATAAATCCTCCGCCTTGATCCTTTTACTACCCGACGGCTGGTGACGGAGATTCGTGATTCAACTCTCCTTTTTCTAAGAATCTCTTCGATTCGCGTAGGGACAGCCCTTATATCATTTTTAGATTTTTACTCTATCCGAATACCTCATCACCACCGCTCACCTCCGCAGTCTTATCATTCCTATACCTCTTCTAGCTCTCGTCTTCCCCGCGCGGCACAAAAAGTTCTCTCACGCCTCTTCATTCATCCCCGACGCCGTCGTCTCCATTCGGCCTGACGTTTTTATATTCCATCCCACCTCGCGGCCCGGTTCTTGCTCCTCCAACACTGCCGGTCGCTCGTAATGGCATCCGCGGGGTCTTCTCGGAGATTTAAAACGGGGTGAGAGCGAACTGGGGAGGGGATGGAGGTGGTCGTCGCAGACTTGCGGCCCCCCGCGCAAAAGATGCGCTTGTTTGCAGTTGGGGCACGATGCGTTTTATCCCTTGTGACGCTGGCGGGTGGATGGGTGAGTGGGAAGACTGGAAAAAATATGAAGGAAAGGAGGGACAGGATGAGTGGGTCATGAAAAAATGCGGAATGGATGCTCCGGTTGTGGACGTTCTATGAAAGGAGCTTGCTTCTTTGATTTGGCCATGTCGACAGAATGGATGAGAATCGAATAAGGAAGATGATTTAAGATAGGGGAGTGAATGGTGTGGGAGGAGAGGAGATCCAAGAATCTGAGAGTCTTGGGTGAACATGGTGGAAAAGACTCTTAAGAGAAGGAAGATAGATGCTATAAGAACATTAGAGCATTTATGAAGCAATGTGTGAGTATAACTAAAGCAAATGAGGTATTCATGGATAGGGCAGTATGGAGGAAATTTACCAGCCTTACAACCTTAACTAGCCAGCTTTACAGTCCTAACACGGAAAATTTTTGATCCTACATAAGGCCGATACAGTTTATGTTTATATTTTATAAATTTGATGTAGCATACTTGTAATATATACCGCTATTTTTTTGGCAAGAAACGTTAAAAAAACAGCTTTTTCCAAAAATTCAATGCTTCGATGCAATGTGAACTCAGAAACAAAAAATACGGCCATTGAAGTGATATTAGTCGTTTTAAGAACAAGGGTGAGTGTTTTAAGCAAAGCATGAATGTAACAGTAGCAAAATAGGTGTGCAAGTGTCGAGAATTACGGAGGAAATTATTTAGGATAAACAGTTTCTCAGGCCGAGCATCAATAATTATTTTTTTTACTTTGCCTACCTGATGTAACTACCTACTGTACAGGTGAATGATAGGTATAATGTGCATGCATGCACACATGTATAGTTACAATTTATTTCAATCTTACTCAAACATCCAGGAATATCACTTTTCATGACCCTAACCTTCAATTGCCAACTACACAACCTTTGGTCTACATGCTCTTACTTTGGAACATTTAACTATTTGGAATAATCTACAGGTGAAGGTATGCTTGACCTTTAAAGGACCAGCGCACATTAAAATGTACACTGGAATGACGGATCCAACGGCCGTGGGTACAAAAAAATGTCCGTTGAATGTGGTATTTTAACCCATAGTGAGTGATTTCTACTGACAGCCAAAAATTAAATCAGGATGGCAGCGCGCGCAGTGGGAATTTTAATCCGTATGGTATATTAAATGGAAGAGAGTGAAAATACTATGGATTTTTACAGGCGCAGACCCCTATCTCTTCATCTCATCCTAACTCCTACCTCTCTTCATCACATCCTTAAATCATATTCTCTTTCTTCCACTTCCAAGCTTACCCTACATCTTCCCCTCTATCACGGCCTTCAGCAACACTTCTCCCCTCATTACCTCTACCTACTCTGCCTCCTCCTAATCTCCTACAGAAATGTCCTCTCCTTTCCAAGCAGCATTCCAGTATGGATATAGATGTATGTTTCTATGTAGGATGGCATCAGTGACAAAAGGAAGTGTGTGAAATGATTGAAGTCACCGGTCGAGGAACATGAGCGTAGAGGGGAGATACCGAGAGAAAAATGATGAGGAAGCGACAATCAATGCGGAGGGGGAGGGGTTGGGCGGGGGTTAAGAGGGGAGCCGGAGAGGAAGAAGAAGAAGAAGGCGAGTTTCTTTTTTTTACAGAACGGAGAGGTGGGTCGCGATGAGAAAAGGGTTTGGCGCATTGCTGAAGCAGAGGGAGAGGGACACACACGGACACAAAGAGGTTGGAACGTAGAAAACCCGGAATGCAGTTGATGATATTGCAGTACGCTCACACTCATTGATTTATGAAATGAAACCCGCGCCTCCCAAGAAATGTTTCGTCCCTTTTCCCCCAATGGTGCACCTGGAGCAAAGAGATCCCGTCACGCACCGCTTCGGTATGATAATAGTATTGTGGAGTTATCCTCACGAAATGTGGCTCGATGGTCGTGAGAATTTAGGAACCTCGTTTGTGATTTTTAAGACTTTCTTTTCTTGGTCTGGGACCAGATTGTAGTTCTTGGATGCAAGTATTTACTACTTTAGGATGAGTTTTGTGTCAAATTATGTTTTTATTGAAATGGGGCATTTTCTACTGGGAAACATTTATGCAGAAACAATGGAATGATGTAGAAATGAAAAGGAAATTATTTGGATTCAGTTATTTTACAATTATCATTTATTTAACGCTGACGTATGAGAAAATGTTTGTCTCACAAATATATCATCAGATAACCATCAACACATGTTGGTCTTCGTGTAATGTACTGTCCCTAATCTATGATAAAAACTTTCATCTACCTTCGGGTGATCACCGTATGGAAGTGTGAAACTTTATTCCTTGCTCTTGAAGTAATGTGTATAAAACTAGCTTTGAATTTTTCAAAACTATAATCTTCTCGCTTGGAGAAATATTATTTTGAATATAATTTGAGGTTTCCTGTGTCATTTCAATGACATGTTAACCTGCTCATTTTTAATCTGTCTATATCATTACGCCGTTATTAAAGCGTAAGTTAAGTTTCGCAAATTAGCAATAACATTGTCTCTTATTCAAGCGATGCTTAAGTCCCACCGAATAATGAAAAAAACTCTTCCGAGATAGAAGTGAAGTGGGCTAAATACTCGGGTAATGAAACCCTTGGTCGTCTCAGACATGCTTCACGGCTTCATTTGCGCTCGGATATTCTTGGCCCTTGCAGCTTCAGCGGCGAAGGGAGACCGCTGCCGTTTGAGCTTCTGGCTTTTTTGTGGGCTCTTTTCGGTGATTCAATGAATCCTCTGAGAGTTTAATATCAAATGCGAAGCAGTTAATGAGCAACGACCAACCAAAATTCGCAGAATGTCTAGGGATGAAATTATCTTGGCTTCAGCCTGGGTAACAATCCGTTTTTCATAACGTGATATTTTGAATAGGATTATTTTGTGCTGTGCAACCCTATTGTTTATTAGTTAGTATCAATGATTGCTACTGGCGGTAAAAAGTTTTAGCCTTTTCAAATAAGTTTCAAAATGACTAATTTTAAATATACAATTGGGCCCCTCAGGGGTAAATATCCTGGAATGTTTTGTACAGAAAGTTTTTGGGTTTTTCCTCATCCTAAGGAAACGATTATCATGAATATGATTCTTTGAGACATATGAACACGAATATGGTCTTGTAAATCTTGTATCAATAAAAAGTCATGAGTTTCGTATTTGTAAGATCGTTTCTTCGTGGAAGTGAGATTTCGAATTCTCCTCTAGTGACCTCGATAGAAAGCGTAACATTGCCAGAGGGCATGATTATATATACAATTTAATCTTTCAGTGGTTATCCCTCTGCACTACTCTTGATGTCAATGTACGATGCCCCAATAGTTTCTTCCTTTATGCTTGATGCCTGCCGTCACGTAGGCCACTCGACACTGTCACAATTTAAGAGAGTGCCTTTCTGAATAATTTTGCTTACACTATGCAAGGCCTTTAGTTCTTGCAATATATAAAATGGAACATTCTATCCTCATATATGTGCTCTTTATCATGAGAACTGCTGAGCATTCTGTCATCTCAAGCGTATTCGATTTGTGGCTCATGAATTAGACTTTCATTTAAATATCGGAGAGTTAAAGCGTATACCCTTGGAATGTGGTCTTAATGGTTCATTACCTTCCTTGTTAATGGAAATCGAGTCAGCTTAGAAAAAGAAATTCTTATTATCTGGAAATACCATGTGGCCCTTTTTTCTAGAGCCGCTTGTTTTGTCAAAACCAACATTGAGCTCAATGAAAAAAATTGAAATAAAATTGGCAGAGAGCCAACCCAAGCTTGTTTTTTTTATTTATTGCGATGGTTATTCGTAGTCTACCAAAAGCAATGGCCCATAATGAAAGCCTTTATTGCGGGATTTTAATATATATATATATATATATATATATATATATCACTGTTTTATTTATGCATGTGCATCGTCGCCGAGAGCGATTTTCTACCAAGACATTATATATATATATATATATATACGAAACGAAAATTTCGCCAATAGGCCACAATATAATAAAAACACTTGACAGGGGGTGGGGAAAGAAAAGTAAAAAGAGAGAGAGGACTTACTGGGACGTTTCGGGCATGTAGGCCCTTCTTCAGCTGTAGAAAATTGAGAAGTCAATTCTCAATTTTCTACAGCTCTTCAGCTGGAGGAGATTCACTACTAAGGAGACTACTACTACTACTACTATATACTACTAGACTACTATATATATATGTGTATATATATATATATATATATATATAATGTCTTGGTAGAAAATCGCTCTCGGCGACGATGCACATGCATAAATAAAACAGTGATACACTAAACAAACACAGAAACACGCAAAAAGGACACTCACAAAAGAAAGGACTTTCTTTTGTGAGTGTCCTTTTTGCGTGTTTCTGTGTTTGTTTAGTGTATCACTGTTTTATTTATGCATATATATATATATATATATATATGGTATATTTTCACCACGTGTGAACTTCGTCGATTGAATAAATAAATAAATATATATATATATAGGGTATATTTTCACCACGTGTGAACTTCGTCGATTGAATAAATAAATATATATATATATATATATATATATATATATATATATATATATATATATATATATACATTAGGGTGTCCCAAAAAAATCGAAGTCGTTTTTTTTGAACGCATACCCTCTTAATTTATGTATACGATGTCAATACAATTGTAAATAAAATTTTATAAACGTAGGACCTCGGAAACCCGTGCCGACTTGTATTGAAACATATCAGTACTTGCTAAGGCGTCACTGAAAATCTTCTATATGTTAACCCTCCGGCGACTGATGCAGCAGTTTAACCTGAATATAAATTTTTTTAAGTAATGGGAAACTAATATATGATGTTTGAACAAGGCCTGGTGACTGGTATGATGGCTGCCTTTTTTATAACGAAGAAATACAAGGTATGTTGCACGGAGTGCGACGGCTCGCCCACCGTAGGGTACCACCGCAAGGAAGGCACCAAAAACCGACACCTCAAGTTCGAACGCCCAAACGGATCTGACGATGAGATGGTAAGCACACAATAACTGCTACAATGTGCACAAAATAAGACGAAGTACAAATAGCTAGACTTACAGGTAGCGCACCCGACATTTATTTTGATAACCAAGAAACTTCGGCGGCGCGCCCACCGGTTAATGCGAATTTAGCGAAAAATGTACAATGTACATTGGACAATTGTACATTGTACAAGGTGTGCAAATATAGTAATGAGACTGATAGCTTAGTGTTCGATTGAACATGTGATACGCTATCAGTGCAAGCTGGAACTCACTATCAGAGTCACGTTGGTTGTCCGTAGTGATTGTTTAGTGAAGCAGGTTTTGCTTGTACGTTGTGACAATGTGTTAACGCGTCTAAGCCATCGATGTGTTTGTAATCACTTGTTATTTTGTTAGTAAACATATTTTTTTCAATCAGAAAACAATGAAAATGTTAGTGGAACTACGTAGTTCTAAAAAGGGTATATTTTTAAAGAGGCGTAAAACATCTAATGACAGTCCATGTTGAGAAAACCACCTTTGTTATTTCCACAAAACTTTATTCCGAGTGGCAGCGGAATAAAGTTTTGTGAAAATAACAAAGGCGGTTTCTCCACATGGATATCCATAATTTCCACGAGGTCAGGCTTGATATCATTAGTTATATCAAATAAAAGGTTCAAAACTGACCTCTAATGGACAATTTCTGGCAGTTTTATTTTATAATATCCGTGAGGTTAATTTTACTGTCAATGAAAGTGCAAATCTCACTATTCGCGAATTTATTATCTTTTGGGAAAAGGCGCGTGTACCTACCAAATCTTTCCCTAATTGTGTGAAGAAACTAGTGAACCTATATCAATTTTGGAGGGAGTTACAAAAAAATGCACAAAAAACCCCAAACGAATTTAAGCAGGGTCAACAAGAGTTTGCCAACAACTCAGATAATTTGTTTGACATTGAACACGCGGACACGCTTCAATTAATGAAAATGAATGAAGACAGAATCTTCTTACAACGACAGAGCGAGCCAGGTCGGCCTGGTCACGTAGCTGGAGTGGACAAAAAACTTAAATAACTTACTGGTAAGAAGGAAAGGGCGCGCCTCAGAACTATAGAAGAAGAAATGCGACGTGCTACATATTTTTCCACGCCAACTCCTTCGACATCATCTAATGAACCGTTACAAAACGACTGATCTTCTGATTCTAATGAAAATTACATGCATTTAAAAGAAGATATTCCAACTCTGATCGAGAAAATACAGCCCGGAACCAGTAAAACAACTTTGGGGAAAAATTTCATTACTCCAAAATGAGTAGCAGCCCTAGATAGGTGTCAGTAAGTTTGAAAGGTTCATTGTTTATTCTTGAAGCTACCATTGAGGCACTTGGATATAATACTGATGATTTTCCTATAAGTAAGTCTTCGATTCAAAAGATTCGTACGGAAAAATGGAAAGAGCGAGCGGAAGCCATAAAAGCTAATTTTAAAAACGAGGTACTAAATGTTGTGACTGTTCACTGGGATGGCAAACTGTTGCCTACTTTAGATTCTCGGAAATCAAAAGAAGAAGGTCTTCCAATAGTTATTTCATTTGAAGTAAAGAACAACTTATTGCTTTGGAGAGGTTGGAAAGCTCTTCAGGAAGCGGACAGGCGCAGACTGTTTGGAACGCGATTGTAGACTGGAATCTCGAAGATAAAGGGCAAATTCTTTGTTGTGAAACAAATCTTTGTTGTGGCTTCAAATACAGGTCATATCAATGGTGCCAGTGTGCTTCTTGAACAAAAATTTAATGGAGATATACTTATTTTTGCTTTCCGCCATCACGTGTATGAATTGGTTTTCAAAAGCGTGTTCGAAGTAAAAATTAGTCAAGTGACAGCAAATACTGACATTCCACTCTTCAAAAAGTTCCGAAATAACTGGAATGGTGTCAATCCAGACAGAGTACAGTGCTATAAAGAAAAGCTCGCAATGCACCTGACTGTTTCCGAAATTGACAATCTCCTTGAGTTGTACAGAACTAAGCTGACCAAAGAAATAGTCAGAAATGACTATCAAGATTTGATAGAGCTTTCTTTAATATTTTTAGGCGGAGATACACCGAGAAAATTTATAATTCGACCTCAAGGTGCCATCCACCAAGCTCGATGGATGGCGAGAGCCATTTATTCCCTAAAAATATCATTACATACTTAGTGATCAATTCAAAATTACGATCAAGGATAAGGCAGCGCTGTTAGACGTTTGCCTATTCATCGTGAAATCCAAAGTCAAGCCATGACTCCAATGTATTTTGGCAGTAAAGCACCTTACCAAGATTTGTGCTTTTTGAAGTCGATGACGGTTTACGAAAAAATTGATAAAAGCAGCTTTACAGAAGATAAGCCAGCATTTCTGATATTTAACTGATGAAGTTTCTATCTTATCACTGTTAGACGATGATTTGGATCAAGACACTAAGTTAAAAATGGTTGAAAATTTCACCAAAAAGAATTTATCAACTCATGGCAAACGTTACATCTCATCGAAGGAAGAACTTTGCGGTCCATTGTATGTTAAGTTAAATTAGTAAATATAGAAGTTGTTTATTTAGCTTTCTGTTCAAATCACAGTTTCGAAAACTGACTTTCTCAAGTTTTATTTCAGAAAAAAACATCTACGACTTCATTTTAGTCAAAAGTAAGTCATTGTGCGATTGTCTTAAAATTGATGACAGTTTTCTCCACGAATGTCTTACCATATGGTCAAATAATGCTTCGTTTCAAGAAGCCAGAAAGAAGGTTTCAACGCTGAGGGCAGTGAACGATATAGCTGAAAGAGCGGTCAAGTGGATGCCAGATTTTCACGGTTAAATCACGGTTGAGGAGGAACAAAAGCAATTTTTGCTACGTTGCGTACAAGAAAGCCGGAAGATTTATCCTGACTGCAAAAAGCAAACTTTGAAAAAAAAATTTAAAGAATAATGTTTTTACATGTTAAACAGTAAATAAACACGATTTGGGTTTATTGGTGTTTTATTTACTTAATAAACATTACGTTCTAGAATCCTTCCATACCAAGCCAGGAAAAATTTTTATTTCTCATGTTTGGGATCGAGTCGGCACGTGTTATCATAATTCAATCATAATAATATTTATTATGTGAGTTATTAAGGTCAAACAGAAAAAAAGTAGAGGGTATGCGTACTTGATTTCGCGAAAAAAAAATTTCCCTTATGTCTTGGGACACCCTAATATACATACATACAAAATCATAGGAAATGGAAATGGATAGGTACACATAAAAGGACGAACACGGGGTTTGGTAAGGAAGGTGAAAATGAGTCGAATCCCCTCTAAAAATATCTGCGTTCTTTTGAGTCTCCCTGTCACTCATTTTGGGCATATACAAAGGATGTAGTTTTGTCATGGCAAAGGCTGGGGTATTTTCTTGGGAAAATTGATTTTTCAATGATGATGCAAGAGGAACTAGACATGATATAAATAGTGAACACCTCCAGTAGTCATTACCACAGTTAGGTGGAGGATTACGTCGGTGTTTTTGCTTATGAGAAAGACGTGGAACAGAAATGCCTATTTCCGATTCCATTGCAATGCCTTGCGCTTTTTGAACTTATTCGTCAGAGACTCAATGTGCGTATTCACGGTCTTTTTCGAATACTGAAAGGATTCCAATAATTTGTCCTCCTACCTTTATCATATCCATGCTCTCTACTGGCAGGGCATTAATCACTGTTCCTACCTTTATCAGATCCATGCTCTTTGCTTGCAGGGCATCAACCACTGCTTCTAATACTGCCAAGTATTTTGCAATGGTAACTAGGACAGCGATGAACGAAGGTTTAGTTACTGCTGAATGCAGCAGGTACGCCGCTATTCTTGTGTTTCTCTCGATTGATAGCGTTTCCAGGGCTTTGACTAGCTCTGGATAATTTTGGGAGAATGTTCAAATGATTTTGTGTTTTTCAGACCATCTAGTCTCGCACATTCGCAATAGATTGGGAACCAAACTCCTACGAGCAGTCGATTCCCTGGAAAAAAATATAGGTTCCTTTTCAGTGGCAATAGTGTTTCTGATTTCCGGAACAATATTTGTGTCGTTCACCACAAGATTGAGTTTGTGGTTTGAGAAATGGAAAAAAATGCTCGCAAATATTTTTTCTATGAAATTGCCTGTACACCACCCTCTTTGCCTGCCATTTTAGAACAACCGTCAAACCCAAATCAGATACAATATTCTGATGGAAGATTATTGGTAGCAAAAAAATTGTCAATTGCTCGGGCTATTGATGGGGCATCTTGTGCATTTATTTCCACAAAACCAGCTAATTCGTCTCGAATTTTCCCTTGTATGTCATCATAGAAACGCAAGCCAATTGATACCTGTTCATTCCCTACTATGTTCGCTGTTTCATCAGCTAAAACTGCATAAGCTATAGCTTTTTGAACATCACTTACAACCTTTTCCTCAATAACTTCACCACATAAACTAATTAATGTGTTTTATTTTTTTATTTTTGGCGACGTGTAAACTGCATTTTGACTAGTTGATTCTTCAATTTTTTATCGCCATAATCGATTCGTAAATTCCCACGAACGCTCCAAGGCCGTTCGATGTCTCAATTCTTTGCCTCTAAGAGTCGATGATGATGTGATACATCTAATAAATCGTCCCTGTAACGCTCTATGTCACGACGGTGAACCTTCCCGCTTTGTTACGCCCTTTCCGCCTTACGTGGCTACACGATAGGATCGGCCGCTACGTAGCAGAACCGACACTCGCACATGGAAAGAATTGACGAATACGTAATGTAACGAGTTATGGGTAATGTTTGCGTTATTATGTTTAGTTGATATTAACAACGAAAAAAAGAGATAATGCTTTTAGTAAGTAAGTACAACGGCTAATTTTTATTAATGTAATGCGGCCCGCTAAACTTGAATGCAGGTGCATCCGATGCATCCTCTGAGGTTCAATAAAAGTTATCATTATTAATAAAATGGTATATCCCTCCGCACTACTTCAACTAAGCACAAAACGCAACAGTCTCCTTCACGCATTGCTTCATTCATTCCCTTATTCTTCAAAATACGCGGGTTAAGCAATTACCGGTTGAGATATGAGGCCATTTTGTCAGGACGACAGAACCAACGAAACACATTTCGTATGAATTCGATAACGTAGAGGAACTTTATGTTATGGAATGTGCCATTGGTCTGCTTCTTCTTAGTGTTTCTAAGTACAGAAATAAGATATGTTGTATTCCTATCTGCAACGACAAGAAACACGATTCGACGCAAATTTTTATAAGATCGCTTTTTCTTCTTTCAAGGTTCTATTTTTGAGCCTCTGGGGGGGGGGGGGGGGGAGAGGAGCGGCTGCCTCCCTCAGCCCCTTGCTGGATACAACCATGGAAGAAAATTAGTTCGGGGTAATACAAATACATAATTAGGTTCAGATGCCTTACAAGATAGTTTGAACAGTGTTAATCGCTCCACAATTGATTTAAATATTAATTTGTATCAATGTTATAGGCGGCGTGATTTGTGGGTGGAAAATTTGGCTGGATGGACCCAGTACCATATATCCATCAAACCTCGTTCGAACCATACTATTACAATGCAAGGAGTTCAACTGCCTGGATGCAAAGAAACCAGTCGTCACTGAGAAAAGGAGCTGATCCCTTGATACATGATTTTCTTTCGACGTCGTCCGTGGTACTAGGTGGTCCTTACCCTGGAAAACTAAAAGGTGTGTTATAATATTGACTTTTTCTCTCTCCTCCCTCTCTAATCTTAAACTAATCCTGTTTTAGACACCACGCCACCATTTAATTTAACTTAAGTTCACATTTCTATGCAATGTGGGCCAAATTTCATTTCTTGTGGTAATGTAGCTTTAGACCATCGCTTACCTGATTACCTGGTATGTGCACGCCTATTTCATTTGACTGAGAATAATATAATATTTGAATTAATGGTGGAAGAAATATATTTGCATATTTCTGCATTAATGTACCTTTATATGGTGTAAATAATCAAAGGAAAATAAAGACATTTTAATTAGTGTCAAAACAGTACCGCTTAGCGGTAATTATGGCATATCTAATAGCCATCATGGCCTTGGATCAGAGTGCAAGCGTATTGTGTTTCCCATACCTTCCACGTCAGTTTTTAAATATTTATAATTCTTTATATCAGTATAAAAAAACTTAAGCCTCAGCGAAATGAACTAGAAGAACATGAAAAAACTATGTTGTTAACGATAATATTATGGCTCATTTAGATTGGCGGGGTAAGAGAAAACCATCCTTATTTGGAATTTTAAATTATATTGCTCGAAGGCCTATGGGTCATCGACTAAATTGAACAAGTGCAATTTGTAATTAAAACGAGGAGGTAATGCCCGGAAGGTCGCATTGAAAGTGCGTGTATATTTATTTTAACCTGAGACGAGGGTTATTGAATGCTGGGATGTGTGCTTTACGCGAGCAGTTTTCCTGATGTTGGTATAGTATTAGTAGTTGAAATACCTCAGGGTGAGCAATTTAAGCTAATCCATTTCAATAATCCCAGAGCAATTAGTGAAGCGGTGAGAGTAAAAATTGTCTTTCTCTCTCATAATATGTCGTAGACCATTCTGTTTAACTTTCTAATGATGCCAAAGGACATCACTGTTAAAGATAACGCGATGTTTGCGCTTGTATTGCATTCAATTGAGAGCAATTTAAAACTACAATTAACTTTCATGGAATTAAATTAACATTTATCTGCATTAATATACTTTTTCATGTGGGATATTGGATGGGAAATAAAGATCGCAAAAATATCTTATTGGGGCTTTGAAGTATAATTATCATTTGCATTACATTACTTTCTATTTATTGTGTAAGGTAGTGAAAGACTGTAATTATGCTATACATTTTGGGGTGAGACGGTTAAATTGGAAATAAAAATGGAAGTTTAAAAAATAGATAATTTTTTTTAAATCCCAATTAATTTGAACACAATAGTAAATTTGAGTTTCGGGATATTTGGGAAGCTCGTTAGAATGTTTTTTCAAGGCGTTAGGCCCAATTTTTTACGTCAAAAAAGCTCAAATGACCTAATATTCACGTTTAGTGAACGCAGTAGACATGGTGATTTCATTACATGCCTGTCATATTTTCTATACGCCACCACTGGGTGCAGAAATACCCATTCCCACCTTGTTCGTTTTTGTCAATCTTTTTGAAAAGCGCAAACCGTTGTCAACTGCGTATACGACTATAATTATAGTACTTTTTAGTCACAATGGTCCATGCTAATTGACCGCTGATTGTCCCAACCCAAATCGCTCGCATATGGCTCGGGCATAAAACTACACGGCTTGTCAACATACTCAGTGGCGTTAATTCTTACTACAATTGCCTTTATAACACACCAATATTTTCCTGCCAATTTTTTCCACCTTCATTCACGAAGTCCCACCGCCGAAACGAAGAAACAAAGACCAATGATTCATGTTCTAGTGCTGGCAATTGCTCATACATATGTCACCGTGATTTATGGATTATTCAAGTATTTCTATTGAACTCGTGTAGGCATTTTGGTCATCAAGGCTTATCGAGTATACATATCGAGTTTTGGGTACCATTTAAAAACTGTTACAAGATTTTATAAGACACTTAAATATTTAATTATTGAAAATTTCTATGTTTTTGCTTCTATGCGTTGGCATGAACTAATATAGATGTATTAGTGTCAGATGATGTTTATAACAGAATTTATTTCATCGACGTTGTCTGTTCTAATTCTCCTTTAAGTAATAAATCTTAGTTAATAGAATCAATAGTAATATAATAATATTGTTATGGCACTCCAACAGACATATCAATCATATCGAGGTAATATACAATCCGGAGAAATATACCTATCCCATATCTCTAGCAATATACCAATCCCGGAGAAGATTCAGTTTTGAGTTTACCATCTTTTTCGAACGTACAGAGGCAGAAAACTGGAACATAGGTTATTGTTTGAACTGTAAGAAACATTGGCGCGCAAGCATTGTGTTTTCACATCCAATTATTCTCATTCGTTTTAACATCCATAAAAATATTACCAAAAATAATTTAAACTGAGTTGAATTTTTTTATGTTCACAAATAGGAATGAAATACAAAGGACCCTTTATCAGGCGGCAAAAACTGAATGACGGAGCTTATGCTTTCCAGCTCAACTCTGAGGGCACGGAAAAGCTTTGGTTCAATGTACTTATCTATAATTATGCTAAAAAGATACTATTTTGTTTAGGAATGTTTGCACAATGGTTTGATTATCGCTCTTTTAACTATTCTCTAGATTCAGCTCTATTTCTTCTCCTGATCTTAAACATTTATAGTATCTGCTTGGTAAAAAAATGTCTCAATGGTAAAATGTCGAGGTGTTCAAATAGCGTGAAAGTGTGCTAAGTTTTTGCGTTCCGCATTATTATTCTGATTATGTAGCTTATATTGACACCCACCGCTGTTATAAAATGACTCCACGAAAAGAATTTGAAAGTGTGCAAATGTGCCCTTAGGGAAGTGTATTCGTAGTTGAGCTGAATTGGTATTAATTTCCTTTGCCGGGTCTAGCATTGCACTTTCGATCTCTTCTCTGCGAATTCCTCATGATGATCACGTTCGCTTCTTTTGTCGTACGCCTTTATTGTATACCACTTTTTCTATTCAAAATTCAGTGATAGTCATTCCCTCAGAGAAAAGTTTTCTGTATTTTTTACGTATCCAACAAAGAAACAAGTTGTGGTAAACACTCGAATCATTAATTCCGAAAGGGATTTTCTTTCTTTAAAAATCAAACTTCTTTTTTTCCTTTTCGCGCCGGGAAGTGTACGCCGTGAATATCGATCACGTGCGCGTATAAAAATATCAGAAAAATCCTTCTCCCCAGAGCTTTTTCTTCCTGTAATGTGGCCTGTTCCCGGCGGTTTTTAATGAAATTCCCCTTCGGAATTCCTGAAGAGCAAAAGGGGAAGGAGAGAATGGAAAAACGGGGAAGCACGGAACACGACCCTGAATTAACCAGATTATTTTGAATTCCTGCGCTGCCTCTCCGCCTCTGTTCCCACCGTCGGAGAGGAGTAGGGGGCGCGCAGGGAAACCCCCATTGATTGCCTTGTTTAGTCGAATTGCCCGCCGACAGGCTCCGCGCTTCCTCAAACCACCCTCACAATCTCTCACTCCTGCACATCCCTTATTTCTTTCCAGCACCCAACCCGCCCTTTCCGCAATAATTCGCTTTCCCTTTTTTATCTTTCGTTTAATTGTGGGTTAGTTTGTTGGATTATTCTTTTAAGGTGGTTGGACAGCATATTTCATTAGAATCAACTCAATTCTGATATTAATTCTAAACTAGACTTTCGCTATAATTTCATTTGGCAGAATGAGAGGGAACTATCAGCTGGTTCACGTAGGTTTTTCACTCGCTCCCTTGCAGGTGAACATTTTTCTGATGTGGTTTTTTTCTGACAGAACGTACGCTCCCTACTTTGGTTAGTTGCTTATTTTGAGAGACCACCAACCGCTGTGATCATGTCTGCGCCTTAGGTGCATGTCTGCGCCTTAGGTGAGTAGGATTGTAAGGATATTATTTTATTAGAGTTGGGGAAGGGTGATGAGAAAGCCAGCATCTAGAATAGTTCAGGCTTTTATACTTGTAATCCGTTTTGTTTTGTAAATGTGGTTTCACATGAATAATCTCATTAACTAGGAACTCAAGCAATGCTAAATATCTTCTCCATACTTTGCCATTTCAATTTATCGTGGCTGGTGGGGTATGTATACCCAAAAAGGCAGATTTTATATAATTAAACTTAAGAATACACTCATCTTCGCGACTGGTCGTCCGAGGGCCGGTTTCACTTTTCCCGTCCGAGGGCCGGTTTCATTAGCTATGATATCAACAGTTATGAGAGAGACATTATGGAAATCATTAGTACTTGAAGTTGGAGGAAATATCGCTTCCATAGCTAATCCCTCATAAAATTATTGCTTCGAATGATTGGCCTACTTACAACTACTTGGCCTACCACTTAATTAAAATGATGCATGACATTATTAATAGTCATCAATAGACTGTGTAAACAAAAACGTCATTATACGCGCAATTATCCCCTCATGTGGTAATCAAATCTCCAGCCGTTCATTGTGCATCCGCCATATTGGTTTTTATGGGAGGAATAAGCATGTCTTTGTACATAACTCACGTTCTTAATTCATTATTTTTCTTTTCTCAGGAGAATATTTTTGTCTTGGTTAATTTATGTTGTTAACAAAGTTGGAAAATACATTTTTACTTCGGTGGGTCTGTTATAAATGGGCAGCAATTACAGGAATTTAATAAATCACATTTTATATATTATTTCAGTAATAATTCGTGTTTAAAACCTTAGATTATTAGTTCCTTTTTTTCGATTTTCTTCCACATTTTCTGAGGAATATTTTTGTTGTCTTTTGTTATTAAAATATTAATGAATTTATGGTATTTTCAGCTGTTTCGAAGAGAAACTTTTAAGTGATATTTTAAGCATATAAAATTATTGTAAATTTTGCTTAACTTTGAAATGTCGTTTTTTACTGCAGGTCGTTGCGTGTTAAGTAATGTGTACCATTTCTTTAAATAACCTTTTTGATAGGTCAGCAAACTGTCGTATGATTTCGTACAAGTGTCACATACCGCACGGCCTCTCGATCCTTTCCAATCAATATATATCGTATACAAAAAATATGTGGTGACTCGAATGAAAACATATCAACCCTTCTCCGTAACCATTATGCTGTGACGTTCGGATCTATCCGAATGAATATTTTCATCCGCTGAGTGTTGAGTTTGACTTTCAGTCACAGGCTCAAAAACATTTTATTTTTACGCCTTAGTTCGAGTATATCACCGGAGGTATTGTAGCTATATTGATAAATTTATGTATTTAACTAAGGTTTACTATTTTGCTATTTCTGCATAAAGAAATGTAAATTTCTTTTATTCCATGCCAACAATAGTGAACATATTCTCTCGCTGAGATTGGAATACATTATGAGTGAAATCCGAAAGAATATTACGCAGTGAAAGGGTCAATTTAGCCACCGTTTGGGTCATGTTTATGGCTTTTGTTCTGTGTGAATCGGCCATTGTTATTATTTCTTCCCTTTCACTCTTTCTAGTCGACTTCTCTTTATTCTTCACGTTTCCACCCCGCTCAAGTCCCTTCTTCCGTGTACCCTTATTTCATTCCCTTCACGGTCTTTACTCTCTTCCATCACACAGCAGGACTGAGGAGCTTCCTTCGGAAATGGATGACGCCGGAACGGTGACAGGTCATGTAGGCAGAGGGGCAGGCTGGGACGGAGGTAGGAGGGTATAGGACGGGGGGAGCTGTGGTAGAATATTTTTTTATTTCATGCGGAGCGTTTTCGATGCGGAGAATGGGTACGTGGCGCGAAATGAAAGAAAAACATGAGAGCGGGGAAAATATTTCCCATTCCCTCGTCTTAGATCGTGCTCATAAGAAAGTGGGTGAAATACATAGCTACTTTAGGGCTGTTTCGAATTTCAGGTGTGGTCGTATGCAAAAAGTGAATTTAGGAGACAGTTTCCTCCAAAGAGAAAATGAACACTTAAAAAAGGTACCGCTAAATTATCCGAACAATTGTTAAGGTTATTTATATTTGTTATGGGTTTTCAAATGGTAATTTATAAAATATAAATGCTACAACTTAATGATAGACGTCAGTTTCTATACGCCTTTTATTCTAACATTGCCAATTGATGATATTTTAAACGATTTATCGCTCTAACAAATTGATGAATTTCACACTGTCATCTTTTTTAATATACATAGGTAATTGAAATCAACAAAAAAATTAAGTGATAGAACAAATGAAATATTTCATTTGTTCCCGAACAACTAAACCCCTAACATTCATCTGGAATATACATCAGCTATTTAGTACATACATTTTACTTGACGTTGTATGCTTGTGCTTGTCGCTTTTTGTTGGAATGATTTTAAATCATATGAAGAACGATTGGTATTGTTTTAATGTTGTGGTCAGGTAAAATCCCCTGTTATAGTGACCAATCATGGCGGTCGCACTAACGTTAAACTTACAGGAATAAATATTTTTATTTATACGGTTCAAAATCATCGTTTATCTGGTTTTCGGCATGCGCCAAAAATTTATACTTACCTATTATATCAATGATTATGTCAAACATATCTCAACTTCACGGTTATGTAAATTAGAAAAAAAAGACAGACTTATTTCGAGAATATTTGAAAATTTAATGTAGTAAATAAATTTTCGTTGTTAGTTCCGTTAGTTGACACAAGATAGCAGCGCTGTATAAATACCGGTTATTTTAGTAACGGTACCGTCGGTAGTACTGATTTTAAATCCTGGTCGGTACTACAGGATTTAAAAAAATATTAATCTTTACAACCGAATACCGGTATCTTTTGCCTATCCCTAGTGCATTGTACCTCGGGTAACCCTGCCGGCGATATTTTTTTATTTTTTCACTCAGTCTGATAGCAGGAATATATTTAAAGGTGCATCCATCGCGCAATATTTATGATTCGGTAAGTAGAATTTTAAAGACGTCATTTCTGCAGTGTCGTGATTATAATTTCGCAATCACTGCGAAAATGCACAAATGATGTGGTATGCATTAACGCGCACTGGTGCAAATATATATATATATATTATTATAATTGCAATAGTTACAAGTCCACCATTTGGTCGGGCGGTAACATAAATGGTTATGAGCCAAAATTAAAAAAAAATCGAATCAATAAAGCGAACAAGCTCACATGAAACATAGACATATGCCATGCTCTAAAACTATAACAGTTCAGTTTTTTTAAAGAAAAAACTTAGTATAAAAACAAAGAGGGTGAAATTAGCCATAAATAAAGCATTCGACTTGACCGGAATTTGAAATTCGATTTCGTATCCCCGCGGTGAAGTCAAATGATTTTTTCATCGCGAATTTCACTCTCCTTGGTGTATATCTTTGCACCTGTGAGCGCGATTGTGAACCACACATCAGATGTGCATTTCCACAGCGATTGGAAAATTTTCAGAGTTAGACATTCTAAAGCAACAATTTATGATTCATCCTCCGCGACAGTGACTTACAATTAGGAAGTATAGCCATGTCTTCTGTGCAAAATTGTGGACTTGAGACGAGAACACCTCTCCGCATAAATCCCAGACGAAATAAAATTGGCTTAATATGGATTGGTGGTGTAACTGGAAAGCTCACCTGAACGGTATGTAGATGATCTAGGTTCGGATACCGGTCAAGCCAAATTAATTTTTCATGGCGAAAAAGGTGTTTTATTCAGGGAAATAATATTACTGGTTTAATGACTGAGGATGTAAACACAGAGTTTACAAGTTAAACATGAATATTCTATATAATTTGTAAAATAACCCCTTACTTCATATCTTATCGTTTAAGGATGATTATTCTACTAATTGAATAAATAACACTTTTTCTGTTCCTTTTGACTAATGAACTCTATTTTCAAAATTGTATTTCCCTCCACATAAAATGTTAGAAAATTGCCCGTACTAACTTATTACTTACTTCACTTGAAAACAAACTTTTTATACATGAATCATAATTTCTTACTGTATTTGTAACCTTTGTCAGTGTATCACATGGGTTTCTTCGCCCTTTGGGCCACAGCGATTATTCCAATTGGGAATTTCTACTTTGCCTTCACGGCACACTTCACTGTAACACACAAATATATTCACTGAACAAATAAATACCCTTACCAATTGCTTATGAGTACATACATACAGTGACTTCTTTCAGGGATGTCGTCGTGACACACATGGTTTGCGCTGTTCCCTGGGCTGGCTAAAAATCACGCAGTTAAAGTCCTCCGCTGTCTCACTACAGGTATTCGGCCGCAAAGATGACTGCTCCTAGCTTATGTCGCGGGTAGTTTCAGTTGGCCTTGCTCTTACAGTACGGTTAATACTCCCTCGTACCGGAAACCACAATTTTATCGATACTTCTTCTATTTGGCCTATGGTCTCTATGGCGTTAATTCACTGCAGTGACCAGACCACGGGCAACGGCAGGGCCCTCGGTCCAAAGTAGTGGAGCGCTGCAAAGGTGCGACTAGAGTCCACCTCTTCAGCGTTAATGTTTGTGCAATTTGCACGCTGGAGGAAAATGGCAATACTGTGTGAAGGGACCAGTTTAACCTTTACAGTGTTAGTGAAGGAGAAGAGGATGAAAGTCTACTAGTGAGCGGGTGCTAAATGGTGCACACTTAATTAAGAAGAACTAAACCTAAGGCAAAACGGACGCCTGAACATTAACATAATGAAACAAAAAATATTTTTGACATTTTTTAAAACCATTATATCACTTTTTTTCTTTCTTTTCTGCTTTTATAATTTTTTTGGGGGCCACTGGTGCCAATGGGAACCAGGACAACAAGTTTTCTCTCCCTACTATTTTAATATTTTTTTTGGAGATTTTTTAAACATTTTATTTCACTTTTTTTTCCACAGATTTTTTTTGGTCCAGTATATATACCTATGGCTGACATATAAGCTGTTCCTTATTTTTTTTAGGCTATTTCAAAATTAGATTAATAAATGATTAACATTATAACATAATGAAAATGAAAGGAATAGGAAAGAAGTCGGATTGGTTACCGAAATAAAATTTCTTGTGGGAGTCTGTAACTCTTGTAGCGTTTCTTGTGAATGGGATAATCCCAGAGAGAAGCTGTAAGCGAGTTTTGTGGAAGGGACTTTTTCAAGCGCAAGGCTTGTGCCTTAATGAAGTCGTGTATTTTTGGTACTCAGTGTGCGTTTCTGATTTCAAACTCACGTGTATATATAGGTATTCGCTCCCTCCTTTTGTTCGAATGATCTAGAAGGAATTTCCCCTCGTTTCCCTTCGCGTGCAGGTGTTCATGACTTTAAACAATACTGCTTTTGCTGCTATCGGCTATTGTTTCGTTTTATTTTGATCACGCACCCAGGTCGTGGTCGCTGTAGCGTAATTGTTACTAATTAAAACTGTTCAACGGTCGCGGTAGCGTAATTGTTACTCGTTAAAATATTTAACGGCTAAATATACAAATATGTTAAATTAACGGTCGCTGGGATTCAAATATATTAACCTGCCTGGGATTCAAATACTCGTATGTTACACATTATTATATCATTTCCCTCAAAATATTTTATTGTTTTGAATATAAGGTCTGCTAGGCCTACTTTATTTTGAATTTGAATATTCAAAATGCATATATTTTCGAGAAAATACCTACTTTTGTCATTTTTATGAAATTAAAACGTTTTGAGGTCCTAAATTTTCACCTCGCCCTCATGTCAACCATAGTAATTTTCACTCTCGGCTTTTTGAAAATAATTATTTAGTTTTCAGAAATCCATTCAAATGTCTTTGTATCGTAGGAAAAAAATCATCAAATCTGTCGTAAACAACAAAATAACATTGAAATAAAGTGTATGCAACTTATATACAGACTCACTCCGTAATTGTTTTATCCCCCTGAAAATGACACAAAGCCGGTGTCACTGGCGATTTTTAAATGAAATAAACATTTCTATTGTTTTTATTCCAAGCATAGGGGTGGATTTGCGCTGGCAAGTTACTTCCTCAAGTTTCTGCTGCAAGAGCTTGCGGGGAATTCAACTCTTGCAAACATTTTTCACAAGCTAGTGCTGAGCCAGATCGGTGGCTGCTTACGCCGGCAACAGAGCTTCTTCAAGCGACTTGCTGAAACTTATAAAAGTTGTGCAATTGGACCTTCAGAGCAGTTTAAACCAGCAGTTTTAATCTAAAGTCGCAAAATGCAAGTAAGTTCGCGAAAATCTGCAGTATAGACATACCTAAAGGATATCATAATTTAAAGTATTGTAGAAAAGCAAAAAATAAAGACCTCTTCACCGATTCCAATGCTTTTCTAGTGAAATTAAAATTTGGTGAAAAAAGGCCCACGTAGGAGCCTCTAGGGATCTTAGACCTATTCTAATTTAACCTATTAATCCTTAATGGTCCTAAAGAGCACATGTACCAATTTTGTTTGAAACCATCAATGGTCGTAGACCTTTATAGAGTTCAAACAAACTTAATTTCAGGTTTATATATTTAATATGATCTGCAGTGCCTTCGAACGAGCTTTTTAAACCTCCCGTGTATGGGTTATTAGAGAGGGGAAGAGATTGATCTTGTAACGCGTGGAGAGGATGATAACCGCGATGAATTGATGAATTGGGTGTTGACATTTTGAGCGGGCGTGTTCTTCTTGCTCTTTCTTCTTCCGTCACTTTTTTAGTTTTGAGCGAGGGGGAATTTCAACCTGACAGGAAGACCCGAAAGTTTGTCTGGCGACAAAATGGCTGCGCAAGAGCCTTTGCAAATTTTGACTCCTACCATGTATGAAATTTATAACGACTTTTTATAAAAAGGAGTGAGTGGTGGGTTGCTCATTTCCCATGCTTTTTTGCAAGTCTCTAAAATCATTATAAATGGAGAGTTATTGCATTCGTACGCATGGAAAAGCATTTGGTGACTAGTCATATTACTAAATTTGATTAATCTATCCTGGGGTCTTCTTTCGTAGGTGTTTACTATGGAAAACTTTTTAAATTAGGTTCTAAAAATCAAGGAAACACATTAGTTACAATTTACGTATTGCTATGAAAGTCCTGCTAGGAGGTAACCGTCGGTATTAACTCCTTCAATATTAAAAGTAATCTATTTGTGAAAACTAACAAAATACAAGTTATTTGTGGAAACGTTATAAAAAAGCACCTATCTAGATATTCCTAGGAACTGATATTTACGTTTTACCATACGAAGCCGTTTAAACGAACTTCGGAATAAGGCCATTGATTCAATCTTCATATATCTGGTGACTCATCGACCTTTTTTTTCTAACACTGTTTTTTACTGAAATAAAGAAAACATGGAGGTATCTTACTTTTGTGACAAATTATGTTCACCAATAAGCCTTTCGTATTATCTGAGTCTTTAAAATATCCGTTGTATTCTCAGTCCCCATTACCTCGGACAGTCGAGACTGCTCTTTACTTTGAAGTTTAGTTTCAATTATGACTTAATAAAAACACTAATGTTGGATCTTCGATTTTATTTTTTTAAATTAATGATTCTTTGAAACGTCAACGTTCTGTATTTTATATAAGTGACTTACTGGTGAAATCAAGACATTTCTTTCCTTTCAGTATTCATTTAATTTTCTTTGATAATCACTTTCTAAAATTTCTTTCAAAAATATTAAAGCATGGCTATGATGTCTGCATGGAAAGTTTTATATTGTTTTCTGAGGATTTTATAATGAATTCAGCCTGAGTCTCAGGCTTGATAGTTAGTCCGCAATTTTCAAGCCTGAGACGCAGGCTTGAAAATTACGGACCCACCCAAAATTTAAAAAACCCACCACTCACTTCTTTTTATAAACATTTCCTTAACAATTGCATAGGAAAAATATTTTGGAATAACTATGCGTGCAATAAGAGCCAAATATTTTTATCGGCTAAAGTAAAAATAGTTATTTTCGTTTAACAAGCTGTATTTGGCTACTTACTAGGCACCGGAATATAGCACAACTCACAGAATGAAATATCATTGCATCAAAACGCAATTCGTTTAACTTGTATGGAATCGTCAATACTTTCAATGTGTCTTTCGTTGCTTCTATCTTTGGCGTTTTTAACCAACGTTCACATTGTGGTTATATAACTCATAAAAGCCAATCCATCGTTAAGCGCTCAGTAATTCAAGTTTACAGCCAATTATTGGACTTTTAATCCACAGAGAGAACCGCAAAGCTTGGAATAAATGCCATTTATCAGGAAAAATGGAAATGGGAACATAAAAAAAGAGTAAATGCTCATGTGTAACTAATGAATGTTCTGTAGCTCAAGTATCACAATTACAAAACCATGGAATTAAAATTATCCTAATTTTGTGGATGCTACGATGTTTCATAAGTTTGATCGTAGTAGCAGAAATATGTGTGAAAATAGTGAAGTCTTAGGAAGTTTTCTGTGTTAGTTGTTGATGCTTCAATGGGCAAAATTCATCTGGAGTCGAAGAACGAGAAGATTACAATGGCTCTCTTCCATTTGTGACAAAAAGAGAACCGAATCTTGAAAGAAAGCGTAAACATTCCTCCTCCACCAAACGCTAATGTGGAAAGTAATCTCATTGGTGCAGCTGAGAGTTCTCAGCTTGAACCCCGCCACCCTTTCCCTTTATCCCTCTTTCCAGACTTCGAACCTCATTACCGGGCGGATAATTGCGAGGCGAGCTAGGGACTGAGTGTGTCCTCATCGACCCTCGGAGCGTATGCGAGACAAGGGTTGGTGAAAGTATATCGAGAATTTGCCTTGCTACTAGAACGAGTGGAAGTATAAGTATAAGAGAGAGAGAGGGAGAAAGAAGAAAAGAGTGAAGGAGAGATAGAAGATTGGTTTAAGTAGATTGCATTCGGAAACGGCTCGGCGAAGAAGGTTGTAGCGTTGAAGGCTTTTTAAGGGAAAAGTATCGCAGGAGTACCTGTTTCAGAAAGTGACGAAACTCTCGAGGGAAGTGTGTTTTCGAGGAGAGGAACAGCAGCAGAGTACAGCGTCGGGACGCACGTCGAGATTTGCGACGTCGCGGAGACGGATTTGGTGCTATGCGGAGAGACGCTCTCATTGTTGAAGGGGGGGTGGGTGGGGATGGGGGAAATGAGGTGATTGCCAAGGGGCTGGTTAGCTAAGTGCGGACGGGAGACGAGGAAAGATATTCAGAGATGCGTTGGCTTGGGTGGGGATCTGGAAGATAAACTGGTTGCGGATCGAATTATAGGAGGAGAAAGAAGAGGACGAGTAAATGTTTTTGCTCCATGTTGCAGATAAATGACCGTGAAATCCCGCATTAAATATTTTTCTTACATCCTTCTGTCATCGTCTACTTGGGAGAAAAAGAAAACCCAAAAATAATTGTTGAATCCCCAAATCATTTGTGCTGTATTACTGAAATGACATTCTAAAATGTGAAACATACAGACGTCAGTAATAAATAATGCCGCGAGTCATTTGCAAAAATATAACTGCTCTTCTGAAACTAGGTGGTATTTCATCTCTAGTTTTTATTTCGTATGGTAACTTTTACGAACCACAGAATACTTCATACTTCAGAAAACTACATAAACTTCACAACCGAGTTCCCGTGCTTAAGCATCATCATTAGGTGAGGTGATAATTATGCATTCCTGATATAATATAACCTACTGTTAATGCATGAGCATTGAAACCCGGGTCGTGAGTTTAGTGTATTATATTTTTTCACATAAAGCACTAAGAATCTGTAGATGTTGATATCGATCGGAGAATAAATAGTTCATATGATGTGTTTTCTCGACCTCTTTTATTTTTTATGTAAATACAGGAGTCTAGGTAAAATAAAACATGTAAAACTTCTGCCAAAGTTTCGGATATATTATTTATCCATCCGTTCTCCCATGTGAACTCTCTACGCTTACTGTGTATGTTCCCAGCCAGCCATCGCCAGCCCGCCTTTTGGATATGGAGCTCAATAGGTTTTTTTATAACTATTTTAGCATTTTATTCTGTGAATTAGGATTTTTAATGACTTAGTTTGATTTTATAGGTGCCCTACATAAATTATAGCCTTTCGGAATTTGAATTGCTTCGGTTATACTCACGTCCTACATAAAATTTTGTCATTCGAAGCTTAATTTCGTTTGATTGTATTTTTCGGGACCTAATTACGCAATGTGATTCCACCTAATCCTACAGTTTAGCACGTACCAACCAACCACTTTAGTACGTTATTCGTTGTTTAAGACTACGCGAAAATTTCGAATCCTAAAACTATGACAAGGATATTTACATGTTACGATGGACCCGGCTGCGAGAAAGGTACATGCAATCCAGGCAAATGAACTTCCGAGGTGATACACGTGACAGAAAAGTTGGAAACCGCTGGTATAATACGTGCATAAGGTAAATAGTGAAGGTTCTGTCATAGAGATGTCTAGAAGTATAAAAAAACCGGGAACGACTTCGTCAGCGCAGTTTGGGAAAGAGGAAATGGAATATTGGGACAGCAAGTGGTAGATAGGTGTTTTTTTTAGAGAGGGTTGGAAAGAGTCGATTTGGTGCGGGAATGAAGGAGGGAAAGCTGGATGGTTGGCGGAAGGTGTTTCCTCGCGAACATGGGGAAGGAAATGGAGTCAGTCGGGATTCCAAAGCGAAAGGCAAAGCCTACTTTTTGAGGCGTGTTGTATCGAGGCCAGGCCACACCATGGTTTTCAAAGCGACCGGTCGTGATTAATAGCCGCGCCAAGTAGATGGGCTTTGCGGACTGAGTGACGCCGCCGCTAGCTTCGGACGTTACATCTGTCACGCATGTATCACTCGCGCGGAATCTGAGATTAATAGACGTCAGTGGTATTGTGTGTGTGCTCATCCTTAACCTCTCTCTTAGTCCCTCCCACCTTCCCTCCCCCCCTACTGGTGTGCCCTTTTGCCTCAAGCAAGGGCAATTCTTCCGGAGCAACCTTTTTATTTCTCATCTCCCTATGCACTCTCTCGCTTGTCTCCCGCCGTTTCATCTTTCCTCCATCAAAAGCACGTCGTATCCTCTCCCAGGTTGTTTTCCTTTCGGTTTCTCGACGCTCGTAATTTATCTTCGATTGGAGGATAACAGCTTTCAATTTTTATCGATTCCGTCGTATAGATGGGAGAAACATTATCGAGTACACTGAAAGTAGGCTATCCCACCCTCACTCGGTAGCGTAGACTTCTTTCTTGTGTTTCATAATACATCATCATTATTGATAACACCAACCCCGCTTGAAATATCCGGCATGCTTTTGTTTTCCGCATGAATTAGTATCTCATAGCATTCACAAATTAACAGCCGGTTACGGAGAGCAAAAATACTAATCAGTAATTAGTATTTTTGCTTTCAGTAACTCTAAGTATATTTAAAGGTCATCTACTCGGACCGGCTATTGATCATGGCCGGTCATTTGGAAAACCATGGTGTGGAGCCTCGATGCACACTCCTCCTCCCCCGCCTCAAAAATACTTTATATTTATTGTGTTTATCGATGAAAGACTCAAACTGATCGCTACTTGAATGCCAAGTCCCAAAGTGTCAAAAAAGCGTCAGTAATCAAAACTTTAGTTGCACGCGCCAGAAGTATATCCCACCCGTAAAACTTGAGGGAGGAGGAAAATCATTTTAAAGTGTACTGGCTTAAAACGGTTATTCCACCTCACAAGTCAAGAAATTCTCCAACGTGTTAAGCTGAAAAGAGATTTTAAAAATTCAGATTCAGTCAGGCCAGCTGGATATGCACCGTCAACTTACATCGCTGGAATCACTGATCGTACTGGCAGAATTAATTGAAGAAATATGACATCATATCCGTAATAATACCTGAAGGAGGATACGCGAAATTCTTCCTGGAGGAAAATACCGGCTTCCTAGTCTAATACGCGAAGGAGTGTGTGAAATGACGTCTAGTTTGCGAAGAATTTACGTAGGAAAGTCTGGCCGCTCATTGAGGGAACGTATCAAGCAGCATGAAAGGGCGATGAGGAAGAGAGATGAGTACCACAATGCCCTCGCGGAACACAGATGCCAAGAGGAAACGCACACTATAAGGTTGCATGAGACAAAAAAATCTGTCTAAAGAAATGGAATATTTTCCACGGCTAATCCGTGAAGTAATTGAGATATATAAAAGACCGAAAAATCTCAACAGGGACGATAAATACCAACTTCCATACGCATAAACCAGGGTGATCAAAAATTGTAATTGGAACGGTTATCGGTTGTTGGTCGTATCGTATCGGTTGTAATCTCCAAATGTATTTATTTACATACATAGTACAGGAGATTAAGTAATCATTGCCTGATGATTCCGGCAGAAGGGTTGGCGAAAACTCGCACTTTATAAAAAATATGCTCAGTGTTACCGAGAGCAAGAATGTTAATCATGTAACACGCTGAAAAGTTAAAATCATAACTAATACTAACCAGTAGTTGCATCTTAACGACTGTACTGCATGTTACCACGCTCGTCTTCGTAGAACTCTCCCACTTTCTGGTTTGACCGCGCGTTGTTCTTCTGACTGCCTTCTGGTCTGCGCCAGGGGAACGTACAAGTTTCTACTTAGAACTGGGACGAGTGTTGCATGCCTGGTGTGGAATCACCCCGTGCCACACACCGTGGTGGCGGCTTGCACGTTGATGTAAGTATAGGCTATTTTTGGAATTAGAGAAGTACTCTCGGGCGTTCCATATTTAGTTGACATTACAGAGTAATTTCATTACTTTGGCAGTACTTAAGAAGGAAATGGGCATATTAGAAAAGGCATTCGGAGGAGATTTGCGTTATCAAAAGAAGCGCTTAGCAACAGGAGAGCTGTGGACGCGGACCTTGGGTTAAAATGTAAATAAGAGGCTAATGAATAGTTAGATATGTAGTGTAGCATTGTATGGGGCTAACTTGGACTCTGAGAAAGAATACGAGAGCAGGCTGCCGGCATTCGAGATGTGGGTGTTGTGGAGGAGGAAGAGATTTCGGTGAACCTAAAAGATTGCAGAAAACGTGGAAGTGCTTTCTATGATTGGTGAGAAAAGGAAACTTTTGGATGATATTATGAGGAGGCATGGTATTAGGCGGTTGTAAGATGTAATGAGGGGCTATCGTTTGCTCAAGTTTTTGATAGAAGGGCGAATGTGGGGAAAGTGGGGAAAGGGAAGAAAGAATAGGTTTTATGGACAGGATGAATAAGGTTTGGAATTAAGCTGGGGAGAAAATAGAAGCATTAGAAGTAAATATAGGCCTCCATTTATAAAACTCCAGACGGTTTCCTCTGACTTCCAAGTAAACCTACCGTTACCGATAGATTACTTAATAATAATGATAAAATGGGCTCGAGTGAAAAATAGTTTTTTCTATAAAGTGCCATAAGGCAGGAAATGCATTGTTTAACTGCGGTTACTTTTTAATCAGGCTACAAAGGAATTGAGTCAAGGTTATTTTTTTCAATCAAAGAAATGCATTCCTCAGCTCTTGATTCGTTTTGATCGGTAGAGAGTAGACGTCAACAAGTATTATGCACCACAGTGTGTGAATTTCAAAGATCAGGGAAAGGGGGGGGGAGTCTTCTGCCTTCCCTTTGCGGCAGCTACCCGTGGTTTCCCAGGAAGACGCGCTTCCCATAAAATCACTCTGCTCGGGGATTAGTTGGACGTATCCTGAGAGAGGATTCCTACCGGATGCGTGGTTTTCATTTTATCGATTCCATCGATTCGATTAGATTCGTTCTGATCACTATTCGCTTCGGTGAGATTCCAATTCGGCGGGTGGAATGGCATGATGCTCCCTACAATTCGGAGAGCTTTCATCTCGCCCCCCCCCCTCCTTCCCCAATACTCGATGGAATTTACGATCGCACACACCGTAGTCACTTGTGGAAAATCGCCGATTTTCTCATGGACTTCTCGACGGAGAAGATCGATGATTCATACTCAATGTAGCGTTGTTTTATTCCATGTCACGCTAATGATTTCGATTTCGATGCTTCAAATGTGATTCGAATCGATTATGCTCCCTCTTTTATTTCATTGCGGTGCTCCATTCATCTTAAATGATATAGGTGGTGTAAGGTGATGATCATGGGTATCAATGACAAAATATTTTGTTATAAATCTATAAGAAGCATTTAAAAATCTGCTATTTTTATTTGCCCTAGTAATTTTTTCGTGTCTTCGTCAAGTAATGTCTATTAATGTAAATGCTTTATTTTTAAATATTATAGTAATCTAAAGGTTAAGGCAGATTCAAATTGAAGTGAACGCCTGCAGTTTTTTCTCTCTTCTTTTCTTAGAGTTTACGTTTCTACCCCATGCAACGCTACACTCCATATCAAACTCTCCACCAGCGTCTTTTTCATATCCTTAAATTAAGTCCCCATGATCAGCTCCCCCCTATTGCAGAATGCTTCTTTCGCTAGCGCTATTCTTCTCCGAATGTCTTTGCTACTATGCCGATTTTCTTGTAACTTAGGTACTACTCTATCAAATCAATTTCTCAACTTGCTTTAGTTTGGGCCCTCTTACTTTTATATCTAGCCTCACTTTTTTGTTCTTGAGAATCTCATTAATTTTGTCTTCTTATGCCTAATATTTATTCTGTGTTTATTATTGCTTAAAATGACCATTTGTAGGGCAAAGGGAAAAACTGGTAATGTTCAAATGCCAAATTAAGTCATAAAATTACACAAGACGGATTTTTACGTTTGGACTTACTGTTTATCTATTTATTCGCTAATAAGGCGTGTTACTTGTTATAAGAGCAAGCTGATATTAATTTAAAAATTGTTTCAAAATTGTTACAAAACCAGAAATTGTTTTTGTTAACATGAACAGTGATAAAGTTTGTAATTCACTTCAAAATTTAGTTTTAAAACAAAGTTGTTATGTAGTAGTTTTGAATTTCTCTAGAAACAATGTATTTTAACGATAGCGTCTTTATTATGTAATCCAATTCCTTATTTTATTAAACAAAATAGGCAATGTCCAAAAAACATTTTTGATAGTGAGAATTGACCAGATTGTACGGGCAATGAAAAATGGCCGATTCTGTCATGAAACAACCTATCGCTGGAGAAGATTGGCATCTGGGTCATTCTGTAATTCGTCGGTTCCGTACCGATCGGTTGCGCTTCCTAACCAGCCGATGGGTTGGGATTCCGTACCGACTACGTTTCCCGCACCGACGAAACCTCTTTCAGCGATTCTGTATGCAAGTCGGTGCCATTCCAGTCGGTTGGGTAACCCCCCCCCCCCCCCTCCCAATTTTTCCGAGTGTTTCGGAAGCTGAGGGTCACATGCTGTATTCCCACCAATGGAAGACGATAGAACAAACAAATGACTATACGAAGCCGCGTAGTGCTCTCGGGGTTGACAACAACAGAAATCAACGATGTCGAAGGGAGAATAATGGTATACTAAGTTATGTGAAGTTTGAGCGTTACAATGTGTATTTGATATTTAAAATTAGTGATTTATATTTAAAGCACATATTTAATAGCGTCCGTGAGAATATGAAGCATTAATAAAAGATATTGAGTGCTACGAGAGTAAAAGAAGTGTGCGGAGTGAGAATGAATCAGTTATGATTCCAGAAATAACCTTCAAATTTTTAATTTTACCTGTATATTGATTGATTATATGTATAAACTCGTGTGGTTGAGATCCGAAATATAACAGCGTTTTGCATTTAGAATTTCTAGTTGCAGAAAAGGCCTGCGTGTACCTATATAGTATTTAATCTTCGAAAGATTGCTAGAATTGTTCGGTGGAATAAATTGAACAGTGGCGTGATCTAGAAAATAGAATATCCGTGTATGCATTTTATATTGTAGGTATGGTATTGAACTATTATTGTAGGTATATTATTCGATATTCGTGGTTATAGGACAGTGAAATTACTCGGCGCTCGTGTCATGAAACATGTATTATATAATTTCGTGGAGCAAAGTTGAATGTAAAATGAATTTAATGAGTGACAAATAAATACATATGGTGAAATAAGTTGGAGTTGAGTGGAGAAATTGAAGTTGAGTGGAGAAATAAGTAAATTTGCTATTAGCACTCTTGGTTATTGTACGTGTACCTACTTGCAAGTAGTGTTGTCACCACACCATAGTGTTGTCCAACACATTCTTTCGGCATTATTTGATGTTTAAACCGAATTTTATTAGGATAGAGTGATGATTGACAGTTCAATGCAAAAGATTCTTAAAATATATCTCCTCAACTACGAAAATAGAGGCCGATAGCAATCAAACACCAGTATAAATACGAACTTTCGTTGCCCTGGCCCAAAATCGGGGGATAACATAACGCTACCAAAATACGATAGGAATGTGTGAAATCGCCTATTTCTGAAATCAGAAGCTACTTGAGTATTTAGTTAAGTAAGTGACTGCATACACGATATTTTAATATAATTGAAAACTTTCAACGGGAATCATCCATTTAAGAATAGCTAAACCGCAATGATAGGCATTCACCGCGGACGATTTTTGGCAATTTTATTATGAAAAATATTCCGGTGACAGTATGCGAATAGCCTAAATATGGAGCTATGTACGTACTTGTTAGTGCCAAATAGTAAAACATTTTTAACAGCCTAGAGAATGCAATGCAATACTATGGAATTCTAGTTTTGTATAAGTTTCTCTTATAGATCATCACCTAATGTCCTTAACTTAATCGAATTTTGCATTAGCTCTCTTAAGAACAAATTACGTCGCTATTAAAATCATGAATATTTGTATACTCATTATTACAAGTATCAAATTATCCCATTCAGGCTAAAAATTCTCATTTACCCATTGCGCTTCGGTGTTTCTCAAGCAAACCGACTAATTCTCAGCCGCACCGACAGCTTTTGCGTGTCGGTGGGATCCACCGACTGGAGCTCGCCGGGGCACAGATCGGGTGCGTACTGAATCGCACGGCTGCTCTCTCTTCGTCGGTGTGACGTCCCACCCGACGAAAAGCCTACCCTACCGATCGGTTTGGAGTTACAGAATGACCCCCCTGACACCCATTGCTGCGTACCTGCTGTCGTATTCGATTTCATGCTCATTATTTGGATGTTGATGCTTTACGGTGGATTTACACACACAAGTTACTTCTCCAGCAGTAGCTTTGTAAGTTGTTGGCACGTAGTTATTCTATATGTAAGTGCGGAATTCGATGACAGTTAGGGACCGATAGGTGTGGAATTAGGTACAGGATACGCCATGCCTCTTACTTTCACGAAAGTAAGACTGGCTTCTATTTTGCCTGGAGGTAGTATTATGACTGTGATAGTATCACATGACATACCGCGAAATCTTGTCCACATGACTGCGAGAAGGGATTAAAAATTTGAGCAACACATTAGTTCTCCGGAGTAGAACTTGTTAAAATAACCAATATGGGTCATTCCACCTCAATTCAACAAACGTTTGTCCCTTAGGGTCTCAGTTTTGATAAAAATTGGTGTATGGGTACAATACTAACTCAAACTGAATACCCTCAAACCGTTTTGTGAAAAAAAAAATTTGAGTGAATTATGCATATTTTAAATTTTTCACATTTTTAGCAAAAATTCGAGCCTTAAATCATATTATCACTTATATCTCCGCTTGTAATTGTCATAAAACAATGATTAATAGCTTTTATTAAAGCTAAATCTTAATTGAATGCAAATATATCAATAAAAAATTATTTTCATCTATACCCTATGGTTGTAAATTACTAATGTTTAAAAAATTGTTAATAAACTTTTCTCAAATACTCCATCTCAGAATCGGCCGAAACTCTTTTTCCGTAATTTAAACATATTCAGCTAACTACTCAAAAAATAAAATTTAGTGTAAATTCATAAATGCGTTTTTCATAAATATTTAAACATTTACAATTTTCTCTCGCGCGGCCCGTCGGCTCCCCCATTTGGAATACATGCAGCAGACACGCGATGCAAGCCTAAAAATTTGCTAATTGCTCAAGGTCGTGGGTATATGAGATAAAAATATATTATAAACTATGAATGTTAACAACAATTGTTATTTGTTCGGTTAAATGGATGTTAGCAGAGAAATTTACCATTGAGCTCCACTTTCTCTGCGCGAAGTTTTTTATAACTACTCCGACACAATCGATTGAAAACTAACGAGAAAACAAAATCCTTGTATGTATAACAAATGTAAAAAGGCTAAATTAGCATTCTTTCCGTAAACATATGATGTCCTTCCTTGTAGGAAGGGGTCCTGAATATTTCATTTGAGGATCCTGTTACTCCTGCTTGCAACTACAGCTGAATCCTCGTCCCTTGCTTGGACGAAGAGAGTCTCTTCATTAAAACCACTCCATTTGATTCTGGTATTGCTGCATGAAACTCCCTAATGCCTGCTAAACTAACTGCCTGACGAAATCTTTTCTCAAATACATCGGAATGTTTTCCAAGTTCTTCTTTCTTCTCGTAGCCAAAATCCATTCCTAAAATATGATATTTTGCCCGTTTAAAGAGTTCTATAGGTGTACGTATTTGTTTTTTGTATGTAAGCTGAAGACTTGCTCTTGATGCTAGACTTTTCAAAGTTCCTCCCATTCCGTCACTTGGCCCTTTACCATGCGATGTAGCAAAGAAATGCCATTCTGCAGAGACTGTGAAATCTTTCCTGTGAAGAGATAAGTTCTGAATGTTATACTTGTTTTTATAATGAGCAGCTGCTCCATCTGAATAATATTTTTCTTTTTGAAGCTTCGGAACGTTCAATTTCAATAATTTAAGGAGATGTTTTTGAAAAAAATGTGCAGTTGATGTTATATGCTTCAGGCTGTCTGATATGATTACGAAGCTCAATGGGATTACATTATCCTGGACTTTAGGGCTGTAATAGCAAGCAAAGAGGTGAACTGTTGCTTGGTCGTTATTCCATTGCATACCTTGCATGCTGTCCTGTAAAACGAAAGCGTAATTTTCTGAAAAATCTGCAACGACGAGAATCTGCCCCACTTGGATGTTATGCTTTACATTTATAATAAAATCAGATTGATTTTTAGCAATGTAGTCATGTGGCTGAAGTTTCAGTAACTATTCAATAAATGTTTCAAGAAAGTTATCGATAGATTTTGTAAAATTTTCTAGGGAGCAACGGTTAGCTTGCACCCATTGGTGGTAAGTAATGCTATCAATTAAATTTCCATCAAAGTGTTCTACTGATTTCCGAATTTTGCTCGGCCCAGGGCAGTTTTTACATTCGTTCAAATGGCATGCCTCGGTCGCAGGGAAACACATCATTGCTGACAAATAGTCTTTATATGACAACAGCGGCTCGGTGTTATCCACTAGATTTAGTGGTGACAACCTTGCACCTTAAATCATTAATTTAACATTTTGATGCACCAGACACACGTATACGGTATGAGTTCCTGATGCTCCCGCAAGAATGCACTTCATAGGTCTGAGCTCTGCAAATTTTGAAAATGAAATAGTATCTTCGAGAGATTTTTCCTTAAATTACAAAATATCTCTTTCAAATTTCCTAAAATTGGTCTTCTGTTTGTGTGGCCGTATTCCATTGTCATTAACGCCGAGAAAGAGTTTTCAATCGATTGTGTCGGAGTAGTTAGAAAAAAACTTCGCCCAGAGAAAGTGGAGCTCAATGGTAAATTTCTCTGCTAACATCCATTTAACCAAACAAATAACAATTGTTGTTAACATTCATAGTTTATAATATATTTTTATCTCATATACCCACGACCTTGAGCAATTAGCAAATTTTTAGGCTTGCATCGCGTGTCTGCTGCATGTATTCCAAATGGGGGAGCCGACGGGCCGCGCGAGAGAAAATTGTAAATGTTTAAATATTTATGAAAAACGCATTTATGAATTTACACTAAATTTTATTTTTTGAGTAGTTAGCTGAATATGTTTAAATTACGGAAAAAGAGTTTCGGCCGATTCTGAGATGGAGTATTTGAGAAAAAATTATCAACATTTTTTTAAGCACGGGCCGCGCGAGAGAAAATTGTAAATGTTTAAATAATTATAAAAAGCGCATTTATGAATTGTCACCAAATTTTATTTTTGGAATAGTTAGCTAGATGTGTTCAGATTAAGGAAAAAAAGTTTCGGCTGATTCTGAAATGGAGTATTTGAGAAAAGTTTATTAATAACTTTTGAAACACGGGCCGCGCGAGAGAAAATTGTAAATGTTTTAATATTTATAAAAAACGCATTTATGAATTTACACTAAATTTTATTTTTGAAATAGTTAGCTGGATATGTTTACATTATGGAAAAAAAGTTTCGGCCGATTCTGAGATGGAGTATTTGAGAAAAGTTTATTAACAATTTTTTAAACATTAGTAATTTACAACAATAGGATATAGATGAAAATAATTTTTTATTGATATATTTGCATTTAATTAAGATTTGGCTTAAATAAAAGTTATTAATCATTGTTGTATGACAATTATAAGCGGAGATATAAGTGATAATATGGTTTAAGGCTCGGATTTTTGCTAAAAATGCGAAAAAATTAAAATATGCACAATTCACTCAAAAGTTTTTTTTTCACAAAACGGTTTGAGGGTATTCAGTTTGAGTTAGTATTGTACCCATACACTAATTTTTATAAAAATCTGAGACCCTAAGGGACAAACGTTTGTTGAATTGAGGTGGAATGACCCATATATATTCATTATTGCCTGGAATTGCTTTTTTGCCGCTGCACGATACACAAAGGTAAAACGTTTGACTTTTATTGCCTTGAGTGCTGCAAAATAAATTAACTATAATTATCTCTGTAGATGCACATGTATATTAAATGTAACTTACACAAATTTATTAAGTCTACAAATGTCATTAAAATCCGAAGAGTGCGATGTTTAAGCGCATTGATTGGCGAAATTTAGGTGATTTTCGTAATTGCCATGTTCACTGCTTATTTCTGTCACGCATTTTTTTTGGAAAAAATTGACCTAATGTGTGAGTAGAACGATTCCCTACAAGTAGCGATACACATGGAGGCATCTCTAAAATTGGCTACTTCCATAGATGTCTAATTCCATGTGCAAAGCCGCCTTCTAAGTGTTTCGATTATTATATCTCCATTAATGCCACGCGGGTTTTCTCTTCAGATAATAGACCCGTGTAATATGATACTCCCAGTCTTATATTTTATTGAAACCACTAGCCCCTATACCTTGGCTGTCATTTTCTAATGCCCAAGAAGTGCTTCCTAGACACACGCTCTTTCAAGCTTTTCTTTTTCGGGCGCCAGATTAGCATGGTGACTTGAGTACTGGATTCCCACGCGAAACATCCGCTTTCGAGAAACCCTCTCCAAGTGGAAAGTTTTCTCTAGTCATCCGATACCTGCTGGAGTGCCATGAGGAGATAATTTTGAGTGCAGTGCTTCTCTCATCGGCGTCGTAAGCCGTGACTCCATTGGGGTCTTTTGTTAAAAGCAGACCTAATCCGACACCGGGATCCTCTGTACTCATCGACCCTACTTTCCAAACCTATCTTTGTGTGCAGATACGCGGGGATCAAATTAATATTTTTTTTTTCTATTTTTATCGCATTAACGTTGTAGTTGTCTTCTAAATAAATAACGAACTAGAGGGGGATACAATCCACGGACCTTGGGCTTCCCGGGCTAATGCGCAGACCACCACGATACGCAGGAGTCCAAATATCTATATATTTCCCTTAAATATTTCCTAAATTGCCCTCTGAATACTTAAGAATTCCTTTCTGGTTCCCTTTAATCATTCCTAAATTGTATTTTGATTTAGAAAACCTTGGCAGCGTGGGGGTCTGCGCTTTGAACTTACAAACCAAAAATCTGTGATTTGATTGCCGGCCCGGGTCCGATATTTTTCCAATGCAATGCACTGCACACACAATTTAATGCACATATTTTCATTGCTAAGGTGAAAAATATTCGCTTTTATGTTGAGAAACATTTTAAAAAGCGAAATCAGGTCATCCTCAGGTCTCTTGTCAGCAACCTTAGCTGATGTCACCTGCGTCATTAAAGGGAGTGAGGTATATTAGTAGGGAAAGGTACACTTGAGGATTGGAGGAAAGGAGAAGACAGACCGTCGTTGATATAAGCCTACTCTAAACAAAAGGCGCCGAACATCACAAGAGGACCTCGGTTTAATATCCCATTCCACGGAGTACTTCGCTTTAAATGTTATCCACAGAGCACCCAAGTGCGGATCTGGAATCTCCGCCAACATCCAGATTCGAACCCTGGCCGTCCAGATAGGAAGTCAGTATCTTTTCTAGCTACCTCAAAAACCCTGTCCACAAATTCGTGTCAGATTAAACCTAGACAATCGTAATGATTTTGTTTCTAATGTAATATATTTTTTTAAGTATAGCGACTTAACATTGTATTTTCGATACATTCGTAAACTTTGTGATAGCGCATATTTCCTTCTCGTATTTTATTTACATCAACTGTGTTTCTAAATTGACTTAAAGTGAAGTATAATTTAGGTTGTAGTTTTAAAACTATTTTTGTGTGAAATGGATGCAGCATGAGATACGAGATAAAGTGGTGGCTCGGATAGAGGTGTGTTGTTGAATGAACGTTTCGTTCTTAATTTGCGTTTAAATTATTTTACATGCAATTATTCTAATATTACATTTAACAAACATTTATTTATTTATTTATTACACTGATACTGCAATTGGACATTGTCTCGTGGCAATATAAGTATCATTAGTTTCGGTTGAAACAAAATTAATAATAAGGTTTATAAAATATATATACCTACGTACAACATCGAACACTCTTCTTGTTTTTTATGAGTAGCAATTTTTTAAAAATATTTACATTTCTTGGTAAAGGTTTTGTGAGTTCTGGTAATTCATTCCATTCCAGGACCCCACAATTTAAGGAGTATTTGGCAGCATTCGTTTTTTGCCTCGTTAATTTTCGTTTCAGCGGGTGGTCATTTTTTCCCAAAACATTTGGTGGTTCCAGCCTCTTCTCCAATTCCAACCAGGCTGGATGTTTTGAGTAGCATTTAAACATTCTCACATACCTATTTACTTTCCTTCTATTTTGAAGTGGACTCCACCCTAATTCTTCTAACATGCTGCTAACACTATCGGTAATTTTTTGTCTCCCCAAAACGTACCTTGCTGCCTTCCTTTGGATTTTTTCCAAGCTCTTTGCCTTTCCTTTATTATGGGATCCCAGACATTCGTGGCATACTCAAGCATTGGCCTAACGGTAGTGAAATATGCCAGCTCTTTTACCTTTTTCGGGCATTTTTGTATGTTCCTCATCACGTAGTGGAGGTTTTTAAACGCTCTCCCAGCTCTCTTTTCTATGTGGGGCCCCCATACCAGATCCTTTGATAACATGACGCCCAGGTACTTACAACTATCTGACTTGGCTATTACGTCTCCATTTAAATTATAGTCAATTTTATCACTTACCCTTTTATTTGAAAATTAAAAATGCACACTTTTATTGCTGTTTATTTTTATTTTGTTATAACTTGACCAACGTTGAATTTGGTCAAGGTCTTTTTGGAGCGTGTACTCATCATTTCTATTTTTTATTTTACGATAGACTATGCAGTCATCAGCAAATAATCTTATGCTTGAGTTAATTGATACTGGCAAATCATTGATAAATATTAGGAATAACAAGGGGCCTACCACACTAACCTGAGGAACTCCTGAGGTGACTTTTGCTTCCTCAGAGAAATTTTCGCCAATTTTGACTGTTTGTGATCTGCACGTCAAAAAATCTTCAACCCATTCTACCACTCTACGATCGATAGTAGTTTTTCTAAGTTTATTTAGCAGCAAGTCATGGGGCACGGTATCGAAGGTTTAGCAAAATCGATCACAACTGCGTCAACCTTCATCGATTGCCTCTGCAATGTCCTGACATAGAGTCAGCAACTGTGTTTCGCAAGAGTAACCTCTTCTAAAACCATGTTCATATGTACTTAACCACTCATTTGAGTTCCAATATTCAAAAAGGTAATCTGTTATCAGTTTTTCCATTAATTTGCATATAACTGATGTTAAACTGATAGTCCTGTAATTTTGGAACATATTACTATTGCCACTTTTGTATATGGGAACTATAATCACCCTTTTCCAATCTTTGGGCAAGCTTTTATTGTTTAACGATACATTGAAAATAATTGATGCTATCTGGGCCTTTAGATTTACGATTACCAAGTTGCTTAATTTTTTTGAAAATGTTTTTGTCGTTGACTGTAAACAATTGTGCGTTTTCGTAATTTGTATTATCTACTGAATTCGTCGTATCAATTTTTTTGTTTTCTACGTCAATAGTATTGGTTTCTTTGTGATAAACACTTGAGAACCAACAGTTAAACTCATTAGCTATTTCTTCTTCATCATTTGCGCTAATAGTTTCAACATTAACGTTGTTTGCATTTATGGAAGCATTCGCAAAATTTTTTTCCAGTCTTCGCAAGGGGAGAACAAATTTCTCATTAGGTATCAATTTTGTTGAAGCGGAACAGGATATTTAATGATAGCTCACTAAGTACTTTTCCAACGACCATGATTTTGTCGTCACAAATCTGTTTCCAAATGATAAAACTGTCGTTTTAATGTATGCATAGGTACACTGCTGTCTGGAGGAGATGTGGATAGTAATTTTTCCTCAAATTTAATATAAATCTCGAGGTAAAATTGTAATAATTATATTAAAGATTTTTCTATAGATTTAAGCACATGATGCCTATTGCCGTCAACCCTAAAATGTTTTAGACAAAGCTCCAAACTCAATATTTAATGCTCTTACACCTTATTTGCATGATGTTTTTCCTTGATGACGTATGATTTTTTCTCTTACGAATCAACTCATCTCTCGCCTGCCGATGCCAATTCTCCCTTCATTTTTCCCTTTTGCAATTCCCACTCATCCCTCGGAATGTGCCCATTGTGTCAATCCATTCTTATTGCCAGTCATTATTTTTCCGTTGACGTCAGTTTTCCCTCCACTTTTTTCTATTCATCAATTATTATGTCCGTTCGGCATCCATTACGAGGGAAGAACCATACGTGTGAAATTAGCAATGGAAATCAAAGTATTTCATTGATGTAACCTAAGCCTAAATTTTTTTCAATATGCTTTTAGGGCTGCTGTATTTTCTAAAAAATTAAATGTACCCAACATGGAGCTAGGGAGCTCTTTCAAAATTGACGAATGATGATAATGAGTGATATCGAGATATGAATCGAGAAAAACGTCATTTTGGCGAAGCAAGCGCCTGCTTCTGCTGAACGGTTTAATTAATCATTTACTAAATATGCCCGTCAAGAATAAGCAAGCGAGTGATTTAAATCAACGTAAAACGGGAGTGCTCTTTGGTTAAATTTTCATTACGGTGTTTGCATCGTGTTTTGCGAGGAAAATCATTGCTTTGAGTTTGGACTTGCTGTCATTGGCGTGGCTTGCCTGTATTCTGTACACTTTAAACTGGCACCAGGTGGGTTTATGGTGCCAGATTGAAAATTCCAATGCTCTTCTCACAGGTGTGATTGATTACTAGAAAACACGTCTTGCATTAAGCCTCGCACAGTGCTTTTTGCCTTTATTTTGGACACGGAGCTCAATGCTTCTACCATCATACGAAATTTTACTTTTTTCTGTGTGTATCGTGTTTTTAAATTTCATATTCTCATCTATTACGAGAGCGAGGAAAGCGTGAAAGGAATTTAATTTACCTTACGCGTTTGACTCAACGTTGTCATATGTTCACTAGCTTTGTGCCGTAGATGGATGAAGATGAACTGGTCTCTTTTAGAGATATAGGTGTTATAAACATTTTTTGTGGTCGCCAATTTTTTTAATTATCAAACTTCATCGTTTTAAATACAGAAACCGAGTTCTTCTCTGGGAGCAGCGGGGGCAAAATAAAGTTATACTTGCATTGACTCTCACTGGTTCAGTGGTTATCACTGAAGTGTTTCATGTTTTGCAGTGATCAGCGATGAAATCATCTTCACTGTAAATATTTAACTGTACCCTAACTAATATATATCTAATAATATTAAACTAAATATAAAGCTTATAATTCGACTCTGTTATAACAGAATAAGTCTAATTATCAACTCTATTGTGAGTTTATCATCCATTTAAATCAGTCCGTTAAACGAATTTTGAGGATACCGAGACTATCCACAGTAATACCTTTACGAAGTCACCCGCAAATGCACGTAAGTGCGAAATTTCACGGAGGAGAAACACTCACCATGACCGAGAATCGAACCCGGACCCCTCAATTTCCTGCCATGAGCTTAAGCGACTTAAGCTACCGAGTTTTCCCTCCTCCTTTTGGATTTTTGAGGGTGTTAATGACTTTACTACGCTTCGTATTTCTTAATTGGTAGATATTTAAACATTGTTTTTAAATTTCTCACATATGAACTTGATATATCCTTAATTTTAGTGAGTGAAATAATATTGCTTCAAGGTCAAATCGCCTAAATGCTATGAATTAGATTTTCCGTATCTCTCAGCCTGCAGTTTTAATTTGCATCTGTAACCATGTTCTGCCACATTTCCCATTGTCAATTTATTGTCATGTAACAAGTGAAAATCTTCCTAATCTTAAGATATGTCATTTTAGTGTATAATTGATTGGTATTTATCATTTGCTCCAAACGAATTTGTTTTGTACGCACTTATTGTAAAAACGAAACTGAATGTTACCTGATAATGGAGGGCAGTGCTTTTATCGTACTCGTATCATAGTCCTATTATGTCACCATCCAGTAAAGGTTCACTGTGGTAAGTTTCACATTTAGCCATCGTGATCTTGGTCTGAGAGTCAATATCTCTCGTATCAGTAACATAAGATTTATTAACAAGTACCTGGACGCGTTTTATTCATAATTATTTTGCGTATTATTTAAGTTTTTATTCACAAACGAGGAACTTTAAATTAATTTCCAAGAACTTCCATACGCAGTTATTGTTTTAATACTTACTAAATCTAATTTAGGAGAGAAATTTGATACAAAATTCCATTTATTCTTTTCTGTTACGAATGAATAGAATTATACTCTTCAAAGAATTTACTACTACCATAATTTAGCTTTGTTGTAGTTATTATTGATGGTAATAAATTATTGCAGCTAAACCAGACTGCTTGAGAAATTTTATTTTTGCTGGGTACTTTTTACTACATTGAAATGTTCAATCCAGCATAGACAAAACCTTTTCAACTAATTTAATTACATAAAGAATTGATTTTCACTACCCTCTCATTTATTTTTTGTTTTATCTTTTATTCTTACCTTTCTTTACTTTTTTCCTGCTCGGTTTAAAGTCTAAAGGTTTGGTGAAAAAACCGATTCCTGTGTATGAATTTGAGCCCTTGCACTCCGATGATCCGAAATTCACTGAAAGGAGGGGTTTTTCCCGACTTCAAGCACTCTTGACGTTTCCATCGGATTGTTTGAGGAATCTTCCGGGCCGCGACAGTGCCATGAGACAATTGCGCAAATAGTAGGTGGTAAATCCGCATGCTAGAAATATTTCGTGCATGAGGAATTCGCGATGCATCCAGGTCAGAGTTGAACCGTAAAGGAGGGGACCTTCGGTGCCCTTTGTTGCATGCCGGTGACTCTCTCTCCGGCCGCCACCGTTGTAGAGATCCCCCCAATGTACGTAGGCCCGTCTCCCTCCCTCTCTTCCAGCGGCGTCTGCACCTCCTACTCCCGATAGATCGATAGCCTCGGCCCCGCTGGGAATGTGCCCGCCCGTCTCCTTTCCCACCCTCCAGGTCTACCCTCTTCACCACGCCCACCCCCTCCCCCTTTAGTTGCGTCCTTTTACCCGCGAAGCTCCCTGGCCTTGCGATATTACGTTGCTATAGCGTGGTTCTCTTCTTTAAATCCAATTTCTTTTGGGTCACCCCTTGAATTTTTCCCACTTAGGTAGAAAATAAATTGTGTTCAATATTATTGTAATCGGATGAAGGGAAGACGTGCCGCATCGAACTCAAAGTTTTCAAATTTCGGCATTTTTCGCTGTTTTCCAGTCATTCATGGCGATTACGGAGAACTCAGCGTTTTCAACTGCTTTTCTGTTATTACCAACGACTTATTAAACATTTGTAATGTTTCATCTCAAAAATACCTAATTTCTGCCGCGTAGTCTCATTAATACAGCCCCAAGCGGTTGCCACCCAAGTCGCTGAGCGCGCCCTCTCGCGCCAGCGCTCGAATCTATGAAATCTACGTGTTTTGTTGCATCGACAGCGACATGCCATATGTAGGAGATATCGCATTGCTATTTATTCTTTTCTGTTACGAATGAATGGAATTATACTCTTAAAAGAATTTACTACCACCATAATGTAGCTTTGTTGTAACTATTACGATGAGTGATCTTATTGCGTACCTAACTCCTTACATTCGTCCACCTTGACTAATTTCTCCTCCCATTCTTTCCCAACCTGAGATCCGATTGAGGGACCACTTTTCCACCAAACAGTCCCCCAATTAGAAATATGTAGCAGGAATTAGACAATGAAAAATAATCTTCCCCGGAAAATTAATTTTATGTTGAACTTTCGAATCCCCGCTGTTATACCTGTGATCAGGATTTACCGGATACTATGCGATATTACTGCAGGACCGGAATGCCTCTTAAAAGCAAAATAGAAAACTGTCTATTTTCCTTATAAATGCAAACCATATACGTTAGTACCAATATCTAGCCATATCGACCCCTACTGCCCCTTAAGTCCGCGATAACATACTGAAGTGCTACTGCAAGCGACCTTTAAGGCCATTGCTCTATAAGCAATTTCCGTGTGCAAAGATGTCTTTGCGTTAATTATGACGATATCTTGCCATATAAGATGTTATGTGAAAATATATCCTATCGAAACGGAATCTATATCACGCCTTATTCGAATCGCAATTAACATCGTTATTTGCTATTTATTTTTGTATGACTCTGAACCGTGGGTATGCCATGATGAACATAAGTGCATTCTGCATTTGTTGTTTCTAAATGGAATTGATTTGAGCTATATGAGAAGTGATTGTGGTAAAAGTAACGCGGATAGGCTTCCAAATGAGTGGATATATAAGGACGTGTTTCGTTAGTTGGGCCATGTTGTGAGAATGGATGAGAGTCGGTTATATAAACAGGTGTATGAAAAAAGGAGTGAATTGTGTGAGAGGAAAGAGCAGACCAAGAAAGCCATGGATGAATGTGGTAGGACTATCAGTGGAAGAAAATTTATGATAGTATGAAGCACGAGAAATGCGGCAGAAGCACAGGAAGCTTGCTTGGATAGGGCAGTATGTAGGAAAGTATTCAAATCTAAGCCAGTTTTCTAGACATACGCCGAGAATTAGGCTCCTTTAACAATGCCTACCCCAATAGGGTACGGAGTGATGGGTTTGTACTTACGTATGTACAGTACTACAGTCCATCATCCGAGTCATGATTTTTCTAGTTTCGTATTGTTCAATGTACTGATACTTGAGGTTGTGATACTATACTATAACGCAATATTGTAATAAAAGTTCAATACATACATAATATAGCATTTGATCGGCGTTTTACGAATACTTATACATTTTTACCTTTGGTAGCGTAGTAGTATACCATGCATTTAGCCTAAACGCAATAGAAAATCATAAATTTGAGTGAAAGTCTTCTTATCATAATTGAATATTGTAACATGAAATTGCATCAGCTCGTATTTTCTTGTATTTTTTTGGAATTGAAACGTGAAAGCCTCACTTAAAGATGTAGTAACATCAATAGTAAATCAAAATCTAGTTTAAATTAAATCTTTAATCTCACTCTGCATCTCGCTTGCACTAGCATTCTGTACTTTATGTCACAGCAGCTCGTTAACAACAAAAGGGTAATGGAAAAGCAGTAGAGGAAGTTTTTAAAATTATTTTTACTAGTTACCATTCCCTCTTATATTTCTCTTTTTTCCCTGACTCCTTTTATTCAGTCCCTCTTTTACATCTTTCACAGTCTCTTTCTCTCTCTGGCTTTTCAAATCCTCCAATGTTATGCTCTTCCCTTTCCAAACCTCCTCTTCTTCCACGGAATGCATTAACCTGTCATTCGTCCTCCACCGCTCTCTCTCGCTTGCCTCCTCTATCCTTCACACACACATACACGCACACACACGCACACGATGTGTCGTCTCCAGCTTCCCTCCTTGACCTCTCCCCTCTTCATCTTCCCCCTACCTCTCCGAGTCGCCCGTCTTCACCCCCTCCGTGTTCGTTCCTAAGTCATTCCGCCCCTATTTCCGTCTTCGTCTCCACCCCTTTTCTTTTGTTTGCGTCTGTGCGTGGTGCGGCCATTATTTCCGCAGCCGGGTGACAATTGCCCTCCTCAAACCCTTCCTCCTCCCCACTCCTTCCAAGCATCTTTGTCTCCTCTCTCTATCTACTCCTGCTCTCCAGACATCATCTTCATAACTTTCTTCTTCTTCAAATTCGTTCACCGCATTCGTTTTGCGTTTCTTTCTTCAACCTTTGCAGGAACTCACTGCTCTCCTATTAGAGTTTTATTTCTTTCTGTGCCCTCAAATAAATTCCTTTTAAAGGAGGTGGTGGTTATGTATAAACCATGTGAGTCATGGCCCTCAGTACTGCTTAGTTTACATCTCAGTAAATATTTTAAACCAGTTTCCAGGAATTTTCGGAGACAAAAGCTGAATGCCATACGGGTTTAGGTCATAAGGTGGGTCAGAAGGCTAGTTTTTACAAAATTGTGGCTGGAGCGTGTATCATCAAACGCTTTTATTCTATTTTCTGAATTAATATCTTAAAATTTGCTTATGAGTAAGGGACGGGAGATTTGTGCATGAAAAAATTGCTCAGCGAACTTACTTGTTTCTCTCTCTGCCATTTTCATTTGTTCATCTACTCCGTCTCCTTCCGCTACCTTTACGGCTAGCATGTATGTAAGGTGGTGATTTTTATTTGGAAAGTTTATCACAGATTGATTTGACGAGGGCCTAACATAATGTTGGACCTAACGTGCGAGCCAGTTCTGTATCGGACGTACTCAACGGGGCTTGACTGCCGAGCGCTAAGCCGAGCGTGAAGTCTGACTCCCGTCCTGTGTCTCCATTGTGAGCGCCCCCGAGTCCGCTCCCTCAAACAACGCCCTCCTACCGAAGTAGTCTAGTACTCACTGGTTGGACCGGCGCGGTCGGAAAGCCCGCGTTTCTCGGAAGGTTGCTCATACATTACATATCTGTATCCGGCATACTCAGACCTACTCAATTTCGTCCAGTCCGCGCAGGTCCGACTCCGATCCCTCCGCGGTAGCCTAGTGCGCGAAGTGCACTCTTGTGCACTTGCATTGCTAGCGATTTTTAAGTCCGGATGAGGTCACCCGATGCTAAACGCTGATGTGAACTACCATAGCGAATAAATATGGAATAAAATGCACGCTTATAACTCTCATATATTCTTCTCCTTTTTTGTCTCCTGGCGTTTTAAACGAGCATTTGTTGTCATGATATTACCTTGAATAAGGTTGAAAGCGCGTAGTGATAAAAGTTGATAGAAAGGACTGAATGACTACAAGATTCCCCGGTAAATTAAATGAAAGAAGGTCTCTCGGGTTTACATCTGGGTTATTTGTATTGACTGCTTACTCTGCTGTCGCCCTCATGATGGGTTGCGTTGAAGGAAATTTTGTCATTTATGTATCATAAGTTTTAAAGGTCCAGTGTCACCTGACCGGACTGATTTTCCCGCGCTTTCTTCATCGTTTTAATTATCAGTTTACATGTGTTTTTGAGTTAAAAACCACCTTACCCGGTTCATTTTATTCTTCTTTAGCCTTATGTCTTTCAATTTCCAACAACTGCAAAAATTCTCAAATGATGTCGTACGCAAGGGTGCAATTACACCAAGGGAATGGAATTCGCAATTAAATGGAATGACCGGGACTCAAACCCGGATCTCAAAATTGCCAGCAAACAGGCTAACACTTCTGACCGGCAATTGGGAGATCTGGGTTAGAATCCCGGTCAAGCCAAATGATTTTTTTCATCGCGAATTTAATCCCCTTGGTGAAATATCTTTCACTCAAAGCCCAATAGAAAGGGTTAGCTAACTTTTGTCTTAATACAACCAACCTGTACCATAATTACTGTAGCACTGCTACAGCCACAGCCCGGTAACGGTATAACAGCCCTTAACCACATTTTTATGAAGTCTTCATAGTATGAGTACTAGTCAGAGTAACATGAGTTGGCGGATTTCAGCTAAGGCTATTTGCGTTTTTGTGGATAGGTGGGTAGGCTAGTAGAAATAGAATTTTTGCGCGGTGGAGACAGGGTGGAGAGAAGTCGGCTTCAGCTTAATTTGATTGTAAGGAAGAAAAGTCATTCCCATTTTAGCTCCAATCTGACGGAGAAAGTACTGAACTTCAAACGCTGGTATGGATTGAACAAAAATGTCAAGGATCAACATTTTTCCGCCAATTTCCGCAACTACTGGGATTTGAATCCGACCTCTCAGTACAGGAAGCCAGCAAAATTTCCACCACACCACTCCGATACCCCTTCGTGTTTGTCTTCTCTCTCGTTTGCTTCACTCTTCGTATTTTAACTCCCTACTATTGTAAAATAAATTAATTCTTCAGTTTTTATTTATAGTTTTCACGATAGTGAACGATTCCATCTGAAGGAGGATCATTTCGGTACTGAAGTTGTTTCTTCCTCCACCCTATAACTAAGAATTAAGTCTTCTTCGCTTTAGTCGACTGATTTACGACGCTCCTGGTGCATTCAGGGATTTTACTCCGGGGTAATCCAATACCAGGATCCAGTACACCCACTGTTTGTCAGGCTGGTTGCTTTTTCTGCGCCCAGAAGTGTATGAGAAAAACGTCTATTGAGTTTTGATTGCATCGGCAGAACCGGAAGAGAAAACACTGGCGCTTTTTAAGTTCGTGGTAAGAATAATGTCTCCGTTTCTGGGATCTTTTTCATTCCGTGAGGAAAAATGAACGCCTGCACCAATGGAAGACGAGTAAATAAGGTCCTCTTTCGAGTATTCATTGCCCCTCCAAAAAGCCCTCTCCCGCTGAAGTGACAGCAAAGTTTTTCATGCTCGAGGGCATGGAAGATTTCGAGATATCGGGCGTGTTTTTGTATTGGCTTTCTTCCCAGAGTCTGAGCGAGCGTAAATAGAAATACTGGGTTAAACCTATTTGCGACTTAATCGCCAATATTTGAAAGTTGGAATTAATATTTCCAGGTTGTACTAATCGTTAGCCTTCTTTTTATAGAAACGTGAATTATATCTTCCCTATTTGGGATTTTATGCAATGCTTTGAATAAATATTTGGTAGTTCTGGTATATCCTAGTGGTAGATCTCGTTATCTAACTCATCATATCTAATTATCGAGGTTAGTATGTTACATATTACTAGATTACTGGCTTTTTACTGTAATATATCATGAAAAATTTACAAAACTTTTCGTTTTGCTATAACTCTTAATGTCATACATGAAAAAATTATTTTCACTATTAACAGCATACAGTGAATATAAAGGTTAATAGTTCCATCACTGATTCATTTATAAGTTAAAACAGATAAACTTCAGGGGACGTCACTATGAATTTATCCTTGTGAATTTCATGTAATCCTAATCAATGGTTTATAATAGCTCACTTTTTTATGGAAACAAATCAATCAGGATTAATTCTTTATAATGTTATTGCTTTATAAGCTTAAGTAGTTATCATTGGCATCTAAATAATGTCTTCTTATTAAATATTTCATCGTAGAAACTATGATCGCAATCACTCATCTGATTGGTTTGACTCTTCAGTCAATGTAATTCCATAGCCAAGAGGCTCTTTATTCCAGCCGCCTTATGCGCCTTAACAAATGCTAGCTACAATTCAGTTTACTCTATTTATTTGCATTTTTACCATTTCAAAATCGTAGTTTTCCCGTTTTGATGTGAAATTTATTACCTATCATTGGAATGTTGTGCACCTGACGGTTAACAATTATTTCTTCTATATCTGCGAAATATATCTGTGCTTTGTACGAGAATAATGGAGTGCTTAGTAGAAGAGTAATTTTAGACGTATTGAAAAAGAAACTTGACTTTATAGGAATGGTGAATGATTTTTTCTTCACATTCCATAGCTCGTAGAGTTTATTATTTCCCGTTCGTCGGATTTTATTTGCACCTTCTTGTTTGAGTGTTGGCCATGAAAGCACACATTGAGGATCAAGATGGGCACATTGCCTTTTTCAAGTCCATTCCCTGGCCTGTTAAAAGTGCATCAAACTATCTTATTAACCTATCCGAGGGTGGGAGGAGAGACCTGTTGTCTAGGGTGTGGAATGCATTTGGAAGGCGAGAGAATTGATGGAAGATACTGCATGAGCCGGAATGTGTCCAGAATAAAGGTTCCGTGCCAACATACCGTATCGCTGAGGCATAACGTCGGTATGTAGTAATAATATTGCGTGAAAGGTAAGAAGAAGATGCTGTCTAATGGCTGAAAAGAAATTGAAGTGAAGCATTCTAGAATGTCTCTATTCGCGCAAAAATAAATTATTCAGTGGCGAGAAGTCTAAATGATGGGAAAAGTAAAAGCATCTTTCAACAATTGCCTTATTCTCCATATATTTTTTCATTGACGCGTTTTTCCCCCTAATTTATTAACGAATGTCCATGTGTCCGCAAGCACTTTAGTTTTTAGTTAGTGTAAGAATATATTTTTATTCACTCATTGTAATCAATTACATACGAAATGATGGCTCAATAGGTTTTTTTAGGTCCATTGACAATTAGTATTCATCCTATGTTAAAAGCCGCACCTAGTGTGTCCCATGGAAACCAAAAGAATTTGATCGGACGTGAACGCCAATTCAAGGGCGTTGAGGGCACAGTCATCTTGTTAGTCATGTTGAGGGCACCCTGGTAAGGGCTGAGTTACCGCGCAAGGTTCTCTGTGATCAGTGGCTGTGTTTTTAATCGGAATGGTTGAAAAAGGTAATAATATTTGACGCGGGCACTGAGGAAGGAGGGTGAAATCAGAGTGGAGGCGTATGTGACGTGGACGTGAATTAATTGAGATGATGCGACGGACGGAAATTATGATGAACGATTAAGTGCACGGTACTGCTGTTGGGGAGGGAAAACTGCTGCAGGAGATTAGGTAAGACAGCCGTGATAGAGGGAGGAGGTGAGATTTGTTTGTAAGCGAGGGAGATGAAGAAAGAGCATAGGCTTTAGTCCGGTTAAGGCATAGGAAAGAGCTTTGGATGGGTTGAAGAGAGGGCACATTCAAAACTGAAAAAAGAAATTATATATATATACTTAGTATTACTAATATATATTTATATTAAACTGAGTGTTTACCTCATTTTACCTGCCTTAACCGGAGAAAAACTTAAAATTTTATAATGTTGAGTATGGATTCAAATTATGGTACCTTAATGTCTAATTATCCTCTAAACATTCTGTACCTGACGATGTCATAAATCGGTGAAACGCATCGCACGAAAAAATATTAATTTTTATATATTTTAAAATATTATTAGTACGAATAAAAAAGTACAAATTATTTTACTTTATTGTTAATGCAATAAATTAGCATGAAGGGTAATGGGGAAAAACAAAAAACCGAATGAAAATGTAAAATATCTTCCCTCAAGCTGAAACAAAAATACACTGTTGATGAATAGCGAGCCTTGGTCTTTTTATAGAATGCAAATAAAAGTCAAAATGACGGACCTGGAAGAGAAAATGGAAAATAGCGTTTTGGAGCTGCAAACGGTTGGAAGCTAATGATAAATTCTTAAGCATAACAGTGTAAGCGGCTGCTCGGCCCCAGTCCTCGAGACAGGGTCCTGGAAGTCAAAAGGAAAGGAATATTAAAATGTCTCAAGGAATTAAAAAAAAAGAATCCTATTTGTACAACACCGTAAATTGTGTCGCATGCGCTTAAAAGCCCCTTATCATCACTGTACATTCAGGGTATTCACGGTGAAGCGTCTCTCTTCCCTGTCCAAGTAAGTAAATGATGAGATTTCTTATCTTTTTAACTTCACGAAATGATAAGATCTCTCTTCCCTTTGTACTCCCTGGAAGAGAAAAGGACTTTTTTCTCAAATGTATTTGGTATTTTCTCTTGGCCTCTTCAAATTTTCCCTTCGTTTCTGCCCTTGCCCCTGGAATCATTGTTATTTTTTAAAAGTGTTAATTGTGATGCCTCTGATAATTATTAATGCGAAATACTAATGCGATATGTTTATTTTCGCGTTTAAATCACAAGGCATATCAGTATAACTCTGTTAGGAAACATAAGTAAATTAGAATGATGATTTTCAGCTTAGTAGGTAGGTACCTACTTTAAACGACTTGGCAAACCTATTTGAGTATTGTTTCAAATTATTCGCCAAAATATTTGCCATTAAGATTCATTTTTGTGTATTTAGATAGCTTTTGGCTGTGAAGGTACGGATTAGTTGAAAATAAATTGCATTAACAATTTATTTTAAAATTACTTTTTAGCTTACAGTGTTTACTTGAACAAAATAATCTTGAAATATAAAATAAAATTGATCGCAATTGATATAGAAAAAAATCTATTTGCTAATATTGATTTTTTTCGTGCTTTTCATTTTTTCTTACTGCACTTCTCCTGTACTGTACGTAATACTGGTATATTACGCTATAGTTTCAAGATTCACTCCGTGGAAGTATATATATCCATAATAAATAATATACTTTGTACTTTTCCAGAGAATTTATTAAACGATACAACGCGTTTCGCCTATCTACGGCATCATTAAGTGTAAATTCATAGTTGATTTGGTTTATTGACCGTTGTTTGTTGTCGTAGTTACGGGTTTGATTTGAGTGAGGGAGGAGACGGTTATACCGTGGCTTGGAAGTGTGGGCGTGGACAAGATGCTTGAATGGTTGGTTTTTCTTAAGTTTAGTTTCTCGGAAAGGAGTGGGGAGGGCTGCGGGAACAATTACACATTACAAAAGGTCGTGCTTAGCGTCTGCCAAGTGCCTTCTTATCTCGATTTGTTCGAGAGCATCCATTTTTAATTCGTTGGAATGTGTAAGCACCTCATGAAATGCAACCACAAAAGCGATTTTGCTACCGAAATCTCTTGTCATGGCATAATTTTTTATTCCGGGGGCTTAGGATCACGGGAGATTCCCATTTTAGGTGTTGACTTAAGCGCATATCAGAACACACAATTGCCTTTTTAAGCATACGAATTACGATAAAATGTGCGCAGTACAAAAGTTTCCGTAACCTGGCGATACATAGTTCGTTCGTTCATTCGTTCAAAAGGTGTATTTAAAAACGTAAGCGTTATCTTTTTTTGGCGCCTGTACTGAAAATCAACAAAAATAACAATCGCGAATGCCATTCGTTCTTTCTTTCTCTTTAGCTTTTCCCTTGATCAGGGGTCGCTTTTCCTTATTTTCTTTTCATTCCATGCAATTCGACTCCCTTCTGTCCCTCGTATTTTCCGCACTCAGTTTTTTCTCCCTCGTGTCTTCAGCTATACAATCCTTCCTCCTTCTCCTTGGTATTTCTCTCCTTTCTCCTTGAACCCCCTCTCTTCCTCCTTCTCCTTGAGCCCCCTACTCTCCACCTTCAGGTCGAGCATCCTTTTTGCACCATGGCTCTCCTCCCTTCTCATCAAAGGCCCATACCAACGTAGCCGACTTTCCTGAGCATTCTTTGATGCCTCTCCAGCCACCTCCTGGATTATGTCATTTCGAATCCTATCTTTCCTTGTATTATACCCATAGCCCATATCAGCATTATCATTATTTTTCAATATTTGGTGCCAATCAACTCTGCTCCCGATCTGCTTGGAAGTACACTGCCTAGTGCGCAGGTTTTGAAACCAATGGAAGACAAGTGCGCTGATGTGCTGCGAAGTGTGCAGTGCACTAGGGCGAATGGAAAGCTTCCTCTGAATGTAGCCGTAAGATTTTCGACCCTTGGAAACCCCCCATCGTTCTTTGATGCGACACGCCTGTGTCAGGGAGAGGAGGGACATCTTGCCGAAGGCTACATGAAAAGGTCCCCCGGAACCGAAGGATTTTGACAAATCGGAATCCTTTACGCATCGCTGGATGCAACTCCGTCGTATCGAAAACTCCGTTGATTTCTACCCACCCGTCCCGAAATGCAACACGATCCCCGGATCGGAAGTCGGCATTTTCCGATCCTCCTCTCCGGATTCTCTTCCCCGCGCCGTATACCTAACGTCACATCTCACTCCATCCTGCGTCCTTCCATATTTCTCTCTTTCCGCCGGTCTCATATCCGGCAAACCGTGCTCCGGGGGGGACTCCAGATCTGCATAACCCTCCGACAAAGCCTCTTCTGCTTCACCCATAGAACCAATCCTAAACGATTCCTCCACTCGTGCCAGAAGGTCGCAAGCAGTTCGTGTATTCGCACACGTTGCCTTCACTCCCGAGGTGTGAATCGGTATAAAATCCACGCCCGAATGTGGTATAACTCCAACCCGCAATCCGATTTGTCCATATGCCGCCAAAAGGCTCTCACTCACTCACTTCCTAACCTCCTCCGAACCACTGCAGTCGGCGTGAGCAGGTGTACTGCCAAAAATAGACCCATTTCGGTCTACTACAGCCTTCGATCCTACCACGTTCTCCAGCTGAATTCTGAATGTGATCAATGGACGTGTTTCAACATGCGTAAGTCGAAAGATATAGAATCGGAAAGGTAGTTGAACGCGGCTTATAAATGACCAAGTTTTTGTCTAACTTAGTTCACTATTGGATAAAAAGACATTTTTTTAAATGGAAGAATCAGATACTTTTTACTTGCAAAGGCATTTTTCTTACTCTCTACGATGATGCCTTTTGCCCGATAAAAAAATCGCGAGCGAATACTGATGTGGAACTATTTGAGTGAAAGCAAAACTATGTAATGCCTCAAAACTTTTATTGAAACACACTTCTTCGAAGCCTTTGTGTTTGTGTTTCAATGAAAAATGTATGTAATTTCATAGTTGTGCTTACATCACAATATTAACAGCAAATTTCACGAAGTTACACCAGAGACCACGAGACTAATGTGGAGCACTTTTCCTTCAAAATATTTCATAAATTTGAAAAATGATGTATTAAGCACTTATACACTGTTGCTCATTTTTGGATTAAAACTTATGCAATATACGTAACTCTTAATCGGTCGCACTCAAATGCATAAACATTCGGTCACGTCGGGTCATAATGACCGAGATCGTCAAAATGGTTTTTAACGATTATTACCATATTATATTTAAGCAGATATTAATAATTTATAAGAAGATAATAAAATAAGACTAAATATATGGTTTTCCTTTCAAAATTATACAGTAAAATATCTTTTAAAAATTAGTCCTAGGTAATTGGCTCACCTGAAACTCCATATAAAATCTGTCTTGAATGTGTCTTATGTATGAACGTTTCAGTAACAAAAGTCTTAAATACAATACAATACATAGAATATATTTACAATTGGTTTTATTTACTCTTTTTGTCTTGGGTAAATATTGCCATTGGATGATTCCTGAATTTTTTCTGCCAAGGTAGACAGTATGACATCCTATTCCTCAAATCACTTTTATTTTTTCACTATAACATTTGTTTCTGTTTCCTTTACGCTAGAGAACCAAGTTTTTGGAGAGTGAAGGACCTACCAACTTTTAAAACTCTAAGCGCACAATATTGTATTTCAATTCCTTTTAGCTGTGTGCTTGGAGAGAAAATGAGAATAATATCCTGTGTAATTTGTCTAAACTTAAAATAAAAAAAAAAAACTTAAAAAACAATTTGTCGAGATAGTTATTTAAATTTGGTATTCTATATGCTCCTTATTGAGCAATAAAACTAGGTATTTTTACTACTTTAAATTAATAAAAGCAATTTATTTATTGATACTTTCAACAACCATTGAAATATAATTTATTTTAATATTGTATTACATGACGATTAGTTGCTTTATGTACGACGCTGAAGAATGCTAAGGAAGAAAAAGGTTTCAATTTCTTATTTGTAAGGTTTATCTCTAAGTTTTCTTGTAAATATCCTCTCCGTAGAGGCGAAATAATTCTTCGGCATGCAAACGTGATGGAACCCGATACAAAATTAAATAATTTTTATAGAGTTAAGGCAAAACTGAAGAATAACCATGGAAATGGTATAGTGCGCGTATATTACTTTGTAAACTGCGGTAATAAACTAGAGCATGTAGGGAAACCCTTTTCATGGAGATACGCTGATTTTTATTTAATAAATCTACTGCCTTGAGTCTGCTAAAGTCATGATGGCTAAGTTTCGTCTGCCATTTAAGTTCGTAGACGCTGTAAATACATGCGAAGGTAAGTCTCTTTATGAGACCCCTCCGACGTTCTACGATCTTCTGTTCGTGTCCTATACGCCTGAGGATGGCAATTTTATTTCAAGATCCCTGTAATAGCGTGAAGCTCATTAGGCTGTTTTCGTAATTGTGATCAGGTGGCGTCTTAAATACAATTTTTTTCGTGCTATTCAAATGTGAATTTCTTTACCTGCCTTTTTAAATGTGCATTTGAAATTGAGCATATGATTAGGGACAGACTTAATGTATGTGAGCAGAAATAATGGCTCATATATCTAGGGAAATTCTTATTTAATTAGGAATGAATAACTTTAATGATATAATAAATGTTCTGCTTCCATCTGATATTCAATCACATTTCAAACTTGGTAATATGTTTGCAAAATGTTTGACTAACTTTAAACATTTGATTGAATCAATTTTTTTAAGGAAACACTTTTAGGATAATATCGATGTAATTTTCTCCCACAACCTTTAAATATTGCATACTCTTCACCTAAAGTCTAATTCTTTGGTGGGCCAACGCAGCACTTATTTTCTGATTCCGTTTGGGAAATGCTTGAATATTTTAGTGCACTTCTTTCATAGTGGAAATTCAATCGGATCTGGTTAGCTTGGCGCTGTTAAGGTCTCACAGCACGTGTCTTCCTCTCTTTCTCTCGACGTGGTGGAAAGTACCCTTTCCCCAAATTTTCCAAAACTTCTTACTTCGCCAAATTCTCTTCCATTCTCTCCGCCACCAATTTTAACTTCTCCGCAAATCATCGCTTCCATCCCCACCCTTTTAAACTATCACCCCCACCCACGGAAAATACACTTTCCCTAACTCCAACCATTTCCATCCCTCCCCCTTTTAACCTCCTACCGCTGGCATCCGCGTTTAATTTCCTACTAACCCTACCCACCTGCCAGTGTATCCTTAGATACTTTTTTCTTTATGACCGTATCCTTTTCTTTTGTCTGCCTCATTTCTTTGTTCCACCTTGCTATATTTTTCCTCCTAACTGTTCCATTTCCTCTCTCTACCCCGTGAATATTTTCTCTCCCGAAATTTTATAGTTAACGCTCATTTGGCATCGGGTGCACTCCAGTAAATTCAATGGCTTCCCTGTGAAATGGATTTAAAATTATCTCTGTTTCCATTTCAATACTTTGCCTTGCGGCGGCAGTGGAGCTTTGAGTGGTAAATTCTATAAACTTGGTCAGCGTGATAGTGTTTAAGTGGACACCCTAATTTGAGGTAGAAAACTTTAAGCGTTGCTTAATATCTTCAGAATTTCATCTTTAGCCGGGCAACGAAAATTTAAATTGAACTTTTGTACCGAATTAATACTTGCCTGTCAGTAACAATTACACATTTACTTTTAAAGTATAGTGAATGACGTTACTGGCAAATTTGAATATTATTTTGCGCACGTGCTTCTGTAAAGATATCCGAGTGGGTGGATCCAATTCCGTTTCGCGTATTTCATGTTATTAGTGTGAGGTTAAATTATTAGTGTTTAGTTTTGTGCAATATTTAGTTTTTTCTGAGCGCAAGATAGAATGAATAGATTGGAGATAGCAAAATATTTCCAGGGAGAAAAGTCCTAATGAAATACCTATTTCCCACTTCTAACCTCCTACGAAAAGTGATCATGTTTGACTGGAGTGAAAGAAGAGAATCTTAGAATTAAATGCTTCCGGTGAGAAATTACTTTCAATGGTTCTGCTTATCTTGGCGACAGGGTAGGTGTCAGAATTATTTATTTTATGATACGATTCGGATTAGAATTATAATTGTGCTCAGCACTGTTACGACACTATTGGGACAAACATTTATCCCTTGCTGAAAGAAACTTTTGAATTTTACGATTTCCAATATAATATATGGTATTACTATATTTAATTAAAATGATTGGATAGATAAATTTTCCAGTTCATCAGTAGCTACACTTAAATATGGGAGAGGCAGAAAATGTATGTAGTATGTATACAAACTGAGGAAAAGTTTGAAATATGGTTATAGTTGAGACAGCGTATCGTTGGAACTTGTTAGTGAGGTGAAAAATCAAAACAAGGATGCAGATGTAGTACACGCAATTTGTGATTGAAAATAGTAGTGAATTCAATGGCACACATGATAAAAGGCTACGATCAATCATGATAATATTTCAAATGCCACGTGGCAAGTTCTTGTATGTTTCCTCTCAGCTGTAATCAATCATTGTGACTACGTGACTTGAAATTCGCGTCTAAATTTATTTCTATTGAATACGGAATAGTAGAAGCTAAGCCAGTGGAAAGTAATTGAATAGTATCGTGCAAAATATTTTATACTCATGTTCAGTTTCATGTATTTTGATAACACATGATAAGGTGCTCCTAACTGATGTATCGTGTAATTGGAAATTACGTTGACCTTAAATTTTCCACTTTAACTTAGAAGTTGGTTGCATATTGCCATTTGGCTCTTTTGAATGTCACCTATATTATTCGTGAGAAACTTCAACCAATGGAAAGTGATATATTTAAATATTCTACAAATATCATTGAGTTTGTTGTGGAATACGTTTTTTTGGTAGGTTATTTTTCCGAAGAATGGAGAAAAAGGTGGACCAAATCAAAATTCCGACAAACGCGAGGTTTATTTCTGTGAGCGGTTATATTGCACAGCATCACAATTGAATGCCATCGAGCAAAAAGTTTATTCCCCTAAAAGTAGAGGAGCAATGTATGTGAAATATTGGAACGATCCTGCATGAAGTTATTTTAGTCTTAAGAGTCGTAGAAAAGACGGAATGTGACTTAAGAAAATGACAATTCTTTCGAATTCGAGTTCTAAAAATTGTCGACAGTTACTGTTTTCGGTTTGGAAGAGCAATTTAATTATGGCCTTATTTCTGTACCGCTGCCAAATCGGTTAATTTTGTGGGAAATGAAAGAAAACTCAATGGTATTTCATGGTAAGGCAGACTTTGGCTTGAGGTTCCTCCCCGACGCTGCTGTGGTAGCACTAAAAATATTATCCTTTCATATTGCATCATGCTCGAAATGGATGCGATCCATTTTTGAAGCGATTCAATGAAAGCACCTACATAGTAAATCAGCGCATGAAATTGGAATTTGGCACGGATATGACTTCAGCCGAGAAATTTCCAAACTTGGAAGGTTTAATAGACGGGCCGGGAAACCACCAGTACCCTTGCTCCTTTCTGTGACCACTGAGACGACCTAAAAAGCTTGCGGCCAGACCAGCTGTCGCACGAGACATCTCGCTAAAGTCCTTCCGAGCAGAGTGGTATTTTTACCACTACGGTGGATCGTTTCTTATTTTTCAAAAGTGGTATTCCTTAAAACCCGACTTACACCGTAGATATTCGGATTTTAGTGCGATATCTTCGTCTTAAATGATATTTCTATTCATGTAATTAGTTGAATTCCCTACGAAATGCATAAAAGTGTAATTTTCTCTTGTTCATATTTTATTTCAGCTTTCATTTAGCTGAGATTATATCTGAATATCCTTTAGCTTGTATTAGACGGTGATTTGATCGATACTATTGCATCACCGTGGAACAAAGTTTTGAATAATTGTTTTACCATAATAAGTTACTTAGGCATGTGAGCTTTACACCAAATTAATAAGTTTCATTTTTTATGAATACTTCTGTCATTATTTCAGTTTATTTCCGATTTTGTGATTATTCAGATTGTCCTTTGATTAGAAAATAATATGTAAAGCTTGAAGAGCCCAAGGAAGGTCAGTATTTTCCTTGTTGTCATTCAATGTGATATTAATGTGATAATAATTATTTTCTTACCATTAGGATCATATTATTTTCAGAAAACCAATATATCGATGTGCTATGACTTTAAAAAAATTAGATATATATACCTGGTTCTATAGGTTATGTAAGCCTTAGAATAACCAAAAGGTGTGGCCGACAGAATTGGAACCCTGACTTACGACTGACAGTAAGGAGTACAGAGTATTTCATGTAAATAAACATGACTTATTGAATAATTATTCCTAAAAATATGAATATGAAAATTGTATTTGTATATTAATGATATATAAATGAAGTACACGTAAACTTAAAATGTTCTTATGAATCACATTATATCCCTCTAGTGATAGTGTTGTGGATAATTCGAAGTGGTTGTACGTACGCAACCACGCAACGACTCAAAATTCGATCCGTCCGAAGGTCGGCTGTTTCGTAACGCTAGGCTTTCACGAGATCCATATGTATCCATTGACATCCATAAGAAGCGTTCCGCTTCAATTAACGTGTTCTTTTCTTTTCTAAAGAGCGTTCCACATTTAGTTGAAAGAATGGGCTCTTATGGAGATTAAATTCCCATGTAAATCTCCATAAGGCCGGAGGTTCGACGTTGTCAATTACACCAGGAAAATTAATATGATGCTATGCATTATAAAAAGACATTTTATGAAGCAGAAAAAGATGCTACATTTAGTGGTGGAAATAATTAATCGATTTAGTTTAAAATAAATATTATTAAAAAACTTTCCTTGAATCTTCCTCACCCAGTTGCAGACAAAAGGTCACAGTGTTACGTTAACACTTACACGAAAAGTTTTTCATACGTTTACCTCCAGAAAAGTTAGCTTTAATTTGTTTTTAACTGAGTTTCATCGTTTTTGTATTCATTTAAATATCTTTTGGCAAAATATTTTGAATTTCGCAAGGTAAAAAGCGGTCGCATACTAACGTTCGTATATCACGATATAAATCCATATATGCTACGTATAAAATTTTGATAAAACTTTATATTTGTTTTTGGTGAAAGAATCGTAACTCTGTCTCGATTAAAAAGGGAGTTATGCATTTTTGATGTTGCCAAATATTTTCGACGAGCCATAATTCCGCCACTCGTTCTGTGCTGCCAGATAACCTATCGCGTGGAAGGGAGATTCTCGGTCGGAGAATAAGTTTGATACTTTAATTACTCTTGCATCTTCGCTAACAAAGATATCGTTTTTGGTATGACGTCTAGTAAAGTCAGTATTAATATATTTAATTAGAATATACTAGTTTCAAGAACTTGACTGATGAAAATATATAAACACTGAAGCATTCAGCAAAAATATTTGACAGCCAAGAAAGAAGTGGTAAACGTCTTTCGTGCTTTTCGGCAGAAAATGTCAATGAATTCGTACGAGGGATATTCTTATCCAGTGCATATACTTTGACTGAGTGTATATTGGGTATTTCTAGGAGTTCCATTAAGAATGCGCCATAAAACATCTGCATGAGAAGCGACCCTTCGGTGTAAGGGACCGGGGAAAGAATGTGCGAAGGCGTTTAGTTTCTCTTCATATTTAAATGCGTGAACAAGTTGCGTATGGTGTGCAGAATAGTTCAACAGCACTGTGGAGTATCTTTCAGATCAATTTATTTCCAACATAGTGCTATCGCCATGTCCGAAACTACGAGGACGAGGAAAAGGGGAGAAGTTGAGAAGTCGTGAAAGAGAAATGGTGTTTAATGTGTTCAAATATTTCAAAAAATCGCTCAATGTCGCTGAAGCCTGCAAAGATACTTCGAAAGATACTGGGTGCTCACAGTGTACTATCTACAGGGTAAGAAATGAAGCATCCCGCGGTGCATTGGTTACTCCTTCGAAAACGAAAAAAATTAAACAAACGTATAAGAATGCGACATCAGTGATGTATGATGATTTATTAAGATCGGGAGATCGCAGGAAAGTTCATGAATCATTCATGAAAAATATTCCTCCAACTATAAAAACTATTCTAAACTCCGTAAATATACAAAAGGATCTTCCTAATTTCAATAGGACCACGTAATACCCTCTTCTTATTTATATAGACTTCGTATACAAGCTCAGGGGCAGACGAAGCATGCTTATTGAAAGAGACGATATTATTCGTTGGCTTCATAATTATTTAAGACTGTTGAAAAGATATCGCCATGAGTGAAGGGAGATTGTGTACACAAACCAGACGTGGATCAATGTTGGACAGAAGATAAACATGGCTTGGCAAGTTAAAGAAGTTAAAACACTTAATAAATACGTTTGTTGCTTAGTCACTGAATCAAAATAATAAATAAGTTTGTTGGCAAATCACTGAATTGAAAGACATTTACAATTGGTAGTATGTAATTGAGCAAACCCGAAAATGTTTCATGCTGGAATCATTTTAAAGAATGGAATTTCGGAGGTGAGTAGTGGGATATTTTGGTATTTCCTTGTTCTTTTGGATCGCTTGGCGTCTTATCCTACTTCTCAGATTATGGCACCCTCAAGTGTTTAGGAGGGAGGTTGGGTCTGGGGTAGCCAAGGGGCATTTAAGTTGCTGCTCCAGGTCACCCGCAGTGTCTGTTCCCCCGTAATTAAATTAAACTGCAGTAGTTGTTCTGTCCATTAGTATTTCATGTACGATAATACACAACACGTGTTTCAACACGTGTTAAGCGTAGAAACACGCGTCGTGTATTATTGTACATTAAATATTAGTGGGCAGTACAACTACTGCAGTTTAATTTCATTACTGAAATGCTGTTGCACCACGTAACGCCAGATACGATCGAATCCAATCCTCCGATTCCCGTCTCAGGCCCTGAAAGATGGGAGGGTTTAGCCTAGAACAAGAAAAGTATAAGGACCTTGGCGTCAGGCCCGGGTACTCGTGGGACAAGAAACAGGGATGGAGACAGGGCACAAGATGCTTATGGGGGGCGCAAGCAGAAGGGGAACCTTGAAAGGAGGAGGGAGAGACGGCGTCCAGTGATCCAGTCTGGATAAACCATGAAGGGTGATTCGGACATAGCGGCCGTGGCAAGGGAACGGGAAATTTGCGGGGTGCGGTATATTTTATCATCACATTAAAATTTATGATATTAAGAAACAGGAAAAAAGATTTGCTCAAATGAGAAATTAGAAATAAGTCTACAAAATATGATGAACAAGCCGCAAAAAGAGATGATTATTTTTTATTTTCCTTACCCACTCAAGGGCCCCAGAAGCGCTGACCCTTGAAGTCCCCCACCGTGACCCCTTCCCACCATTTAGTGCCTCAAGCAAAAAGGAGAGAGTTGACACCCCTGGCGACCTTTGACAGATGTTTTTCTCACCCACAAATCTCTCGTGGCATTATCGGAAAATTTTTCCTTATTCAGGCATGGCAATGCCCCACATTCCTCAGCATTCTCCAAAAAATCGATCCCTAGCCTTTATATTTACGTAAACATCTGTACTTTCGAAACCCATGGCATTAATAATGCTGTAAATTATCGACACGCGAGGTGAATGAAACTTATAATGAAGCGTTAAGAATTTAAAAAACTCCATTTCATTATTCAGCTTACGTACGTAACTTACCTTTTAAAAAATATGGGATTTTGAAAACAAAATGTTTACATCATATTCCGGTTATTCATGTAACCTTTACGTAGCAAAATTTCATTCCCATAAGTCTTTACTAGTGCAAACCTTTTTAACCTTTACTAGTGCAAAATTAAAAACTTCATTGAAACTAAATAATTTTGGCGCAGAGTTATAAATGGTTGCCTATGTTGCCAGGATGCCGCCCACGGAGCGGACGCTTGGCAACAGCCTTCTCCATAAGTCCCATACTGTCAACTAAATGTGCAACGCGCTATACCGTCTCTCCTCTCCCTATCAGCATTGACTCCCTGAGATGAGCCCGCACACATGCTCATATCGTTCTACTGGTCAGCAGTCGGATGACCCCGCCCACGCCATCTCTAGAGGAATCAATTCGGCCTTTGTGGCCGACCGGTGCGTTTGCGTTTTGTGTTCTCTTGTGCGTACGCGCGAATGTGTGTTTGATGCCGTCTCCGTGTTTGGATTATAAAATGAGACTGGGATAGATCGATCTTTTCCCAATCGTATTGGATGTCCTTTGTGGCTACTTCTCCTTTTGAAGTGGTCGTCGTTGGTGTTTGTGGGGGTTTGCCTTTGCGTTGGGCGATTTTTCACGGGTAGCGTCTGATTGGTAGATGAAAATTTCGAAATACAGGGACCAGTGGCCATCAAAATAGGATGTTAACAAACACGCGCGCAACACTCGTAAAAATATCAGGCTTTTGTACAGGCGATGTTACGTTTACATATTATTATGCAATAGCATGGGCTTGTGGCTGGGCGTCATCGTCCTTGATTGGGAAAGAGGAAAGGATTTGGGAATCTGAAAGGAAGACAGTGCAAAGTAAGGATGTATGTGTATTTGAACTTTACTCTGTGTTTTAAGTCGTGGATGACGCGTGAAGGTGAAGGATTCTTGTTCATATCTGGTCGATATAGCCTACTTTTTTAATACTGCCCATTTTTCTGACCTACGGATGTTGTGTGGATCTAGAGCAGGTGTTCCCATAGTGGTCAATATAGTCTACATTACTAGAGGTCAATTCGTGCTGGAAATAGACGCTAAATTCGACGGTACTTTAATCGTGCTAAAAAGGTCTATGAGACGTACTGCGTTAAAAATAAGATTTGGCCGCTCGTACCTTTATTTGCAAATCTGTTTTTTCTCTCTTTGAAGCACTTGTAAAGATTTATCTGGTTTAAATTATTTAATACTTTTAATAGTAACATACCACCTCTCTCTAATAGCGCATATAGTTATAATTTGCGAAATAGCAATGTTTTATATTAAGTTTTCTAGCGGCCGTTTGTTCACGTGGGACCAGAGATATTTAATAGGTATCTTGCCTGAAGAAGTGATTGTGTAATGTAAAATATTTTTACACTTGACAGATTGTGGGTTGATTAAGGAAGATATTGACATAGTTTTGAAAATATTAAATTGGCTGTAATAGTAGTATTATTATTTTTTTTTCACCCTGTATCATATTTTTTCATCTTCATCTTGTATTTAATCGTAAAATTGTTTTTAATATGTAATGTTTTTAAAATTATAATTGTCGCATCAATGGTTTTTTTCTAAAAAAAAAATAATTTCTTGAGAAAAAATCTGTCATGATAAAAGTAAATTAATGACCAGACCTGACGCCAAGTGAAATACCAACATTATCCTCCGCTATTTCCTCGTCGGGACTTACGGAATAATCCTATACATGTACTGCTAAATTTTAATTTGAATTCTATCCTGAACAATGGTGTTAGCAAAATAAAACCACCAAAACATTTGCGCTATTAAAATGACAAAAACTTTAAATGAAAGTGAGGTTTTGAAAAATGGTGCACACGAGGCTTGGCTTTGCGCGAGAAATTTACTCTAACAGGTCTAGCTATGTGCTGATATGAGTAGCAATTCATTTAATACGGTGCAAATATCAGGAGATTTTAGGTCAATTGATATTTTTTTTCAAACTTCTGCCAACGTTTGGACATATTCAAGACTGTTACCTTTCAAGTTTGTTGCTGTTTTTAGGACTGTAAATTATATATTTAAGCCATTTGTAATAAAAAAGGATTGTAAAAAACATTTTTCACTATAAGTGCGATATTCCACAGAGAAAAAATCATTCGCCTTGACCGAGATTCGTACCAGGATCCCTCAATTTCGCGCCTAGTGCCTTAACCAGTTAAGCTACCGAGGCTATCGAGCTAAGCAAAATCGAGGGATCCGGGTTCGCACCGGTTATCGCACTTATGTGCACTTGCGGGTGACTCCGTAAAGGTAACTACCGTGGCTAGTCCCGGTATCCTCAAAATTTTTCACTATCATCTATCATTTATTTAAGGCCTGAAGATGGATAAATAAAGATTCGAAACGTTGGCAGAAGTTTGAAAAAAATATATTATTAGACCTAAAATCTCCTGATATTTGTACCGTATAGCATAAGAGGTCGAGAAATAATTACCATTTGAATACATTAAATAGTATCTATTCCACCGCGTAAGTATTTTGATAGTTACTGGAAGCAAAACCATTAGTATAGTCAGATAACGCCGCCATGTCTTTGGTTGCCTTCTTGTCGAATTTTTCCACCGTATCTTTCTTCACAATACTCTATATACGGCTTCGTTTATTGCCTGAACTTTCGTAACTCATAAAAATATTTTGTGGTGTTAAACGTCTTACTACAGCACTATTATTTAACTTAAATATGAAAATTTTTGAAGTGCTATTTTGAGGTAATTGATTAATACTTACCAGAGTTTTGAATTGCTGTTATAAATGTCATACTGCGGAAGGTTTGATTTTGTAATTTAGAGTAATATGGATACGGCCTCAAGGAAAAATCAAGAAATTGAAACGCAATTTGCAATCCCGTTTTTGTATTTTTTGTAGTAAGTTTTGTACCTTCGAATGCTAGTACTCCTTAGCATGTCTCTGAACCATTTTTAAAATTGTTTTTCTACTACCCCGAAAACAGCTCACAATGGCCTCTTACATCGGGTGACGTAACATTAACAATAATTGAACGGAAACACTCATGTCCTGGGTGGATAAAAATCCACCCAGACGGGACTCAAACCCGCGACTGTCACCACAGGGGCCGACATTTTCTTTTTTTTCTTATAATATTATCTTCCATTTGCTGCTCCATTCAAACTCGGATGTTATAAACTCCTCCTATAGCAATAAATATCCCCTGCTATTTCAAGATAGAGTGCGGCATGTAGGCTGAGACCTAACTTCATAGTTGTAGATTTACCCCAAAATATTTCCTGGGCACTGGACGTCACTTTGCTACTCGCGTTTTAGTGGAAAGTCTCGTTACTAATGTTCACACACTGGCCGTATTACTCTCTCCTTGTGCTTCGGAAGTACTGACAGTCACTTATCCACTTGCTGAAGTCTGGTAATAACGCTTTATTACTCGCAGCTTGTACGTTTTACCCTAACCAATCTCTTTCCACTATCGATACCTCTTTTCGTTCCCCGTCCTCCCTTTTAAACATTCTTCTCTTCAACTTAATTTTTTGGGCACTTTATGTTTTCCTCCCTTCTGACGCATGCCATGTTCATCCAGTGGCATAGCGGACGGACGGTAACAATCTAGCATTTTTTTCCATAAACTCGGCGACACTATACGCGTTCACTAGATTATACGCGTATGTGCACCCTAACTCGTAAAAGTCTTTTCTGTTTCCGTCATTGTAGTGCTAGGGGCTATTTCTGGAGTTACGAGGGTGTCTTCCGGGAGAGGGGATGTTAGGTGGGGTAGGAAGTGCTCTTCAGTGTCAGGAGACCATCCGGGGAGGACGGGAAAAAAACATCGTCGTCCTCCGTCGGTCAAGAACCAGCGTACATCTTACTTTAATTTAAGAGTTCCGGGGATCCTCGTCTATACGGTGGGACAAAAAATCCACGGAGGTGTTTCGGGAAATTTACGGAAATTGCTCCGCTGGGCACGGAAATGTTGGAATTATAGTCGAAAAAAAAGTTACAATTGAGCTTCATGATTTTCCTTCAAAATTCTGTTCAGAATTTATTGTGGGGGGTGGGTAACCTTGAAAAAAGTAGGTCATTCACCGGGCGTGAATCGTCTATTTGCAAATGACTGCAGCAGCCTGTGCCGCATAAGACATTTCCACCGTCAACTGAAAATGTATGCATTTTTTTCATAATCGTGTGACTTGGAATGCACGTTTTTCTGCCTTTCCTTATTAATTTTTTCCATCAAATTGAAGCAGGAGAAAATCGCTAAGGCAAAGATAGGTGAAAAGTATGAAAAATGGAATATGACTATGGAAATCATGGCCTTGGGGTTTTAAAATCACAAAATATACAACGATTATGATTCAAGGTTTACTAAGGTGATGTTTTTCCTCTTATGTCATAAAAAACATTTCAAGTTGCAAAAGAGGATGAATGGTGACTGAAGGAAAATCTGCGGTGGTTGTGCATACCCTGCTTTGGGCGGTCGCACACACATTGGCGTTCTAAGAACTCTTGTCTTGATTTACCGTTTAAGTGTTTACATTTTTTGTCTGTGTAATTTTGCATTAATAAGATTAGATATGTCTTCCTTGGGTATACATTTTTATGAAACTAATATGGTTTCACGCGTGCAATTAGGAGATAGACCTCGACCAGATCCAATTAATATTTTTTCTAAATATCGTCGTCCAAGTGTGCAGAACCTTATTTTTCATCACTCTACGTCAAACATCAGCGGACGGTACAACGAAATTAAAGACTTATAAAGTTGCAGAAATCAATTCCTTTGCCCATTTATGGATAGAATTGGTTAATAATGGGTTTATTTTACTACAATTTAAGGCTTTCAAATCTTTCATGTAAATACCATTTTATTTGCGTCGGCATTTTCTCCCTCTCGTTTCTCCTGTAAGGAAGCTCATTCTTGGAGAACGAGAATGATTGAAATGCCGAGAATTTCGCGGACAAAGAGGAACAGCATCATACTTTTTCTATAGTTCGATATATGTACTACCTCATTAAAAGGTGTTTTTGGATCGGTATTTACATTTACTATAAGTTACGTAAGAATTAGTCATTTGGTACCCTCTATTCTAAAATATTTCAGCATACGAATGGGCACAAATTGTGCATAATTGATCATATTTTAATCAGCAATTGGTAAGAGAAAATATTTTCTTTTTGGGAGAAACTAATTTTCTCTAATGATGAATTTACCTCATCCAACCAAAATATTGGAGTGTAACTATCAATATGTTCCAAAGCTGCCTCTTTGAAATATAATGCCTCTTATATCACCATTAATTGATTAAACCCCTTATTACGTGGAATTAACGATCGAGAGAAATCCAGAGCTGGCGGTAGTTTGATCTCAAACAGAGTTGCCGAGCAGTTGTCATATCCCTGGAGCACATAACACAATCCTGCGATACTCCCCTTGCGGCACTGGTAGTGGAATCAAAATGTAAATCTGACACCTCCAAACTATGTAACCTGGACTCTCGGGAGCCAATATCCTGGGAGATACGTCGATCCAATCCCAAAGGGGAAAGAAAAGCAGTTTGAGGTTCGGGCAGCCCGTCGTGTTTTAAGGGATGGTCATCGATCATAGGCTTAAACTGTCTGCCCACGTAGCCAATTCATATCGTCTCTTGATCTCTGGTGCGGCGAGTCATTCCCAATTCCAAGTTTAATATGGACTATGGAATGCCCAGCTCTGAACTAGGGAAATGTTGATCTGTACTGATTCTGTGAAAGCTTTTGATTCGACAAATATTTCGTTTCAAAATTGCTGAATGTTTCCAGCCGTAGTTTTCATTGACGTATTCTGGATTAAATTCTAATCATATTTAGATATTCATTGTGTGCAAAAAAATTCCTTTAGAATGAAGGGAAAATGTTTCTCAGCGTAATTGTCAGGTTCCGACGTGCCCCTGTTCCCTATATCCCTGTTTCATCGTTGAGTAGGTACGTGAATTTACCTTTTGTTTGTAATCTTGTTCTATGGTACAATCCGACGAACTAAGAGATATGCGAGCGATGACTGTTTATGTGTACAAGCCATCATGACTCTAGTAAGCCAAGATGCACACTGACCCGGAATCCAAAAGTTCGTAGTTCGATTCCCGGCACTAGTTAATTTTTTATCGTGGACATTTCCGCGTATTTTATCACAGTACAGTAATTTGGCAGGATAAATGATCATGCAGCTTGCATAAGTTTACATTCCCGAAACGCAAACCCACTCCTTTTTAGAGAAATTTTCTGAATCACCCAGGAGGGAAATAAATGAATTAACACTGATGAAACCACTCCATCTGATGAGTTACTTCGTGTTTCTTCTGGGCTTTTCGATGAGTATAGGTGGAATATTGAAATCTTATTTGAAATTTTGGTGCTTATGAACTTAACTAAACCAGGTTTTTTACTTACAAATATAAAGCATGCATGCTAAAAATGGGCGAGAGTGGACTCGGGCCCCCCAAATTGCTTCTCGCATGCGCGGCGTTCTGCTCACATCAAAGTCGTAAACTCGATCGTACGATACCACAATTACTTCAAACATATAATTATTCACGAAATTATATTGTTGAAATGGATCGCCATGTTAACGTATTATCACAATTACCCTCCTGGTAACCTCTTGTCGTCGAAATGATTTTCAAAATATGTAAGATGTTAGAACCTTTCTGTAGACAGCATAGTTGCGGTAAAACTGTTGAACGTGTGATCGTTAACTTAAAGTGCAAGGGATGAGTTGCAATCCTCGTAAGTAATAAAATCAATTGTTGCCTCTCGCTCTTGCTTCGGTACTGCTCCATCTACTCGAGTTTTGCCCACTGTCCTAAGAGTTCATGGCGAGTGGGTTGGAGTCCCACCTCTTCAGGGAAACAGTCCCCGTGATTCCGCACGAGCGATGCCTACTTTAACATTGAGGGAGGAAACGTTAAATTTATGAGTTCATTTTGAGGCCTCATCAGGGAGCCGTCCCCGGAGAGATCCGGGTAATTTCCACCCTCTGTGGTCGTTTCCAATCACAAGAATCACTCTGGACCGAAAATGAATGGATTGGAAAAGGATCCTGAAATCGACCCTTTCCCCCAAGTGGCTAGGGTCTTCTGGGATTGGGGAGGGAGGTGGTTCCGCAATGCCTCCCGGAAAGCCCCTCCAAACTTTTGACCGGGACATCCGCCGCCGTTTCATGGAGAGGTGGAGCGAGACGGCCCCTGATACGCCCTCTCAAATCCCCAATTTCCATTTCCCTCTTCCTCTCAGACCATCCCATGCGATGACCACTTTCGGGTTTCTATTATCCCTTCTCGCATGCAAACGCGCCGGGAATCAAGCATCTCTCTAATCCTCCCCCTTCTTTTCCTCGATTCTCTTCGTCCATCTGCATACAACCCTGCAATCCGCCGCACAGAGTTGTGGCAGGGAATGCTATGATACTGGGTATGAAGAAGGAAGGGAAATGGCACACGAAATTGGAAGAAAGTAAGGGCCAACAATAAAATTTGTTGACGAAATTCAATCGAAGAGAAAATCTTTTGGCGAATGTGCTGATAGTCTGGACCTGAATTGTGATGCGAAGTGAAATTCTGTGCGATAAAAATAAATTTCACTACGTGTACACCAATTTCGCTTCCTTAAAAGAAGTAGCATGCCCCACAAAACCTTTACAGTTTTCTTTACATGTAAGTAATCAATTGTTTTTGCGATAATTGGTTTCAACTTTTCCCAGGATTAGGGAACGAGTAGTCGTGGTAATATACGGGATCGTTTTTCTTTATTTTATTATTTTTTCAGTTCAATCTACAAAATAATTACCGAAAAAACAAATTCATACTGCATACAATAAATTAAAATATATATGTTTTGAGAGAAATAAACTTTAAACATCCAATCAAAAAACGATTTTTTTACTGTGAATAAAAGTGGCTTCACCTTTGAAACAAATAAAGTAAATTAGAATATTAGAATATAAACTTTAAACATCCAATCAAAAAACGATTTTTTTTACTGTGAATAAAAGTGGCTTCACCTTTGAAACAAATAAAGTAAATTAGAATATTTGTCAAAGGTTTGGCTTAGTATGTCTAATGTTGGTTTAGTTTATTTTAACATAATTTTACTGTCCTTTTTGGCATTATATTAACGTTTGGCATCAAAAATCAATTTAACGCTCTAATTTAACATATTCTCCAGAATTTATTAGATCAACAGATGGATAAAATATTTTACCATCCCATCTTTCCGTTAAGGTTTGTATTTCATTCATTTTAATTAAATCATCATAACTTATGCAATAAACAAACATTGGATAAACGTCCTAATTATAGTACACATAGCGTAGAAATATCTTTTGTATAATCATTGTACTAGATTTTTGTTTGGATAAGGATTCCACACAACAGAGTCATGTTCTAAATAACATCTAACAGAAAAATCTGTGTTTCTTCCCTTTTACCATTATTTAGCCTTCCCGCTCAATCCCCCACCCTTTTAGTGAAATCATCGCTCCGTATGCGAGCCTTCTCAAAACCCTGCCATCCAAGAAATCTTTCTACCCTCACTACTTCCAATTCTGCGCCAATAATTCCTAAACTCGCTTTCATAGCATATCCGAGCTTCCTCTACTGTGAACCGTTTCCAATATCGTCGACATGAACCCGATACTTGGGCTTTCCGTCGATCTTCGATTTATCCAGCTCCCTGCTTGTCACCAGCTTTTTCCCATTCACTTAATCCTGTACTCCCTGAAAGTCTTCATGAAATTCATACTTGACGGCGCTAATAGCTCTTGAGAGGTATTGGGAATGGGAAAAGGCTTTTCCAGGATTTAAATATACCTATCGCGGGGTCATTTGAACTGATACTTAAAGCAGAGCTGGATTTCGATATTTCCAAGGAGAGCATTTGGTCGTAAAATATTTTGAAAAATTATCGCAAAAAACTGAACAAGCGGTCCATCACAGGTCCATACAGGTCGGTGCTCTAAGATTGAATCTTAGCGTTGGTTCTTCTGTGAAGACTCTGGTTAATATGAGAAATTTCTGCTTCACAAAACTGCATAAACCTTGCGCTTCGAACTGTATGATCAATTAGCGTAGCTTGTCACAGTTCTTAATAAGGTTAGTGTTGGTTTAATATGGAATAGTTGTATGAATCGTGTTATTGATGGAATAATATGGTGATTTGTGTGGAGAAAAATTGTGAACACTGACAAAGGAAGACGAGATTGAGCTGCAGACATTTCAGTTGTAAGTGTGGAGGAGAATGGTGAAGGTGCGGTTGTCGGAAAGGAGGGCAGTCGAGGAAGTGTTTAGTATAGTGGGTGAGGAGAGGAATCTTCTGGATAAAATTAGGAGGAGGTAGAGTAGTTGGTTGGAAGAAGTAATGAGGGAGCGAAGGGCTTCTGATGGCCGTGATAGAGGGGAAGATGTTGAGTAGGCGTGAATGGGGAAGAAAAATGTGTTATGAACGGGATGAAAAGAGGAAGGACGTACCTATGCTGAGATGAAGAAAGAACTTATGTAAGGAGACAGGGGGATGTATCTGTAAACATCTTAAGGATATTTACTACCATCCACTAAAGCCTACCTTAAACGGTTGGTCACCCAAATCAATAAGAATCAGATATACAACCCTTCATAATTCACTAATGCAATGTCTTTTATTCGCGTTTTCATCATTTTTATGTCCTATTGGTTGGACGTACAGATTTTTTTCACCGCTTTTGTGTGTTTTTCTTTTCTGATTTACATTACTAAGCTAAAGTTCTCTCTTTCGTTGTTTTTTGCAACGTGTTTCTGATTATTTTCTTAATCCGTATTTTCTTTAGATTTTTAATATTTTAAATATCTACATTGTAAGTATGAAATATCTCACACCCTCCGAAATTCTTCATTTAAGTAACAATGCACGGCTGAAGTGCTGTTGAATTATTAGAAAACATCTTTTCGGTTGCATTTACATTCTTGATCTAACGTAAGAGATTTTTATCTAATTCCCTAGAATCTTCCGAAAATTGCCAAAAAAAAAGTAAGAAGCCTGGGTAGCGTGGTGGTCTACGCATTGTCCCTGGCAAGGCTATGTTCAATGACTCGATTGTCGGTCCAGGCGATTTTTAAACTCGGTGAAATTATACATAGTTTGTAATGTGATTGCAAATTATCGTGAGTGATTTAATTCTGACGGTGTTGATGTTCCTAAATAAGTATTTTCAGCTATTTTACGTGAAAAATGACCTCGATTTCGGCTTCTGGCTTTCTGGCTTCTGTTCCTCTGCTATATGTTGCTAAGTAATACACCTGCAGGAACAGCATGTACCATCTGTTCTATAATTAGATCTAAACCATTTGACCACGTGGTAATCACGTATACCATCCATATAGATATTCAATAGCTCTACATCTTGCCTATGCGTGCCGATGTTTTCAACTTAACACATTGCCAACTTTTGATATATTCCTTGTTTTTGTTTATTCCATTCATTCTGGTGTCGAGAAATCGCAAAACTCCTTTAAAGCTTCTTGAAAATACACTGATACGCAGATTTATTTTGTTTAGTTAATCAAATGGACAAACTGACGCCTAAATGGTAACCATAGGTTAATTTCAAGTCATGTTTGTCTTTAATTTCTAAATATTTGTTTCTATATTTTGGTGTAAAATTTTTGAGTAGCAGATAGAACCTTTACATCAATATTAAAATATCCTGTTCTGGTAAGCAATGCGTCATTTCACAGTTGAATCACTTTTTGTTATTAAATAAAACTCCCTCTTCAGTAACTTTTTGGTACTCCATATTTTCACAATATTTAATAGGAAAATAATTTTTACAAAGAACACACACAACTCATCAAACATGACCCGGGTTTCAACGATTTATCGTCATCATCAGGCCATAATGGCACCTGATGATGACGGTAAATTGTTGAAACCCGTGTTGTATTTGATGTGTTAAGTGTGGTCTTTCTAAAAGTTATTTTCCGGCTTGTTGTTATAAATTCATGATTCACGTTTAAATTTTATGAGGTGGTATCATTCTGTGCTTCACCAAAATATACTTGACAAAAAACGAATTTCATAGCCAGTGTCATAATTTCATTTTACATTTAAAAAATAGTACTTATCACATGTGAACGCAACTTCCTATGGTATTATGCTGGATTTTTCGCGAACGTGATCTGATAACCTTTGTCAGCCATCTAAGCCGCACGAGACAAGGAAACTGGACGCTTGGCTAAAATTACTTGAAAACCTCTGATTTTAAGAATTTCATCGTGATACGTAAGATATTATTTAAACCCCACTCTTTATCTCTGGAACTGATAGAAATTTCTAAGTAAGAGAGATCTGTGAACAAACTAAAAGGAAGGAACAAATATTCCTTCTTCCCTTGCACCATTAGTGGCTACAAAAAAATAGGACAAAATTTACATTCTTTTAAAATTCCACATGGTCTAAAAGTTTCGTTGGCAACCTTTAATTTATGTCCATCACTTTCTTCCTTTCCATCTTCTAATTACTTTTCCTTCCCCCTCTCATGGCTAGTGTCCTAGCATCCCCTACCACTTGTCCCTCCGGACGGTGTCGGCTCGCTGGGTAGTACATATGTAGACGTATATGAGAATTTATATTTTATTTTTAGAGAATTGCTCATCCTTTAGTGATCATGTTTTCTTGGTGTCACTTAGTCATGTATCCGCGGTGAGCATTTTGAAGATTCGAAAATAACATCCCAATCCATACACCCTCGCTCGCTTCGTGACCTTGTGAGCGAGCACCCTTCATTTTAGGCGCAAGGGGGTGGTTTTTCGGGATCGCGTTGCAAGCGTAGAGGGGCGACTTTTCCCGCGACCCGGCTGGGCATCGATTTTCGGCGGGGGCGGTCTCAGGTTTTTCAACCTGGATCCGCCTCGTTTGCTAGCCGCGTGTCTCTCTGTCGGGCCAACGCTGGGGGAAATGTAACCGCGCGCTTGCGGAGTAGACCGACTACCTGGTGAGAAACTTCAGGTCGGTCCACTTTGAGCATTAAGAGAATAACTTTAGACTATAACTTAGTAAGTAACCTAAGTTAAGTGGCTCCGTGCTAAGGTAACTGATAGTAACTATGCATGCACTACCAGCATTTGAGGAAATATGCAGCTAAGGCAGTAGTATTTTTTTGCAAATATGTAGTATTTTTTTGAGGTGGTCCTCGAGCGACTAAATTGGAACCGGTTTTGTGCATTCAACGTTTTAGACATTAATTTCCTTTGGTATAATAAGGAATGAGTGGAGTTTAGGTTATTACTTTAGGAAGGAATTTAGGAAGTTATTAAGAAGACACTGGCTATTAATAGTTGAATTTAATGTACGTTATATTCTTATGTTCAGCATAAACTCACACTCCGCCAGTCGGCTATTCTTCATCTTACTGAATACTCTAGACGAAAGATTCTCAATGGAAGTGAAAATTGTATTTTGGGGTCAAAAAAATCATGAGAATACAGACTCCTTCAAAACTGTGCGCCAAGACGGCTGCCAATTTTTTTAATGCCACGCCCATAGTGTTTTGAGCACCCTTTACATATGAGATGAGTCGAATGTACTCACGCCGATTGTTTTTTTCAATTTTCTTGTTTAAAATTTCATGAGGGATTTTACAAAACATTTGTCTACAGTCCCTTAAATGTAGGTAATATTTATAAAAAATGTTTTGAATGCTTGGATTAGACGCTTATACTTTTTCCAATTTTCGGTAATTTAACTTTTAATCGACAGTACCTTATTTTCGAATGCACAAAACACATGACATGCAGTTGGCGCGAGGGATCGTGGAGTTTCGTGTTGACACAGGTTGTATTTCCGGGTTGGCCGCTGCTTTGACTTCGAGTTGGATTGCCAACAATTCTACCTGGTCGCAACATTGGCCATGATAATGCCCGAGTTATTATTAGCAAGTCTTTTTTGAATTAATCTACAGGTTATGGTAGGTTTAATAGAAGTGAATAAAACTCCACTAGATATTTACATTGCAGGGGTCATGTAGCTATAATATTAATTTCTTCCGCTCAACTTACGTCTTCATTCCATCCATAAAATCTCATTTAATGCAGAATTCAGTGCAATTCATCCGCATCCTGGAACACACTAAAATCGAAGATGGTGACTTTATGGTGAGCTTTGATGTGGTGTCCCTGTTCACCAAGGTTCCTGTTGATGACTCCATCTGTCTCATCAAAGAACTTACGAAGAAAGGCTTACCTAAGGATTTCCCTGGACTGGCGGAGTTTTGCCTTAAGAATTCCTACTTCTTATGGAAAGGGAAATATTACCACCAAGACGAATGGATGGCCATGGGATATCCCATCTCCCCTGTGGTCGCCACCATATTCATGGAAGATTTCGAGCAGCAGGCCATCCAGAGTTACCCTAAGAAACCTTCCAGGTGACTTAGATATGTTGACGATACTTTCGTAATTTGGCCTCACGGAAGAGACGAGCTGGATAAGTTCCTGAATCACCTCAATTCCCAACACCCATCCGTACGTTTTACTATGGAGATTGAATAACGTGGACAGATACCATTCCTGGATGCTTTGGTCAGCAGAGGACCCGATGGAAGACTGAGACATGCAGTGTATCGCAAAGAAACGCATACCGACAGATATCTGAATGCAGGATCACACCACCATCCTGCCCAGAAAGTGTCATTGATTGACACTCTACTTCATAGAGCCTACACCATTGCAGATAATTATTCACTCCCGACTGAGAAACGGAAACTAAAAGAAGCCCTGGAGAAGAATGGTTACTCGTCCAGATTGTTCCTGAAAAGGAACGCCTGGCTGGAGAGGAGTAACCTGAGGAAATCCGACCAGGGGGAGTCCAAAAATATAATAAAGAGAACCATCGGCCTACGCCACTACGTCGCAGGAACAGCGGAACCTATTGGCAGAATACTGAAGAAATACAACATAGTGACCAGGTTCTCCACCACCAAGAAAGTGGGAGACATTCTGCGTAACCCGAAAGAGCAGATCTCTAGCATCATGAAGGAAGGAGTGCACAATATCAACTGTACATGTGGGAAAGCCTACGTTGGACAAACAGGGAGAGCAATTTCCTGCAGAGTGAGGGAACACCAGGAAGCGACCGAAAAGAAACAGTTCCGCCTCTCAGCAATAGCCGAGCATGTCTGGTCGGAGCCTGGTTACTGTATATGTTTCGAGGATACCAAAGTTCTGATTGGGGAGAGCCAATACTTCCCACGGCTGATACGGGAGGCGATCGAAATTGCCAAATGCCCCGAAAATTTCAACAGGGTTGATGGCTATAACCTAGTTACTACTTGGAGGAGGGTTTTGGCGCGAAATGAGAAATGGCGCAAAAAGTGGTTTTTCCGCCATAATTAACAACCAATTAGATGCGACCAGCTCCGGTATAAAGTCGGACCAAAATGCAGCGCAGATATCTTCAACCTGAAGACGCCTCCAGGATGGGAGGAGAAACGTCAGAAATACAACGACGCTTCAGATACCCGGAAGAAGAATTGAATATTCACCTATTATCTTTTTTCATCTTCCCCCAACACCCAATATCTCACCCTTAATCACAGCCTTAAGCAACCCTTCGACCCTGATTACCTCTTACTACCACCTACTCTTCTCACCAACTCTCTCTACTTTACTCTCCTCACCAACCTTATAAAGATAGAAAGTAGAAAGTAATCGATGTAGTACGTACACTTTATTTAAAAATACACTACACGTGTTTCGTCTTTTTACTAAGCCATCTTCAGGTATGATTACATTCCAGTTTTTGCTGTTTATATATATATATATACACACATCCAGTTCAACAGAAGTGGGGGGGGGGAGGAAGGGGTTAACCCCCCCCCCCCCAACCCCCCCCCCACCTAACCCCCCCCTCCCTTACTCCCCCCCCACTTCTGTTGAACTGGATGTGTGTATATATGTATAAACCGCAAAAACTGGAATGTAATCATACCTGAAGATGGCTTAGTAAAAAGCCGAAACACGTGTAGTGTATTTTTAAATAAAGTGGACGTACGAGTACTACATCGATTACTTTCTATATTACGATGTTCCACCACATCTCGCCTGACACCGTTGATTTCAAGCAATTCCTTATTCGTCTTACTTTTTGTCCAACGCACCTTTTCCATCCTCCTCCACACCCTCATCTCGAACGTCTGCAGCCTATTCTCGTTTCACTTCCTTAGAGTTCAAGTTTCTGCTCCATACAACGCTATAATCAACCTCTTCAAGGGAATCTTCTTCACATCTTTATTCAAGGTCTCTGTCATCATCTCTCTGATCCAAATTTCAGTAGAATATTACGAGAAGCCATATACATTATTCCAAAAAGATTTAAAGTTAAGACTAATCTGTGTGTCACGACTCGGAGGAGGCTCTTAGGGCTTTCAGCCAATCAGAATACACGATTCCCTTCCAACACATTGGCCAATGACAACGTGGGAGCCACCTCCTAGGCACCCTGCCTGTGCTGGAGAATACCAAGGCGTTCCAAGCAAGGTTCGGAAGAGGGAAGATTCCCCTAAATAGGACTCCGCGGGACGTTTTTTTTTCTTGCAATCACTGTTGTTGTTATTATTTTTTTTCACCACGAAATGAAAATCTTGAAACTGAAAACTGCTGACGCCACTTTGACCTGGAATGGACGTGAAACTGTTGTTAATCTAACGCGCAGCAAGTGCAGCTGACAGCCCATAAGTGCATGCCGTATCATGGGACGCATTCACGCTCACGAATGCACGAATGTTTTCATGGTGAATAGTCTCCCTAACGAAATTTGTTAGGAGTTAAGGTATCCTGGTGGTGGTTGGCCCTGGTGTCTCACTTGCTAAAACACTAGACCAATATTTGACCTTTATTCATGATGAAATAATTTCTAACTTTTAATGTTTTCACACTCTTTGAAATTTCAAAATCAAGTCAATTTGAATAAAAAGATGTGAACACAGTACGCATTTTTTTATTTAATTGATTACAAGCAGCACACTTTTTTTCGGAAAGTGACGCCTTAAGTGATTTCACGCGTAAGACCGGCGTTTTGGAGATTCGAATTAGATTCCCGGTAGATTCGAAAATTTTTCAGGGTGAATTTCGACGATTTACCTGTTTTAAAACCTAAATTTACTAAAGCATCTACCGGGACGTAATAATCGCTGAACTATTTGCTAGCACTTTGCATTGAATTAGCCAAGCCTTCGGCACATTTCATATTAATTAGGAGCGGGTGACTGACGAATTGCGATTGTTCAAATCAGTGGTCATCGTTTGCGTCCAAACCATCCACAGTCCCTCACTCGCGCTCCTCTCATCAGCGGCATTGGAAAATCAGCTAATTTACCGCATTGCCTTTTAATTATGCACATTGATTGCTGATGCACTCGAAATGAACTAGGAAACGGAACAGTGAGTTGCGATATTGAAAGGTAAATATTTCCGTGTGTTTACGAACACAGCCATTGAAAGCCCACCCCGAAATAAAGCATTTATCTCATTTTTTCTTGCTTGTCATGGTGAATAAAATGAAATGTAATCGATTTATTTTTTTTTTCATCATGAAAATTTAAAATGGAAGTGCAGATTTCCATGTGGGCATCATATTTTAGTGCAGTGGTAGGCAATGGGGAACATGCATAAAATGTGTCACATTTAAGTTGTGTAAACGATTAGTCTTCAAGAACTAAAATATGTTATCAATGTATGCATGCGTCAACCACAGGCATTAGTAATTGGCTTTTAAAAATGCATACACATTTTAAAAAGTCAAGTGATCCAAGCGGAAATTCGGTGGTTGACGTCACCGCACGGTATCGCTTCTCTAATCTACACATCTTCTCTAATGTAACACATTTTATGCATGTTCCCCATTGCCTACCACTGCACTAAAATATGTTGCCCACATGGAAATCTGCACTTCCATTTTAAATTTCAATGTGAATAACCAAACCTAATAGTTTTTTTTCTTCTGCAAATGCAATAAAAATTATAATTCAGTCAAATTACGTTAAACAATCTGTATTTCATGTGGAAATACGTCGTTTTGCTGTTGGCGATACCCTCTGTGACGTTCTCCAACATAATTTAACACACATAGTTTAAAGAAAATGCAAATTTCAACAATACGAGCGATTGTATCCCTATAAAATTCATTCCCTGTTTATTTAAAAATACGTGCTACAAATAGAAATAGTTTTTTAAAATAATGCATGTTCCTATTATCGGACCAATGCGACAAAAAGCTATTAGTTTTGAAAGTGTGTATAAGCTATTAGAGATGTATGGTAAGAAGTAGTAATTGATTATAGGATGTTGTTATATAGTTTTTTTGCGTTGAATTTTGAACGATGATTTGAGTCCTGTAAGGGTGAGTGTTTGAGTAGTGACAAATCATTCAGCCATCCTCACATCATTCCCCGATGCATAATTTCATACTTCACCGAAACGTTCCACCGACAGGCTTTCGGCTGTGCATGAAAGATTACCCGCAGGCACCAAGTTGACTCTTGGAGGGAAGAAGCTCCCATTTGATGCGGAGCCATAAATCTGGATGTTGTGCGCCATCCCTCAGCCACTCAAGTCCTCCCGAATATATATTTCGAATCCTCTCAAGACCCAATGACTGCTTTCATCTTACGACCTCCGCAACCTACTCCTTCCAGTTATTTTCTTGGTTTTCTCTTTTCATCTCCTCTTCCAGCATTATCATTTCGGGTACCTTATGTTGAGGACTGACGCTAATTACAGTTGAGGTAAAATCTTTATTACTGTTACAAGTAACTTCAAAAAAATCCCTCGATTTGAATATATGTTGACTATATGTCGTAGGATGAACATTCATACGTCCGTCTGTGAAGAAAATATATGAGGGTGGTGGACGATTTGGATCCGATAGCAAGACTTAAATAGTCATTTTCAGCCTCAAATTAAGATGTCCTAATGATAGAATGGTGATATCTTTCCCTTTTAAGTTTTATTCCTTGAAAATGTCCCATACAAGGATGTATATGTGTCAGTCAGTATTCAGAACGGGAAAAAGTTTTTAGACAGCTGTACAGCATGCATTGAATGAATGAAAGGAATACTGGGATAGAAATGGAGTCGTATGTGCTTTGTTTTAAATATTAAAGGAGCATTATGAATAATTGAATTATACATTAAAAGTGAACTGAAGATTATATGGTATAGGTGGGACGATAATTTAATAGATCAACAATAACCTTATGGATCGCTACCAGGTGATGAGATGCTATGGCTACCTAACAACTAAAGTAAGAATAAGCCTGGGAGTTTTGCAGGGTAGTGTGTTGGGTCCACTGTTATGCCTAATAAGCAAAAACGATTCGGGGAAAGAAATGAAAGATTGTAAATATAATTTTTTCAGACGATGCAATGATTTATGCAGTCGGGCAGAGTCCGAGTCAAGTAATTAGAATACATGAGGATCTATATAATTTAAATTGCATGGATAAAAATCCCAAGCAATGGTAATTGGCTCAAAATACCAATTAAAAATTGTTGCTGAGTGACCACTTAAAGACTATCATAGACAACTCTAAGGTAAAATTAGTCGAATCCATATAGTAGTTGGAAGTGATAATTGACAGTAACTTGAAATAAGTGCAGAGGATTCACGTCATTTTGTGTGTTACTGACTGTTACATATTAATTTGTTTTGTCTTATGATTTTGTATTACTCTTTCCAAAATATTCATTAACAATTACTTTTAATCAAGGGATTTTAATTAAGTTTCGGCAATTCTGAAGTGAGAGTAAAAATTAAAAAAAATAATTTTATTCAATTTTGTAATTTCTTTATTTAATTTTTATCGATAATTTCATTATTCTTAATAAATGTATTGTTTCAAAGAAAATTTTGAAGTTCTAATACACAAAAGTACAAGTAAAATATAAAAGTATAAAGATATGGCGTCGTGTTAAAAGCCCATTTACATGTCATTGGCTTATTTAATGTCAAATAACGGAATTTGCATGTATCTACTGTAAACTGGAATACTAAAATAATTTAGGTAGAAAAAAACTCGGAGAGCCTGCGAAGTTAATGTTTCAATGATTGTATGGTTGATGAGGCCTTTCCGTATACTGTATCATTGGAAATATTTAAAACTAAAATTAATGATTCTTTGTAAACACTGTTAGAAATTAGCAGTGTGTTATCTGCAGTCTAGCTTCACTAAAATCATCAGTGTTAATTTATGTTTGCTCTTTTTACTCAAACTTTTTTTTCAAACAGTTTAAACGTTCGCTGCGAGTTACATGATTGGACGCCGGTAAGAGAGGAGAGAAAAATAAAAATTCAATTCTTCCTCGGTCCTAGCGTCCCCAGAAATTTTAATAAGATTCATCCCACTGAGCTCGCTCATACGCAGACCCTGGAAAAAGGACTGAGTTTTCTCTCTCTCTCTCTGAAATCTGTGGAAAACCACCCATTCCGTCAACCTCGGCTTCCCCCTTGTAATACTGTCCCGCATGCCGTAATATCTTCTGTCCGCCCGCCCTCCCCCCTTAGTCAACCCCCAACTCCCCACCGTCCCATCCCTCTCTTTCGCCCATTCTGTTTCTTCCCAGTATCCCCTGCTAAACTCCCCCTGGCCACATTTACGCTCTCCGTCTCTCACTCGCTCACCTTTTCATCCACCCCGTACTCCTTCCTTAACCCCCCCTCCATTCCACCATCCATCCCTTCCTCCCCCTTTAGCACAATCCACCACGAGTCTCTGGGCCCTTCCTTACGGACCCCATTGTTCTATTTCCATTTACCCCCAGTAGTTCCACATCCCACCGATCTCATCTCCTCTTCTCTATTTCTCGTGGAATCTTGTTCACCATTTTCCGTGTCAAGATTAGTTTTCCTTCCACCTCGTGCATGTGCGAGTGAGTGTTCTCTACTGGGGTTCTTCTTTGTCACGGATTGTCATGTCATGAGCGTGAATAGTTTTGATTCCGAACGTATTCGTTTCTTCCATCATCGTCATCAACAGTCATGAATCCGTTGATTTGTTGGTTGTTTAATCAAGCAGGTGACCGACAACTGTTGATATATATTATGTTGATTAATTATTACTCATAAAAGGCCCAATTTAGAGCACTAGGCCCGATATCGAGGGGTCTAGGTTTAAATCCCATTCCAGGCAATGATTTTTTTCAACTGTGAATTTCACTCATTGTCAGTTGTTTTGTCACTTGCGGGTGAGTCTGTTAAAAATACTGCACTGCAAGGTCCTAAGTTCTTCTTTTAATTTGTCTAAAGTTCACCTTTGTGTTTATAATGTTGGGGTGTACCTCGTGGACTGTGGCACATATAGCACGTAGACGGGTACTCCATGTCATCATATACACGGTACCTGTGAAGACACCTTGCTCCTTACAGCATCAATGAAACTCATTGTGTTGAGAAGGCTCCTGGGTAGTTTAATTGGTTGGAGCTCTTGGCGTGATATGTTGGGGTATGGATTCGAATCTCATTTTCGGTGAATGATTTTTGTCACTGTGAAATTAACAATACCGCATGTCCTTTGTGTATTTTTTGCCTCACGAATTAAATTTTGAGATTGATTGGTAGGCTATTGAAAGGGGTGACCGATAACTACACTACAAGTATTAGGCAGTTGCATAATTTTATAGCGTGTGTTGGCTGCGGTAAAACGGTTTTATTTGAAATGAATCGCATCCAAAAATTTATCATAACTATACTCTCACCCATTATTTATAACTCTTTCCCAAAGCATGGGTTTTACCTTCATTCAATGTCTGAAGAAATCTGCTTGTTTGGAGTTGAGGAAGTCGTCAAGATTTTGAAGCCAGATATCGCTGTGAGCTTTTCTTCAACCAAATGCAAAGATTGGAACGATGTATGAACTACATTAAGGATTACATTTACCCACATTTTAAGAACTATTTGGCATATGAAATCTTGTTGAGTATGCATTAATTTCATTGTCATGGAAAAAGGAAAACTGTGAAGGATTTATTATACCTATATAATGTTATTAATATCGGTAACAAAAGACATTTTTAAGAAATAAAAATTGTTGCATGAGAAATATTAATAACAGCTGATGTAGGGTTAAATAGGGCATTCAATGTTTAAACGTTACTATAGCTTTACTAATACGTATTTATAGTTTTACTAATGTCAAATTAGCAAAAACAATTATTGCGATAACTCACCAGTAAAGCGAATTTGCCGAACTTTTAACAAGCGCTGTGGTACACTTGATATGTATAAAAAAATAAGTCTCTTTCTCACCTTATCAAATAATATTGTGAAATTAAATGGATGTTTTGAGACTTGTCTAATTATGTATTGCTTGGCGTTTGCTTGTGATATTCTTTGCCTTGTAATTATATTTTTGGGTAGACGTAAAGCCCAAAAAATAAATTAAAATTGTTAGGGCGCCATCAAAGATCAGTGGGTGGTTAGGATTATTTAGGGAATGGAGGAAGGTTGGAGAGAAACGCAGCGTAGGTCCGGGCATTGATTTGCTGCAGCTGTCAGATCCATTCTCGCTTATGGTAATTGCTTAATATTCAGAGGCTTGTTACAAAGGATGTTGGTCAGTAATTCACATGAGTAGCCTTAGCAAAGTTTTCAATTTTTTGTTTTAAATCTTCTTGAGGCCTATCATAGAGGAGAATAGCCGACATGCCATAGACAACAGGTCCAAAAACTAAACAGACTGGCACACACATTAGTCAATCACTCTCTAGTTGATAGAGATTGTGTATAGCTTTTTGGTTGGAGGGATTCTGTCTGCTTATATGAATTTGTCAGTTGTTTTGACTTGGCAGCACACCGTCGGTGCTGGTACAGTACGTTACTATTTTAGCTCCCCAACATATAGATGGTAGCACAATTGAACCAACTCAAAGGTTGATGTATATTACAACAGATATGACGTTCACAATTATAATGGTGTTTTTTTTACAAAAATTGTGGTTCCTGTAAACTATTATAAAGAACCTGCAAATGTTGAAAATGTTAAGATAAACGCCAAGGTATTTGACATCGTAAGGGTATTTTTGTGTGATTAAGTAACATGTGTGCTAGTGAGCTTGTTTTGTTTTTATAACTGTTGTGTATGGTAAGTCGGTTATTCTCCTTATATAATGATATCCCTTAAAAAGATTTGAAAAAATAAATAGAAAAGTTGGCTAAGGCTACTTGTGTGAATTATTGACATACATCCGCAATGAAAAACCTTTGAAAATAACTTTAATGAAAATGTAGTCGAAAACTATTTCTTTTTCTATGGCTAAATTCTTATATTATATCATAATTAATTATCCATCATAATGCGATTAATAAAGCTTCTCTGATAGTGCCTCCCATTCATTTGATCCTCCCGTATTGTTTTCAAGAGGCGGTTAGATCTTAAAATTTCTCTTGTTGGCTTTTTTCTGGTGCTTGGAGGACTTTTCATCAATAATGTTTTTTCCTGGGTTCTTGGAAGGACTTCTTCATAGGTAATCTCTATCCAATTTATCTTCATCACCCTACATTTATCAAAAGGTTGCATTGCTTCTAATCATATGTGGTCTGTGTTCGTTTTTGTTTAAACTTTTCTTACGTACTTATTCCATATTGACTGCAAAATTTGCCTCGTAGTTTCTAAATTGGTGATTTTTTCCATTCATTTGATCTTTATTTCTTTTACAGCTTAACATTTTCTTTTATTCCTTTTTTGCGGCTGTTATCGTTTCAAGGTTCACTTCCACCTTGCTTCTTTACCTATCGCCAAATTATCCTTGTTTCTTCAGTGGCTATTTCTTCTTCCTCTTGGTCTTATTCTTCTCTCTAAGTCACATAATTTACCAAGCTCATGATTTTCAGTTCTTCTTCTATTATCGTCCAAGTTTCTCTGTTATCTTCCTAAATTAATTACTGCAGAATTTTCTTAGTAGTTTCTTCATTGGTGATAATTTCCTATACATTTGATCTTCATCAATCTACCTTAACACCTCTTTTTCCTTGATTTAATTTTATCCGTTCCGTTACTGTTACGGTTAAATTCAATTCCATCTTGGTTTTCCAATAACCAAAATGTCTCCTTTCTCACTTCTTTGTTGGAAACATTCTTCACCCATTAGATCATCATAATTTACGATAACACCACATTAGTAGGAATGAATGGTGAAACCGTAACAATGATAACTTTACTATGTATTTTCGTGATAACAGCAATGGCTTCGTTGCAAAGCAACACAATTTGGCGTGACGAAACCGTGAACTATTGCAACGAAACCACGGTTGTAATCCATAAAATTTTTACTCTTGGAAATTGCAGTGTTAGAGATTTTCCTTTCATTCTTACCATGAAAGATTTCCATATCTGCGGCCGTTAACCTCGACCACGTTTCCTACGCTTCCAATATTTTCTAATCTGCGGTTGATATCATTCAGGCAGTACCACAATCTTGACTATCAAGTAACAGCAAATCCATCTATGTTCTCCCCCGCCACCTTCACCAGATGTCATCATCAACTCTTCCCTCTCGGATTTCAGCGTTTTTCATCCCTCCCTTCCTTTCTCGCCATATATATATTCCTCCCATAACCCAACAATACACCTACCCTTCCCCAGATTAACTGTTTTTCATACCGCAATAACACAGCGAGCTGCAGTGAAGTTCTGCATGCATGTCCGTAAAAAAAATTTCCTCCTTGTGTGAGTTACCAAGAATATAGAGGTGCACGGAACGTAGGCATTCAAAAGATTTTTGCATGCTGCTGATTTTCTGCGTTCCGGGACTGTTCATTGAAACTCGGTCTTCCGCTACGCTGAGCTTTCTGCACGACGCTGTTAGTCATATTTACAATTTCGTTGAAAAGTACTTCGTTTAATCTCATTGAGTCGTGGATGATTACTGCGTGTTTTTTCAAGGGTGTTGACTTATAAATCCTGTGTCTTAAGTGACTAGGCTTGCCGTCTAATCCGTTCGATTTGTCTTTCTTGTAACATTTTCGACAGGAAAATTTTAGCAATCCAAACTTTAGTAATTTATTTTAATGAATTTTCCGAAAAAAATAAAAGAATGGCATCAACGCCCATACTTGGATATCGGTGGAGATAGTATTACGGTTGCCACCAAAATTTCAAGAAGGATTTTTCCCATGATTTATAACGGATTTGGGAAGACTAATTTTTTTCTAGTGTATCGAATTTTGCCATCAGTTCATTGTTCGTGGTATTCCATTATTCGTCTATCCGAGTTTTCAATATCTAGTAATTATTCATTCATCGTAGTCTTGTTGTTTTTACTGGCCCGCGTATGTTGTAAGTTTTATGCTCACCTCAGTCTTCTCACCAGTATCCGAGGGGTCTTTTATTTGCCTTTTCCGAAGAAGTTAACTTTATGCATTTGCTGGAATTTCTTTATTAGGCATCACGTATGATTTAATATGATTAGTTGATACCTAAGATGTAAATAAACCATTTTTATTTTACTGGGAATTTCGCATTTAAGCAATTTCCATTGACTTTGTTCATATTTTTTTAGTTTATTGCCTAATTTTAGTATTTTATCCTTAATTTTCTGCTGATTCTGTTATATTCTGACTTATGTCACGCCTCCCATCTGTCAGCGTGTACCGGTCCATTATTCACGTGTCTGGTAGACGAAGAGGCATCAGTGTATTTCGCCTCCTTTCACGACGCCAGCAAAAGTGTCATCTGGAGTATTTAAACGACTCATCAGCACCGTGAGCATTTCCTTCACTGCCTTTTCAAGTGTCACGCATCGTGATGGTGTTTTTTGCAGTGAAACTACCACACGTTTAATTTTACAAGTGTATTGAGGTGGAAGAGATAAATGATGGCCCATTTCTTCACCTTATTTATGATAAAAACTCGTGCGTTTTATAAATCGCATCCCTGTAGAAGGTTAATAATAATTATAAATACTACATACGTTATTACCTTCTCCTTATCACTGATTGAAATATAGTCATAAATGATGCATCCTCCAAATTGTTCTATAAATATTCTCGATCTAGATGATTCACCACTGTGTCGTCTTAAATCTCTCATAGTTTAGAAATATTTGTGACAGACACTACTCAATTAGAATAATTTTGCCCCTTGAGTTAGCTAATTGATGGGGAAACCACAGCGTCCCATGACCCTTGGCTGCCTTTGCTTCGTGCTACCGTTTTGGCTGTCTCTCAATATATAACCGTCCTGCATTAACCAGAGTCTTTTCTTATGACTTATTCGAGAAATTAATTTTTCTTATAATTCATGCGCCTCGGTACTCGTGTTCATTCTGTTCCGTATGGTAAATTCTGCACGCACTGCTCTCTCTTTCTCTTGTTAAATCCATTCTTCTAATATTTCTTGCCCAGTTCGGAACTTAAACCTCTGCCACATAACCAATTCAAAGTTAGTTGTTAACTGAGCCTTAATTCCGTTGTATGAGAAGGTTTGCAGAAAGATACCGAAGTTTTAAGTCTATATTAAATTCTATAATCGTTCAATTGGTTTCGTCTGAGTTTTGAAAAACGTCAGACTCCTGAAAAATCAATATTTCGTAGTAAGCGAAAAGAACTGATATGTAACCATTCAAAAATATGAGTGAAATGATTTTGTATGAACACTTCAATTTGGAATGAACATTCTTCTTCCAATTTGAATCCGCCATTGAAGCTGTGGATGAGCTTGCGCGTCCAGTCAACGCCTGGAGCCGTGCTGATGGGAACATGGATTGACTAAGCTCCAAGAAGGGTCACCCTTGGTCGTAGTTTCGGAAGGATATGGGCCTAGCAGAAGGCTTTTCATGCGCCGTTGTTGCCACATCCAGCAAGGGGGCTGAAAATGCGTCGGACGCCGGTAGGGCTACCATTATATTGACAATGCCGCGTTAATAGCGCTGTTGGGAATGCAGAAGGAAAAAATCACAATTTTATTCCTGGGAAACTGTGACGGCATCATTAACTGAGTAATGGATTATGTGGTCTAAGCGTAGACCACTAGGGCGTGTGTCCTTCCTAAAGCAGGGTCAGCAAGGCCCCAGTGGTACTCAGGTTACAATCCTTTCTCGATTAGTAGGTCGACGGAGCCTAAAGGTAGTGCAAAATTCAAGATGGCTGGAAGAAATTGTGCATACTTTTCTTTGGCGCGGAGTGATACAGAATCACAACGTGGGGTGATGGAGCAATTGCTGCTAAGTCATTAAAAGGGGAAGAAAATAGACATTGCGTTGTAGACAGAAAAAGTTAACAGGCTTCGTGGCGAGCTAGGGAGAATGACGGGGAACACTTTCTAGAATAAAAGCACTGAGAGTGTTGGGAGATTGGTTTCGGGTCCATAAAAAGATGGGATTTGTGTAGGAAAATGTTGTTTAGGAAGAGAGAATAAAATGCGAGAAAGCAGCTTTACTTCGTAGGGAAAAGGATTTTCAAGCATCAGCCTAATGCCGGGTCCGGCACCATCATAGGGTGAGGTGTTAATTCAAAATGTCGAGGAATGTAGAAATTCTATTTCAGGCGAAATTTCAAGTTTTTAAGGAAATTTATCGGTTGAAGTTAAGTAGGGTTTTAAGCGCCGACTTGTAATTCTTGTTAACTGAGACTAACTCAACTCAGATTAATCATTTCGCTTCATTTTCTTGGAGCGGATTTAAATATGAAGAATGATTAAATCTACTTGTCACTAACAAGGTGCATTTATTTATATTTAACGTAAAGGTGTATGCAATCTTTTATATTTATATTTTTGAAGGAAGAAAGAGGAACCAGCTCTCTAAAGGAGGTGTATTTGGACATATAATAGGCTTTTGATATGTTTATACAGCAATGGTGACATAAACTGGATGGAAGAAAAGTTTGGAAGTGCTTATTTCGGTAGGGGAAATGAGGGGCATGTTTGGATAATTCGAACAATGATGATGAGGCGATATTTTTTAAAGAGTATATTTGATGCATTCATTCATTATTGAATATTTCGTACTGCATGACTGGGGAGAGAAAGCGCAAAGAGGTGAAGAAAAGTGAAGGGTGGAGGATTGAATTTTGTGGAGCCTGTTATACTGTATAATAGACTCCTGGGACAAAAAAATATTTTCGGACCGACTAATAGCCAATTACCAGCATAAATAAGGCAAGAGTTCAGCGAATTTGGTGCCTATATCATGGAAAATACGAAAATGTTAGGCCCTTTATAAAATGGGAGTGGGTTTTAATACGCCAATTTGGGCATCAGCGAAAAGGAGTCGATTTCAAATGCTTAAGGTCGCAAATAATGCTGTGACAGCGGACCGGCATCATCCGAGAATAGCCTTTGATGGGTACTTCATTTTTAAATTCCCATAATGAAGGTAGTTCACCTTCCTGTTTACCGTTCGAGGAAGAAACTGGGCTCATGTGTGTCATGCAATATATAAACTCAGACAAGTCTTTTAGAGAAGATGTTTCTGTGTGGTAAATGAAGAGGATTGTGCAATATTTCGTTAATAGGGACCATGATTATAGTCGACCAAAGAGCTGCTATGTACTCAATTGTGGTACGAAGATAGGCGTGAATCATTATAGATGAGTGGCTAAGGAGCACAGCAGAATCATAATATTATTATCAAGCAGATCCAAAATTCAATAATCAATGGAAGTTTTGTTTGCGGGTAGATAATTGGGGTAAGGTATCATAAGAATAACTTACTCTTTCATCTCCTTACAATGATATACATTGAGAAATGTAAACGTGTAAAAATGAGGAACGAGGAGCGAGACTTTTTTATTTCATCCCGATTATGAAATTTGAAAAGGTATAATTCCTCCTTGCAGATAAATACGGTGATAAAAAATGAAGGCATTTGTTCACAATGGAGATTCAAATCTCAATTAAGAGACTAATTTATTAGGATGATCCTCCAATAATTTTCTTTTGAACACCTTTTGAAATGAAGTGTCTGATCTTTAAACTCCGTCTCTTTTCTTTATTTTGTACTCATTTGACTTATCAAAAAGTTACAATAAGTTACTTCTTCAAGTTTCCCGCATCAGTGTAGTACATACGTAAGTACAAGCCTTTCCAATGTGAAACTTAAATAATATACACATTTGGTTATAGTAACTGAATTTTAAGGTTACTAATTAAGTATCGGGGTAAGTAATTAGTGTGCAATTAGCAGATACGTATATGATAATTTTGTATTTTATCATCAATTAGTAACTATTATTGTTTGTTTAATATAGAATTAATAACGTAACGACAGTAGTAAAGAAATTATTATGAAAATTTAAGTTTTACGTGCATACTGCATAGTTCATACTCTTTTCCATGTAGTCTCAGGGCTCCGAACTAACTATCATTTACCTTAGATTGCCTTAAAACACGGAGAATAGTCATGCATTATCTGTACTGAGTTTATCTCAGTGATCCTCAGTCACCGATGAAGTAAATGACAAGTTTAGGAGTAATAGTCCAAAATAAAATTGGGTTGAGCGTGTATATAACGGTACATATTTATTATTAATAGAGGAAATATTTTACTTTGCACTTAAGAGAAATCTCCTTGCTAAAATAAGGGCCGACCGAAAACTATTTTCGGGTAATATTGACTGCTTTTTGTTACTGTCTTGTTCAAACTGCCTGCCGTTCCCTCTCCTAAATTGAAGGGAAATTGCCTAGCCAAATAATGTTACCGTCTGTGGATGTAGCGGGATAAATGAAGCATACATACACATCACGCTGTTCTCTTTCGGGGCAGGCACAGTCGGAAAAGTAAAATTTTCGGTGATATACCTGATTCTACTTTATTTATTTCCTTCAAACCTCCCTATCTTGCATACCTCTTTTGCATCAGTTTCGCTCTTACATTACTTCAAACTTATTATTATCTACATCCTTTTCTTTAGACTCCTAATATCCCTTCTTTTAAGAGTCTCTTCGACCACCCATAACTATCTCCGTGTACCCCTTCCTGTCACACCATTCACTCCTCTATCATAAATTTCCTTCGTTATTCGACTGTCATCCACTTTCAAGACATGACCAAAACATAAAAGCACACTATTTTCATATGTGTCTGTTATGGGAACATCCAACCCACTTTCTTTCATCACCCACACATTCCTAACCCTATCCCTTCCTCATCCCCTGGAAATGCTTCTCAGATACCCCATACCCACAGAATTTAGCCTTCTCGTATGCTTATCCTTGCGTACCCAGGTTTCGCTACCGTATAGCAAAGTGAGAAGGAATTCATTAAAGATGCACTGATGAATTGATCAGACCACGATGATCAGTGAGATCGTCTTGGTTGCGGTTCCCTACCTGGCCAAAAGGGATCGGAGGATGTGGCTGCAAAAGAGGAAATCGTGTGGAGATGCTTAGTTTAGAGAGAGGGTAAACGGAAAGAGACGTCAAGGGTTTTGGGAGAAGTGGAAAACTCACTTTGTCGAATGGAAAGGAGGAAGAGGAATGCTGTGGAGAGGAGGTGCGAAAGGGTGTGGTTTGAACGGAAAGGATGGAGCAGGGAATTTCGTGGTTTCCCTCAGGGGAAAGGAATAGGTGAGTGGAGAGAAAGAGGAGAGAGAGGGAGGGTGAAGAAAAACAAAGGAAAAGGGGACGGAAACGCCGAGAGAAGTGGAGAAGGTGGGGTGGAGACATGAGCGAGGAGAATCCTTGAGAATCCATTAAGGGAGGGATAAAGGCGAGTGCGGAGGCCAGTGGCAGAAGAAAGGGTACGCAAACGAGGTCTGAATTGGAGGCCTTCCGAGAGAATTGAGGAGGGGTCCGACCGACAGTGGCGAAAACAAAATAAAAGCGATCCGCGAACGGTTTCGGGGTCGGCGTGTCGTACTCTCCCGCGCTTTCTAGAGCTTAGTTTCCGGGCAAAGGCATCATTCCGCTGCGTCCACGTCCCCACCACTCACTCAGTGCCGTGGTCAGAGGATAAAGAGCTCTTCCACGCAAGGTGCGAACCACCGCGAACATCTGGACGTGTAATATCATTTTGAAATTTTCTCCTAAAAGTTATCTCTTTCGGCACCCGTGTCAAATTTACAAGTTCCTATTTTAGCCCCTCTGTTTCCGCAGTTCATTCATTTGAGTGCCATTCATCCGCAATTACTCTGGGTTTCAATCTGTGATATTCAAGCAGGTTGGTGAAGAGGAGCTTCGCCATCAAATTTGCCTTTTTATTTTGCGTTTTACTTTTCAGAAAGTTTGAATGAGATTTTAGTTGCGATTTGCTCATTCTATGTATCTTTTCATGCATCCAATTCCTTTCAGCCATCCCAAATCGCGTTGTGTCTGAACATCAGTCCGTCCATCGGGAGGATTCTAGTGTTTAAGGAAATGTTTTTGAGTGGACGCGAAGGAGGTAAAGTTGGTACATGAAGAAAGAAGAGTGCTATTGCAAATGAAGTAGGCATTCATTAAGTAGATTTACATTTGGAATACGTGAAAATTATCTGGGACGCACAGGACTCACTTTTATTCAATATTGCCTACTTAGCATGGGATGTTCGTATTATTGGTGAACATATTGCAGTGATTAAGTGTTGAATTGTGGTAAGAGATGCTATGCATCCTTATACCTGAAAAGAGATTCAGCCGTGCATCTCCTTCATTGGGAAATGTAATGAGTCAAATTCATATGGGAGAATCCGAGTGTCCATGAATGTTTCTCACCATATGAGAGATGGGCTTAAACAATCTTTTGCGTATTTTGCTACCGCGAAATAAGCGAGTCTGAGCGCCCTAAATTCCTTTGATGGAAATTTGTCGTCTGAAATTTCATTCGCAAGTTTATCCTTTTGATTCGCATGAATACCTTATCATCAGGCGTCAATCATACTAAGATTGTTTTGCTTTAGCTTCCTATTCCAATCCTTTCCAACCTCACCGCAGTAAGTATTAAAAATTCTTTACCGTTTTCCATAATTATTCATGGATCCCAATGTTTTTCTAATTATGAGCTGATGCTTTAGATCATTATGGTTCCTGGTAGAATGGAGTGGAGCGTCACGAAAATTTGATTGAATCTGTTTCAAGGTGTAAAATATCAATGGAATTATTAAGTTAGCCATTGGAAATGCATTGGCAGCCATAAATAGGCGGTTATGTGAACATTATCCTGTATGGAGTGGTATAGTCAGGTGATTTATTAATCCGTGCAGCTTATGTAATACATTGCGTATTCTATCTCGTGGAGGCGAATGTGTAGAACAGATCAATGCCAAATTAACCTATCGTAACGTACAAAGCGTGAGTTTCCGATGCCTCTGAAAAAGATTATTTCCAGTTAATTTTTGAAAAATAAATAGCTTAGAGATTAGTGAAATTAGAATTCGGGTGGAACTTGATGATGCAGTGTCGTTTTCGTTTTTTTTCTAGCGATTTTAGATTGTAATTTTTATACGAATGGGGAGGAAGGGAAAATTGTGCGCTGTAACAGCTATGGACGTAACGTAATAATAGCTAGAGTAGCTATGGACGTAATGATAGCTTTGGACGTAGCTAATAATGTAAGAGCTATGGCCGATTTTGAGAAATCACATATGACTTGCGCCTAACATTTGGCGTCTTGTACTAGCTATTGTTTTTCATGAGGGCTTTTATTTATAATTGACGGTTTTATCGAAAAATCGTGGAAAGGTTTCAACATCTTTAAAATGAAATAATTTTTGGTACTGTCCACCATTTTTCAATTTTGCCATTTAAATTCATTCTTATATGAATATAATTATGAAGGTATCCCTAAGAATAAATGTATACATGGTGGTTATATAATTAAGAACACATGTGTATGGCACACTTGAAATTGAAATTGACGTAAATGTTGTAAGTCTCTATAAGTAAGCGTGCGTAAGTCTCTTTTCTTCAAAGGAACGATTGACTGTATAGAAACGTGTCCTTGAATTTTAGAATGACTTTTAGTCTTTACTTATTTTTTCAATTTTAGGGCTTAGTTGACTTACCGTTGATTGTTTTACGCGAACTGGCCTTAGATCTCAAAGGGATGGTGGTCAGTCACCTCACTTGAGATAAAAATCCTTGGAAGACGCGATGGGAAGGATAGCGCTGGGTGGACAAGAAGTGTCGAATGAACGGATATCTTTCCCGGGTCGTCATCGATGTTCTCGGCGAGGAACTCCGGAAGTCATCTCCGCTCGTCTCACTCAATGATCCGATGGGTGTATATCCGATGGGATGAAAATCTGCCGGGAAGAAATGAGAGAGGGATTCGAAATTTTCAGGCACGGTCCCTCGGTTAGGTGCACTGAACTCTTAGCTCTCCTCCCTATCCTCCTACCCGAAATTCGTCCTCGTCTATTGCGGATTGGCTCCGTTGGATGAAGAATAGAATCCTTTTTTTCTTGGCTTGTGAGGGGGCCACAGCGGGGTCAGCGTCGAGACGACATCGTTCCAGAGTATAGCGGAGAGGGGATTGTGCTTTTTTCTATTGGGTTGGTAGGGAAGGAAAGGAAGACGGAAGTGAAGTACAGGGCTGTATGCTATTGTATGCTGTATGCCGGAGGTATTGCCATGCGATATAGACCGTCCGTGATATGCGATACATCGCATTGCTTAGCTGTGAGATATCATACAATATTAAGTGATATATTTCAATAGGAGGTTCCCCTCGATATTATGCAATATCGTGTGATATCACTTGATGCTAGAAATTCTTCAGCACCATATGGTCTACACCTAATAGCACCCTGAAGACTACCCCAATAGTGTGTGACAGGGGGTGAATTGTCACCCGTATGCACCACAGAAATCCTAAAAAAAGTTAATGCAAGTACAACTATTAATGCATTAGAAAACACCTGCGAATATCTGTTAGGAAATGAAAATTCATCAATATGCATTACGCTAAAAGTAAGCTACCAAAGCTGGAGTAAACACCGACGAAACATTTGTGGCACTGCATTTATGAAACTAGGATGTATCAAGTAAATAGCGGGGAACGTACTCGGATGAAAAAGTGAAAGAGAGACGCTAACTTGCTCTGGTTAGACCACATAACGAATAATCCGCAAGCACTAGCGACCCTGCGCGGAAAGATTTAATTCGCGAAGTAAATAAAATACAAATGAAACTGCACGTTTCGTTAAAATCTGTTACGAGTGAACGAAAAAATATCACACAGCTGATGGATGGCGAAAGTTTGGAACCATTAGACACGTGGAAGCTACAGGCTAAGCTGAAAATACTTGAGGAATTCAGATCAGGGGAGTTTCAGTGCAACACGGAGGATTTTATTATAACCCCGCGCTATATCTGTAGACATGATAGAAATGAGAAAATAAGAGAGATGCACTGCCGAACTTTTTGGTACAAAAATTCCTTTTTATGCACTCACCATCAGTTATCATAACAAAAACTAAGAAACACTGATGTCATTAAATTATCCCCTGTCCTCTTCCCTCCTCATTTACCCTATCCCCCCCTTTCCATAGCTGGTGTACTAACACCCCCTGGCACATGCCTCTGCGGCGGCTAGCAGGGTATTATGTAGATATAAATGTGATGTATAACGCGATATCATTCGATATGCGATGCATGGTGTGTTTTGTGATTCAATATTCATGTTGTCATTTGAGTATCGCACTGTTTTAGTGAAGGAAGGGTGTCGGCCCGGACGGGCAGTTTTTTTGTGAGTGGTAAGACGGGTGAGGAAGTTATCTTCCCCGGTATCATCGGCTAGGATGCCCGGGGGTCGTTCTGAGAGGGAGTCGACGGTGCCGCAGTCTGTGATGGGTCAAAGAAGAAATAGGAAGACGACGGTGAAATGTGGGTGGAGACCGTATAGTAGGAGGAAGACTCGCTCCCCCTCACCTCATCACTCGGCAAACTGCTTCATATTTGTTTATTTTCTTTCGCTCTTCCCCTTCCCCCTTCCCCACACTCTCCTCTGTTTGTATTTGTTTCGTACGTGAGGCATGAATCTGGGTCGAGGCAGCAGCCTCATGACGTGAATGTGTGTGTGTGTTTGTGTTCGTAGCGCTTCTCCAGTGATTGTGGCGTGTGCATGTGCGCAGAGGAGGAAAAAGATGGAAGAGGGTTGGATCGGTGACGGATAGGGATAGACTCTGGTTGCTGATTGCGGAAGTGAGTCAAGAGATACGGATCGAATGTAATCGATGTCATTTTTTAATTCTATTGAATTTAACTCTAGGGAGGCTGATCATCAAAGTAATACTGGGACAAACTTGAGCAAGTAGAGTATTTTAATTACTTGGGTATTACCCTATAAGAAAAGGGACAAATTATCAAAGACATTTGGTGGAGAATAGCATTAGCGAAGGAATTGTTTTTTACTAGAAGGGATCTGATGACGGAGACCTTGGGTAAGGTTATAAAGAAGAGGCTGGTGAAGAGCCTGACATCGAGTGTAGCGTTGTATGGAGCAGAAACGCGGACTCTGAGAAAGGAGGACAAGAATAGGCTGTAGGCGTTCTAGATGTGGGTACGGAGGAGGATGGCGAAGGTTCGGTGGCCAGAACGGAAGACAAACGAGGAATTACTTGACATGATTGGTGAGGAAGGAAAAATTCTGGATGAGACCCGGGGGAGGCCGGGTAGGTGGATGAAAGTGGTAATGAGGGGCAATGGTTTACTCAAGGCCATGATAGAGGGAAGGATATCTGGAAAGCGGGGAAGGGGAAGTAAGAGAATAGGTTTTATGGATGGGATGAAGATGGGTAGGACGTACGATGAGATGATGAAAAAAATACTAGAGGTAATAGTTCCCTTCACACGTAAAAATCTGTAGGATGTTTTTCCTGACTTCCATTAAAACTTACCTTCAATCGGTAGATTAATTAAATGAATGAACTTTTATTTGCATCGTGAGAAGTCGGACGACCTAATAAGAAAAGGAAGTGAGTCTTTCCATACTGTCGTGTCGTCAAGTTGATTACGCTGAGACTGTGAGTCAAAAGAAATACTGAATTTCAATATCATTGTTTTAGAAAGAACCGCAATCTCTGAGGACTTATCCTAACAATGGGATTACGACCGAAGACGGAGAAGGACGGTGGAGTTCGCGGTACTTTGTTAATGTAATACTGTGGAACCTATTACTATGGCCAGACGTTGACGTCACCATCACCGGACAGTGAGCGAACCTTATCAAACTTTTCCGTTACGCTTCGTTACCGGCAGCCAATAGGAATACATTTCATTTCCACATTTTCAGTCATTATTAGGTTTGAAATTAAGCATAAATAACCTTCTTGAAGCATTTTTGTCAGCATTAATAGTGGATTCTTTATATTTTACTTTTTATATATGAAAATACACAGTCACTTCGTAACCGTTTGCAACTTCATTTACAACATCGGTCAACAATCCTTTCAGCTTTTGTTATTTGTTCATTTACTTCATCATATAAATTCCCATAGCTAGTTATAACTGCTCCTAAATAATTGACTTTCATTACCTGCTATATGATGTCCTAGTTTAGTTGTAGTTTACATCGGATTGGTTCCTTTGATGTTACCATTGTTTTTTGTTTTTTTTCGGGTACTATTGCCATATTATATTTATTTCCTATCTCCATGAATCTCATCACAGAGTTATGTAAATCATCTTCTTTTTCTGCAATTAGTACTGCATCGTCTGCATAGCATATACTATTTATATTATTTCCTTCGAGTGTATATCCTTTTAGGTTTTTTTTTATCTTTTCGTTCAGGTTTGTTGTACTATATTGATTTCTCTACTATACTACGAATATCTCTTTAGAAATTAGAAATCAAAATTAAGGCACCAAATGTGCAGATTACTCAACGAATATATTTTTTTTAATGAACATGTTTTCCAGCCATAGGAGAATATTCCAGCGCCAGTTCTACTGAAATTATGCATCTGCCTTAAAGTATTGTCGTAATTAAGTAGATGCGAAGGCTTTCGCGGTGTGTGGAATGTGAAGGCTGCAATCTTGGGTTATTCGCCGCGTATGCTGTTATCAGTACTCCGCGGCATACGTGGCGCAAAACTTGAGAATGAAGCCATCGTATCGCCGTAATTGATTAAAAACTCAAAAATATGATAAACATGTGGCCAGATTTTATTGCCATTGAATTACCTGTGAACAAATCGATATTTACACAGAATTATTCGCGAAATGGCATTTATGTAGAAATTTACTGTTTTTATCCGTTTCACCCATTCTTGCATTTAGCATTATGTAATTTCAAGTTCACCTTGCGAAAAAAAAGTCGTTGAAATTCAGTACACTGTATTCCATATAATACTGTGAACATGTGAACAGTTTTTCAAACTGCAGTAAGAATTGTAATCAAATGATTTTCAAGTCATTTTACGGAGGAACCATGTTAACATTCTGTTGCGCGATGACACTTAAGAGATTTTTAATTATAAATATATAAAGATTTGGCGGTGTCTGTCAGTCTGTGATTATATACATTTATCTTGAAAATACTGAACCAATTGAACTGAAATTTTGAATGATTCAAGCGTACATACTAAGAAGTGCTTTAGGCTATATAAAAAAGGCCTTAGGGCCACAAGGGCCCCAGGGCCCCCCAAACGGGCCCCCATGTTTTACTCCCATAGTAAAATCATTGGAATTGGTGCCGAGGCTTCTTATTTTGCTTTTTTAAATGACTTTCAATCAAGATATATTGTTGAAATATTTACTTCCGAATGAAAGCAACAATGTGGTATTTAATTCTTGCAATTTATTTAGTTTTACGCTTCATTTAGCTTAAAAATTGTTTTCAGTGCGAACAATATCAATTTTCTCCGATTTTAGCAATAGCAAATATCCTTGGCAACCTGAGCAATGGCTATGAACGGGAAATTTCTCCCGGGACTTTTCTGGCTAACATTAAATTAAATGATCAATATTGGCAAATTTCAGTGAGGTTTCCGTTGTGGTATTTTGTACCCTAACCTCTCCATGCGCGCTCAACGGCTTTTACATAGTATTTGCGTTTAGCACGTCACATTGATTCTTAAAGCTAGGGCCCATCTGTATGCGTAGTATATTGCTTACTACGTGCCATTTGCACACCCCTAGAGACCTACGTTCTACACATATCAAAACCTTAATTCAATCCTAGAGCTTAAGAGCGATGGTTGGGGTTCCAATCCAAGTTCTAAGTTCACAAATCACGGCTGCCTATTTAGTCTCGGAATGAATGAAGTAATGGGCCATTTTTTATTTTAATTCTTTTAAATTTAAAAAATATAATTCTTGCTTCATTTACATTACTGCATGTATGGTGATTTCCAACGTATAAATAGATGACTTAAATGAAATCTGGTGTAAGAATTTTTTTCGACTTGAAAACTTGAGCGCACATGAAAATTTGCGCTCAGTCACTCAAGATTACCGCTCCAGCCATCTTAAAAGGGAAAGGGAACAGGCCTCTTATTGTTCGATTGATGAGGGAAAGCAGTCCTTGACATTTGGTGGTGGAGTTGAGAATGTTTTGGATGAGTTGTAAATAATGTTTTAGTTATTTATTTTTATATTGAATTTTGTGTGCTCGTCCTACGGTTGCCCAACCGAAACTTAAATAAGCAATAGACTAAATAAATAGTAATAATAATAAGTATAAAAGTACTGAACTAGATTCATATATTGTTGAAAATTTCGTAATCCTTTATCTCTGAATTTTATCGATTGAGGAAAACTCCCATGAGGAATCTTTTGTTGTAGGACTTCATAAATGCATAGGTTTTACGTAATATTTAACTGTGATTAGCTTAGAAAACTGAAATATTGATAGAAATTTAGATTAACCATAGGCGATATAAACTTTTTCTATCCTTTAGAGCAGTAGAAATTGATAGATACTTCAGAGTAATTAACAGTTTAGAGCTTAACTGCATTACTAATTGAAGGGAATCATTGCAAGTGACTTAAAACTTCGTGTTTTTTATTAGCCTCGTTTAACTGCGACGGCCAAGAATCCCGAGTTACGCCACCGGCTTTGAAAATAAACAATTCTATTTTGCGCCGCGGACACTGAGCTCCCCGTCTACCTCTCTCCGAAGCAATTTCATATATAGGTAAGGGCGACGTATTCGTTTGGCTGGAGGACTTTAGCTGGCCCGGCAGGCCGGCGGCGCAACCAATCTTGCCGATCGGAGGGTCCTCCAATTCCTATGACTCGACAGAAAGTCTAAGAGCAGACTGTGCCGTTGCTGCGGGAACTCCACCACTCTCCGTGGGCCGCCTCAACCCTCCCCCTTCGACCCACCGCCCACCCCCCTCACACCCTTAATCCCCCCCCCAATCCACGCCAAAACCACCATGGCGGTGTTGTAGGCAGGGAGGTGGAGAGAGAGAGAGAGAGAGGATGGTAACGCAGCGTTTTCACAAAGCCCCGTATGGCTCAGTCAATTTCCTCCCTTCTATCCCTGACCTCTCTCTCCCGGATTTTTTGGCCACCCCTGTCCTCCCCTTAACCCTTGCACGTCATTGTCTGTCCCCTCTCGACATCAATTCACTCCGCCCTCTTCGAAATCCCTCTCTCCAGTCTATGACCTGTTCCAGTTTTCATGGAGTTCATACCATCGATTTTGATAGGTGGAGAGTTAGGGATGAGTAGATTGAAAAAAATGGGATGTGAATTTATTTTTCATCCAATTTCTTTCGCAAGATATTAATTTTGCACCAGGGGAGATGCCATTTTTAGGATATTACCACTGATATTCATTAATGTAATTTTTTCCCTGGTTAAAATTACTTTTTAATGTTTACTTAATGAATTATTATTGAAATAATTAAACAAATACCTTAAAATGGTCCTAATATACTTAGGGGTGTGATTATTGAGAAACTCGTCGAGTATATTCGTGGATATCTTTACTTTTAATGCCATAAGGTTTATTTATCATCTCAAAAATGCGAGTTAAAACATATATCCTTTATAACTATTCGTCAGTTAGGTTATGCTAAATATATGATAAAAGGGTGAATTAGCAAATAGACGAAAAGGGAAATGTGCTTTAATATCTTTCACTCCGGGCTATTTATGAAACGTCTTCCCCCTGCTTAGGAAGTAGTGGTCAAGGAGTACAGTTATGTGGATAAGAGGTATAATTTAACATTATGTTAACTATTGAAGGAAGACTTATCGGGGAATGAAAATATCAATCACAATTTTTTCGTGGACTTCATGACCGATAAATATTCAAAAAACCTATCCTATAAAAGTATTTATATTTTAGGAAGAGTTTTGGGTATATGGACAATCTATATATATATTAATTTTGTAGTGTGTCATCCAGTCACTCATTCTGTATTCATTTTGTTTATATCTCTCTCATGTTTTGAGCTAGAGAAATGAGGTTTGGTGTATTAAATGTGGATTCTCTGTCTGTATGATTTGGTATTGAATTTGGTTTGGTAGATGGCAAATTTTGGGGTTGTTTCGACCCCAATATTGTTAACAGTGACACCCATAAGAAAAGCATTGAATTCGGTGCAGGTTTTTGTTCATTTGCTTTTTTAAATTACTTGCACTCAAGATATCGGATGGAGATTTGCATCAAAGAACGCATGAATGAATTTAGTATTTAATTATTTCATTCAATTTTCTTATATGCTTCGTGTTTGTCCAGGTACTGCGTTTTTATCTCGAAATTCATCATTTTATCTTCCTTTTCAACAATAGATATTTCCTTGGCAACCGGGCTTGAATGCGCATTTGATAGCAATTTTATGAATGGGTATTCACTCCTGCAGCCTTAAAGGCCAAGGTTCAGTGACTAATTTGATATTTGTAGTCAGACGACTACAGTTCCCCGTTCGCTTTGCCTTCGCAATGGCATCAACAAGGGTTATTCGCTTCAAGTACTTGGATTAAATCTGGAAAATCCATGCTTTTCGCGTCCTCAATTATATGTTGCATACTCACGAGTGGGACGGATCAGTAATCCCAAATTCAACACTAGCTGATGAACACAACGCTTGCCTCAAAGCGTCGCGTCGCATATTTGGAGACATGTACAGAAACTCACGTTAACGACCAACATGCGCGTAATTCAGCGCAATGTGTTAACCATATTTTCAAAACAGCTTTTGAACATCGGTAATGGAAAAGTACCACTTGATGCCGATACAAAAAATATTTCAATTCCATTGAACTTTCATATCATTGTTCCATCGATCGAACAATAATTTCAGATAGGTAGTTTTTCCACAAGTTGTCACCAATTACAAAAATCACCGATGCCTTTGTGAACTCGCTATTTTGGAAGCAAAAAACACCGACTTCAATGCAATCAACTACGCCATCCACGAACGAATTTCGGGCGAGTCTGTCTCCTACAAATCGATTGATAGCATCATGAATGCGGACGAGATTTTTAACTATCCAATTGAGTTTTTAAATTCGTTGGATCTCTCTGTTGTACCACCGCACAAATTGTCACTCAAACTCGGCGCATCAATAATTCTTTTGCGCAACATTAATGCACCACGAATGTGCAATGGAACCAGGCTCCACTGTCAAACCACTGTCAATGCACCACTGTCAAACCACTGATACCAAAATTAATCGAAGCGACATTTCTGAATGGCAATTCAAAAGGTGAAGATGTGCTTATTCCACGTATTCTCATCATTCCCACCGACATGCCATTTGATTTCAAACGACTACAGTTCCCCGTTCGCCTTACATTCTCAATGACATTCAACAATGCACAAGGTAAATCGCTTCAAGTGTGTGGATTAAATATGGAAAATCCATGCTTTTCACACGCTTAATTATATATTGCATGCTCATGAGTGGGACAGCCGAAAAAGTAATTTGTTTTTGCAGAGGGCGGTAGGACCAAACATATTGTATATCCGAAAGCACTCGAATAAAACTTTCAACTCTATTTTATGACACAAAATATAATTTTCTTTCATTAATGTTGAACATGTAAATGTGTATGCTTTGTATATGTGTGCCTACTTAAAAAGAAAGAGGCATTGCAACGCATTCCGGGCCCTGCCGGTGAAGGCGCCTCAAGTTCGCTTGACCTTATTTCTCTCTCAAGTTTGCATTGGATGAGAAGGCGTAAAACAATGCAATTGCTGTTTTGGGGAAGAAAAATTATTCTGAATGTTTTTTTCATTTTTGGGAAACATATAAACTCATTTAGCCGCATTTCCCACTGCTTCCACTTGAGTAGTGCAAATAAAGGAAGAACACCAAGTTCACTTCAAGAGCACACCAAACAGAGACTGCCTGCAAAGCAGGCAGCAGGTCTGCTAGTCTTTAATTTCATCTGATATTATTGTTGTGATTGGACTAGACAGCTAGCCTTGAGTTTACCGTTCACTTATATATGTGGGTTGAACATAGCTTATAGAGTTATTTAAGTAGTTATGACGGACCGTTTGCTAAAATTCGTTCTCAAGGAAATTTTTCAGAACCCCAGGAGTCAAATTTTCACATCTGACATTGAAAGAAGTATCAGCTGACTGAAATTGAATGAAATATCAATTTATTTACTTCCCATAATCTTTGTTTATTGTGCCTTGCCTAGAAAATAGCCAAGCATATGCACAGCAATGAATTCCGATGATTGAATCTATAAACTTGTGGTTGTCTTCAGTTGCGTGGTGGTACTCCGTCGTCAATAATATTTATTGTGTGGAAAGGTTTTAGGGCCTGATTATGATGATGTATCGTCAAAACCGGGGTTTTAAGTAATAAATTTGTCCTGCGGTATTTCAGTAAAAGTTTTTCCTACAGTAAATATCATTTGTAAATGGTTATGGGAAACATATCTTTCTTAGTTCATATGGACTGAGTTCACGTATAACTAGGAATTGTATTCGAGATATATGAGTATATATTTTGCGATTTCTGCATCCTTATCTTTGACGTAATCGCATACATATTTGTGGATGTTTTTTCTTACTATGTAGTGCATATCGGTGGAATTTTTTATTGAGCGTGGAATGCGTTTTAAATTTTTTTATTTCCTGTACAGATATTTTCCGTGAAATTGCAAAACCTTTCAGAGTTCAAAAGTGAAAGCAAGGTAACCAGATATTAGCTAAAATATAGCTTTGTGATATTGCTTTACTTAAATCTGAGCATTGGAGTTATTTTATTTGTGATATGTGAACACATACTTGAGTTATTTACGAAGGGTTAAATAAATGACCACAGGTCCCTCTAAGCCAGAGAATTCTCAGTAGTTTCCTATTATACACAATCCAAGTATAGCTACGTTTCCATTTAGTAAATAATTATTTTTGCAATATTCCACAGAGAAAAAATCATTCGTCTTGACCAGGGTATTATATTATATATTATAACTAATATTTTTCTTATTTTTCGATTATGTTCACATGGTAATTTTGCCTCATCAATTGTTAGTAAACTTCAGAGTCTAATTGGTAATTCATTAATATGGGTATGTCATATTTGTATTTTTCTGAGATCATTAGTTATGGCTGACGATAAAAATGTAGTTGAACATTGGTGAAATTGCTAATTTGTGTATTGGTTTGAACCTCAGATTAAATTGCATTAAATTAAGACGCCAATAAACCTAGACTCAAAAGACTAAGAAGTTAAACACTTTAGAAAATGTACTCTTTTATGAAAAACCCGTTGTTGGCTTCCGCATTTAAAAGGAGTATGTAAAAAATGAAAAGTTTCCTCGAAGCGAACGAGCATTATAAAAATATAATTTATCCTCGAGGTGAATGCATTCAAATGAGAATGTCAGCTTTCCGCTGTTGACCTTCGAGCTCCGCTAAGTCGACCGCCTAATGGGCGCACCGCACTTGGGAGGGGGTCGGGACGTGAGAAAGCAATCTTAGAATGAATCATTATTCTTTACCGAGAGCTTACTCTAAATAAAAAGGATAATAAACCGATTAAACTGCTTCCTTCCGCCCCGTCCTCTCCCTAACCCCCTAAAAATCCCAAATTCGACTCGAAGAAGATTTCCATGAATTAAGTTTAAAAAAAAGAACGTTGCTCAGCATCCCGCGTTCGACGATTGAAGAATGATGAGGCTTGGAAATTGGAGTTTCCCATCTTCCTTTTTTCACCCTCCGATCCTTAAGCCATCTCTCTCGTCTTCGACGAGTGATTCATGCTGTGCGGTCTCTTTCTCTCTATCTCGGTGCATGTACTTAACGTACAGCCTCGAATTGTCGGTCCTCTGCAAGTGTGCTCGTGGGTAGGTTTAAGTGTGCGGAGTTCGATAAAAGGTTTTAAATTTCGGCGGCAATAAAAAAAACGGCAAGGGCAGGCGCAAATCTTTCCCAAAGGTGGGAGGAGTGGATAGGGAGGAAAAGGAGTTAAGAGGATGCGGAGGGAAATACTGTAGGGAAAGAGGTCGCGGGGTGGATTTCACACGAGCTCGCCCTGCGAGAGTGGATGTAAGTTTATGTGGCTGAGGGAAAGGAGAAACATACGAAAAAAATAGGATGGAATGGTTAGAAAGGTGGCGTCTACAGATGGGATGATAGGCTCCTCCTCCTTTTGGAGCGCCTTGCTGCTGTGAAGTGATCGCCGCGTCTGCCAAAAGGAGTTGAGCGAATGAGAATCGTGGCTGCGGAATTCAAGCGTTCGCAAAGAAGAGCGAAGCGTTGGAGTATCATTAAGTTGTCGCAGTTGGTCGCCAATTGGTACCCCACCTTGTTTGAATATGTAACTCTTATTAGATCAAAGGCTATTTTATTCATTTAAGTGCTCTACCGGATAAAGGTAGGTTTTATTTAAAGGCAGTGAATGCTGATTTTTACACATGCAGGACCCTATCTACCTGTAGTACCTATTTATTTACCCCCAGGTACTTCATATCCTTCTTTATCCCGTCTATAAAACCTTTTCTCTTCCTTCCCCTTCCCCGCTTGCTCAATATCCTTCCCTCTGTCACGGCCTTGAGCAACCTATGGCCCCTCATTACCTCTCCCAACCACCTAATCTGCCTACTCCCAGTCTCATCCAGAAGCTTCCTTTCCTTACCAACCATACGTCCACATTTGTCTTCCTTTCCGTCCACCGCATCTTCTCCATTCTCCTCCACACCCACATTAAAGACTATTTCTAATACTTTAAAGGGTATATTATTCGTAGATGGTTTAACAAAAGAGCTCCTGGCTAATGATCCCTCGTATCCACTCCTTGTAAAATTTAAGCATTTTTGCATCATTATTCAGTTTTCAGTGGGCATTTAAAAATATACCAAGGGCCGATTTAAGTCAATTAGTTGCGCTTTTTGGGTAATGGATTAAAACATCAAAAACCTGTTTTTCATTGAACCTTAATGCTTAAGTGTTCTTTTCTCCCAATATCATTTTTGTTATTCTAGACCTTGGCACACTGTAAAAAGGTTCTTAGATGGCAACTCCCAGGTTGCAGCAATTTTGGTCTCCATCTAATAATTTTTTGCACTTATAGGGCAAACCGTACAGTTATTGGCCACTCTACGGTTGGTGGCCACATGCTATTTTGAAGAGCATAGTAAGAGTACAGTTGGAAAAGAATTACAATAATTATTTCAAAATTTATAATAGTCATTATTGTATATTTTGTCCAGCTGCACTCTTACTATGCTCTTCAAAGTACCATGTGGCCAATAACTGTAGGGTGGCCAATAATTGTACGGTTTACCCTACACTTCAATATTTTTTTTTTGTCTTAACTTTTTGTATTTTTAAAAAGTTATATTTCAAGACTACATGTCTTGAATAAATGCAGGTTGTCATTAATTCGCATTTGAAATAATTCAACACCCCTCATTCTCTGTACGTGCTTTCATTAGTTAATATCGTAATTTTATTTCGTTTATTTCATTGGACGATAGAATGTATTTTTGTAAAACTTTGATATTTTTCACCTCCTTTGATTTCAGTTTGGTGATGCTCAAAACAATAATTGGTTTTCCATTGGAACAACCAATTTATCTATCGCTGTATCTCTCAATGGTTCGGTCTTGTGGTTGTTGGTGTGATAAATGTATGTTGATGATTTATTGAATAATTGCTTTGCTGGGCAATGTTCGTATTTATTCGCTGTAAGAGGATATCCACTAACATGGTAATGTAGCATTTGTCTCGCCGTTTAAAGTGGATCGCCTATTTTTTGAAGCAATAGGAACACTATCAAAGCACGATCATTTATAATGAGAAACACTAACGAGTTAGCTCTGCTTAAAAAAAATATCCGACTAGCAGAGTGCTGGCTGATTGGTGGCAAGTTATAATTAATTCGCTGAGTATCTGCATTTTTAAGAGCAATTTGTTTGAGGTGGAAGATTGGCAAGTGAGATCTTTTAAGATTTGGCGTTCCCACTGACGCATAACTGAAAAAAAAACTATTTTTACTGTCAAAATTGAGTTACTTTAAACCATAATATTTATCAAACAGCAATACATCTATCGTTAGGATAATATCCAGCATCACTATACGCATACAGTATCAAAAGAGTCATGAATATTGGTGAACTCTATCAGCCATTGTTGTTATATCTAATAGCATTTGCTGAGTTAACATTTAATATGGGAATAAGTAAAAATTCCGGGAAGAGGAATTATTAATTTCTTCCACCGTTCGCAGTTTTCTAGAAAGTTCTGGTAGCCAAATTATTTTGCTATTAAAGCTTAGCTAATTTGTGCCTAGAGCCACTATTGGAATATATTTCTAGTTATTATTACTCTTATATTCAGGGTATTCCGGCCATTATGGGTACATACTCTATCCCTAAATTATACTTCATTTTTGTTCTACATAGGAACATTATTTAGTTCTCAAGCATGCAATAGGGAGTAAGGAATGGCATGTAAACGTTCTGCTGCAGTGTTAGTTGATCTCTGCTCAACATTTGTAAAATAAGTGGGTGATAAAATCAAAATTCTTGTTCTTCCGTTACTTAAAGGTCCGTTAATTCCAGCTAAAGTCACTCTCTGGCTTTCGCTATGACTTATGTTTTTCTGCCTTCGAGTTTTTGGGAAAAATGTCTAAAAAAGCGTTGCTAAGGGTACTTCACACAAGTTTTTGCTATTCTTCAAGATTTCGCCGGTTACTGGGTATTTTCCTGAGTATGGTCGTAGTTTCTCGTTAAATTTTCTTTTGTATTCCTTTTTTGGTAACTTAACTTGTGACATAGTTCATAATGCCTAGTCTGCTTATCCCAAGAATGCGTGAAGAAGAAATCGCTTAACTAACTGCGGTATGTTTTCCATTACCGTCTTTTATTAGCAAAGACCGTTTTAAAACATTTTCAGAGTTAATTTCAAAGGTCCTGCTTTTTAAAATTATCTTTCAAGAAAACATAGGTTTATTAATCCCGAATTTAGAACTTCTTTCTTGTACATCCTTAAAGAGATTTGTAAGTTTTATAAGTATTATTCAAAATATAAATATTTTTTAAAGAAGTATTTTAATTGTAAAGAGAATATCATGTTGATATAGAGTTGTGTGTATATTAAACCTAATGTCTTGCATTTATAATAATTTTAAATTTGGCATCCTAATTTGTATGTTACGTTTTTTTAAGTCAGAAATAGTAAAAAATTAAACGTTACAATGAAAACTTCACTTTCCAAACCCACAATATTGTATTAAATAACGACAGGTTTCGTAAATAATAATCTCTTCACCCGAATAATTTTAAATAATTCATTTTGGAATTGCAAAGTTATATTTCAACCCTTACAGAATTAATCGATAGTTGAGAGTCTTAGAGGGTGTCTGAAATCTTAGCAATGAAAATATTTCATTGGTATAGTTTTCATAATTTTAGCATTTATCACAAAATTTCCTCGATATTTTTGAATGGATATTTCTGAACGTTCCTAATTTTAAACAGTCTACGAGTACGTACTGATTTTTAAAATAGACAGTGGATCCTTACAGAATGATTGAAAATTTGGTAAGGAAAGGAATCTTGCATAGGTGATGGAGGGAGAAAGTTTCCGTACACATAATTACTTAGTGGGCAGGGGGGAGGAAGGGGGCTGACTTCCTCTTCCATAACCAATATTAACGTTGAATACACCACTATTTCGGGCCAAGAATTCCTAAAGTGACTTAGGGTAGTTCCACAGAGATTTTTATCCCAGTCTTAATGGACACCGTATTCGAATTTTATTTTAAATGTAAGCAACAGTAAGAAGCATGGGTTAAATATCGAAAATAATATTAGTGGCACAAAACATTCTTTTATATGACTGAAATTATCGATATTCAACTAAATGTACACTTGTAAGGTTTGAATTTATCCTACTTGTTTCACACCAAATGCTGGAAATACCTTCACATACGATGATATTTTTTGCGATTTCATAAAATGCAATACAGTGAATAAATACTTTTTTTTACGATATGTGATATAATATAGCCGTACCATATCTCGTAGAATGTTGTTTCCATTTTCTTACAATATAATAAATGTCAATTTTATGGAATATATCTCAAAAAGTAGTGCAGTAATTGGCTGATATTTTGGTATCATTTGAAAGATGAGATCTCTTTCATCATGTTGAGGCCAAATTAATTGAATTTCATGTGACACGATATCTCGCTCAAACGTTCTAAACTTTTGGATTCGGTAGATAGGTGGGGGGAGGGGAGAGGAATGAGCGGTCCGGCGAGAAGAAGTGGGAGAGGAAGAGGAGAGGAATACGTCTGCTAGCGCGTACTGAAGGATAATAAAGAAAATAAAAATGAAAGCGGGACCACCTAAAAGAAACCGCTGCTCCATTCTCTGTTGGCAGCGGACCAAAGAAAAATGGGAGTACCGAGAGAATGGTGGTGTATAGAGTTAGAGAGAATGTCTGGGAGGAATGAGAGCCATTCTTTATAAGTATAACATCCTCTGCTTTTTCCTATACTTGAACCTTTTCGTCTCCGCTTATTTCTTTTTCAATTCTTATTATTATTATTTTTTATGGGTGTGGTATGCAGTATTTCTCCCTTTCATTCCTTTTTTGATGCCCTTTTCCTCGACATACCATTTATAGGTTTTGCGGTGGCTATTATACTAGTTAAGGGTTTTCCTTTTCCACATCACATCGGAATCAATGAATTATGGAATGCAATGGATTCATGGAACTCAATGGAATATCATCTTTCATTAATCGGCGTATCGCAAAATAATTTATGGATTAAAATTGTGTTTTTTTGTAGTAATTTCAATTGACGACCGGAATCTGAGATCATTTTGGACACTAAGGACGAGTTGCTTAAATCTTAAGTGTGAGATTACTTGGTTAGTGTGGGACTTTCTCTCTCTGAGGTGCCAAAGCGGCACGGTGTTATATTCCAGGGTACGGACGGAGTACTCCTCTCAAATTGCTCTCGTCAGTAGGAGTTGGTATCACGTATCCACGGAAGAGCCTTCCAGATTGCCTGGATTCGAACATGGGATCTCTGGATTGTAAACCAGCCATTTAGCTATATCACCTACATAAGTCCGTTAAAATTTTAAAATCAAATCGGCCTGATATTAAATATTCCAGCTGCACACTGAGCCTATAAGTGTGCTAATACGTTCAGGAAAAAAATTTCATATGACACATGGCTGCACTAGTGAGTTTATTTTTCTACAAAATCCTAAAATACGACCATTTAAAAATATTCCTCTAATGCGCTTAAATTAATGTGGTCAAAACTTACGCTGCGTTTTATCTTTTCATAAAACTTTGATACAAAACATTGGAAGGCTCTCGATGAACATAGATGAGCTTGCACTTCCGCCGAAATATACTTATACGAATATTTTATGTTGGGTAGCTTCGGATGCAATAAAGATTTCACAGTATAAGTAGCCAGTTCAAATCGGTATTCGTGGAGTAATGTAGTACACTAGGTCAAGCTTAGTGAATCCAGACGTGCAATTTTTGCAGACTTCACCGCACGGGAAAGCACACTGGTTAAAATAATGCGAGGCGTCTGCCTTGCAGTAACATCGCGAGAATAAATAAATGAAACAAAAACACGGGTAACTGTTTTCCATTAACTGTAACTTGATAATACGTTTGGTGTATAGCAGAAAAGAAAAATGTGCCGTGGAGCTATTTTTTCTGTCGTGAAAAAGCAAAAAAAAAGAAAGGATGAAAATGAGCTGGTCCCGTCCGGCAGCCCTGGGGCACTCGTCGCTGGGAAGTCCTCCATTGGGGTTTCACACTTTGCGCGGCGGCTGCGATGCGGTCGAACGGCGTGGAGGGGGAAGAAGGAGAAGGAAAGTGTATATAGGTACTGGGGAGGGAGAGAGAAGGGAAAGGCAAGAGGAAGGAGAGGAAGAGGAGGGAAAGAGCCATGGAGGGAGTAAGAGTGGATGAGACCGGCGCAGCACCAGCTTCCCACATAAAAAGGCGTCCAGTTGTATCCAGCGACCGGTTTTACCGTGCCATCGTCGCACGAGTGCGTTTGTTTTCCGTAGTGTCGCAGCGACGACCCTGAAGGGGGAACCCCTAGAAACTAGTGGCGGTGGAAGTGGTACGAATCGTTTGTGGCCCCTTCGAAGCTGAGCGTGTAAATTTCAAGAGAATGGGATTCGGTTTTCGCAGGGCTTTTTCTCGCGACACCTCGCCAGCCGTGTAGTGTCCTTTGCTATTCTTTGGCGCGTTTTATTTTTCCGTTTTATACTGCGCTATTGTGTTTTCCTTAAAACACATTCATCAAAATTTGTAATTAATTAATTATTTATTATTAATAGCGATTTGGTCATCTCTTGGGCAACTATTAGGGCAACAAATAACTGTTTTTTGGAGTAAAATTAAGAGGAAGTCTTCCATCATGAAAATGAATAGCATGGAATTCCTCTTTTTCAGAATAATTTGAGTGAAATAATGAAAAACCAATGATTTTATTTTTTTGGACTGTAATGTTTGCTTATTTGCGCATTTTTGTTAAAGGAACATTAAAATATATCTATTAAGACATGTACCCTATTCTATATTCCATTGTAGGTTTCCGCGGCGCGGCGTTCAGATGAATTGTTCTGCATTTTCGGGTTTCCACCGCGTAGGTTGCTTTTTGAGACAACAGTTTCGCCCGTAGTCCAACTGAACGTCGTCGACCTGAACCGTCCCTTCGACCTGGGCGTCTTCGACCTAAAGACGCCCGTTGGAATACGGGCGAAACTTTTGTCCAAAAAAGCAACCTACGCGGTGAAACCCGAAAATGCAGAACAATATACCCTATTCTATTCACAGTTCATGGAACACCTCACTTTATGAAACACCGTGGAACAGGATAGTGAATTGGACTAGTTTTTTGAAGCTAAGATTTCCTTTCGGCAAATATGTTGTCAAAGTGCAAGTGAAGTAACATAAATGTGTTTTGCAAAAATCCATATCCATCGGGAAACCTTAGTAATAAAACTATTCATAGTTACGTGAGAAATATATATTCTAATTTTTTTCCACGCTACTCTATTCTTGCTAGCTTATGTTGCCACAGTCATAAACATGCGTCTCCCCATAAATGCTCTCAAATCCATGAGATTCCTTCGATTTTTCATCTTGAGAGTCTCAGCGTTGTCAACCTTGACGTTATCGGTTTACCACTTTCTCTGTCCACTTTTACTCTTCAATTTTTGTTCTATTTTCCATTGTGCTACCTTCTGTCTGTTGGAAGTTATCCATTTGAGATATTCTCGGTTTTAATCATCTCACTTGTCTTATCCTATGGAGGCCATTTTGACGTTCAATATTTCATGGTCTCCCTTTTTCTTTGTAGGTTAAGCTAGAATCTTTTCAATGCTATATTTCCTCAGGCAGAGGCACCTCCTTCTAATTAATCTTCACGCCTGCCTACTCGCAACCTGATGACTCCTAGTTGAACGACTTTTTTTGCTCTCACAGGCATTTATTTCTTTGTACTTCCTTTACTCAGGATCTTGTTTCTCAAGAAAAAACCTACCTTTATTTGTTCTCGCTTTTGCTATTGTTGTCTCATGATGACATTCTTAGCTCCTTTTCTTTCGATGGATAAAACAACTCACCCTAATGATAGATAATAATTTCTTTAGATAAAACACTCACTTAGCTCTGTATATCTTCGTCACCTCTTCGACGCAGATAAGTAGGTATTCTTTAAGAGGTTCCTCAATAAGTAATATTTATGGCTTTGCCTTTAGCGAGATGTGAAAAAGAATTCGTTACTTTTCTATTATTTTATATTATAAAGTTTTACTGTGAACTCACTAAAATCTAATGGTCACCAGGCTCTCTTGTCATGCTATTTTTTGTACTTTATGCCGTATTTTAGATTCATTATTACATACATGAAGTGATTCGCCTCGAAGTTCAACAAAGGTTTGTGTAACCTTTTGCAGACCCGTCCTAGAAGAATATTTGATGTAATGGGCCGATATAATCACCACCTCGACTCATTTTCAGGGTGAAAGCCAACGTTGGACGCAATATATTAAACATTTAAATACACCTCTAGTTTGCAATTGAATGACAAATATGAAATGGCAAAGTTATGGAATTCTCATTGAATTTTAAAGTTTTTAGGTCCAATAGATTTATATTATTTCCTAAGGCCCTATTTTTTCCCGAATTATCAATTAAACGCACCATCTTTACTGTCTGGAGATCTAAGTAACGTTAGGATTTTCGTATGTTGTTTCTCCAACAGTTTTCCGAAGACTCAGTATTGTTCCTCTAGTTTAATCAAAATTCCACGTTTTTATCCCTTCTCTACGTCGAGTAAATTGGTTGCCTTCGTTTTCATTATAACATCGTCGATCAATTGAATTTTTAATTACCCGTGTTCTATAAATTCTCCGACACCGAGAAAATTGTTTTCCTTTCACTGTTTAATATTTCATCTTGACAATGACGGTTTCTTGCCCTCTTGCTGCTCTTTGAAATTTAATTACCCCAAACCGTTTGTCCCTCCTCGGCTTAGGATATAGATTCTCAATTTGTTTTCTCCCCGCGAACCTTCTGCGTTGCAGACCTCAACACGTTTTGCCAGACCCCCTCTCGCTTTTAAGCGCACCACATGCTTTGCTTTACTCCCTTGCATTCATCGCCACAATTAGGTCAATTGCTTACGCCCACCATGGGGTGCATGGGGGTGAGGGGGTGCTTTGCTGGCGCGATTCCTAGAGTGTATCACGCCCACGGGGAGGGCGCAGTAATGGGTCGCGGAGAGGATAAGGGTTGAAGGGTCAGAGGAGGACACAGGAGTGTGCTGTGGGTAAAGGAGTAGGGCAAATGAGCCGAAAGAAACGATACTGCGGGATGTCGAAACAAACGTGCGGTGAGAATGCGCGTTACAGGTACGAGCATGGATCCAGGGGGGTTATTAGACATGGATTCGGAACGTCCGAGCTTCTTAAATGACAAAATTATGACGTCCAAGGCTCGAGATATTCAAAATGGGCCACGTAAAAGTTTAGATTTGTCGGGGGTTTGACGACCCGTCCGCGGTTTTTCCGAGGTTCATTCGTGTCGAGTCCTTACTGAATATGGTCACAGAAGTCTTATTCAGGAAGAACTCGACACGGTCAAACCTCGGCATATCCCCCATGAATGAAAAATGAAGACAGCACCCGACAAATCTCAACTTTTGATTCGACATTTTCGATGCTGTGACGTCATCATTTCGTGGCTGTCGGGGCTCTAAAATCCCATATTACCTGGTGCTTCCTTATGAGGCCATACCAAAAAATGCACCAAGTGAGTGGCATGTTTTAATTTCTGTTAAACCAGTTAGTAGACTTTGAAGAGAATCATTTGACTTTTACTACATTGAAGGACGGGCCATCCGACTGGGGCAAACAACGAAGTCGGCATTTACTGGGGATGAATCCTTGGGACACAAGATTAGCCTCGAAATTACTATAATCATCGCCAAGAGTAAAAAGAGCGGAGAGGTGGTAAGATTTAAAAAACACTAATCCACGTGGCCTTTGAGATAAGGAAAGTAAACAAAACTTCAATAGTGATCGTGGCTACAAAATCAGCTCCGCATGGAACTCAGTCATCCGTAAAATTCTCCACCTTGCCTCTCCCCCACCTGCCCTACCCTTTCACCTAGTCTACTTGAATTATATTCAGATAATGATGCATACATAAAGACAAAATCGGCAGTTAACATTATTTCAGCATCAAGGTGTGACCGGCATGGGTCACGAAACGTTTTAGCTGAAACCACTCAAAACCCTAATATTTTGATAGCTGATCATTCGACTTGTCCGGAATTCAAACCTGGATCTCTCATTTGCTAGATCAGGCATAGCCAAGCCATATTAATTCAAGATGAATTTTGGGACTGTTTTGAGCGAACTAATTTCACTACTTTTAAATATCTATTCATTGTCTGAAACTTATACTCATGGATTAGATATAATTTTGCTGTGCTTATTATGGATATTTTGACACCAGCCAAGAACTGAAGGAGTATAATGTATGGTTGGATAATTATCATCACTAAACATTATTGTTAGTGTTGGTTAAAGTATATATTTTAGGATTATTGTAACTAATCTTTCTAAGGTAGAACATAAGAAAGCATTTGCTTATTGAAATAACCTACGCTCGGGTATTATTTACGGAGTTTGGTTTTGGCAGAAAAACCGTCAACTTAAACCTACAGACCGTCATGGTGAAAGGAAAGATCATAGGAGACAAACAGATCTTCGAAATGACGATTACCACGCCGGAATTATGATAGTTAAAGGATATATGTGTGGATCAATACAAATAGAAAGTGTTTTTTTTTATATTTGACGACTCAATTCTACGTTAGTTGAAATAATCGTCGTACAATACGCAAATTATCATAAATTTGCTTATTCATACTTTAAATATTTTCCGATTGCTGTCACGCCGTTTCCGTGTTGATATGATGATGTAGACGTACCCAGATTGTATACATTTCCCCCCTTAACTGCGCGCCCGTAACGACCGAGACACCCCTGCCTGTGAATCCCAGCTTTGGGCGACTCTTTCCTTCTGGCGGTGAGTGGAACGGAGGCGGGGAACATGAGGTGTGTGCGATGTCACGGCGGCAATCCACGTGCGTGTAATGGCCCGCAGAGCGATCGGCGTGCTCGTGTTCGTGATTGATGGGCGATGGTGCGGCGGGAATTGAAGCGGAGATTTACGGAGACATTAAACGTGTTGGGAAATGGGTGGAAACCTTGAATCCCTGACACGTGTACGCTCTCGTCGAGCTTTACTCAGGTCGAACTCAATCGCAAGGTGGGAACGGTTTTAATCGGCGTAGTCGTGTGCATTGAAGAGTGTCACTTTTTGCCCATTTTTATAGCAATTTACAGTTTTCCACATTGCAAATTCCACAGCTACCTCGGTGATAAACTCCGCTCTTTGAAATAGAAATCTCAAAAGTATATAAGTTTTGTCACACGATATGTTTATTCGTAGGCAGTTAAATTTGACGCCGCCAAAATTTATCTGCTAAATGTTAATAGAGATTAACGTTTGAAGATGAATGTAGAAATGTAAAACTGATCTTTAGTTAACGCAAGACTGTTTTTCCTCTGGAAATATTTCCTTAATTCTCGCACTGTTTCTAGAAATGTCAAACTTACGGTCAATTTTGGCAGGAGGATTATAATTCAGTAGCACAACAATATGAAACATTTATTCGAAGGGAATTTGTTTATAAATGAATTCGTTCATCCAATCCTTGAGCCTGCCGCCCTTCCCGCTTGGCACTTTTACATGGTGAGCTAATTAGGTATAACAGAAGGGGGAAAATGAAGGCATTTTATGCGCATATTTGCGGGTTCTAGGCATGGGTCTCGAAGCCTGCCCGTATTTCTTGAATTAATGGATGTGCACTGCGACTGGCATTCAACATTAAGGTATTTGAGATTTTCTGAGGACCTAAGTTAAGATTTTCGTATTCGACGCCAATATTAGGGAAATGTGACGTATGTTAACCAGCAAATGCTCAAGGTTGTGCTGTCAAAGTTGTAGGGAGGCCAGAATATTTTTTGTATGTGCTGGAGTATAGCATGAGGTCAAAATACCTATAAATAGTATAAAATGACCCTTCTGTATCCATATAGGATTTCGTTGGTGATGATAAGTGGCATAAAATAATGAACAAAAACTTATCATTGGCTATTGAGAATCGCTATATTTCACTACTCATGGCTAATAAGACGCACGGACACATTCATTATCAGTGGGAAAATAAAATTCAGCAAAAATAAAATTTTTCAGTTCATGCGAAAGCGCGGATCTTAATGAGCGGCAATACCTGATTTTGGAATTGTAAGTCTCCTAAAAAGAATAACGTTCTGGTTTCAATGGGGAGACATTTTCGTAACATTATAGAAATATTACTTTTTATATGTGGCCATAGTTATCATCATTTTGGTGGGACTAGTTCTCCTTTAATAGCTTTTATCCAACACTCACTTTTTCCTGCCGTCCTCAAGTTCAGGCCTACGTTGGGTGGGACAACAAAGGTTATGATTATTATCTTTTTTGGCCGTTTAGTGTTTATCTGATTACCTTTTGATAGGTACAATTTTTAAAAAATAGGTGGCCCAGCATAAGCTTCACTGCTTCTCTGCTCCCATGCTCATTGACGTAACCTATCACTGTTAGTTTGTAGGGAATAGCGTAACTTATATTCATAACGTAATCTCGTACCTCCTGTTGTCATATTAGCTGTAGTAAAATGCTGTAACAAACCAGCACCACCAAACAAGAATTAGCCACGCTGCATCAGTTGTACCCCCTCTGTTTTGATATGACCATATAATCATACCAAACCTTTTTCTTACCGGTCAAATTAGTTTGATATATTGCTCTTCTTCATCGCTGTCACAGAAGCAAATAAAAGGATATATATCGAGCCTAGTACCATTCATATTAATGATACCGGTTGTAATAATAACAACAGCATCGTTTAAAAAATAATATTTTCGAGTAAGACGAGGTAGTATTGACTACTAGAGGTACAATTCATCTGAAGTAGATAGCTTCGGGAATGATTTAGCCGGTGGTAGGTCTTGCTTCAGCATATCAGATTATATGGGGGTTTTTGAGTGAATATTCTGGGAAAGAAGTGCGTCTAATGTCCATCAAATTCGATTGGTTATATCCAAAAGCTTGTTCACCAAATTTTCCGAATATTTTAGTGAATGTTAACTAATTAATAGAAAGTTGAATGCTAATTATTATAATGACAAGGCAAGCCAGTGGTTAAGCCACATTTTCAGAATTTTATCTCAAATTTTCTTTGGATTTTAATCTTTAAAGCGATGCTGGTCACTCCTGTACTAATCGAACATCGACAAACACCCGGTTCATAAGCAATATATTAAATCCAATTTTTATTCATATCTGATCTCATTCTCACGGCGGATTTTGTTTTTCTTATAAGTGCGCTTTTTTCGTCCCTCCTACTTTTCTGTTGATGTTTCTCGTCTGGCATTGTTATTAGCGAAACAATGTGCAGCGCTGTAGCAGTTGTCTTCTATGTGATACCTAATTTCCATATGCTTTGAAAAAAGGTGCATTTATGTTAATGTTTTTAATATAAAGTTTTCCGTCTAGCGTAAGATTTATATTAATCAAAACGACGTGTAACACGTACGGTGATGGTTTTTATCTTCTTTACATTGTTACATATTTTCCATTAACTCATCGTGAGAAGCCATTTTATTGAAATTATTTTGTGATTTGTAGTAATTTTATCTATTCTTTGACAGTTATTCCCGAATGGATCACTTTATATTCCATACTTCAGGTTTTTGGTGTATGCATGCCAACCATGCTGGGATTGGTGAGTGCTTTTGTTGCATGGGGTGGTGTATGCATCTCATTCATGGTTCCAACATGTGGTTTTATTTCTTCGTAATAATGTGGCTAATACCTACCCTTCTCCGATTCTGTGTAATGAGGTAGTTCAATAAAACTTTATAGTGCAGTGAAATATTGATCCATAATCTCTGCGTGTTGGACCCGTATCGCTCAAACTTTTCATGTAATATGCCCGTAACATGTCAAGTGACTGACGTTTAACGGGCATAAGTGTTTAATTAGAATTCTGTGCCCAACACGCATGGTTTATATCTTCATGAAGTTCCTGAATTGGTTTTGGTTGACAGTGTTCCGGGTGAGCACGTCCTGACTTGTCCTTGTCGCAACCGGGCCATCTCTTCGATACGACGGGAGAATGCCGACTGAACAGGGCGTGTCAAAACCCCTTCATAAAACTTTCAGCGCACTTCCTTGAATATGGTCCCGTTGCCATTGTCATGTCTTAGAGGTAGGTAGATATAATACAAGGATGCGCTTACCAGTGTGGACTCACCTTGAGAACGTGCGGCATGCATATTCTTTCTTTATGTGGGTAAAACTTCAGAAGACATCCCGGCCGTTAGGAAATTGACACAGTAGTGCAGTTTCTCCGGCATCCAACCCATGCTTTCGTAGATTTCTCGTATAAAATCAACGTACATCTAATGTTTTATCTTGAGTAAAGCAGACATTTCATCATATACAAAATATCTGCTAACCGATCAGTATCTTCCACTTCCAACCTCAGTTCCAGTAAATTACTGATGTTTAATCATAATATCCTACGTAATCCCGGTTTAATAAATCACTCCTAATTAAGCTATAGTATTTTTCTATCGCCAGTCACCGCTTGTATATCAGAATTTTGTAATATTTTTCGGTTTTAGTTCGTGTGCAAATTATCGCTTTCTTTTCTCAATGTTTTGACCCCTAATTGATTCCCAACAGATCGATGAATCATATTATTGCGCCATTTCATGCTAGATATCTTGAAGAAAATTTTATTAATACGATTAATAGAATAATTAATATTTTCTTTTCCCAACAAATATAATTTTAAAAATTAAAAGCAATTATTTTTCATTTTTTTTGCAAATTTTGCTGAATTTCGTTTCATTTTTTGCTTGCCTACCTGGCCTAATGAGTATTTTGGGATGATTTTTTCAAGGCTAATGTCATCCCTTTGGTGTATTATCCCTGTGTGCGTGACTGCCTGCCATAATCTTTTTGCGTTTGGTATTGATTTTTGCATTATAGTTGACTAATATAGCTAAAAATGTGAGTTACGAATTCTTAAAACATTCTACTGGTAACTCCGGAATCTCCAAGCATGGTGGAGAGAATAGTATTGTTCAAATGTAGCTCGCTCTTTAAATGTCATGTTGGACGTTGGCGTTTTGAGGCGAGAGTCTCAAGACAAACCGAGAGAGTGTGAGGGTTACGCTAACTATCTGTGGAAATACGCGGCGTGGAGTTATTTTTTTCCCCGTGGGTCGTGAATTGTCGAGTGTACTCGGAAACGTCATTTGTTGACCGTGATTGCGAATGACGACTTCATTGTTGTGCCACTTGGTTTGAAATCTATTCTCAGGTCCTTGATAATCTGTGAATTGCAAAACTCAACAAGCACTCTTGCTATTTGACGTCAATGTTACCACAGTATTAAAAAACAACGAGGTTTGAACATCAAGTGAAATTAGAGGCAAATTATTAAAGGTTGTTATGGTTTCAAGTTTATCTCAATGTCAAGTTTCACCGTAAAACCTTTTCTCCACTTAGTCCATACAGTTGAATCCAGGGTTGCCTTGTTTTCCTCACGTTGGTGCCATTATATTTTTAATATGATTGAAGCGTTTAACCGCAAAGGTCATGGCTCTAGGACATCACGCGGGATATTTTCTGTTTCATTAATTGCTAAACCTCTGTTCACTTTTTCACCGTGCAAGATAATTAGATTTTCCAAAAGATTGAAAGTACATATTGAAATAAAAATAGTAAAGTACATATTGAAAATTTTTGGTCACCAATTTATCGTATTTCAATGTAATACTCTGATTTTTGCTGTGAATCCGAGTCAAAAGAATAACTTTGACTGTAATACATTTAAGATTCCTACGCTGATCAAACGTTTCTGAAAATTGGATGAGCATTTGGCACTCACTGTATTAGGGCAAAAAATATATTAATTTCCCAACAAAATAAGATTTTCTGTTCTGGTACTATGGCTGATTCTTTCATATATTGGCAAAATATCATGAAACGAATAATTGAAATTGCATTATCACTGTATTGGATATCTCTGGCGTGATGTCATATTAAAAGGAACTTTTATTTTCCATGGCATTGTTTGATGTGCGTAAAGGGGCATGATTTATTATTAGAAACTTATGTATCCAGATAATGCCGTGAACCAGGAATCTTATGTATATAGTGTAGAAAAGTACAAAACATTATTGAAATGGATATAAAAAGATTCGAAAAAGTAGAGCCTGAAACTGTCTGTGGATTTTAATGATTCATCATGTTGATGGAACAAATTACTTTAGGCTTACATTTCATTGTCTTACTCAGCTGTCAAAATCTAATGATTTTTTTAATGAATTCTTTGAGCAAGCTTCAAGCCCGTGCCCTACTCGTGATTTTCACACCCCGAGGAAGTTAAGAGGTTCCCTGTAGTTCTCTGGACAACTCAACACTCAAGCGCAATCTCACGTCCATACCGCCCTTCTAGTTATTTTTATTTTAATTTGGCACCTGCCAACGCCCTACATCACTCTGAACGATTCCTTCTCTCTCTTGTGAGTTTTCTATACACCAGTTCACCTTCAGTGCATCGCTCCGAAAACTTTCGGCCCATCTGCGGGAAATCCTCCGCGCCAAAATCGATCAGTTGTCCGATTTCGGAATGCACCGCATTAGGTCCTCAACTGGCCAAACTCCTTTGTACCTCGCGAACGCTCGGAAAATAAAATTGAACGATTGAATATTTCAAGTTCCCTTCCTCTTCCTGTCGATTCCATCTCTCCCTTTCTTCATTTCAAACCTCGACTTAAATGTCACTTCGCCCATATTCAATTTCTTTTGTAACGGTATTGTCTCATTTCCGGACCCGTGTTTTACTTCTCGTATGGGGTTCCACCTGATGTTGACTCTTCGACGGTCGTTTCAAATATTCGCATGACTCGTCTTCTTAATCTCTCTCTCAATCCACACTGGATTCCCCTCCGTGCAAATTTATTCTATATTGACTTTCACTTTGAATTTTGTATCTCTTAAATTCCTATCGCTGATAAGATTCTCCTGAGGTCTCTTCTTCTTCCTTTGGCCGCTTCTTTTCTCCCACCTTCCAAGTTGTAGAGGAGATTATGAAATGCGATCTAAAACTGTTGTTATTTGACACAATTAGGAAAGACTAGAATAATAGGTAGGATAGTCTATTGAATGCTGAAACGGTGCGGAGAAAGCCGAAATTGGCATCAGTGTACGAGAAAGGCAAATGAAATCATTGGCTAGTTCTGGTTCTTTCCCGATGAATTAGATAACAGAACTGTCCTCGAATTACTCAAAAATCAGGTCAGGTGAGTAACACAACTGCCCTGAAGACGATGTCTGAGTCGAACGTTAAAACGTTGGACAGCATGGAGCCTTTAACTCGATGGAAAATCCGAGAATGGAGGAGTTCCTGCATGTATCATATGCGTTGAGTAAATGTTGATAGGATGGATGGTAAGCGTTATCTGGGAATTGGCAGAAGGGTGAAAGGAAACCCATGCGTAGTAATAACCTACTCCCAACGAAATGCAGTAAGGTGTCCACAATTTTCGTCCGATCCAGCGGACGGGACACAGCTTTTGAGATGGTAATCATGCTGTAAAGCTCCCAGTTACGAATGAGAGCTCCTCCAGAGCTCTGCTACGTCTGAGATTCCAGCCCGAGCCTACGAAATACTATGGGGGTGCCGCTACAGTGTTGTTTTTTAAAACAAATACTCAATGCAACCCTTTTGTTTGCTGAGCTTGAAATATTTTGTTTTCGCTGATGACATGGTTAAGCAATTAATAAAGACAATGAACAAAATGTATAGTTAATGATCTGAATGAAATTTTAATAAAGATTTCCAGCCAACATCTGCAACACTGTTTATAATGAAATGCCTCATTTTGACTCCGACTATTTCAGCTATTTGCTAACTAAGAAAAAATTGTAGTAAGATGCCAATTTTTTTAAAATTTGATTTTGTAAGAGTTTTGTCATCTTATAATCAGTTTTTTTTACCAAAATGGCATTTATGTTAGACATGAACATTCTATTTCCCTCCATGTTTTACCAATTCTACGCTAAGTTCAATTTGAAAATAATATACCATGGAATAATATTCTTTTATTCTTCATGTCAATCGGAGGATAAGTTTTTATTTAAGTAGCCAGAGTAAGAATCTTTTTAGCAACTTGATATCGCCTACTGACGAATACGTACACTTTTAACGGAGACAGCATGCATACCACACAGGGTTATTGTCTCTCCGAGGCCACCAACTCACAGCTGGTGTCGCACGGCTGCAACTCCCCTGCCCCCTTCACTGCGGTTGGGCGTACGGCGAAGGGTCGTTTATTGGCACCACGGAGCCCTTTTCTCGGTTATTTGCGGATATTTTTCGGAAAGCGATTTCTAGTCCCGCCAGTGGTGCACCCGAAGAAAGCAGTCTTTCAGTACCTCCTAAACTTTTACCCCATGTGACAAAATACGTATTTTTTTCCGCGATTTCTCCAAAATATAATACATGGAGGCTCTGTTCAATAATTTTATCACTAAAATCTTCATAACGGAGTTGATGCGGCTATTCCACACACATGCCGCGCCACCTTATTCCCCGTTGGAGGCGGGTTGGACCAGACTCGACCGCGCGATCGAAAAACTGATGTGAAATTCGGCGTCGCAAACGGTCGCAGCATAACTCATTGGATTCGCGCTTTGGAAGCTATGTAGAGTTTGCCCATATAAGTTACTTTGTGATGCTCGGCGATGGAAATAACTATTTCTCTACATATATTTTAAAAATGACAAAAAATGAGGGTCCGCCATTTTGTTTAATATCTTTGGTAAAATATTACAAAAAAGTAAGTAGACTACATTAAAACAAAGATAAAAAACTGTTTCATCTAACTGAACCACTTTTTATACCAATTCTTTACCCATAAAGCCTTATCAAGGGCTTGATTTTGAAGATTTCGTGAGAAAATTGAGTGTAGACCATTTTTGCAAAATATTTGCAAATTTGACCTCATGCAAATTGTTGATCGTTGATAACTAAGGAAAATGCTTCGCGTCATCGCATGCAATGGTCTTTTGAAAATATATATTCAAAGTTTCAGCATCCTGGCTTGAAAAAATCACTTGTTGACTTTTGGCCAGCTTTTTTCGATTTCACCCCACTGTGCGCTGTGTCGAAACATGTTGTACCAGGAAAATAAATCTTTGGAAGGAAACGAAGTTACTTTTTCATTTGTGAAATTCAACTTCCACATAGTTGAGCTTGAAACCATGGAACGTATAAAGTCAGTAAATACTCACGTGCCATTGAAATCCACCTCTCATTTTGTCCACTACTTCTGCACATAATCAACAACCTTTTCCCTCTCATCGCCGTCAGCTCTTCACTTTGTTCATTCCCTCTCTCCTTCATTTCCTCCCCTTGCTCCTCCCTCCCCCCCTCCCGCAGTCCCTCTGACTTTCAGGCACTTGACTCGAGTGGGAGGAAGACTTCGGAACAGTTTTTCATCCTTTGCCTCTCTCCCCTCCTTATCCCCCATTTGCACTTCCTCCTTGCGCCACTTCTAGCCTCGCAACAACCATTTAATGCCCCTCTTTCTCATTTCCGTCCTCCGCACACACACTCCTCATCTCTCGAATGTCTCCAGCCTCACTCACTCACCCTCCCTCCTTCCTCTTCCAAGCCCCCTTCCACTTTCTCCCTTCCTTCCAAAACTTGTGTGGTGGCTTATCTCATATCCATTTCCTCGCTCCCTCTTGCTGGGGGGGGGGTCCACATAGTCACCGTCACTCAAGTTGACTCTCGCCATCCAACCTACTTTCCTCCCCAACTACCTCTCTATCCTCACTTTATAAATCCTTTCACTTCCTTTTTTATTCCTTATTATTTTTTTTTATCTCCGTCGCGGCACTTACTTTTACTGTGAGCCTCCCCCCTCCCCCGATTGCTCCTTCATCTTGCTCTCCTCCCCTTCGGTCGCATTATCGCCGCTCGATAATGAAAGCCTCCTGCCGTAGTCCCTGCTGCCTCTCTTCGTCATCCTTTTGTCGGCGATCCCTCCTTCCTCCTCGCGCGTATATGTATGGCTTCATCGCTTTCTTCTTGCCCTTGACACTTGGTGGCATCCTCCTCCGCCGCCAGCGCGCCACCGTGATTCTCCGCAACATAACGCCCCATTAAGTGTCCCAGGGGACTTGATCTAGGTGTGAGATGCATTGTCTCCGGAGTTTGTTATGGATTCCCCGGCGGGTGTCGACGTCTTCTCCTCCGTCGTCGTCACGATGCGGAAATTGGCAGTTTATTTTCTGGCCTCTCCGAGTAAATATTTCCCGTTTTTCTAGCTGCTGTTAACTTATGTCTCCGAAGGTATTCTGTTTGATTAAAGTGAACTATATAGACTTACATTAGCGCATTCACTGCGATAGTTGATTTTACGTTTTCTTTTCGTTAAAACTTCTCTCTGTAAAAGAGTTAGTATTTCATATTATCATTACACACAGGATGAAAAACTTATTAAAACATCACGATAAAATTGAAACCCATGTCGTGATGTATCGTATTTTGTTGTGGTATTATGTTCAAGTTTTTACCTCGATCGTTCAAGTTCTGTGTGCAGTATCCACAAAAAATTAAAATCTAACTGCTTCGCTAATCCAATGGCCGTATGTATCGTTTTAGACGTGTATGATTAATTTCTACTTTGAAAGCGTTGTTGCATGAATCAGCTTGTCCATATGTACTGTGGGGCCGTGCTCGATCTCCATGGCTAGCAGAAACGTTTTACTTTTCCGATTTGTGTTAAGCAGAACTTCATAAGTGTTATTAAATTTTATTATTTGGGTAGGCAAACTATGGTTAGGTTCATTTGCGTCATTAACTACTGCTTTGTAGGTTGGTACGCGAAGGATTTTATGGAAAATAGCGGAAGGGTGCTGAGAAACCCGGCGTCGGCGTTAGCCTATCTTAACGATAGCCGCCGAGGTGACTGCGGCTGCATCCGACGGATGAAAATTTATACTTAAAGTGTCCCCCACATGGCCCCCAAGTAAGGAACGGAATTTAATTGAGAATATATCCGCCATCGCAGGGATTCAAACCAGGGCCCCGAGATGGAAAGCCAGTTATTTTTGCATCCGCACCAATCAAATCCTCTTCAAGCATATTCGGATAGAATATTTATTCGGGTTTACCTGATCGTCGAAGTTTACAGGCTTGAATAACTCTAAGCCTCGATCCATGTTATGAGTGAAGGACAAGAAAGTTCTCGATTCACTATTTACTAGGAATTTTTAGAAACCGCATCAACGTCGTTTGTGATATGCAAAAAATTCCATCTATGTTAAAATGTAGCCCATTTTCACATCACTGTGAGATGCGTATATCATCTTAGGACGTTATACATTTGAAGTTATAAACGATGAACATTTTATGGAAATGTCATTATTAAATAAATACATATTAAACCGTTAAATGATTATAATGAAGCATGGAGGAAACGAATGGATTTACATATCTTGGAAATCTTGGAGTTAAGCGGAGTGTCTTTCTTTAGTTTTGATGACCCGGGGACCACAGAAATAATGATAAAGGTAGATTGAGTTGTAATAGCGTAAAAAAGAAATTATTAAATTCTTCAATCCCAAATAATCTACAGGCTGTAATTAAAAACTTCCAAAAAAGTCCAAACAGATTAAATAGACTCCGTATTTAAATTCTTAATAGCTCAAACCACCATTGTCATCATTGATTTACATTATTATCTACATATAATACGAGAGTATCCATATATAATAGGAATCGTATTTTCAAATTGAGAAATGAATATGTTATGCCGTCTATTTTTGCGTTTAAGCCATTCAAAGTCTACAATGTAATTTAGAGTAAACACTCATTAGGTAACGTTGCTGACTCTGCAAAGAATGCACATTAGGCATGCACATTGGATTTGCATTTCACCTTTGACTTAATCTTTAGGCGTAGCTGAATTGAGGGATTTGACGACGTAGAAAATGTGAGGCTTGGAAGCGAAAGGGACTGTACTCCAATTGGAGTTTGAGAGTATGTCTAGACGCATAAATCAGGAACTCATACAGCTTGCTGGGAGTAAGCGTTTGAGTGAGTCAAAATGAGAGCAACGAAGGCATTTTTGAAATCTTGAACTCTTGCAAACCTCTCCAGTCTCTTTCCTAGCTAACTGCAAATGTTTGACAAAAAACGTCATTTGCAACGATCGTATAAGATCACGAAACCTGGTGACGTGTTAAATGTATATTTTATGTGATTTATAAAGCTGATTGCATTAGTAGTTCACCTTCTGCATTACAGATGGAAATTATGGAATGAAAGGTGTGGTAATACCTATATGAGTATTTAAACTTTCCTTCGATTGCACTTTCATATTTCCTGGTCTCGTTTTCTTATCAGTTGAATGTTTCACTTGAAAACCCAGTAAACTTGTTTTGTAACCTCTTCAAATCGGCTACGGTTAGGTATCAAGAAAAAGGCATACATCACCCGTATTTCAGTAACTTTTCTCTGACCTGAATGATGGATTAAAAAGGATGGCTATTTCAAGCAAAAATTTAAATACGCTTCGCAGTAATAGTTAAATATATCTGTTGTCCGCATTCTCATTTTTTAGCTAAAAAAGGAATGCATACTAGAAAATATGAGGCTGTGCCTCTGTTCGCGTGAGGTGGGAAAGTCAATATTGGTTTCCTGTTCTGTTTTTCCTGTTTTTTTTCAGCATTTTATTTAATTTTGATGCAATTCCATCTTGTGATTGAAATTTGGTGCTATCATTAGGATATTTTCTTGACAGTCGTGAACAAAGAGTACATAATATTGCAGGGTCAACTTCAGTTGATTTTGATCAACATTCATGTGAATAAATACATCCTTATCAAATATTCCAATCTCTTGCATAAATAAGAGACTTTTGGGCGACGATTTTTAATTCCTTTCCTAAATCTATAGGCTAGCTGTACAGCGTAAAGCCTTAAGCCACCTTTAAACGTTACACTGGTCCAAAATCCTTATTGCATTGGTCTGATTTTGAGGGAGTTACTCGTTAGCTTAAATTTCTGTCAGAGTTATCTCAACGAAAGTGTTACTATGAAAATGTACGCACTTATGTTTCAAATACATATCGTAAGTACGTATAATAACTACGCACGGGTTGGTATAAAATAAAATTTAAGGGTAGCTTATTTCTTAGTTACCTCTATACTTCCCGTCTGCAAATGAGTCAGGAATAGACATAATTTTGATTTGTATACTGGTTAGATTGTAATCGCTATTGTTATGTTATAACATGTGTACTATTCTTTTTTGGCTTTTCTATTTAATGTTTACTATCCTGAGTAATTACTGTAGATTTGTGTGTTTGTAGTATGAAGTAGATGGTGGTGTTCATGATGGTGTTTAAATGTGGTGCTACATGATACCCGGTATCTGTTGTATCAGTTGTTGACCGCATACGTGTGCTTCCCCATTCAAGTGAGCTCATTAAGTGAAATGGAACCGAGTGAACGTAGCCGGGATACATTAAATGTGGAAGCCTGTAGATTTCGATGCGTTAGTAAAAGCCCGTGGAAAAAAAAAGGGGAAAACCAGCGGCGTCGAAGGAATGCCGAAGAAGCCCAATCCCCCGACCGCAAGCGAATCGGCAGTAACGAATCGGGACGAGCCCACAAAAGGCCTCTCCCTATCTTCCTATCTCTCTCGTCTTGTTATCCTTTATTAGTGGCCCACCCAACTTTCCCTCTCGCCCTCTCGCTTGGGAGGTCTTACTCGTTAAAACGCTTTTCAGGTGGTAATGAGGGTTTCCTCTCCGAGGGTATCCTTCCCTTCTCTTCCCCAACTCCCTTCCATTTCCTCACTTTGTTCTCTCTCTCATCCACTTTCATCTTCGTCACTCTTCCTCATACTGTCCTGTTTCACTCATGTTTTTATCTCTGTAATAAGAGACCTCTCCTACAAAATAATTCCCTTCACATTTCCGATAGTAGCTTTTTTTCAGGTTATTCTATTTTATTCCGAAAGATTCTACCTTTATTTGAGCGATTTTCCGATTCGTATGTTCCTTTTAAACCAGGGAGGATTTCTTAAGGAATAGTGACACTCTATGCCGTTGTCTTATTAATTTAATCCAGTATTCAATTCGAAAATGGCACAAGTGGATTTAGTACGGGTTCATGTTCTATGAGTGCTGGATATATAACCGGCGAATGATAATTTTTTTTACCGCTACGTTGTTTCTTTTGGAAGAGTGTACTTTCCTTTGTAAGAGTAAAGAGAAGAGTTCCTATCTATTTTCCCACTCAAATTAACGATCGTATATTCCTTATGGAGGATTATCCTTGGAAATGTGACTATAATCACCGCCTTGCGATTAATTTCTACATACTATTGGGGGCTAAAATTATGCAAAAGGATGTTGCACGATATATCGAGCAAAGGTGCAAGAAATAACATCAATGTGGGAAAAATTACTGGCAGAAAAATCTGGTTACTCTATTTGAATTTGAACCCGAATCTCCTAATAGCCGTTCAAGTGTGTCACACAGTTGTGTTGTCAATCCATTGTTTGATTCAATTCGAATACCGGTTAAATCAAATTTTTTATTCATTCTGTGAATTCTCACACTTCTGTGTACTATATTTAATAAGATAATCGCAACTGCTTAATTTAATGCAATTAAATTGTAATTAAGTTAAAATGTAACTGCACGATGGGTAGTCACTTTATTCGATGTACATGAAGAAGTCACTGGATGTTGTTTCATTTGCGTTATTGCGGCCGAGTTTTTTTCGTAAGTTTGTCCTCATTTCTCCGACATATTTCAGCCTCCTGGCAACATTACTTTTTGCTTTAGTCTGGCTGTAGTCGTTCTTTTGAAGTTGGGACTTCTCTTCTCGGGCAATTCGTTTGCGGCTCGCGTATACCTTTCTCGAAAGCCTCTGAACTGCTACTACCCCTCTTTCTCGCACTCGCTCTGTCTTTTGGTGGTCTTCTTTTTGTTCGTTAGTTTCTTCCCTCTTCATCGCTCGATTCTTCCCATTTGAACTCGGGGTCTTTTGTACTTGATCCTTTCGGGCCGCCAGGTCATCTCTTCTCTCCCTCTCTCTCTCCCTCTCTTTATCGCTCCGTTGGTAATGCTCTCCTTTGTGCTGCTCTGTATCTGATATCTTTACTCTCTTTCACTTCATTTTTTATGTCTTTACTTTAACTTTTAAAACGTACTCCTTTGCCCTTTCACTTTTCGAAATGTGTTGTTGTTTAGCTGCTTGTTGCCATCGGTTCTATTTTTCATTTTCTCAATAAACTACTCTGAAGATTGTCATTTTTTTATACTCATGATTTCCCTTGAATCGTCCCATCCATCAGTCATTCCATCGCTTTCGATTTCCCAGGGACACATTATTTTTTCAATGTGGTATTTCCCTCATTTTTAGCTAATGTTTTTCCAAATTTCTTCGTTTGTATTTTATTTAAATTTTTGTCGAAGAAAGCGTTTTGATGTTTTTCATCTGCCAACTTTTTTTTTATTTTCCACTGATTCATTAATGTTTTTTTTAAATTTTTCTATAATTCGTTGTATTCAATGTTAAATTTTCCGTCGGTTGTTATTTTTTAAGTGTTTGCCATCAACCACGTAATGCTCAACGTATGCCATTTCTATCTCCTACGATGTTAACCTCTTTACGTAACGTTTCTCATTTAAAAAATTTATGTATTCACCTTACTAGTGTCAGAAAATCGCACGTCCTAGATTCTCTATCTCTTGATAAACAACATGAATGTTGGTGGCGAAAATATGAAACAAGCAACATTTCTCTTGGATTTACATACAAAAGCTCCCAGGATTTGGTACCAGCATCCAACAGAAAGCACGAGGGTACTTTCTTGCTCAAATCGCTGGAATGGGGCCAAATTTGGGGAGCGCCGTAGACGTAGGCACTTTTCTAATACATTTAGTCACGCGTGCTGCGTTTTTACAGGGGCTTCAGTCGCAGTGGTACATACAATTCGATTCCTTTTTCATTGATTGGACTCTTGCAATCAATGCCTTCGCTTACGCTATGTATGTGGCAGATATATAGCAATGTTGTAAGAGAATTCCTCCTCCCGTTGATATGGTGACCAAGAATGGGAAACAACGTTTATGCAACATTAGCTTAATCACTTTTAGTTAATAGTAGTGCTGCGATTGCAGTTTTCAGCAAGCTAACCTTTTAAATTCCTGCTGACCGCCTAAAATGATCATTATATAGTTTTTTACAAAATCCCCTGCTTTACCTTTTAAATAAAATTAACGCATTTTGAAATTAAAAATGCTGATGTACCTAATCAGATAGTCATTTGTATCGCATTAATATAAATGAACTAAACATATGAGAGGAGCTTGAGAAAATAACGTACCAGGTATCAAATTCATATTATTTGCGCATAACTACGCGGCATATGTTTACACTTGCTTTTATAAAACCAACACGGCAGTGAGCATTTCACTTCAATTATACGTTAGCTTAACTATTGTTTAGTGAACAATTTCCAAAGGTGAACTGTAATGCCCATCACTAGTTGAAATGTCAGTTTCAAATTCTTCTAATTTCAATAATGTTGCAATTTTTTAACCAGGTAACATACAGGAAACCGTCGACAACCTAGCTTTGATCTTTGGTTGTATATTGATCCTTCTTGCAAATGTTGATCCAAAAAGTAATACAAATTGATTATCCCCCACCTCCCAATTTTTAATTTATATTAATTCGATACTTGTCTCCAATAACACTTCTTCTAAGGATTAATTTTTTGCTTTATCTATGAAAACATTTTCTTTTTGCGTCATTCATTTTTGATGTTTTATTTTACATAGATTGACTGCCCACTTAATCAAAGCTGAAGAAGTCATCCAGCCATATTGATCACGCATCACAGCCAGTTGGAGATGTGAGGGCACGCCCGTATCCTGGTTAGTCCTTCAAGGTGGCAGCCTACAAGGTTATGCAACTATATCGGTAAGTGACCAGCAATCTGCATTTCCAAAACAGGGGAAACGTATTATGTAGAATTTTCATTATTGCTCGTTTTTTGCAATTACTATGTGATAATAATATACCTCGTTTCCGGTACTAATTCTGAGGCCTCTCGCCATATTCCGTAGGGTTGATAAACCGTGTGCAATTTTCCATTAATAATTAAAATTTTTAATTGAATGACGACCTAGGTTTCAGTGTTGCTTCATAATCATCAGTTTGTATCTGACGGTGAAAGGTTTTACCGGTGACGGTTTACTTTGAAACCTAGATCCTATTTTAAGTTTAGTGGAAATAGCACACGGTTTATCCATTCATTCGTGTAAAATAGTTTTATCACTAACGATTTTGTCACGGTGTAACGAACGTGGACACTGAGTCGTCATATACATTATTATTATTGCAAAAACATCATAAATAGCCTATGGTCTTGGTTTTTTGTTTTCATCTTCTTGGTTCTTGAAATTCGTAAAACCAATGGGTTATACAAAGAAAGAGATCCTTTCTTTGGAGTGCTATTTTCGCTTTCCTCTCAATTTATTTGTTGTAGAATAAGGCTTCAACATTAAAGTAGTAACATCCAAGTAACATCATGGTCGGTAGCAAATAAATTGTGTGGAAAATGTTGGTTCTCCTCATATTGGTTCTGTTTGGGCTGTGATAAGGTGCTATTCTGGCTCTCTCAAAACCCTGCAATGGAATGGCTCTTGAGCCTTAATCATCATATTTCACTCCTTCGTCTAGCTCCGCTTGAAATATTTCGCTTCAGAAAGTTGTTTATTACTGTCCCAATACTCTCCCTTAATCCGCGCTATTCGTCTAACCCTCGATACACAGGCCTCGCCCCGACTGGGTCCCATCCCATTACTCCGTTAACCCCCGCTCAAACAATCGGGAGTATCCCGTTTCGGGCCATCTGCCGCATTATAGCGCTTCATTAATAACCGGCATCGACCTAATAGGGAAGGAGGCCGGGGAGCTAGGGGGAGGTTTGGAGCGAGGTCGAGGGTATGTGTGGCTTGGGTAGGTCTGTTCAATATCGTGGTGTCTCGACTATGACACGAGATGTTCATGCAGTGTGGCAGAGCAGTATTGAATCTCAAGGAAAGTGATGTGCTGTATTACGAAAGCATGAGATTTCATAGTGACATTTCGGTGAGTGGTGGTTTTACACGTGGAATCCGACGATAATGTTCAGAGTCGTCCGTGTGAATGCGGACTACGATAAAAGTACGATTAAATTTATGGCTTGGCAGTACGTACATGAATTAAAAATACCATGGTCCTAACCTTGAAAGTAACTTTAGTGGAATCGCGTGAACTGAGTGAATGCATTAATCAATTTAAATTACATTTCTTCGCACATACATTTACAGAGACGTTATCCAAACGTCAACGTTTAGTTATCCAAAAATGGAAAAACTACGACAATCAACGTATTTCTTACGCGTTTTAAATTTTATTTGCTAGAGAGACGGGGAAGAATTACAATGTAAAGTCGTCGTTTTTTTTTGCTACCTTCGCAAAATTCATTAACATGGAGTTAAAATTTCGTTCGAGGAAAAACCTTCTTTGCTGGAACTTTCCTCCTCATGTGATAGCTTATGAAAAACTTCAATAGTTGCATACTGTAAATTTTTTTATACAGTGCTAACCAACGTTTGTGATAAGCAAGGCTCTATTATAAGCAATCTCTTTTACTCTTGTAACTGGTATGTTTTCAGTTTTATATGCCATTCATACTAAATACATCAATTAAGTCATAAAGAATTATCTCAAAAAAGTTTGGAAGGTAATATTTGGTTACTATATTTTTTTTAATCTTGATTTTCCTAAATTCGTGAATTTCTCGTTGCAGGTGAAGGATGTAAAATTATTCATAATTCCGTACTCCGTACCGTGAACGTAATTGACCTCGTGTCAGAGCTTTATGCAGAGTACTTGTATTTGTAGTCATGATAACCTTAAGCGAAGAGATCACCATATATATATCGCGTCAGTGGTAAACGCAACCTTTCGTTCCTGATGAATAATTAATTTAACCGCTGCCGTATCTGCAAACGATCGTTCTGCTCTCTCCAGTTTAAACCTTTGGCGTGTGTATGGGAAGAACCTTGAAGTAGCTTCAACGGTTTTGAAGTCTCTTGAGACTCATTTAGTGGCTGGAAGGAGCGTTATTTTGCCACGAAATGAACTGACGTAACCGTCGGACGCCGCATGTAAGCCATCACTGTATCTAAGACCAACGTGTAGTATCTTCCGATATGCTTTTGCGATGTGGAAGTCGATGCTATCACCTTTCTGATAGAATACCAATATTTTTACTTTTGTGCTAGTATCGCTTTGCAATTGTCAAATGCCGTAAAATGCGTTTTTATTCCTTTTTTTCTGTTTTCAGTTTCAATCTCTGCTCAATGCTTAATTGTATCAACATTTTATTGAATAAATATATAACAGTATCTTGATCTACAGTGTCAATCTTAATCTATTATCAGTATCTATCGTAATTTACAGTGCAGTGGCATTAAGGCACACTAGGCATGCAATACTCGTCACCGTTCACGATGAAACCCCACACACTTGCCTGGCCACTAGGTGCTGGGCGAAAGCCAGTCAGGGGAATAACGCACGGACAAACCAGAAGCAAGGAGAGTGCTGCATTGTCAAATATCCTTATTTGAAATACATGGCTTAATATATTATTAATATTAGTGATTAATATTACTAATAGTATTGATTCATGAACACTTAGGAGATACTAATTCATGCAGAAAACAAAATCATGCGGGACATTTCAAGCGGGGTGAGGTGAACTACTTGGTGTACACAATCTCGCGAGGGTGAAAATTTAATAAGCATTGACTATCTCAACTTTTATGGTCCATTATTACCCGTAGAAAAATAATATTTTAAATCTATCATTTATGGAATCTTTTTTCTTTATTTTATGCTTGTGATTGTTTCTACCGGGTCAATCCATTTGAACTGGTCAAAAAAAGTTGGTTGCTTGACTTATTTAAAAAAAATTGAAACTTTCATAGTTGTTTACCTCATGTCTTTAGACATTCAAAATATTTTTTTTTTTCAAATTTTTATCTCAAGCGGTTTTCCTTGGGCGGCCATTTTTATAATGTTGCGCAAGCCATTTTTGCGTTTGTAAAGGTTTACGTAAAAATCTATAACTATAAAAGTATTTGTCCTAGAAGGATGAAATAAAAAGCATTTTATTCGCAATTTCTTAATGTAGAAAAAGGTCCCGTAGTTTTTTACCTGTATCTATCTTTTATAATGTAAAACTACAAGAAAAGTTTAAAACATTTAAGATTGAAATATCAATAATTGAATTTTTCCTATTGGTGGGAATGAATAATACAGTTTGAATTAGGTGTTATTATTTTTTTTAACCGTGATCTTTCCGAAAACGTAAAGATGACGGTTGTGTGGGAACAAAGTATTTAAGAAGAAAGAAAAAGAACAAAGCAACACTTGAACATCTGAATGATGTTGGGGAGGAAATATTTAAATATATAATCGAGAGTATTTAGGTTTGTAGGCTGATTTACGACTGCTATATTTTTATGCGAGCGGATACTATTAAAGGCTATTCAAGCTTCAACATTTATAACTTGGAGCACGATTCTACAGCTTTGGGAGGGGCAATGCCGATTGGATAAATTGAAGTTGGAAAAAGCTGCGTAGTTGTGGGTTCAATAAAGTTCTCTACAGTAGAAAAATTCTTAGGATGCAACATTGAGTTGGGAATTTTTTCAAATATTTGTAATTACCTACCTGAAGTTATCAGCTGCTGGTAGTGACCGCTGTTTTCAAAAATCGAGATTGTGTCAAAAGGGAATATATTTTAGAAGTGAACATGAAAAACGGTGGTTGAAATCACGGCTTAATATAAAGTTCCTCTATAACTATTATCGATCGTTTGGGGGAGGGGGGATCTCTTTCATCTCGGGATATTCTGAGGATAGTCAATAGTTTTTGGGGCATGATTTTACAGCCTAAAGGTGCATTGTCCCTGGAGCGACTCTTGCGATAGTAGCTGAGCGATAGTAGCTGAGCGACAGTAGCTGAGCGACAGTAGCTAACCACGTCATTGCCGCTGAAGCGATTGTTCTAGAGCGATTCTGGTTCATTTGCTTGCTGACGAGTGAAGTGGTACCATGAGTTCGAGACAGAAGAAGTTGTTTTTGAAATACCTTGAAATACGTGCGCACTCGACACCAATCGCTCCGCGACTGCGACTGAGCCTGCCCTCAGACCAGACTCGCTACTGTCGCCAACTACAATCGCTAGCCGCCCCAGTCGCAGTCGCGTCAAGGACAATGGTCCCATTTGAAACAACGCTTACCAGTGCTGAGCTACTGTTGCTCAGCTACTATCGCTCAGCTACTATCGCTCAGCTACTATCGCAAGAGTCGCTCCAGGGACAATGCACCTTTAGGGGATGGGATGGCGGGAGGGGAGGTTAAAGGGGTAACATAGTGATGGTGTATCCAGCCAAGTTACTCCCGTCTACCCTTTTCGTTCCCTCTACTATAGTATATATTCATCCATTTTAAGTTTCCGTCGTATGCACATCCCGCCCCATCGGCACATAAACTTTTTTTTTTAAACTCACCCTCTCGACTCCCACTCAACCTGGTTCCGAAAGAGCACCGAACCCTCTTTCAATCCTCTCTCCCTCTCCTCACTCATCTTCACATTCACATGGTGACCCTTTATTTTTTCCACCGCCGCGACCACCGTCGATCCCAGACCTTCCCAATCCATCTGCCCCACCCGCTTCTCCGTACACTTGCATCGGTTTATCCCGTTCCGCCGATAGCATCGCTTTTTCCTTGGCTCCCGGCATTTATTGCCCAAAATATTCTCCACACTTATTTTCTCCTCGCCATGCATAAGAGGGGCACGCCTGGGGATTGAAAAAGGAAAAAAAATACATAAGTTCTTGGCATGGTCTCCACAATCGTTAAAAGAGGCGGAAGCCGCTAGCTAGGGTGGATTCTTGAAAAGGGCTCTCGTATCCTGATATATATATATATATATATATATATATATATATATATATATATATATATATATATATATATATATATATGTATGTATTGGGGGAGAGATCATGATCACAGCTCGAGGCGCTGCTGCTACGGCAACAACAACAGCCACATGCGATGTGTGGGAGATTTTCCATCCTCTAAACTCTTTTTACCGTTCATTTTTTTCATTTTAGAGGAAACATCTCGTGGAAACGTTTTCCTCTTACTATATCCTTCTTTCCCAATTTTTCCATCGTGAATCTGATTAAAAGTATGGTTAGTGTCATTCTAAACTATGCTAGTTGGGAATGACTTAAATGTCATAATCAAGGTCGTATCACAATAACTTAAACAGAGTCACCCACTTACAATTAGTGATTACACTTTGTGTGAAATTCAAAGTAAAATAATCATTCGCTTGTACAGCGATTAGAACTCAAAGTGATCCAAGCACTTAAGCTAACCATGCGTATTTTTCCACTAGAGTGGTTACAGAACTCGTCGGGATATCGAGGGGTGTAGGTACGAAACATAGTCCAGGGCAGCATTTGAACCGTTCGAGATAATTCCGATTTCATAAATAATGAGTCACGTGGTACACCAACGAACGGTTCGAGATTTTGGCGTGTTTGAGTCACTTGGATGGATAGCTTAAACGTCTTGTTATGTTGTTTGCTGCGTCTTTAATCGTGATTTTTAACTAAATCAACGATATACAAGAGAGAAATACTCGGTTTGGAAGGCTGCGTGAGATTTTTACGAGTCGTTCAAATACAACAATATCTCAAATCCTCCATGATTGAATCACGTGACTCCTATGTTACGTGATCGGAATTATCTAGAACTGTTCCAACGCAACCTCCCAAGCGAATGATTGTTTAGCCGTAAATGTCGAACCATTGTGTGGTCACTAGTGGGATACTCCGTTAAAGTTACTGCTCGGCCAGCTCCGCAGTTATTTCTAATCGTCAACAGCAAACACTTTTGTGTTTAAATTTGGGCCTTTCCTGGTGAGCAGTGACACTCAGTGAGCAAACACGGGTACTCGATGGCGTCCTATGCACGGCATCTGTGAGAAAAGCACCTCGTTCCCTAAAGCCTCGATGAAAGTCGCAGTGGATGAGGATTCCGGGGTGGCTTCGGGATGTCTTGTGCACTTGACGCTTTATCGAGGGATCTGGGTTCGAATCTCAGTCCGGGAATACGATTCTTTCACTTTGAATTCCACACCATTAATGTACTGAATATTTAGTTTTTGAGTGTCCACATAACTCCTAAAGGGGAAAGGCTGTGGACGGAAAGGTGTGGGAAAGAGAAATACATTATTTGATGTAGACTTGCTCTTAATCCCGTTAACATACGAAAACTTTATTCAGTGGAAAATACTAATTTGACAATGTAGGAAAGGGTGGAGTATACCATTACGCTTCCTCGAGGTTGGCCGCTAATGTTTTGTTTTTCTAAGGACGGAATTACGATGAACATTTCCTGATGTGGCGGAAAACAGATGGTGGCGTTCACGAATATTGGCGATTGTGATGTAATGGCAATTATTATTAGGATGGCCCGACGTTGAAGGCACATTCAACTGACGGTGAGTGAGCCTTGCCAAAGTCTAACTTAACAGCCAACGCTTCGTCAGTGAATGGCAATCAGAGGAAAGCCATTTTTTAATGTTGACAGATTTCACTTCCAGATTGTCCGTCTAACGTTTTAACTTTACATTAACTCATAATTAATTTTCTTAAATCAATATATATGTCAGTATATTTGTGGATCATTTATATTTTGACTATAAAATATGAATATAGAAAGCTACATCGCAACTGTTTAGAAATCCAACGGTAAACAATTGACGCTGATTCTCCCGTGTTTCGTGATTAACTTCTCTCTTACGAGGAGATGACGAAAAACTGGATGTCACTGCTTGTTTCCGTCACGTCAGAAAAAGTCAACCGCCCGACCTAAAAGTGTGGTCAGTGTCGTGCTTATCGATTTTTGTTACCCTTGGATTAAAGGACGGACTATTAGTAGTTTTGATGAAAGTTGGGATGGATTAACGTTTGGAATACAGTTTTAAGTGGCCATTAAGACGAATGAGAGGGTGTTTTTGAAATACATTTTGGTTACAATTTACGTTAAGTTACTTGGATTAGAAAGACTTAAGACTAATGAGGTGCAACCAACACTAACTTATAAGTATACTCCACCATGGATGACTGTAATTCATTCTCCATAGGTTGTCTGGCTAAACAAACACTATACACCTAAAGATATATAGCCGAAAGCGGATCATCGCAGTGTTCAATATTGTCGATGCCATTCAGAATTGCTAGAGCCGTATTGAAAAGAAGGTGGTTGAGGTGACACACCACTTCAGTCGGTACATGAAAATTAAAAAAGCATGTTAATCGATATTATATTATTTTTATAGGAATCGTTCCTCAAATAACTTTGGTTAATAGTCATTAAGTCTCGGCTTTTGCCGTGACTGTACACGGGACGGTGTTTTCCGCGATCTCAAGCGCATTAAAGCATTTTAGGTCTCATAATAGGGCACAAGGTTGTCCTACTATGTTTTCTGACCTCATCCATCCGTATACTATCATTAAATGAACCATCTCGTCAAACAACGATTTAAGTTAGATCAGTTTGATCTACATGTAAATCACTTTCGATGACTATTCTGAATTGTCACTTACACGTTCAATTCTGTCAGTCAATCTATTTCGTAATTTCATAATATTCTGCATGCTAATTGAAGCCAAACTGGTATGAGACGCATTCAGGTAGCATTATAGATATGATTATACAGAAAGAGGCATAGCTGAATGTATGAGCGAGATATTGAAAAATAAACGAATAGGTGTTGTAAATAGCATCTTCTTCTCCCAGTTATAAAATCCAGAAGTGTACGCAGGAAAACCATGATTCGCTGCAATAAACTCTCATCCTCACTGTACTGTTGCACAGCAATGAATCATGGAGACGGCCAAATCTGCAGAGATGCTGGGCAGATTTGGAAGAAAAACACGTGAGTGTACGTACAAGAAAGCACTAAGTATAGATACGTAATGCTTTACTTTGCGTATACTACGTATTGAGAGAGTGTTGGAATGTACAGGGAGAGAACCTACATAATTTTCTATTTTCGTGATGAGCAATTAAAAATTTATACTATTTTCACACATATTTTATTTGCCGACCGAGGTAAATAAAATATGTTGATACCTTGGTCGGCCAATTAAGTTTCAACATAGTACGAAATTTGAAGTTTTTTATGATGAACGTTACAAATTTTTACACAGTGACGCCTTTAAATTTTAAAGTGAAGTTAGCTCTTAAATTTCTTATTTCGACGAATAAAAATTATGCAAAGAACCTATTAAACGTATCTACCTACGTTAAGATAATAAGACTCCGATGCCAACGGGTGGCAAAGATCTTCAGTGAGCAGATGTATGGGAAAAGACCAATAGAAAACCCAAGCAGTAATGAGAGTACTTGGTTCGAGTCCCGGTCATGGCGAATGAGTTTTCTTCTGTGGAATGTCGTCCTTATATGCATTTGTTGTCGACTTGGTAAAGGTAATACATTGGCTATTCGCGGCATCCTCAGAATTTGACCCAATGGCTATATGGAAAGACCGCATCAAGAAGGATACAGGTGAACTGCTTGGGGCGGGGAACTGGAAAAAACAGGCGGGGGACAAAAATGAATGGAGAAGGAAGAAAATTGAGGAGGCCAAGTCTTGATTTCGGGTGTTGAAGAAGAAGATATAGAAAGAAGAAACGTGAAATTTGTCGACTGTCGGTCGAGGATAGGAGGCCTGAGCGGAGGAAAAATTGCGATAGGAAGAGTCAAGAAAGAGAGAAATGGAGGGAAGAAAGAAAAAGGTATGAGAAGATAAGTTTAATAAGAAGAAAGGAATGGAGTAGGATTTTGCAGGGAAGAAGGATGATGCGGACCAACCGCTGCGAATGAAAGACGAAGGCGATTAGGGCTAATAATCGGAGTTCCTGGCAGACGCCTCTGATAGCCCCCTGGATTTACTAGTCCTTGCTCAAGAATTGGGAGATTAGGGGATCTCTCTGTTTTGCTGTTTTTAGAAACTTTGGCTCCGACTCAAATCTGCCTTATTTTTCTTCTTAAGCCATCTCCTTTACTGCGCGTGGAACGAAGATTATCATTAAGGGTTTTGTATCTCCTTTTACTTATCTCGCATTAATACTTAATATGCTTTTGAAGCGCCATTTCGAGGCGAAATTCGAGTCGTTCCCCATAGGTTCATTCTATCCCAGCTCAAGTATCTTATGTAAACAGTGCAATGGTCTTGATTGCATGGTTAATGAGTCCGAGTTACATCGGACTATACTACTGCATTCGTAAGACGCTTTATTAGTTTTGATAATTCGCCTATTTGCCTTTGCTGTAATGAACTTGGTAAATGTGAGGTGAGACGCGAAATAGTAAAAACTAGACAAATTTATTTTTTTCGAATTTGTTGTGGTATTCAATACTACTTGATTATAGAGAATGTTTTCCCAATGAAGGAACAAGGTTGTATACTTACAAGATAATGTACCAGGTATCCTCACAGTAGTTGTTCAACATCTAAAATACTCATATGTTAAAAAAAGAAAATGAAGCAAACATGATTTTTTCACTCTCTTTGATAAGAGAATTTTTATTTATATGGGAAAATAATAATATTTCAGATCTACAGATAACCCATTTTTTTATGAATGACGAATGTGATAAAAGGCATTGGTCGGCGGAGAGTTAAGAAAATAAACTCCTCTGTATCACTCAAGGGATAAATAAGGATTGAATTGAAATAACACGCGATGAGTTCTGTTATGTGATGTCAATCCGTTGGTGGATGTAAGAAACAACTCCAATGGTATTAGATAGTTTACCGGTCCACTTATGCCTACTTGTCAGATTTTGTCCATCGATCTTAAAGACCTTCGATCTCGAGTAATATGCATTTCAAATTTTAAAAATAAAATATTTTGAGACTAATTGCGTGGAGAATACCTGTTCAAACGTATTCATTTTATTATTTTCCAGTACCATTTCAATTACATATATTGAGTCTAGAAAAAATCAGCTCTGTTAGTCTACCTAAGTATCCCTCTACAGCAGTGATAGGGCATTAAAATTAGCGACAAAAATGGTCTTTATTATAGCTAATTATTTATGCAATATTTCTTTTTTTTTACTGAACGTGAAATGTCTGTTTGCTTTGGCCATTAATGGATATGAATTTCATGTGCAATGTGTGTTAATCATATTCAATGTACTTAGTCTAACGAAGCTATAACTTTAATCAAAATAGTTTTAAAATTTAAATTATTTCTCAATATTTTCATCGCATTTGGAATAATATTTAGAAAACTTAGGAATAAAATATGCGCTGTATATAATCAAGCGAGTATTGTTGTTGTTTTCGTAAACTTTGTTAAATCCATCGTAACCTTAAACAATTTTGTTGAGGATCAATGTTTCCTGCAATTATTTTCACTCGTGTCATCAATTCTGGGATAGTAAAACGCCGGCGATGAAATACATGGCGTCGTGTCTGAATTAGCCTAATCATATATACTTTTGCCGTGAAACGTCTGACTGCTTTGCTAGTGAAATTGTGGATAAAAAGTATTCTAAATGTAGATGAGACATCCTAAAAAATGGGTATCTTAAGCACCACTGTAGTAAAGAATTCCTTTTCTGCTTTAGGAATTAACACGCAGGTATTTGACTAATTGTTAAATTCTTTAGAGCTTAGTTCCACCAGTTAAATGATCTTATCGAAATCGCATCTTCACCGAACTACACTCGGTGTTAGGAAATTCCCCAGAGCTAAGACGTGTGCATTATTTCTGACCGCATATTTTTCATGGCTAAACGAATCAACGACTACCTCACCATCTTCTCTCTTCACGTAATCCCCTCATAAAACCCGTTGCTCAATTTTATTCCACCTGCCCTAGTCCTGCCTTTCTGTGAGTTAGAGATCCTTTTCCTACCGCCTGTCGCTCACCTTCAACTCCCTTCTTCCTCTATCCTCTGAAATAGATGTATCTTCTTCCATATTATTGATTTTTTCAATTCACTTTTCCATTGATAATTATATTTATTGATTAATAATTTGTTAAATATCCATCTCAAATGTCAACTTGGGTATTTTTGAATCATAAATTTGACACTCCATGTTAATATAGCCCTATCGTCAGGTCTCGAGCGTCACAGGGTCGTTCAGCGAACGTGCAAATGGCAATATAGGATAAAATATGACGCGTTGCATCTCGAAACCGAAGAAGCCAAAAGGAAGTCGAAAGGAAATGACTTTGTGGAGTTTATTTGAAAGGGACGAGAAAGGTTCGAGGATGGGGAATAGAAAGAGCAATCCCCTTGTGCATTGTGGGTGGAAAAGGAGAGGCTGAAGGTAAACAACCTCGAGTGAACACCGCAGAAGAGAGGGAACAAGAGAGCGACGGGAAAGGGAGAGAAAGAACCGTGAAGTGTAAATAAAGTAAATCCTTGATGCTGTCGTATGCCCGGTTAGTGAACGAGCAGTTTCGTGTTTTGGAACTCAGAAAACATAAGAATTCTTTTTTTTATCGTAACGAATATTTTATTACTATCATTTTTTGTTTATTGTGTCGTGCGTGGAGAGCTACATATAAACGCGTCAGTTGTTTGTTTGTGAGTTGTATTTGATATGAATAATTATTGGTTGTATTTTGTCATGATAATGAGAAACAGATAAATTTTAGGATGAAGAGTTTTCGGGTTTCTAGACGGGTTATGGTGTTAAACTGCACCGAAGTTTCGATGACGTTGTCTGCCATCGTCTTCAAGGTGAAACTCTTCCCTTTCACCCTGAAGACGATGGCAGACAACGTCAGCGAAACGTCGGTGCAGTTCAACACAATAACCCGGCTGGAAACCCGAGAACTCTTCATGCTAAACATTCGCCGGGAAAGACGTAGATCCTACAGAGGTTAATTTTGTCCCATTATGTGGAAAATAAAAGAAATGTTGACAGTGATAGAGAACTTTATGAATACTAATCGCTGGACAACGTTAATGCTAGAGAAAAAGAAGTCGTGGGGTATTGAAGAGGGAGACCAGAACGGTCACGGGAGGTAATCCTCGTTCATAGCTTAGGCTTTGTGTTATTCTTCTCTCTATGTGTTAGATTTATAATATATTCCCTGTAGGTATAAGGTTATTTGATCGTTACAGGAATGAGAGCAAACTCCGATGAAATCATTCTGAACAACTTAATTTAAATTGTACTCTGTCTTTCCAGTGTCATTTTGCTGTGGGAAACCTAAAAGTCTTCCGGTGGACAACTTTACTTCTCTCCAAATGCTTTTCAAATATTATTCTTATGTATTTTACTCCATCTGATTGAAACACTAATTTTTAGTTTATCTGCAAAAGTTTAGATAAAATCTTCAAAATTCTTCCTACGAACAACTATGCGGCGTAGCAATGTACTTTCATACTTGACAATTATACTATATTTACAAGACGTGCGAGTAGGTAAGATAATCCATTTTTAATCATCCAATTGCTTCCGAAGCATTGTGTCGTTAGCACTGCTTGGGCTTCTGCGGAGTGAATACAGATATGCGTATGCTAGAAATAAGGGATGAAAGCTTGAAAAACACGATTGGTCCGATGATAGGAGATAAACTCAAAATGTATGTTACGAGAGATGAGCTGCTATAAGAATTCTCGACGGTCGTGAGAAAGATCGCTTAAAGGCGGTCTTTATTTTATATCCTTCGCTGGAGGTGGATTAGAAGCGTGTTCGCGGAATTGTGTATAAGACACAGAATGGAAACTAGTGAGAAGGTAAGACTAGAAGGTGAATTTGAAGAATGAAGGGAGGGAAAGAGGTGATGAGGGACAAAACAAGTTAGAGGAAGGGGTAGAGGGAGACATAAAAATAGAAGTTTAAAGAGAGCGAGGTAGAGAGGGGTAGAGAAAGAAGTGTAGCGATAGGGGTATGGGTTGTGAAAAAGAGGTAGAGAGAAGAGGTGTGGGGAGAGAAAGTGGTTGGGAGAAGAAGAGTCATAGAGAAAATAATGGCATTGTTAAGTCAGAAGTAGATGGAGAGCAATGGAGAAGTATAGAGATAGTGAGAACTTTAGGAGCAGAGAAAAGTAGTGGTGCAGAGAAAGAAGTAGAGGGGTAGAAAATAGTGTTTTATGAAGTAGAGTAGTAAAACAGATGTTAACAGAGAAATAGAGAGTAGTAGTATTAGTATTTTTGTTTATCGTGCTTCGACGGCTAAGGTCATTTCGCACACACTGTCTGCCTCGTGCAGACAGGGGCAACAGTACTCGGACGAATCGCGGACGAATCGGAGGATCATCCCTCCAAACTCGAGCCGAGCCCAACGATTCTTAACTTCGGTGACTGATCGGAACCTGTGTTTTCATCGTGGCAGGCCGCCGTTGCCCAATAGAGATTGGGATATAAAAATAGCATGATATGTAGAGAATAGAGACGTAGTACAAAAGTAGAAAAAAGAGCCAGTGAGTGTAGCAAAATTGAGAGAGCAGAGGGGAATAGAAAGAGGTAGAGCAATAAGTAGAAAGAGAAGTAGAAAAAGAGGTGAGATAGTCTAGAGAGAGAAGTAGAGGGGCAGAGATAGTGGTATAAAAAGGTAGAGAGAGAAAGAGAGTTGACAAGTGTAGAAGTACAGAGAGCCAGAGCGAAGCAGAGAGGGGGAAGATACTCGGGCTAGTAAAATTGGTGATGGGTATGGATAGAGATTTAGATGGGAATTGGAGTGGTAGAGCGAAAAAGGAAGGTAGAAAGTTTATCCGGCAGGGGATATGGCAGGAGGATTAGGAGAACAAAGGACGAGAGAAAGGAGAAGATGAAGAGAGAGAGAGAGAGTGAATGGAAGGTGGACTGCGGGAGGGGTTTTCAAGGAAGGAGGGAGGGGAATGTTAAGAGACGGAAGGCACAAATATACATAGTGTGTGCAAGGAGGGAGTGAGGAGAAGGAGGATGAGGGAAACGGGGGAGGACAAAGGGGAGGAAGAGCGTGGACATGTAAGGGATGGACGAGGGGCGGTGGAGGAGGGGATGAAGAGGGGAGTTGGGGCAGGGGAGGCGACGACAGTTCCCGGCCCAGAAAGAGAGAGAGTAAGAGAGTTGCGAGAGAAGCGAAGAGTGAATAATGAAAATGCATATTTCCTTCGCAGCGTTCCGACTTCGAAGTGTTATTCGGAGCGAAATAAATTCGGAGCAGGGGGGAGGGGTATTTGCGAGGAATGCAGGTGGGAGGATGGGCACAGGTAAGATCGTGGGTTTGAGGAACGCTTTCTTTCTCTATTTTGTGACTTGGAGCCTCGGAGCGAACGAGTTAAATGTAAGAGGATGAGGAGGTGGTCTTGGCGTCCGCGCGAATCCTGCTTCCTTAAATTCCTTCGGCCTTCGGCGTTGAGGGCTCGGTTGTACGGGACGATGCCGTCTAGCGATCTATAAATTCCACCGACATGCGAATAAATACGCTTTTAGTGGTGTTGGTTGCATAGCGTTTACGAAATGAGGTCGTCACTATCCCTGCTATTCGAGTGAGGTTTCATCAGCAGGATGTTTATACTGCGCTAGTAAGCTGAAATTATTTCGGGAAGGAATTAATGTAAAAGACATGGACTGTATTACACAGTAAAAAAGTGTGTGAATTAGTCCAATTTGTATTTTCTTGCGAAACACTCAGGATATTGTTCAATTCTATTTTTATTTGCATTGCCTAATTTTTATGTTTTATGTTCGTCTCTTATGTATGTCTTCATGTGAACACACTTTTATTTGTGCCTTTATAGGCCTGAAATTAGTTTTTATTAGATGTTGAAGTTGGATTACACTTCACTTGCTAATATTACTATCATTTGTTGAATTTTTGCTTTTCATGGTAACATCTAAAGTTCGATACGTTTTTAATTTTCCGTGTGTGCCTTTTTGTCGTGAAATCATTGCCCATTTTTAAATTGCCCCATGTTGCTGATTTTTACATCCTATTTGCACATTTTTTTGCGAATTCTTCTGCGTTTTCGTTTATTTCTTCCTCTCTTTAAGCATTTCATGCTCCCTCCATAAAATTTGATTGCTTTTCAAGATTTTGGTCGAGCATCTGTAATTCATGAAGGCGTTACATTTTACGATTCCAACTGATTTTTCATGCCCATAGTTCTTTTTATAGTTCGGTTAGGTTAATTTTTGAAATTTTTCTTATTTGGTCACGAAGAGTTTATGCAAATGATTGGATATAAACTGGTTGTTGGGCAAGCCCAAATATGCTGAAGAAAATCAATAAACTCTTTAATTTTTAGAGATAAGAATTGAGTATCCAAAGGTATTTACGCACCCACTGCTTCACTCTGCATCACTCATTTGAGTTTTCATTTGCAAGATACCTCTTTGTTTCAGTTATGTATAGTTTATCTTAGTACAGAATTTTTTTTGCATTCATTAAAATTGTGCAAAAATGTATTTTTACTCATATTTTAATGTAAATATCAGATTCCGATAAAAAATTCGAAAGAATATTAGACGAATTATCCTATCTTCAGCTGCTTAACGCTGTGTAAATACATTTTAATTGCATTTAAAGTTATTATACCACCCTGATTAATTCAACATTGCTGTTTCTTTAATTGGAATGCATAGTTAAATTTAATATACATACCCTTGAAAGGAAAGGAGAATTGAAAAACATTCTCCGGGCAACCAGTTGGGATTCCGCTGGTACAAAAGAACGCATGACTGCTTACCTACTTCTAAAGCTTACGAAGGACCAACCGGTCCGAAACGTTCCCGGAAGAACGAATTCTTTATCTCTTTCTCCTACCTCCTGTAAGTTTTAATTTATATATATAGTTATACATAGTTTTATATATATATATATATAAAGGAAAGGAAACAAATATAAAAGTATAAGCTAGCAACAAGGTGTTGAGGTTGGGGAAGGATAGGAAAGTAAATCAGTGGACACTCACTGGCAGATAATCCATGACGACACCGGTGTCCACTGCTTAAGGTAGCTTTCGGGCTAAGGACATATATATATATAAACTATGCCACAGGTGGGGCGGAATTAAATATAAACACATAAAAAAGAACACTCACACAAGATGGATACAAAATGATGGACTGGCAGGGAACCTGCCTGTCCATCATTTTGTATCCATCTATCTTTGAGAAAGGTTCTAGAGCAACCGAAATATCAACTTATAGTGTGAGTGTTCTTTTTTATGTGTTTATATTTAATTCCGCCCCACCTGTGGCATAGTTTATTTATATTATCGCGTGTGTGATTTTCCACGAACTCGTATATATATATATATATATATAACTATAAGCACAAAGCACATGGAATAAAAATATAGATATAGTGTAGTACGATTTTCTTTGGGGGTTTGATCAATGGTTCGAATATAAAAAATGAAATTAATTTTCAATAAAATTGCATTTTCTATCGTAGCACTCATAGCAGCGTTATAGACCAACGTACATACCTAGATAATTATATAGCTTGATAGCCTAAGTAAATATGTAGAACTAAAGAACTTGGTTACATGTTGGATGCAGCTATCGTCATCTGGATGTTACAGTGATACATAGCTGCGGTGATGCCGCTGCGCTTCGGCTCACTGAGGGTGACGTTGGTCCCTTGAAGTCGGTCACCCTTTGCATGACAGCCGGTAGGTTGGAGTTTTCGGTAGCCGCGTCTGTTAACCAGCGGGAGACCTCTTATCGGAAATATATCTTGTGAACTCACTTGTGGCTACTTAAGCACGGGGGAGACCGGAGCTATTTTTGGGATCCTTGCGATCACGGACAAGGGACAACATGAGGGTGACCATCGTGTATAAATTTGCCTGAGAGTGTCTTTAAATAAAAAGTGTAATGGCTGAATGTTTTTAAAACGTGTAGTTCAATCTATAACACTATTCACCCCCACGTAGCTAATTTATCTCAGAAGTGGACTTAAGAAATGATACGAGCAATCATAAATAAGTTTCAGTTCCGCGGAAATATCCTCGATGTTATAATGCGTTACTCTTTAGGCGCTGCGCTACATCTTAAGTGGTTTACTCTGGTAAGTTTATTGCACAATTTACTTGCAGAAAGCAATTTTTGTCTAAAATTCCACGTGTAAAAAGATCTGAAAATCCGATTGCAGAACTTTTACAAGTTTCTGCAAATAGTTTGCAGAAGCATGTTGTACACAGCAACCAATTTTTCTCTATGCAAAATTGTGAAAATTTTCGTCAAAGTAAAATTCACCGTAAGCTCTTGCAGAAGAAACTTGCGGATGTAACTTGCCAGTGTAAACCCAATCTTAGATAAAACCATGAATGTACAATCCATTGATTTTTAAATTAATTTTTCGAACCTTGTTCGGTAGCATTGAAAATGATTTCGTAAATGTTGGAAACGGGGTCGCCTATGAATGATTTTTCTGTAGACTCTACCGAATTCTCCTTGCTGTGCTCTATTTCTTATGAAAAATGAAACTATATGGTGTTGGCATCCCTTGTCTACGTAGGCATTTTCAAATGAAATCTTTAGATAAGCTGGTCTGCTATAACCTTTTTCACATGAGTAAATTTCTATATATTTTATTACTTATTTAATTCCCTTTGAGTTACATTCATCGATCATTTTTCCGAACTAAATTGCTATTTTTTATCATACTCAAGTTGGCATTATTGCTAACATTTCTGTATTGTATACGAGTTTACAGAAAATAATCAACACCACAGAGATGGGATTCTCAACCTCTTCCGATTTCTGTACCCGTTTATTACATTTCCTAAAATTGTACCCATTATATTTCAGGATGGTTCTTTGATTATAGTCTTAATTAAGCGAATAGTTTCAGGCTTGGCTTTGTGGAACTCTTTCATAATTACAGAAAGAAGAAATTTCAAATCGTATTGAAAATTTACCTTGAAAATGACGGTTACCCGTTGAAACCTAGGTCGGTAGTGTCAATAAAACATTGTGGATAGATAGTCTTAATGTTTAACAATGTACGTAAATTTATGTTAAAATATTTAAATAAAAAGAGCATAAACATGCCAATCACACAATTTACTTTCAGAGCAGGCAAAGTACATTAAATTAGTTATTGCTGTTATGCCTAGATTACTGGCTTACTTTGGATAATATTCTCTAAAATGCCCTATCCTTGTACACCTCTTTCGCTTTTCTTACACTCATGCATTGCTTAATATACGTTCACCCTATTTTAGCACTCCTAACATTCTTCCTCTTTTGAGTCTCTTCGGCCACAATCACCAATGACTTCGTGGTTCACCCCTTCCACTCACGCCATTCACTCTACTATCATATATCTGTTTCTTTATTATTATATAATGTTATTCTCTTAGAATGGTCAAACCAACGAAGCGCACTCATATCATATGTGTCCATTGCTGGAGCTTCCAACCCACATACTTTCACGACCCTCTCATTCCATCTTATCCATCCTAATTTTTCCGCAAACACTTCTCAAGTACCCATTCCTAGCACTCATTCCTAGATATGTTTCGAAAAATATGAACAACTTTTCTTGCGGCTTTCTCACGCTGTTTCATGTCTTCATCTATCCTTCCATCTACCACAAAACATTCGGTCAAAATACACAAAAGATACGTGAAGTCGTATCACTTAAATAACTTTTGCATTTATAATCTTCAAAACTTAACTTCCGCCATCATTTACTTTCTTTTGGGAAGCACGTATACCTTAGGGTACACGTACCAAAGGTAGTGAATTGTGATGGCAGATTGAAAACATCGTACTCCTGGCTCGTTGTCAGTGAATGAATTTTTAGTAATATCCACCTTGAGAAGTGAACAGGAAAACATAAGCGAGTTTAAATCTTTGCCAGCTTACAACTGCAATAACAAAACGCTAATCGTAATTATTCTGCTCATAAAAATCTGGGAGCACTCATGTACATCTTGCCCCATGATTGAAACTTGAAGTGACCATTTGAGGAGAAGGGAAGAAACTGGGGGATAATCAATATAGCAGAAAAACGTGATGAGAAAACGTAATACTCGACATCTCCTTGTTCCCCTTGCTCTGAGGAATTGGGAGTTGCCAGACGGAGACATTCCGATCCCTGCTCGCACACAACACGCTTCCTTTCTCTCTCCCGGGAGTTGACACTTAATCTGCCGGTTATCTGTCCATCGGGTCTCCGATCCGCGCAAGGCGGCGAGTCCGGGGGAGACGGAGGAACGAAAAAAAAGATCGAGACGAATGTTTTGTTTCGAGCGAGAATGAGAGCAAGAGAATTTTGAAAAAAAGACGGGAAGAGAAGGATATCTGTCATTGCCCAGGATATGAGACTATTGGAGTGTTAAACTGGAAGAGAAGACCGGGAAGGATTTGTTATCAGGGTGAAAGGAAAAACCATCAGGTACCTACTAATATTGTTAGGTTCTATAATGATTCTAATTCAATGATGAGTCTAATTTTTTTTCATATGAATGCAACAGCTCATGGCAGATGTGGAACCACTAAGTAAGATTGGAACCAATATTTCCCATCTTTGCTCACGTGATCCTGAATAGACAATTTATCCGAGTGAAATTTATGGCGAAATTAGACACCTAGAAGTAAAAATCTATATTAAAAGGTTCAAAAATCTTTCTGTAGTGGTTATTATGTATTATTAGTCTGTTTTTGTGTTAACACCAGTTCACGAATAGCGTCAACTTCAAACGCTAACCTTGAATTGGTTTCACTTTCACGACATCAGTTCACGATTGGCCGTCAAATGGAGTGTGCGTGCCTTGTCTTCCATTTGTTACAGACACTGCAAACTAGGTAGCGCACTTCAAAACAGATCGGGAGCAGAGTTTATGATCGCTAAGCAACAAAAAATGTCGGTAATTTCATCCGCGTTAGTTGTAAAGGTGTCAAGCATGTATATTGTCAAGCGTTTTATTTCTCCATGGTAACAAGCTTACGTTTTAAAATACTCATTTGGAACGAATTAGATAACTATGCACAAAAAATCGGCCGTGACTGTTGTGCACTGCCAAAAATCTACCTACCGGCAGGTTACTAAACGTTTCGCTATAGCGCACATCGTTCCATTCAACGTCGTTCGTGTGCGCTTAAGTGCGCTGATGTGTTCTGATCTTCCCTAAATTCAACACCATGAATGGAAAGCTCCCATTACTGGCTTAGCAGGACTGCCAGAAGGTTCATTGTGATTCAAAGTACAACGCGGTGGACAAGTGAGAAACGGTAACCGGTGCACATTCTGCGTATTCGCTGTCGTTAACCGTTGAAAGTGAAAGTGAGAGTTTAGCCCAACAAGACCTAGATATACTTTATCTTTACGCAATGTGTAAGTATTTAAATCAACTAAGTCCGTATGAATTTCATTTTGCTTAAAAGCTATTTCTGTGTGGTTCTTGCAATCGCTAGCAAGTTTTTAAAACTCATTGTGTCCGTAGCTGAAATAATTTATAAAAGGGGGAGCCTTGTCGCCCTTTCAAAAAGAGGGATATCGGACTAAGTATGTGACGTCACGCCACAGTAGTACTGCTTTATATATAGGTGGTGTTGGTTTAGCCCGGCTGAACTTAAACGTTTTAACGGTTGAAGTTGACGGTTGATGCTCACACGGAATCGTACACGTTTCCCTAAAAACCCGCTTATTCAACTTGAGGTTGAATTTGAGGCCCAGGTTGACTCCAATCGTAAACCAGTCTTTAATTCTACGTGCTTAACCAAGTAAGGATGGTAATTTCGTGTAATGTTACTAAATCCGCTCATTCTATTTAGAATATCCATTTATCACATTTATTATATTATTTTTAGTGATCACCAAAATATTAAGCTTCTACTAATGAACAGTGTGCCAACACCGAAGCTCTTAATATACAATTCATATTCCCTTACCACGCGCTGAATTATCATTTTTTCTCTCCCTTTTCACTCTACAAATCCCCCATAACTCCCTCCTCTACGAGGTTTATATGGAGATTAGGTATCACTTCGCCTTGCTTTGTACCTAGTAATGATTTAGTATAATTGAAACGTAGGTCGGAAAAATTTATTTTTTACTTCTAATGTGGAAAATTTTTGGATAAGGCATGTTCCATTTAAAAAATATCGCGCCTGACTCTTCGCTACTTATTAATAATTTCTACCTTTCAACTCATCCAAGAATCATCTGTCCATTCTAATCAATTGCGGGCACTAACCCTCTCTAAAATATCTCTGATCAACCCGGCCTAAAAATCTGCATACGTATTCTTTACTTCGCACTGCCCTTCTATCGCTTTAAGTCCCCACTTTTCTTCTATATATTTCCCTCCCACACAAAATTCTGAAACCCGTCACCATTTTTAATTACCCGATATCTCCTACAAAACCTTTCTAATTCTCACTTTACCTGCATTCTGCTACTTCCACCGCTTGACTTATCGGCTCCTCCGACATATCGAACACATTTTTGTTCTTCTTCCCCGCTACTCAACTGATCCCTTCCATTATTCCCTAAACCCACGTCTCAAATATTTCCTGTGCATGGGGAAAAATTGAGGATCTAATTAGTGTTACTATATGGAACTTTAAAAATTCTTATTGGCTGAAGACATTCCTATCATATATAGAATGAAAGAAGCACTATGAGTATCACGTGCAGAATAGTTTAAGCCAAGAAGGCAATCATGATCAAAAACCATTAGTTTACTAAAAGGAAACTCTGTTACAGGTAAAGACAATTCATGAAACCGTCATATGGAGCGTGATTCTCCATGATTCAGAAAGTTGTGCCATCGGAGAAGGTTAACAGAATAGAATAGACGAAGTTGATGCTGGTATGGAAAACAAATGCTAAAAAAAGTACAGGCAAAATGAAAAAGAAGTATACAGAACAGTGGAAGAATGATAAATTAATAATACAATGTGACGGAGAACTAGGTGGATTGTACAATGTACCTACATGTACTTAGACACAGTGCATGTTTTATGAAAAATGAAGGAAATTTGAACGCCATACGCAAAGAGAATAAGGGGTACGTGAGCCAAATAAAGAGAGATGTATGACAGGACGTTATAAACATAAACTACAAGTTTCCAATCATTGCGTTTACAAATGAAGTGGTACGCAGTCACGCTCTCGGGTGCGAATTTATACACCGAAGACGGTGAAATTCGCCATGAAAAAAGCGTTTGACTTGACCGGGATTCTAACCCGGATATCCCAATTGCCGGTCAGGTGTGCTACCCAGTTACACCACCAAGCCATCTTAATTCAAGGAGAATTTCAGCGGGGGTTTATGCGAACAAAATGTTATCATCCCGTCTGCATTGTAGCACAGGAGACGTGCATGAAATGTCACAGTCGCGGAGAATAAACCCAACATTGTCGCTTTGGAACGACACCTTGACAAATTTCCAAACCCCCGCTGAAATTCGCCTTAAATTAAGATGGCTTGGTAGTGTAACTGGCTAACACACCTGACTGGCAATTGGGAGATCCAGGTTCAAATCCCGGTCAAGTCAAGTGGTTTTTTCATGGCGAATTTCACCGTTTTCGGTGTATAAACTATAAGGATATGAATAAAGTAGCTGTGGAAAAATGAATGGTGGTCTTCAGTTAAACAGCCCTAGCATTAAAAAATTGCTGATGAGTGTAAAACGAATTTTAAGGTAGGCCCTTATCAGATCGAGGGTGCAGAGAGAGTGTGGAAGTAGAAGGACCCTTACGAGCTCTCCCACCCGGTCAGGTCGAGGGTCGCGCTGGGATAGGGGTAGTTTCGTGGAATCTCCACCCCGCGCCGCCACCGAAATGCGAGCCCTCCCCTCAACTCTTCCCCTTCCATCCACGCGCCACCCCTACTTTCCACCCCCATGCTCTCGTCCCTTCACTCTCTCTAGCCCTCCTCCTCTCTCGCCCTCCACTATTCTACACTCCCTAACTAACCCCCTATCTCCTGGAACTAACCCTTCACACCCCCACACACGAAATAGGGGAACCTGGCTCGCACTCTCCCTTCGCCGTATATAGCTGTATCGCGAAGAGATTCGGTCACAGAAGAGTCCTATTCGTCGACACAAAACCCACATAGTACCCTCCGGCGATAGAAACATTCTTCTACTACTCCGTTGATCTCTCGTCTACTTTGCTATCCAAGTGTCTTCCTTCCATTGTTAGGCGGCAAAAAGTAGGGGCTAGCGCCATTTATTCCTCTCACTTTTCCTCCTCATTTTGCAGAAGATAATTCTTCTTCTAGATATAACGTCCACTTCCCCATCCAAATATCTTTATTTTCACTATACTCCTGTCTTCACTTACAGTTTGTTTTTCTATACTCAGTGCTTGAAGAGAAGGTTAAAAGCTCTGATTCTCCTAATCCCTGTTTCCTTCATACTAGCGCAGAGAGATTTTATAAGAGTCGTAAGTCCCGCCATCCAATCCACCATTCGAATATCTTCCTTCGCGCTCTCCCTATCCTCTCCCACCGTTTCTTCCTCTCCGTGAACGGAGGGGCAAAGCACTCTTAACTCCTCCCTCTTTCTACTCTCCCTGCTCTCCTGCTGAAGTATATATATATCTACATATTCTTCTAGTCTCCGACGTTTTTTCGTCCACTTTCCTATCCTTAATATCCTCCCTCTCGCCCGCCGAACTCCCTCTACCCTCTCCTTTCGTTCCTCCCTCTACATTGGGGGCGTGAGGGGAGAGAGAGAGGGGCAGAGCGCAGTAACTCCTCCTCCTACTTCCCCCGTCTTCCGCCCCCTACACATATACACCGCCACCCCTCTTTTCGCTTCGAGACCCTCCCCTGGCTGCCGCGCGGATACCCTGTACCCTCTCACTCGTCCCTTTGACTCCCTGGCGCGCGCTCCTCAACTCTCTCTATCCCTCGACGCACACACGCCTTTCTCTCTATCTCTCTGTCCCGCTCTCCACTGGTCGGTCCCTCAACCGATCTCGCCTTATATCTTCTTATCATCACCATCCTCCACCCACTTGCTAACTCACTCTAGACTCTCCTTAGAACCGGCGCTTTTATCTGTCCACTCGACCGAGAGGAGAGAAGGGTAGCGCCCGGGGAAGGAAGTTGAGGAAGAAGAATAGGAGACGGAAATCTTCAACGTTTTTCACATCTCCTTTGCATATTTTTTTTAGAAATTCTCGTATTTTTTCTAAAGAGGAGAGAAAGGTGTTGCCGGCCACTGCAACAGTAATAGAGAGGAGTGGGTTTCTTACGAGGAAGGGGAGAGAGTATAGCGGTGGTGGCCTTGTCCGCTCCCTAAAAAGCGTTTCCGCACCCACTTCGCTCGAATTTTTTTCGCCTCCGTGGTTGCAGCCGCCAGTTGTTAGTGCCAGGGGTGCCTGTTGGAAGAGGAAAGGCCAAGAAGACCGTTCTCCTCCTCCACGCTTGAAGAGCTTAAAAGGTAGGTAATGAGTGATTTGCTTTAATTATTTTTCGAGTAATATTTATCGCCTCTTCAAAGTGAACATTTTTCTCGCTGCTCTGATTACGACTTTCAGTTTGTGTCGTCTGCATGAGAGGTGGTTATTTTGAGGTACCGGAAACTTTTATGTGTTCCTTAATTGGCTTTTGTGATGAAATATTTTGTTCTACTTTTATCATATTGATCAATTCTCTACACACTTTTTAAAAATTATTACATTTATCGCCGAAAGGAAATCAGTAGCCAATGTTCTAAAAATGTTTGTTCTTCCGTTGTTCATTCTTTGTTTGTCAATGAAACGATGGATATTGCTTCGTAACGACATATTGTATTTTATTTGTGATTTTAAAGCGTCCTTCAGGTTTTGTTCGTGCAAAACTCTGATAGGTAATTACATCGGATACTCCTTCGCTGAGTTACGTGTTTCTCCAATATACGATAAGTGTACAAGTTTTTACGTTTCTCCGGCGCCTTTTTATTCATTGTCTTAATTGGTTAACCTCACTTGAATTTTATGTGAGTGAGTTGCTATGACTATGAAATTTGTACTTTTAAAAGTATCGGCAGCTGCAGTAAATTTACTGCATAATTTAAAAAAAGTGGAGTGGGGTGGAGAATGCGCTGAATTTCTCCTCGTAGATAATGTCTCGTAGCAATTGGTGCCGTTTATTGCATGTTAAATGGCAGATTATGTTTTTATATCTGTTTGTCCGCGAATCAAATTTGATTCTAGAAGTTTTTAAATAAATTTTTCTTGAACATCCTCTTAAATGGTTTGATAGTGACTTGCTACTCTTTCGGCAGCGGGCATCAATCTCTCGGGAGAGAATTTTGTGCAGTCGAGAAAAAATAGAGCTTGTTTTGTGTTCCCCAAGACTGAATCAATAAAAATCTCGGTAATATTTTCATTCCCGAGTTTATATTTATTACCTCAATACCTGACAGCGGGATTTAGCAGTTGCCGTAATTAACCACTTCTACCGCGGAAAAAATTCCGAGAGTGAGAATATTTTTCTGTCTGTATTTTTTAATCTTTCAAAGATACATAGTATGCTGAATTAATTCATTTTCTCATGTGTTATTATAATTTCTTGAGCATTTTATCGTTGATAAAATTCCATCCATAAAATATTTTATTTAAATGCATTAATTACATCTATTATGACAATGATAATTTTAACTAGAAAATAACACCTAAAAGCATAATTATTTTTACAAGTATCTTTCTTATGTATTTTCTCAGTATCCATGAATTGACGTGTTATCATTTGTAAAGAAACCGCAATAATATTTCTCAGCATTTATTATTTTTTATCTTTATCGGTGGTTTGAGAGTGAATTTGCCTCAGAAGTATACCTGAAGATCCCTGCGGACATGAATTACGTCACAGCATAGCATTTATGATCAGGCACGATTCGATACACTACATCCGATGTTATGTGATAAGCATTGACTTAACTGTTGTGCATGTTTTTTGTTGGACTTTTATTTCACCTTCTCGATTTTTCCTCTCGTCTCCTTGTTTAATAATACATTTTTTTGTACAGATTAGTGCGGGACAGGCTATTTTGTCCCATGAATCTTTCAGAACTTTCATAATTTAAATGGAAATAAAGGTGTTCAAAGTCTTTTAAATTTGACAGTAATTTTGCGTTATCATAATTTATTGCACTATTTCAATAGCAGACGAATATGATTTATGTTAAGGGTTTAAAAGCGCATTTGAAGAGCTTATCATATTAAGTGAAATAAATGGGAATAATTAAGGTAGTTTGAGCGAGATACCGCTTTAAAAAAAATAGATGATTTTGGCAGCATCATAAAGAAACAATCTCATCTTTCCAATGACAAAGAACTATCAGACACTTGCCATTATACTTTCCGAGGTATGAGACAAAATTATACCTTCAATTGGCTGTGTAAAATTATATGCGTTTATGCACTTAATTAAAAAAAAATGAGGAATTTATAACACAAAGATCTTTTCAGAAATTTATGTGTGCAGTTTGTATGATTTTGCAACTATTTTGAAAAACAAACCGATTACTAACTGGAGTAATTTTATAAAATCGCAAAATAATTATCAGTTTTGAAGGCGTTCTCAGCGTTCGGCGTGAAAAAAAAATACTCAAGTTAACACCATATACATGTATATTTACTTAATTACGGAGAATTTAAGCATTTATCTTAAAAATAATGTAGCGTCATTAATTTTAAAGCATTTACTTCGTTTCTTACATTTCCTTAAATCACAATATAAAATTCGAATGTGATCTCTATTATGGCCTTGAAAAATCTCGCTCAAACTACCTGAAATGGTTAAGTAACCCTTAGCTTGTTTATCTCTTTCTTCCTCCTCTGATGAAATTACGATTAAAGTGCTAAGGATGGCAGCAATGAATTAAGTCTCTTTACTTGCACAAGTACCGTCTTCCTATTGTTACATTAATTAAATTGAGCGGGCATAATTTAAGTTCCATTTATTGTGTTGAAGTTGTTCGTAAGGCATCCGAGTGTGTCATTGCAAGAGAAAGTTCATCATTATTCTTTCAAGTATAGGTAAATATTATCTCCTAAGTCTTAAATGTTTTACTCCATACAGAAATATGTGGGCATTATTTCTTGCACAAGATTTTAGATGTCAGTTTTTAAGAGGAGAAGAATTTTTTTCGGTACCGACGGTCGCATGTAAAGTTTTCCCAATTGTGTGTAAAAAAATACTAAAAGATTCTTTGTGCTTTATACAACATCTTTTTAGAAAAACATATAAAGTATACAGATATAAAGTATAAAGAAACATAATTCGTATTATTAATGACTTACGTTAAATCTCTACGCTTAGAAATAAGAGGAATTCTCTGTTGGCTATTACTTTCCTATTTATGAATATGGTAAATTTAAGGGCAATGCATTTGCGAGGTGAGGCATTCCTTTATGCATTTGCGAGGCGAGGCCATAAGAATCCTAAGCCCCAACACTGCTTCCGTAATGATTTTTTTCATGAATTCAAAAAACTTTCCAACCGAAGAATTTTTAAATTGTTTCCGTAAATACGTCTAATTACGACGATTTTCGTTGCCGATTATGGCTAATTGGTCAGAACAATTGCTTCGTGGAAAGAAATAATTTTGTTTTCACTGTCGACGGGGACACATTGTTTTCCTATACGATCGACTAATGAGCAGAGTTCGTGGAAACAATTTCAAATGTCAGTGGAACATTCATTTCATCGCTTATGAGAGTCTATTTACCTGATTTCTACCTACCACTATCGTCAATCCCCGATCCCATTCACTGCCCCTCGATGTTTCCTTCACGTATGGTTTCGGGGAAATATCAGCTCCTGAAAAATACTACGGGAAACGTTTCTTTCCTCGTCATAACAAGGCAAACGGTCCCTAGAAGCGCGCGAGGAAAGATTGAATGTGATGCAGGGGTGAGGAGGTTTTTAGGGAATGTAGTGGTGGGGGGGGGGGGGGGGGGAGAAAGGAAAAGGCAGGAAAGGGGTAAAACGAAAGGTGTGATGTGGGAGAGAACCAATCTTTAGGGCCGCTCACTTGAATACTCGTGATGGGGGAATCCCGAAGAGGAACTGCGTGAAGTGTGGTTGTGTGGAGGGTTTGGAGGAATGCTGAAGGAAGGGACTGTGAGGAGATGTAATCCCGTGATTGCGTGTGGACGTGACCGTGATAGGAAGGAAAATTCACACCGTGCCTCACATCTTGTGAGGATCAAGGTTGGGGAGAAAGAAAGAGAGAGATCGGGGCTTTTTTATACCTTTTTATTTTTTTCGGCCGTGGGTGGTGAAAGGTAGGGTGCCGATGATGACAGATATCGGACGATGAGATGCTAAAGGGAGATGAGATGGTGTCCGACCAACGATAACAGAGATATGGGGAGGTTTCAGGTTTTTTTTTCGTCTGTGTAGCTGAGGGAATTGGAGAAATTTAAAGGAGGCAGGAAAATTGGTTTGAAGGACGCATTTAGGAAGTATGAGCGACTTATCATGGAACGTAAATTTCGATGGGTACATCCTCATGATAAAGAAGGAAATTTTCTTTGTAATGATGCCAAAATATCAGAAAATTATGTATCAAATTTTCGATACATGTAGTTGCTAAAAAAATAAATGCCATTTCTATGGCATATGACACGGATGTACGCTTAAAGATATTGTTAAAAATTTTGGAAGTTCTGGCGCTCAGGTTACGTTTGAAATGTAACGTTGGGCAGTTTGCATGCTTTCTGAATTTTTTATTGAATGAACCTGCAACTTACCGTAATACTTATACAAATAAGAAGTAAAATAATCCGTTTGTGCATGCGTTTTAAGTGTGTGGTGTGTAACGAATAAACTCAATAATTTCAGGCGTCACTTGGTGGAACCACTGAATAGTGAACAGTTACAATAACTTTGTAAGCTCCTCAAAAATTATTTTTATTGGTTCAGCCGGTTTCGCCAACTACGGGTATACCTGAAGATGCCGTAACTGGTGAAACTTGTTGTAAAAATAAAAATACTTTTGTGGAGCTTACAAAGTTATTGTAACTGTTCATTATGCAACTAATAAGTCAAATTAAAGCCTCAACTATGTACATTTTGTTAATTATTGAGAATTTACGCCACTAAGATAATGTTTCTGCGTCATTAATATTACTATATGAATAATTGATGCTTCTTACAACTGTTTAAGTTTGAAAATTATTCGGTTGGGTTATTTATTACGACTAAGTAAACATATTGTTCACACTACCGTAAGGGTGGACGACATGTTTGAAGAGGATGTTATAGGGAAGAATGTTGGTAAAGAGTGGGAGAGAGATGGGTGGAACAGGTATGTTAGCATTAAGAATATCGTCTTCGTTGAGCCAGAACAGGATTATCAGAGCTTTTCCTGCATCAGTAAAAACACACCTGGCGAGATTCAATCCCACGACCTCCAAATTATCAGGCCAACAATTCACCTTGACATCATGGTGGCCAGCAGTCCAATGTTGGGCGATATGAAGGGAGGAAAATGTTGTGAAGTGTTTAAAAGAAATTATTTTTTTGAAAATCAAGAAATTTAAAATGAAACTGTAATATAGGCTCGCCGTGGTTGGTGAAATTACATGCTCGGCCGTACATGGATCTTATTTTCTTTATTTCCTTTCCTTATTTTCATAAAACGTGGGAAATCATTGTCGGCACACATAAAAATTTAGAAAAAATAAAATTAAAACCGAAAATAAAAATTATAAGTTCTGCAATGAAACTTAAAAAATCTATAGACATACATTTACGTTAGTTCACTTTTAACTAGTATTATAAATCACAGTCATATTTTATAGGAGAAATTGGTAGCAGGATGTGGTGGTTAGAGTAGTGTTTTATGATCCCAGTGGTGTTTGGGTTCAAATCCATGAAGTGAAGGTGAAACATCAGTGGAATCCCTATCTCCAGTTGTGTTCTATCTGAAAAGCACTTTGTGTATTGTTCTCCGTCCACAAAATGGAACGTGGAACCCTTGATCCTTCGCCGCCTTTCGCTTTAGGAACGGGCATATGCAGATGCTGGGTCTTTCTCTGCCTTTCCTCCATTCCCCAAATAGTCCTGTCCATACCAATCAATACTTATGCCTCTGCTAAAATGTTTCAAGTGCCCTCAGCTGTTAGTTGATCCTCAAATAATGCACTAACCAGAAAAAGGTTATCAAAATATGGATATGTTCAGCATTGTATCTTTAACTGCTACGAAAAACGAGATAAAACTCACTTATCTATTATTCCTTAAAGACTTGTTAGAAAATGAGAGAATTTATTGGTAACTTGGTGTCCTGATTCAGGGCTCGTATTAAATCTTAGTAAATGGACTAAAGTATACTTTTTGCAAAATAAATCAGTGAGACTTCATATCTATGGAGTGGAGGAATAAGTATTAATGTATCAGCAGAAGCTAACTATTTGGGAATCATCATAACTTCAGACCTAACAAGAGTAAATCATATGGAAAACATTTCGAGCGCTGAATTAATGAGAATTTGATTTATCAAGCAAATAGTAGGAAGATCTATGAATGAAAAAGTGAACGAGAGATGCTAATTCGCTCTGGTTAGGCCCAACATCCAATATGCCTCTAGCATTCGGGCTTTGCGCATAAAGATTAAATTTGTGAAATAAAAAATTACGAAGGAAAGGCACATAATTCGTTAAAAACAGTTACGTAAGAACAGACTGTAACACAGCTGGTTATAGGACAAGTTTTGTAGCCGCTAAAGACTCGGAGGCTACACGCTAGGCTTAGAATACTTGAAAAATTCAGATCAGGCGAGTTTCAGTATGACACTGGGCATATTATTTAGGCCTTTCACTACATTTCTATAGCTAAGAGATGCGACTTAATTATAGAGAAAAAACGGCTTAACTGATTAGTACAAAAACGTTTTGTCCACTCGCCATTAATACCCATAATAAAAACAAAGGGGTGCACTCAGGCACTTCAAAAACATACATTTCACTTTCGTTATTTTCTTTATCCAATTTCATTTTCATGTTCCCTCACTTGCTCATGGCAGGTGTCTTAACATCAACTGCCACACCCCCTTGTGACGGCTAACAGGCTATGAAGATGCAGAATCCTGTAACATTTTTATAGAAAACGGGGCTGTCCGAGGAGTTCAGAAAGAACGGGAGTGCAAGTAGGGGAGGAGAAGGAATCGGTCCCAGCGGCCGTCGAGGGCCTCTTCGCCCTGGCTGTCACACCGCGCGCACCCACGGGCCACTATCACAGCCCATATCTCATTCCCCTCACAGGCACTTGCTCCCTAGATCTCTCAGCCTCTATCACCTTCTTTTATTTTTAACCCTCCCAAAACCGAAAGCTCTAGCTTTCTAACCTCCGAGAAATATATATTCCCAGCTCACGCCTTCTTTCGATAGGCCACCCATCGAGTCATGCCCCTAGTCGTACTCCTTCCATTTTACTCGGATTTCTCCTAGTGGTATCACGCGGATAGAATTGAATCTTTGGTTCTCTGGGGAGAAATTTTATTTTGTAATCTACTTTTTTCTCTTCGTCTTCCCTCTCATTTCATCTTGATATCGGGGTGTCGATGGAATGAACGAACGAACGTTCTCCAGAAAACTCGGTTTTCTTTCCATCCGGGATGAATTTAGGAAAAAATCACCCCTTTAGTACCACTTACATACGATTTTCTCCTGTGAGCTCTTCTTTTTCTTCCGTGAGTCCGATTTTGTTGACATAAAAAGTGCGACATAGTTTTCAAGTTTTTCTTGCGGCACTCTTTAATGATCCATTAAATTGCGCCTTTCGTAACTCAGGTCGTAAAGAAGGTTTAAGTCATTTTATCGTCTCATAGGATTAGCGACGCTTTTATGTTTGCTCTTCTGTTTCACTTAAGTCGTCAGGGGCCGCTGGTAGTATTGCGCATCCGCATCTATTTCCTTTTTTTTCATGATTCACCCTTGTACTTCATGGCCCCTTCATTTACCTTATTGCCTTCCGTCTCTGTCCCGCAATAATACTACTCCGATTTGGTCCAAACACTCAGCCTGTAATTTAAACACCCTCACCACCAGATTGCTTAAAAATGACGATCATTGTTTAAAAAAGTGAAGGTATCTGGCTTTACTTTGTGGAACTAATACACGCCACCGTTTTTTAAGTCCTGGTATTATTATCTCTGGAGAAGTATTTGTTCCGTATGGAAACCACAATGAATACGTTCTCCTATTGATAACGCTAACTTCAACTAACCAAGAATCTGATTGTATATACAAACCCCGAGCTTTTAGTTTACATCAAGTTAACGCTAAGGTTCTGTCATCCTCCGGTTAACGCTAACCACACAATATAAAACCGGGTCTTAATAAAGTAATACATTGCATTTTCACCCTTTTTTATTCCTGACCATGTTTAAAACTATGGCTGGGAAATTAAAGAATGGAAAAAAGTACCTACTAATTTATGAAGTGACGATCTTTTCTTTATCTACGATAATTTTTCCTTTTATTCATTCGGTGTGTTAATATTTTTTATTTAATTAGTATTTTAATAGGTTTTCCTACTGTCCCTGGCTTAAAATTTGCACTTCGGGGTTATTGTTAAACTTCCCTACCGAGTTGCTATCTATTGCTTGGATGGTTTTTTGAATAAGCGACCTACAACAATGGCTAATTGTGCCCGCGAAAATAGGTGGGCAGATTTTTAAAGGAAGGACTACTTAGGGATTGGAAGAAAAATGAAGAGGAATATGGATCTTTACAGAGTGTCTACGGATCTTATCAGCGTCTGCACTCGGGTTATCGTTATTTTGTTGCCGGTTTTAGAAATAATAAAAATATGATGCACGTTCTTTAAACTACGCCTTTTCTTTTTAAAATCACTGTTTTCGCATATATGTGTAGAGCGAGTCGCGCGGACTGACTGCGAACATTTCGCAGCAATGGACGATCACGTTTTGGATTACAATAGCGGCAACGTGCAGGAAAGATCCACGATCGCGCCTCTAGTATTGACACGGTATTACTCTGAAAATACTTTGGCATTGCAGGTTTTTGAACGCAGCCCCTGTGGTTGGGAAGCCTACCACACCAATCCAATTCCAAAATTACAATGTAATATTTCATCGCCATTCCTCGCTCAAGCTATTCTCACCTTCCGCATCCCTTTTATGACGTGTTACATTCGGAAGTCTGCCTTCTTTTTCTCCTTCTTTAATCTATGAATGGCCTCTCATACTTATTCCATGGTAAAGTTATCACAACATCTTTGTTTTCGGCCATTCTATTCTTAATTTTCCCACTAATATCTTATCTCGTGCTACTTTTGACATCCTTTCTTCGCCCATCCGAGTTATGTGATAATTTTATTCGCGCTTTCTTTTTTAGGCCCAATGTTGTTTTTAAGACCAAATTGCTGTCCAAATTACATTTATTCTCATGTTTTTGTTTTATTGTCTGTCCAGGAACACCGGTAATCTGGTTTTTTGTTTCACTTTCATCTTACCAGTCATCTGTAGCCTTCATGCTGTGTCTGGCCGAGTCTCCGTCATTATTGATCTAATATCAGCTTTTTGTATTCAAAATTTTGTTTGTGCCCAATTATAACTATTCTGTTACATAGTGTCATACAAAATTCCAGCTATTCTCAAGGCTCGTGTCGTCTAATTTTACCGGCTATTCTTAAGGTTCTTGCCCTACTTAACCATGAGATTAAGATTCTACTTCTCTCAAATTCGATTTCTTGTGCATTTCTTCTCTCTGTCCCTCCTCCCGTCTCGTTCCCCGATGGGATACACGGAAGACTAAAGAGCTCTTGCTTAGAGGAAGAGTAGACGAGGATGCGGGAGTTGGAAATATAACGTCGCGGAGGGAGCCCTTGTGCCACACCCCGAAGACGTTGCCTAGCAGGCGTCTGGGTTGGGAGGGTTGGCGTAGACGAGATTTGTGAGTGAACGGGTTGGGGAGGATGGGCGGGATGTGAGGGCATGAGGGGGTTGGTTTGCGGGAAGATAGAGTGGGGGCGTTTTGATCAATCACGCCCCCTCCCACCCCTTTTCCGTTTAGGAAGTCAGCCCAGAAGGTGGTGCGTACCCACCCTAGTTTCAATCTGCCCTCTTCACTTCACGTCCCCCCCAAAACGTTTTGCCTATCCATCCCTGTTTCCTGTTCTTATCTTACTTTATATTACGGGGTATTCTTAAATAACCTTCGAGTCTTTTAAAGAGCTGTCTGGGATCGGGTTGGCGTGATGGCTGGAGAACGGGCTTCTCATCACGAAAGCCAGGTTCAAAATCCGTCATTTCCAGAGATTATAAAATGTTATAATTCCAATCCTTACTTGAGTGTCATGTGGAGGGTACTTCATGTACAACACTCCTTCTGTCGGATGAGGTGTTAAACTTTGGTCTCCTTGTTTAACAGGATAACGCCTAAGTCGGATTTCTCTCCACCCTTCCTCTGATCCCTGACTAACCCTTACCTTGCCAGCGCACGAACCTATCCTCAATGGCGCAATTGACCTCAGTTGTCGGTCGCCTCTCCGAATAATTAATCAACGAAACCTATCGTCAAAAGTGCTTGATGAAAACACTGCAAAGTTGCAGGTGAAATTGGAAATGAAAATACGTATACAGTTAACTCTCGTTTTAGGCTAGTTTTTTAAACGTATTTTCGCTTTAATAAATTCTGTAATTATGATAGTTTCAGACTTGCGCATTCATATTATTTCTCATATTTTACATTGCGTAGCTTGATTTTACAAAGTGAATTCTATCTGTAAAGTCTACCCTGCAAAGTTGTTATGCACCGCTTTTTTACTTCGGTGCCTGATTTTGGCGGTTTCAGTTGTTTTTGATGAACATTTTTATACATCTGTGTATCCTTCCAGAGAAAAGAAAGGCAATATCATTCAAACAGTAGTATTATGTAATAGAGCGTCTTAAGAAAGGTGGGAGGATTACTTGACTTGAGTTCTATCGTAGTAATATAGTCACAATTCGCGACAACATGTAGGAAATTAAACTGTAATATTGAAGTGTCAAATCTAGAACTATAATATGTACTCTAAGATATTTCTTTTAAGAAGTAACTTTGCACCTTTAAAACCCCTTAAAATACCGCTTTCTCCATTGTTCAATGGTCTTCCCTATCCCTATGCCTTTACCAACCTATCCACCTATCCCTGATGTCGAAACGGGAAATTATATCAGTTGTTGGTCGCCTTCCCAAAACACCAACCAGATTTTTTTCTTTCAGGCCTCACCCACTCATTGTCTTAGCGCCAGCTCAGTCGCCTTATCGAGGTTAGGTGGAGATGCTGTGTTCCTTTCTTATCCCGTAACGTGATCAAATTTTCCATCTCAACCGCCAACCAACTTTGGTCTATGTTTCGATTCCGGGGACTTTCGGAGGTCGCATATTGTTTCTCTCCCCAGCTATCCATCCCACTCCTTGCAATATCTTCTTGCCACCGTTGAGGTGCCACTTCTTTTGTCTTTTAATATCGAGAATCATGATATTGCTTCAATTGTATAGGCTCTGGTGTAAATTATCGTACCCTTACCTTAATAAAACCTTTTTTCAATTTTCAGTGCGCTCTTTGCTAAATGAGATTTTCCTGCTTTGTTGAACATAGGTGAAGCAAAGTGGATGGGAACAATAGAGAGAAGATGGAAGATTATAAAAACAGGCATCGTAGGAGTGGCATAGAAAACAATTAAACTGATTTTTCTATACTCCTCGTATTCTGACGCTTTCATCTTCTTCGGGATAGGTATTAATAAAAGAAATGGTGCAAAAGAAGAGGGTTTAAAAGCATTGGGTTTCGGAAGAAATGTTTAAGAAAATGGAGGAGAGAAGGATTTGGAAAAATGTCAACACCGACTAAGGCAAGAGGAAGTACAAGGCATTGAATAATAAACTCCGCCGAGTGACCAATCGGGCAAAAGAAAACTGGTGGAAGGGACAGTGCGAGAAAATGGAAAAGCTGCAGGAGGAGGGGGAAGTGGAAGCTTTGTACGCCAAGGTGAATATGTTATCGGGTGGTAAGAGAGGGCAAAAGATACCAAAGGTTAAGGATAAAACAGGGAAGATATTAGTCGAACAGGAAGATATCCAGGAAAGGTGGAGAGAATACGTAGAGGAGCTATATGACAGCAAGAAAAGACCCTTGAGTCTAGATTTAGAGGATGAAGTAACAATAGATAAGGATAACCTATGATCGGAGTTACAAGACAGCGAAATATAGAGGGCGTTAAGATATATGAAGGGTAGAAAAGCCGTGGGAACCGATAACCTACCTGCGGAGCTACTGAAGAATGTAGGTAGTAAGGGGAGAGAATCTTATTTCGAAGTTATTCGCAGGATCTACGAGGAAGAAGTATGGCCAGAGGATTTCGTGAAAACAGTATTAATACCTATCCCGAAGAAGAAGAAAGCGTCAGAGTGCGAGGAGTATAGAACAATCAGTTTAATTTCACACGCGGCAGAAGTCTTGCTTAGAATACCAAATAGAAAGTTATAGAGCAGAGCAACCTGCTATTTAGGCGATGACCAATTTGGGTTCAGGAAGGGGAGGGCAACCAGAGACGCGATTGCGGTAATGACGACACTTATAGATAGAAATATAGAGCATAATCAGGATGTTTTCGCTTGCTTTTGAGATTTGGAAAAGGCGTTTAACAGAGTAAACTGGGTGAAACGAATGCAGATACTGGCTAAATTTGGAATAGTTTGGCGTGATAGGAGACTCATCCGAAACTTATATATGGGGCAGAGGGCTCAGGTGAGGGTAGCTGAGGGTGAATCAGGGTGGGCAGTTATAGGTCGCGGGGTGCGGCAAGGGTGCCCGTTGTCGCCTCTTCTTTTTAACATCTATGCTGAGGAAATGGTAAGAGAGGCATGGGATGAGCTAGATGTGGGAATGAAAGTAGGAGGCCAGGGGATAAAGTCAGATTCGCGGACGACCAGGCGTTGGTCAGTCGGTCATCGAAAGGATTGCAAACTTTAGTAGATGCATTGGAAAAGCAGTGCGAGAAATAAGGGATGAAGATTAATCATAAGAAAACAAAAGTAATGAGATTCTCTAAGATAAAGAAAGCGAGGCTAGTTATAAGAGTAGGAAGTTACAAACTCGAGCATGTAGAACAATTTAATTACTTGGGTAGTACGCTAGAAGCAACAGGACATAGTAGCAAAGACATTAGGAGGAGAATAGCGCTAGCGAAGGAAGCGTTCAATAATAGAAGGGAGCTGATGACGGGGACCTTAAGTAAGGATGTAAAAAAGAGGCTGGTGAAGAGCTTGATATGGAGTGTGGCGTTGTATGGGGCAGAAATCTGGACCTTGAGAAAGGAAGACAAAAATAGGCTGAAGGCGTTCGAGATGTGGGTGTGGAGGAGGATGGAGAAGGTGCGTTGGACGGAAAGGAAGACAAATGAGGAAGTGCTTGACATGGTGGGTGAGGAGAGGAAACTTGTGGATGAGATTAGGGGAAGGCAGGGTAGGTGGCTGGAAGCGGTAATGAGGGGCGATGGTTTGCTGAAGGTCGTGATAGAAGGACGGATGTTGGGTAAGCGGGGAAGGGGGAAAAAGAGAATAGGTTTTATGGACGGGATGAAGAAAGGTAGGCCTTAGGTAAGGTAGAACTTATGCTGAGATGAAAAAGGAAATACTAAGAGATGGATAGGGTACGGCACGTGTAAGAATCTGTTGGATATTATCCGACTTTCATCATGACCTACCTCTAACCGGTAGATTGCTCTAATGAATGAATGTTTGCTTTCTTACCAAATACATCAGTTACATGTACTCCGTTTCTTTACCCTTTAAAACCTTGGAAACAATATTTTTTGGGAGCATAATTTGGCTTGAAATCATGTACCACTTGCCGCAATTTATGTGAAATGCATTACGCTGAGTTTATTCTGATGATAACTTTTATCAATAAATATTTTATGTTTTTAGTTTTTTTATGTTTTTTGGGATATTTTGAACGTTTTTAACCATAGTTTAATAGCTCTATTCATTGAAACCTAGAAAGTGTGCTTCAATCATACCGTGAGCTTTATTGCCAAGATCTTCAAAATTTTAGTTATTTCCCCTCTGCTAGTTTTTATAAGTGGAGCTATATTTTCCTTTTTTGGCGAATAGAAGAAGGCATGTACATTATCATCCAAAATCTTTATCAGTGATGAATTTTGTAAATCTTTATTTTCCAGGTGCCTTTCCGATGCGTTTAATTATACATTATCACGCTCTGGTATCATGGATATTTATCAGCAATTTATGTGTCTGTAGCAATCCATTTTTGAATGTTGTCAAATCAAGTTTTGTGTCACCATTTTTTTGCTGTAGATTCCTTTTTAATCAGGTTTATTTTGAGGTAATTATTTATTTGAACTGTTTCTTGGTATCTACCTTGAAACGTACTACAATCCTGTAATAGCGATTTTCTTAGCGGCAATAATTTGTAATTGGAATGGGAATTGCCTATTTATACCATAACAAGGATTAGCCAACTATGCGGGAAATGTTTCCATTTAAGATGTTCAAAAATAGTTTCATCATACGGAGTGTTTGTTCAAAGGAAATATTTTGAAAGGGCAATAAATTGAGGTGGAACAAGGTTTGTGTCCTTTCCGAGAATAAATGTATGGCCTTGACTCAAAATTTGCTTTTATAATCTTTGAAAGGAATTATTACTGATATTTTATTTTAGTTATTTTTCTTATTTAATTATTCTGGAAGAGTATATCACTTTTTTGCCCACTGTTGCAAGTCCTGCCCGTCTTTTAATTGGATATAACTGCTTCATAAAGAAAAATACTGAATTCGAGGCCGATTCGTAGTCTTTTCAAAATGGCTTCATGTTTTAATGACTTAATATTATTTGTTTATCATAAATGCCGTACCATTTTGGGGAAAAGGTTATACTTGATACCAGAGTAATTAATTTTGCTGTTCCTCTTAAATGCATAAAGGCATTCATTAATCCTAAAGCTCAAATAACTTTTATTCTAATAAAAACATTTTCAAGACAAAAACTTTTTCAACTCTGTATTCCCTGAAATTTGGTGTTTATTTTGTTTAAGTCATTATTGAGATATGGTTTTCATACGCTATTTTGTAGTTTCTATCAAGGTGCTGCTGGCTGAGTGGTATAAACTTGCGCACTTTTTAAGGTGATGAATATTTTACTATTACGTGGAATCCGATATTATTAAGCCTTATCGTTTGACATTGATTTTTAAAACTTTTTTGAGTAGAAGTGTTTAATCCCTGCTAATAAATATTTACGTTCATCATGGTTTAATATTAATTTACGGATGAAACTTTGACAAATGACTCACAAGAAATTAAGCTTCCAGCGTATCATATTTGTTATTTGCCGAAGTCTGTATACATTCCTAGCTACGGAGATCTTTGTCATAAAACGCAAATTATTTGCTTTATTCGCCAAAGTGAATTGCAATGGCACTTTATGTATTGTCATATTACCAAATAACCCTTAGTTTTCAGTTTATCAGGTGTCACGTTGGTGTACTACCAACGTGGTACCTGATGATCGTTGATTGTAGTATGCAATTATAATATATAATACGAAGTGAAGAATATTTTAGCTTCATTCAAAGTTATGAATTTTAATCGTGCAACTCATGTTCTGTCTGAAGGCATAGCTATATCATAAGTCTACTCCACTCTGGATAGCTTGTCCAGCTTCTTAAAAGCGAGTACCAAAAAAAAACTATTCCCAAAAATGATATACTCAATAGTGGTACACATTCCAGTTTTCCATTCCTCACGTCATTTTTAACTTACTGGGCCTTGGCATGTAGCACAAGTATTGAGAAAGATAATTTTAATCATTTAATGCTCTCATGTTTTTATTAAATTTTGTTGAGAGCTCAGTCCAGTTTTTTTTTGGCAGCGAATCGATTATAATTGGAGCAAAACTAATGTGGATTTCCAATCTGATCTAGGATGAAACTTCTTGTTATACATCTTGTCATATTTTTGTTGTCGGTTGCAGTTAGCATTAGATGGCTATACTTCCAATTTGCATACATAAGAAAGTATTTGTTAAGCCGAACTCGCTTTTTTTGCAGATATTTAACTTGAGCAATTATTTCGTTCAAATTAATTTTAATGAAATTGAATTGCTGATTTACACAAGATATCCCACGTCCCAAATACCACAATACATCATTTTTTATGAAATAATCATTATTGATACGATAAGTGATGTGAGAGTTAATCCCTTACAAAGTTCATTAAATTTAGCTGCACGAAAGGGTGCAGGATTTGGTCTGCGTCGACGTTGAGCGCGCAAATTGACATGGATGTTTTCGTGCCGCTTTTTCGAGTACGCCTTCAAGTGTCTCCTTCACCGCGACTGTGTGATATTCTCCCCCCGTGTCCCTTCCTCTCCGTTTCGCAAGGACTGTTTCGTTTTACTCGAACGGAGTCAGCCACCAGCGTCTCCGCGTGGCGTGTGCATCCTATTATGCCCTTATTAGGCATTTCAACCGCACGGCGCAAATATCCCGAAGAAGCAGCGGGTAATTAGCGAGGCCGGGTGGGAGGGGGGAGGAGAGTAAATACGCCCTAAGGTATTTTGCAAGGACAAGAGGCTTGGCTGTGCACGTCGGGGTGGTGGAGGAATCGATTAAACCTCTGCCGCTACTGCTTCGCCCCGTCGTCATTTAAGGATGGAAGGTAAGGCCGAAGGAGGGGAGAAACTTCGCTGTGTATTGCAAGTGCAACTATTCGTGCTTCGTTGAGCTTTGACGCCCAAAGTTTCGAAATATTTTTGTCGGAGAGAACAGGGTATGACATCCTTCAGCAGTGGACGACAGATAGGGATGGAACTAATCGATGGGAGATGGGGGAATGACGCGGAGTTTACTACCTAGGGTACCCTAGGGTAAGTAACCCGACAGTCTCGCCGCCACCCTAGTTTAAATGGAACGTTCATCTACTTGAGGTATTTCATTAGCTCAGATTACTAAGCGGTGCATTTTTCTCCTCTCTTGCTTTGAGGTCTTTGAGCCAGTTCATTAACAGTCTGCTTATAGTGGTTGCTCGGTTAATAGTTCGCAGTCTAGTTTACTATATTCGGAGATTTGATCGCGAATGATTTGTGATGAACTTCTTGCCAATTTTCCCATATGAATTGATTGATTAAGATTATGTTTCAATAACTGTCTTATTATTTTAGTTCTTGTTGATTATGTGGCGGAATTACGGCATGCGTGGCAGTATTCCGCAAATGTTCACCCATTTGGAATAATCCGTCAATGGACTCTTTGTGAGAATAGGCAACGACTGACTTGAATTTAGGAAAAAATGAAAGACTTATTTAGATAATTAGGTAAAGATCTTTTAGGCTTAGATATTGTCCATGTATCTGGTATAACAATTTCTAGTCAATGAAGAGAGAGATTGCTGCTTTCCACTAAATGAATTTAAAAACTAGTTTCAACACTTTACATAATTTAAATCGGTAGCTTGAAAATTATTAATATCGGTGAAATTTGCTGTGATATAAATGTATACAGTGAAGAACACCATCTTTTACCTTATACATTCATTTAAGAGATTTTTTAAATGCTCAATGCATCATAAAATGGGCAACTCTTTGTAGCGACTTTAAAGTGGTTTTTGAACGGCTCGTTTGGTTGTTTTAACAACATTAGCAAGTCTATTATTATTATTGTTGCTGATATGTTTTTCTCCAGATAAACGCCTTTCTCCGGTTCTACTATAGAATGTATTCAGTCAATTCTCCAACTCAGGGAAGAACAGGAGAAGATTTACTCTGGTGAGGGCATTGTAGTGTTGCGTCAGAAAGTTGTCCATCTTCCTCGATAAGTGGGTAAGAGAGGAACAGATAGGATCCTTAGGATATGTATCTGAGTTAGTTTATAAACTTTATTTGGCTCATAGAGTTTGCTTGCAAATAGCCCTAAATTTTTTTCTCCAATAACAGGATTTTCAGAGAAAAAATGGTGGGATAAACTAAAAACAATTTCGAAGCTTTTTTTTCGTATTATTGACAGAAGTAGAATAAATGTTTCTTGAAGCTGAATTATGTTGACATAACTGGTCAGGTACATTTATATTCGTTTTAATTTCATCGTAAATTTGACAAACCGTTAGTATGGATCAATTCCGATGATGCCATCATCAATTGGATCAATTCTGAAGTCTTTTTTAGTAGTTCATAAGCCTACTGTTTGAGTGTAAGGTTACCACAGAGTTCAGTTGCGGGTATTAGTTACGACTACATTAGAGTAATTATTTTTTAAGAAAAAACACATTGCTCTTAGCTTGATTTGTTTTAAATGGATTGTTTAATTCTCAAATCCAACATTAACTACGTTTATTTATACATTGAGGTGGATATACTTGTGCTGGGAAAGTTCGGAGGACGGGAAGGATGGTGAACGAATAAGTGCTTGATATGATTGGTGAGGTAAGGAAATTTCCAAAGGTGATTATAAATAGGCAGATGAGGTTTTAATTGGAATAGCTGATAAGAGGCAACAGGACGTGACAAAGGGGAGGATGTAGGGTGTTCACACAGGAGGAAGAAAGAGATCAGGTTTTATGGACAGGATGAAGCGTTGTAGGTGGTATGCTTAGGAAAAGAAGGAAATATTGTAAGTAGATAGGGTTCTGTGCTTTAAAAGTCTAGAGAATTTTCAATAGTTACTATTATACCAAACTCAACTGGTATATTAATAACTAATTAATATTTTCCTCCATTATTTATGACTGTGTCCCAAGGCTGAGTAGTTTCTTGATTCTACGTCTAAAGAAATCTGCTTATTTTGAGTCGAAAATGTAAGGAGATAGGGGCCTTCGCCTGTAAACATCTGGAGTATTTTTTATAGATTAGATACTGCTAGATTACCCCAATAATATTAATTGCATTTCAATTGAACGCTTTTCCGTCCTGCTAGCGTCGAAAAACTTAAATCATCTGTCTGACTTAGGGGAAGGCCTGGAGAAGACTCAAGTGATGAGGACATGGCGAGTGGGTATGCGTCAGAAAACTTCCCGTCTTCCCTGGTGGATGGACTAGAGAGGAGCCTATCTATTCAAGAGGGGTTCCTCAGGACGAGTTTTTGGAGCCGAGGAGGGACTGCGTCTCTGATAAGCCCCTGGATAGGATGTGCGGAGCTTCGAACGGAGGCTTCGAAAGGGGGATTGGGTGAAGGGTAGGGTCGGGAGGATGTGGAGGCTCTGTGCGAAAGAACCCCCCCCCCCACGTACGTCCTCGGGAAAAGAAGTGGGGCCAGGGGCACCCTCTCTCGGTATTGCGAGGGGATCGGTCGTAGGGAGGGTTTACCTGGAGGAGGAGGACCCTAGGTTTCGGGCGGTACCTATGGAAAGGAGAGATGGAGGAAGATAGGGAGTGGAAAGGGTGTTAAGGGTATGGAGGGTACATCCTCATAGGAGCGTGGAGAAGAGACTAGATGCGTCCCTCTAGGTTTCCCGAACTGAATCGAATGGGAATTTTTTCCACGCCCATTCAGTTGGAGGCGGAGGCATGCGGTGAATCAGAGGAAGGAAAAGGAGCATGGTTGAAATAATATAAATCTTGTTTTAATGTTGAACCCATAACAATGAAATAGATTTTGTCATGACATATAAAACAGAGTATTAAAAAAACATACAAATTTATAATCAATACATTTAATCACTAGATAATCTATATATAAACTCAATGAGTAAAAATATTTCGGAAGTAACGAAGAATAAATTACATTTTTAAATACTGATGCCCGAGCTTTTCTTGCTTTTCACAGAAGTAGGTTAAAACATTTTATTTTTCTCAAGTCTTCGGACGTGGAGTTTTTTGAGAGTCTGTATTAGGGCACACATAAAGTCTCATTAATCTTAGTAAAATAGTCGTGAACATCCTCAAAGGTAGAAAAGGAATCTAGGTTTTCCATGACTTCGCACTTCTTTTTAAATGTATTAGCAAAAAGGGAACATAATTTGCAGTTTGTTAATTTTCGGTTTACTATAATCCCTTGAATTAGGAATTTTAATTGTTCTAACAGCCTTTTCTGCACAACAAGAAAGGTATTCTACTGACGCATGACCCCGCACCTTAAACACATACATAGTAAAAAATGCAAATTCAGTTGTGATGTGGTGGAACCGTTGCTTACTGGCAGAAACAAAACCTTTACAGTTTTCCAAAAAAAAAATAATACTAGTTTCGATGTTACTTCATCATTTTTAAGTGTACTTAAATATGATGTAGCTACATAGAAATTAATCGGTATTAAATCTTTCATTAGTAGGAAACTGAAAGTGTTATGTTTCTGTCATAGATACCAAAGTTATGTAATGTTATGTTGGAACGGACAAAGCAAGATAAATGTTTCTGAAATTGCAACTAGGGAGTAACGCTTTCACATTCCGAAACTTTTATAAATCTCCGGACATATTTTCCTTCATTGTAAGAGATTTTCAACCTTTATAGAAATTACATCAAGGATCCAAAAGTCGAAAACTCATCCATTGAAGTTTTTTTATAGTTCAAAAGGTATCAAACAGTTTTGGTAACTTCACAGCCATAACTTATGTATTTGAATTTAATGGCTGAAGGCGTAAATTTAAATTATGGCTAAAGTAATAGAATATTAGTATTACTATACCCATTTCAAAGTGAGAGTAATCGAAGAATAAGAAATGGAAACCGGGTGCATCGAATACTACATCCCAATACTGGCTAGTTAAATGTACTAGTCGAGTCATGGAGTCATTTTTGAACAGCGTGCTTCGTTGAGTATTCATTGTCTAGAGCTCGTTTACCATAACCAGGCCACTAGGACTCATACCAATATGCTTCGAGATTACATGTAATCTCTCGTTTAAATGCGCCGTTTAAAGTTTCTTGGGGCTCCATTAGCACGGAGCGTCTTGAGATGCTCATTTATGGCTTTTCCTTACGTGAACTTGCTACTTTCACCAAAATTATTGAAGGATGTGGGTGCTATTATGCCTTTTCGTGTATTTCCGAAAAAATTCATTATCGCTTGTAAATAGTCGCGATTGTAAACTCAATACAACATCTAATATTACTCTACAACTTTATTTTTTTAAGTGTTTAGAATTATGTAAAATCTGTTTCTTGGTTGTTTATAATGAGGTTGAGTGTTTTCCATTATTTTCATTTTTTATTAATTGTGGAAAAATTGCCCTTGATGTGTTTATTCAAACAATATCCAACTTTTTCACATCCAACCATACTCAACATTAAACACATAATGTGTGATTTGAAGAGTAAATAGATATGAAATTGGAAAAAGTGGTATCAACATTTGGTAGCGAATTTAGACCGCCTTGTGGCTTGCTTTGGTAGGACATTTTGTATCAAATATGAGTTGTTAATTAAACCGATGATTAAAAGATGTAAATGAAGTCAGGGAAACTACACAACTCCCGACAAATTATACAAAGTAGACACCAGGGAGTGTTCACTGTCGAAATAAATATCAAATAAACATATCACGAAAAAAATTGTATCTAAATGTAAGTTCTGAGATCCATGTCTATGCACATTTTTGTGACACTTCATGAAAATCATTTGATGTAATGTATTTAAATGCAGTCTGCTGCGATTTTTTGTTGCGATACAGTGGTTATTTTTCTTATAGCTCTTCGTTCAATTATCAATTGATATGGTGCAGTGAGAGATTACTTTAGGAATAAAAATTCGAAAACCTTCTATGAAGTAACTTAAGAAATGTACTCTGCAAGTCTTTTTGTTGAATTAAAGGTGTGGAAAAATAGGAAGATGTATATAAATGCAGTACATTGTGACTTAAACGGTAAAGACGTGAAAGACGGTTCAAAGTTTGGATTACAGGTATAAGGTGGCACAGGAAGATGGATTAGTGGGAGCAAATGCCTTACTGAATCGTCGCGCTGGAAGATGTATGCGCTCTGCAGAAAAAACCGCTCACGTTTAAAATGTTATGGGTGCGGTTTTTATTTTTAAGTGGAGGGTGAAAATCTTTTTGAAATGTAAGCTGCATCAAAGGATATCAAAAGTTGAACTTTTTGAACTCTGTAGTCCAAGACAAGCTCGTGTTCTTGCACTTTATGGTAATAGTTAAACGCCATCGGAGTTTATTCATAGAATATGTATTTAGAATTAGCCAAGTTCCTTCAAGCTCAGTCGGTCGTAACGTCGTCTGTAACTTTGAGTGAAACATTGAACAGGAGCGAGTGACATCCACAACGAATGTGGTACAGGGAAATGCTTCCAGGTGTGCAAACATGGCGAAATTATAAATAAATAAGCTTTTTGAAGGCTGCGAAGCGAGTTACACATTGCAAAAAAGGAGCGAAAAGGGCATCGCATGGCAGGAAAATTGGAGAAAGTGCTTGTGCATGGAGATAAAATGATGTGAAAGGGCTGCAGGGTGAGTTTGTGGGAGGGAGTAATATACTCGCCGAGACAGAAAACGTATCTACATTAATTGCTACTTACAATTAGAGGTCTTATGGTAGGGAGCGACAGAACACCAGCCATGGAAATTAGAGAGAATATGAAAATGGGATGAGGAGAAGGAGATATGCGTAGGTGGATTAGTCTTGAGCGCTGTTTTGGTTGTTTTCGCGAATGAAGCATGGAAAGAAATAATTCTTATACACATTTATTCCAAAGGGTTTTTCTCTTATTGCATCGATCTTTTTTGTTCTACGAATGAAGTGTTCAATATAAGAATATCCTCTTTTTCAACATGAAAGTAGTGTGATATGAATGAATTACTCTGCTGATTTCATCCTTACTTTTTACCTCTTAGTTTCCAGCAGCGACCACCGCAGTCCCTCTAGAAGCTGCGTCACACCTTTGTGCTTGTAACAGATTTTGTACTGAACCACTAGCTATCCCTGATTTGGGGAAGGGCAGATCTGATTTGGGTAGGTTTGAATGGACATTTAAACGAACACACTCTAATTTTTAGCGATGAATCTTTCCCTAATTCTGAGTACATATTCTATCATTATGGTGGGATTGAATAGAATTTTAATCAAAATTAAGAAGCCTCTTCAATCGTATAACAAAAGTGCTATCCCTAATTTGGCGTGTTCTCCCAACAGAGCATGTATACAGCTAAATCAACTCGAAAGTTGATTTACACCTGAATTTACCCTAGTAACTACTTATGCCCTTAGTTCCTCATAGTTTCTACCACTCTTTAGCTTATTTGTATCTCACTCTCCTCTCGATGCAAGGGTGTAATTGAAGCAAGAGGTACACAGGGAAAGGGCAGTGTGGAGGAAATTATTAAAGTTGTGTCAAATTTACCGGCCTATCACCGAAAATTGAACTTCTTTAACTTACCCTACCAAGAAAAGGAATGGCATGATGGGAATTTTTCTGTGCACATAAGCCGTAACGTCGCACAGTGGGCCCAAATCGAAAATCGCCGGACAAAAGTCCAAAATTGCTTTTTTTGAGATATCGACTTGAAACTTGGCGTATATACACACAAATGATTGTTGATTATGAAATGGTAAAACATTTCTCAGAGGTCTTACCCGTTAATTAGATACAGAGGCTCAAACACGACTAAATTTCCAAAAAAGCGCCCGCTCTCATTTTTCTTCGAAAATCTTAAACGTTGAGCAGATATAGGAGTAATGAAAGGATTTTTATGAAATAAAAAACATTACTATTTGTAAACAGAGTACTTCATCTATACTATGCATAACTTTCAGACGTATTTGCCCACATTTGAGTGCTTTTACGTCACAAAATGGCGGACCCTTTTTTTAGGCAACATTTGACATAAAATAGACAATATACTCCTTATTCGGAAAATGGTCTCTGGGATACTTCATCAGAGTATAAATTAAACATATATCTAGATTATTCCGTAAAAATATTTGAAAAAAGTTTGCGACGCCGAGAATAAACTCGATTTTTCGACCGCGCGTCGCGGCCCGGCTCCGCGCAGCGGGACCTGGAAATCCAGTGTTCCCCCGTTGGATTGTTCAAGTTGTGTGGACATTAACTCCTCGAATTCAACTTTTTCAGGCTATGTATGTTGTCAATGATATCTAAAGATTCAAAACTGAAGATTTTGCGAGGATATTGAATCGAGAGAATGGATCAGTGCACGCGTAACTGCGACACATTTGTTTTTCTTTGGATAATTTTCGGAATCATGCTGCAAATTATGAACGTCTTTCAACTCTTGAGAAAGAATGCGGGTTCTCGGGGTGCCATGCAAGTTTTCCATAAAAAAGCAACATTTGGGATTCCCTTCTTTCCCTTCACCCTCTCCTCCCCCACCCCGAACAACACCCTCCGCCTTTACTCCCCGAGGAGGGTGGCGCGAAAAGGAACGTTTTATGACAATGTGCAGCCTTTAAAAAAACATACCTGCTTGGCAAATTACAACTTGTTGTCACTCTTCGTCATCTGATTATTTGAGGCGCCAGAAATAACATTAGTAGTTTCTCTCCTACAAATAATTGGAACTGATATTCTAAAAAAATCAATATATTATTTTAAGGAGTTACCTAAAAGGAATCATTCTCCCAATATCATTCTTTATAGCTTCTTACAATGAAATTAAAGCTTGAGTTTAAAATCAGCATGATTTCACGAGTTTTTACAAAAAGGTCTGCAATGTAATGTCTTTGTGCGCAATGTAATATCTTTGTAATTAGTGACATACTAGATCATTATGTTTGAGGGATGGATTAATTTAAGCTCGAGTCTCCAGTGGCTTTGCATTTTTATTTCGCAATACTGAGCACACAATGTAATTATATGAATTTACAATGCTCTCGACGAAAAGTAAGGGAATATACATAGATGAAAACACAATTAGATTCATCGATAATATATTAAACAAAACTGGAAAACTGATATTGTTCTATATCGAATTCGCTGCGCCAAATCTTACGCAGAATATGGCAAAAAAAGGAGAATGTATTTTTAAAATAGGATGGCAATTAATGAGAAAGGCTTAGATTCGTTTTGACGTCACCAGTACCTACCTTTAAATATCAATTCAATAACATAAATGAAATGCCATTAATTGTAACATACTGAAAAGAAAACAAATATAACAAATGATTTTCACCCTTAGAGCATCCTAAGTTTTAACACACCTAGTCATCTTCAGGTAGTTGACAAATTTCTGAAAGCACACACCATGAATATATTTACGAATGGTTAAGAAGGTTAAGAAACAGCTAGAGACGATGGGTTTGTCGCACGTGTACCAACGCGCTCCATAAGAGAGAGATGAAAGTGAGAGGAGGTCTGTTTGAGGCAATGAAGGGAAAAAACTCAAGCAGGGAATACCCGGAGAAAATGAAAGGAGAGGAAGTTGGGTCGGCGGGAGGGATTCTTATGAGGGATTAGCAAGGGTGGGTAAGGGAGCGGTTTAGCAAAGGGTGGTGGGTAGCGGGCTCCTTACAATGCGATCGCCTTTTCACTATTCTTTCCTTAACCACGTTAACCCATCCCCGCGAATCCGTCACTACAACACAGTTGATCCAACTTCCTTGCCGATTGTTCGTTTCAAGCTAAATTCTTAGTCCTCGGACGAATCGTAATTACTACTCATACTCATACTCGCTGTTTGATTCTATTGCTTCTTCTTTGTCTTCTATTAGTATTAGTTCCCGTAATTCCTTTGGAAGCCTCCTATGAGCCTTCGCAGTCAAAGTAATGGTGGAGGAAAGCAATGGATCGGACGTGATCAAAAGTCTTTTGAATACGTACTCATTGGTGGCCATCCTGGAGTGTTTCCGCGTGAATCTTTCTCGGAATATCCTGGCGTCCTTATTACGAGCCTCCATCGCCTCTTCGGAAAGCTGGCTGAATTAGCCTCGATAATAGAAGTATATTACTCAACAAGTAAACTCACTGTTGATTTGTTGAGTGTAATACGTGGCATTGGCCATATGTAGCTATCTCTGAGCATATAAGCGGATTTACACCATTACCTGTTACATAAGCTACCAGTTTAGGAAAATCAAAAAAACGTCTAGCTGTATTTCCATCATTCGTATTTCCTGTTCCAGGCCAGAGCACATCTACGATTAAACCCATCCTTTCTCAGAAAGTCTTCTGTATTATAGCCTTTATCATGGACAGCTTTTTTTAAGAGAACCACGAGCCTAGAAAGGAATTTAATTATAATTTAGCGATTTATTTTTCAGAATAATTTGAATTGAAGCAATTAAAATTTCCACCTGGAGCTTTGATGTATTCTCACCCGTCATTGCTTAAACCCCAGTCGATACGAAATATGCAAAAGACACTCAAAAATACGAATGTAGCAATGCAGCGTCGATGAACCATAAGCATATTTTTCTACATCTGCCGGTCGATTTTTCATGGCTGTTGTGTTATTCATTTCGGAAATTTTTCCTATGCAGATGTAACACCTATATTCTTTTTCTGGCCTTCCCAATGTGCCTGATAAAGTAAATTTTCAATAATAAAGGCAAAAGAGTAAAATTAATGTCGTTAAATGAATACTTTAGAGATTTGTAGAAAAAAACATAGCAGTCGCCGTAGAAGTACTTGGTAAATAATGACGCACGTTATCAGGCAAAATTATTAACTCATTGAGCCAAACATTATGATGCAGCAAATATCGCTCGTTATTCCGGGAAAACTATTCCCACTTTATCATGTAGGGCACCAAAAAACTAATCCAAATGAATTCACTAAAACTTTTTAGAGCGTCATCATGTGACCCTAAATCTAATCTTCGTGACAAATAATCAATTGAATATTCTTTTTTGTCATTTAATGATTTTCCCTTCATATCCGTTACTTTTTTATGAAGCTCATGACGCGTTATCTGGTGTGAAGGCAAATCACAACACGTTTGAGGAAAAACCTTAGTAACGGTCCACTAATTTAAGAAAATAATATATACTTAGGATAAAAGAAAAAAATGAAGATACTTTGAAATAACAGTAAGCAGTAAGTACGCGTGGTAAAAGAAATACCACGAGAAGTTAACAAAATATATATGAACACTAATGAGAAAACTACGACGCATAATGTGGGTAAATAACGTCATTGGTGGGAAAGAAGAAATTAAAATAAATTGCTTACCTTAAAAAAGAGGTATACTTTTAAGAAAATAAACAATACTGCTGTCACCACAGGGAACTGGAGGAGGAAATATGTCAGTATTTCACGAGCCAAATAACCAAATAATATGGGTTTTCCAAACTCCCGAGTGCACAGGTACCACACTACTTCACCAAAACCAAACTACAACTGCCTGTCAATATGCATTTCTTATAGAAAGGGCGCCAATGGAAATACCCGCTATTTCCCGTCAACGGCAACCCGGTGTCATAAAACGTTTCTTTTCGCGCCACCCTCCTCGGGGAGTAAAGGCGGAGGGTGTTGTTCGGGGTGGGGGAGGAGAGGGTGAAGGGAAAGAAGGGAATCCCAAATGTTGCTTTTTTATGGAAAACTTGCATGGCACCCCGAGAACCCGCATTCTTTCTCAAGAGTTGAAAGACGTTCATAATTTGCAGCATGATTCCGAAAATTATCCAAAGAAAAACAAATGTGTCGCAGTTACGCGTGCACTGATCCATTCTCTCGATTCAATATCCTCGCAAAATCTTCAGTTTTGAATCTTTAGATATCAGTGACAACATACATAGCCTGAAAAAGTTGAATTCGAGGAGTTAATGTCCACACAACTTGAACAATCCAACGGGGGAACACTGGATTTCCAGGTCCCGCTGCGCGGAGCCGGGCCGCGACGCGCGGTCGAAAAATCGAGTTTATTCTCGGCGTCGCAAACTTTTTTCAAATATTTTTACGGAATAATCTAGATATATGTTTAATTTATACTCTGATGAAGTATCCCAGAGACCATTTTCCGAATAAGGAGTATATTGTCTATTTTATGTCAAATGTTGCCTAAAAAAAGGGTCCGCCATTTTGTGACGTAAAAGCACTCAAATGTGGGCAAATACGTCTGAAAGTTATGCATAGTATAGATGAAGTACTCTGTTTACAAATAGTAATGTTTTTTATTTCATAAAAATCCTTTCATTACTCCTATATCTGCTCAACGTTTAAGATTTTCGAAGAAAAATGAGAGCGGGCGCTTTTTTGGAAATTTAGTCGTGTTTGAGCCTCTGTATCTAAGTAACGGGTAAGACCTCTGAGAAATGTTTTACCATTTCATAATCAACAATCATTTGTGTGTATATACGCCAAGTTTCAAGTCGATATCTCAAAAAAAGCAATTTTGGACTTTTGTCCGGCGATTTTCGATTTGGGCCCACTGTGCGTCGGTCCGAAGTCTCATGCCAGACACCATACCACCCGCTTGCGGGTCCGCATACTCTGGATATGTCAAAGATTGCCTAATTGGTACATAGAGAACTCATTATAACGTGCAGACTCCGAGTATCTAGCGGCTCCCAAATCACGGGAAGCTTGCGATAGTACGTACGATGCTCGGTACGTTGGTAACGTTAAAGGGGCAGGCCAGCCCGAAGAAAATCAAACGGAAACGCGGAAGTGGAACGGAGGAAAGAGGAAGGAAGGCAGGTGGCGACTGGTAGGCGACGAGATGGAGAAGCGCCCACATCGGCATAACGTCCGAACCACCACCTGCAACGGCAAGGGGTGGAGGGCGGGTTGGTGGGTACCAGGGCGGAGGATGAAGGGAGGATGAATGAGGGAGGAATACTGGCCGGGGTCATTGGGAGTGGGAGCTAAGCGGAGGAATCCTCCCAGGGCGGGTCTACTCTCCCTAGTCGCGGCCAGTTAGCGTTGGGAGGGGAAGTTGTGGGGAGAAAGCTAGAGAAGACTTCCACAGATAACTCGCTGCGGATGCCGTCTCCTCATAGACATTCCCCTTTCTGTATTTCACATTCATGGAGATAATGTTCTTTTTGCATTTGAAAGACAAATTGTTGATCTGCAGGGGTATAAATTCCAAAGTCTAAAACGCCTTTTCAAACTTATTTTTACGATGTAGTTAGGTTTTTTCAAAATGCTCACTTCGTCGCTATTTCATTGTGATTGCTGTTTGTTTTGCGCCGCCAGTATAGTCCTGTTTTCTTGATTGGTTACCAAAATTACCTGGTCCTCACACAAAAACACGATGCGAGTTATTAGAATGAAATGGATGAAATAAAAATGTGAAAATATTAACTGTCATAAGAAAAATTGTAAAGAATTACGTAGCCAAATGTTGCTTTATCAGTCTCTTTCAATTCTCTAGATCACAAGAATGCGAAGATGTTCAAAACTAGACCATTAGATTGTTATTTATACCAGTCAGTGTGTGGTAGTCTTCTTATTCTGTTTCCATAAATTTAAAGAGTTCTTCTTATTTATTTATTTCTTTTAAATAATCCTAAAAACAGTCTCAAGTGCCTTTTACCCCAGGAAACAACGGCAACAGCAGAAAAAAAATACAATTATGCTGTGATCAAATTAAATTCCTACCCATATGGGATTTGAGCCCTTTGGCTGGAAGACAAGGATTTAACCTAGCTGTCACCGAGGTCGGCAATATAAATATTAAGGGCTAATATTGTTTTGCAGAACGTTTACCTGTCAGATAAACTTCCATTGTGATAGAACTGATGAAATTCAAAGATGGTTAATCCCAGACGGCAGTACAATTTCTCTTGGAATCGCATCTCTTCCATTTCCACGTTAGTTTAGCCCATCGCCCTGAAAAAGACCAATCCCATTCAATGTGTGTGTGTATGTGTTATGTGTCGTGTGCCCAAAAGAATCGAGGCAATCGATTTACTTCGCGAGCGACCCCTTCGGGAGTGAGTGTGTGGGATGCAGGGGCCCGGGTGTAATGGAAGCATGTGCCGGGAGTGGAAATTCGAGGGCGGTAAAGGGGTGAACAAATGCGGAGGTGGTGGAGAAGAATAAGTTTTTGAAAGACCGGAAGGGGGTGAAGGAGAAAGAGACGGGAGTTGAAGAGAGAGGGTTGGAAACTGGTGATAGTGTTCGGTGGGGATGTGGAGGAGGAGGAGGTTAACGGTGAAAGAAGTGTATCCGCTCAGTATTCTTAATGGACCCATTACACCGAGGGAAATGGGTGTCTGACCCATGCATCCCCATGCTCTTCTATTGCAAAGAGGTTGGACCGCTGTGCATTTTTATTCTTGCGCCGCGAAAAAAGGAAGTACTCATTTGGAGAAGAATGTGGATCTTTGTCCGCGCCATCGAGGTCATCCATTCTTTTTATTTTTATGTTTGTGAGATGGTGTCACATCTTTTACGCTCGGGCGAGAGAAAATGCGCGATTGATCTGAGATGTTTCTCCGGGGACGGAAGATAAAGGAGACACCCCTTAGGGTTCACAACAGAAATACACTGCACAATAGTTTGATCGTTTTGATTCTTTGACGAAAAAATGTCTTCAATACTCTACTTCTAACTCGTCGATGTGTACGCCCATGTTGTTCAAATGCCTGCGATTCACAGAATGGATGCTTATATCGTTATCGTATCTATCTTGCAAGCTTCTGAAGCACATATGTAATTGTTCATAGTTATGCTAGTATTTATATGAGCTTTATGGATTACTAAAAACGTCCACCTTGATATTTAAAACGGTATCAGGAAAAGTAAATACTGCTAAACGAATCTTGGACTAATTCTCTGTGATAGCGTAAAATCACGCGACTTCGAGTAGACGCGATATTCTTGTGTTCCTTTTGGTTTCGACAAAGTTCGGCACAGCAGTTCAATAATGTAATTTCATTCGTGTGTAATAGATGTGAAAATGATGGAGAAGGCAACTTTTTGACTGATCGCCAAAGAAAATTGTTATCTACCTAAGTTGTTCCGTCGTATTAAAGAGTGACCGTTGTGTCACAAGCATACGTGATTGACCCCCCTAATTTTCCTTACACCGCTCACGGGATGGATCGTTGATATGGAATTAGGTATCGAATATATCGCCTTCGTCTCGACCAGTCAGTCAAATTTTATCTAAAACTTGAATCTATTGTGAACAGGGACCTCGCGGTAGATGAATACATTTGATTTTACTTGCGGCTTTTTTTAAAAACATAATTATACGTATTTGAAAATTTTGGGTGTCATTATCGTCGTGTAGTCGGGTTCTTATCAATCACTCGCGATGTGGCATTAATGTACGCCCGCCCCTGCCTCGCGCTGTGTTAACTTCTTTCACGGAATATATATCATTTCCCTGAACCCATTTTATCGCCATTTTACTCTTTCATTTTCCCAAAAAAATAATAAAACAGGAATCCGCATCAGAGTAATAGGATATTCGATACACAGTTATAAATTACTTATATTTTATACGCATTGCTACGATCAATGGAAAGTCTGAGAATATCATTTACGGTAATTTTGCCAAATTAAAGCTATATATCTCCATTTTAATTGTCCTTAATCAGGATGGACATTGATGACTTTTTCGGACGTTATGTTTTCCATTTATATTTGGAATTAGCTTCGGTTGCAAGCCAACTACCTCGAAAGTTCCATTTCGAAATAAAAAAGCGAGGGCCAATTATTATACAAGCTGTGATATGATAGCTGTGAGTGACGATAAAATGTGGAAATTGACTTCGCCTGGTCTAAAATTCAACGGTAAATATCCTTAATGAAAAAACTATCCTACTCTATGAAGCCTAAAAGTCTTTTCTGACTGGAGTTTTAGGGGTGGTGATAATTTTGGACAATGTTTGAACTCATTTTTATGACTTTTTTCCAGCACTATCCCTGTTCTCTTGTATTGCATTTGCGTTATGCGGAATAAGTGCCTGCATATTTGTTTTTACTTAAAATGGAGCGTAATAAATTTCAGTACCATCCAAAAGTAGCCATTGAGTCATAGTCATTCATACCATATCCTGCAACCATGCTGTTTAGGTACATAATGCTTGGCTATATTACTGATGATTACCCATAAATTCATGTTATGGCTTTTTTAAATCTTTGTTGCTTGAATAATGATACCCATTGGTTTGAGTTAACTCTCAGACTGTACATTCTAACTCGATACCATTTTGATGTACGTATAGTTTTACCACTGCCATCTTAGCGTTTCTTTTAATATAAGTATAAATTAATTTCAATATCTTCTTCGAATATTTAACTATCCTTTTTAAATTCTTTGAAATATTAGTGAATTATTTATTAATATTATATTTTCCTGATATTATTGATAACTTCGTGTAATGATTCGTTACTTAAACTTTTTCTTGGCAATTGCAAATGTGATGTGGTCAATTTAATGACATAAACTGCCACGAAAAAATATCCGCCTCGACAGGTAATCAATAAGGGAGTTTCTTTAGAGTTTTAAAGACATTTCAGTGGAATAATAATGTTCTCGAAGGCAAGTCCGTGGTTTGATGCCCAGCCTACGTGATAATTTTACCATGACAATTTTCATCATATTTTCATCATCAATTCATACTTCATCACCGTAATGTTCGGCAGAAATCAACTACTTCTATGAACAATATTTGTTAGTGTTGTGTGAAGATTCATTGCATCCCTGCAGGAGTGAATGAAAACAACTTTGGGTTTCGTTTCCTTTTAACTTACGTTTATTTTCAACTTTAAATAAAACAGCATGTTGTTGTCAGAATAAAAATGTTCTATTATGATAATGACAATACCTGAACCATTGTTAGAATAACTCCGTTTTTTCAATGAGTGAATTATAACTGTGTAAGAAAATTCTATTCTCTCGAATTCCCGATTACAGTGTATCGGGAATTCGATCCAATCTTTAGTTTTTCTTGCAGAAAGGTTGAAAAAACGTCGGACACTTTTCCTTGAAAATGATTCATATAGATGTAGTCTATTTCAAATGCGTCACTGACAATCAATTCTATTCTTCATGTATGTTTTTCATTTGTTTCAATTGGTAACGCTCGGAAAGTGCGTTTAAGTATTCTGGAAAGTTCTCGGCACGAGAATGGAAGAAGAAAATTACTGCCATCGAATTATCTTATGAATATGTAATTTAAGATGATATTGCTTGTCATTAAGACCCAGGCAAATTCTACATTCCCAATAGCGTTGATTATAGCACTTCAAGTGGATGGAGAAGTTATCTTTGATCTTTCACTTGATATCAGTAACTACTATCACGACTGCCACTTTATCAATATAGCAATTATTTATTTCTTATTGTTGCCAAAATAGCCTCATTTAGGCCGAAATTTCATTCAAAATCAATTTATGAATGCAACATGGCTTGATTCCAAATACTCTCAGAAGAATCAAAATAGTGCTCCAACTTGTCTATTATTTTACGGCCGTTCAAGCAAAGATTTACCATGCTTTTTATCCGTATTCCATAGCTTTTTATTCTTAACTCTAAGCTTGTAAAATAAATCCAATGCTTTAGAACATCGAGAATTTCAAGAGTATTTACATTTTCAGATCTATGAAGCTCCCTTCGTTATCACGCAATTTAGAGGTTTACAGTGAGCCGAATCAATTTTAAATAATGCTCACTCTCTGGGAATGCACCCCTGCTGAGGGTTTAAAAAAAAACTTGGCCCTTTGTTATCTGTCGGTGATGCGAATCGTATCTTCCTTAATCTCATGAGAGACGAGCGCGAAAACAAAACTGGGTTAAGCTCCATCCCTGATACGTGTGAATAGCCAAAGATCTCCGTTATAGCACATAATCCCAGTTTGGTTGTCTGCAGGAGGTTGAGTTACTCCGAGAGGAGCAGCGAAGCGGTGAAGGAGAGACAAAGGCTGAATAAGGCGAAGCGTTGAGAACTTGAATCGGAGCAGGTGGTAGGTATGGATTAAGAAACAAGCGCAGGAGAGGAGGGGCAGGATATGAATGATGGAGGCATCGGGAAAAATTTGTGTTAAACTTCTCAAGAGAAGTTTTCAACATAGATATCCTCTACGGAGGAACATGGGGAGTGTGAGGAGTGAGATTGATGATAAGATAATGGATAAAAAAAGTAGTTTTAAGATCTTTATAGAGACATTATTGCCTTGCGCTGCGCCGTTTCGAATTAAGAAAGTGAAATTCTTCACCCATTTACAATGTTGTTGCGTGACGTATGATATCGTTGGCATTTTCCTCAAATAGGCCCTTCGAAATGGAGTTTTGAAATAAAGAGACCTTGTTCAGTCGCCGGTGGAAGTGTTATATTCCCCGTGCGAGTAGAAACATTTGCGCAAGAGATTCCTTAAATTAACTCTAATATAGTCCTTAAAATTAAAGAATTTAAGGTGTTTCAAACTTTTTTCAAAAGTACTATTGTGAACGGAATATGTTTGAGTCCGTTATTAATTTTTTGACGAATCGCGGAATTTATTTGTATCTGCTTTGAAAGGGGCCGTGCTAGTTTTGGAGCGAATAAAGCTAATTTTAACTCATATCAACGGTATCAAGTACGGTTTTCAAGTTTGAATGTCAATAGGCACCTTCTAGGAATTATGTAGTTACTGAATTCTTTTGATGAATATATCAAGAGTGCAGTCTCAAATGCAAATCGGAATATTTTTAATCGAGAGACGAAATAAAATCCTTGTATCCTAGGAAATTCCAAAAATTGTTGAGGGGAAAAACAAAAAAAAGTTCAAAATTATTTTTTATAATAAAGATTGATTTTGGTTTACGCAAGTTAACGTTATATTGCATTTTGAGTTCTGCTGATGCTTGACACTGCAATGTACGATTGTCGCCTCACTTAAAAACTCAATTAGAAAATTTTCTCTCTCCTGCGAGGAATATTATCGCTCATTTGATCCAACCGCCGTTCTTTAACCAAATCTAAGCGTTATGTGGAAGAAAATCCCCAAAAGATCTTTGAATATTTCAAACGCCTCACGCTTCCGCCCGTTCCTCATTTCCGAGCCGTAAAACTTTCCACCCGAGTCTCGTCTCCCTCCTTTCCCCAACGAAGAGCGAAATTATCCGTAATTTTGCATTATGAATTTCTTCCCCGCTCGCTCCTCCCACGCACGGGGCGGCGAGGTGAATATTTAAAAAAAAGAGAATCCTACTCTTTGCCATTCGTCGGCAATCAACCTGCTGTTAATGTAATTTTCGTGAAGAGAGGAAGGGAGGTGTTTTTATTTCGTGGTCGCGGAACTTGAAGCCAGTTCAAATCGAACAGAAAACATAAATTAAATCGTAACTTTTTAGAAGGATGAGCTGACAAAATGAGTAAGATTGATATCGTTCATCACGTGCCTTTAAAACATATTGCACACGAAAGCTCTCGTTTCCCTCTTTTAAGTTATGTCGTTAAGTTATGAAAAAGAGTGATTTCTAATCTACATTTAATCTAATTGACATCTAAGACGATTCTTATCTAATTGACATCTAAGAAGTTAACCTGACGAGTAGATGTGCACCACCAATGACAGAAGAATGATAAGCTGAAGTGGAGAAGTTACTTAAGATGGAGTACATTCTCTCTAACATTGTTCTTGAACAATCACATTGTTACAATGAAACGGATTACTTAACTATTTTCAATCATTTAGCGATGTAGACGAATACATCTCTCTGGTTAACTTGACGGAAGAGGAAATTATTCTAATGGCTCAATTTAAAGAAAAGAGCGATTGAAAGCCTGAACTTTAAATGCATTATTTTCTTTAGAAATGATTCCTCTCCATCTACCTTTACTCCATCAATGAGCTTGCCCTTTACTATGCTTATTCCTCAGATCTTTGGTTTTCCTTAACATTATTCCTAAGTACTTTTTAACAAATGATTTGATATATTGCAACCGTAATTTACTAATGATAAGTTACGCAATATTCCTAAGTAATGCTCTCATGTTCAATTTGATCCTGCTTTTTTTTCGTCAGTGGCTTAATGCGAAAAGGGGCAAGGAATTTTTTTGCATTTTTTCTTTCGCGGAGGATCAAAGCCAAATGCTTTCGGGTATCTCAGTGGCGAGAATTTATTACGCCGGCTCTCCATCGACGCCTTTGCTTTAGGTACGTTGGGGAGCGAGATAAAAGAAGAGCGCGGTCCTGCCTGTGCACCTCGCGGTGCCCTGTGGGCTGAGAGGTGCGGACGTGTGGCGGAGGCAACGGGAATGGTAAGGGGGGTTGGAAGCCGGGGGCGGGGGTGCTGCTGCTTCTCTCGGGATGATCCCAGGAGTGGTTGCGCGGTGAATTTGCGAGGGAAAATCGCTGGGTGGAGGTGATTTAAGACCTCCCCGGTGTTTCGGGAATACTACCGAATAGGGTGAGGGGGGGTTTTCCCGTGAGAATACTGGAGAGGCTTGCAGGATTTATGCTTCGCGGTGAAAAGGGGCCGCCGCGCCGGTCCAAGGGGTTTTTAATTCGATTGGAAATTTCCTGGGACTTTAAGGTAGCTATTACTCGACTTTTATTTCTGTGGCCTCTTAGTTATTATTATCTATGTGCGACCGTTGGCGATACATTTTCGATCGGCCTTATGTACTCTCCTTCACCTTCCTGAGGAGGTATATTCTTTTCCATATTTCTCTCACCAGTTGAGTATAAATACTCTTGTCCTAATCTCGTATAGCCCCTTAGGGTCGTTCTTTGAATTTAGAGGCCCCAGGTGTATTTAGATTGATTACCAGTAAATAAAATTCAATAAATAAATAACATATTTAAGAAACTAATATAAAAAAGTATTTATTCTTATTCAAATAGTTTTCGTTTATTTAAATTTCTTTAACTTCAAAAGTTAAATTATATTTAAGGGCAAAAATATTAGTTTGATGTTTCTAGCGTATTTTTGTTTTACAAACTTGGCTTGACGGATTATTATTAATTAAGTTCTTGCATAATGAAAAGAACCCTCCTCTGATGAACCCTCAATGGATCCTGTACAAAAATGTTATTTTCTCTACTCTACCCTGCAGGTGAGCTCTGACAAGCCATCCATCACTTGATCACTAGGAAGTACTGCCATTGTGTTGTATTCCCAAGTATACAGAGCTTTCTACGTCATTTTTTCACGACTAATTATGTCATCGTCATATTTCGTATTCGTTTATTGTGACCTAGACGTGGTATTGAGTCATTCCTTTAGGGGGGCCCGGCAGGCGTAGCTGTTTTTGGTAGGTTGCCAAGTTTTTATTCCGAGCGCAGTAAAAGGTGATATCTATGCGATCTAAAACAGCTGCTATGAAGGTTGGCTCGCATTCATGAATACAAAATAACAGTTCCGAGCCATACGTGTAGCGGTGTTTCCGGAATCAGTTTAAAATGCTAATTTATCGCTATGAGTGCTTGAATTGCAGTAGATTCAATAATACCATTCGTAAATCTGTATAGATATATCTCACATTAAATGGAATAACTTAAATATTATCAACAGTCATCCCAATGAATAAGGTCTGTGACTTGGGTGTTAATTACAAAGTACTTGCGTAAAAAATCACCTTATCTCAAAATAATGTAATTAAGAGTTTTTCATTCAATAAGGATACGTTGTAGTAATCAACTTAACCCTCCGCTACTCGCGTGGCGTCTGCTGGACGCCAGGCAATATTGTTTTGTGTTTCTTCGGCAGATATGTGCGTATAATTTTTTCTCATTCTAGGTACCTTAATCATTTCCACTTTTCTACCAGTCAGTTAGCTCATTTCAGATAAATTTATTGCAGGGAGTCAAGTAATGGTTTTTGAAATGATAATGAGTCTGACAGACGCCACGCGACTAGATGTGTTACACTTACAAAAAATATGTTATTTTTTCAATAAATTCTCATTAGTCTTAATCTGTTTGTTATTTAATATATTACCAATTATAATTATCTTTGCTTTGTTGTTTATAAAAACGCTACTTTTCATTTACGCTATTTACGGCTTGATTTTTTTTTGCCATCTTGCGAAATATATCAAGAAATTACTGCTCTCAATGTCACCGGAGATCTTCATTCGAAGTTCTTATTTCAGCCACCCATCCATTATGTGTTTTTTATGTGCAACTTAGTTTCATTTCAATTGATTGCAACTTGTGAAGTCCCACGCCGCAGCGTGCCGTTTCGGCATTTGCCTAGTTACTTTGTTTTCTATCTGCGTATTTGCTACAGTTGTGCCTTCGTCGATGTCTTAATCAAAATTTATCCATGTCAATTTGGCACAGCTGGATAGATAGCACGTTGGGAAACCATATCGGTAACTACTTTGTTTTCTTTTCAACATGCAACGTTAGTGAAACGATCCGACGTATACGGTAATTTATCTTTTTCATTTGTATTTATCGCAGCCGGAGAGTTACCAAGTCGGTTTCCCAGATATCGCGCTAATTTGTTTTCGTTTCGAGATAAAAATGTACAACTTTTGTAGTTCCTCCGTATAATTATCCTAGTCTTCCGCTATCGGCCTCTCATGCTGAATAGCCGTAACCTTGACCACTCGACCTTCATTGCTCCTTCAATACTTTCCATGTGATACGCGAAGGTCATGTGGTTACTCCTACAATCCATGATCATACCATTTGGAGACCATAGAGCTGCCTATTTAATTGCAAAATACGAAATAAATGGTCCAACAACTAGTGATGGTTTGGAACTCTTGTGGTTTTCTCGAAGAAGTGACAAGAATAAATTTCTGTTGATCATGTCAGCTCTTCATTTTTCTCAACGAGTCACCGAGAATTGATTGTGAGATAATTCATTGTGCCTTCTCCTTAAGGAAACGGCATGTGAATGAAATTTTAGGATATGTATGGAGATGAAAATGTAAAGCTAAAAAACAGGTAACAAAGAAATTACATATGATGCTATTTCTTAGAAATTTCTTAAACGACGTGATGGGTGTGTCGGTGTGTCAACAATATGCATGTGCCTTTTTGGGAATGCCACTTTGAGAGGGGGAAATATTGGTGAATCTTTTAATTCCACCAAACTCCCTCTACCCTTTGTCAGTCTCCCCCCCCCCACCTAATGGACGCTATCTTCCGCTCACATCCCTCTCCCCTTGAGCGGAAACCCCGAGACAGTCACGACGTGCTGTGGGTCATTCTTCCCTTTGATAACCAGGTAAGGTCGTCAGTCCTTTGGCGTTCATAATTCCATTCGATCCGTTCCTATCTCCTTCGGTCCCTCAGCCATTTTGCCTCTCTTGAGCCTCTACTAGGCCTGCCCCATGTGGGGGGAGGGAGAATTCTTCGGTTCGGAATATTCGCCTCCTTTCTATCCTCCCATAAGGGTGGGTGGGTCTTCCATTCATTCATTTCCCATTCGCTCGCACCCCTCCTCAACTGCCTCCGTCACATCTGTGGGACGACGTGCTCCCCTTAATGAGGCTAACCCTCGAAAAGCATCAGCAAAAGGGAGGCACTTGCCATCCTAAACGGTGCATGCGAAACCCCGAGTGCTTTAAGCCTGCCAACTCTGCTCGCTTGCTCTGCTCAGTCCATCCTCCGCCATCTTGTCCTGCGAAGAAGTTCGATACCGTGACACATCGATGTTTTGAATGCGGCGAGCCGAGAATATCGCCTTGCGACATTTATCCTTCAGGCACCTATGCGCATGGAAATTGGCTACTATGAAAAAATGCGGGTGTAGTGATGCCTCGATTAGTATCGCTTCTTGCAGGGCACCGCTCAGATCACCCATTACTCCAGGTTTTCCCCCATTGAAATGAATGACGGAAGTGAACCATGAATATGGCAGTATCGAAAATCGCTTCAATTTCGGCAATCAATGCGTTTTTAAATCGCACTGTTTCGTGTTCCACGGACACCCGAGTATTTTATAAATTTGTATTTATTAAGTCCAACAGTTTTAGGCTTTATAATGTGGAAAGAATCCATATTAAATTACACACAATTGAACTTTTCCACTAAATATTTTAAAAGTAAATGCGTTTCTACTCACAGAGTTTTCTTCAAGTACAACTATAGTGTTCATCTGTGTAACTGTAGTTCTAAGTTGAAAGCTAACATCCGTGAGTCGAAACGCGTTGAAATATTAAAATATCCTGTGTTAAATAAACTGTGGAAGTCACAAAGTCACTTCATTGCTGTGAGCCCTTTCACCACGTCATAGCTTCCAATTTCGATTTAAACGCGGTCTATTACTTCCGCTACGGAGAGAAGTCCATTCCAACACATAGAACTGCCACTTGCAAGCGACCCTTAGGTTTATTGTCATTGAAATATCTCACATGCATAAAGTTGCCTTTCGAGGTAGGCGATACTTTGCATAGCGATATCATAATATATGCAGTATCATATGCGATAGGAGCAACCTAGCAGTGTACGTTATGATGTCTTGCGGTAGGAAAAACGAGTAAGTGATTGGTAGAGTTTGTGAGGAGAGGAACCTTCTGGATGATGATAAGATGAGGCAAAGTAGGTGGTTGGAGGAGATAATTAGAGGCAAAGGTTGCTTAAGTCTGTGATAGAAGGGAAGATGTTGGGTAAGAGGGGAAGAAAGAGACTAGGCATTAAGGACGGGATGAAGAAGGACGGGGAGAACTGATAGATACGTTAATATTAATTGTATTGCAAATGCGGTATAGTCAGGTGATTCGAAGTGATATTCGAGTGCTTGCAGTGTGGTTTTATTCAATGAGCGATATCATGGGATCCGCGATATAATAGCACATGAGTTATAATGCTACGTGTAATATCGTGCGATGCAATGTCATGCCATAGACTTCCGTTGGCGATATCATCCAAAATGAAATACAATGCAATGTGCGACGCTTCGCATCTTTTCAATAGTGACTTTATGTCGCAGTGCACAAAATTACCGCTTGGGTATCTCTAAAGCCTACCGCAGCGAAAACACCACCCTTCTCGATAGAGCGGGCGCCGAGTTATACAACATCATCCCCATTTCCGTCAGCTTCTCCTCCGTGGGCCATCGAGAAATCCCTTCTCCTTTTTTAAACTCCTTCACTCGCACCTGAACCCTTTGCCTGCCTGCCAGCCGTTCATTCATTCATCTAACCCCTTAAGGATTCTCTCCTCTGCCGTCTTCAGCCCTCCTCCATTTCAAACTCCCGCACCTCAGTCGGTCGCCTTCGGAGAAGTCGTGCCTCTCTCGCCCTTCATCCCTCCCTCTCAGCCCTCCTTCTGCCATGCAGACCACCTCTACTCGTCCTACACCACTTCCGCTCCATCTCGCTCCCCCTCCCCGCCCCCCGGATACACGTATCCTCCTCACTTCCTTCCTTTCTTCCTCCTCCCCTCCACACCTTCCCTTCACTCTTTTACCTGCCCTACATTCTCTTCGTCCTTTTTCCATTCTTTCCGCATTTCACCTTTTGCCCATTGTTCTCCTCTTTTCCTTACTTTCCATTTTTCGTGCAAAAGCCCATTCTATGTATATTCGATGTTCAAGCCTATCTAGATCTAATTCCAGCGTCCTATCTTCAAGTTTTGCTCGTCCTAACTACATATTGCGAACAGCTCATTTTTATATGCATTTTTTTCTTTATGTCCCACCCAATGATGCTTAGTCCGGTGGTATTCAAATTCCTCTGGTTTCCGTGTGTTATTTGTTTATGCATTTCTGGTGAGCTTGCTCTGTTTCTTCAACAAAATTGATTTGGGGATATGAAGTTTCTGTGAATATTAAATTTCAAAATGCTCACGTACTGTTGTAAGGGAATTAAATATATTCTCCTTTTCTCATTAGTAGTGTTTGTTGTAATTTTTTCTTTATTTAGGTTTTCGCATTTGACTTACATTCCTTCGTAGTGCATGTTGGTCAAGCGGGGAAGGGGAAGAAAGAGAATAAGTTTTATGGACGGGGTGAAGAAGGGTTTTTACGTACGCTGAAATGAAGAAAGGAATAATAGGGCTCTGCACGTGTAAAAATCTGGAGGATTTTTTCTGACTTCCATTAAAATTTAACTGGTAGTCTACTTTATTGAATTGAATCCGTTAACCGTTTCTGTCTAGCATATCATCTCTTTTGGAAAATATTTTGTAAATCCTAGCTGTCACTATCGTTTCACGGAGTTCAAAACTTTAATATGAACTCTCATATTTCTAATAAAGGGTCAAACCTAGAGCGCATTACACCTTTATCGTATTCCCTTTCATGTTGTATACCTCCTTTTCCTACGCTCACTCCTTTCCTATGGTAAATATGACTTTCTATCTCTCTCTCTCTATGGTTCCCATCTCATTCCCACCTTGGTCTCTCTCTCACATATCCCTTCTTTCTCTCTTCTTCCCCTTTCTTTTATTCGATCTTTGCCGTGCCCATAATTTTAAAGGCGTTCGCTCACGTAATCTCCGCACTGTGCTCCATCTCATTACGATCGGTATATTTGAGCGACGGCCATTACGCGATGGAATTTGCCTTATCTGGATGGCGGACAAAAATCTTTCGCCCATGCTTCAGATAAAATTATCGCCTTGTTCGCTTCTGCAGCGTGGAGAGCGGTTGCAGGGGATGTTAAATGCGATCCGCCTCTAAATCGTTTTTTCACCACGACGCGACGTTTACCTTCCGTCTCACTGTACTTCTTTCGTCCCTGTGGGATACATTTTCTTAACCTTCGAGATTCATTTGTTTAAGTTCTATTCAAAGTTTAAGTTCCACAGCATCGCCTTGCGCACTTTTATTTTCGTGTACCCATGTTCTTACAGCTACCCTTATCTCTTCAATTCCATGTCCTGTTATCATCACAGTGTCTCCTTCTGCTAATCGTGTTCCCATCTCGTTTCCTCCTCATTGGAAGCTTCACTGATTTATGAAATTGAATCAGAGAGTTATTGACAAGTAGATTTATACTAAAGATTAATCCAAATTGTCAATAAAATACTAGGAAATTTTACTGTAATGGTCAACATTTCGGAATAAAATGTGGAGTGAATGGACATTTAGGTCATCCAGGTGATCATCGAAAGACGGGTAAAATAAAAAAACTGAGAGAATATATAAAGTCATTCTGATTCAAAATTATTAAGAGGCAAAAATGTTGAATAGATTCGAGTAATTTTAGTACATGGAAAACCTTTCCTCGCATTAAGAATTTTTTTCAATTCACTGTGGCCATCAAAATGACAAGTGACCGACTTAATAAGGGCAAACCTTCGTATTGTTTTCCATTTAATGTGCTCATATAGCTCGCTTCTCTGCTCAACACTCCGAATTAACACCGCTTGCCGCTATTGTTTGTCAAGCTCCTCTTATTCGTGAGATAATTTTGAGTCATTATTTATTACAGTGATCCGTCAGTAGTGGTTTCATTAAATTAGCATTAATTTGCAATGCTCTCTATTAATTTATTTCTCGTTGCAAGAGTTAATTCATATTTGTTTCACTATTCCTGCGAAGAGCACCATCAAAACCTTATTTTTCCATTTCACTTGAGACGTTGGTATCTAGCATCACATCCTTGTCATTTTCAGTCAATTTTTTCACATTCAGCGTCTGCCTCGAACAAAACTGCTTTCCATTCCCAATTCGTGAGATTTTTTCATATCGTAACAGGACTTTATTGCATACCTTTTCTCCCAGGAAAATAAATGCGTATGGGATTTATACCTATTTGAAATTCGGCCACTCTCTGCCAGGTGCCTTGAAATTTTGTGGGTAGATCGCAGTTTATGGAAGGGATTCTTATTGTATTGGCGAAGGGAATTGACTCAATCCTCGTACACCAGCATCTCCCGAGTTTCTTTACCACGAAGATTCCGGAGAACTTCACATTTTTTCGGGGGGAGTGCTCGAAGTCTAAGGCTCTTTGGGATGATATTCTCCTAGCGTTATATATATGTTTGTTTTTCTTCCGTCTTCTTCTTTGGGCCCTTCTTTATCTCCCTCCTCCTTCCCTTCTTCTTTACTGTACGTCCAACTAGATGAGATTCGAAAACCTGGCCTCTTCCAAGCTTCCCCAACAGCGAGGAAAAAAATTCCCATTTTATATCAGTACCATCAGTTCACCCCACTCATCCCTCCCTGTTCCTTATACCTGATTTCCTGCCCTCCGTTTTCTGTCCCTTCTTCCGTAGAGGACGTAACCCCACCATTCATCCCCTCCTTGCTTCTTATTTTTCATCCCTTGCCTTCGCCTAAATACTGCCATGCCTGCCTTCCAAACCCCTCCAATGCAAGAACTAACAGGGGAGGACGTGCGCCAAAAATACACACCACCACGCCTCCCTTCCTCTTTCATCTCATACTACTTCCAAAATCCCCGAAAAGTTCCCAACATGACCCTTTTCCCTCCAGCGCTCATCTGAAAAGGCTTCCGTTATATTATACGGAAACGAGCTTGAATTGCTAATAAAGCGATGGGCCGTTGGAAATCCACCATGGCCTCTTTACCCGTCACTAATGGGATGCAGGGGGTTGGTCTTCTCGTCCTACGCGCCGGGTTATAGTAGTTCCTTTTTGGTAGGTACCTACTTCGAAAAATTACCTTTCCCCATCTCTCCCGTTCTCGATCCTGTCTTCCCCACGGTTTGATTTCTGAATGCTATCGTCCCATTTCGTTTTTTCCAGATTATGGGATCGTCTAGCGTTCCAATGGCTGTCGTCTTCCGTGACCCTGAATTTGAATATTTGCTCGCACGTGCGATGCTATCTGGGTGCGATATGATGTTGGTGGGGCTGCTTTAAGGTGGCAGGCTTGAATGGAAAGTCGGGCGAGATTGAATGATTTGAGTATGATTATTTTTAAGTGACGCTTTCCCCCATATTTTATGCTACTATAAGACCAATAATGCATAAATTACGGAGAATCAGCCAAACAGAGCAAGAGCATGAAGACTACTGGAGACTGGTTAGGGGAAATGACCACGGAATATCGCGGGTTGAAAATTACCGGACAGAGAACGAAACTATAAGAAAAACTTACAACGTAGAAAACACTTACGGGTGGACCTTAAAAAGAAAGCACGAATGAAATGATCACTTAAATCGCATGGGTGGAGGAAGTATAATAAAAGTAACGCGTGATAAGTTTCCAATGGAAAAATAAGTATAGGAAGACTTAAATATAGGTTGCTTGATAACTTCACCGACAAACATTTTTGAAAGGTGGAGGAGTGAAGAAAGAATAGGCAATCTGCCTGCTATATAGAAAGGGTAAGAGTAATAAGAAAGCATTCCTGTTACCTGTGTGTAACGTTATTCGTGTAAACTGCCATATGAAAAAGCCAGTAATAAGTAAGCATGTATGACAGTGCATTTATGTGTGAAGTTACGTTGTATAATGCTACCTTTTTTGTTTCATTTTTTATTTCTGTCAGTTCCATTAAGAAAGTGTTGTACGGAAGCAATCTTATCTCCTTGCATGTATTCTTATTTTTTAGATAAAAATGACTTTAGTTAAGTTAGAAGCCTTAAAGTTTTAGTTAAAGGTGCCATAGCTAAGAATTTTCCGTTATCGCCGCTAAAATTGAAAATGAGTTAGTTGCGTCCGTCAAACGACTCCAAGATTTGAATAACGGCTTTGTGCTCAGAAATTTAGCACGTACCTACTGTGCATTCCTTCTTCAATAATGCAGGAATGTACAATGACAGAGGATTCATGAAAATTTGAGTTATGTAATACATGAGGTAAAAAAGTTTATTTTATGTTTACAATACATTTATGTCGCATAAAGTTGACTTATGACCAGCGGACTGGAGTGCGGAATAATTTCAATCGCTTTATATAGACTCTTTGCCATCTACCGTCATAGGTGTTTTAACTAGGACTCAATTCTGAAAAATAATTCAATACCACGTTTCCGCTTACATTTCACTATTATTATGTACAACAATATTATTGACCTACAATCCGAATAGATAATTAGTTTTGATGGTACATGTATGCTAATTTTTAATGTGATGACGTTGCAGTTTCCACGATAATAGTCCCACAAACAATAAGTTCTTTAATTTCATTTCATATGTTTACCGTCGTTTGAAAATTCTATGACTACACACGTTGAGTAAAATAATACTTAATAACTAGCTGTGGGCGATTTTATTCTGCACGATGCACAATTTCTCCTCCTGAAAATTGGGTTCACCAAAACGTATGTCAGCACTTTGACTTTTTCAGGCTGAAAATGCGTGCAATTTTAGTCAAGCGATATTCTCGCCCGATGTTTTTCGAGGACGTATTGTTAACGCCTGCACGAATCAGATCCCGGTAGCATCTATCACACGAAACATTCATAAAGGAAGTGTCCTTTTCCGAATTTTTTTTCAATGTTTGCACTGAGTTTTCCCCAAAATGCTACTTTATTCATCAGAGCACAAATTACTACCAGCTAACGAATCCTCGTCTCGTCATAGGAGAGTCGAAGTTCAAGCCTGGAGGTTCCACTAATTGTGTACAATTAGCTGCTAAAGAAAGCCCCTGGTGCAGAACACTCGCTACACGTACACGACATGCCAAAATTACGCGAAAATAAAGAATAATCTTCAATTTTGGATTTTAGAGTGAGAAGCAAACTTTTTTCTACGTGGGGAATTGTTGAAATTCCTAGGGAAAAGGCTGGCGGTCCGCTAATTTAAATGAATTTTTTACGTATCCACTGGAATATCCCTGTAAATACTTTTTAAGTGATGAATTTAATCGTGCACTCAATAGGAATTGCTGCTCCATACCTATGTGCTTATAGTTAAAAACTAACTGGCAAAAAGATTGCATAGTAATTTGAACTCAGTGATGTACGTAAATATCATAAGAGCGGGTAAGGTACATTTAAAAAATATTTTTTTGGCCAATGTGACACCGATTACTTATTCTTTTGATTTGGCGTTGAATGTGTATATTTGCTTCGGGAATTGCGAAGGTAAGGGAGTAATTAATTCACGTTTTTACGTTCCCAGGTTTTACATACCACCATGGTTACAGCATCGTGAGCAAAGTCAGTGCAAGAAAGGATAGGTTTAATCTATGACTGTTCTTGAAAGCCTTTGCTCTACTGAATTAAACTCAAGAAAATAATTAAATCTGGTTTAATCTGTGAGCGTTGCAGTTGTATGGTTGGCTGTCCGTGGAATATTAAATTGTCACTCGACGAAATGTAAATACGAATTTTTCTTCATTTGCTAGTCTAGATCTCATAGGCATGCATTATATTCCGTGTGATTTGAGTCTTAAGTGTGAATCGATTAGAATGCTTTCTAATCGATTCACACTTATGTGACTGACGAGTCTTCAGGAGGCACATTCATGTATCATGATAAATCACATTTGACACAGTAGCATAAAAAATCCAATGAATACAAAAAGCTTGTTCTCGGGTTCTGCAAAATGTAAACTAGTATTATTTTCCCACTGATGTATGGGCTGACATCAGCCGAGAGTGCAGTTGCCTCACTTAGACCTCTCTCCCAATAATCACTCACTTATTTTGGCGCTCATTATTATAAGCGCTGTGTATGTTATTTTAGTGCAGAAGTTTTAAACGGGGTATAAGTATATAGAGTTTTCAGTATTGGTAAAATGAAGCACTATGTGAAGAAAAATATGCAAATGATTTTGTGGTTAATTTGTCTTACCCGGTATTTCAGTCTAGTCTACCAATCGTCATTCCTTTAAGATTTTGTCATTAATAGTCACTGTAGGTTCCAATTACTGTACTGCCAAGACATAAGTTACTGTATTCGCTGAAAATAGTGGAACGAGTTACAAAATTTCAACGTCCCTGTTCTTATTCCTACTTACCTAAAATGGAGGAATACTACTGGAAAAAGGTCACTGTAATTATTTTATTTCAATGTTTTTCGATACTATATGAAACCTAGGACTAGCCATAATACGATCTCTCATCAAAGGTTTTATTCTATTTTCATTTCTGTCAAGCGACATTTTTTTCCGTTGAAGCTCGTTAGGAAAGGAACTGAAATAACTCTTGATTTGTGAAAACGGCTTCTACTCAGCTACAATTATTCGCTTCGTGATTTGACACTTTCAAAAACGCTCATCCACGGTAGTTACAGGTTATTACAGTGCTCTTCCGGATATCAAGATCACAATTGTTATATTTCCCTTTAATTCATTACGATAATAGTGGCTAATTTTTAGGTTGATTTAAACAATACGGAAGGGTAGCCATTCAGGGTATTGCAACATAGTAAAATTACTTCCGTCAAACATTAAGGTCTTGAGTAAAGGAATTGGGTGTTTTGTTCGTTTATTGTTCCAGGAGTGAAAAGCCATTTTTTTCCATTCTAATGAAGGAAAAATATGTATCCTCTTTTAACTCCGGCAGCCTCATTTTATGCATGAAAAAATGAATTAATAAAGGTGAATAAAACACAGAAACGAAAAGTGGAAGCATAGGAATTAGCTCCCTCTCTCCAGAAATTTAGGTCTTTAAGTGGCGAATGGCTTAACAAATTGATAAATATCTGTTTTCCTGGTACAACCCACAGATGTGATACCTTTAATGCTTCCCATAAATAACTTACTCTGAGCTCCTTTTTTTAGAACGGAATCGACTTCTTTCGTTGTTATTGCTTGTTTCCCATGTTTCTCCAGCGGCTTGAGTTTCATCATCTGCGTTGACCTTTGCTATTGCACGCCTTCATCCGATTTTCACACGCTTGGCTCTTGACAAGCTCTAATTCCTATGAAACAAGTAGTTCCAGGCTTATCTTTGTGGAATTGTTTAATTCTAACAAAAGTAATTGTTACTTCATATTTTGGAAAAAAAAGATTCGGCTTCTCGGCGTTTTTTGCATAATAGTTCAAGGTTTCACGTCCTCTGCTGGGCACTTCTTCAGGAATAATAGAGCTATTCACTGTAGCACAGAGGACGCAAAATGTTGACTTATGATAAAGAAAAGCACAGATAAGCCTAATATGTTCTTAACATCGAACGAAATGTCCTGTATAAACTTTAAAAATAAATAATTAATACTTGTTAATTATGGTTATTTAAAAAATACGTTAAGGAGAATGAGTTTCAGTAGTAAATGTATGCTTTGAACATGACGAGGAAGTGATAAACGACACAAACGTTTCAATGCCCTTTTTTACTTTTAGACGTTTGGCTTAGTTAAGGAAGCAACTTACTGCTACTGTATTAGCACACCGTAATGTGAATCTTATTTAGAATAATTAATCGTAAAAAGGGTTTGAGGAGGTGCATTCTACTTCGTAGAGTAACTGTTTACCAATCTGAGTCGCGCACGTGAAACTTCTATCCCTCCGTGATTTCCTTAGTTTGGAGCACAAACAATTCATATTTGACGTGTTTGCCTTGCGTAGCTCCCAAGGGGACACAGGGGGTCTGGGGGTGGAGAACGAAAACCCTTCACGTCGAAATATCAGTTAGCGGTTCTGCTCCCTCATCTAAACCAAACACAGGGAGTGATGGAAGGGGGTTGAAGTGAACCTTAGCATCGACATACCGCCTTGACGGGAGAGAACTTCTGGTTGGCGGAAGTTAGTCATCTCATTAGTGTATCAAAATAATCTTCGAGATTCTCTTCATTATTACTCCCTCCAGGTAAGCGGTGAAGTGTACGGATGCATAATATGTGATCCAAGGAGAACTCGATGAGCCTTTCTCTAATTCACTTATTGTTAGTTAGTAGCCAGAGAGCTCATCTGGGGCTATAGTATCTAATGACTTCTGCAGATTTGGGTTTCCCTGCTAAGAAATTAAATAGCAAATACGGAGATATGTAGCAAACATTGGGTTCCTAACAAAAACATGCACGTCTTCCAACTGAAATCGAATCATTTTCAGTCTGATTTTGCTCTGTTCCTGGGAGAACGATGAAGCTCCCTCAATTTCTTTTTGTAAGAAGCCAGAGAGCTCATCAGTGGGGTAAGGTATATCTTTCATGACTGCAGCAGATTTGGATTTTCCTGCGAAGGATAAAATGAATTGCAAAAATTTGAGACTTATAATGAATAATCGGTACTTCGTGTAAACATGCACATCTTCCACTTAAAATCGAATTCTCAGTGGTCTGAATTTGCTGTCATCGTGAGTGTGAAGCAAGAGAGTATTTTTTTTGCTGTAAAAGGCGGATGATTATTCCTCTGTGTAGGTACCCTTGCAGGTGGCTAGATAAAATACCGTGGCTGGTTCGCGGTACCCTAAAGGGATTGTAGAATGCTTATCGTTGGAGTAATAAAAATGGATCAGCTGCCCAATCGCTACTTATATTTGGCTATCTGATGCAATCATAATACTTCGTTGCGTTTTTGGACAGTATATTGGAGTACCTAGGTTTCGATATGTCTAGTAAACATTCAACCTGGGTAACATAGTGAAAAATGCCGATTTATTAACAGATTTAGCTCCGAGGAGGAGTGGGAGAGAGTGTATTTGTGGGTGCGATCGAGCAACGATCATTACCACCTGCACAAATTAAACAAAGACGCAAAACTTGCATGAATGTCTCTCTTTACTTCGATTGTAACCTCGCGTCCTTCCTCCCCACACTCATTACTTCACATGACCGGTCCTAGATTATTACTCATCGAACCCTTGCCCCTCATACATTTTTCTCCGACGCTGAAGATCGATCTCTGACGGCAGTTATCAACTCTCACTAATCACAAATAGATTTTTTAATCTTGGCAATAAGACACGATGGACAATTATTATTTGTGTAATATATATTTACACTTTATTTTTTTCACCGACCAAGGTTTCAAAGACACTAAATTTTTGAAGACATTAAAATATCGAATCCTTGGTCTTTAAATAAAGCAAAGTGTGAAAATAGTACTCAGATAATTATTAGCGTTAGAAACTTTCTGAGTGACGTCTAAAGTTTCTTCTAAAGCATTTATACGACCTCTGTATTTCTTCCCATCTTCGTTTTTATTTCGTTCATATTTTTATTTTTGCGTCCTATTCTACGTATATTATCAGCTCATTTTTAATTTGTATTTGTGCTGCATGAGTTCAAAGTTTTAAAGAAATAAAGCACCAACCTATGCTTCCCGCGGGCTGAATTTTAACGATACAAAACGCAAATTCCCTTAATTCTGCACCTAATGGGTGATTGTAAATATGTAATAAAACACTTTATTTCATTACGGTAGTGGTAAAGTGGATAACAAAGAGAAGTGAGTATACAAATAGTTGTATTTATTTTCAATATGCTGAAATTCCACTGAGTATGGAGCCGAAAGCCTTTAAATTAACGCTATAGAATTATGTATCCAATACAATGGAGCCTAAACCCCACATGAAAGCATTGTATTCATAGAATGCGTCCTAATTTGGATGCTAGTTATTTATCCTCTCACTTTTCTCATTATCATGCCTGAGTGAACACAATTTGTTAAGTTCGGTTAAGTCTACTTGGGCGAGATCTTCCTTGCGTGAGGCTGTTTAATGAGAATTGATTTCCGAATCCCTTGTGGTTAGATAACATCCAGCCAACCTTCATGAAAACAAACAACCTCTCTCTTCATCCCCATTTTCTTTTCACTCGCTCCATGCGAACCTGAGAACAGTCCCCTGAGCTATGTTACCTACTCCTCTCCACCTACTACCTACTTTCACTTTTCGTCGTCACCTGTGTTTACTGACAACGCCTTAGCTAATTTTGTTGCTCACTAGTTATGAGTTCCGATAATGGACCGGTAAAATATTGGCGTCAAATTACTTCCAAACAACATTTTCATGTTTATTTAGCATTAACTTCGCATTTGTTTGGAAAAAAATACCTAGGTAACCAATTGATCGTGACGCCATGGATTACCTGTTCACAATAATCAAATTTAACTTATTTTTCAATAGTTTAATCCCATAATCATTTAACTTCGCGCGTCTGCGTTCGTGAGCCTTCTTTCATTTATATATTCCAAATTATTCTCCCTCGCCAGTTTTGCTGTTCCGAGAGCCTAGTTGTAGGTACACTTTTTAATGCAAAAATTTTATTATCCTTTTGAAAGTGACGATTCTTCCTCTTAAACATTTCTTGGCATTCTAAATCCCTTGAAATTTCTTGATTCTCGCGTATTCTCATACAAACCCTTCTTATTTTTAATCTGACATTAACATGCATAATAGTTGACTTATCTATCAGAGAAAGGATCACATATGGTGTCCGATGGTTATCATTTACTACGCATTTAATCGTCTAGAAGATTATAATTTTAAATTAATGTCATTGGAGTTGAATGTTTTACCATTATAATAATGTGGATAAAATTGAAATCTTGAAATATATTTAAACAGTTATTTAAAATGAAAAACTTAGGAACTGTTCATGCAATGCAATGCGACGTTTATTCTAAACGATATTTCCTTGCCTAGAGGCCGATATTGGAAGGACAAAGGGCCTTCTTACTAAAGTATTAAACTAAAGCCTTTAAATGTTAATTGGAGCCCACGACACATTTACAAATACTCAATATTTTCATCATTAATATCTATTTTCATTTCCATTTTTTTGTAGAATACCAACCCTCAAAGATTCTGATACACCTGCGCATAAGTACTGCAGTTTTAATAACTCTGTCGTTGTTTTCTTCCCCATACATTTACCTATTATTGCGACTTATCCTCATTTGAGCTGTGAATAGAGGATAAAGTGAAAATAATTGGTGTGGAGTTACAAACCTCCCTCCGTTTGCTCGTCTCATTTGTTATTTTTTTCGGTGACCAAATTAATTTTTGCGTGATTTCCATTTACGCGACTGTACCATTCAGTCCAGTAATTACTCAACGACCGGTTGACAAGCTCCCAAATCCAGTGTCAATCACAATGCCAACGTCCAGAGTTGTTTTTTTGGGAAATCCCTCACGCCTCTCGCCGCCCAAAAACCCGAATCACTCCCGGTATATTAATTTATGTCTCGCTATAAAATAAAACCTTTCTCTTCTAGTTTTGTATCGACTCGTAAGTGTCCGTGAAAAGCAAGTATACTGGGATTGTTGCAGCAAATGTAAATACTTATCTTGACAAAGTTACTTTATTAACCCCCCCGAGTCTGATAAATAGCATCCTTACATCAAAAACTTATCATTACGTCCGTTCGTATGCTATAAAAATAATGGTATTGTTACGTCCGTGGGTGCAAAAATAACTATTCTTATTTCCCGAATACTTTATCAACATTTATTTCCCAAAAAATGTTCACACAGTAACATTAAAGTTGTTCACAAATACACCATTTCCCGAATCCTTCCTTGTTGATTCCCCGTCTCCTGTCAATAACTACCGTTGCCAAGGCTCTGGATGATTCCTCCGCTACAGTATTTTAAAATGCATTTAATCATAAGTACCTACTCATATATCATATTTTACCATGAGTTTGTTTAGAATAGTTAGGTTTTTGCCATTTTTTTGTTGATATAGAACATTCTCTCAAGTTTTTACCTCTCTAAAAGAAGATAATTGCCTCAAATTATTAAAACTATCGCGGTCCATGTTCGTAAAGAACTGTTCTTTTAGGGTTACCGGCGTTAGGATTTTGAAAAACCAACGTTTCACCTCCTATCCCGGATACATTCTCAGGGCTAATGAATGAGCCGTGAGGAAGGAGGTCTCTGGCAAAGGTGAAGGGAAATTGGTTTTTGAAAAATCCTGATGCGAGTAATCCCAAAAGAAGATTCCTTTAAGATAACTGCTGATTTTTATTTAATTTTTTAGAAGCTTTTGTTCCTTTTTCACATGGATGCCCCAAATAGTCTAATTGTTGGTGGAAAATGAAGTAGTTAATTGCCTAAGTCCAGGAGTAGAATGAGAAAACCATCAACATAAAATAATAGCATATTTAACATTATGCGTTTATTACAAATTTTCCTTTGATAGCTATCCCATAAAAATTAAAATGGCATGTTAGAATTTGAAAGGAATAGGAATCAGAAAGTCATCGATGAGTTTTCTTAGCGTGTGTTCATTTATTTTCTGTAAAAGTGGATCCAACTTACATTGATGATAACCTGGTGACAAAAATGGTCTAAAACGTATCGTACAATTGAAAATGATGTTAGTTGTCTGAAATTAATTAAAAGCTCAATGGTTTTACGTCCTCCGCAAGAGTTGTTTTTTGACGCCTCACATGCTCTCCATCCTGACACCACAGCACGTCATTGCCGGCGTTTGTAAAATTTCATTTCGAGGCTTTAAAAAATCCCACAAGATGATTACAGATATTAATACCATTTTATTTTTACGTAAACACTGGTTTCAGTCAGTCAATCCTTGTTTGACGTGGTGTTGCGAGCGGCTGTCACCGGTGTTATTACTAAGAATGTTTTGTATATACATCCTCACCTCTCCGTTGGATGGAAATATGGGATACTTCAATGTCATGTTTGTAAAATTTGCATTCTATCAAATAAAAATTCTCATTTCACGTTAACTCCTTTGTTAAGCAAAAGGATGATCAACGTACTCTTTTAAAACATTCATCTCCATTGCGTTCGTTATTTTTCTTTCTCACTTTTGGCGTTTAAATGGAAAATAATTGATTTCAACCATTATTTTCAAAGTAGTCTTCAAGTCAAACAATAGATGAAAGTTCTCGATAGCAGATTATAACAACCTTTAGACATTCTCGAAGCATTTTCTAGGGTTTATCTTTTGCTAATCTTTGCTGGACTGTTATGTGAGAAATCGGAAAGTTTTAAGGCAGTCTTGAAACTACGCTAAGTTAAATAATATTTTCCCAAATCAAGCCATTATCAAAGTGTTATAATATTTGTGGTCCATATTCACAAACTATAGCTCCTTTTTCTGGGATTCCCCGCGCTTGGATTTAAAAACACCAACGTCTCTTCTCCTTTGCCGCAGACATCCTCGGGGATTAGCAAGATTGATAGAAATAACTTCGAATGCACACTTCCACTAAAGTAGGTTATTTATTTCACCGAAGGAGTTCATCGTGTCATTTTCTAGGCTATATTGACAAAACGCCATTTTATCTTGAAAATTATTAAAATACGTCTAAATTGAACGGTGAAATAACGGACATATATATAATTGTACAAAGTGATTTCTGTTGATCACACTAATCGTTGCAGAAATCCACCAATTATCGCCTGCTTTCATAAATGTACTCCGTTCGGTTAACAAAGAAACAATTCATTGGCCCCGATGAGCTCTCCGCTAAAAGAAGAATAAATATTTAAAATTCCTTAAGTTGGGAATTCCAAAAGATGAAACAATAAACTAGCAGATAGCTAGCAATAAATAACGACATAGTAAATCGTGGTACGCGGAAATGCTTATTATCCTTCAGCGAAAAGAAATATACTAGCGATGCTAGGACGGAGTTTCGGAGAAGAAAAATCCACACTGAGTAGCCTTGTATGAAGCTGAGGCCATCAATTCCCTGAAGTCCAATAAATCAGATAGCCTCTGCCTCTGATCCTTGAGTCCGTAAATCTGGTTGCTTAGTATTTTTATCCCTCTCCCAGTATGCCTACATTTCCTTTATTGAATATTTTCCCCATAACTTGGATGCAATTCACGGCTCTCTTCATCATCCTTTACCAGTCAATTTCTAAATCCCTCGATGAATAAAGGTTGGCGTGACCACGCATATTTCTTTCATTTCCCTTTATCGATGTAGTTGAACCATTCTCATAAGAGTGCATAAAACTCAGTAAAAATCTTTTTAAATACATATGTTACCGGTGACTGTGTCCTTTCCACATTCTTCTTATGAGAAGATTTATAACTACTGACACCTTCGCATTAACCATACTATTATTAGTGAGGCTATGTTGCAGTAAATATGTGTAATGTCAATTTCTTTTGAGTAGACCCTCATTCTATGGCGCTTAGGGTTGTTGCCTGGTTCTTTCGAACATTAATTGGTCCCAATATAATTGACATTATGTACTTCAGCCGTTTTGTGGAAACTTGTACTTTATGTAATTTTGCTTAGAGTCATCACTATTTTATTATAGATATTCATGAATTCAGTGACAAATTTACTGAACAAACTTTCGAAACACCTTTAGCATTTAGTTACTTGCTAAAATAATTTGCTTTATAATCAGTAAAAATGGATAATTTTTGTAATTTTTATTTGAGTGTGGACAGATATCTGACAAGGTTTTATTTAAACTTATTTCAAAACGATATTCAAGCATTATTATGCATGTGGCATCAAGTCAAACCCCAATTTTACCTTTAATTTTCAATAATTTCCCCAGTTAATTTCTACTTCAGAAGGACCTTTGGAGTATCGTTGCCCAAGTACTTATTAAAATAATACAAATTTGTCAGAATAATATGTATGTATCCATGTACACATTGAGAAGGTTAACCGATTAGTTTCCTAATTTTATTTACTCAAAAACGTTCTAATTTTATTTATTGGGGTTTTCATTTAAATTGTGCCTTTGGGGTCAGATAGAATATTCACTGCTGGCATCTTGATTAAGACTCGATGCTCAGATGCTGAAAATAAGTTTCTGGTCCCTATTTCATGCCAAAAACTCATGTTCTTTTTCTTTTCATTTGATCAGACATTGATTTCTTGGGAAAGCCAATTCAAAAACCAATATTAGCGGAATATTGGCTTACGATCCAACTCCCACAATGTTCACAAAACATTTCCTTTTATTCCTTTTATCATATGCTATTCAAGAACTGCATTCCTCTCACTAAAATGTATCTATGCATGTTTTGTGCTACCTCAATTATGACTCTGTTTGTCTGGAATGAGTGCAGTACTTGCGTGCACAAACTGAGGAAAAATTTAGGTTTAGCGGTGATTATATAACTGTTCCTGAAATAATAATATCCTCCAATTTATTTCTCAGTTCGCGCATTCAGAGATGATTAAATGTTGAATGAATACAAAATAATCTAAGAAGAAAGTTTTTGACGCCAAAAGTGTTGTTTATTTCAAATATTTTGCATTGAAAATTTAAATTCGTTCTCTGTCTCATTGTCATTTTCTCACCAAAAATATTTGCTCAGCTATTTAAAAATTATATACTATTCAAGTTCATAACCTTTAAGATGATCCTTACATACTCAACGTTACATTCACTTTACTAGGATGTTCAGATTGGCTATATTAGACATTAAATGGAAATATTTCCATCGACCACATTTGTTGTCACTATTAAAAATTTCACCGAAAAACCTTCTTGCTGGGATAAGAGCCTTTGAGAAGAAATGTCAGCGAAAGTATTACATCCAAGGAGTTCAAGGAGTTGCACTACTTTATGGAAATCACTCACTACGTCTTTGTCCATGATTTTATTATCACATTCCTGGTACCTCTTAAGTCAAACTTCTTTTGTCAAAATGGTTGCTCACCACACGTTGCGGGCTGAGCTGGATTCACATGGAAACCGTGGGCAGACAGGACGTTTTTGGGTCCTTGCTATTAGAGGAAGGAGTTGGAATCGAAATTAGCATCCAACAAGAAGCAAGGAAAAAGTTTTGTTTCGGTATGAAAGCGGAAGATACCGAGTGAAGGCGAGGGAGAAAGAAAGTGTGTGAAGGATTCTGGGTGGGAATCTATTGTGGATGAACCTGCACTGATGTTCGATTAAAATTACGCATATTCATTTTGATGTTGCGGAGGAACTCTGGAGGTTTAGCTTCTGCTTGGAAAGGAAGAAGGAAAATGGTTATTTCATGAGAATTGAAATGGAAACTTGAAGGCTACGTGGGACAGAATAACTTTCCTCTGCCAGATATAAGTGAAAGGTTTGTCTTCGGCCCTGCGCAGGGAAAGCGTTAAAGAATGGAATAGACTGGCATTGATAGGGACGAGGATGATGGTTGCCTGAAAACAGGACGACGAAATAAGGGTATAAAAATAGGACTCCAATTATTCATCGCACAAAAGGTTTTCTAAGCTACATGAAAAACCCTATACCAATGGTCTCTGAGAGAGGCATTGAGAAAGTTTTAATGGGGTAAGCAACGTTTGAGCTATGGAATTGAAACTATAGATATATTTTTTGCTGGGAATGATTCTGCGTTTTCAGCTGTTTCTATCGATGTATTTTATTAATCATAAGGGAATTTGGTGAAAAAATTGGTTGACTTTGAATAAAGGTTGATGTATTTACAGTACGCTGATTTCACGGATCCTTCAGTGTAGATCGTTCATTAATATGCATTTTGTCATTGAAAGCTCCGAGCGATTTTTTATTGTCTGTGAATGTAACTCAGTTTAAAGTGCATGCAGTTTTATATAGCTCATGACAGAGCTTTTACCCTGTTGTTTTTACTTTGGAACAGTTTTGGACCATTTATTTACTACAAGGTAGACAGTTAAAAGTTTTTGCTATGTTATGTAAATGATGGTCATATTATATCATTCCGGATTATATACACACTGCCTTTTTTCACATTCTTGGATTTATGGTAAAATATCACCAGTATAGAGGTATTTTGATTATAGTGAGCGTGATAAAAATAACCAGAAGCCTCTCCAGGGCACAGTTTTTTAGTTTATTGGTTTCTTTTAATGAGGTCTCTCCGTAATCGCTAATCAGTTTTAATCTTTATAGTAGTTAATTATTGGCCATAAATATAATTTAATTCTGTGGAAAAAATACAATATATGATTTAGTATGGATAATTTTTCCAATTTAAGATAGTATTGATTTGGAATCCTGTTTTAGATATTCAATCAGGCTATGTTTCTTTTGTAAAAGCTACTTCTAGTCCTAAAATCATCCTTCTCACGTCAGTCAGTCAAGTCAGAATTGTAAAAGAATACACCTTACCCATAAACTTTTGGATGTTAACTTTCAGCCATATTTTACTTGTGGGGTATCCTTCGTATTGGTCCGGCAAATGTTGGTCAGAATACTGAAACTTTTCTTGCCATAGCTCCAGCATTCCATCGTAGACATCTTGAAGAGAAGCTGGGAGTTGAAAGTGTCTCAGAGCCCTTTTTATAACTTCTGGTGAAAAAACTCTTCTAAGAATCACGATGAGGGGAAAGAAGAAACTGCAACTCCACAAGAATATTTATTTACACTGGATCAAAGATACCTGATGATGATGATTCGCTGCATCAAAACAATGGTGGTGTGTGAATAAAGCATCTAAATATCTGCTGTAGCAACAGATACATGGTTGTGTGTACTCGTACATTGTAATGCCTACATTGCCTCTGTGTAAAAGACCCTATTAGGTGTTCTCGGTTGTTTTTGAAAATAAATAATTAAATTGTCCGGCTGGTATACCGGTGCCGCTTGAGAACTGCAATGGTTGCAGTTTAATGTATCGCCTTGAAGCGTATCGCTGGCTCTATCGACTGACAAAGCGATATATCGGGCCTTCAGGTATCGGTCGGATAAGCCCGAGATACTTGCGGTGGGGATTTATTCCCTTGTTATGGATCCCAAAGCAAGAAAGCCCTCCTGCTGAAACAATAAAATCTTCTTTCCACATCTCATCAGTCACTACGCCACCAATGCCTTCTCCTCTTTTCCACGCCCGTCGACGCCCATGGGAATATATCGCTGGATATTTCCCCGTTATCAGGTATCCAATATGCCGAAGCGAAACCGGTACGAACCCGATATCCGCTATTCGGAACCTTGGTGTGAATAAATATTCTTATGGAGTTGCAGTGTATCTTTTACTGCTGACATGAAAGAATTCGACTCTCACCCTCAAAGAATCACGTTGATCTGTGCAATCCATGCGCGTGTAGGCCAAGGGCACGGCATTTAATGAAAGCCAATCATGACATTTTTTGGGAATTTGAGTTTTGGTTTTTGTAATAACTCCATTCACCTTCACTCCAGCGAAAATATGAATGAAAAAAATGTTGAACGATAGTACGGAGAACGTAAAAAAGGGAAAAAGTTAGGAGAAGCAATTTTTTTTTGGGGGGGGGGGTAAAGGGTAAAGGCGTAGGGGCGCGAGACAAGCTGCAAAATGGGCGTAGGAAAATGGGTGGTTGAGAAGGCGGAAGTGGGTGAGTGTGGGTATTCAAAGTGAGGAGAGTTCGGAGCTTAGAAAACTTCCATCGGGTATCAACCAACCGACGGGCGACGTCGAGGGGCGGAAGGGAATATGGGGGAGGTCAGAAAAGGGTAAGCGACCATGCGTAAGGGAATGGATGGGGAATAATATGAAAAAAAATAAAAGGATTTTTGGTATTAGGGGAGAGCCGGTGTGCGGCGCCGCCCGTGTCAGGGCAAAAGGGGTGGGTGGCTTGGAAAAAATGGGGTCGGGGTTTTGGAATGGGGAGTCCCCCCAAACGAGGAGGGGATAAGGGGGGGATGGAGGCAAGAGGATTGAGTTAAAAAGGGCGTGCCATGTTTTTATCAGAAGAGTTTTACCGGCGTCATTTAACGAATATTAAACTTTCCCCCCAGGTCCCAATTTCTTACTTTCCCAATTCCTCTAATGATGATAAAAATATTTTTCAACAAAGTTACCGCAACTTGTTACGGCTGTCAATAATTAATTGAGATTTGTGACTATATAAAAAGATTATAGCAGAAATTTATTGACAAGTTTTGAGGGTACCGGGACTAGCCATGGTATTACCTTTACTGAGCCACCCGCTAGCGGACATAAGTGCGATATTCTACAGATGAAAAACCAGTCACCTAACTTCTTGCTCCTTCAAAGCCCACAAAAACCCACAGAAGATGATGCCTCGGTAGCTTAAAAAGCTAAAGGCCTTGGTACGATATAGAGGGATTTGGGTTCGAGTCCCGGTCAATGCTAATGATTTTCCTAATCTAATTAATTTCTGTTCACGCTAATTAATTCCATAATAAGTAGCGGTATTGTCTTTCGTTGTCGTATTTATGAGCCATATGACTATCGGATACTACTACCTGGATAATTTTGAGGATTCCACACGAAATGATCTGTAATTTAGAATCACACGAGAACTGATGTAGGATGCCCTTGATCAATGGGACAGAAAAGAAATAGTTGAGTATGGGCTTGGCATGAAGCGTTCGATTGTATGGATGTGAGACCTGTACTTTGAGGAAGGGAAGAGAGGAGAATAGATGGATTTTAGATTTTGGCATGAGAGAGATGTACGTAATATTCGACCTGAAGACGCCTCCAGGATAGGAGGAGAAACGTTGTGCTAAGGCAAAAAACGACGAGTCCCGTAAGAAGATAGAACCACTGCAAAAGTGTCTTGGAAAACTTCAAGATAAAGATGTACAGTGACTGGGGGCCTATGAGGTGTGTGTGGCGCAAAAAGAGGGAGAATGAGGAAATGTTAGATAGATTTTGTGATGAAATTAGTGAACGGAGATTCGGGAAGGCAGAGTGAGAAGATAAAAGACTATTTGAGAGGCAAGGGCATGTTGAAGAGGGTGCAGAAGACAATAATTCTTGGAAAAATTCTTGGCGCGGAGGAAGAAGCATTAGGATAGGAATTTTGGACGATTTAAAAAGAGGTAGAAGGTATGTAGAACTTAGTTACGAGAGACTTAATTTCGTGAAAATAAATTTGTGCACAGGAAACTCAGAATAGAGATCACTTACACCATGGGAAGAGGTTGGCGAAATAATGGAGAAGTAGGAAGCAAGAAAGTAAAACATTTTCTGCTGAAATTGTGTGGCATTAAGTACATTGCTAAATGTATTAGTGTAGAAAATTTTACTGAGCACTAAATTACACTAACATTTCGTATCAGATTTCATCACTACTTTATATATATGAATCAACGTGCTCGTTGTATGTTTTTAAAGCATTTGATTATGATGCTTAAGCACTGAAAACCAGGTTTGTGAAAGTTTCCATCTGAAATTAAATTTCGTGGTAGGAAATGCGAGAAAGTGGATGTGAGTGTTTACTGATTATATGTTCAGATATAATTTTAGTTGCATGCCATCCAAACCTACCTTTGATGGGCAGACTACTCCTGAGTGAACTCTTTTTCCACTGCGTTTCACAGAGCGAACGCCCCCCCCCCATTCCCCCCACCCATCCTCTCCTGCCAAATATTCCACCTCATCTGGCCTTCATTCCCGCAATGTGCGCCTGGGGCAAAATATCACTCCTCCATCGCGATTCCGCGTGAACTTCCCTCTCATAGCCCTCTCCTCTTCAACTTATCGCCCTAATTCCCTCCGTTCACCTTGCCCCACCCCCCTAAACGCACCATCCCTCTGCGGTGACCTTCGCGTAATTACTCCCTTCGCCCTTCCGTCATCACCGTCCTTTATTTCCTCCCATTCACCTTTCCAACCCTCACATTCTGACTACTTCCTCCCTCTCTACCCCTCTGCCTGGGCAGCTCGCCATCATCCTCCCTCCCACCAGCACCTCCCCTCTCTCCTCTCTCTCTCTCTCTCTCTTTCCATCTCTCTCTATTTTATATTTTTACGTTTTGGAAATGACCCTGCTTTCTAGGAATTAGGAGGAGCTCCCTTCAAGAATACGTGCGTCAAAACGAATTAGGCATTCCACAATTCTATGTGTGTCGTTTAAATGTATGGCTGTGGTGGATGTAAATACTTCGTCGATTGATAAGCAATTTTAGCGCGCTAAATATGCGAAGTTGTCAACAGATTTGTATGGAAATGAATATGTTTCAATTATACATAGTCCACTACTCATTTATATTGAATTTGAACGCTTACATTTCGATTGCTGCAGTTAATTGCAAATAGTTCTAAACCTAAGATGATAAAATACTAAAATATTACCAATGAACGTCCTGAAGTGCAATTGTGCCTTTTTTGTTAAAAATGTGAAATTTATGCGTATTACGTTATGGTATAATGGTATTGATAACCAATGGTATTGATAAAAACCGCAGTTAGGAATGCAAAGAAAACAATCTTCCGCCAAAACATGCATTCGAAGTCCAAAACTTAAAATACTATTTTAAAATGCCACCTGCTGATTGAATAATGAAAACAACCCCATATATAATTAATGAAAAAAAATGGAGAGGTTTATTGAATAGCCACCTTGTTTGCAGAAACGTGTATAGTTACTACGCTTTCCTGGTTTTAACCCAATTTTAGGGCGTTCTGGTTTTGGAAGGCTGGCCACACTGCATGAGACTCGTCAATCAATCAGAGTGACAAAAACGGAAAAAATTAAATTAGCTTCATTCTATGGTGGTAACTCGTGGTAAATGCCTCACCCCCTCTTCCCTCCCTCAACACACGTGCACAAGGCGCGCCGCCTCCCTCCATTCAGCACCAAATCTCCCTCCTCCCTCGCACCCCTTACCCTCCCGAAAACCCTAAGGGCTTTCCTTTATTCCCCTTTTGTCCCTCACCGCCATCTCTCTCTTCCCAATCCCGCCAAGCCCTCCTAGGGTGCTCAGCATTCCGTCCCAGGGTTTTCACCGCCGCAGGGCCATTCCTGGTCAACCTCGCCCTCAAACCCTGAACGTTGCAGTCCCGTCGCTTCGTCTTTCTCTCTCCGTTCCTTTCCATTGAGTTTCCGCTTATTCTCTCTGTCTCTCACTCATGGCTCTTTTTATCCCATTTTGCGTTTTTTACGCCCCTCTTTCCCGCTGTCCTTAAGGAGATTTCATTAGTTTCGACAGTAAAAAAAAGTAGAGTCCCACCTTTTATTTCTGCCGCTTATAGCAAAAATATACTGCGCCATTCCATTCTAGTTAACGCATTTTGCTCGCAGTAGTTGATGCAATGCGCCAATAATTCGTAAGGTAAGGTGCGTTGACTACTTCATTACATTGTGATGTCTTTTCAGGAAACCCGAAAATTACGTTCCAGTGCTTTACGCCATTGATATGGTCTTATGACATTAATATTTTTCTGCGGAGTACGCGAATACCCGAATGAATATTTTCATCCGCTAGCTGCCGGAATTCAAATTTACTCCGCAAACACAAAACATATATTCCCTATACTGCCGAGATTGGGTACATTTACGGGTATAAACATAGTTGATATATATCTACCTAAAAAAAGCAAATTTTAGCACAAAAATTGGAACATATTTTTCCTGATACCTGACATATATAACAAGTGAGACCAATAATCGTTTAACGCAGTGAAAGGTTTAAAGAAGTGGTTTATCGTATGATCCCTTGTCCTTATAATTATAAACGGAGCTTAGAAGCAATACAGTTCTTGTGGTTAATGAGAAATGACGCAATTGGCTTGTCAAAGAAAAGTCAAATCAAATGGTGCTTTGGTAAATAGACGAAATATCAACGCAAGCGTATGCAGGGGTAAAAGTTTTTAGCACATTAAATTTTGAATTAAATTGAATTTGCTGGATTTTATCGTCAGCAATGTCGAAATGGATAATTATTCCTATGCACCTGCGTTCTAGGTACATAACTTGTAACGTGAAATTCGGAAGAGACGGTAGGAATAGTAGGAATCTTATTGATATTGCTACTGATAGTGTAGAGACATAGTGCCACCATAATTAAAAGTGAGCAAAGCGGTGAAATAGCTTTTATTTAACGCTAAAACTTACTAAATATTTTTGCATTTACTGCATTCCAAGTTTCTGCATCATAATGATCCTTTGCTGTCTTCCTCTTCCTTCTATTCCTCCTTATTTTTCCTCTTCCCACCTTTCCCGAGCACTTTTCTCCGATTGCTTTTTTTACTCTTGTTGGCTCTTATCTCGCTCCTTATTGCCTTTCCATTTTGACCTCGTGAATATTTCTCCGGAACGCCACGCATTTAACCGCTGCCCTCTTCTCCCTTTCCACTGTGTTGGCATCCCCTGCCTCTTCTCTTTCGCGCTACTACGCTTTTCGATTTTCGTCTCATACTACAGGACGAAATCGCGCTTTCGCTATCTTTCCTTCTATTTTCTCTGGAGGAGCGCGTTTAATGTTCGACCGAGTGTCGATACGTGGAGTAGTCCCAAGTGGAATATGTATCTTCGAGAAAAAGGAGAACCGAAATCTTTCTCCCCCAGAAGCTTGCTCCTTTTGTCATGATGGTGATCATTTTTGTCATACACCATTTTTCTTGAGTGTCCTCAAGTTTAGTAATGCCTCTTTCATGATGTCGTTTAGTGATCATGGAATTCGTAGTAGATATTCATGGGTTTTGTTCTTCAAGTTTCTATTGCTCCACATTGCGTGTTCCTTCTGTCGTGATGGTGATCACATATTCTTTAGTACATACACACCACTTTTCTTGAATGCACATAAGCTCCGTAATGCATTTTTGACGATGCCATTTAGTGCATGGTCTCGTAGATATTTATGAGTTTTGTTCTTCAAGTTTCTCTTGCTCGATATTTCCAGCAATCACGTCACTCTTTGCCTGGATTGCTTTCGTGGTGGTCTTTTCGTAGAGGGGAAACATAATTAGGAAAATGGAGGGCGAGGGTAGAGATATGATACGGATATTTTCCTTTAATTTCTTTTTCGATAATTTATAATTACCTTATTGGTCTTTTGCCTCAACATATAACCTCATCAGCTGCATTCTGTCCCATTTACGTTGAAGTTAAAATATTTCCAGTTGCGTCATTCAGAACGTTCACAATAGAGTATTTGCACAGGTGAGGAATTTCCTTGAAATCTATTAGAGTGGACGATGTTTGTGTTCAAAATGCCAATGTTAAAAAATACCACCACAATATTTGGCGTACTTATTTTTATAATAAGCTGCTAATGTTCATTGTTTTAGCATCGATGATACATATGCCGAAACGCGCACCCATTGGCTCTTCCTTGCGTGACGTCATCTGCCAGACCATAATTGAAAGAACACGTTGCGGTAGCAGACATTAGTATTTATACGCCGTTTTGAAGCTACATAATATTTGTGTGCAGGCAGGGATTGTGTACATAATGGAACTGGATTCGTCAAAGCTTGTTCCAACGATCTCCCAGATCTGCACTTGTCTTAGTGGCAATCCCGACTACGTTGGATGTGAATAGCGAGGCGTGAAACTGTCACGGAAAGTTATGTTATTTTTTTAACTTTTACTGTGCTTTTTAGTGAATTCAATCACGAAAAATGCCTTCAGTGAGTAGGACAATATTTTATAACACAGTGCATAACAACGCAAAGGCCTTCATAAATAATAGCCAATATTTCTAAGTTTCCAGGCAGTTTATTATGCGTTTCCAGGCACACAGAGTAACGGGCCACAAAGCCATTGCGGAAGTGTCTGCAGTTCTAAAATCTCTTCTTTATTACGGATCGGTCACAAGTAGCAGGAATATTCCTCGACTGGCATTCAAAAATATGAGGAATAACTAATTTGTTTATCCCTAAAGGGCCTACCATCATTTTCCAGTACCTAAATGTAATTTTCTGCATAGTCTTCTAACCGGAAGGAATTTAAAAACATTGATGCAAAAATACAAAAAATAGGTATCTAATTTATATCAAAATGTAAAACCAATAGTTCTGGTGCGTGATTCGTATTACCTATTTAATAGGTACCTATTATTTAATATAATATATTCTTAATAATTATTTTAATTTATTATTAATTATTCTTTGTGCGTCAATCAGTGAATTGGCAGCAATGTCTACAATTAAATAGCATGTGGAACAGTTTATAAAGGGGCCCATATCGTGTGAACTATTAAATTTCAACTCATCACTCCTGATTACATTTAGGTAAATGCTATTTCTACAAATCGAATGTTTACATTAAAATATGTTTCCACCTAGAACGTAATATGTCTGAAATTACTGTAGTCTAGTATGCACCAGATAATTAATCGTAATATTGCAGAAAGAGTACTCATACGATCATACCACCATATTCACCTGATTAGCTCATAAATTTGGAGGTTTTCTATGGAGTGGAACAAATTGTTCAATTTATTTACATTGAAATGGTCGGCACAGCAGCGTGAATGTGTGATGCAGCTAAAGACATCTTCTTCAAGTTTCAACGAGCTCCTAAGAGCCACTTCTTTCGCAATGAAGGGTTACATGGCACGTTGACGAATACTTTTGAGTTGATATCCACGTACTTTTGCATAATGGCACGAAACAGCACTCTTTGTAGCTCTTCTTTTTCGCAATAATTTTACCATGGATATCATCAGGCATCTGCATGGCGATTTTTGGTACTATTTAGCCTTTAAACATGGATATTTACCACACAATGCAGTAAATACAACACAGAACGAATGTAAACAAACCCGACAGCGATTGTGGAGTAAGGGCGATTACGTCACAGAAGATTCAATATGGCCGCGGTCCGTTTGTGCGCAAGGTTCGAAATATGATTTTTAATCGCTTATTGTTAAAAAAACAGGATATTTATAACTGTAAAATTTTGGATTTATGGTTTCTATGCCCCAAAGTAAATTTTAACGTAGTTTCCAAAAATTTTGCAAATACTCTTTTGTTTGAGTTAAATCATCTTTCAGATAAGATTATTTTGAAAAATCCTTTTGCTTACTCATTAACCTATTCCATATTCTTTTACTGAATGTATTTTTGTAGGGTCTCATTTTTCTCGAAACGGATGAGACAAATATGTACCATTAATATATCTTAACTTTCTTTCATTCATATTTTCCTTCCAAAAACCAATTACTTCAATAAATTGCAATGGTTTTGATAGAGGCAAAGAGAGAAAGACTGAAATTGAAGCTGTAGGTCATCGCCACTTTTAAGAACTATGATGTGCATTGATATTGGGTCTTTCTACTTTATCTTTTTATCATTCATTCGGCAGTATAAATAGTACATTTAAACTATCGATAGTCATCTTATTATATTATCTGCCGAGTTATTCTGTAAAGCTCTTTAAAAATTCTTTCTGGTTAATTCTTTAATTGCTACCTTGTTCCGGATAGGCTATGGGGTCAAATTTTAAATGGCTAGTTTTCGAGATACTCATGACTTTGTTGTGAAAAATAGAACTACATAGGTCTCTTAACCTCTAAAATCGGAGAAATCCTCTATGTAATGCAAAGAAAACTAAGTTGATTAACCCCGTGGTAAAATGCAACCATTTTATTGATATAAATAGTGTAACTCTTAAAATTGCTGCCGCATGTGAAAAATATATTGTCTATGAAATACATTTCTTTTGTGCCACTCTTCTTGGAGAATTTTTGTTTTAGTTGGAACCTTTGTATTTAATATTTTTCTGGTTTTGTGGTTGCATTCCATTGCTGTCTTTTCCAAATGTATGTGTATTTAGGTAAAAGAATTTAAAATTCTATAACGCAATACCCTTTTGCAGTTGCACTACATGCATTGGGAATTACATTTTAATGACACCAAAATATCTTTCTTAATTCATAGAAAATTATGATGACTCATAATGATTATCTTAAAGGAAAATGAATTACTGCCCTAAATGGGAAATGTCTTTTTATGGATACATCACCAGAAAGCTTTTTACTTGAAAATTATCTTTTTCAGAAATCTTGATGAGTACCTAGAAAGCGTTTGTGCGTTCTTAATGGCTGTCTTACGAGAATGGTAACTGACTGGTAGGTTTTCTTCTCTGCATCTTTATTTTCAAAATTATGGAGATAAAATAAGTATAATCAACGGGGCTCAATAAAATTATTGTTGCACGCGCGTGGCCAATCATAGCATTCCTCAGCATTCTAGTTTTTCACTTGAAATATTTCTATGAATGGAAAAATTGTTTGCATTGTTTGCTTTAGTGAAATGCTTTTCCTAACTCAGAGATTATGTCTCATAAAGGTCCTAAAATTCTGCATTATCAATGAATAATTGAAAGTTGGTGCATGAAATCACAAAGCCCAGCGTACCTAGTCATAATTAAGCATTGGATCAATAAATGCGGCAGAACAGTAGCATGTTACCTATTGATGGAAATAACGGCTTACTCATGTTTAATCATTCATCATTTTTCATTATGATGCAACCATTAATCAACATCGCAATAACCATGGTCAGCTTTTTTTGATAGGACTTTGGAATGATACTGACGTTTCATCTTAAGTGCGTACACCCATAATTCCACTTCATAAAAGTCGATGACTAATATTTTCCGAAACGTACGCTAAGTTGAGTCGTAAGAAAAGCGTTGGGCCTGGCAGTATCTTCCTTGTTCTTAATACGACCAGGTCACGCGAACTACCGCAAAGTCTTAATGTTTTTCTTTCCTCTTCTCTTCCATCATCGGCCTCTTCCATCCTGATATGACCCCACTTTTCCTCGAATCTTCCCTCCATTCCCCTCCTTTAACCGTGCCTTTTCCGAAAAATTATCTCTCCTTTGCATTTTATCGGCCCGCGTGCCTCCGATCATGACCCACTTTACGTGTACTATTCCCTTATCTTACACCACCCATGATTCTTCTTTATACGCTACATTCATTCCTTCTCCATACGCGTCCAATTCCGCTGGGTGCGGTGTGAAGGACACACAATTTTCCTGTGCGGACCGCGATATTTAATTCATGGAATCTCCTTCTTCCTTCCAGCGCATCATCTGTTTCCTTAGGGCGCGCCAATATTCTCCTCCGTTAAACTGCTGCACCCCCGCTCTAACCTTGAGCAACCCACCCCCTTAAAAAACTCCTCATAACCTCGCTCCACCATCTTTAAGTTCTGACTTGCCGCAGTAGTCATCTCCCGCCTCCACCACCGCAACGCGACCTAGTAGTTACTCGGTAGTTACACCTATTCTCGTCTGTTTAATTTTAACCGTCCCCTTTTCGTTTCGTATTTTCTTCCCGGAGGAGAAGAAACTCATGTGACATCGTTTGGGAGTACCAACTCCTTATGCAACCTTACCTTGTCACCGTTTTTATTTCCAACCTCCCTGCTTAAGAATGAAATTTACCTCGAAAAATATCTTTTTTCCAGCACATTGTTCAATTTTTTGATGAACATTTTTATCCTAGAATTTATTTCTGTTCCGCGGTGAATCAAAACAAATTCGAGCAAAGTGTATTACTACCACAGAGTTAAGTTTACACTGCGTGTATTTGTGCGTTTTGAGAGCTAACTTCGAAAAAAAATGAAATTAATTGCAGGAAGCTCGTTTTCTTTTGTTCTCTCCAAGCCGAGCAATTCATTGCTTTCAGGTTTGATAAAGAAAGTTATCTTTATCTCATTTCCGTTATATATCCATTAATATCTGCGGGTGACATTTTCGGTTAATTTTAATTATTACAAGCATCCAATAAGGTAATGTAATGCCTTTTTTGGCCGTTTTTTACTACCCCGTCAAATAGTCTTGCGAATTTATTCATTGATTGTCCTTAGCGCTCATTTTGATGACTCCACCTGTCACGAAGAGGGCTTTCAACTCGCGTGATTTTGTATTCTCTATTGGCTCACATTTATCATCCCGCTCTTTCTTTTTTAGATTAATGATATTATTTGGTATTTTTTTCCAAATCAATGAAAGCCAAGGCCAGCTTGCAACCGTCTTCTTAAGGTATTCTTCTGATTGTAATCTGATGGTTAGCAATCCATCTCCTCCCCGCGTAAACGCTTGAAGTTATTCTAGTGGAAGGAATGGAACCAATCTTAAGACTTGTTTTGATAAGTATGATTAGTTACAATACGGTGTAAAGGGAAATGATCGGACCCGCCAGTATATGTATTCTTTCACCCTGCGTCTGACCAGGACAAGCCTTTTAAAACAGGTCATAACTATTAGTGAAAATGATAATATTTGAGAAATACATGCGGCCTCTATTAGTGTAACTGCTTGAGGTAGAATCCCTAGTGGTTCTTTCTCATGTGGCAGTTTGAAGTTTGGACGAAAATATTTCTCATCATGCCCAAACCCCACGTTTGTGATGATATATTCCTGCACGTAAGCATGCATCAGGATGGAACGCTGAAGAACTTATGAATTATTTCTAACTCAGACCTTCATTTTTATGATTATCTACGTAATAAATAATAATATACGAATAATCGATTGCGCATTTCACGTTTAGTGGCATTCTTGCAGCTTTTTTCCATTTATAACAACTTAGGATTGATATCCAAACGCAAAGTATTCAGACATTCTTTCCAAAGCGGAATAGCTATGTATCAGGTCCTTGTGCTCTATTCCTGAAAAAACCGTTTTTCACATTGTCTTTCTTCCGTTACCCTTAACCTAGAAGTTAAAATACCCTTTTAAGGGTATTAAAGGGTAAAAAGGTTTTAACGTCATGTTAGGCATAAGTTATTAATTAAAGAGTGTTTTCTGTTCTTCATTTTCTACTCTTTTGCCTTTTCCCATCTGCCAATTTGCGTTCAACCGCATTTTTGCATTTGGTCGTATTGCCTTGAAAAAAATTCTTGTTAGAGATGGATCATGTTCACTCTCGTCTGAATAAACTTTCTAATTTTTTACCTTCCTTTCTCTCTCTAACCTTTTGTTTTAATAACTTAGCCTTCCCCCTGTTCCCTCTCGTCTCCTCATCCCACCCTCTACCCACCCCACTCCCCCATCACTCCCCTCCTATTCTTCTGCACTTTAGAGCCGTCTCTAATTAGTCCTTCCGACATAAGTTGAGTGTCACCGTTTCCCTCCCATTCTACCCTTCATCCCTCCCCACCTCCCACTGCCCTCCTTCGCGCCATCTCCCGTTCTCATTCCGAAACCACCCCTGAGCTCCCAAACCGCTCCTGAGTACCAAAAACTTTAAAAGACGCATGGCCCCGTGTTTTTTGCCAAAGAATACATTTTTCTAGGAGACTTGAGTACTTACGCGGTGCGTGTTAAATAGGCTTGACCCAGTTTTCACTATGACATGAAATATCCTCCATAAATAGACATGATGAGGTTATTTTTTTATACGTGGTATGTAGTTTCAAGATTGATAATTCTCTCGATTTTACTCCCTAAGCTTTCATTTAATTCCTTCCCCATTCTTTCTGCGAAGAATTGCGTGTGGCCTCCTAGAACATTTGTACCTAGATGTTTGGCGGCAAGAATATGATCACCACTACAAGAAAATATCAAAATGGCTTAGAAGTTTATAAATATCTATTTATTTCTCCTTCAGTTCCAGTGTTGAGATTCCAATTAGTTAAACATTCTTTCATAGAATTATAAATTTACTTTTTGGTAGTTATACCTTGCATACTAAATACAATTTGTTCACTTGCTTTAATACAAAATGCGATTCAATATTTTTCGGAAATAATCGTCAATTTAGTCAATTTGAAGAATATTGGTTGTCTGTTTGAGATAAATATTGCCATTAAAACTCTAGTTTTTCTAATTATTTCTAAGCAATGTATGTACTTTCTTGGTTCAATTTGATTTAACTTCACGATAAGGAAATATTAAGAACTCTTTATTTCATCCTTTAACCATGGATTTAGTACGCATGATCTCTTCTGTGTCACGGCTCTTTAACATGAGTCTATTCTCTGACAGCTATATTTATTTACAAACTTTTATTATACAGTGCTTAAAAATGCCTCTTTAAATTTTACATGATTTGTTATATTGTATTTCACTAACTATCACTCTATTTTTATCTGGAAAATTAATATGATCAGTGAAATCACTACATCTGCTGGCTCATATTCAAATTCTTCTAGAGTAGTCACTATCGAAGTAATTACCAATGGGAAACAATTTTTGGTCCTGAAAATAAATATGATTGCTCATAAGGTTTCGTGGCATATAAGATACTTTATTGCTATTTATAAGGTAATTGCATAATTTGGGAGGAAGAATTGATAGCAGGAATTGAGATATAAAAATAATGAAGTATTTTATGTTGCTTTTTACGTTGGGGTAATGTTTTAAGAACCTCATATCAGTGAAAATGATTGAGGCCAAGTGCCAAAAACCCATCGTTAGAACAAATATCTGTTGGAGAGCGGGAGTGGGAATGTACCCCTTGTGAGCAGAGGATCGTCGAATGAAAGAGTCGTAGGGAGGAATTGGACAGAGGACGCAGAGACGGAAGCAATTAAGAGAGGTGAGAAGAAATGCCCTCAGCGTAATTGCCACGGATTAATAGAAATATGATAAGACAACAGAGGAACTGAGTGGAGGAGAATGGAAAGGAGGGAATAATGCTAATAAACACAAAAGAAACCTTTGGAGGAAATGACAGAATTGCGCTGAACCAGAGAATACAGTAAACAAAAATTTAACTCTGTTCCTTATCTTTATGAACCAGGCCACTTTTTGGCAATTTGATCATTTTGAGGCTGCTCGTAAATGATTCCCTTTGCCACCCGCCACCTATTCATACCATCCTGTAAGTGAGAATAAAAGCTGACTATCTATTGAACGTTAAATCGCATGGAGTTTTAGGATGACTGTGAAAAACATTGAAAGTTTTTAGCCTTAGTCCCTGAATGATTGAATCTACTGGAATTTGCAATTTTATTTTCAGTTAGCTACTAGCTGTTTTATCAGTCAATTTGAGCATGCTTGCATCTGTTATTTGACTCTGGCTGAATGATTGTAATGATATAAATTAATGTTTCATAGATAGCAATTCAATAAGTAACTTTGCTGTTCCACCATATCCATTAATATTTTCGGCCGATTTCTAAAGAGAATCGCTATCACCTTGTGGTTGAGCCATGTTTTGTCAAACAGCAAAGTTGCTTGCTGAATCATCCTGAAGGAGTTTCCTTCAATCGAGGCTAGCTATTGCATATGTCCATATTCGATTTCTTGATTAAAATAGTATTGTTAGTTCTTATTGGGAAAACTTGAAATAATGTAGAGTGACTTCTCAATAGTGACATTTTTATTTGACAGAGACACCTGTGTATAACACATAAGAGGACTCGTGCTCTCTTTCTTTGCCACACTTCGGCCCACCTGACACAGTGTATAGTGCTGCCCACAATAGACTGTATAAGCTAGCAACAAGGCATACATCAGAAACCTTCCGAAGGAAAAAGGAACAGTAAATTTCTTTCCCTTAATTGCAGCAGAATTATCGAAGGTATCACCCAAATGAAAAGCATTGCTTTATTTGCCTTACTCCGACCCACCTGGCACAGTATGTAATACTGCCCTCAATAGACTCTACAAGCAATCACAATATGACAGCATATTCCTAATCAAATTTTTGGCACCTTTCGTAAATTGAATCGTAAAATGGAATATTTTGAGAAAAATATTATGTGATGAAACGATTTATTTAAGTTTTAGCACTTAAATTACATGCTTAGGAATTTGATTAAACGCCCTTGAGTCCAAGTCAGCGAATAGATAGAGAATACATTTTTTACACCTGTTTTCCTGCAAAACTTCTTACTAAAGGACAAAACTTCTTTTTAATAAACATGTATTTTCGTCAGTATTTCTGCTGTTTTTATAAAGTGTGTTTCTTATGATGATGAAATGATGATACACTAAGCGAATAGAGAACTCTGCCCAATTCCTTCCGAGTGACCTGACTTAAAATATTTGTTTGACACTAATATGCCGAAGAAAACCCTCCATGTTGACCGTCATAATTAGAGTAGTTGCGTATTTTCAGGTGCATATTGACATGACTTTTACCTAAAGTCTGAATACATTCTAACGAAATATGAAAAATTTATTACAGCAACTGATTAGAAAATCTAAGAAATCTTAATTTCAATCAGTCATGTAGGGAAGTACATTAAATGTCATCTCTGCGCTAGGTTCCTAGCATGCACTTGTATATTTATTTGCCCCTATGGCGACATATGCTTTTCATCCGCACTTGAAAACTTCCCTTCCGGCAGACTGTATGCAGTTACCACACATGTGCACATCTACCTTCTGTAAGCGTACGTCTGTGTGTGTTGGATGGGTGAGTTGGTTAATTTTTTTGTCAGTCCCCTCACTTCGCGTCTCCTATCTTACTTGGGTGGGGGGAAGAACGCCTGGGCGTTTCCTTTCCTCCCCTCTTGCTCTGGAACGTGGAGGTTTTTCCCGTTGGCGCGTCGAAATTCTCCCGGGAAGATGGAGGGAGGCAGACGGCAAGAGGGTAGGAGAGGAAGCGGAAGGCGGTGGGGTTGAGGGGAATAAAAAAGGGGTTTGAGATGGAAGACCTCCCTCTCCGTGCTCTCTCTCTCTCTGGCTGGATGGAAGGGTGAGGGGTTGCGGTGAAGGCGCATGGGGACGCTGTGGGGGTGTGTGTGGGGACACGATTGTCTCGGGACTGGCAATCTTGAGTGTCTCCTCGTCTTCCTCGAGGCCTTCACGTCTCTCTCTTGAAAACCGCCTGTGCTGCCCGCAACAAACCTCCCAAGTGTGCAACGCCTCTCTTCGCTACGTCTCTGTCTTCTCCATCCCTACCCTTCCATCTCTCTCCCTTCCCTTACCCCCTCCTCTCTCCCTCACTCTCTTTGTCTCTCTCGTCCCTTCCTCACTCGCTTTTTTTTCATCTTCCCCCGGACCCTTTTTTATACTCTTATCTTTCCTCCCTTACTTACCTCCGTTTCGTCATCTGCGCCGTCCACTCCGTCCTTTTCTTTTAGTATTCCCCGTGCCAACCCTTCCTCTTCAATATTAAAAGCCCATTTTGTTTCCCCCCAGTTTCTTTCATTATTTGCGTTCCTCGTGCTATGTGCCCATGTGGTGGACGAACTACATTTGCTGCATTCTTGGAAAGTAATTGAGGGGAGTGCGTTGAGAATCTTAGTCTAAATTGATCGAGTGAAATTGATGGAATATGTATGGATTTAATAGTACCTGAGGATGACAGCTTTGCGTTTAAACCGGTTGTACCAAATAGAGGTTTCAGTGAAAATTTACCTTGCTGTTTATCATTCAGAGCCTTAGTCGTTGAATTTATCCTTGCTCTTATTCTATATACTCTGAAATAAAATTAAGGCACTTTCAGCTGGAACCGAGATTACATTCATCCACATTGCTCTACAGTTTTGCTATTCACTATATGCTGTGGCTTAATGAGTACACTCCTCTTCTTTCTCTGTGTGGTAATTCTCGCGGAACTGGAAAATATTGAACACATGGTCATGGAAAATAAAAAAAAAATATGCAAGGGTAACAAATATTTTTTTTTACTGAATAGCTATAAAAATAGTTGCAGTGCCAAAGAATATGTGTACATGATAAAGCAACATGAAAAATTAAATCTTTGCGAGGCATATCATCACTGAACTATGAAAATGAATCTGTTAAAATTAATTGTTAAGTGTATCAAGCTTTAATGATCAGTAATGTCAGATTCTTTTTCATCAAATATGTCGTACACGGTAGAATTATTTTTAAATTTATTTCATTGATATATATTGTATACGTAAAATCATCAACTTTAGGATTTCACTCGTAGTAATTCATTTGTTTTCTATTTCCGAGTGACATGTAGTATACACATGCATGTTTATGTCTTTCCTCTTGAATTATTATTTCGTTTCTAATTCACATGTCAAATATTTTATGCACCTCGTTTGGTAATTTTGAATCAGGCACACTGTAGGGATTCAATTATTTAGTAAGGAGTTCAATAATGCTTGCAATAAGTACTCGAACGCATGTATAAGCATTAAGAAACAATGTTTTCCTATTTTGTTTGAATAACTCTGCCACTTCCCCTCCAGAAAGTATCTTGAATTGAACTCTTTGGAACTTGCAGAAGCACACTAATGTATATTTCATTTGATTATATCCACATCAGCGTTTTTGCTCTTTCATGGTGGCGTTGATTTGAACTCTTTGTGATCCATTTGAATTGCAGATTGTGCATTTGGTCTTCTGCTCTCCAAACTAATTTCATGCTATTTTTATTTTTTAACCACATTGCCGTTGTAGCATACTCAGCCCTCATTGTTTCATGTAATCGGTCTGTTTTCTTTCTTCCGCATATCTTCTCGACTTCGTTTTTCTTCTTTCTTTACTCCTTTTGCGGTACTTCCTGTATCCCCATGCCTTAAATTAGTGCCCTCTTATTTTCTTTGCCTTTCCTATTTTTACCTCTATTTCATTTTGGAAGGTTCGCATGCGCCTGCCTGCTTCATGCTACCGATAAATCTACCTGCTTATCCATATGCGAGTGTAATACAGTATCTTAGCGCGTCTTCATTAATTTTTCCCTCAGGTTGATCTTATTCATTGTAGAACGCTCACTTGGCTTCATTACTTTGATTCTGCCCGATATTATCAGGCTTTACATGATATTGCTGTTACGTAGTCAGAAACCTACCATTGACTTTTCATTTCATAATGGACTTGACTTTCGTTAAGAATTGTCAATATTATGTACTCGCTTTTGAAGTACAAAATACACTGTTGCGTTCGCTGTCTGGTACTTCACAAAGGGGCATGTTACAACTTAGTTTTTGACATGGTAAATAATTTGAATCTCATGACAAAGATTTTTTGTCACTGTTGAAGGTTGCGGACTGTAAAGTAGGAAATTCTTATATTTCCACAAAATATAGATGCATAACTGCTCGATCCAATATGCTGTTACATTGATATACGTACATTCACTGGTGTTAGTTATAAAATGTAACCAATGAAGTGCAATTTTGAATTGAATACATATTTCTATTCTTCTATTGTTAATATATCGTTAAAGACAATTATGATTTTCGACGATTGTGAGATAAATATCAATGCTACGAATGCATATTTAATTCTCTTTTGTATTCGTGCTTTCTTGAGCACGTATGTAACGAAAATGTAAAATGAGCGATTTAATCTAGGAAACCCACTCCACTGCGTGGTTCTTCTAGAGGAGTGTCTTGCTATAACAGTAATCGCTTTCGATTCCCTATTCTTAAATTCCTCAAATACAAGGGAAGTGTCAGAGTGTATTTTTTTTGTTTTGAAGTGACAAATAACCCTCTCTACACCATTATTTTTTAATTTAGTCTATTTTCCTACTTATCATCATAAATTGAGGTCTAGGTGTTAAATTATGTCGAGTTCATTTTTTCATTTCTTAGTTAACAACTGCATAGGAGGGTTAGAGTTGAATACAATTAGGTAAAGGAGAGAACCAAGTCTAATGATCGATTACTTGCCTTTAAATTACAGCTGTTTTATAGAGCAGTGAGTGCTAAAAGCTGACTAACGCGAAGAATATACAGAACTTGAAACGCATTTTCCATTAAACTAACTACGATGGACTTTACCCATTTGAACACTGCGCTCTCCATTTATAATGGATTTTACAGATAAAACATTATAATTGTTAAGTATTTATTTAATTTTTATAACCTTTCATTGACCCGAATCTGGCATATTGGCATTGAGAAAGGAGTTAAAATGACGCATTATATATTAGGTGAAATGTGCCGAATTCGGCACACCTGACAAGAGTGAAGTACAGTGTTAACATTTTTTAAACACGTTTATGGTGTTTTGCGCACCAATGAAGACTGCGTATAGAAGAAGCAGCATACTTATATTTAAAATAGATGAGGGTTGTACCACCAATTTCCGTCACAACTATAGCCGTGAGGACAACACTGCAGTAAGAATAAGTTATCGAACTAGCGCCCACCGTTGTTTGTAACAGATCTTAGAATGGGGTCTCTCGAGGTTTATCACCCAAAAAAAAGTGAAAAAATAATTGAGAAATGGGAATGCGGACTCGGTGTGTGAGTGGTGATTTTTTCATTCCTATTATCTAAAGATTATCTTAGTTGGAATTACAGAAAACGTGCTTTTCACGAAAAAAATGTTCTTATCTCTCGCTCTCATTTGGTATTCAAGGGGGCTGGTTTAACTCTCGGCGTGAACTGCTGCATCAAGGGGTCGGGACCCGAGGCGAATTATTTTTTTCCTTCCCTTTGGGGTGGTGGGGTGTGCCCTAGATTTCCCAACCTATCGAAAAGAGGACTCGATTCACACTCGATCGACTGATTTCGTGGAGAGGCGTGCCGCCCCCTTTTTATATTTCCCCACCTCACGCACGCTTCTGTACGCCATAACATCGCGGGAAGGCTTTTTTTAAGGTTTCCCGTTTCGAACGATGGTGAATATCGTGCGTGTATTGCTTATAACAGAATAATAGGTTTGGAATATCCAGAAAATGCACTCTAATAGAATTTGTGCATATAGTATGGGGGAAAATATAAGAAGGTGAAGGTATAAGAAGTAGACAATTGGTAATTTACGCATAATTGCTTTTAACTAAGCCAAGTATTCTCTTAGAAATGGCGTGTGAACGTTGAAACCAGTTAATTTAATACTAAATAATGTAGAAAATTACGAAGTTACTACTTCTCTTTTCTATGTCTTATTTCCACTAAGGTAGCTCAGTTGATATAACAAAATAATCTTCTCTAAATTGAAAATCGTGGATATCGCCTACGCCGTTGAAGTTATTGCACAGATTTTAAAGTATCAGGCGAGAGTTTATGGAAAGTTGTCACAGAATGCAGTTGAAGTTATTGTTGTCAGTCGAAGCGAGCATCCACGCTTAATCGCATTACACATATATACTCAATCGAACGAGATCACATTAATCGATATTTTAATTAGTCACGAAGCTACAGTATCGTAATGAATCACCCTGAAAACGTTACATCGCCGTTTCCGCCACAAAACACCTTTATCGTTCTTGTTTTAAAGAATTTTCCACGTCAATAATAAGGCTCTTGGAAAAGGATTCCATTAATAGTCTTTCAAGAGTTCTCCACTCCAGCTTTTCTCGTTCTTAAACGTCCAACGCCAGGGGAAGATTGGTGTTTATTTCTCTCCCCTTTCCCGTCCCTCACTCTGACCGCCGGTCATTCTTTCCTTCCTTCTTGGCTTGGCTGCCCATAGGTCTCCGCGGACGTGTGTTTATTTCCGGGATTTTTCGGTCAAGATTCCAGAAATGCCTCCTGCACCCTTGACTCACGCTCCCCTTAGGAAGAGGGGAAGGGAGGACGAATGGTTGGGAGAGTGTATAGTGCCTCGTTCTCATCTTTTGGAGCCGACGCCTTCTGTTTGCCTTATCTCGCCCGACCCGAGCTCCTCTTCTCCACTGACTCCCACACCCCCCCCTCCCCAATCCCCCACTAGCCCCACCCCCACGCGCTCCCCCTCGCCTCCTCGCGTGTCTCGCAATCCATTACGTTTTTAACATCTAGCCTTATCTCACTCTCTCAAAGTGACTCCCAACTCGAGCCTCGCCCCTCCCACTTATTCCCTCTCCTTATAACACTTGCCCCCTTAACACCCTATGCCACACTACTCCCTGAAAATTACTCCTACTCTCACCCTTCAAATAGTTGACACTCCTCCCTATGTCTCTTTCCCATTTGGAACCGTACAATCATCCACGCGAAAAAAATCTCCGCCATTCTCCTCTCTCCCTTACTCTCCTTCCTCTTTTTTAGTACGTCTGAAATCTTACGTGTTTTTTCCTCCTCCCTAGGCGCTACTAAGGAATGTATTATCGCCTTCATTTCCTGCTTCTGTCCTATTTTTTCCCACCATTAATTCTCCTTCCTCCACTCCCCTTCCTCCACTGCTTTCAAGCTGCACGATTGTATCGCTCGCGAGATGGATCGCTCGCACAGGGATCATTGCCAACTTTTGAATTGTCCTTTTTTTGAAAACTGCGTCAGCCTTCTCTGAATGTATAGAATCGATCGATATTAAATCAAGGGCCTTAACGCCTTTTATCTTTGAGAGACCATTCTCGCCCAGTGTGTGACTCTTTTCTCGTCGGACTGAACTGATAGGTATGGGATGAAGTTGGAGGGAACGTCTAAAAAATATAAACAGCTATTTCGATTTGCTGCATCAGTAGGAATTAAAATTAAAATTTTTGAAAATATGGGAGTAAGCTCAAATTTACCCCATCAGTTAAATGTATGGTGGTATATGAAATGATGCGTTAATTTGTTCAGTATCAAAGAATTGTGATGAACCACTGGTACGAGTCGTGGTTTTGAGGCTGTGACATAATAGGCGTCCCTTTTGACGTTCCTGTCATTACTTGCATTTATTTATGATTTTTAATATTATTTCGTTACTTCCTTTTTTACGTCTTTCTTCACGTTGATTTCACTGCGTTAGAGTGACTACATTTTTGGTTACGAATTTTCGATAATAAGTTAATTAGCGCCAATGTTTGTGGTTGGCATTACATCTATAAATTCATTCTTCATAAAAGTCGTGCCAAGGGGGGGGTGGGTCTAGATTGAAAATGGTTGGGACAGAAATAAGTGAAGGGGGTGAAATATTTGCTTTTCATTGTTCCCTTGAATCACTTGTTTCCTATTTAAAAAAATGATGACAGCATACTTGTCTAAGCTTAATATTTGTTTGAAATTGATTTACATGCATGGTATGCTTCAAACTAACTTTCAAGGAAGTGGAAACCGTTCTATTGTTAAACAGGTGTAACATAAAGGTTAAATCAAGAGCATAATTAGCATTTTAAAATTTTAATTTGTTTCAAGGTAAGATTTTAAAATTTAATTTGTTCGAGGCCAAATTTTACTGCTGCTATTAGGCATAGCCGCTAGTATCATATCTTGTAGTAGTTTGTAGGCTCTAATGTAGATATTACATGACCTCAATAACTGTATACATACTAAAAAACCAAAAATCGTTTATCAGTCTAACATTTCACTACATGGTGACGAGAACTGGAGGGTGCCAACTCATCTATGGTAAATTAAGTCCTAACAGGTGAGATGCAATTATTCCTTAGAATCAAGAAACTCTGCGCATTTTTTTTATCTCTTTGCCTTTTTTGATTCCTTCTTTGGGTTATATACGCTATAAAAAAGAGGCTGAGGGAGGAAAAGGATAGATAAATAATTTGAATGAATTTTACCATGAGTGGGAAGTTGGCTGAGCTGAAAAGAGAAATCTCGTGAGGAAATAGTTCAATACTATCGAAAGTAATCGGAGTGTAGCAATGTTCCATCCAAAGGCTACCCTTACTGGTGGATAAGTACTTATAATGTTAATAACAACTAGATATCTTAATGCTTTACTCAACTTTGTCAATTTTGTGTTTATGAAGCATGTTTATATATTATGTTGCAGAATAAATAAGTGGCGTAAGTAAGGAAATATAGCGTTATTTTTGTGCATTTTTTTGTTTGGTATTTTTAGCTTTGCTTTTTGTAGCTGGATTATTAAAACGATGAAATAAATCTCATTGACAAAAATACGGATCCTTAGCCTGCGTCACTCTGAGCATATATTTAAATATTCCTTTGAAAGAAGAACGAAGTTCAGTGGCAAAATACAAAGCTTCATGAAAACTATACATTCCCACTCTTTGGTAATCGAATTTCTGGCTTAGCCATTTTTTTAACTCTCTCTTCTGGCACTCTTTCCTTAAGTCCACGTATGTTTCGTATCTAATTCTCTTTTCTTCCACTCTTCGCTTATCATTCACTTCTTTTGCTATAGCGTATCTCATTCTGTTGTAAAAATATCTCTTGCTTGTGGAGTTGTTTTCCTCGACAGTAAATATCCGCTCTCATTAGAAGAGATTTAGTTCCAGATATTCTGAGGCGTTCATTCGATTTATATTATCCTATCTCTTGTTCCACCGTTCTTGCTACTTCTTCACCGTTCTAGCAATATCTTCTCACTTCCTCTTGCAATATCAAGAAAATTCTTTATTTGGTAATCGTGTGCGCCACCCAGCTTGGGTTAAAAATGCGTTATGATTGATTTCCCTTCCAGTATGAAGAGCAGGAAATTATCTTTCAAAAACACCGTCTGCGGTATATATATGTAAGCAGCCTTCCCAGCGTAACCCCATGAAAAATGACATGAACTTAGTCAAGACTCAACTAAAAAGCTCATCGTGTTCAGTCATAATTGGAAGACTAATTTACGTTCCAGATGGAATAATTGGAACCACTTTGCTGTAGATGAGGTAATACATGGTAATTTTACCGTATCTCCTGCGAAACTAAGATAATAAATTCCTTAAGTATTTTCCATCGGCAGGATCAAGTGCCTCATTTTTTAATTTAGGTTGAAACTATACTTTAGTAAATAAAAATCAACATATATATTACTGTCCATTTTATTTTACAATAAAATCGTGTTTCGGCGTATTACGTCGCCATCAGGTACAACATGGCGATTATAGCGTTGGAGCACTCTGAAACACGTGTTGTAATTGTAAAATTAATTTGACAGCTAATCTGTTATTTTGATCAACCTAACAAAGTTTTCATATTGAATTGAAATTCAATTAAAAGTCATGCATTTAATGAAACAAATGAAATAAGGAACAATTATTTCATTGCATTATTTACTTCTGAAAGGAGTATTAAATTTATTTCTTACGAAATATGTTGTAGTTTACGAATGACCCAAAATAAATCTAGCTATTGTCTGGCCCTAGTTATTGATACCTCTCCTTTTTTCTAAAGCATAACTTACCCTAATGCTTTTTTCAAGTGGATTGCGATTAATATGTTTAAAGTTTTTGAACGTTTTTAAGAATTAGCTTAAAATTTCACGTGATGGTAATAAACTTTGCGGTAAACAATGTTTGTGATTACTGTAATTTGTATACAAGGTTTAATTGAGGAATATGATGTAGTGGCTTTGTATTATCTCACGGAAATTATAAATATTTGGATGTGCATAGCGTAGTTGAACCGGCTCTGGTAGTTCAACTACTCACCATGAAATCAATTAGACTACTTCCGATGATCAGTTCTCTACTCCCATTGCGGTTAATTATTATCCTTATTTTTTCTCATTGCCGTTGAAATATTTTAAGAAAAATATGTGGTGGATCCACTAGCCCTTGAAGCATAAATCATAAAATCTTTGTCGGTGAAACGCAATGATCCTCTTTTATTGAAACATGCCGTTAGAATTTTATTGTTCACGTGTTGATGTCTAAATGAATAATATGCACATTCGGTCTGGGCGCTGAGGGACGCTTTCTTGTTAATAGCTAATAGTCTCGTTCATAAACGAATTAGTTACTTTAATATTTTAAGAATTAATTTAAATTTGGTCAATCTAAGGTTAAGGTTAACAATAAATAGTCCTCCCGATTTTTACAGAGGCTAGACTCTATTTCCTTAAACAATTTCTTTCTTCAAATCTCGGCACACGTACTTACTCCCTCCACCCCGTCCATAAAGGCTATTGTTTTTCTTCCTAAGATAACCCTGATAAAAAGAGGCAATGCGCTGAAACTTTCGGTGGCCCGACCATCTTTTTTAGTAAAAGAAGGGCTTAGGGATGAAGAAGGGAGGTGGATGCGAGGTTGGATGGGGTGGTGAGGGGAAGGAAAAGGTGAAGCAGGGGAGTAAGAGAGGGAAGAGAGAAGGGAAATGTAAGGGGGTGGGAAGAAGGGGGAGGAATAGAAGGTTTGGTAAGTGACATGATCATTTGGAGGGATAGAATGACCGCAATGTAATTAAGGTATTAGCAATGGAAGTCATTCAATTGATTCCCTCGTGAAGCTATTCATTCGGTGATTCGCTTGGTCTTTGATGGTTCTCTGACTCATTAATGGCATTGCTCTCTGATACTCTCATTCCTTTCTCTATCTAACAATGTGTGATTTGTAATTTTCCTAAGTGCTTTTATTTTCGCAACGTCCAGCTGTTGTTGAGTACGTCTTGTATCGTTTCTTGTTTCTCCTGCATATGCCTTCATAGGTCTTATCATTGACTGCTATATTCTTACTTCTGAATACTGTCGTAGATACTTGTTGCGATATATGGAAGATGGACCAAGCTATTTTATTACTATTGATAATTTGCTGCATTTTTTCCTTATCTGTTAAATTTGAGCTAGTATGGTCATATCAATAGAATTTAGAAAGAGAGAATTGTGAGAAAAGCAAGAAATGAAACACCGCAGAAGGGAAGGGAAGAGCTGGAAGATGGATGCGAAGATGGAAGGATACCCTATGAATCTTAGGATCATAAGGATAAAAAGGCCTGGGGTAATGAATGGTAAATTTACCCAGGTAAGGAGGAAAGCGCTTTCTATTTCTCTCTCTCTCGTAGTGCCACCCTTGATCTCAGAGAAAGTTTTAGGCTCCCAGGAAATAGTTTGCATTAATGTGAAACTTCATTTGCCGGAATACAACATTTTATAACAGAGCCCGGGAATAGAAAATGTTGTTACTTCAAGAGTAAAAATTCAGGAAACAATGAACGTACTTTGATCTATGTCTTGTGACAATGGAGTGGGAGTAGGAAGTGTCCTTCAGCTCTTTTTTATTCTTCTAATTCTAGACTGATGTACATCAGCAATTCGTCAACAATTATTCTTGATTTAAGGAGAAAATAAGCTTGTGGGGCTACTTTAATTTTAAGAGGGCGAACATTCTCTGCGAGGGCTTAACATATTACATAATATCATTTCATTCAAATAATTTTTTCTCTTATTATTTTGAGGAGTGGATGTATATTTTACATTCCCTCTCAAATTCCTATTGCGCTATAAATGCCATTTAATTCAAGTTTCGGTGAAGTAATGGCCAAATGAGCCTGTTTATTTTAATAAAATAAGCACAAGAAGGCAATGTAATTGCTAAATATTATGCAACACAAAATTCAATTCTGTTTAGTAGCACATCAGAGTACAACATTATATTTAATGCCAATTATGGCGAAAGGGTAATGATTTTGAGACAATTGAATTATAAAGTAGGTGGATAATTCTTTGTTACAACATGTGGCAAAGTTTCAGAGTAATGTTCACCTCGAATATTTGACGATGCTAACACAATATGCGCCCTGATGATATTCTGTTGGTAACACTCTTGAACTCGCAGCCAAGTCCGTGATGATAGAATCAGAAACGCTCCTTTTTATGAAATCTTGTTCTCAGTAGACTCACAATATCTTCGGAAGTTAAATTTCGCATAATTTTGATGCCGTAGTGAAGTATTCGGGGTGGAATACTTCATCGAAAATTTGTTGAATCTGGACCAGTAATATTAATAAGAAGTCAAAAGATAAAAACTAATCTTACATGTTCATATATGCTCAGAGGATGTATGTAAATAGCCGCAAAATGTTTAAGAGCAAAAAAAGAGAACGCGTACAACTAGACTTATACTAACTTCAGACACCGCTGGAGAACAATATTTGAGACCATTTCGATCAAACTTCAACGAGATTAACTATTCAGCATACTCTTATTTTTAAAGTAAGTAAAGACAGCTTCCCCTTTCATCTGTTCTTTCCAAGCTTTCTATTGGTCCTACATTAAATTGAAAAGTCACGACACGATTATCATAAATCGAGGCTCATTCTACAATAGTGTACGGGGGTCATTCGATTATAAGTACTAAAGCATAAGGGCACATCAGTGAGTTACAATTTTTTAATTCTAATGTTGTGCAACAACTGTATAACGGTATACTCACATGAAATATTACTGCAAGAGGTACCTATTTAAGAACCGGTGATTTTATTAGGTGAATAAAGTAATCGCTTAAGGTGTGCAAATAAATTCGTAATGCTGGCTGAAAGTAATACACACGATAATAACTAAAAATATTTGCTATGCTAACAAGTAAAACCGTTCGTGTTACTAATGGCATAAACGCAAGCGCCTCTGAATTCGAAATGTTATTCTTAGTTAGTAGCTAGGATTTTCCACTAATTTCTGGAGACCACTTTCTAAATTTAAGAGGACGCATGCCAGAAAATAATTAAAAAGTATTAGAAATTCCTCTCCAATTAAGATCTTCCTCTCCTTGTAAGAATATTGCGGGAGAGTTAAAATGAAGAGGAAAATTGCGGTTGAACTAAGAATTCATTTTTTTTCGTGCATAATGTCTGATCTACACCACTGTGTTTTACCTGAACATTATCATGGTGTACTTATGTTATGCTTGATCGTTTCATTTATTGTCCGCATGTTGTCATAATTTGTACGGAGAGGGAATATTCTTTTTGTCACTGAGCATGTATTCCTTCTTACTTGATTAGTTAATTGACGGCACCATCAACATTGTGCATTCAAAGGAAATATTATCATAGCAATGTGGCCTAAGTAAAGGGTGTTTTAAAAACTAATTGTAAGTATGGAAAATCCCCATCGAAAGTAATCAGTGCAAGAAAGACATGAGAAAAATATATTATCGCTGAACGAATACCACGTAGTGTATCTCAAATAGCTTTTAAAATGTAAGCAATTGTCGGTGACGTAACTTTTTGGAATGAACTTATTTTTCATGAGGGTAATATAATTTTCCACACTTCTTATTTTTATTACCTTGCCAATTTCCGTGATTTAACATAATTTTCAATGACAAGTGATGATGATGTAACACCATCGAAAACAGTCAGGTCAGAAAAATTAAAAATTTTGGAAAATTTCAATTTTCAAGTGATTATATCCTCGTGAAAAATGAAGATTTTTAATGCCTTTATCATTGTACCAGTGAATGCGACGGCGTATTGGTACGCGTGATACCCACGTGCGGTCAGTTTTTTCGATTTTTCTAATCTCTGAGGTCATCCATATAAATGGAGAATAAATTGTGCGAGCGAGTTGTCGCTTCACGTCGGAAGATCAATTTACCTGATGGGGGGGTTAAATGGGCGTGGGACAATCCACTTCCGAATGGCTAATTAGAATCCGATCCGTTAAAATTGAATCCGCTCTTCCAGTTCACCGGGTTAATTGACTTAATTGTCTTTTCCTCCGCCGCAAGCCTTTTCATTCGTTTGGTAAAAGGTGTGATAAATCCATGGCCAAAAGTAATCAAAAGGCTGAGTGAAATCGTACAAATGCCCAATCGTCCCGTGATGGGAGCGAATTGAACCGGAAAACCACACGCGCGTCCACGAATGAAATGTACGCATTCTCTCCCAGGTATTACGCCGTGTTATCAATGTGTATGTGTGTGTGTGTGTGGTTGCTATCGTATTTGCGTGTGTCTGAACGTGAATTCGTATGCCAAAGTTAATAAATATGTGTGTATTAAGGTGGGATGTCTCAGGTTTTATGTGCAATACCAAACCGTTTCAGTACAATCGATCCAGTTTTATTATAATTACAACAGAGCTTACTTCAGCCTTTTACACAAGTTACACAATTTTATTAAAACAATGCATACTTCAAAATAAACAAAAAAACCTGAAACTATAGTGTCGTTATCTCGTGATTTATTTGATATTCTAAAGAATCATTTTAGTGAAGGTTATTTTTTTTTGTTATTTCATAATTTGAAGAGTTATTTTCATAGTTGAAATATTTTATTTTGTGTCAGATTCCGTTCATGCGGAAAAAATCAATTTTTTTATTTGTCCCTGTTTTGTCATGCGTTTTTTCCCTGTTAGGTCTATTTGATGGCAAACGTAGAGATTTCGTAAATTGTCATAACTTCGTTGAGGACTGCGCCGTTGCTGGTTCAAGAAATTTGATTAGAGGATCTATCTTGTTTAGTATAATGCTCCCAGTGCAGTGATTCAGTCGGCAGAGAGTACACTATAAGAAGATGAGATAAACAAGCTCAGGAGAGTCGTTAGAAAATGTGCCCATAACTCTCCCATCAAATATCTCCCATCCTGAAGACCTGGATTTGAATTCCTGATGTGGTGTAGATCTTTTTTAGTGGAATGGGGTGTACAACTGTTGTTTCCTTGAAGCCTTTTATAAGGGTAATCTAATGTCGTCGCCAGGTTTCTCTCCACCACCACGCCGATCCCAATACTAACCTCCCCTAGCATCATACCCTCTTATCATTAACATTTTATGGTCCTGTTTTTAATGGAAAAGTTTATTTTCTCGTATCATAAAATAATAGGAGTTAGAGAAAAACTTAAAAGCCGTTTAAAGTATTTCTTAAATTAGTTATGAATTTCGTGAATGAATTCAGTGAATTTGGCACGCTGGGCATTGGTAAATGATTGAAATGAATGTGAAAGTTTACATACTCTCCGCCGTATATTTGAAATATAGAGGGTCAAGGCGTTTCAAAGATTTACGTCATTTTAAAGTAAACTTAAAACAAGGTTGAAATTAATGTGAATCCAAGAAACGCGTTGTGTCTTTAAATTTTGAAAAGAACTGTGCACAGTGCAAAAACTTATTTCATTTCAACAATATTGTAATCGTTCCACGGAATCTTTGCAATAGCTGTTACTCATATCGATAAATGAGGTGAGAAAATTATCAGAATCTAAATACTTGTCCTTTTTCTCAATTGTTCTTATTTTGTTCTACATGGATTATTTTGGTTAAATACACAAGAAATTCTCTACGTAGGTATCTCTCTACCTGATGGTGCCATAAGATGACGAAACGCGTTGTAAATAGTGAGAAAATGTTTTGGAAAAGTACAAGTAGTTTTCTTTTTAAGTAGTACTGGAACAAAGTACTTTTACGAATTGGAAACTGCAGTAATTGAGTTTATTTGATCTGAGATGATTCCATAGGTATGAGACAAATTTACCACGCCTGGAATTTAAGGGTTACGGCGCAAATGATTTCAGCATCTCCAAATTAACGACCCAAAGTTGTCTCCAATGTGCCCCAGTCCTCTCCATCTGAATCTTTCTTCCTGCCATTGAGAGAGAGGTAGAGAGAGACGGGAACCACGGTTGACAGTCGTAGGAAGGAATGGTCGGCGGCAAAGAGCGCACGTTTGGAGGTTCGTGAACGCGCACTGGGCAGGCCCGGAATCCTCCCTCATTTCACTTCACATGGCCTCTGTCCCTATTATCCCCAGTCTCGCTCCAAGCCTCTATGGATCACCGATGCCTTGCACAAGAGGATGTGGTTACTCCTCTCTCTCTCGCTCTCCATCACCATCTCCATCACCTTCCCATTTCCCCTCCTGCATTCGGCTCCGAGGATCATCTAACCAACGCTCTCTCCTCCTTTTGATTCCGTTGCCGGCCTCGGTGACGACGGGGTAACGTCCTCGCCTGCTTACCCAAAGGCCGCGGGTTTGAGTCCCACCTGGGTGGGTTAATCTCCAAATTAACGAGCCAAGGTGTCTCCAATCTACCCCAGTCCTCTCCGTCTGAATCTTTCTTCCTGCCATTGAGAGAGAGGGAGAGAGAGAACATCGTTAATGTGTGATACGTAATGAGTTAATTGTAAGAAAGGTCTATAAAGACCTCGCTCAGAAATAAAGATGATATTATTATTATTATCCTCCGTGCCAGTGCCAATAAGGAACATGGATGATTTCTTCTTCATGAATTCTGGGGAAACTGTTCTTCTGCATTACTCCTGGATGGTTGCACCATTTTGATTTTAATTCTGTTATTTTTCTTCGTAATTAAAAACGTTTAAATTGTACCATTTAGCTTCGTTTATTACCGTGTAATGTTCGTAAGTCTATTGCTATTAGGAATTTCATTTCAGCTGATGTGATGCTCTTTCTGTCTCTCTTTGTGAGAACCAGCATCTTGCTACCGTATGGTACTACAGGAACTGCCATCGTTTTGTAAGGCTTCAATTTAGTTCTTGCGTAATTTTTAGAATTATTTGTATGGGAATTTCATATTCTTAAAGGTAAAGGACCAACATTTTGTCTATGAGCCATGTCGTTTCATGATAAAATATTTCTCGCTCAAAGTTTCGCGGGTTTGGCGTCTCCATAACACTAAGTCATCGAAAACCGGGCGACTGACGTAACGGAACGGTATCGCTGCCAGTAAAACATTGGTTAACCAAATAGGCCGGAAATACTGGTCTCTATTTCCTAAATGAGAGACAGTGAACTAGTATGATGAGACCCTTTCTGTTGGAATACACGTAGAGAAGAGAAGGGTTACCGAGCGGTGACGTCAGACAATTGCAACGCTGTGGATTACGTGGCTTTTTTCATGCTCTTTTCATAAGTATTAATTAATGTTTGCAGTTGACGCATGTACAATGTACATTGTACATGTGGACGCATGTACATGTACATGTCTGTATATATTTTAGTTCACTGGAAAATCTAAAATCGTTACATGGTATCTTATCAAAATCGTCGGAGTCGTCCCGAACAAAAATTGCAATGCATACTGTAATTACTCATATGTGAATATAACAGATGTAAAACGCTAGCTCTGGTATGATTAAATGATCCCTTTTACAATTCGTTACTGCAAAATAACTTGGCAAAGCATAGTTAAATTATGATTAACAGTTTTTGGAGAGATTTCGTGGAACAGTTTTAACATTGTTGAAATGAAAGAAGAAGTTTTTGTACAATCCACTATTTATTAGACTCGAACAACGCTTTTCACCAGTTTACATCACTTTCAAGTTAAAACTCACCCAATTGATATTGACTTTTAGGGCTGAATCGCTTTGTGTGAGCTTTATATTTCAAACAAATGGTTGACTTGTTTTTATAAAAACTTCTTTCATTTCATTCATAAGTTTGATTGCAACATGATAACGAATATACCAATTACTTTTCCAATCTCAATCAAAAATGAAATAACGGCCGATGTCCTTACACCACCATCCCCTGACACTCCCCTCTCGTGGGTGAGTTCATCATGACTTTATTTGGACACTATTTTAAAACGAAAACCCATCTGAAATAAAATATACATTATTTTAATGAAACCGATATGTATATCTCGAATTTGATCGTCGCTCATCTGTAAATTGCGTTTTTTTGCGATAAACATAGTTGAAATTGATTGCATAAATTTTTGTGATTAATTATGATGAAATATTTAGAATAATTATTTTCAGTTCATATTTGTATATAATTTCTCAGTGCTGTATAACGTATTTTTTCTATTAATTTAATTCGAAATATATATTCGCTCATTCTATTGTATCCTCACACCACGTAGCGGAGAGTACTTCAAACATGATGTAAGTATGTCGCAATAAACATCGAAAACCATAAAGAAAAACGCTATCGGTGTTATTGCCATTTAAAATCATGACGCAATACAATATTTCAAAAGTTGATAATATCAGCTTCATCAAAGTTTATCTTAAGGCCGTTTTACACGAGGATCATAATTGTCTAATTTGACGCGCAGAAATTGCGAGAACGCGGGCACGGAATTAGTGCAGGAGTTATTTTTCCGTCCGTCGTTTATACATTTGCGCATGTATTCTAGCAACTCACCACCTTACACGACGCAATTTTCAATGCATATTCATTCATACTCCAGATTTTGAAATAAATTTCCACGTATAAAACGGCCTTTAGAAATAACACAATTTTCAGACGGGCGACGATCGAATTCGTGATCATATTGAATTTGTTCCGACCAAGGCTTATTTTCTTTCATTTGGTTCTTCGCACAAAATAAGTGTCCCTTTCTAGTAGAGTATCACACGCCCTCCTACTCCGAATCGTTTCAGAGGGCGCCACACGTTCGTCCCAATCCTCACCTTGTGTTGTTTCTCGTCCGTCCGCTCCGTCACGCTACCTTTCCGCTGTCTCGGCTCACAAACAGCGCCCCCGCCCGGTTTCCTCTCTTACTAGTGCCTGGAGACGCAAACCTACTCCTTCCTATACCGTCCCCACACCAACCATCATCCATCCGCAAACCTCCCCATCCCTCCCTCCTACCGTGCTCGACATGAGTGCTGCTCCCTTTCGCGTATAACCGTCCCGAATCCCCGCAGAGCTAGGCACTGCACACACACCCTCTCTTCACTCAACTCCACTCGTCTTCCGTTCCGGCACTTTCACGTGTCCCGTCCTCGGATCGGTATCGGAAACGTCCTCGGTTTGCATACTTAACTCGTTAATTCAAACGAAAAAAATGGTGGCGAAATATTTTTTAGGCCCTTCTTGCGGCTTTAGGCCAATTGAGAATCCACGTGTAAAACTCGAATTTCGCGTGACTGCGATAGGAACATTAAGTGACGACTTGTAAAGAGAAAACTGAACTGGGATGTAATTATATAAATTAGTGCGTTCAAACTGCCATCCGTTGGTCTTGACCGAGCTGAGGGAAAGGGTATGATAAGGAGAAGGGGGAAAAGATTGCAAGGCTTTATTTTGCAATGTTACCTTCCTTTTGCCTGGCGCTGCAGTCCTATGCGTGCTTTGGCGTCCTACACCAATTTACTCCTTAAGTTTCCTGTCCTTCGCCATATCTTCGTACCTCCTTTCACGCCCATCCTTCAAAGGTCTTTCATCACATCATCCATCCAGGGCCGTCGGATGGGACGGAAAATGTGTTCCCCCATTGTAAGGGTGATCTAATGCTAACACCGGGTTGCATCCGAAACTCACCGTATCGCTTAACTACTCATAGGCCAAGTTTTACTTTATCTGGTTAAATATTTTCTCAGTGTGAAAACCGATGCTAATACGTTGTCCTATCAATAACACTCGCGTCAACTAAATATCAGTCAGATGTAACATACAAAACAAAAAATATCAGTCAATATTAAGTTAACGTGATGGATACATCATCTCAAGGTTACCGTTAACCGGGCTATTTAAGAAACCAGGCTTTGTTGTTTTCAATGACTCCATTTGGTAAAAATAAAATCAGAATTTCGTAATATTTTTCCTGATAATGTAGTTATAAGGCATCAAAACGCGTCGTTGTTTAGAGAAGTTGTGGAAAAGTACGAAATTCACTTAATTTTCAGTATGAACTTCTACAGTTTAACGCCTGAATCCGTGAATTATACTCCATTTGATGAACTAAGACACTGGACAAATGTTACTCGTTTCATGGTTGGGTTTACCGTATCCTCTTTTTTAAGACTCCTCTAAGCGTTTTCCGTGAGATCCTTTGCGTGGTTTTCTTTTAAATAAACGATGGAAGCCATTTTCTTGATGCTGTGTCCGATTGAGAGCCATCCAGATCAAATCCCACCTATCCAGTAATGAAGAGAACTCTCGCGTCGCGGTCCCCTCTCCCCATCCCTGAATGCTTCCCTCCGTTTCCAAACCCTTCGAAATCGAACCTCATCTGCTCCGTATCTCTGGCCAAATCTCCCTCTACTCTTTGCCTCTCTACAAGAGCCAATCTTTCCTTCTCTCCGGTTCCTTAACGCCTTACTCCATTCACTGATCGGCGGCTGACTCCTCACCTCTTTCCTCATTCCTTCCATTCTTCCATTCATGGAAGCTCTCTCTCTGATTCTTTTTCACTTTTCCTCTCCTTCTCTCTCTTTCTTGCTGACTTTCACTCATCCCAACTTGATGCGAGTCAATCTCAGCCTTCCAATAACGCCTCGCTTCCCGGTTCAGATCTTTCAACTCCTCCGTTACCCCTCCGTCCTTTCCTTTGACTTTTTTCTTTGGGGTCTTTGGCCATCTGTCTGTCACATCTCTTTTTCTCCTGCTTCTCGTCCGAGTTGTAAGGTCGATTCTCACTGAGCATTAGAGCTCAAGTTATAGATGTTGCTGAAGGTGGTTGAAATTGAGCTTGAAAATAAGCGTTTACAGTGTGCTTTGAGAACATGATTCATGACCGGTAGCAAAGCTTGACGCCGTCCGGCAAAAAAATTTGAAGTATCTATCCCTGGCAAAAAATATTTATGTGAGTCAATTAACTCGTCATTCGTCAATTAGTGAATAAATGTTTATAAAATGTTCTCCACTCTCGCTGCTGATCCGTAGATTCCACTACGTTTGTTGATTGCTGTGAATTTTAGGTATATTTAATGATTTTTTTAAATTGGAAGAATAAAAAGGCTACTAAAACTATTCCCAATTTCTTGAAAGTCCTTCACAAAATTTTTCAAAATAGTTAAAGAAAATACTTTTATCATGAAATGAAGTATGGCAAAAGTTTATATAAGTTCAGTATGGCAAAAGTTCTGCATGTTTTGCCTTAAAGTTGAACAGTCGAGAAGGAGAGTAATTTCTTAATTTAACCAATCAAAAGCCACCTCAGTGGACAGATAACGTTCTCTGGATATGCGCCACAAGCGACGGGGAAGTTAAATACTGAGAGAAAGTCGCTTCACACTAATATGGTTCGCGAGTGATCACATTTGGCAAAAGCAAGGGGATCAAAATTTTTACTCTTGGAGATTTTAGGCAATCACCACGCTGACATATATATTAAAAAATAATTTTGTTTTCATTTTTCTTGCTCCGATTTTAATTTGTATGGCTTGTTATGTAAAATAATTGATATTGGATGGTATGATTTAAGTATACCCCAACACTCAACCCAAAACCTAGGGGTTCTCAAATGTTTATTGTATTATGCCATGTTTTATAATTATATTATATCACATTAATGAAGAATAATTAATTTTCTGTCAGATTCAGGGTTTTCGAAGAAAAAAATCTCTTTCGTTAACTCAAGGAAAGAGAGAATTATACTTCTCAGTTACTTTGAAGACACGGTTGATTGCACCCATAGCATAAGTTAGGTTACATTGTTCAGTTATGTTTTAATGTTCAATGTGAACAAGCTTTTACTATCATCTCCTTCGCTCGTTGGAGAGCGATCGTAATAATTCGCCTTTCTGTCCACCCCTTCGCAATCACTCTTCTTCTTTCTTAACTCCCTTTGTAATTTGACAGCCAACTTCTTCCATTCTCCCCTTCGTCTCATTCCCAGGGTCCCCCTGTCCCTCTTCATGCCTCTTCCTCTCTCTCTCTCTCCTCCCCCTTCTGTTGGTCTTTCAGGGCGTTTCCTTGCCCTTTTCACTCCTTCTCGCATTCCGAAATGGGCTCGTTTATCTTCAATGGGTGCCCACAACTTTCCGTATTTCTTTCATTTCATTCCTCATTTTCGGTCCTTACGTGCTCTCTGACTTGAAGGAAATTGCCCTGCCACATTGAATTTTTTTTTCTTATACTCAGCCCCCTCTTTATTTTGGAAATATTTTGGTCTTTCTCCCCGATAACTCGAGTAAAATGAAAACCTTATGTCACTACATACGCGAACAAGAAATGTCGAGATGATGGTGGTTTGTTTCTTAAAAAGAATAACTCAACGTAAACGTTTGTAAATTGGAACTATATTCACTCGTTCAATTTAAATATTGACCGCGTTAGTCTCTCTATTAAATCGCGTCAATTTTGTTTAGATACTCAAGCGTTTCATTCATAAGGAAGCAAGTGGCACGAATTTTACTTCTTCTTCCTCCTAAAGCGCATGGTTTTTTCTATTCATATTGGAAATAATGATATTGGAATCCAGATAATTAGGTAATACGACGCCCAAACTTAAGAAAAATACCCCAGAAAGTTATTTGAAATTCGAAATAAAAGACATTTTTTATAGCCCATGCAACAATTTTATTTAACTTGCCGACCAAAGTTTCGACTCGCGGAGACATAATCAAGGCGATAATGACTTCGTAGTTCAAAACCTTGGTCGGATAGTTAAATAAAATCTATTCGTGGATTGTGCAAAGTTTCTTTCATTATATAATGGAGTACCACAAAGCTAAACCTGAAATCAATGTCTTTTTACTACCCTTTTCTGCCGTGAATTGAATTACTTGCCTAACCGTTCGTTGGCGGTTGCTCTACATTTTTACGTACTAATGATCACATTCATGCACTATTACGGGAAGCTAATGCTCAGCTTAACTTTATGGGCTTTATCGCTTGAATCCTTCAATGAAACCTCGAAATATATACTTTTTGACCAAAAGATTTTAATTTAAATATAAGAAATATTTCCTTAAATATACAGCAGCAATATCGCTGACCTGATATTTTTCTGTTCTAATTTTAGTCCCTGAAGTCGTAATAACCATCCTCGATAGGTTGTTATGTATTTATATTGGGAGCAAATGGCTTGGAAATCTATATTTTTGCAGTTAAATGACTAGCAGTGTATTAGATCTTTCCAAGAACTTCAGCCTGGTCGAAATTGTTTCACTTATGTGCTCGTATTTTATGTTTTTATCTGCTATGCCTTTATAAATGTTTGCATTAAATGCTTCGAACAAGTAGAATTATGGGGAGCCTGCTTTTAAGACCATAAAATATGTATATGCGAGCGGATATGTAGGAGTAGGGATAATGCTCCGGAAGGAATTCGAATTTCAAGTGGAGAGCTACCTTCACTACAGCGGTTGCTGTGACTAGTTTCAGGTAGGAAATAAATCCACGGAAAGCATGGTGAATTGATTTGACATTCCTAAAGCAAATTGTAAAAATTAAGATGTGCAGGCTGTCGTCGGAAAAAAACCTATATCGAAGTTTATGGAAAATAAGTTAAAGGATAGAAAAATATAATTAACTAAAGAAGTGGTATCGTCTAGTCGGAGAATCCGTGGAACGGAAAAGTTTTGGAAAAATTTTATTGGAAAAAAAAGCAAATGTATATGGACACTAAAAGAATTCCATTCGTTATTTTGATTTGTTTTGGCAAGTGCTGCTCTTGAATAAAATCGAGGAAAAAAGACTTATATAGTCCGTTTCTCTTGATAAAAGAGCACTTCAACTTGTAAGCATTCGTCGAAGGACAGATCCTGTTGCCTTCTCAAATATACCCTGGTACGGTGTTGGATTGAAAATATGTATCAATTGTGTTCCAGCTGCTACTACTCGAACTCATTGCATCTTACCTGAATCGTTTCTTTCATTACTATGAGGGTATTTTTCACATTGTCACAAAAACCTTTGCCCTAAATTTTACCTTCTAGAAGCCATATGTTTTACCCCAGGAGATCAGCATGCAATACTGCCTTGGTTATTTAATGTTGCTTCCCGGTTTATCCCGTTAATTCAAGTTGGATAGTTTACATGCTGTCATTCGTTCTCATTCTGCATCCATTGTCGCTTTTTTTTCTGTATGTTGGCGTTAACTCAGTCCGGAAACTCGTTTAGCGTCTAAACGAAATTATTCCTTTATTCCAGCTCTTTTTTATTCATGAAATAGGTCGTATTTTTAAGCTCTTTATTATTTTTGTGTTTGGGAGGAAACTAAAAAAGTGGAAGAAATTTATTTTGCTCCTTTCTCTGATCTCCAATGTAATCTGATATGTAGTTCAATGGAAAGGAGTGGTCATTATAGGGAATTAATGTTTCAGTCTGTTTTTTAATTTAATTGCAAAACAGGAAAAGGTATCAGCTAGCTTTCACCAGCGTTGTTATTTTCATTTTTTTACGTGTTCTTGTTTCCTTGGAAATTATGTTTCTCTACAATATCCATGCTGTTTAATTAGCTGGAATGTGCGTAATTATTGTATTAGTTGACCGAATAATGTCCTGTTAATTAGTAGTAAAATGTTACTGTAGTCTTAAATTAAGACTATGGCCCTTTGTAACACTATATAGTATCCATTTCAAATATCCATTCAACTATTTAAGGACATGGATGCCGATAGAGAAGTCTTTGGTTACATTTGTGAGAAAATAATTTAAAAGACCGTAAATGACAGTATTGTTTATTTGATATATTCAATACATTCCATTTTATTCAAGGGTAACTTCTTCCCATATAGGTTCTTTTATCAAAGCAAGAAGTTAAATTAAGCTACCTACTGTTCTACCTTCATTTTGACAAACACCCGTACACCGAATTGAATCGGTTTTTAAATAAATTATCCGTCGCAAAGTTTTATGCGTGTATATATCAACGGATTAGAATTCCTATAAACCCAATATAATTATTTACCCACACAAATGCATTAGTTTGCCTCATTTTTCTTGCTAGTGGACATGTTTTATTTCGGGTTACCCGCTAAAGCTATTGTAACTTGACGGTTGACCAGGAGGTTACCATAAGTGTATTATGTATTTTTTGTCTTCCTGTGCATCTATAGACCTATATCTCCTGAAAGAAGAAAAAAATAGTTGAAAAGAGGCCATGAAAAGGAATCAGTTACATAAGTATATTATGAGGCTAAGTGGCGTGATTGGGTAAAGAGAATAGACAAGCACCTTTCCGGGTATCGTAGAATTGTAGTTTCAATAATGAAAAAGGCTATAGGTCGGGCCCTAATTACTCACCTGTGTTAAGCCTTTATTCTTTGTCTTAAATTCATGAGAAAACGAACATAAATTCAGAATCAAACAAATTACAAAAATTCTTGAAAGTAAAAGTGCAAAGAGGCAGGAAATCTGCGAAATGATAACACCCTGACAATTATGTTCCCCATTGTGAAGCCTTAACTTTGGCTCCTATTGTACCATAATGAGGATAATCCCCTGAAATATCTAAGTTTTCCACTGACGCAAACCATTATTTCACTCCGACGTCCTTTCCTTTTTCTCATGATCTTTCTTTTGTTGTACTTTCTCCTTTCAATCGTAGGGCCACCTCTCAATCACTTCCCCTCATTCTTCCTTCATTCTCCACTCTACTGAGCCAAAACAACGCTCCATCACCCTCCAGCAATAGCTATTTTTCTTCCGTATTTATTCTTCTGCATAACATTTCTCTCATCCTTCTTTCTTTTTCTTCCATCTCTTCTTAATCCTCCACCAACTCTTCCTCTACCATCTCCCGCTCTATCTTTATCAGCAGTCTCCTCCTTTCGATATCCTTCCCCTCGGTCACCCCTCAAAGCTTCGCGAAAGAGACCATCGATATTTCCCTCCGCCCTGACAAAAATTGGGTCCCATCTCTCCCATCCCAACTATAAAAAATACCCGCTCCCCTTATCCCGGAGTAAAAAGAGCACATCCTCCTGCTGCCTCCTCGCTTTCTCATGGCCTTTTTACCTGCCCGAATTCCCCTAAAACGTTCCTTCCTCTCCCAACCTTCCCTTTATCCTGCTCCTATCCCTCTTTCCGTCCTCTTTCTCTTTCTTCCTCCGTAGCGGCATACCCTCGTTCCCTTATCCACTTCTTCCCCTTCGTCCCCTCTGGCCCATAAATAATCCCGAGTACCTTCCTTCCAACCTGCAAACCCCTCTGCCGCACCCCTTTTACCTCTGCCGCACCTTTTTAGCTTCCCTCAAAACATGCTCCTCCACTCGTTTCCATTCTTTCTCCTTCCATACCCCACTCATTCTCTCCTCCTACCCCACGATCACATATTTCTCCCTTTCCGCTACTCCCCTTGATGCAATCTAAATATGGTAATGATAAACGCTTTGCATGTGCACTCAACCGCCGAACTAAGGATTGCACGAAATTGATGGAATAGGCTTCAGCTGTGTTAAAATTAATCATGTAATTATAGTGTAAAATACGTAAGTGAATCAAAGCATACAACAATGCATAATTTTTTCAGACATTTTTATTTGGTACTACTGGTAGCATTGGCTACATCCGGAGGTACAAGCAAATGCATATGTAAAATAATATGTACGTGAGTATCATGCCTGTGCGTTGATACTGACTGTACCAAATAAAAGTTCTGTGAAAATTATACATCGTGGCAGTTAATCACACAAAGTATTGCAAGAATAATGCAAGTCTATCAGAGAAGATTTCAAATTGAATGATTTTTCGAAGTAGAGTTTCAGAAGTCCTGTCAGTAGCTACCAGGGTTGAAGTGTAGACAAAAATGTGTGCCAATATAGTTCCTGTGTCCTTTTTCAATTATCATTTAGTGTGTAATGATCGCAATAACAATTTTATCCTTGGTTATTATTATGACTTCTTGTTCCTGCAGACACTAATTCCCTTTGTTTAATTTAATCTTTATATCTCTTTTTTCCTATCCCCATAACGTATTTCTATTCTTTAAAGAAGGAAAATTCAAAACCATTTATGATAAACGCTTGTACACAGCCACCGAAAAAGAATAACATGCCAGCACTCCTAATACGATTACAACGTGAATAATTCCTCAAAAGAGAGGTACAGAAACTTTGATAAACGATACCCCGGTGCGAGTGGTGGGTATTGTCTTATGCCATCTTTAAGTTTTAGTGTGCTTCACTCTAAAACATTCACGGTAACATTTTTTTATGTCTTATCCTTCTTGTCCTCGTTATTCCTCTCGCTTCTTTCTCTTTGTCTATCTTCCGCCCCTACCCTATGCACGGGTAGCAGGTTGGTGTGGTGATTACTAGGGCTTTGGCTTCCCATCCCAATAGCCTAGGCCTCAACCCCGGTGGTGGTGGAGATATTTTTTAGCGGAATCCCGATTCATGCTCGGGTGCCAAATGGAGTTCACTACTATGGCGGTACTTGTCCCATTTGATGGGACATTAAACCGTGGTCTCCGTGGCATCTTTGGTTAAGAGTATTCGCCGGTTCCTCCTTGTTGCAACAGGAAGTTGCCTTTGACATCACTGCCTCGAAAATTTCAAAGTGGGCCATTCAAAACGTCGTGATTATTCGGGTGCGTCGGGGGCTATGATGTCACATCAAAGGATATTCCGAGGTTCAACCACGTCGATTCTTCCTGAATGAGGCCCCTGGTACCCCGTTTTCCGCGACGTCAAAAAATTCAGAGGCATTTTTTTCGTGGGAAGTTTATAGTTTAAATTCAATCAAACCACTCACCATTTCGCCTTTGATTTGTCCAATCACCAAACTTATTCATTCTCTCACTCCCCTATTCTCTTTCACTCTCTCATTCCCGTTACTCTATTCCATTCTCGTCCTTTCCCTTTCAACTTTCCATGCTTATTTTTCTCCCTCCTCCGATTCCTTCCACTAGCGCGTGACACAGAAACTACGGTTCAGTCACACCTCATTACCTCTTTATTTTATTCCCTCCAGAGTCCTTTCTCTCGCGCCTTTTCTCCATCCCTTTCCCGGGGAACGAATTCAACTTCCGTTCCCGCTTCAAATCTCATTTCACGTTCCCCTTTACTTTCGAAAACCACGCTTCTCCATGCCCGACCTGGTATGCAGCGGAGAAGGGTTTGTCCTCGAATCATGCCACGTTTTGCAGTTGGGTCCGATTCCCGTTCCCATTCTTCGTTCTTTTTTACGACGCATCCCATCCTGACCTCTGACCTCTTCCCTTCTGTTTCTCTCTATCTCTCTTCCACGCACCACGTGGTCGTCCGACTTTATTCTTCCATCTCTGCCTCGTATTTTTCAGGAGAAAAAAATCTCCAAAACGTAAACGTATTTTTAGAGGTTCATTCTTCACACCACTACCGGCTGAAATAAAAATTTGTCAAATTAGTGTTATTATGAAGAAGGCTTTCGATTTTAACCTAATTATCATATTTTACAATCAATTAGCACTAGATTAATACTAAGAATTTTCTTTGGTTATCCCTATTCTACAGATCTTACAGAGTAGTTGGTTGGATGAGGTAATGAGAGACGAAATATTGATTAAGACCATGATAGAGGAGACAATCTTTGGCAAGCGGGAAATGAGAAAAAAGATAATAGGCTTTCAAGGTGGGATGCAGAGAGGTAAAATATATGCCCAGATAAAGAAAGAAATTATTTATGAAGATGATTCCTACTCTATTTCATTAAAACCAACGTTAACCGCTAGATTCTATAATAAAAAATATAATTCACTTCCTTGGGCAATTTCCAGCGGGAAAAGACATAACTTCACACTCTTTTGTAATTGGCACCAATTTTGACTTGCTTTCATTAATTGATTAGAAACTGTTGGGTCATTTTACCATAAGCCATGAAACGTTTTTCCAAGGTAAGCATGGTACCAAATTTGGCGGGAACTTTTTTGCCATTTCTTAGTCAAGAGAAACGTTCTGTCACGCTGGGTATTTTGGATACTCCACGCGCCATTGTTTAAGGAAATTAATCTCAACTCTAACGGGAGCATAGAGAAAATAAAATTTTAAAAGTTAATGCAACTGAAGGGAGGTGACCTCTGAAGTGAATTACCACCAAAGATTTAATTGGAGCATTGGTTTGCTACATCTCACCACTCCAGTTTCTTCTCAGCTAACCCTCGTTGTTCCTTCACAAATCTCCGTTTTAAAACCCCTCATTCTTCGCTCGCTGCACCCAATCCTTGGTCCTTCCATAAAAATTTACTTTAATTAATGTTTTCTGGAGGCTCTTATGCCTCTGAGGCACTAATTAATATGTCTCTTTTAAATTAACTCCCCGTATAATTTTCTACACAACATAGCAGAACTGAAATTTACGATAGAGATGTTGTTGTTGAGAGGAAGGGGTAGACTGAGAAAGGCATGGGTGAAAGTGGTTTATAGTGCCATTTGCTGAAGCCATAGAGCTCCAAGAAAAGGTGGTTGACACAATGGGGCAGTAGGTTTAAGTGCCTTAGGGCTCAAAGGAAAGCCCATCCAAGGCTTATATATTGAAATACAATTAGCACTTATGTGCACTTGCAGGTGACTCCGTAAAAGGCAATACCGTGGCTATACATGCATGCATACACATCACGCCATTCCTTTTCGGGGTAGGCAATATCAAAGAACTAAATAATTGCTACTAGGCGTATAAAACTGGTTCTCTTTTAATATTTTTTCCATAATGCCTTATCCTTGCATACCTATTACGCTTCTCTTGCACTTATGAATTGCTTTATACACGCTCTTCTATTCCTGAGACTCCTAATTTTGCCTCCTCTCTAGTATTTCTTTCACTACATTCAACCATGATCTTCGTGGTCTACCTCTTCCTAGCACACCACGTACTCCACTGTCATATATATGCTTAGTTATTCAACTATCATGCATTCTCTCAACATGACGAGACCAATGAAGCACACTCCTTTCATATATGTCCATTACTGCAGTTCTGAAACTACAGTAGTTCTGGTATCTTTAAAACCAAAAACATCGAACGTCTCATTGTGTTCACAGCGTTCACAGTCTAACCTCGTTGGCGTCAAGCGCACATTTTGACTGCTTTTTACATTATTCAACCAGCAAATCATGAACATATAGTTTCTTTAAAGACCACAAAAATCCATTGAGAGAGGGAAGCCACGGTGACACTCGGCGCGATACCAAGGGTTTAGGGCTCAAGTCACGATCAAAGCGAATATTTTTTTCTTTGTGGAATATTCGCACACGATACCCCGTTAGGGAATGGCGTTATTTGCATTCATGAATGAATTAGAATATGGGTGTCCGGCACACCCGGACGAAATAACGCCGTTTTAACCATGACCTCTTCCCCTTTCTATTTTCTTCCCTATTGCCCATCTCGCAGCGAACTGGCATCCTTCCTCCTTTTTTTTCCTCCGCTCGTCCCAAAAAATGCTTAATCTTCCAGGGTTCGTAGGGATAAAAAGGATGGCACAAGGAGATGAGAATTCTCCCTGCCTTCCTCATCCTGGTGGCCATATCAGTAGAAGGTTTCCGCCCTTAAACCGGGTCCTACCCTAGGAAAGCTCATTTTATTTTATCATTTTTATTATTTTTTTTAAACTGCTGGAAAAAACGTTATGACTTCCACGTGCAAGTGTGCTGTATTAAAAAATTCCGTGTCATTTGCGTCATCCGTTGAAGGCATTTTCATTCTTCATGGTCTGCACGTGCATGGCGTGACTCACACGGAGCATATAACATCGGTTAAATCCAACCTTGTATTACAATTGAATTTTTTTCTCCTCCTACTCCCTCTCTGGGCTCCCATCTAAAATGACCCATTCTCTCTCTGAATATATTCTCATTCCGTTCCATTTTTATCTATTGTTGTTATATTTGGCTGGCGTGGAATTTAACTCCTGACGAATTTTGCTTTGTTAAAAAATTACATGATGTGTCCATGCACCCTGATGATTGATTTGCATCCGGGTATGCTGGATGTATCAGCAGATTAAAGTCATTTCGAGTGCAAACAGCGTCAGCTGACATTTATGTTTGTTTTCATCGCATGGTTGACACCACAGCGTGTCGGTCGCTGTTGGATTTACTGAAATAATTACCGTAGGGAATCTTCCTCCTTTCCGGCAAAGAACAATCTCCGATACTGGGCGATAATCGATTCCTTTGCGATGATCTATTTTTGATGATGGCAATAGGGTGTGCTTCGCCAACGAAGGCGAAAATTGGTTTTCAGAAAAGTATAAATTCGTTCGCATTAACGCGATTGATTTTCAAGTTTGGCCATCGGCGAAAACATAGGGGTAATCAGTATAAAGGGGAAGTGGCGTCGTCCCTCTTACGCCTATTTGCTATGCCATCCATCATGCGTGAAAGATTGAGCCAAACTACCACGCATGACGCCAAACTACAAACTACTATTTCCTGGGAGATAACCTTCTTCTCATTGCTCCTTACAAGTTACCTAACGAAGAAATGGCTTTGCTATCCTCCTCTTCCATTCTTTCTTTCTTGACTTTCCTTTTTCTTCTCTTCGACTGCGCAGGAGAAGGCGGTACGCTTTGGTATGTACCAATGGACCTAAAGCTGACACGAAGTTTCCCCAGCTTTTTTGGGTGTTCACCGCATAGGTTGTTTTCATAGACTATAGTTACGATTGTATCCCTGTATTTCAACGGGCGTCTTCAGTTCGAATTGTATTTGTTCTTTCACTCTAGTAAATTATACTATTCTACAGTTGCAAAATGTGAAATAGAAAAGTATTTTTTCATTGCGACATAATTAAATAATTCCACTAAGTAGATCATGAGACAATGTTTTACTTAATAAATGCTCCTGTATTTTCGGGTGTTCACCGCGTAGATATTTTTCGTAGACTACAGTTTTTCCCGTACTCCAATGGGCGTCTTCAATTTGAAGTGACTGTCGTTTTCTACGAAAAGGACTTACTCGGTCAATACGTGGAAATGCAGGAACATTTGCTTCAACGCTGTGTCATTCTAAGGTCTGACACAAATTTCACTGTCCCTGTCAATTTACGTCTTTTCCTACGTACTACTCTGCCGACCGCTGCAAGGGCGAGTGGCAGGGGTTGTTTGAACACCAGCCGAGGTAAAAGGAAAAGAATAAGGAAAATGGTTTGGGTGTGGGACAAACAATTATAGAATCTTTGACAAATATCTCACTGTTTGTTTTTGCATTCGTAAATGATGCTCTCTCGCGTAGGAATTCTCTAAGCTTTTTTGCACATTGTGTTTCTTATATTAAGTGAAAGAGATGTCATCATATCTTCATTAGTCATTTTTCTACTATAAAATTGGTTATCTACAGCCCTTCACACTGCCCTGTGTCTTAATAATCCTTTAATGCCCTGACATTTTTATTCCATTTCCCGTTTTATGTGGCCGCTTACAGATGTATTGTAGGCTGGAATAGTATTCTCAGTGTCAATCTGAAACTGATGCGATCTGAATTTTTTTAGTAGCCTTTTATCGCATTGGCAATATTCTTACACGTGTTACTTCTTCCTGTTCAGATTCTCAATCTTTTTTATTCTTCCTTATTTTCTCAGCAGTAGAAAAACAGAAATCTCTCGTCCATCTTCCCTTCCTTTCCAACCCTCCAACACCACTCCGGCCTGCCGCCAATTCTCGGAACAACCCTTTAGAAGGCATCCACCCAAACTCTATCTTTCTCTCTCTCTCTCTCCCTCCGTGTTCCAATTTCTTATTCTTCCCATGTTCCGACCTCTTGCGCAAAAAAGCCTTTCCGAGAGCGCACCTTCTCCTTGCTTCTCCGGAGACTTCCCTCGTTCCCTGCCACATCATTGCACCACGCCACTTAAGGGGAGGCCCCTATTTTCTTCTCGAGTACGTAGTCACACTTAAAACTGATTTCCCTCTCCAAAGTTCTTTTTATGAAGGAATATCGTTCTCCAGTTCTTTTTCTTTCCTCGCGACCGTTTACCTTTTTGTCGTTATCTTCTTCTCTTCCTTCATTCTTGGCTCAGCTCTCGTGCCGAAAGGTTGTGCCTTCTCCGTTCTCTGTGCTCTGCGGTTTAGTGTTGAGTCACCATGCCCTCGTGTCCTAAGTGTGAGCTTTCAGTTAAACGAAACAAACGTAGCGTCAGCTGTGAGCAGTGCTCTGCTACGTATCATCCATCCTGTCTGTCAATGACTGAAGCGGATGTTGCCGCGCTTGAGGAGCTCCAGAAGTCCTGGACCTGCGATTCCTGCTCTTCTGGGATGCGTTCTGGACGTAATGACTCCACTCCCGTCAGGATTTCATCTATGAGCGACGCCAAAGGATCAGCGCCTGATTCCAGCATACTGGCGGAACTCCTAGAGCGCGTGAAAAGTATTCAGGGGAGCCAACTGGAGCTGAAGAGTGCAGTTGAATCATTACAGGTAGTAATAACTGAGCATTCTACTATGCTTGACCATCTCAATTCGTCTATCGCTGATTTAAGTGAGAAACTGCATCAAGCATGTAGTGACAGTGCTGCAATAAAAGCGCGTGTGTTAAATCTTGAATCACACATTAATAGAATAGAACAAGAGCATTTGCGCAATGTGGTGGAATTTCATGGAATTCCCTGCATTACCGGTGAATCGCCTGAGGCCCTAATCGTACAGGTTGGCCTAGCCTTAGGGGTGAAATTCGAAATGAGTGACATTGACTACATCTATAGGCTGAAGAGCCGCGCGTCAACGGATGATGGTGTAAAACCCTCGCCAATTATTGTCCGATTTTTGCGTTCCACATTAGCTCAAAATCTTATTAACGCACGGAAAGTTAAAAGGAACCTAAGTCTTAAAGATATAGGGCTAAATGAGTGTGTTAATTCCTATGTATTTGTCAATGAGTCTCTGACGCCATACAATAGAAAATTATATTCTATGGCCAGGGAACTAAAAAGGGGAGGTAAATTCAAGTACTTGTGGGTAAGAAATGGTAAAATCTTTGTCCGGAGGCGTGAGGGAGACGATCGCTACCTTATTCAGTCAGAAGAGGACATTAAAAAGTGGGAATAGGGAGGAGGTTATAGTTCACCGCCTATTGTCACCCAGAAGATTTCAAGAGATATAACTCTGTGCCATGTTAATTGTCAATCCCTCTTTGGTCACTTTGATGAATTTTGCCTTTTTTTTCAGGAATCAACTTATGACATAATTTGCATGTCTGAGACCTGGCTAAAAGAGCGCATATCTGATGAGATGGTTAAAATGAATGGTTATAATATTTTTAGACATGACAGAATTGGTAAAGGTGGAGGGGGTGTTGGCTTATATGTACGCGAGAATTTAAAAGTTAATGTTCTGGCCACTTCCCCTGACACCTACTGTCATACCTCTGAATTTATCATATCCGAAGTATGCAACGAAATCTCCTCTAAGTTATTGTTGTGTGTCGTGTATCGTCCTCCTAAAACAGCCCTCCCGACGGACTTTGAAAATGCATTTTTGCAATTTGCTCCCACCTTTAAAAATATTGTTATATTTGGTGACTTCAATGCTGATCTTCTACGAAATAATTATGATGGTAAACACATGCATAATTTTGTGTACTGTAATAATCTTAATCTTGTACCATACGCAGCTACGCATCACACAGAAACAAGTCTTACCCTATTAGATCTCTGTATTGTCGACGATCTGGAAAAAGTTTCAAATTACTCTCAGACTCCCATTTCCTTCCTCTCGGCTCATGACTTAATTGAAATTACGTACACTTTCAAGTTTTCTATGTCCCTCACACCCACCTCTTTCCAATTCCGTGACTTTCAAAACATTGATTCCCACTGCCTTCATGATGCACTTCTAGAGATGAATTGGAATGGTATTTTTAACTCTTGTTCTATCGATTCCAAACTTGGTTGTTTTATGTCAAACATTTCTAGTTTCTCTGACACTTTTTTTCCCAAACGGGAATGTCGGCCTATACGCCGATTTCCTCCTTGGCTGAATGAGACGATAAAACTCATGATTAAAGAACGCAACCAAGTGCGGTGTGCCTTTCGACGCAATGGTTGTTCTACTGTGTTCCAAAAATACAAGGAGCTTAGAAACCGCATTAAATCAGCCATCAATGACAGTAAACGCCAGTTTTATTCCTCGAAGTTTTCCTCTTTGAAAGACCCGAAATTGATTTGGCGTGAATTTCGAAATCTGGGGTTGGTTCGAAGACGGGACTCTTCTCTACCTTCAAATATAACTCTCGATCAGCTAAACTCCTACTTTGTGTCAACTTCGATCAGTCAAAATGTTGCCCTAGCTAACCTCAGACCTGAGCGAGTTATCCCATTTAATGAAAACAACTTTTACTTTAGACACGTAACTCCTGACACTCTTATCGAAAGCTTGATGATCTCAAACTCAAATGCCACTGGTGTGGACGACATTCCGATAAAGGTCATTCAACTTTCCAAATATGCATTATTACCATACATCCTTGAAATATTTAACCACTCTCTTGATAACTCAGTATTTCCATCGGCCTGGAAAAAAGCACTTATCCGCCCGATAAAGAAGATAAAAAACCCAAAACTACCTTCTGACTTCCGGCCAATTTCTATCCTGTGTGCCTTGTCGAAAGTGCTGGAAAGAATTGTTTTCAAACAAGTCACAGAGTACTTAACTGACAATGACAAACTTGACGCTCTGCAATCAGGTTTTCGGCATGGATTCAGCACGCAGACGGCACTACTAAAGGTTACCGATGATATTCGACTTCATATGGACAAGCGCATGGTTACAATTTTAGTTCTTTTTGATTTCAGTAAAGCATTTGATCGAATTGATCATAATCTACTCTTTCATAAGATGGTGAAGCTTGGTTTCTCGTGTTCAGTTTTAAACTGGTTTTGCTCCTACCTTGAAAATAGATCGCAAGCAGTCATGGGACCTGACAATAAGTTATCTGATTGGGTTCCGGTATCTTGCGGAGTTCCCCAGGGATCTGTCCTGGGCCCTCTGCTATTCTCTATTTTTGTAAATGATATTTCGATCGCGATTAAAAATTGTAAGTACATGATGTACGCAGATGACCTCCAAATATACATCCATTCCTCAATTGAAAACATAGCTGCTAGTATCAACCTTGTGAATCATGACGTCAGAGAAATTACAAAATGGGTTGGCGAAAACCGACTTACACTGAACTGTCAAAAGACGAAATCAATAATCATTGGAAACTCAAGGGTTCTAAACAAAATAGATATTAATCAACTTCATCCAGTTGTAGTTGGTGATCACCAAATATCTTTCAGCGACTCTGTTCGCGCTCTTGGAGTAACCCTCACAAAAAATCTGTCGTGGAACGAACATGTTAATGAAATCTGTAATAAAGTCAATATTACCCTCTATCAACTAAAACTAAATAAGCACCTATTTCCTATTCCCACCCGAAAAATGTTAATTTCATCCTTGGTATTTCCCTCTATTGATTATTGTAGTCTCGTTTATAATGACATACCTAAAGAGTTAGAAAAAAAGTTACAAAAGCTATTAAACTCATGTGTAAGATATGTATTTAATTTAAGAAAGGATGTTCATGTGTCACAATACAGAATCAGCCTAGGTTGGCTAAATCTTTGTAACCGTAGAAAATATCTACTCGGTGCTTTTCTTTTTGGGATGTTCAGAGAGAGTATTCCTAAATATCTTCGGGAAATGTTTAAGAGCAGATCAGAAACCACTCAGATGACATCTCGCACAAAGAACTGCTCTTTACGTTATCCAACTCCACGTACAACCGCATACCAGAAATCATTTCTTGTTACGGCATCTAAACTTTGGAATTCTCTCCCTGAGGATCTGAAACAGAAGGGCTCCAATCATGCCTTCAAGTATAAATTATACATGACTCTACTCAGTGCAGAGCAAACATAAACTCTGTCTAATAAAATACGGCCTAAATATTGTGTGTTGTTAAATTCTAATCCTTGCCTATTTGCTACATTACTATTTCTGTATCATGCTGTATTGTTATCACTTGTTCGATTTTTATGTACGTTTTGAGTTTTCTTTGATGAGCCATTCAATTGTAAAATGTGTTTTTGCTCCATGGGTGATGCCCAGAGCATTAATAAATATTCTATTCTATTCTATTCTATTCCTTCATCCTCTTCCATTTTTTATCCCTCTTTTCGTGTTCTCATCCCATTTTTTCGCACGTTCGCTTTATCCTCGCACACACACCTTTCACCACGTCAGTCCTCCGCCCGTCCTCCCTCGCTTGAGTTCTTTCTACTTATGTGGACACGCGCTTTTTCTCCCTAGCTCCTTTTATTACCACCTTTTTTTGACTGAACCGTTCCTTCTTTCTCCATTCTTCTTTAGAGTGGCTATGCCGACTTTAAATATTTGAATGCTTAATAAACTCCTTGATATTGCTACCTTCTAGAAAAGTACGGCGATCCTCCTAGGTTTCATCGTAGTTTTGGAATGGAATCACGAAATCAATCGTGCATCTGGATTTTGAGGGCAATGTACCGAGTCATGTCAATTTTTTATGTCGTAACACTTACTGATATTTGATCACTTCTGATTTGACGCTATTTATATCCCGATACAACCTGTTAACATTTAATTTCACAATGCTTGAATCATAGCAGAATCTATCTGTGGAAGGCAACTGTAAATGCCAAAGCAATATGCAAAGTTGTTAAATAAAGGGTACAATAGAACCACTTTTAATTTTCTGAAGTATGTAGATGTTAAAATGGTAGTTCATTGTTTCATTCCGCCGATTCCTTTTTTTCTAATCTCCTTAATTTTTTGAATGTGTGTTATTCGGTGTAACTTGGTGAAATTCTCTCATATTGAAAGAAAGTTGTTAAATAATTTTGTAAAACTCCACACTAGTTGAACAAAAATGTACGTCGGGAGTCACACATTAGGGCATCATCAGGTAGAATCAAACTTTCCCCTGCTCTATTGTATATATTATTTGTGTCCGAAAACCCCTTACTACACGCCCTTTCGGCGGCGCGTGGGGTTTTAAGAAGATGCAAATGCCTCCCTCTTCAAGTGTCCCTACTGTATTCTGTTTCCTTCCCCCGCGTCTACCGTTTCTTCCCATCCCTGCTTCGTGCTCCACCTTTGGAGTCTCTCCTTCCTTCCGCTGTCTTTTGCCCATTTTTCCGCCCCCTGTGTCCTTCTCGCATTAATTTGTTTTTATGCGGCACCATTAATGCTGCCCCTAATGCCACTCCCTGCAATTATTCATCTCCAAGGAAGCGTGGAAGACTGATCGCGAGAAGCTTGGATTTCTGCTGAAAATACGAAACGAAAATTCCAAGGGGTAAGTCCAGCTCAAAATATGGAAACAAGGGAAGCAGAATTATACAATGGAAAAACACTTGAGACAATGCTCGAGGAAATGCCAAAGAAAATAGTGGACGTGCCACTTGTGTCTCCCTGGCTTCACGTTTTGCCATTTCCTTGTTGTTCTCTGAGTGTTCAGGAGATGTTTTACATACTTCTAGGTCGTATTATTATGCATTTCTTCTATTCGAAAAATGTATATAATTTATGTTTCTTTTTATTTTTCCTCCGTAAATATCCCTCCTGGAAGGCTACGCTACAATTTCAGAAGTTCGGCATATAAATTGAGGTTGAACTCCCATTAAGTCCATGCCATAGTGAATCTTATTCTCAAATTCATTAAAATTTAAAAAAATGCAGTCGTTCTGAGCAAAGCCGCAATTCAGCCATCTAATTTCTCTACCATGTTTGCAAGAATCGCTCAGTGGACGTCGATGAAATATCGCGAAGGCTCTCTCAGTTAAACTGATCACAGCAGAATTAATGTGATTGGGGATATTTTAGACAGCGGACGAACACGGATGGCGCGGCAGTTATACTTTTAGAATTGAATCACAGATCCTTTTAAGTCTTGGTATTTCTTTTATTGTGGATAGATTTTTTTTATCTCCAGCTCGTCTATAACAATGACTTATGTTGACTGCGTGCTGAAATTGCACTCCATAAAGCCTCCGTTGAAATTTTCTCTCCCCCCCCCCCTATTTGAATTGAAACTATGCCAAAATCCATTAAAACTGATCTCCAGGTGCCATCACCCCTCCTCGTTGTGGTTTGGAATGAACGCTAAATCACATTTTGAGTGCCCATATCTTTTCGGAACGTCATGTAAGGAATTTGAGGTGGAAATCCCGCTCGTAATACCTAAACGCGATAGCCTTTTCGAGCCGTTTTCGTTTCGAGGGAAATAAATTGCACTTTATTTCTACCACCAGGGCTCGGTGCAATCGTTCAACATCGTTCTACCTTAATCCCTTCCCTGTTCCATTCCAAAACTTCCGTTTATCTCAACTCGGCTTTAGGTTGCACGTTCGTTCGGTTTCATACCAGACACACTCCGGGCATGTTCGATCCCTCCCCCCACTCCTTGTCTGCTTTCCCCGGCCACACCTGCTGCAACAACGGTGTAGTGTCCAGACTCGGAATGTTCCCATTCAATCAAATGTCCTCTCTCCAAAAAGCCCCACCGCTGAACTACATCCACCTCTCTTTCTCTCTTTTACTAATACTCTCACATAAGCCCCGCGTTTCCTACACTTCCTTCCGCGCAAACGTTATAAAGCTTCCCACTCTGGACTACGAGGCATGCAGTCCTAAATACGTCCATATACAGATAAGTGCATAGAGAGTGTCGAGATAACCATTTCCGCTCTATGCTCGTCGCCGCATTTTTAAGGGTCAACTGGTTGTTAAGCCTGCCGAAAAAATATTGCATGAGAGTATATAAATGAGTGGGACATTCATAAAGCTTGTGGTGTCGAGACGTGTCTACGATGCGATTTTTCACGGTGTGATTTCGGGCCCATTTTCCACGGGAAAACTATGGGTGTGTCGTTTAGTCCGGATGTGGATTGAATTCCGGCGATTTGAAATGTTCAATGCATGTTCCATGGAGCTGCAGTCGAATGCGTCCGCATTTTAGCATCGCGGATAACAAGGGAGGAAAGAAGGCGATTTATTGAGTATTTTTTTTCGAAACGTCGCACACAATATTTCGCCGTTGCCTTATCCCGACAGTGAACACTTGGTTGCAGATTTTTCACGACGTTTTTCTCTTTAATAATCCCATTATTATTCTTGAAGTATTCCGAGATGATAACTATAGGTGTTGCGAAACTTGGTGGCGCTCACTTGTGAAGAGAATGGCGCAAAGGAGAGGAAAGCATACATGAGATGTCGGATGAAGCGGTCGACCCTTTCTCCAAAGGACCCTGCGGAAGTCCTTCGATATTTTTACACGCTCATCAAAGCTTGGTTTTCGGTCAGTGTCCTCTAATCCTCCGCTGGTGAGTGCCACCAAGTTTCGCTATGCCTATAACCCCAGACATTTCGATGGTGGTAATGGAATAAAACCCTCGCATTCTGCGCGCGGTCGAGTCCCGCCTGGGTGCATTTTTCACCACTCAGAACTTGGTGATTCTGTTCGTCCGAGGTTGTTATTCTGACGCCCGATGTATAAGGTCAAAGGTGCTGTTTTTGGGACTGTGGAATTTAATAAATATCTTGCTGATAACATTTTTGAAACAGACTCAATAGCATTGTAAGTAAAGCACACGGTATTCATTCGTATTTTAACTATGCATTAACGTATGTGTTGCGAATCATTATAATTCTATAAACAAGTTAGCTTTTGGCTTTCCTGTACGAAAGTGATCCTTAATTAAGGTGGATGGAGCGGTAATATCGGGTCATTGAGTTCTTATTTTAATAATTTTATAAGTAAGTCAGAGAAAAGTCACAGTACCACATGTCATTTAAGTACATCTGTGTACGCATTGGAACTCATCATACAGGCGGTTATTGGAAATTATACAAGAATTATACTCTAATTTTTGCTTTAATCAAAGCATTCTGACGTAGGCTACCGTGGGGCTTGGATGGAAGATATTTCCGGTTTCCAGAGTTTCCGCCGCGTCGTTCCATTTCTTCTGGACGATATTTCGCCTTGCTATCCTTCAGGTTTCTTCAGGTCAACCGACTCAGACAACAACTTCAGGCAACAATTACAATTATAATAATAAATGTATTATTTCGCGTTTAGAAATAATCTGTGCATATATAATGGAATTATTACGAAATATATGTCATCTGCTATAAGCTTTGTGTTAAAATAGCATTAGCAAATTTCATTGCATTGTGTATAAAAGGCAATCTTGGTGAATTGCATCCAATAATAAATCTCGCGTCGAATACTATGCTTTTGAAAACAAGTCTGCATGTGGAAATGGTATTTATACAGTGCTTCAAAATTAGTCGAGAAATTCATCCTTTTTGGATTTTTACTGTGGAAATTTGCGCTGAATGTATATTCAAAAAGTGGGTCGATGGCGTATTGAAGCAGAGAAGCCAAGTCTATTTTTTTTGCGAAATAGTATCAACACAGCATGACAATCGCGCGCAATTCGTCCTTAAATTTAATGAATAATGCAATATTTTTTATTATTCCCATTTTGCTTCTTTTCAGATAATACATTAGGGTGCCCCGACTGTGCCGCTACTGAAACCTTCGTTTTCGGTGTAAAAACTGCACTTCTGATCCATTCTATATGACCGTTTGCGCATTTTAATGGCTTCATGTCCTACCATATGGTTCCGTCTATTCTCTCCTTTATTCCATATCTCTAAGAGTTAAATTTGAGACGCGGATAAGCGAAAATCAAAGAGTTTTCTGTGATATAGGCCCATGGAGACTCTTGAGCCACATCCGGGAAGATTTGGGAAAGTTTTAATGTGCGCGTAACTCACTTTATGAAAGAAGTTTGCGGGTGGAGAGGATTTGGTGGAATTCAGGTCAAAGTTCGTAATCTTGGATGCAGTTCTAATTATGTTAAGTTTTGCTTCATACGCCGCACACTGCATCCACCTTAGTCATCGTCCTGAGAGTTGGTCTAATGGTCGAAAAGCTGACCCTTGAAATAATGTGCTCTAAGCAGAACTCTGAGACGCATGAAGCCAGGTGCATTGTCCTAATTCTTATGATTGTGGTGTAACGTGCCAACTCAGATTTTCCTTTCTCCGTCCTTTTTCTCATGCTTAAATATGCTTTCTTAAATAATTAAAATTCTTTATTTAATCAGCCTGTTTTCTTTCTCCTTGCGTTAATATCTCTTTCCTTAGTCACACCCACTTTCCTATAGTTTAACTTCCAACAACAACCTCTCAGTCTACCCTTGCTCAGGATCATTTACTAATATCACGTGCAATACCTCATCCTTATCTTCTCATCAACTTCCCTTCTCTCCTACCCTTCTCAATTCTTCATTTCTTGTCTTTCAATCCGTCCATCGAGCCTTCTTCACATCTACATCATAAACTCCAGCTACTTCCAAATGTAGTTTAGATATATTTTTCGAGAAAATTTTACATATCTGGAAAATAAAAATTGGGCCAACCTGTCTATAAATAATTCTATGGTTTTAAAATGGCAGCCTACGTCCAACTAATAACGTGTTTAAACAATAAATAAGCCTCAGAAAACCACCAAGTTGTCACAGGTCAAAATTGAATTCAGGCGAATCAGTAAATGGCGATTTCATTGTATCTTATAATTCCTTCATACGCTCCTCTGGTCCGTCTAAATGTTTTCCCTACTAGCCATAAGCATAAATTTAGCTATTATTTCTAAATAATTGGACTATAGATATGAGATGGGAATGGATGGAACCATAGGAAACAATGGCGTGGAGAATAATGAAGCTATAAAAATAAACAATCTGCCCAATTTGTTTTGGATATGTAATCCAGATAAAATGTAAAAATTAATGGTATTAGTAAGTTAATTGTCACGGTATCATAACGATTGCCGTATGCCCGTATGTGAAGATTATACTTTACCAAAATACTAGCACATTATGAACACATGAAAGAATGCTGGCAATAACTATGTGGAATCTTAATATCCATCTTCAAAACTGGAAAAGAAAAAAAAAACACTGTTACACTTTCATTTAATAATCAACCATGGTATCGGCGCTTAATACCTGATGATAATCGTCATGATGTTAACCCTGCATGATGCTGCATATGCCTGATGATAACCCTGATACCATGTGCCGAAACCATGGTCGGTTGCTAAATAAAAGTGTTGAAGTGTTCTTTCTCTTTTACATTCTTGAAGATAGTATATCATTATTATTATTAATATTTATTTATTGTTCTTGGACTTGTCCATTAAGAGCATAATGGGTTTATACATTATCATGGTACGCTAATGAAGAAATTTTACGTAATTTCAATGGTAAGTGGAACATTTTACTCAAAAACAACTTTACTTTTTCTTCCCATGGCGCCAAATATTCTATTATCTATGGTGTTAGGATAATATTTCGATCCGACCTACTCGCGTGTACGCGCAGATGATCTCCGATGACCAGTAGTCCTGTCCGCGAGTCTCCCTTTTCACAATTTCCTTCGTTTGACCACTTCTCCCTATAATTTACGCTTAGTGTCCTTTCCCTGTTTGTGACACCTCAGGCTCTATCCACTTTCCCCTTACGTCGTTAACGGTGACGAATTTCTACGACGGCCGCTGCCGACTTCCTATTCATTAACCCAGTAGCGGAGTCTCATCTCTCCTTCAACACCGTTCGCAGCTTACTTAGACCCCGTGGCTTGCTTGGCCAGTGGTTCTCACGTTCAAATGTAGTTTCACATGTCTCTCCCCCTCCCTTTCTCCTCGTCTCGTCACCGTCGACGCCGACGCTCGTCTAACCTAATCGTTATCTGCATATTTTCACCATGCATTGGATAGAACGCGCTTCCCATCTCACGTTTTGCCAGATGCAACTCTAGCCCTTAATTTACCTCGCAATCCACCGTGTTAGTTCAGCCGTATATTAGTTCTTCATGGGTACTATCATCATCATAGGGTATACTATTCTTCCAGTTGATTAGCAGGTCTTTGAACAGCCCTTTCTCCAACATCAATGCAGGCGAAATTCGACTCTGCGCAAATTAATGGTGGTGAACATGAAGGATCGAGGCTAAGAAAAAAAGCACAAGGGTTTGGACTTGCACGAATATATTCTACCAGCTGATTAGTAGGATTTTGGACATAACTTATCCTAACATCCCAGTTTTTGGGGCATCCTACATTCCGTCGTATAGATGGCTCGCCGTCAGGCCTCTCTTAAATTCCTCATCCCCTCGACCTCTCCTTAAGTCTTCCAAAATTCCTATTCTATTCATTCTTCTTCCATTCTACCCCAGCGTTCTCATCATCCTTTTTAACATGCCCTCACCGTTTAAAACATCCTCCAATACATCTTTTTTGCCTTATTTGAGCCTCCACTACTAGCTTCTTTTTCTCTCCCACCATATCCAATACCTCTTCGTTCGTCTTCGTCGCCATATTGCTTACCCTCTCCATTCTTTTCCAAACCCACATCTCAAATTCCTCCTCATAAGCACCAACCAACAAAAAATGAAACATGAGGGAATTTCCGCCATTTAAGATAGGTGAGTAGGGTTGCTAAGGGTAAGATTCCTTTGAGGGATGGAGGAGAGAAACCTGGCGTCGGCATTAGTCTGCCTTTAACGAAAAGAGCCAAGGGGACCATAGTTTAACGTCCCATCTGGCGGATGGTGCACTGCACTTTGCATGCTCAAAATGGACTGCACTGAAAATGTTGGGATTCCTCTGAATAATCTTTGCCAAACATCCTTGGTTCGAACCCTGTCCCTCGGGATGGGAAGCCAGTATTCTAACCACCACACCAAATTGGATTTTGGATTTACTTGCTTTGGATACTTGAACTCTACGTAGGAAAAGCACTTCAATTGCAGAACTCCGTCCGTCGGTTGGGACGTTAAACTTTGGAATCCTTTGATGTTCATCGTTAAGAACATAATGAAGCCGTCACCAGGTTTCTCTCCGCCGTCACTCCTGACCCGAAGGAATCCTTGTCTCATATCCCACGCACCTATCCTGAATGTACAAATGACCTCATATGTCGGTCGTCTTTTTTTAATAATAATAAATTATTGCTTCCTGTTGTACAATATTTGTCAACACATTTTAAACAATAGATGGAAGTTTTAGGTTACCCCAAAGATAAATATCTGTGTGGGGGTAACCAGAAGTTCCGTGTAAAATAGAAAATTAACAAAAAATAATATATGTACGAAGTTGACATCAGTGCTTCACTACACAATGTCACTATTTACAAAGTTGTATCTGGTTAAAGAAACAATTTCATGATAACTATTGAAAATTATTTGAATATCATCCAATTTTAAGAGCAATATTTTGACTTGTCTAAAAAATACCTTCTTTTCCGTTATTACAAAATAAATTACCAACAGAGCGTTCCGCATTTAGTGGGCTGTATGGGCCTTACGGAAAACGCTGTTGCCAAATTTACGTTCCATGTGCAAGCCTCAAGGTCACGCAGGGAACCACTTTCAGCACTGAAAACACATTTGTATTGCATTGGAAGACTCCTAGATGCGCAGTTAGTTTATTGCAAAGTAAAATGTTATTTTTTTGTTGCTATTGGCAACATCGTATCTCCGGCCTCACGGAGATTTACACAGGAAATGAATGTACCGTCAATGTCATTCCATCGCTTTTCACACTGTTATCTCCTTGTTTCGCCGTTTTCCTTTCGTTATTTTTCTTCCATTACATCGCTGTTTATGTATCTTTCTCTTCCTTCCATGCCATCCGTCGTGTTTTCTTCATTTCTCTTCCCCAGGTGTAATCATCTCCCGTTGATCGCTTGTTGTTTCATCCTTTCCCGTAACGATGTCTCTGGAGTATTTTCCCCTCGTTTTCTCTCTCCCCCCCCCCCCCACTCTTCTCTCCGACGACTGTCATCGAAGTATTTCGTACTCAGCTGAAGTGCTTCCACTGATCGGACGGGAGGGAGAATCGTTTGTTCTAATCGGAGCTCATTTAAATCCATCTATCACAAAGCAAGAGACGAATGTTGCTCCTGCTGTCTTGTTGATCTAACTATCAAGTATCGATGGTCACACTACAGCGTGATCCATGTCATCCGAGTATAAGGTAATATTTATCTTGTTGAAAGACCCTCTTGCCTATTCATTGTAAAATATTAGTCTTCATTGCAATATTTTGTGAACGTGATATCACTCTATTACTAGTTGATTATGTTTAGTACGCTTATATTCAATGCAGTCTCATCAACATCAATTAGTTAAACTAGAGAACAAAGTTTGCTACTCACAATGAAGGTTTTTGATAGCTTATTATACAATTTACCCATCATAGAAAAAGTTATTGAGCCTCTTTTGATTTCTTTACTCTCCTGTTTTACTGATTTATCACCAGTCTTCCAGTAGATATCTCCACCTTTGTGAATTTTATTTCTTGATGGACAATTATACGTGGTGAACTATTTTCTCACTTAATTGACTGACCAAATTTTCAACAGATATACGTGATTATCAAGGTATTGATCACCATGAAAATTACACTTATTTGTTGAAACCTTGGTCAGCCAATGAAACAAGTGTGAAAATAGAACTTAGTTAGTAATTGTTCATCATGAGCGTTACCCATTTTCATAAAGTAAGTCACAGTTTATAACTTCTTCTTCACAAGTTATTTCTAACATTATTTTTTAATTCTGTTGGCTATTCATCCATGTTGGAGGTAAGCACATAGCGTTAAAAACTTTCTCACCATTATGATTATTTTTACTCGTATTTTTTTACAATTTAATTATCCATGTATCAATAATAGTTGCAGGCGTATCTTTGTGTAATTGAGTTATATACTTGACTAAGAGAAATTTATATATTCCTCACTAATAATTCCATACCCACCTAGGTTTCAACTTCCCTGCAGTCATATTGAGGTCAATGCATTGATTATGACTTCAGGGCAATTGGAACCTAGGTTGGCATTTAATTATTTGTGTGGAATATACTAAGTTCTATATATCCTATATATCAATTCTACTTGGTCGTTGTTTTACTGTTCTCTCTCTTTATTGTTTAAACCAGCTCAATTTCTCTTTCTCTCCTTCTTTTCAAACTAAGTTGTCCTCATTCGCAGTTACGGTTTTGCGTGTTCATCTCTGCTTCTTCTCGGACCGTATCGTTACGCCTCGTAAGTTTTTATTTTCCTTAATTTAACCCACCGAAATATCTCCCCGCTTCTTGCCCTCTCTCTCTCCCTCTCACAATTCTTTCATCCAACCTCCACATTCCCCTCTCTCTTAATCCAAATGAGTGAAAGTATTTCGTGTTCACCATGCTTTGAAACTTTAAGGCTGTTTTTTCCACTTCTATTTTTCCATTAACATGCTCATATATCCTGAGCGTGGCATTTTTCGAGTAGTAAGATTCTCACCCAAGCGATGTGTGATACTGTGTTGAAATTAAAATGAACGTATATTGAGATCAAGGGAAGTACTCTGAAAACCGTCACTATCTTCAATAGGTTGAGGAAAGCCTTAATACACGTATTAGGTGTAAAGTTAAATGTGATTTTTATTGTAATCGGCATATATGTAGCTGGGAAGATTATACCTACTTCTGCCTCTTTACTTTCCTCTGTAGAGACAGTTTTCCTGTTTAGCTCATTTTGCTAGAAGAACTTATCATGCCTGCGTGCCGAAAATTAAGGTGAAATGATCGCCGCTCTGGGTATTTTAGTAACCAATTGGATTGACTGGTTGGCGAATATGCATTTCACCGTCAATCTACTCGAAATTCGTGGTTTCAAATTTTTATGAGCTGTTTTCAAAATATGGCATTGTGTCAATCATGAATATGGCTTTTGCTCTCTCGAACATTCAGACGAACGAGAGATATCTTAAAGTAAAGCTCTACGAGTATATCGCACCTGCTTCCGTGAAATTTACTTACGCAATTTTTCTCTTTTTCTAATCCGCGCGTTAAAACCTTGTGTACGTCAATGATTTGGCCGACTGGTTGCTTTTCAATTTTTTAAATTTATCTTATTTACAAGCAGTTATTCCGTAGATAAGTCTCATTAACGGATGATGCAGACGTTATCTTCTCTTACAGAAAGGTTAAAAAGTTAAAATCTTATTATGGGGGATCTGCTCTTTTGTCATCGTAATTTCAATTTTATAATCAGAGTATATCTCTCGCACAACCATGGTCGGAAATTAGGCATCAACCCAAACAAGGAGCTGACGATGCAACATTTTGTCCCTCGGTCGTAATCTCCCATTTGCGTGACCATTGAACACGATCCCGGCGATTACGTCATAATTTGATCAGGCGTGCGCTCAGCCTCGAACGAACACTTGGGCCAAGTCTTTCCGCCCCTGCTTCTGCACAGCGCCGTTTTGTAATCACGAGCCCTCATTCGGATGATGGATTCCTCCTCCAATTGCCGTTGTTTTCTTGCGTGCTTATTTGCTTTCGTACGAGGGACAGACTTGCGTGACCGCATGGATGACAGAATTTCGGTTCGGAGTTAAGAAAGAAAACTGGCACTGCCCTTTTCTCACAAGTCATCGTCAAGCTTCGTCGACTCTGACACAGCAATTGGTTCCTAATGTCCTCTCTCTCTCATATATGTGAGTGTAACGTCCATAAAAACATTTTAATTCTGTTAGTTGTCATACTTTTACGTCTTCTATTTCGTCTCTGGAGCGGAAAATGGTTCCTAATGTCCACTCGCTCATAGAAATGTTGAGTGTAATGCCTATTTACTATTTTGATTTGGGTGAGAGTCATCATCTCACGACGTGTGCTCCCTTGAGGTGAATAAAATGACGTAATAACCTGCATTCTTTTTGAGTCATTTTTTGTTAGAGAGTGCCGTGCTTCTCGGAGATGCATATTGTTAGTGGCCCTATTGAAGATTGGCAAAATTTAGGATGCACTCTAGCACGTACACAAATTAACAGTTTTTATGGGCTGACCTATTAGGGGTAATTCACTTATGGTCTCAGGATTAAATAAAAAAATACAGGGAGCTGACAATTTTATGGGTATGACTTTCGTGATACTGAACCACCTGCAAAAGTGTCATTTAAGATGTCTATGTTTGAATCCTGAGCTTATTGTCGGAGAAACATGATGAATATTGGAAACTGGAGTGTACTTAGGAATAAAAACCTGAAGTATTAAGTAATTCTGTGGATATTTACATCTTTTGAGGGTATTTAATTAGTTCAGCATTATTTCCTTCGTATTTTTTATCCTTAGTGTCTATGGTTTATTCATGATGCCTAAATTCTAAAATTTAATTCATTTGGACTCCGTTCATCTTTATCAATCCCCCGATTTAACAGAGGCCAAATTCTTGCTTTATTCCTGTGTTGGCATAAGTCATTCTTTATCAAGTTATGGCTAATTCATTTGCCAGTCAACTTCTTCATTTAATTTATTTCCTGTGGAGTGCTGAATGACGACCTCCCTTGGCTCCAGCTCTCATCTACTCCCCAACGATAATACTCCTCTTCATCATTTGTCTTGCAGTGAGAGTACGCTTGCATTTAAAGTCCGCGATGCAATCTTTCGTCTTGGCACCATCATCAACCTTCCTTCTGGTAAACCTGGCTCCCATTTGCCTCTGTTTCATCGTATGGCATATCTTGCGCTTTGTGACCTTTTTTGAGCGGTCAGCTGCCGGCTTCCGTGGGTCAAAATAATCTTAATAATGTAGCAGGTGAATAATGGTTTTGTTGCGTGCTATGGTCCTCCTTTGGAGCCCCCTGGTTACTCCTTGCCAGGACCTTGTACGTCCTTTTCTGTACATCATTCATTCACTTCATACATGTGCAGTGAAAAAAAAGAGTGGGTGTTAAACTAAGGCATTTCCGGCTGCAATTAATTATGTTGGGAATGGGAAAAGCTTGTTCTCTCAGCAGTGAGTTGTATACGTTTGCATATTAGAAAAAATGAAACTTGGTCCTTTGGCTTTTAGCGTGTGCTTTCAAGAGAAACCCAATTCGCTCACAATCAGACGAGAAGAAATTTATCATCCCATGAGGGGGCTTGAAACTACATTGTGTCATCTGGGAACGGATTCCGTTTTCACTAGCGCTGTATCACGGAGCAAAACTGCATGTTACTTTCAGGAAACAGATAAAAGTTTAGTATCTTGAACGTAAATCTAGCTGACCCATTTACTTCTGAAGCAATACAAGTTCGTTCTACCTGCAAAACTCCGAAGCCGTGGGTAATATAACTCTTTGTTTTCTTTGAACCTGATTTTAGATTTTGGTGGATTATAATTACACTTTTTTGCAAAATAAAGTTATCTCTGTCGATTATGCAAGACTATTTATTTCAGACTCTCTTGTGGGTCTGTAAATCAAATAAAAACTCATGTTACATGTGTGAAACTGATATTTATTCTCATGTTTAGTATCGATAAGTAGCGATTTTGAACTCGACCTGCATAATAACTTTGTTTCGAGAAATGAACACAAGACAAAAACCTGTCGCTCAGTGGCGACTTCAGTTATCCACATTCCTTTATTCTTGTTCATGGTCGGTTTGATTAATTGTTATTGACAAGGTATTAAGATTGGTCTGAATGGAGAACTACATATACCTACTAAAGAGCTCAGGAAACGGTTCTGAAGCGGAGAAAAAGCTGAAAAGATAAAATTAAAAGTGTAACTGTTTACAAAACTCTGTATGCACTTGAAGCTTACGGCTGTAAGATGTGGAATATCAACTTAGAATAACATATTGAAGTGATGTGACGGTCGAAGTACAGGTGGGTATAATCTGAGGAACTTTATTTAACTTAAATTTGTAATGTCATAAGTCTCGTTAGAAAAAACGTTTGTTAGAGAAACGACAATTATTAATAGGAAATTCAAAACGTAACTCATTTCTCTCTCAAAATTAATTCGTTAATATTAGATTTGAAACTATTCCAGTCATTCATCCTATTGTTTATGCTATACTAAAATGTTTTGGCAATCTCTTTGCTTGAATTTTTATTATCTCGAAAACATATACCTATAAGTATTTAATACTATATATTAGTCTTAAATATTGCTATTCGATAAATGACGGCCCATGATGGTTTGTTTGCTCCGTAATATAGAAGTTGTCTCATGAGCCCCTAGAAAATTGTGTGAATTCCGATTAATAACGTAGTTTTCAGGTTAGTTATTTGGGTTTACTTCTAGGATCCGCTGACGTTATTTCACCGTTTAAGTTCTAGGAACTACAATTCTTTATAAGGTTCAGGAAGGCGTAAAAAAATTGACTCTAGCGTTTCCGAAATAAACAAACCTGATATCTTAGCAAGGAAAAATTTCTTCTCATCCGGGAACTCGAGAGTGTACCTCAGCGACCGACTGTGCTTTCGCCCCCCTCCATTCGTCCCTCTCCTCCCGGAACTTAACTTAAGCCACCCACCCACCCAGCCTCCTTCCTTGCTTCCGAAAAAAAGCGCGGAAAGAACAAACTTGACGTGGGCCTCCCTTTGTCTTTTATTTTTTCACCGTGTAGCATCACTCACCCTCGCACACTCTCTGGCGGCCCCCTCCCTTTACACGTGCAAGGCACCCTGGGAAATTTTCCAAAAAATATAAAGGCTTTACTCCCGTATTACGTCGGCTTTTAAATCGTCACCGCCCTCTCTTCCGTAACCTCCCTCTTGCCGTCGTTCTCTTCATTGCCTGCTCCAAGCCATCCTCTCCTGCACGTCATCACTTATTTCTTCCTCCCACTGCCTTGTCTCACCCTCAATGGCGGCCGCTTTCTGAGATATTATTCTCCTCCTCCAATCTACTCTCAATGCAGCCGTATCACCCTAGTCCCAGCGTGGGATCAAAAATCCCCTCACCGCACGCCTCTTTCTCGTGTGATACTTCAACGTATCCCTTGCGATATTTCATCGTGTCGTCGTCGATTCGATATTCTTCTCGATTTGAGTAGTGAAATTTGAAAATGCTAGAGTAAGCATAAGAGTAGGCTAAATTAAGTAGGTGTGTGGTATCTGAGAAGTGTTAGACTTAAAAGCAGAATGAACAGGGTTAAGGCTGAGTAGATGATGAAATAATGTGAAATTGATGCTCCGATACTGGACATGGTATAAAAGATGCTTGCTTCTTTGGTTTGGTCATTTTGAGAGAACTGGTGAGAATCGAATATTGAAGCACATACGTGACAGAGGAGTGAATGATGTGAGAGTAAGTGTTAGACCGAGAAAATTAGGGCTGAATATGATGGAAGACGCACTTAGAAGAATATAAGGAGTCGTAAGAATAAGAGGCCATGTTGGAATCAATTTATGAGGGAAGCTGGAGTAAAAGATGTATAATGCAAGGATAGGGTAACATGGAAGAAATTATTAAAGCAGAGTCAGTTTTACAGGCCTATCGCCGAGAATCGAATTTTTAAACTGCGCCTACTCCGAAAGAGAACGACTCGCCGGATATTTATTCGTAGTGGATCACGGAAATTGAAGCACTGCTGTACACCGAGCTACTGTCTGCCTTAGTTGTTCCGCCGCACATGAGAAAAATAAATACATTTTTTCGGGGTCGTCAACGGTCGCAGCTTGTCCTTTTTGAGTCACTTTGTAGAGGATTTGTAGAGTCTCGTGTGTGGATATTTCCGTGTCTATCGACTTTTTAACTGCATAATTGGGAATAATTGACTGAAAAAAGTGTCCGTCGTTTTGGTTTATAACAATAATAGAAATATCAATGAACACATAACATTTATGAAAATCATGCGCGATTAACTTTTGTTCTTGCAAAGTACTATATTTTATTCAAAATCTTAACACAAACAGCATCTGTTTGAAATGAGCGACATGCGTCACCTCATGCACTAATCAATGGAGAAGGACCATGCGAAGTTTCAGCTTCTAGATAGAAAAATAAATTACGTTTTGAATTTTTGACAGCTTTTTTCAGATTTTAATGTGACGTGATGGATATGTATGCCTATATGTATCGTGGTGCGAAATGGCAAGGATGGGAAACAGATCGCTCGGCAAGACAAATCCTGGTGACGAGTCGGCCTTGCTACATAAATATAGTGGATTCGAATTTGGGTTCTAGCTTCTGGCATAAACTTATTAGATGGAGCATCTAAAGTCCAAATCGTACGACTACTAGCTTCGTGGTCTGCGATATTAATGCGAATCGCTTTATTGATTTTCCCACAATAACTGGCTTTAACTTCTGGATCTTTCAACCAAGAGTTAAAGAAACTATTTTCATATTATCATTTCTTATTTAGTCTTAATTTGAGCCTTTTCCTTTGAAAAATATGCAAATGTATTGGTAGAATATGTTATCCAATTTATATCTACGCTCAAGAAATTGAAAGTATCGCAGTTAAAAAAATACATGTGTTCATATCCGTACACAAATATGTATGTTTTACTTTAAAAAGGGCCAACGAGAGAAAGGTGGTTGGTGAAATACAAGCAATCGATGTAAATGATCAATCATCCTCATTTTTAATTTTCGATACTCAACAGATGTTTTAACTTGCTTATATCTGTTACATGTGTAATGACGGGCTACGATTCCATTAGGGAACGATTTGGTTGGTTCGCGACAGAATGGGGTGGTCGAAATAAATCAATCTAGATACGGGCTATCAGCAGAATGGAGTATATTGTACTCCTCAGTAGAGTGATGCCACATACATTTTTCTGTAATCACTTTCTCTTGAATACTCCCTCTCCCGCGTAGTTAGCATACAATTCGAATTTAAATCGTAAATTCCTCTTCATAAAGATGCGCAAAATGTTTTAAATGTACTCTAATTAACTAATTATTTCTGATAGATTGGATGCGTTGAATAGAGTGTTTGCATTCCTCCTCGTAGGTTTGGGTTCAAATGCCAATTGTTGCAGTATTTGTTCAGGGGTTTTAATATATTTATTTAGGGGTTAAATGAAGAGCACTTAAGGTGTAGTACTACGACCTTCTGGAAAGACAAAGAGCTCTTGTACGTATTTTCGATTTCGGTTAGATCAGGCTTATTTTGATGCCGGATTTTCCTCTAAAATATCGAAATATCCCTTAATTTACCATCGTTCCCACTCATTTCAAATACGTTAATAACGCAGTTATATATCGCCTCTCTTCTTAGCGAACTAAATGACCAACGATACCTACCGAGCACATTTACATGATAATCGTTGTAATTGAATTTAGAAGATTTTTTTTCTTCGTATCCCAAAGTGAAATTTAAACTCCAGCACCACTCTCCCCTACTGACTCACAACCTTTTCTACCTCGCTTCTCTCTTCCCTCTGCCTTTCACATACACCCTAGAACAACCCCACATTCCTTTCCGTACGGAGAAAAAGAAGAGAAAGGGCCCTTCGCGAGAAAAAGACAATATTACACCCCTTTCTTCCATCCATCTTCGTTCTCCTCTGGATTTCCAGACTCAACTTCTTACCCTCCATGAACCCATCCCGCGCTTACTACGCCAATGTGCGGAGAGGGGGACTCCCTTGAAAAAACTCCCGTCAGATCTCCACACAGTGGCGTAGCTTCAGTTTATATCACATGGGGCGTTCTACCCGTTTCCAACCTTCTTTTGGGAAATGCATATTACACATCAAACCTATTCATACACATTATAAAAATTATGTATAAGAAAAAATATTTTAATTCTCTAATTAATGAATTAAAATACAAAATTTGAAATAACTTTTTGCGTTTTCTTTAAATAAAAATCAGTTATGGCATTATCAAAATCTTTATGTTTTCGTCGATATTATATAAATTAAATATAAATATTCATTAATGGTTTTCTGAATTGAATTGCAGTTGTTAACTCTTGGCTTCCATCCTAAAGACAGAAAAACACTGGTAAATTTTCCACTCCTTCCTTGAGTGCAGACCAAGGTTTTGGCACGTTATGCCGTGATCAGGTTAATGCCATCGGCTCGTTATGCCAAGGTTTAGGCACATTATGCTTTCACCAGCTTCCATTTGTTAGCTAACGGGATAGTTAATAGCTTTACGTTTTTTACAATTAAAAAGGGCTTAAATAATTTTTGAAAGCCAAAACTTCCGCCCGAAATAAGTAGTGCGACCGCCTTCTCCATCTCTTTGCCCCTAGCTACGCCACTGTCTCCCCAGCTGGCCTGGCTGGCTGGCTGCTGCTTCTCCCTCTCCTATTGCGCCGTCCTCATTTCACCCACTCCGCTCTCCTGACACCAACTCATTAAGAGGTTCAGCGGAGAGGGAGTTCCCTCCCACTACTCGCGGACTTCGGGCTTCCAAAAGACCTTGCCTCGTCTGCCACCAAAAAAACACCTTCGTCTCTGGTATTTTTTTTAGCCTTTTCCGCCCTTATTCCTCGTCCTTTTTTCGCCTGTCTCAGTTTCCCTTCCTCTGTCGGTAACTTCCACGGCTCTCGAGTAGTGGATGGTAGGAACAGAAATGGCGGTGGGTTTTACAAATAAAATATAAAATTAAAGAAAAGAAAACTCGGAAGAATTAAACCCTCGTCTCTACAATTATCTCGCTCGTGATTTCTCACGTTTCTCCACATTTTTCATTTATGAAAAATTTTCTCTCCTCAACTTCGCGAAGGTTTTTTATTTTTTAAATCACTATTCCTTTTTAATTTTCGCTTTGTTCTCCTTTAGTCATCAACCCACCGCCTCCTTGGGTTCATCTCCATTCTTTTTTATGATCATTTGGATCTCATCTCTTCCTATTTTCGAGTCCGTTTATTTGTGATCTAATCTCGCCGTGTTAATTCAGTCATATCGTCGACCATTTTCGCGTCAACGTTCTTCCCCTGGTAAAAAATATATCGCCGGCAACTGTCCGTTTTGCTAGTAACCAAATTGAGATTTTACTGCTAGTAGCTTAATTTACTTCGTATTATGGATTATTCTCTATTAAATGATAATTCATATGTTGTTCAACTTTTATTTGTAAAAATAAGAGAAAAAAACATATAAACAGGGATAGTCATCTCATCAGATCGTCGGCGATTTTCGCGGTGGCGTTCTTTCCCTGGGAAAAATATCTCCCCGACATCTGTCCGTTCATCAGATGTTATTGTGGGCCACTTTATTTCTTTATTACGAAGAATTATTCTTTATTTTATGATTATTTATAATTTGTCCAACTTTTGTTTGTAAAAAATTAAATGCAGAGAGTAAATAAACATCTAAACAAGGATTCGAACTGATGGACCTTTGGCTCCACCATCATCCTACGAGGGCTTCTTAGTACTCATGGCAATCTCAGCAGGATTTAAGGGAAGTAAAATTCTAGATTGAGTTTGTGTTTCTAACTTAATCACATTATTTCAAGCTCACAAGTTTCATTTTAGTTATTCATATGTTGTTATAAATAAATTATTAAATATTATTAAATAATTAATATTAAATTATTAAATAAATATGTTGTCGTGCATTTATAAACTCTTTGAACATAATTAACCACTCCTATAAGGAAAATTAGAAAAAAACACGCTTTTTTACCATAATCCTTCTATCATAAAATCATAAAGGGTATATCGAAATATCTGGATCTGAGAGTTAATTGTTTTATATTTTTTGGATTTGAGACATTTATCACTTTGGTCTGTAAAGAGTTTAATATCTTATTTATACTTGATTACTATATCTTTCCTCTTGTGTGCTGATATTTTATAATCATTACCTAAATTCAATTAACTCAAAGTTGGTTTCACAGGTGAAAAGAGCGCTTACTCCCCATACTTTGTCTCTTAGGCGTGTGAAAATCATACACTATTTACAAATCCACTTCTTTTTTCTGTACCTTCCCTGAGCACTCATGAAAAGCTTGTATCTTACAGCCTGGTAATAGCAAAAAGCTCCTCTCTAATTCTCTTGGACGTTAAGCTGACTAATGGGCCGACTCTTTTAATTGTATCCGATTAGGTATTGTATTGTGTATATACTGAATGCGATCTCAATTGTTGCAAGGAAAAAGTGGTTTAAACCGTTGTTATGGGCCATCTAACGTATCCAACTGATGGCTACGTAAATAAATAGTTTTTCGAGCATTTTTTTCTTCAAATTATGCTTAATTTAAGATTTTTCGCAAGCGAAGTTATTTATTCCTTACAGCCTTCACAAGGGTGTGTTAATGAAGTGACTAGTCAGTGGCAATAAACAGCGACTTAATAACGACGTTCTTCATTTCTACGATGACAGGTGCTACGCTTTGTGACCTGGGTTATCGCACTCATACCGTCGCTTTAACTGCATCAGTAAATTCGGTTTTATCGCCATTTCGTGCTGAAGAGAAAAGTAAGAAATTCGTGATGTTTAGTGCTCTTAAGGGTGAAGTTTTGTCTTTGGCGTTTCCACGCATGCATAACGAAAACTTTTCGTAATGATATAAGTCTAAAATCTTGAAAGGAAACGCTCAAGTTCCGATTCTAAAAACATTCTTATTTTCCCATATTTTTAAGATACACCGGCTTTATTTCATTTTCCTTTGAAAAACTCAAATCTAATAGAAATTTTTGTTTAGCTCTTTATCCAACCATATTAGGTTTGTTGAGATTCTAATTGTGAGCATACAGTTCTGAAAAATATTTAACTGAGGATGGATTGTTCTGGTCATAAGTATTTATTTTTCCTACTAGTTTATATTAAAGTCCGATCGGACATTTTTCTAAGCTTTTAATGTATAAGTATCAGGCATTGTAATTAAGAACTCCGAAATAGATACAAAAATATGTTTCATGTAATATATTGAAGTGATTTTTAATGCTTTGACTGTTTTAACTTTTTTGCTGCAGGTACTTGTTATTCTAGTCAAACAAAGCTCACTGTTACTCCTAACTCATTGAAAAATTTAATTTCAAACAATTATTTCCATGAATTATTCGTGATTCACATGCGATGATTCAATTATCCTTTCCTGGTGATGTTGGAGGTAATGTTGAAAATTTACATCGGTCTTTAGTTACCAATGATTTCATACGTGTTTTACATACACTAAAAATATATTAATGAATTGCATTTAAGCATTTTGACTTGCGTCATTACGCATTACAAAAAGTATCTGGAAATTGATCGTCAGCTCTTCATTTCCGCGTTAGTTATATGTCATCTATTAATTCAATCGGTGCCCTCGGTAGCTCATTAATCAAAATTAATCATCACGTTTTGGATTTCAAATTGATTATAGTCTCGCAAGAGAGATGTTTAATGTATATCCATCGAAATTTCACAGCGGTTCACTGATTTCACGGCCAGGTTATGGAGATAGGGGGGTGAGAGATGGACGGATATTTGCGATCGGTTAAATTTTTCTACGCTGGCGGTATCGAGACATCGATGGAATTAACCGACATTTCCACTGCAGCGTCGCCCGCTCCGCAGTGTAGATTTGAGCGCGGCATGATAATCCCTCTCATCGAATTGCTAAAAGGAAGGCGGTCTCGAATGCACATATCGAAGCTGTGGGAAAGAGTCATCAGTCGTGAGGGGTGGGGGAGACGAATCGCCAATGTAATCTCTGCGACAAAAGAAGAGCGAAGGGTTTTGGGACTGGCAACGTTCGGACGCCTATTTGGAGGATCCGTGGACTCCAAACATTTTTGAATAACAATGAGAGGGAAAGGGAGGGAAACATTTTTGGATCGTTGGAAGGGAGATGAGGATTGTGGGGGCACATATGTGGGGATTGTTGGGACCCAGAAATGGCCGATGGTGTGTGTTTGTGTGAGTGTATGTGTTTGCATGTATCCATGCTTGAATTCACAGTATTGGAGAGGGTAGGGGTTGGATACGTAAATAAAAACATCCCCATTGATACGAATAGCTTTGAGGGACCGGATTGGATGGAGACAGAAAATCACTGGGGGAGGAAGAGAGATACGGAATCCTTTGCCCACTTGAAATTTCGATTTATTCGTCCCAATCCCTACAGTTGCAGTCTGCCTCTGTAATGACTTCACCTTCTAGCATTGTGTGGGTGCCTCTTTTGGCGAAATCATATAATTTCCATCGTCTTTCTTTGCCCACATTATCCTCTCTCTTGAAGTGGGAATCCACTCTCTATACCCTGCCTCATGACGCCATAATCTTATTTAAATTATCTATTCATACTGAGATACTTTATTTAAGATTTATGCAGGGCTTTCTGATACGAGATTTAGAACGTTGGGGTTTAAGTGATTAATGCATAATTGTATTAGTAGCTGCGCTTTTGAAATTTGGCGGGTGGCATGTGATTCAGTTTTCATTGTCTACTGTCTTGACATAATAAGCAGACTATAATAGTGTTTTTGATAACGAAATATAGAGAAGATTTATTAGACGTTAATTGAAAAAACTTGAAGTGACTAAGGTTTATTAACGTTTGTCGTGAGTGTTTTATTTTTAAGTTGAATTTAATTCCAAATGCTGTTGTTAGGGAACTATTTTAAGCTTATTATTTGAATGTAATGAAAAAATAATGGCATATCTGCGCTTTTTAATATTTCTTCAATGCTCTCTCGTATTGGTCGACAATTTTTAGAGGCATAGAATGTATAATTATGTAATTATAGCACTAGACGTTTTTGCTTATTTTGTGTCATGTAATTCGAACATTAGAGAAAACATCTATTTACCATCCATCAGAAAAGTTATCTTATATTTCAGCATTTATACCCGTTATTTTATCATGATAATCATGATAAAATAACGTCATGAAATCCATTCCAATGTTTCCTTTCATTATCCTGTCTACGACACATTTTTATGCGCTTGCTCACAATGGTTTTCACCATAGTGTAGATGTCTACCTAACTTCATTCAGTTTTTTTTTCGATATTGGTGCATGAGGCATGATATCAACTAGTATTAAATTTAGTGCGAAGGCTTCCGCGGTGCGTTAGCGTTGAAGGCTGGGTGTTTCATCGCGTTGTTGTTTTTATGACAACAGTTACACCTACGTTTCAGCCGGCATCTTCAGGTCGAAGTAATGATTCTGGCGATTAACGACCTTATACGTAGGCTCATTGCTACGTCCTGATTGGTTTGCGTCATTATTCCCGTTGGCGCCAATTTCCCCCCGTTGGCGGGAATTTTCTACTTCGGCCGTTTAATTCTTCTGAGCAGCGATAAATGGAAATGTGGGTTGGGTGTACTCTTTCCCTAAAGAGGGCTTCACTGGCACGGCGAAGGATATCCACGTGACACAAGTTGGCAATTTGTCAGAGTCCTGGTATCTTTGTAAAAAACGCCAAGGAGGATAAACGTTTTTCCTTCTTCTTCCTTAGCATCTCCAATCTCCTGTAGATTCCATCCCAAACTATTCCTTTAGGTTCTCTCCTGAAAACTCCTGAAAACTATTCCTGTATATTCCTTCCCTAAGAGATGACCAAATTTGGTCCATCTCTTTGGGTTGTCTCTTCCTTCGCGGTGCGTTGGTGACTATATTTTTTAGAATAAGTTTTCCTGAATATAATTGAATAAGCGTACACTTATGTATTATATCCAAATGCGCCAAAGTAAACCACACATTCTGGAAATTGGAAATTACCGCTGGGTATTGTAATTTTCTGTCGATTAATCTACATGAGGTTTGAGTAAAGGCTTCCGAAGTGGCTTGATTATATCACCGAGTAATAACCTTACTCTATGATTATATGCTGGAGCTTATTATTACGGAGCAACTGCGTGTATCAATGTTCATTTGTCGATAATTTCTCCTCCGTTCCTCCTGTAATAAACATTGACACACGCTGCTTCTCTGGAAGAATGAGCTCCAGTTTATAAATGTATATGAGATTTCGTGTTTTTCCAGGGACTTAACAATTCAGCTTCGGGCCATGGCGTTATTGGATCAAGTTCTGATCCTAACGGAGCTCCAAAGAAAAGGCCTATACAGAATAATTATAGCAGGTTAACTACGGTGCTAACTGCGGGTAACTAAGGGAAAGGAAATGATCAACTTACCGTAACTATCAAATGAGAAGTTAGGGAAAAAAACCGAAACCATTTTACTGTTACAAATGATCGAAAAATGTTAATTAAAGTACAATTTGAGCATTTAGTAATCTTCAAAATAAATTAAATTATTTAAGGTAAACTTTTAGCTGAAATGAAAGGTAAACGTTTAGAATGAAAGCTTGAATGGAGTTGACTGTTTGATTTACAGCCAGCCAGTCATACGAGTTTACGACTCACCTCATTCATTTTGTCATTCAAAGTTTAATTTGGGTCAATATGGCCGTAATTTATCACTCATCGGTATCCATTTTATCGATCATAAAAATGCCAACTAATAGCCATCGCCTAAATTGACTCACCAACGCAGCAATTTCGTCACATCTCTCACCGGGTTTGATTCTAATGTTTCTTTTTTTATCTACTTTTTTGTTACTTATAAATCATTTTGCCAGCAGCCCCTTATAATGTAAAAAATTAATAATAAAAATTTGTCTCTAGCCATCCACCAGTTTTCATTCCTAGGACACAACGACTTTAGTTGTTAACCTTTAAAATAGAATAAGCTATTCATTTTATTTTATTTTCTATTAATTTATAATTAGTAACATTTCAATTTAACTTTATTCAACTATATTGAGAGCTAAAACCTTGAGGACGCCCATTTCTCATTCAATCTCATAAATTTCGATATTACATAGCCCTTGTGAGCTAGCTGACCACTATATTGTATCGAATGATTTACATTTCTCACCATTATTTTAGTCTTTGATAGCTGGATATATATCTCATTTTTATAATACGTAGCATTTTTATATGCAGACATCTCTCTTTAGCTAACCTTTGAGAGTAATTTCGAAATTAGATTTCTCATGAATAGCATTTGTTTAACGAAAGTGCTCCAGTAAAAGGAAAACATGACCAATAAACTGGATTTAAATGGAATCTACGTCCTTGACTGTCATTATTGATGTTATGAATACACAACTATATATTATTGCCACATTTCATGATGCTGATTGCTGTTATGGCTTTCAAATTGTCACAGCATTGTTACCAGCAGCAATAAGAGGGACACCAAATATCCATCACGATATGAAAAGTCTTATAGCATTAAATTTCCAATTTTTAAAACTATCTTACGTTCCTTATGCCAACAATGAACTATAATGGCTACTTGATAATATTTATTGGTAGTTCTTTTTACAATGCAAAGAATATTTATTAAACGGGTTTTTTATTCTGGATGCCAAATTCAGCCTTTGTTTTTTACTATTGATTCGGGTGAATTATTGCCAGAAAAATTTGTCTACGTAAACGGTGTCCTTTTAAGGTGGAATCAATGTGTCACCATCAATTGGTATAGATCGTGAGACCAAACATAAGTTCACTGAGAAGGGTCGAATATGGGCCGTCAGGAATATTGATTTCCTAACATCTACCGGCAACCTTTGTATCCCTCATAAAGTCAGTGCTTTCCATTGAAGCTGTTGATTTAAGAAGTGTTCCTGTTCAGTGGTGATGCTGACAGAGTTTTTTACCTACTGATAAAGAATTAACTCCACCTTCTTTTTTCAGCGTCACTCATAACGTCCACCGAACTAGACCCATCGCCCCAAGAACATCTCTTGAACGGCCATAATAATTTCCACTCCGAAGGTGTGATCACATTTTTTTCTGCTAGTTTCCTGTGGTCTTTGTCACATTAGCACCAGACATCCATTAGTTAATTTCTTGCATGACACGCGATGCCTTGATAATGGACTCTCGACAATCGATTACTCGATACTTTTGAATATCATTATCGCGTGGTTGGTACGTCATTTATGACTCCGCAACAGAGTGTCACCGGTAGCTGTGGCCCTGTAGAAGCGATGATGGTGGAGATCCTCAGGGTATAGGGCTTTGGGAGTGGGTCAAGGATCGCATTCTGAGGGTTGAAGTCGAAGAGATAGAGAGATCTTCGGGGGCCATTGAAAAATGACTGAGGCGGTTGCAAAAGAGGTTAAGTGAGGTTGAGTCGGCGCTCTTTGCTCTGCTCCCCCATGAGACCGGCAATGCAATTTCCTCTCGCCCGTGAAATAGGCACGGCTCTTAAGCCCCGAGGCCCGGGCGCCGCCGGGAGTGGTAGTAGGCGCTCTTCGCGACAGTTAAGATATCCCCGAAATTTAATGCGGCGTAACCTGCCTTAATCGTTCGAGGGGGTGAAGAAGTGGTGGGGTCGGAAAGAAGTGTGATCGATTTCCTAGCGTTAATTCATCCTCGGAGGGTGGCTTTAGTTTTGCGGTCACGGTAGAGGTGTAAGGCGTACCACCTTATTGGAAAAAAGATGAAAGGCTTGTGGAATTAGTTAAGGGAATGTCCCAAATATATCTCACTTCTACCATTAAAGTCAAGTGCTCCATAGTTCACATCCTTAAAATTTGCTCATAATGCTGTATTTCTTCGTATGAGCAAAGGTTGCAGCTTTTCTTCGGAATACATCCCGTGGGAGTTTTTTAATTATTCTAAAAATAGATCACAGTCTCTTTCACAGGCGTTTATCCCACTACCAAAATGGTAATGTTATCCCTATAACCCTGTTTAATTTAAGCGTCACTATTCGTATTTTCTTTACTTTGTACGTGGAACATATCATAACAGAAACAAGGACTGTGTGCTTTTTTCTCTCGTATTTAAAACTTAGAACTGTATAAATGGTTACATATATATTTATAGTAAACTCACAGCTTACGTTCGTTTAGTGAGGACGCAGACTATCTTTGCCTTATCTAGAAGCCCCGTAAAGGAGTCAACCCTCATTTAGGTGAACCCGCCCGGACCCCAGCTCGGTCTCCGACCTTCGACCTCGATCGGCGACCCGGCCCCTCACAGGTAGTGGTTACGCCACCTGGCCAGTTGTAGTGTATCTTATAACATCGGAATACTAACTATAAATGTAAACATTATATTCGTCTTTGTATTGCAGTACCCACACTGATGCAAATGTTTATTTTATACATATAGTCATACGATGGATATTAACCATTTTAACGAAAATAAAAGCGTTAAAACGTTGCTGCCCACGAAAGAGGACACTGTACACGTTAATCTTGTTCAGTTACTAAGAAATGTTTTTCATTTGACTATTTGATGTTTTTCGCTCGGGCGTTGGAAGATTTCTAGTGACATGCGAACTGAATCAGCATATAAAGCTTACAATTCCCGGAATATTTTAGTCCCGGTCATTTGATAATGCTAACCCGAATGAATTTGTGTTCTTGGGTTACCAAAAACCCATTTTGACCTACTATAATTCATTGAGAGCGCCACTAGAAAACAGTACTCGTTTTTAATTTTATTTTCGTCGATAAAAGAAGGTAAAAGTTTTGTTTGAAAAAAATTGAATCTAAATTATAATTTAGGAGTAGCATTCATGAAAACTTGATATTTGGGGTTTTGGGTCAATAAGCACAGAGAGTACTACAGAGCCTCTGAAATCGTGTACCATTATTTATCCACAGTAAATGTCTTGTCATCTAAGGTAAGATCAAATCAATATTGTGGGTCCAATTTGTGAAGGGCTAATGGCTAAATGGTGATGTGACTATTAGCGTAAATCTATTATGCCGTGCAAGACAGCTATGATGTAAAAGATTTTCTAAAAATAATGCTTCTTCTTGGTGTACTTTTAAAATTGATAAACGAAATAGAATCCCTTGTCTCATATGTGCTCTAAGATTTAAGATTTGGGCGATGAAAATATTGAAATAGATTTTTGATGGTATGCTCTGTTTATCACCCCCGATGGCCTCTGTGTACGTTAATCATGTGATGTTTCGACGGAGTTAGTGCAGAAATCCTTATTCAAATTAGCAAGCGTTATCGCCGCAGCAGTGTCTTAAAACCAGTGCCAGTCAGAACATGGATGGATGTGGGGGCTTATGGGGGTACATGAGTTCTCTAGTCACGAGCCCTTAAGTAACAGATGCAAATCACATTCCTGAAATACTCTGGCGTTCATTATCATGATTTATCCCTCGCTTAGGAATCCAGAACTACAAGCCATTTAAGAGTGAAACGAGCAGTAAACTGTCTTAAATTCCCTGAAAGGGAAATAGGTTGAAGGGATGGAACGTGTTACAGGATTCAAGAGAGGGAGAGAATGAGGCTCAGTGATTCATTGTTGCACTAAAGAAAGATTAATTGCTGAAACATAAATGGTATATTTTCCGGAGGAGATTAAGTTGTGGTCTTTCTGTATTCACTCGAGTCGCATTTATTGAAATGGCTATTCATAAAGCCGCTACACGTCAGATGAACACAGATTTGACGATATAATTATGTATTCAATAATATATCTGAAAACTTGATAAGGAAAATCATTTACTCGTTCGTGAGATTGACGGCGATACGATACTTGAGATACACGTCGATATATTTTTTTAATAAGTGACTGTTACGTCCAGACATTTTACTATCAGAAATAGACCTCGAGGTGTGGAAAGCAGGTTCTCATCAAGATTTTAGTCCTGTTATTGTCTGATAGTTTCTTTCTTTGCTTAATGCAACCGAATTTTTCAAAGAAAATTTTTTGCGAATATTGCGAATTGCGTAGACTTACTTTTAACTGGTGCCTTTAAACCAAGTTTTTGCATATTTCAGGTGTAAATGTTTAATTTATCTACTTACTGTTCCAGGATTGTTTATAAGTTTATAATTTGGTTTTGTGCTTCAGCATATGTCACTGATTATTATGAGATTCAGGTATTTTAACCCTCGATAATTTGTCATTCTCAAATACTCATTTCTGGATGAAACCCTATTTACAGGAAATTGTGTACTTGAATGGATTCTTACAATAATTATATTTCAGCTTTTTACCATATAAATATGTTTAAAAGATGATAATCTTAATTTTATCTTACTTTTCTTTTCTTTCACAGGTACATTACCATTGATTTCGACCAGTCATATTCGGCACTTATCCCTGTAAGGTATGTCCTTCATTCTTCAATTGGATTATTTTGACAGAAATATGTATTTTTATAGGGAAAGTAATCGTATCTATTCTCTTAGTTACTTAATTTATGTTTTACCTCCATCTCTCAAGCCCCCGAAATTAATTTGAAGATTTTTATTTTCCAGTAAGAAATATGTCTAGGAGATTTTTATTTCAAAATGGAGATTTCCATCGTTAATTTAAAAATATTTTCTTGAAGTATCCTTGAGTGGTGTTTTTCTCATGTCCTTTAGAGTCTCAAAAATTAATATTTTAATACTATTTTAGTTACTTGATTCTTTATATAATATCTGATCGCAGATTCATTAATTTTACGCATCTCTTTTCCAAATCAATTGGACATCTACCCAAGTGATAGATATGAGATGAAAAGAGAATTCATTGAACGTATGCGAAAGAAATTATAGTAATTTTTCTATTCGTAATCAGTAGAAACCACACTCAGGAGAGCTGAACTACTCTGGAAGATTAATACTCTCAACTTATCTCATTGGGTAGTGAGTCTAAGAATCTGATATCCGCAGGGTTTCGCAGCAATCCTAATTCTATATATTTTTTAGATAAATTCGCTCACGTTGTTATCTCATATCTCTGAGCTTCATCTTTGAATATTTTATCAAAAGTAATCGTGGGCAGTTAATTCTGATTGCTACTTTGCGAAAAGAAAAATGAATGTAGACCTTTCTCCACATGAATAAAGGCTTCTTACTTGCATCTAATTAAGATCAGTAGCATTACAATGAATTATTAGATACCAGTCCCATGAATGATGAATTATAAGGGTGAAATTATTACCTTAGGATGGGTTTTTCATCATACATTTGACCATAGGAGAAACTGGGGGGAGTAGGTTCGACAGCCCTGAAAAAATGTGGACAAAACTTTCGTTCCGGTTACTTATTTAATGCGGATAGAAAAAAAACGAATATGTTTCGCTGAAAGTATTGACTATGTTAAATCTTCTTTTTTCATTTAACGTCCACGCGTGTTGCGGTTTACAAATTTCAACTTTAAATAAAAAATAGACGATAAAACTTATAGGTAATTACTAAAACTTACTCATTTATAACTATTTCGAACCTTTACAATACCATAACCGACCCAGAAGGTCTGAATGAAATAGAATGCCCTAGATCCGTTTGTCGTAAAATTGCTGTGTGAATGAAACCTTAGGTGGTCAAAGTAATTTTTTTCATTAATTTTATGAATTGTTTCATTTATTTTGAATGGTGCGATTACGTTCTCTCCAGTTTTTGCATTAATATATTTTCCTCTATTTTCGTGTTTGACATTTCCCTCTCTGTTTCTTTAATCTCCGAGCCCTCAAGTCGTTGGTTGTGCTTTGCTTTTAGCCGCTCCATGTCTTGCACCCTTCTAGTGTCTCGGCCATATTTTTTTAATAATGCCCCAGCACAATGGATCCCTCTTATCCTCACTCCAGGTCGCGAACCCTTCTTTTGTCTCCCCGCACCCCATGCTCCTTTTCTTCATATCCTTCATTAGAAGTAGTTGCGCACAATCACGCCTCGGAATAGTCATCCACCAGAAATGAGATGGAGGATTGGGGCCTAATAAGCACTGCGTGGTGGCCTTAATCTACCCCTCTCTCGGTATATCATCCTCGCCGGTGCTTCAAAGCATCACCAGGCCCGTCTCAGTCCTATCGTGCTGTTACTGTATGAGTTGTTTTTTACTTTTAATCCCCACGTATTTTTCATTTTCTCTACTCTCATTTTCATTTTTGATATGACAGTTTTTTCAAGTTTTATTCTCCCATACACAGTTTTTCTAATTCTCCATCACTCAAACATTTTTTCCTATCCGTGTTTCTAGTCTAAGCAATAAAACCACGGGTTTTTTCGCTAGTATTAACTTAACCTAGTCACCAAACACACTGTAGGGTGCGCAGAATTATGACGTCGACGCATCACTCTGGTAGGAATATATTTTTGGAAACGATCAGCCTATTGCATATAAAACGATTTAATATGCGCATAAAGGTTACTCTATCCTGTGAGACGTTGTGGAAGGATATTATAATATAAAAGGAATTATATTGCTTTTTTACACAAATTTGATTGAACATAGAAAGAGTTTCAACTGCTAATCCGTTATCAGGAAAGTTGTAGATAAGTGCTATCTAGTTTCTTTTTTATTATATTCGCATGAAAAAGGTTTGCTGTTGAATATATTACTTAAGCTGCCTAAGACAATGGCGAAGTGCTAATATTTTGTCTTCGTGGCCGTTTAACCTTTAAGTAAGTTTGTATCCCACGGTAAAGGGAATGTTTTCCCAAGGATTTTTGTGAACTTGGCCTCTATAAACGTAAATGAGGACCTGCAAACTTGACTGAATTATGACACGCAATTTAAGGAAGAACATTTGGTGATATATAACAAAGTGTGAGGGCACCAGCAGGTTTTGATGTTAACACATTGTCATCGGTGCTGGAATAATGTAAGCGATATTAAAAAGTGCTCTTCCTTCAATCACCCTCGTATTCTTTCCTGAGGTCCTCCCGTTTGATTTGATTTTAGTGGAATGCATGAATATCGCTGAAGAGACGATAAAATAGGAAATTGAACAATAGCAAATTCAATTTTCATTGTTACCACAGTATTTTCAGGCATTTCATTAAAAGTCTAAACAAAAAAATACTATCTGATTATTCACAGTAGGTAAAAATTTCAGTCTTTAAGCTGTTATAAATTGCATTTATTCTTACGGGGTTGCAACTTCGCTGCTGAGGGCTTATATACCCTCCCGGTCTAATAAATTCGTGTCCACCATGCTATCACGTACCTGCCTTATACTATATGTAACCTCTGTGTCATATAAATACAATAGGGCTGCAAAGCATTCCTGGAAATTAAGGCAGTGAGCTGAAATTTAGCGTCAAATTACTCAATTTAGCGTAATTTCTAAATGTGAAACATTTGGTACACCAGAAAAAATTGCTTATCTTTCTGGAAATAACGCGCCCAAAAATTGGGTTGCCATGTGTGGTGACGTCACAAGGTATGTGTTCGTTTACCATAATTAGCCACGAAGCTGCTGGGACTTACCACTCACACAAAAGGTAAATAGTTTCACTAGTTCGCATACATTTTGTTTTTTTCAGCTGATCTACTCCTGAATTAGCTGAATATTCGTAGTTGAGGATCGAAATTATTTTCTTCACACCGTACGCTGGAAACGCCTACACAAGCAAATTGCTATCGAGCCAAGTAGTTTTACGGTGAGTTAGAATTAATTTTAAATAATTGTGAAATTATGCCTACGAACTGTACACCGTTACAGTTATGAAGTTATCAGTGCGCCAGAAGGTCCTCTTTTACTTAACGACGTCTCTTAGAAGCGCACAGCCGTTCCGTATTCCAAGGAAAAAGGCTTATACTTTTAGGCAAATCTCGTAAAAAGTGGAGTAATAGGTGTCAAATATTTCGGTATCTTTAGTAAGATGAGATTTTTTCTTTATAATTCAGCCCTATTTATTGATTTTGTGTGCAGTGACACCTCGCTATGACGTATGCCAAGTTAAAGAAAGAAATCGTATGCAAAGGGGAGAGAGGGCTGCACCTGAAAAAATCTAAATGATTTTTAACTTCTCCCATTAATTTTTTCTCTTCTAAACCTACCTTAACCAGCGAATATCCCCGATAATAATAGCTATAGAATTGCCAAAGATGACTTCTCGTGGGTTCTGAGTCAGAATGAGCCTGAAATATTAAGCGTAGGAACAGTAAGTTCTTGATAGAACTTTGGTGCAGAGGGGTTCACATTTGTGCTGCTACTGACGCTCATTTACGCACTTCATTTTAATTGCTCGGATGATAAAGACCTGTGGCCGTGGCTGACGGCCATCACGGCTTTAAGGTAAGGAATTGCAGCCCCATTTTCCTTTAGCGCAGATGGAAAAAACCGATATTTTTTTTCCTCTCCCGTTCCTCCACATAAAAACTTGCCTCACACTTCCCATCTCGGTTCCTTTATCCTCCAATCGTAGCTTTTGTTTTTTTTCTAAATGTTCTCTGGGTGAACGTGCCTTCTTTTTGGATCCATTTCCTCGTGCGCGCTCTTCTCGGGCCTCGGGGGTCATTCTGTATTTCGTCGGTTCCGTACCGATCGCTTGCGCTTCCTCACCCACCGACCGGTTGGGATTCCGTACCGACTTGAACTCCGCTACCGACGGAGCCTATTTCAGCTATTCTGTATGCAAGTCGGTGCCATTCCAGTCGGTTGGGTATCTCTTCCCACTCAATTTCTCCCTCCTCCCAATTTTCCGACTGTTTCCGAAGCTTAGGGTCACATTCCCACCAATGGAAGACGATAGAAGAAACAAATGACTACAGGAAGCCGCCTACTGCTCTCGGGGTTGACAACAACAACAGAAATCAACGATGTCGAAAGGAGAATGATCGTATATTAATTTTTATGAATTTTGAGCGCTACAATGTGTATTTGATAATTAAAATAAGTGCTTCATAGAATAAATCATTATTACAAGTATCAAATTATCCAATTTCAGGCTAAAAATCCAAATTTATTATCCATTCGCTTCGGTGTTTCTCAAGCAAACCGACTGATTCTCCGCCGTACCGACAGCTTTTGCGTGTTGGTGGGATCCACCGACTGGAGCTGGACCGATCGGGTGCGTACAGAATCGCAAGTCCGCTCTCCCTGAGTCGGTGTGACGTCCCACCCGACGAAAAGGCTACCGTACCGATCGGTTTGGAGTTACAGAATGACCCCCCTCTTCTCTCTTAGGCCTGTACGCATATAATGCGTGATATGCGATATTCGATACACGTAAGATCGCATTGCCATGTTGTGCATAATGTCATACGGTTCGTGAAAAATCACCTTGCGATACTCGATATCATTTGATACGTAATATACACACGTGGATACAGTATGAAAATCAATACGTAATATGATTTCACGGCGATGCGGTATGCGCATAGGATTTGAATGGGCATTTTTTTGCGTTTAAATTATACGCTAAATGAATTGTGCTAAATTTGCGACATGCAGAGGAAATCTGGAGCTATCTTTTAATGCTCCAGTCGCCCAATTGATTGGATGCGCATCCAATTTTCCAATTGCAATTCAAGATGTAGATTATTTCAAGCAATACATTGAACGCGTAGAAAGCCGAAAGTTTTTCATGTGCATACTTACACTGGCGGATTTTTGTGAGGTGCCGAGGGTTAAGGTCAGTAGTAAGGTCAGTAGCAACAGTTTAAAGAAGATCGACGCGACGCAGCATAGTAAGTCAAGTATGTCTTGGAAGATATTACGGTTTCATACCAGTGTGTAACATCATGCCATATGTACATGCTAAAGAAAACCGAAGCAAAATTTTGTTACTACCAAATAACGTGTTCATTGCCAAAAAAAGGGATTTCACCTGTAGTGGCATAGTCGGGCACTGAATTGGCCTAAACTGATGATGACAACATTGGTGAAACCGGTTGTACGAAAAGACAAAGAAAAGACGAGAAAGTTCCTGTTGAATGATGAAATAACTTTTCTTTTCGAGATGCTGTATAGATTAAAGGAGATAGTACTCGACGTCTTGACGCACGAAAGCGAATTCTATTTTTTGCGTCAAATGAACCACCTAACATGACTATCACACGCAATTTGTCCATACATTCTGTGGAGAATGCATTGATTTAAAAAAAGTAATTTGCATTTAACATTTTTCTAGATCTATCTTTACGGTGCCGTGATAATGTCGACAACTTATCCCTCTGTTTTCGCCGTTTCAACGTCACAGCTGATCCATTCAATATGGACGATTGCGCAAAGTAATGAATTTAGTATTCACCTGTATTACAGCACCGTATGGTTCCATATAATCTCTTCTATAACCTATGGTAATGCCGTAATTCTAGAATACAGCAGAATTTACGGAAAATATCACAATGCTATATATCGCTTCTTTAGTGATACGAAGTTTGAATCGCAGAGGCGATGTTGAATTTCGAGCATCGTCGACCCCTTCTCAATCTCTCTCTCTCATTCCTTTCTCATCCTCTGCAAACCGTTATCTATGGTTCTTCCCTTTAACCTCTTAAGGGTCGACCCTTCTTCTCCTTCTCGTGCTTTGCTACAGATTTACGTCTCAGAAGGTCCTCGAGGCCCATTCCGCCGTCCCGATGGAGGTCACATAATTAGGCGTTTATTGCCGGCTTAAAAGGCCCTCTCGTGGTACTACTCGACGAACGCGCTCCTCTCGCCGAACACACATTATACACAAACAAAAACGAAGCGATTGCGCAGCAAACCCATTCCCCTCAATGCTCACACGCTCGTACACAAGTCTCTCTTCAGTGTGGTTTTTGCCTCATTCCTCTCCTGTGGTCTTTGACTACCAAGTCCTCATTCTCAGCGGGGAACGCGGGCACTCAATCCTTGGTTGCAAGACCTTGATTGCCTTCTCAACATCATCCTCTTCTTCTTCCCGTGTTCTCATACCTCCTCAGCCAGTCTTCTCATCCCTCTTTGTTGAGATGAATGTATTTCCCTTCCCTCGAACGACTGATTGGCACTGTCCTCATCTTTTGCCTACATCACTTTTCTCATGCATATACATCTCCTTTCATGTCATCTCTCTTGCATCTCTGGTGTGGTGTGGTGTCTTAAGTTTGGGTGTCTTATCAGGGTACGGGCTCGAATCCCAGCGGGGGCGGAGGTTTTTGTGAGCGATGGAATGTGGAATCACAGCAAGACTGTGGAATCCCAATGGGAAATCAAGAGAACTGTAAATCACCTTCGGTAATTTGTCTCATAATAATGTTACTGTGTAGAAAAACTAGTTGAAACAATATAAATATTCTTTAGCCATGAGGTCACCGGGTAGGGAGAAGAAAAGTTTGAAGTACAGTTTTTTTCAGCGTAATCCAGATTCCCCCTTGGTTGCCATGTGGAGACTTCACATGGCGATCAAGGACAGTGCTCCGTCTGACGGATCGGGTAATGCGAACTCTGAATCCTTGGAGCCTTTCGTCAAAGTGTTGGCAGATACTGACGATCTCTACTCTACCTCAATTCCAAAAAGTAATCGTTTGCTTGCCAACCTATCGACCTGGATAAGTTAGGTATGATAAACAAGGTATTAATAATAGTGCAATTTACATCAGTTGTCAGTCAAACCTCACCCAATCACATTTTTAAGAATCCACTGCGGTATTCGATATCAAATTCGATGTAGAATATCGAATATTTTCGGGCAAATTGCGATATGTTTGTTAATTGTTACATACAAGAAATGCTACTTGCAGCTGTTCCTTTTCGATGTGTATATGATTAAAAAACGAAGTTTTCACGATCAAACGGCACGGTAAATGTGCCAAATTCATGGTCATGCTATACTTGTGGGACCACGGCTATTACCTAATCAGTTAAAACCAGGGGAGGTGTAATTGTTAAGAGAACGAACGGAAAAAATATAGATATAATAATGACATATTCAGATTTAGGTTTCCATGAAGATTTTTTTGAAGACTAATACGACCAAAATTATACTTGATATATTAGAGGTATATAATATTATGTGCGATATTTTGCGATTAATTGAAATCGCGTCTTTGGAGATGCAAAATTTATATCCCTATACGATATTGAGCTTCAAACGTGTCACTGCATATTGTCACACTGTATAGTTTAAAATTGTTTTAATGAGGACAGCATGAAACACTAAGACAAGCCTAATTTCTCGGGTGATACGAATGCCATATGACTGCGATTGCGTATTTTGCGATACAAAGTCATATCGCTCTGCGTTTATGAAATTCGAGCATCACTAAGCCCTGATTCAACCCCTGAGAAATGTCTCTCCGTGAAACTCCAATTCCTCTCCTCATGTTGTGAAGCTACGCTTCGTGCTTAGGGCGTCGTATTCCAGCAGTAGCGCACAAAAGAGGAATGCCATAGAGGCCGGCTCCTCTGGGGGGAGGGTCTCCTTTGAAAGCAGAAGAATGTCCCCTTTGGGGGGGGGAGGAAGTGGGGAGAGAAGATGATGAGGTCGGTGCCCGCGCTATATGCGCGCGAATGTGCATGCGGGAACACCGTTGTCTAAGCTGTGAGACGTGCGAGTGAATGATAACTATTATTGGGACGTGTTGTTGAGGATGCGAGAAGCAGAAGGATAAGGAATGAAGGGCAGGGAGTGATGAGGATGTGCCGGAAAACGGACCATCGTGAAATTGGAATGTGTGTGTACGAGGAATGGTGCGATTAGAGGGTTGGGTGTGACTTGGGGTGGGAATGGAAGGAAGCAAGAGGAATATTTCCCTGAGCACAGCGATGACCGCCTCGTTTAGGTACTGTCACGGTGCACGCATCTCATCTGGGGTTCATAATTAGACGAGTCCGGGCTATATGTAGGAATGGTAAGAAGTTGAATGGAGAGCGAATGAAGTTACTGTCTAGGGAAGCTCTGGGGTGAGAACACGGTTGCTTCTTTCGCGTTGTCACTATTTTTATCCGAAGCGCAAACCGCTCTAGAAGGGCAATGCTCACAGTTACTGCCCTAAGAATACACTCAATTAATCGAAACTAGTGATTTAAAGCTGCTAAATAAATAGAATGACGATCACGTTTTCGCTTTTGTGAGCAAAATTAAAAAATAACGATAACGGAAGTGCACGTATTATCGAGAACCGTGATCGTGCCCCTTATGCACTGCTATAAGGGAAGGAAATGCGTAGGTCCTCATTGTAAGCACATTTGGAAAGTAGACGTTATCAAAGGTAGTATTCTTCAATTTTTCCTTAAATTTGAGAACAAAATGAAGAGGTAGAATATAAAATATTAAAAGAAATTATGAATTGGACACTAAGGATTTTAATCCTTTCAGCTAATTTAGTCTTCTCCATCTGGGGAATATTTTATAAATTTAAATCCTAATCTATAGGACCTGGTTTCATATTTTACCTTCAACCAATAAAAGTCCAATAATTTTCGTTATTACCCTGTACTAACCAAAATGCGCTGCAGCAATTTTTTAAAATGAATTCATATGAATGAAAGTCTGACATTTTTATTATGTCTGAGATGAAATTGTGTATCTTTTTAGTGTAGTAGTTTGAAAAATCATATCCTCCATGAAAAGTTTGAGAGAAAGTAAACTGTTGCCCTTGAATTCCTAGCAAGCACAGAGGGAAATAAGGGAAATTTAAGCATCCTTCATACTTTTGAATTCGATGAATTTTTTTACAGCTGGGTAATTATTTGATAATGCTGTATAAAATTGGGTATCCAGGTAATCCTGTCGTCATTGGCCGTAGTCCAACCCGTTATCATCCCTTAAAACACTGCCTACTTCTAATCCAAGGAGAAAGTCACCACCATTTCAACTCAGGTTGCCTCATCTCCACTATCCTGGCTTAAAAGCAACTAATCCTCTTCATGAAATGGCCTTCACTTTGAAAGTCTTGCATTGTGGCCATGGAAAAAAATCAACCAGTCAACGAGCTGCGAAACAACTTCAATTTCAAGGCGTTGGCCGACCAAATCCCACGAAAAGAAATTAGAGCATAGCGTTTACCGCAATCCGAGTAAGAAGCACTCTACTGAGGAGACCACCCGCTTAAGCTATAGTGGCAAAAAACCCTTGAGATTAACCGGAGAAAGATAAACCCTGCTAAAGGCTACTCTCAACGTATCTCTAGCAAATATAACTCTAGCCTTCGAAGGTGTATAGCAAGAATAGGTCTATCTACTGATTGAACGTTTTTTTGCTTATTAATTGTTTTCCTGCATAAACATAAGGTATTTTTTAATCTGAAGTCATAAAGAATACTTTGTTGTTATAGCCTTAATGATGCTATAAGCCCGTGTCAATTTAGTGTATACTTTTCCCTGTCAGTTATTGCCCTGCCAATAAGATAAGTATTTCAGTTGCCTATTTGACTTTTTGGAAATAAATCACTTATTCACAATTGAAGGTAACAAAAATGAGACCAAACAATTTAATATGCAAAATACGTTCTGACGAGGATTAAAAGTACTCTCTGAATTCCCACTCTATTTTTATTGCTAGTAACCATCCGGTGACTCATAACATTATAAAATATACAATGGAGTTTCATAGTACCTTTAATATTGGTGTAATTCATCGACATCAGTCAGATTCCTTCAGTTTAAACTATCAGTTCATACCAGCGATATGTGAGACATTACTTTTTATGATAGATCACGATTTCATCATACGCACCATATCCGAGCGAAGCAAAGAATCATGTTTTAAATTTTGTTCCTTTCACAGAGCTTCAAAGTTGGTAACCATTTCATATTCCCAGCTCGGGACGATTGCAATGCTGCGAGAAGAATATTTTTTTTAGTTTACCTCGAAGTTTTTTACAACTAACCGGACATTGACTACAAGGAAATATATATAATTTGTAACAATAATCAATTTTAACTATGTAATCAGTGGAACAGCTGAGTTTTAGACGTATTGAATGAAGAGAGAAACTGACAGCTACAACATAAGTACACGAAATCCAGGGTTGGAAAAAAGTAATTTGGATCAGAGATGGTGAACACTAGAAAACAGATTAGGAAGGGGAAGATTCTTTAATGCGTGGGAACCAATGAATTCAAAGGTACAATGAAGCTTTATTGTGTGTTGGTCCATCATAAAACCTGGCCAGGTTACCAGTGATAAATTAGCGTGGAAAATTTCCAAGTATTATTTATTCTCGTTATGCACTATTGCCACTAAGTCACGTCACATACAGTTGATTCTATAATCCATTCAGCTTAGTGTAATTGATCATATCTCCTGTCGATGCTTTTGTTTTTTCCTAATAGTTTTAGCTTTCCTTTAGTATTTATTACACTGTGTATCCTCTTAATCAAAAATTCTTGGTTTTACTTCGAGAGCCATTTTTATGGTCTCTGTTTAAGTTAGTAGGAGGATAACATTTCATTATTTAGGCCATTACTGGAACGGGGAAGGAGTTTGTGAGTAGAATTTAAATCAGGGCTCTCCAAACTGTGCTCTTCGAGGATTTTTGCTTCGACCTCGTTCTCGTGGAGTGCGCGGAGCAAATATTACCTATTTAAAAAACCATGGTCGTGGCATGGGACGCAGTATAGCGACGGTGGTCGACGAAGTTGAAAATCCATTAATCCTTCAGCCGGTCGAACCTCGGACAGGTGAGCGACATACGGACGCGTTATTCATTATAGAATACGGTGGTATGCCCTTTAAAAGACCTTCGTTTGGAATTCGCATTTTTGAGAATCGTCGGTCAGGATTCCCTGGGTCAGCGCAACTTCTATGTAGAGAAGAGACGTAGGAAGAGATACGTTTAGCCTCTTGTGGAAAAATTTTTTTCTTGACCAATCTGCTGAGAGATGCAAGAAATCTCGTAAGCTTAGGCACCCACCTATTTAGCTTTAAATGGCTTAATTAGCGCTGCGCTGTGAGTGGACGTTACTTTTTCTCTGAACCCCGTGGAGTTTGCTGGAGTGAGATGTTTCCGCTGCATACTATCCCGTGAAGATAGGGAGATATTTTTTTATTCCTGCTATTTTTTCTGGCGCACAAAATGTTTCTTGGATTTGAAATTACACTTAATTTACACAATTCGCCATATATGGCTGACACCAGTACCATTAGTGCTACGAAATGCTCCGTACATTCTAAATTACACTTATTTTACACAATTCGCGGTCTCAGGTTGGAACCAGTACAATTAGTGCTACGTCATCCTTGGGTGATCCTTTTTCTCTGGGGAGCATGGATGTTAGCTTGCCTGAGAGAGGCAGTTTCGTTCTCTCGTTGCACCACGATGCTGCCAGCAGCAGCCCTGGTTTAAATTCTCTACACGGTACGTCGCCTGGGCTTTTACGCTGTTGATCTCTAGGTGCACGTCAATGTTACAGAGTTGCAAGAAGCGTGAGGGAGGGCTACTAAGTGGGGGATCCTAGATTTTGTTAACTAGGGTAATACCTGACATGGCCCAAGTTCCCACCCTCGACGTGCACATGCCTATGCATTTCCTCCGAGTTTGTAGAGTGTATTAGTGCTGAGTGGGTCTTGAAACAACACAACTCACTATGAGTAGCCAGATGGTTGATCCTTGCTAAACAATCCTTCCTGCATTCCAAATCCCAGTCATGTGCTCACTATCCACTGATGCAACTTGATTCTCTCCAACCTTTGGCCTCGGTCACTCGCGTAGTATGCTACCAGCTTCTATCTCCACCCAATATGCCTACACTGCTGTTCCACCGCGTGCAAACATAACTTAACAATGAATCATAGTTCACCATTACACACCCTTCTTCTTTCTAAATCTCAGATTAGTTAAAAATATATGGAAAAGAAAGAAGTAAACCGAGAATAAAATATGTAGTCAGAGATTTGGTATAAATTTTTGAAAATGAATGGTCAGGCAAGTGTTCCGATTCTGTAAGGTAGAAAGAGGCAGCGCACTTCAAGTAAACACTTGATTCAGGCTGATGTTAGGAAATCCCAAATATAAAGCTATATAATGGAAGACATCTAGAAAATAAAATTTAGATCTCTTTGCCTGCCTGGAACCAAATGAAGCCGATATGGTTTGCATAGCATACAATCATAAAAGTTGTACTATTGAATGAAGGTAATGAAGCTTGTTTTATCTGCAGAATTAGCACTAAAGCTGATGTAAATAAAACTACGTTGTTCATTTATTTTCCGCACTTATTATCGATACAGTGTAATCCGCTGCGGAAATGCGGATATGAGAGAAACATTGTTTTTTAAATACTTATTTGATTACAGTTACATAAACATTGCGATGAAGGGCGTTGAAATAATTAATTTCTTCTGCATAAAGTATTTGATTTTACTCCATTTTTATAAATTTTTCGATTTTTTTACATATACATTTGTTTGAATGAATTTTAGTTTTCAACATCATACGTTACTACTTTTGGTGTAATTTGTGTTCATTCAGCACACAAAACCTTATCAAATTTATAAGATACTATTAGTTCATTCTCAAAATGTATAGCTTGCTGGAAATATTTTTGCATGTTTTTTAAATTCTCAATCACGAATAATGACGGATCCTTCAATTTTCTTATTATTAAGGTTGTTTTTTTCCGCTGAAGGGTTGTCACGACGCTGAAAAACCATGGAAAAATGTACGCAAAATTAAGTTCCTAAAAAACGAACAGTACTTTTTTTCTGTCTGTTTGTGGAATAATCTCGTTTTCGAGGAATATTTGCAAAATCAGAGGGTAAAGTGGTCGCAGCTAATTTATAACCAGCTCAGAAATTGAATTCAAGTGTTTATATTTATGGAAAAAGATTACTTTGTTTTTTTTTATTATAACCTTTTTTCATTTTCTCCGTTGCAGTATCTGAGGCAATGTTCTTTGCCATTTTTATTCATTTCTAGGTTCTATAAGTTTTTTTAATGCGTCATTTTTTCTTCGGGAGTTGATAGGACTTGGGAAATAATAGGTGTTTTACCTCATTACCAAAGTTTTGCAAATATCATTTCAATGAGTTCACAGCATTTACAAATAAATGCTAATTCACATTTGTCAAATTGCATTCCAAGCAATATTTTCCTGTATATTTAGCATTGAAAAAAGTTTTTATTTGGAAAAGAATACCTCGGTAACCAAATTTTGTGATGCCATTCTTTACCAGTCAATTTTCTTCGTTGTTATTTGGTTTCTAAGATAAGTTTTGTGAATTTTTAATCAGTAATTACAAATAAATGTTATGATATTTAAAACATATCAACATACTTAGAGGTTCTAAATGATTTATCGATAAAAATGAGTTCGATAAAATATGACTTTCGTTTATTTCATATATTTAAATGAAGCATCAGATTTTTACCAGGGAATGAGTCACAGATAAGTTAGTGGTACTCCGAAAGAGACAGGGTGGGTGCCTATCTATGTAGGTGAGGTATGTACCAAGTGCACAAAAGTTTCGCACCCAGACCTTTTGGACATCAAATTTTAGTATCCCCGTGTACCATTAGACCCACAGCATTTCGGCTCCTCTTACCCGCTACGAGTGCCGCTTGGAATTCCAGACGAGAAGCAAGCGATAAGGGTGCAGGGGAAAGGAGTGGTTCGGGCGTAGGGAAGGGCGAAAGTTGTTGGGAAATGGGAGGGGGTAGTAGTTCCAACTAGGATACGTGTCAGAAATGGCCACGGACCAATCAGCGCCCTCCTTTAGGGGCCAAAGGATGTACAACATGCCGAAATTACTCCCGGAGTGTTGTTGCAAAAGGACTCCGTGAGATCGACGAGGAATTGCCTCCTCTTGGCTTCCCTCTTGCGGTCCCCGGCGTAGTTCAACTTCGAGGACGGAATGGGAGCGAGATTCAGAAAAGGGAAACTGCGATAGAATGGAAAATACTATGGGACATTCCTATTGTAGACATTACGCCCACACGACTGGTTCGGAGAAAACTGGGTAGTAGATGGGCGGTGAACGCAATCCCATTAAAGTTGGAAGTTGGCTCATTTCGCTAACATAAGTGGCTCCCGAAACGATCCTTCCTACCTCAAGGTGGGTACGTTTCTATAATCGTAACGCAAAAGAGGGGCAGTGAGGACTTGGATATTACCCGTGTTTCGTAATTTTTGCCTGTATGCTTGCCATTTCTAGCTCAGAAAATAACAAAATATGCTAGTGTATTTTTCTCCTTGGATTTAACACACAATGCCTGCTAGACGCCAATCCTTCCTCTAACATCTTTTGACTGTTTTTAAATTGTGAGTGGTGTGCCACTTACTCGGTACGTTTTATTTAAGGCACATCTGGGGATAATTTAAGAAAATTATATCCATCTTTGACAGGCAAAATTCCTATAAAAAATATAAACTGTGCAAGATCTGAGTATTTTTTTCTAGAAGTATATATTACAAAATGGAAACTTTTCTGGAACCGGAACTGGGGTCTTTATAAGATGCGTAGAGCGCTCGAGTGAACTACTAAGAGGACTTTTATAATATTAAATTGCTTCTTAAATATAACATTTAATATAAATTCGTGGAGCCTCCGGGTCTCTTCTCCAGAGG